>OW964555.2:31012372-33412372 GCA_943138885.2 Tholera decimalis
TTTTAAGAACATGTTCTGATGATTCTTTCAAGTCACAAACTATTCTGTTTTTAGTATTTGTTGTTAAAGCGGCAACAGAAATACATCATCTGTGAAAATTTCAGCTTTCTAGCTATCACGTTCACGGTCACAGACAGTCATCCAGACAGACGAACAGCCGAGTCTTAGTAATAGGGATCCGTTTTTTACCCTAAAAACTGATCAAAGCTCGGTGGTCAAGGTATTGGAGCCATTATGTTGATATATGTCTTGTTACGTACAGAGTATGAAAATACCAACCATGGACATCTCTCCTGTCATCTCTTCTGTATTTCCCGATAAATTTCTTATTGTTTGTTCCGTGTGGACGGGATTTACTATATTTAAATCGATCGGAATAAGCTGGAAGTTAAAAAAGTGGTTTTTAAATTTAAAAAAATCTAGTGCAAGTTGATTTAAAAGTTATAAAAATGAAAATGTGGGCGTAAAATAATACAATTTATCTATCGTTTAGAATCCTACGAAAGTTAATAAATTTCCTAGGTAATTTATAAACTTGCGGATCTGATTATTTTCGGGTGACATATTTATATAGCACGGAATTGCTACTAAACATTTGCCTGGTAACATTTAATAAAACATTTTGAAATATGTAAAATTAAAACAAAAATGCGATATAGATAATACAAATTACTACTTGATTGATTGCACTGAAGATGAAAAATAGTAAACAGAAATTGATATTTATGTGTAGGGGAATACGATGTTTCTCCAAAAATTTGTGCATACTACAATAAATTCAATACAAAAAAAAATAACAAAAAGATACTAACCGGATAAATAGTGGGAGCTGCATCATCTGTAACTGGAATCACATTCCTGTTTACACCACTTGTTGATTGGACTCTCGATTGCACTGAAGATGAAGTAGTAAACTAAGAGAAACGAGAAAAAATAAATATTAATATTTGGAAGGGTTCATTGATCAGTGGTGTTCACTTGCTTGAGCACTCATATCACTCTGTGAAATATGTTTCAAAAACCCTGCTAAATTGATAGAAAATATTTTGAAACAAACAACACATTCCTAAACCAAATCATTTCAAGGCCTGTAACATCAATAAACATGCACTAGCCACATGATCGATTAGTACTAACTCAATTTCTGTAAAAGATCTGAATGCCAGCGGCATACATATTTATAGATATTGGACTTCTTCAAAAACTTTTGCCGGATAAAGTATGTAAATTATAAACAGAAAAGATACTTACTGGGAAAAGAGTGGGAACTACGTCATCTTTAAGTCGAATAATATTCAATGTTCTGTTCACACACTCGTCTTCAAAATGTTTGGAGCATATTATTATTATTGCTGCAGGTTTTATATTTTCCTTGCCAATTTTTTCCATCCACAATTTCTTAAGGCCTTCCTTTTTGGGGAATCTAAAATCAATTTTAAACATCATTATTGTGCCAATTAAACAATCTGAACCATTACGAATACATAAATAATAATATTGAAGTCGTATGTTTCAGAACGTCAATTAACACTAACGTATTACTTAAATAAAAGGCTCAGAATCAATATTTTGTTTAAATACAGTTTTATATGCCGTACAACTTCGTTAATCAGATATGTATATCAATATTATTGATAAAATTTATATCGATAACTGTATAAAACGAAGAGCAACACTACGTATATATGTAAACAATAAACATTTTTACTTGTTCAATTATATGTGATAAAAGTCTTATGAAATTCTACATGACAGCAGAAAACATGACTTAGAACTCATAATAAACACATACACTGTAATTCACACGACAATTGTACATGAATAACAAAGAAAATTACAACTAACCTAAAAAATGACAATCCTTCTTCATTTTTACGAGAATTTGAATTACACCCCTTGATGCAACACTTCCTCATGATAATTCTGCTCAGATACACTTCACAGATCAATAGAAAGCTTATTAAAATCGACGCAGTCCACTGTAACACTGAAAACTTATTCCAAACACCGTATTTTTGACAGCTGATCTACCACAAAACGAGCGAAATAAGTGTCCCAATTTAATGGCGGTGGTGCTTCAAGGCGGAGCTTGGTGACGTCATGAAAAATGTTACCAGAAATTGAAGTTTATGATTTATGCTTACCTCTTTTTACATTTGAAAGTTATGATGTGTAAGAATGAGACAGATATATTTTTATTGACAAGGTTCATGTTTGCATGATATTTGTATAACCAAAATTGTATATGCAACTAACTACTAATCCTCTACATCTATTTTATCTATGACCCACTCCCATAGAAAGAAAATGGTTGTTACAGATTGTCAAAAGTTGGAAGAATCGAACATGACAGTTCTTTCTTTTTAATTTAGGTGTTGACTTTTGAGCAAAGGCAGACAAATAAAGCCTCAATTAACCCACTGTACTGTATTGAGTCCTCAATATTCTTTTTGCTGTTTGCAGCAAAACACAGCAAAATTTCAATGAGCTCCTATGAAAGAACTCAGCGGTAACAATAATTACATGGAACTACTGAGAAATATGTAAATGAAACAACAAATACTTATTCATGTTTTTATTTTTTAATTTCATTTTATATATCCAATTTTTTAATGAAGGCACAGTTGTCTCCCTGCCTTTAACATCCACAAAACATATTTCTTTTAATTTTTGTATGGCTTCTTGCCAAAATAATTGGTGTGGTGACTCTGATGTACAGGCTGCACATAAAGGTTTCCATCTTGTTGTTTTACTGTTTAAGCTTGCACCATTGACTGAGTCGAACAGATTGTCAAAAAATTAAACTGTTTCAGCAGTATTTTCAAGGGTGGAGCTAACACTTCTTCCTCAGCATATTGAGCTGAAAAAAATTACACTTTTATTAAACTTGGTATAATATGGTAAGTAAATTGAAATAAGTTAAAGTTCGAGTTATAGAAAAATAAAAATTATAGACATAGAAATAGACACAGATATAGAAAAAAACATTTGTAACTTGTCTATGGTTTTGGCACACGGCGTAAGAAGGGTGAAGAAAGACAGAAGGGGGTGAGGAAACCTGTCATCTGTCATGTTCGATTCTTCCAACCATAGAGTATACGGTTGAAATTAGACATGTGCAAGACAGTGCACCACGAAGTGATGTGATATGTCATTACATTTCGTGCCGAGTAATATTACATTACACCATCACTTCAAACATCACGCGTGATGTTATGATGTAGCGCCATGCGATAGCACACCATCGCGCGTTCTAATGTAATGCAATGTTCTAGTGTAATAGGACATGTTATTGAAATAGTAACATAGCACCGAGCGATACGATGTTGTCCGCGTGTCATTATGATGATTCATAATTAATGCAAGAAATGAAATATTTGCATTGCAATTCGAAATAAAAGGACAGTTGAGTATTTACCTACGACTGTACAACGGGTGGTGGTGTCAAGGAAATATAAACCCCTTTTTAATAAAAATAGAGTGCTAAATAACATACTAAGTCACCTGACCGAGCGAAATACGAAATCGCACGCGCCTAGTTCCGGACTTCCGATATAAACCGAACATTGGCGATGCGATGCGTTCGGGAGGGCTCGGTTCGAGCGAGTCTGCGAGTCATGTCGCGAGCTACTGCGCTGTTACCGCGTGCGTGATGTTTAGTGTGATGGTGTGATGCTTATTTTAGTCGAGTAATGTGTGATGTTACAGTACGCGCTCGGGTGATATTACGCGTGATGCATCACTCGCATTACTTACACATGTCTAGTTGAAATTTGTTCTAATTCTAAGTTTACGTGCCGTGGTTTTGCATTGGTTTTGCAGTTTTGTTTCTATAGTGTATTACATTCTCTTTGTTTTGTTTCTGTTCAGTTGCTGTTCAGTTTCTTCTCAAATCCATGAAATCCACTGGTCGATCAGCAGAAATCTGTTTCTGTATTGAAAGCTGGAATCGGCAGGAGTTTTGAAGCATTTTATGACTGAATTCAGATTACACCTTGTTCTATAACTTTATGTGACCTGTAAAATGAGTGCAGCAAAGGAAGAAGCCGAAAAAAACAAATTTACTGTCACACACATGAAAAATAGCTTGTCAACTGTATTAGAAAATGTTAATAACAATAAATACGTTAAAGTTGATCTAATTAAAAATTGTTCCTATGTTGGGTTTATGCATTCAGTTGACCCAGTTACTATCAGGTAAATAAATAATATTTATTAAGGATGTAAACACCAAAGCAAAGTCTGGTACCTTGGTATGGGCAGCATTAACTATTTGACTTGCTATACCACATCATCATCTGCTTAGCTTTTTCCCAGCTACGTTGGGCTAGGCTTCCAGACTAACCTGCAGCTGACAGCTGAGTATTAGTGTTTTACATAAAGCAACTGCCTATATAACCTCCACAACCCAGTAGCTGGGTAACAGAATACCGGGTGGCTAGAAAAGGGTAAGATTTTTTGGCTTCTGACTACCCATAACAACTGTCAAAGTTGTGAGAATGACAGGCAAAACTAATGGATTAACAGGCCTTCATAGACATGGGGTATTATACAGCAAACTTCCAAATTCTGGGCTTTTAGTGAGAAATTTCTTAGAGGAATACCCAATACCACCTATTACAATTACTGGACCGACTATTACAATTACTAGACAATACAACTTGTTATAAATCATTTTAACTCAAAGAACTCCCAATATAAATGAGTAAATGTCAGTATATTGGTAAAACTGCCTTGATGATAAATAAGTTTTGTCATTTCGCTTTTGATAATGATTTGGACCTTTACTATGAGGGATTCAATCTTATAAACTTATGGTTTCTGTTTCAAATCAAGTTTTCTGTTCATTTATTTATTAAACCTTTATACAACACAAAAGTACAAAGGCGGACTTAATGTCAACTTTACCCCTAAGGATACCATCTGACTACTTAGGCATTCTCTACTAGTCAACCATGGATGGTAAAGAGACAACATGGCAGGTGCATAAATAAGAAACTAAGTAAATAATATATTAATTTAAGGGCAAGACTTATTGCTAATATTTATATGAATATAGATGCCAAAAATAAACATACATACATGTTTCTTATAATACATACCAATATATAACCAATTTTTGTGATATTTAATGCTCTCTGTTACAGTGTAATCCTGTCAGTACCTCAAGGTGATGATTACAAAACAGTCATCATACCCGGTCATACGATAGTTGACATTTCATTTCAAGAAACACCAGCTAATGTTATACCTCCGCAGAAAAAAGAAGCACTAACAGAATCAAAACAAGATATACACAAAAGAAAAGCTAGACTCATGTCTTGGTTTAAGACAAATTTATTGCCAGTAATAGAGTTGGATGATAAAATAGTGATAGGAAATGTAACTGTATTACACCCATACAGAATTTCAGATATAAGTACCGATAATCCTATAGTTGCAATGCAGATAAAAAATGTCATGGAACAAATGCCAGTTGATTTTGAACCAAAATAAATGTATTTGTATATTTATTGATGTAATGTAATTATAGCCTATAAGCATATAATATGCCTCTGTTTGATTTAAAATTTTAATTTGAAGAATCGCAAAGAAAATTGACAATGTCTTATAGACATTTTATTTTTTCCGCATCAATAAAACATCAAAAATAATTCCCATTTGTAAAAATATTCACTATCACAAGTAATTCAGGAACCCCTAATTAATCATATAAAGAAAGCTGGTAGCAATAAATGGAAAAAATCCTACTGTAGCCACGTCAGGGTCACCACTAGTGCTTTGGTTGCAACACTAGTGCTTTTGGTTTGCACAATTTTTAGAGATAATTTATATAAGGAAGCAGAGATTTACTTTAGATAGCACTTTAGAGAATTAGGGAGAGCAATGACAAGGCGTGAAATCGCAGTTAAGAATGTGGAATGAATAAAATAGAATTGTGTTTATATAATTGGTAATGTTTACATAAGTTAAATAGTGGTCACTGTGTGAGCGCGCTCTCAGGGCACGAGTCTCTGTCTGTTTAGATTATATTTAATTTATAGTATTTAGAAAAGTATTCCTCATTGTTTATTGTATGAGTGGTTGGTTATCAAATCGAAGGGTAGGTATTCAGGTTGGCTACACAACTATCCCTACCAGTGCAGATCAGTAGGGTTATATTATGGAGGAGGAGAAAGTTCCATAGTTATAACCCAACCGGTAGCGGTGATTGGAAAAAAAATGCAAGAATCCCTACCAGCGGGGATATGTCCGTAGGGATATATGGAAAGGGGGGTTTTATCTGTTTACCACACCTTGCAACATTCAACATCCTATTTATCATGGTTTAGATTAAGGGGTAGGCTTTCTTGCATCCTTTACAGCCAAAATAGGATAGACAAGTAGAACATGCCTTTTGTTTTTTTCCTGGGTGGGGAAATCATCAAATGACTACTCCCGCTGTTGGTGGAACGGAAGGGAGTGTCAGACTTCTACTGACTAAAAACCCACCCTGCTCCTTCTGTTGACTTTGCATTCCGGGGCCGCGGGGTCTCGTTAGAACAATTCCCGCAACCCCGTAAGGCAATGGCCCTATCGGGCTCCGTCAATGCTGCTCACTAGTCTAGTCACGCGCCGTCGACTCGTGTCTGGTCCTTACCGGACGGTGAGCTACCCCTGCTCGCCATCCGATGACCCGCGTTTACGGTGGCCGGAGATCAGCTCGTGATCCCCGACGCCCAGGGCGTCTCCCGCAGCAGCAAAGACAGTTATCTTCCTCACGCCCCACGTGAGGAAGATAACTGTATCTCCTTCACGCGTTCAGCCGTCTACTTCGCTAGTGCGACTGCTTCGCAGAAGGAGGCGACTGCATCCCATTCCCTCTCGCTCTGCACCATGGTGAACTAAGGCCGGCAGCGCAAGGTCACCGCCGCCGGTCGCCTCCACAAGGACACGTCGGTGCTCCGCACAAGCAGGGCACATCTCAACTGTATGCTCCACCGTGACCTCCGGGTGATCCTCACAATGACGACACCCGGGCGTGTCCTCCCGCTTTGTCCGAAACAGGTACCTCCCGAAACAGCCATGTTCGGTCAGTACCTGCGTCAGGCGGAAAGTGAGGACGCCGTGGCGTCTCTCAAGCCACTCCTCAAAGAGGGGACTTATCGCCACGATTGCGGCGTGCCCAAAGTACTTAGAACCATGCTTAAACTTTCCTAAAAATAAGGTACTAGATTTAGATGTGCATGTATTTGTGATATTATTGTCTCTTGAATATAACTTTATTATCATAACCATGATAAAAATAATATCATAATAATGTGCGCTTCGATTTTACACTATACGTGTTTCAATGTATTATTCTTCGTTGAAAAGCATTCCCGCCTACTCGCACACTCATGTCACAATTAACTACTAGGCACCGATCCGTCGCACGTCGTCGGCGCAACCCTGACAGTTGATTGTTGAGATAGGCGGCCGTTGTAGTGCTTCGTATTTAATTTTGATAAGAAATTAACTTCTGATAATATAATTCAAATTTAGAAATTAACGCATTAAGCATTTCCAAATATTTTTTTACAACAAAACACGATATGACTGAAAAATCAGTCAGAAAAGTGCAATATTTGGCGGGTGTATGCGGTGAGTAAACAACATTTATACCGCGAAATTTTGAAATGAATGAAACAAGTGTTCTACATTTAAATTTTCAACTTCAGCTGCGTTCGCGTTTACGTTCACCGGAGCAACACTCGCATGGTCATCACCGGCAATTCCAAAGTTCAAAAATGGTGAAACGGATATCGTTATCACTGATGTGAGTAATTTTAGCAATCGAACGGATAATAGCATTGAGATAAATAGTTGCAAATCAATAAAGTTGTGCCTCAATGTCTATTCGTCTGATTGCGGTTCAATTTATGTTACAATGATCAGAATTTGACATCACCCCAATAAATAGTTTTCCGTAGAAATGAAAATAAAAACTGATCATTATCTATCAATCAGTAGTTAAAAGTGCGTGTAGGGTGATGCACAGTAGGTATAAGGTTCCGTAGTTGCTTCAGAATGATTAAAATAACCCCCATCCCGTGTGCAGAAATGACTGCATTGAATACCATCATTAAATATGTCGTTAGCTTTATGATATACCAGGAGCTTATTGCTCCATTCTATTAGCGAGGTCGGACGTTAGTATGGTAGGTCTGTAGTTTGGCAGGTGAGCTCAACTGCCCTTTTTGGGCATGGGCATGTTTTCCTTCCAAGCAATCGGCCCTTTCCAGTATACCTCTTATTTTGTTATTATTACTTAGATACCAAATACTTAAAAAAGGACATCACACTAACTCGACTTGGGACAAAATTTATTTACATTCGTACTAGTGCAGAAAATCCTGCTAGTCAGCCCCAGCATATTTAAATGATTACCTACATTTTACACATCAAAATCGAATGTGATAGGGAAATATGACAAATGATCTTAGTTTTGAAAATTGGTTATTTTACACTTTTACACGTCATTTTTTTCGTAAATTTAAACAAGATGAGGCCGGTGTTTCCTAACTGACTACTCTGAGAAGAAACATCGAAACAAACTCAGGGGTCCGTCTCTTTTAAAGTCCAGACAATCTTTACTGATTAAAATGTGGGAACCTTGTAGGTTACCGTCTGAGGCGATCTTTTGAAGAAAGATGCTCACAGATTTGAGTAGATCTGTCCATACAGTCCAAGCATTTGTTAGATAACTAGCTCAGCTTAGAACAAGGAGCTTAACGAACGAACTTAGGTAAGGACGTTTGGGTAGGCCGCAAAAAGCACTCAAACTACCAATCATGTTTAACTTGAATGAAACAACCTACATACACATATTCACAATCGTTTATGAGGATTATGTAGATTAGTCTGAAATGTTCTTTTGAGGAAAGAACGACACAGATTTGAGTAGACCCGTCCTGTTAGTGCAACCTTTTTTCAGTTAGTCTGTAAGCTCAACTTTGGACTACTAAGGAGCTCAACGACCTGACGAACAATGCCAAAGAAGGGACATTTGAGTAGGTCGCAAACTGGCTGACATCGTCTTAAGAAAGAGAGAAAAGATAATAATAAATGGAAATTAAAAAAAAAAACAATATCCACATTGTCCTCGCATTTACAATACATACTTACAAAAATAATATTATGCTTTATAAAGTAAATATCCATGTCAAAATAGATATAAAAAAATATGTCAATAGGTATAAAAAAATACAATAAATTGTAATGTTATGAGCTAAAACTTTTTTCACAATCATTATTTTCTTATTTAATCATCATCTGCATAGCCTTTTAGCCTTAGGAATGATGTTAGGGCTGAATTCCAGGATGCAGTTGAATTTGGCTGAGCAGAATTGGTCTTAAAATACGGACGGACGTTACGGAGATAAGGGTTTCTTGTTGATTTACTGCGGAACCTTAAACAATATTGTATCACTCATTGACATCCATTCAATTCGTTCATTTGGTAAACACTTTTAAATAATTATAAATATTTATACTTGATTTGTACCTACTCGGTACAGGTTAATGTCATGCCTCATAACATAATACTGACATCGATTTTGAATTTATATATACCTGTGCCCATATATACCCAATATATCTGTGTAGTAAGACTACATATCGCCTTATGTTTATGTGTTACGTCAAGAAAATTTATATAGGTTACTCATGAATACTCATGATCAATCGCAGGATCTAATCCACAAAGGAACGGCAAGCTAGTTACTTTGCACGAGAGATGGAAGGTGGTTACGGTTTTCCTTAGTAATCTTTTTTGGAGATTTTCTCGTATCTCAGGTCCGGTACCCCCGCAAAGTAGACATCAAAGAGTATGTAATACACTAGTAGACATGAATGGAATCGGTTTTCATAAGCATTCATTATGACAGCAAACATGCAATGGATACGTCATTGCGTGTTTTGCGTTTTCTGTCGACTAGACGATTGAACACATGAAGCGAATTCGAAATCCATTATTAAGAATTCGTTTCTATTATGAAACTGCATGCTTTACGCAACTAGGGCGCCAGTTTATACCGTAGAAATTAAGGCATAGGTACCAATTCCTAGTTTTAGAGTTACAAAACTTGCACAACATTTGTGTCTCAAGAATGTTTTGTGTGATAGATAGGTGACGGTGCTTAAGCTGCCTTGTATTTACAGACACAAACATCGTGGGTGGTGTCCTTGCACTCCGCAGGGGCACTCCTCGGCTGTTACTTCGGGCAGGTTCTCAACGAGAAGGCTGGACGCCGTCGCACTTTCTTCGGCTCAGCCGTCCCGGCGCTCTTAGGTGGGGTACGTTCTATCCTTCTATCATACATATGTATACTTATGACTTATAAGGGACGATATTATAAGGCCACGTTGACGTAATGCCTATAATTGATAGGGCAGTGCAGGATAGCAGTTGCTACCACGGAGATTGAAGCTCCTTAGTGTAAAGGGCTAGGTAAAGCTTCGTAATAAGTCTGGTTTATCACGTTTTTAGGGTTCCGTAGCCGAATGGCAAAAACGGAACCCTTATGATTTCGTCATGTCTCTCTGCCTGTCTGTCCGTCTATTCACTGGACGCTAAATGTGGTAGCCAATTGACTCACTGATTGCTTAGTTCGGTAGACTGCTGTCTCCCGAAGAATGTAAAGGGCGTTGTACAGAGGGAGAGTGCCCTTTTTTGTGCTGATGGGGATAACCGAGGCGGTTTTAGTGAGTTACAATTCCCACACTCTCTGACCTTTCTGAAAAAAAATTAGCCGCTGTAAAGTGGAAGCTCTTGACAGGATTCGCTTGACCTCCGTGTAAGTAGGTACGCCAATTGTATAACTATTCGCACATCCCATGATTTAAACGAGGCTAGAGCGAGAGACAGATAAAGGTGAGGATAGAGTTCCACGTTTTGTTACCTGGTCGGGACAAATTTAATCTTAGTGAATTGACACGAAAAGATGAAGGAACCCGTTAATATTGTATTCATACTTTCCAGGTTATCCTTCTGAATACGGCCTTACCCGAGCTGATGTATATTGCCAGATTCTTGATGGGGCTAGCGACGGGAATCATAGCAGTGGTGAGATTGTATTGTGTACCCACTTCTTTTTTCTTAAGCCAATGGTCTAGTTTTTAGCCAGTCTTGGTACCTCCCTATATTTCGCATTTTGTATCAATAGTTAGTTTAAACATCATAATCGAAAAACTGCACATGTATGCAATAAATATTAAAAATCGGTATCAAATTTCCACTTTCTTTCAGGTCACAATGATATATGTAACAGAAATAGCGGACAAGGAGATTAGAGGTGCGTTAGGGATGACAGTCCAAGTTATGAACAACTTCGGCAGCCTCACGGTGTACAGTATTGGACCTTTCGTCTCCTACACAAGCCTGAACTGGATAATAATGATCATTCCTATTTGTTACGTCTTGTTATGCCTTTGGATCCCGGAGTCTCCATATTATCATCTGAAGGATGGGAGGTTTGAGGCAGCAAAGAGAGAGTTCAAGAAACTTCAGAGGAATCAGGACGAAAGGGTGAGTAGGTATTGAGTAGTATGATATGCTTCCTACGAATGAAAAGCGTAATTTTGGAAGGAACGGGCAAAATTTATTTTACTCAGTCCATGTACCTACATTTCATACAAACTAAAGCAGAACACGCAAAATAAGCAAACAATCAGGCAAAGTGAATAAGTCACCCAACAGAATGTAACAATTAAGAGTGAAACCGGCGCAAGAGTAGGTACTCTTGCGCAATCAGTGTAGGTAAGTGATCACTACCTGGCATTGTTGAAATATGTGACTACCCACACTTCTAGGGAAATACTACTACTATGGAATTCTTACGTATTCGAAGTCATTCATATTTTTATTTAAGGTGATAGACGATCAGATGAAGATAATGCGAGATAATGTAAGAGAAAGTATGGAAAACAAGACGACTCTCATTGAACTGCTGACGAACATGAGATACAGGAAGGCTGTATGTATAGTGACAGGTAAATTATATGTAAGTACTCAATAAGTAATCTACTACATTAAACACTGACCAATGCTCCTGAATGAAACATTTTAAAACTTCTTTGGATAAAAAAAAACTGGATTAATCTATTGAATCGAGAATTCAGAAAATATTTAGTAGGTAACGAAAGTCTATTCAAATAAAATTGTGTCTGATTTCAAATTAACTGTGTTTTTTCAAGTGCTATTTACACTATGGTAAAACCAAGGGCGGATCCAGGGGTGGGGTCATGGGGTTCATGCCCGCCTGAGCTGGGTGCAGGACCTATGTGGACCGCTAATTAAAATAGTTAAACATAATGTTTTTATATATTTTTTGACACAATATAGATTAAATTTAAGTACTTTCAATATTTTTGTTCGACAGCAAACGCATCGATAATTTGAATTTTACCGCGCCACTGCCCCGGCCGCCACCTTTCATATCGTTACGAGCTGGGGTTCGGGATAGAAATAATTAACGCCAATTAAACCAAAATTAACACTTTAATTAAATAAACACAAAATAAAAATTAACAGAGTTATTCGCACTACAATACTTGTCACTTAACACTTAAATCGCACTGAAATTCACTTGTAGAGTTTCGATGATATCGCCTCGTATCTTCTAATAAGACTACCGTCTGCGTTAGTGTCTCGAACGTTCTAGAAGTCAAAGTTTCTCGACGTACTTAGCTAAGCGACTAGCGTAACAATATGTCACATTTCGTGTTGCACTTGCGCGCGCTTTGTTTCGACTAACGTCTAGCTAGACCTATCCTCAATCGGAACGACTAAACTTTAGTAATAAAGTACTAAATAAAAAAATCTGACCTCATCTTAAAATGATTTCTGAACTCATTTTAAATTGCGATATTGAGATGTACCCTAATAACGGGTCTTCCAATAGGCACGTCCGAACTTTGACAGTTAGTAGCGGCCATCTTGTTGAAGCTACATCTGTCAAATTGGTTGTCATTTATTCATTCTGTTTTGCCAAATCATCATGGATAGCTATAGCATTCAACAACACGTGCAAATGATAAAATTGTTTTATCGAAATGAGTGTTCTGTTCGGGCAACGCACCGCGCGCTTCGCCCATTTTACGGTCGCCATAATCGTCCTACCGAGAGGACTATTCGTCGTGTGGTGGATAAATTTGAGTCCACTGGGTCGGTAAATGATCGACCAACACCCGTACGTCAACGAAACGCAAGGTCTGCCGAAAACATCGCCGCTGTCCGTGAGAGTGTGCAGGAGAATCCGAGGCAGTCGATTTCGCGTCGCTCACAAGAACTCGGCCTTTCACAGACAATAACTTGGCGAATTTTGCGTCGTGACTTGGGCCTGCACCCGTATAAAATTCAACTCACCCAGGAATTGAAGGTAAACGACCATAGACATCGACGTGTGTTCGCTGAATGGGCACTGGAGCAGTTAGCAACTGACCGTAATTTTCACAGAAAATTCGTAATCTTGTGACTTAACCCCGCTAGACTTTTTCTTGTGGGGTTTTCTTAAGTCGCAGGTCTATGCGAATAAATCACAAACCACAGCGGCCCTCAAAGCCAACATAACCTATGCCATAGGTCGAATTCAGCCTGATTTATGCGCAAAAGTCATAGAAAATTGGATATCTCGCATGCGCTCCACCCATAGAAGCCGTGGTGGACACTTGAATTATGTCATATTCCACACATAATGGCACCACTACAACTTTCAAATAAATAAATAATTTCGATAATATCTCACACACACTTTGTTTTATTTAAATTTAAAGATAGGACACGCTTAATGAAAGACCCTGTATAAGATTTTTTAAATGTATTATGACTACACTAGCGTAAAGATCTTTCTTTACGTTACGAAAAATCAAATCGTGGCTAAGAGCTTCAACGGTTGAAGAACGTCTAACCAGACTGGCACTTCTCGACGTCCACAATGATGATGATGTTCATCCATCCGATTTCGGCTACGGCGACTGTATCATGGCTATTTTATTCAAACATTAGAGCTTGGTTGTTCAGCTCTCCGACGGAGCGCTCGTTGGTGACTGAGCGTACCCACATTTCGCTGAGAATACCATGTTGCATGTAAGGCACGTCAACACACCGTTCGCAAGACAATAGTGTATCTCCGCTAGTGGTCTGGCCTTCAACTCGTTTCGTTTTTTGTCCAAATCTGATCGTCGTCGTAGCAATTCAAAATCAGAGACTTGCAGATTAATGAGACGTCTCCAATCCAAACGTTGAGCTACTTTGTGCTCCCATTGAGATGGTTCGACCTTGCATCTTTTTATATGCCTTTTCAGAACATCCTTATATCTTAGGTATTGTCCACCCCGTTGACGTTTGCCATATTTGAGTTCTGTGAAAAAGATGCGTTTAGCCAATCTGTCGTCTGACATTCGCGACGTGTCCACTCCAGCGCAGCTGGCGCCTCATGAGGTATGTCTCGATACCTCCGACGTTTACACGACGAAGAACATCCGTGTTTCGGACAGGATCTTGCCACCGGATGTTCATTATATCTCGCAGACACTTTAAGTGATACCTGTCGAGAGTCGAATGTGGTTTCAAGGTTAACAAAACACAGAACATTGGTCGATCTTGCTCCCTGCTGAATAAGCTGGCGGATTGAGATGATGGCCTCGCAGGTTCCTCTCTCTGGTCTGAATCCGAACTAAGATTCTGGCAGTATTTCTTCGGATAAAGGCAGCAATATATTGTTACGCCAGTCGCTTAGTGAAGTACTTTGAGAAACTTCGACATAAATCTAGAATGTTCGAGACACTAACGCCATCTAGCGGCGAATAGCGGTACTGTGTATCTCGAGTAGCTTCCTGGAATATTCTGGGCAGTATATACAGTGAGTCGATTTTATAGGAATGTTCTAGAATTCATCTTATTAATAATTATTATTATTAATAGAACTTATCTTTCGCATCTCTCGTTAGTCTTTTCAATCTTGAAGTGCTTTGGCTGGATTCGTTTGTTTTCTTTGCAAGTATTATTGTGCTGCATATTAAGAAGCTGACAGTGACCGCTTAGTGCACTTGTAATTGTATCGTCATTCTCATCAAACCAATTTAGTGTTTCTATGGCCCAAGATTTGGGAGCTTGTTTCCGTGACAAAAGATGTTACGGACTGAAGTAGATGAAGTGATAACGCGTTTCGGGAGAATACGTAACAGAAAAATTGATTTTATTATTTAAATATTATGTTTTATACTACGTGTAACAGAATAAACGCAATTCCTGAAAGTAGTTAGTTCAGAATCGGCTTCTGAATCGATTTCCGTCATAAAAAATAGGTGTTAAATTTTGACGAAAAATCTTTCATTTAACTTAAAATTTAAACACAGTATGATGACAAATTAATAAAATCCTTAATTCAAGGAAATTGTGTGCATGTCGGGTCGGCCGCTAACATTGCATGAGTAGGTTTGGTTTCAATTTATTTAGTTACGGATGTTGTTTTAGACTTATAATTTAATACTTATTCTAATTGGGGTATCTGAGGTATTACGCTTAATCCGTTACACGTTGTATAGTTGATAGGCTTACATTTGATCACCATCTCACCTGATGTTAAGCGAGGATATGATCGAAGTAACCTATTCACTCTTGACTTAAATACTCCCAGGTTATAGCTATCAGGAAACACAGACTCCGGCAGGGAATTCCACTCCTTAGCTGTACGCACGATGAAAGTATTCCCAAAATGCCAACTATTTACTTGTATCTATTATTACCAAAATTAAATTATAACTTCTTGTGATTTGACCACGACTATGTGACCCCCTGGCACCAAAGCCGGATCCGCCCTTGGGTAAAACACAAACAAACATATTTTTAAGTTTTGTTTGTCTTTCCGTTTGTTTAACTAATTTCTGGCATGGTACAATTCAACCGATGTTAATGGGACTTTTACAGATAGAGGTGCTTACCTATAATGAAGCTACAGGGCAGGTTAAAGGGCAAGCCTACTTTTTATCCCGGAATTCCCACGGAGTTCCAAGAAAAGAACCCACCAACGCGAACGAAGTCACGGGCACACCTAGTTCTCAATATTAGAAGTGTCCTTTTTTAATTGCTGGGAATATTTACTCTTTGTCGATGTGAATAATAAAATAGCTCGTTATTTTTGTAATTACCTATCTAGGTAGGTACCTTCACATATTTCGATAGGTTGACTGAAAGCCTAAGGATTGTACGTGTAACGGAGGGCCGTTGTAGATTGTAGTAGAAGGTAGTTGCATTACGCGATGAGCTTCGCTCCTGTGGACTTTTTCACGATAAAAATATAACCCTCCTTTTTTGAAGTCGGGTAAAAACCTTCAAGCTACTTCCATATTCAATTTCATCCAAAATCATACTTAGTCTTTTCGGAGATTAGCGCGTTCAAACAAACAAACTTTTCCGCTTTATAATATTAGTATAGATGTCTGCTCTAGTCGTACAAGTTGAGGTAGTTAGGTATGTGTAAACTTAGGTAGGTACCAATCAAAAACATACATTTATTAGGGCCACTACACTATCTACTTATTCTTTAAAACAATGCGTGATCCCTATTAATATTAAGTACCTAGATAGATATGCGTTTTATTCTGTGTTGATAAACAAGTTAGACAATTAACATCTTTGAGAGGGGCTCGGGCCTGCAATAATTGGCACTGTAGACAATCGCTTGTATTGTAAATCTATAATATAGACGCACACTAAATGTGTGTCCTCTACCCAATCGTCATTCAACAAACACAGTAGGCCTTATTAGGGGTTTATTGAAAAAGGAAAGTATTAGATCACTTGTTTTAGATTCATGAGTTTAATATTAATTTATTTTATTAAAAATTAAATTGTTTGTAATACTCTTAAATTTTGCCTAATTTTTGTGACCTGCTAGGATGGAACGCCTGAGATACAGGACGTGTCCCTAGTTTGGGTGTCGGAAGTTTCAAGTTACCTATGTGTATTGACTTAGACGAATATAAATATTGTAAAATCGCTTTGTTCTCTTTGTATACATATGGCTGGAATAAAATATTTATTTTATTATTACTTAGTAACTTTATAGTCTAGTTATTAGGTACCAACCCGCGAATCGTTCGCGTGGAAATACACCATTTCCCAGAATTAAACAGGTTACTAGCCAGGTAGATGCTTGCTATAGGCGGATATAGAGGCAAGCTTACTGCAAATTAAATAAGCTGGACTTAAACGTCTCCAAATGCTATGTGTGTACTTTCATCCGCAAACCTGTCCCTATATAATTTCTCCTAAAACTCTTGATAACTCAATCCAAAGGCTCAATGTAGTCAAAGACCTCGACAATAAAGGGTATTCATATTAATAATAGTGTCAACAAAGCGTCGAAAGCTAGTCGAAAGCCTAGGTTTCGTTTGCAGGGTTTCATCAGACTTCAGAAGCATTAAAAGTATCCAAAATTTCCTCCTTCGTTCGTAGTCACCTCGAGTTTGCTTCTTAAATCTGGAACCCTATGTATAACATGTATACCTATCAGTCGTTTAGAGGGCATACTAATACCAGTTCGTTCCGGAACATAATTATCTACCAAACAACCTAAAACAATGCAAAAGGTTTCATATTCTTCCTTTATAGGAATGTAGAATGATTTCCGACTTGGCCTTCCGAACTAAAATTGAGAACGGATCCAGTGATGTCCGAGCAAGATTGGGCTGCGTGTACCAGTACCTGGTTCTTTTTTACGTATATCTCGTTTATTGCACACACTAACGACAAAACTCGCACATGGGGGTGTGTAAGTGTAACGTGACTTGCCAGGAGGTTGATTTGATATCGACATCTATAATACAAGCGTGTTTTAGTTGAAGAAAAATGTATAAGTAGCCACTTTTTCAAAATTTAAAATTTATTGAATTTTACCAATATTTTTTTTTTTTCTATGTATGTACCACTGTCAGTATTGTCCTATTGTATACCTAGTTACTGGTGAAAACTTGTGATTGGCCATATTGTATTTAATATTATCTCTGTGTAAGTCTAGCTGTCTGTCAAAGTTTTCAAAAATAATAAAAAATAGCCTATATTAGTCCCCATTTCTTTAAGTTTCTCCATGAAAAATTCTATCAAAATCGGTTCAGCTACAGTTACAATATTAGTGTGAATATACAGCTGTTCCGATAAACAAAAGAAATGCAATGCAATTTTATGATAGGAACGATACCTAGGTAGGTATCTATTGAAGAAGTAAAGGAAAAATTTACGTAAGCTTAGGCATAGTAAATTACCTAACCTTTTACTTAACCGACATTCAAGTTTCGCATGATAGGTAATTCTGATAATAACCCCGATCAGCTGTTTGATCGGTGCGGATGAGATCAGCATAAATAAAGGAGTAAATTAGGTAATATTATACTATGTAGCTTCTTAAGTTCTGACAGTGACAGTATAAGTTATGCACGTCTTTAGACATGCCGACTTTTATGTAGTAGTTATAATAAATACACTCATAGGTTTGTCTACTATTCAATTAATTACGTATTTATGATTGTGTAATTACGTATGTATATAATCGTATCGAATGTAATGGTACACATTGTCAATGCAAACTGCTAACCTTGTCTGTATTTACCTAACTTATCTTAGTTGACTCAGGCAGTTTCGGGTACAGAGAACGATAGAAACATTTGTCAGTTTCGAGATACGAATATTATCAGTTTTATCTAAATAATGAAGACAAAGTCTACTTATAAAAACTGGTAAGTAGATATCTGTTAATAGTGTATGAGGAGCTGTTCAAATATTTTCATGTTCCTAACTTTTTTATGAATTGTCAATCCTCCGCCAGAATCAGCACAATATTGATTAAAATAAAAATGTTCGATATACAAAAAGACGCGCGAACAGCAGTAGGGAAGACGTAACATCTCTGCTTTTTAAAATAGGGTCCACTCCGTCTTATATAATTATATTCAAAAATAAAAAGCCCAAATTATGTTTAAAAAAATAAATCATCTGAACTAGTATTTTATTTCCAGGTTTGAAACTACTGCAGTATATGACTGGTATTCTCGTCATTCAGTCGTACTTGGAACCCATATTCAGACAAAGCAACTTTGTATCGGGCCCGATCGCAAGCATTGTTTATGGATTCGTGCAGTTAGGAGCAGGTAATCTAAACATTTTTTAAGATAAAGCTGGAACTTGACTGACCTACCGAAGCACGATGTCATTAAAGCTTCGTTCGCGTTGGAGGTTCTTCCAGCGTAAATCCCGATCCCGTGGGAATTCCGGGATAAATAGCCTGTGTTATTTCGGGATGACAACTATCTACTTATCAAATTTCAGTAAGATCCGTTCAGTAGTTTTTGCGTGAAAGAGCAACAAACATACATACATCCTCACAAACTTTCGCATTTATAATTAGTAGAAAGTAGGATGCGTCTGAGAAGTAAAACCCAAATAAAACTAACTGAGCGTGTACATCTTATGTGGCCTTATCAGGAAATAATTTTGAATCGAGTTATTTTTTATTCCAGGAATTGGCGCAACATTCTTATCCAGGTGGTTTGGCCGTAGAATTCTGCTCTTTATATCCTGTCTCGGGGTATCGCTGGCCATGACCTTAGTTGGTTTGTATTTCTTCCTGCAAGATGCAGTACAAGTCAGCACCGAAGTTTTGCGGGCAATTTCATGGATGCCTCTAGTCGGCATCTTGAGTTTTAATGTGCTATACGCCGTAGGAGTAGGGAACTTACCTTATGTATTACAAGCGGAATTGTTCCCGGTAAATGTGAAAGGCGTGGCTTCAAGTTCAGCCACGATGCTCGCCTGTATTTTAAGTTTCTTAGTAACGAAATGCTACCTACAAGTGAAGGACGCTTGTGGCCATCACATAGTCTTCTGGTCCTTCGCAGTGGTCGGCTACGTGGGACTGTTCTTTATTTACTTATTTGTCCCAGAAACAAAAGGCAAAACTTTAGAAGAGATACAGAATAATATTCAAGACCAACGACCCGAAGAAGAGGCGCTTAACACTAAGAAAGTTGAAAAATCATAGGTGAATGGAATGAACTGCCGGTGATTTAAGTATTTTGAAAAGTTTACACTCCAAATAGCATTTTGTGGATATTTATTAAAGGTTTACTATAAAGTTAATATTTCTAGCTTTTTATTTTTGAAAGATTTATAAGGGTAGTATTATTTATGAATATGCTGAAAATACAAAATTATTTTGACGTATTGTTGCAGCATCAGGTGTACAATTTTGTACTTAGAATCTATTCAAGCATTGAATTATCATTTTACAATAAGTATAAAATAATCTGATTTTATTTTAATCTACAGTTATTATAGTCTACTACAGATAACAATTATCCGACCATTAAAATTACAAACTTATACTCAGGCTGTTAGGGTAAGAACATTCCAAACATTTTAATACGAAGGAGAACCAAATGTGGGTTAAAAAAACAAATTGTGACTATAAAATTGTATTCAGCTGAATAAAAATATGAAATGCATACTGATTACCTGAAACCTTATATTATTATGGCAACCTTATACAGATTGCCACGCGATCGGGAGAGGCTACTGTAGAATATCAGCTATACAATACAAAGTATGACCTTGGGAGTACAAGAGATGACCTTAAAGTACAGGTGACCTTGAAATACAAATAATGTCTTTAGAGTACAACGTTTGCGTTGTATTTCTTTCTAAATTCTCTTGGTGTTCCCGTATGAGTAGAGTGGTGCAAATGGAGTGTCGGCTTGTTCGTCTCCGCTTTCTTCTGACGCGTCAGATTCGAACGTGTTGTCCGGGATATCGTATAGGCGGATCAAAGGCTTGTTGGGGTCCTTCATGATAAGGTATTTACCTGGAAATAGGAGTGGTTAGTTAAAACAGTCGTCTTAATTTACTGTACGGGGAGTCTAAGAAGAGCCTGGTCATATTAAAATTTAAGGACGTAAAATGAAGTTGATTTTTATCAAAATTCCCGATCCATCCAAAAGTCCTTACTTTGGTATTGTTCGTCAAACTGTTGAGGTCCTTAAGTTCTAAGTTGAGCTACACGATAACTGACTAATGCTTGCACTGTCTGGACAGGTCCGCTCAAATTTGCGTGGTTATTTCCTCAAAAGAATACCACAGACATGAACCTACATGCTTCTCATATACAAATACAAATTGTCTGGACTTTAAAAGAGACTTTGACCTCTGAGTTTGTTTCGGTGTTTCTTCTCAGAGTAGTCAGTTTAGGAAATACCGGCCTCATCTAGCTAAACTAAACTTAACACGCAAAAAAACATGACGTGTAAAAGTGTTATTTATAACCAATTTACAAAATAGATATTTCATTACATTTCATTAAATCTTTGATTGAATTACAATAAATGCCAACAACTGCATTATGTTAGAAAACTTATTATTAGGAACTTTTTTTAGTCTTTGGTCTTTTTTTGGTCTTTGTGGACATTGTATATTTTTATCCATCTGCTAAACCTTCTTCTAATTACCACTATTTCGTGGTCAACTTCTAATTTTATATGAAGTAACTAACTACCTGGCCATCACAATTCAGTAACTAGATAAAACTGGTGTAAGATTTCTTAGTTTCATTAAAGATCTGCAAATGACAGCTGAGACCAAAACAAAAACATAGTGGTCTAGGTATTTGAAGATCGCGGGCTTGCGGACGGCGAGCAGGGGTAGCTCGCCGTCCGGTAAGGACCAGGCCCGGGTCGGCTCTAAGAGCTGTTAGCACCAGTGACGGGGCCCCATAAAGCCATTGCCTGCCGGGGTTGCGCGAATGTTCTAACGAGATACCGCGGCCCTGGAAATTAAGGGCAGCTGAAGGAACAGGGTGGGTTTTTAGTCAGTAGAAGTCTGACACTCCCTTCCACTCCCCCCAGAGTGGGAGAAGTCATTCGATGATTTTCCCAAACAGAAAAAAAGGTATTTGAAGATCCGGGGTCACCCATCCGTGAACCCAACTTGGAAAGCTATGTTTAACCTTGAAGATCAGACCAACCAACTGTTACTTATTGTTTTTTTTTTTAATTACGAATGAGCCCACTCTTGACCTCGATGACACGTGATCGTAAGTGTAAGGTGAGGTCTATGATCGAACGAGCGAGCCCAGAAAATGCCTATTCACTCTTGCTTTAAAGGCTGACGGGTCATATGTGGCAGGGAACACAGAAGCCGGCAGAGAGTTCCACACCTTGGCTGTGCGCCCAATAAATGTTGAAGAAAAGCGCTTAGTACAACAAGACGGTGTATCGACCAAGTGTGGATGGTATCCTGCGGTACGTCTAGTAGACTGGTAGTATAAAAACTTTTTACCAAAAAATTAAACCGACTCCCAAAAAACACTGCAAAGTGAAAAATAACTTTAATTTCGGTAGTCGGTGTCTTTAGTTTTGTATTTTCGTTTTTGGCACCGACTTCCGAAATTAAAGTTATTTTTCACTTTGCAGTGTTTTTTGGGAGTCGGTTTAATTTTTTGGTAAAAAGTTTTTATTTCACTCTTTTTAGTTGGTCTATTTTTAATTTACCTAGTTACAAGAGCCTAATTATCAACTACTTATAACCTTTTACAAAATATTGCTTTTCCCAATGCTGGGCCGTTAATTGTTGAGGAGTTCTCCTGGTACTTCACCATCAGCTCTACATTACCATATGCATTGTGACGAGCATAAAGTGCATAACATCCATATTCAAGTAATCGAAACGCAATCCACTCAATACTTATTATTGAGTAGTTTCGGCGGCCATCTGTGGTCTTCATCATCAGTTCCACTTCCTCAAATGGTACTTTTTGAGAGCAACTGCACAAATTACTATAATAAATACCCAAAACGACATAGGTGTGCCTATAATATTTGAAGAGTTCCCTCGATTTCTCCAGGATCCCATCATCAGATCCTGACGTTTATGAAAATGGGACCAATATCGAAGTATACCCTTTCAATCAAAAAAAGGATTTTACAAATCGGTTCAGCCGTCTTCGAGTAATCGATGATCATAAATTAAAAAAAAAAAAAAAAAATATACGCGTCGAATTGATAACCTCCTCTTTTTGTCGTCGGTTGAAAAAGGGGATGAAGGGATTAGGTCGTGGAGCTCCTGCGCACACTCTCCGAAGTATAATCTGTAGAAGATAGACAGACAACGTTTCACCGGTGAGCCATGCTGTGAAGCTTGCCTACCAGAACCTCGTCACCTGTGAGCCTTTTAGCTCTGAGTTCGATCGAGTCAAGTGCAGCTAGCTGATATTTGGCTGAGCCATCCCACAAGTGACTGTAATGCTCCATACAGGAACGGACCTGTGCTTTATATAAATTTAAAAGCTGTCCAGGTGTGAAGTATCACCTCACTTTCTGTAGGATGCCCAGCTTTTTGGCTGCAGTCTGAGCTTTAGACTCAATGGTTGAGCCGAAGTTGAGGTCAGACGTCAACTCCATGCCCAAGAGCTCCAGGCCGTCAGTATTAGGTACAGATGCACCTCTGAAAGTAGGGGACCATTCAAATTATTGGCCACAAACTCAAACAAAAAAGCTAATTTCTTCTAAAATATCACAATCGAGTACTCACCATCCTTCTGCTTCATGCAGATATCGATGATGCACCGTAGAATACCCCACGCGTTGTCCATAGACAAATTGATTTGCGCGGCAAACTCGTGCGGCTTGAACTGCTGCGTGCCTAGGATGACGTGGCGCGAGTTGTCGCGGACTTGGGCACGGGATACGTAGCCGAATTTGATCTGGTCGGAGCCAGCTAGTAAGGCCTGGGGGCAAACAGAGAATATTATATGCATTTATATACACGTATAAATAATGTAGGTGTAGTACTTATTCTTGAGTTGGATGATGGACAGTATGAATAAATATTAATTACGTAAATTACTAAAAAAACATACTTAAGTAACTTATAAAATAAATTATACAGATACAATAAACAAGTATAAACATACATAGAGGTAAAATACGTATTTATATGTATTAATATTAATACTGTAAAAATATATACAAATAAAATTACGGGATGATGGAGAAATAGTGTTCTTTGACCAGTTTTTTGAAAATATGGATCGTTTGAACTTTAATATTCATACAAACACTATGAATAAACAAAGTTATTTGGCGTAGCCACTACGGTAATTTTTTTTCACATGGCCAATTATATGTTGCTTTATCTATGTAGATCCGGACGCAGGGAAAACTAAAACCAACGAATTAGGAATGATATAGAACACGAACTCCGCTCAAAAATGGTTCCACGCAAAACACAATCAAGTAGGCGGGGAAAAAAAATACAATCAAAGCCCCTCTCATGGTGAACGCAGACCTAGCCGCGCCGCACGCGCCGCAGTCTTTGCATTCGAATTCTTTATATGAAGTTCAATGCAACCTCGCACACCTACCCGCGCCGCAGTCGCCGCAGTCCCTGAAACGACCGAACTCACCTAGCCGCAGCTGATGACGTCACCCGCACGCAGCGCGGATGACGTCATTCGCATCCACGGCGCGCAGTGTTGCCAGAGTTATAAAGTAGACAGAGAATCTCTGTCAACGGTTTTATAATGAAATTACTTATTCTCGTATAAATAATTACTTGCTTATTCCCTATTATAGCACCTACAGATAAAATTACACAAAAGAGCAAAATACCAATACCAAATACAGATTTTATACAGATTTTTTAAATCTTCGGATAGATAATGCTTTCAAAAATCTGGCAACACTGACGGGAACGACTGCAGCGACTGCGGCGCGGATAGATGTGCGAGGCCATTAACATAAAGCGATGACTGCGGGGACTGTAGAGACTGCGGTGCGGCTAGGTCTGCGTTCACCATCAGTCTGACGTGCGCTCAGTGACAGACGCCAGAATCGTGTTGATTAGTGAAAAATCCAAGAAAAAGCTCGTTTCTGAGGGATAAAAATGACCTCCTGCGTAGTAAGGTGGTGTAAAAGACGGAAAGAAGGGAGTAAAAAAACTAACTGGGATAGCTTATCACTCGTAAGTAAAATAATTTCGTGTTTTATTTTCGTATAGACAACCACGAGTTGTCAGTATTATGCAACAGGTAGCCAGCCAGTTTTTAATAACTATTTTATATTAAGTATAGAGTTTTATAAATTGGATGGATTGGTTTGCCTGTGTGTTTCTTATTTTAGTTTCCCCAAAAAAGAGTTTCGACGACTACAGTGGATTGCAGCAGTCCGCTTAGAAAAAAGAGAGGATGACTGGTTACCAACTAATGCCAGTAGGGTTTGCTCCATACATTTTGGTAACGAAGACATATATTCGTCACGCACGGGCTATCGTATGCTAAAAAATCAGCTGTACGGTTAGTACTGTTGCACAGCATTTCGTGAAAAATTCTGGTAAATCCTAATAACTTAATTTAAGGATTGCTTAAGAATACAAATTTTAAATCACGTCTAATGTGTTTTATGTTATCAGTAGGTATTAAACCACGTTGAAACAATGTAGGTCATTAAATCGGCACTCCGTATATGAGCTGATAAATAGAGCGAGCCAATATTTGGGAGATATTTCTGTCCATTTTACTAAACAACAAAGTTTTATTTTGAGTACCTTGAGTACCCTTAAATTTTTGCTCGTACTTTTTAAAAACCACCTTGTATATTAAATTTACTCTATTCACACATTATATATATATAAATCTAGTTTCAGAGCTTATAAGCCTAACGCTCTTCTGATGCGGGGCTAGTTATTGAGTTCTTACCTTATTTATGTACTTTAAGAAATTAATAAATATGAAATTCGGTAGATCCTGAGGAAATAATGATTTCTATTTAAAATAGGTATCAGGTAAGTAATAAAATAACAAAGGGTGTTGTCCAACTGCTTGAAATGGACAGAAACTGCGAATAGTCCTTAATTCTTTTTAACATAAAATATGTATAATGAAATAATTTTCAAGTTTGTTTAAGTAGGATATAAAAATATGGAAATCATTAAAATATTTAACCTGATATCCGTTTAATTAATTCTTATTTTTATTGGAGGTCATTGTTTATTTATTCAGCCAAACAGGAATCGTAAAATAATTTCTAACGAATTAGTTTGCAGATTTAATGCACAGTAATTATTAATTTAATGTGTACCATAAATCTAAAAAAATAATATATGCATGTCAATATTAATAATTAAAATCAAATATTTTATGAATAGAAAACGTATCGTAGGCTGTATGAATCACATCTCCTTTGCCTTACCTACTGACAGACTAACAGTTTGACACTACTGCATTTTCGATTGTTTGTTTACTTGATTCTACAATCTACAATAGTGCTTGCGAATTGAGTTACATACGGATTGCTTTTTTATGGTATAGCAACGACTATAGTCATCTTTCGAAGATTTTTATTTTAGTTGTGCACACGATACCCATTTTTGAACACGGACTTAGGTTGGACCCGCCTAAACGATGACTTGGCATCCTTAACCCTAGACTTACTACGACCAATATTTCAGAAAAAGGTTTGTAGCTGACTTCTACAAAGTTTTTTTTGATAATTATTGAAATTGTAATGGGTTACCTACGATTTGTAGTAACATATGGCGTATATTTCACTCTTTTGTTCATTTCAGGATTTTTTTTATAATGGATATTTCTCATTTTCAGTAAAATTATCTGTGACAGAGATTTTTTTCTTTAATAACAAAGGGCACGCGGACTTGATATATTTATCAAGGTAGGGCTACCATGTCTAGTGAAGACTACATGAAAATATACTAAATTAATTGATCACATTATTTTAAATATAAAAAAATAATCGCCAAAATGTCTTTTCCGTGGATGTGACTGAAGCAAATTTACAGATATAATAATTTTTTCCCAGTCTTAAGCGTGATATTTCTAAAATATAAGGATATTATCTTAAACTTTAACAAATACTGACCGATATCAGCTTATAACTTAATATTCAATTGATAAAAAAGAGAACAAAAAACCTAATTAAAATATGTGACTTAAATTTTGGTCACTTCCATGGACAAAGGTCACAATAACTTTTTACCGAGAAAAAAAACTGCGTATGTCCGAATTTATATGAGCATTGACAAGCCGTCAACTGTTATAACCATAATGAGATGTCAATTTCTTACTGGCTGCAATACTATTGTCGTGAAAAAACAATAAGATTACCTAATTAAAACTCGTCAAGCATACGTGGTCACTACTGTGGTTGTTTTGCCAAGTAAGTATATAATGTTAAATTTACATTTGT
Source organism: Tholera decimalis (assembly GCA_943138885.2). NCBI lineage: Eukaryota > Metazoa > Arthropoda > Insecta > Lepidoptera > Noctuidae > Tholera > Tholera decimalis. The sequence goes on from OW964555.2 coordinate 31,039,640, forward strand.
TATGCTGTTTTTTAGGTTTGATGGTCAAATTACGATTGCCGAAATAGGTTGCAAAGACGAGATTTTTTGGGTTAGTTTTCCGTATTTGAACCAAAAAATGTCCTTTCCATGGATGTCACTTCCATTGATTACGTGGATATTTTTTCTCCATGGACGTGACCACAGGTCCAGGGATGTGAACTTTAACTTGGATCATTCCAATTATTTTGTTTGTTTAATTACTGCCATATACATAGAAACACAAAACGCTTTTACATACAAATTAGTGATGTGTCCACTCGATTTACTAACTCGAGTTGGGCTTAAATCGAGTCAACTCGAATTGAATTCTCTTTAACTCGATTTAATTGATTTGAATACTCCCACCCTAGTGCGTAAGCCGAATGACAGACACTGAGATGGCACGAAGTTTGCCGATCATTTATGACTATATTCATTCATTTACACTCATTCCACTACAAATCATTCATCATTTTCACTACAAATGTCAATTATGTCAACGTCACAACAATACAACATTGCATTGTTGCAGATTTGAGGTTATTTTGGAGTGCTGGTTGTTATTGGTGTTAGTTTTTCGAATTATTTGGTACTGTATAGAAAAAATGCCGGGACCTAATAGGAAATCTGTTGTTTGGGATGTATTTGAATCGCCAGTGAATGGACATGCTAAGTGCAAACAGTGTTCAGATTCATACAAATATAGTTTTGTTGTTAATTAATAGAAATACTTACTTTATTGATGTTACAAAAATTTGATCCTAAATACATAAAACAGAAATAAATGATAAATAAATACATTTCGTTTTTTATTTAAATTCTACCTACTTTAATTATAATGGTCCCCATACATATTTATGCTGAATCTGTTCAATTTATTTAAATATTGTTACGAAAACAAATCATTTACTCAGTTTCATTTCACCCAGTTAACTCGAGTTACTTAACTCGAGTTGAACTCGAGTTACGTGAGTTTCAACTCGAGTTAACTCGAGTTGTGTTTATTCCGAGTTGACACATCACTAATATAAATACATGTTCTACTTTTTTTTTTGGATGGCGAGAAATAAAAGACCAAAGACAGCAAAAGAAATTCGTAAACAAAAAAGAGAATGCGAACGAAAACGAAGAGCTCGTATTAAGGCTAACCCCAACTCGTATGAAGCCAGTCAATTTAACATTTTTAGTGAATATAATATTTTAAAAAAACATTTTGTTTTCGAATGTTAATATTTATTTAGCATGTATGGATGGTATACTATTGCGGGTTAACGGGAAAGCCATCTGTTAGTTAATATACTGTATTATAGAGATAGCGAAAAACAGGAGATAAGGAACCAGATAGTGAAACTAAAGAACAGGAGAATGTAGTATTTGACAGTGAGATGAAAGGACAAGAAGACGAGGAACTGGATAGTGAGACTGCAGAATAGGAGGATAAGGAACTAAACAGTGAGATTAAAGAACTCGAGGATAGAGAACTTGATAATCAGACTGAAGAAGAAGAAGATAACGAGCTTGATAGTGAGACTGAAGAACGGGAGGATAGAGAACTTGATGTTCAGACTGAAGAAGAAGAAGATAACGAGCTTGATAGTGAGACTGAAGAACAGGAAGATAAGGAACACGATGAAAAGAGAGGATGAGGATCTTTGACAGTGAGAGCGATGATGACCTCGAAATATTTGAATTAAGAAATATTTCTAAAGTTATAAAATAACTTGATGGTTTTAATATATTTTAATAATTTTAATATAAAGTTAAAAATTCAAAGCAATCAAAGCTGATTTTCCAAACATTTTTTTTATTTAGAATTTCAAAATATGTAGAATTTCACGTCCATGATTTGAAGTTATTTCCATGGTTAAAAAAACTGTATGGAAAGTCACTTCCCTGGATTCAGTGTCACTACCATGGACGTTCGAAATTTCATTGCGTATTTCTAGTAAAACTAAAAAGTTGTAAGCTTCTAACAACTAACATATTTTTTCGTAGTAGGTAATGACTTAAATTATTGATAGTTACAGCTATTTCACGTAAAGTTGACCAAAGCATTTTTTTTTGTTTTCGTCATCAGAAGTAAAAATACCATGGCCGACGGGCATTCCCTTTTATGAAGCTTTACACTTTGTAAACTTAATGTAAAGAGGTTTAATATTCATTTATAATATTTGAGTTCATAATAAATGACTGACTCCTACTGCATACTGCATAACACCATCCTCGCCGCTCGATGTCACAAAACAATCCATCTCGTTCGCACTCGATTGATTCGATATTTCAGTTTCACTCTAACATTATCTTACTAAATAAAATAGCGCCCCAAATGAATGAATTGACGGATCCATGCGCAGAAAATAAATTTAGCAAAGTATTTTGTTTTGTTTGTGCGCGTGTTGCATTCGTATTATCAGTTTAGTGGTATGAGTTTGGAACCATGTTTTAGCGGGCTTCGTTAGAGAGTTATATTTCTATATCATTCCTAATTCGTTGACTAAAACATACTTATACTACAAGAAAGTAGGACTAAAATATTGTATATACCGAAATACTGTAAATCTATTCTTAACAATATAATTAACAACTATCTTTACTTCGTGATTCTCTATCCAGTGCGAATTAGATAGCTATACTTAAATTTAACATCTATTCATTAATGTTCAGAAATCATCGAGTTAATAACAGTAGGAGGATTATACGCGGGTGAAACCGCGGGGCACAGCTAGTTTGAAATAAAACATTTTGAGTTTGAGTTTGTTAGTAATATGTACTTAAATTAGGTTAGTAGGAACGAAGATTGAAAGATTCGACATGTGACATTCACCAACTCACACTGGGCCCGCCCTTTCCCTCTCATAGAGAAGAGGCCTGTGTCCTAGCAGTGGAACCGTAATAGGCTGAACTATATTATTATTATAGTTATTTACAATCTAAAACAAAACAAAGTTTAAAATTGTTGTCTGTCTTTGTTTGTCTGGGCTAATCTCTTGAAGGGCTGAACCGATTTTAATAGGACTTTCACTGGAAGACAGATTGTTTATAAGGCAACATGTAAGCTTTTATCCCGGAATTCCCGCGGGATTTAGAATCTGCCACGCGTTGCATGCATTACATTAACGTGAGATAATGTCAGTGGGTAGGTAAAGTTTAAGGTATTTTTAATATAAGATTAAGGAAGGTTTATAAAACTTCCTTATTCTTATAATATAATATGATCTACTTATAGTATACAGGGTTATTGGTAATACGTCCCGATCCTATTAAGGGCGTGTATATGAGGTCATTAACTAACAAATCAACCCTAAGTTTCTAGGCCTAAAGTATACCATTATCGAGATTTTTTTTAAATATTAAAATAAATATTGGACTTTATCTCTTTTAAAAAATTATAAAAAAACGAAAACACGTTTTAGCATTCTTATATATTAAATAGCTAAAGAATTAAGTTGCGCATAATAAGAAAACATAAAACAATTAAAAACCTCCGTACTTTTGAAAAAAGAGATCCAATACTTATTTTATTTTTATGATTTTTGCAATGTTTTATGAAATAAATATTTTTTTTTCTCCTAAAAATTACTAATCTATTTTGACGGCGGAACATTTTATTTGTTAGTTAATGACCTCATCTACACGCCCTTAACAGGATCGGGACGTATTACCAATAACCCTGTATATGAATATTATAATATATTATTATGGAAGTTTCTAAAGAACCTCTTTTATTAAGAGGGTGTCGAGCCTACGAGACGCGCGGAAAATAGGTATTTACTGCAGCGGGCTAGTCGTGTGCGTTGTCACACACACAATGACAAGTTCGCTCGAGGCCCGCTTGTCGTTGCACGACGAAGTTTGCTAACTTTGCATTTTTTAATTTTTTGTCGTTATGTTGAATAAACTTGAAAAACGAATATTAATTATTTAGATGGTTTTATTTATCACACTAATATTATAAAGGCGAAAGTTTGTGAATGAATGTGTCTGTTTGCATGTTTGTTACTTCTTCACGCTCAAACGGCTGGATGGATCTAAATGAAGCAAGTAGGTACGTAAATAAATCACAAAAATAAATTTATAAATTATACCTATTATATAAAAATTAACGTTTGTTTTTACTGTAGTAATACATTATCCGTTCCCTCACTATTCATCCTATTGCAATAAAACTATGATTTTATATATTAAACTCCTCAGATTTTTTTTTTAAAGAATACTAGCAATGTGGGTACATTTCACATTACTAGCAATCTTGTTAACCCCTCCAACTAAGCTAAATATGCTTGTGTCTGGAGTGGGTTCACGTCAATAGTGTAATGGGTGGGGTTCGAACCTGCGACCTCTCGATCACAAGTCCGACACCTTATCCATTAGGCTATTGACGCTTCGAAACTGGGTAAGTAGCAAGTTAGGGTAGATGGGTATGCAGTACTTATTTGAATAATAAAACCAGTATGAAATAAAAATAATTATTATGTAATGTCATAATAAAACCAGACTGAAATAAGTTTTGTTTATTAAAATTTCATTTAGTGCTCGTTTAAATTCTGATGTACTGTCATATTTTTAATAACATTCGGTACTGTATTATATATACGTGGGGCCATACCAAAAAAACATTTTTTCATTAATGCTGTCTAGCGAACTTACTTCGTAGAAAATATAAGCGTAATTTATTTGATAACAATATATGTATCAAGTGTAACTTAATTTAAAAGAAAAAAAAAATAAAAGAAATCTATAAATCTAATGTTATATTGCTTATTATAACATTTTACAAAAATTGGCCAAGTGCGAGTCAGACTCGCCCATGAAGGGTTCCGTAGTAACTATAATAATATAATATAATATGTATATTTACTTGACAAAAAACTAAAACTTACAAATTTCTTAAAACTAGCTTATTTACATTTTTTGCAACTACGCCAAATAACTTTGTTTTTCATAGTATTTGTATGAATTACAAAGTTATATTTGCGGTTTTAGAAAATATGCTGTATCTCAAAAACTGCTCCCTCGATCTCTTTAAAACCAATTTTGATTGAAAGTTTACATTAAGATCTATAGATATATATATATACAACGTGTAATTTAAAGGGTATATACATACCAAGTGCATGGCTTCTTTGGATGATAACAAACGATATGGCAAGGGTTTTGTAATCCTAAGTCTACATGTGTAGAACTTATTACAAATTCCAGTACACTGATACCAGAGACCGAATTTTTCAAATTAAGAAGAACGAAAAGAATTATCGTGTTATTGGCAAGTGACGTGGAAAGTTATTGACCCTCGTAGTGCTGTGACACGTTTGTTATGATTGGTATTCAAAAAATATGTGAAACCAATAATTTGGTATCAATTCTTTAAGTCAGTTATTTTGTGCTGAAACTGTGCATAGAGACTCCATACCAAATGTTGTCTCCAGCCCTTTTGGTTAGATATGGGGTTTCCGTTACACGTTGTATATATATATTTATATTTTTCACTCCACTATTATAGAAGTTAGAGGGAGGGATACACATTTTACCACTTTGGAAGCTTATATCTTTTAAACGATTGACTTTATGAAAAAGTGGTTTCAGAAACCCCCATGTCATTTTTAAAGACCTGTCTATAAATACCACACACGCATAAGTTTCATGAAAAAAAAAAAAATATTTTCAGTTTTAGTTCCATGTATGGGGTAGTAGTATGTTCCTTTATTTTAAATGATTTTTAATTTTTTTCTCAATATCGGAAAGCGTTTCATAGAAACATCTACTTACCAAGTTTCACATGTATAGTCTTAATAGTTTTGGAATAAAATAGTTGTGACATACGGACGGACGGACAGACAGACAGACAGACAGACAGACGGACAGACATGACGAAACTATAAGGGTTCCGTTTTTTGCCATTCGGCAACTGAACTCTAAAAAACGAGTAATTTCTTTAAATATATATTTTTAATTTTGGTACACTACACATATCACAGTATAGTAAGAAAAGAAAAAATGACAAAAAGATACTATACTTTGTAAGAAATAAAAAGACAATAAAACTTATTTCGAATTTTGAAAATACAATCGTAGAAATATCAATGCACCCAAGGTTTGACTTCCAAGCCTGCTTCGTTTATTACCAACATAAGCAGCAGCTGAAAACGCTCGTTTAGGTTTTACACTGGTTGGAGGAATAGACAATAGATACTTATATGCTGTTTCTAAGTGATATCCACTAATTCCTCCATTTTCAAACAGGCTTATTTCACGTCTATTTTGCCAACCCCGATTAATTTTGTATTTGTACTTCACGATCTGGGGATTTCATACTCTTATCAATTTCCAGCTATAACTTTTCCTTTGGTGTCAATTGGGGTTGGGATTGGGAGGTTTGTGGCATTAACTCATCATCTGTTTGTGATCCTGATCTTCCTTCTTCTTCTTCCGTGTCATCTCGACTTTTAAGTTTTTTAACAATATACTTTTTAACAATAATGTAACAGACTCTGTTACATTGTTCTGAGATCTCAACTACCGTTTAATAAATAGCAATAGGATAATTGCTAATTGCAAGACTCTTGCGAGACTCTCGTTTGGGCAACACTATATAGTTTATTGGATGTTGAAGTCCACTTGTCGAAAGAAAGACTAAATCTTTCACCTGCACTTTTCAAATGTTTCAATTCTGCTTGTGTTACTTAGTTACTTGCTTTCTGATTTTTTCACTGTAATTGAATGGTGACGGCTGACTTTGGTAAATCCGTGTATTTTGCAAAGACAAATTTTCTCGAATCATCTGAAGTTATGAATATACTGAATGGAAATCCATCTAATGCAATCATTCTTGCCAAAACATCATCGAGGCTATCGTCGGCACTTTTAGTAAAATAATCATTTAACTTTCGCTTGGCTGGCGGCGGTGCTGTGTTAAGATTATCAGAATCTAGACTTGTTGAAGCTGATATAAGATATAAGAATTCTGATGGATAACCTATATTATTATATAGTTGTAAGATATGTTTCCAGTTCTAAGATATGCTTAATTATATTTAAAACTTTGGTCTATACTGTCGTACAGACGAATTAATGCAGCACAATGGAATTACAAATAAAAAATATCCGATAAGTTGGTCATCATGTATGTCATTGATATACACTATAAAAAGGAAAGGGCCAAGAATTGAACCTTGCGGAGCACTCATCTTGGCTAGGGATCCTGCAGATGTCGCTCCATTAACAATAACTTTTTGTTGCCTGTTTGATAAATATGAAAGAACAAGGTCAGCAGAACACGAATCCACGAACTCCGTAATGGTGTAATTTACAGATCAGTGTTTTGTGGTCAACGCAATCAAAAGCTTTGGAGAGGTCACAAAATATGCCAATTGCATCCTGAGATTTCTCCCAAGATTCCAGAATGTGACGGATGAGCGCTACTCCTGCGTCTGTTGTTGACCTACCTTTCGTGAAACCAAACTGCCGACTATGCAGAATTCCATTTGAGTTAAAATATGATAGCATCTGGTCCAGCATGATTTTTTCGTATATTTTGCTTAATGCTGGAAGCACATATATCGGTCTATAGTTAGAGGGATCACTCTTACAACCCGACTTAAAAATTAGTACTACTTTACTATGTTTCATTAAATCGGGAAAATTACCGCTGTCTATACATTAATTAAATGTGCCTGTTAGGATAGCAGCAATTGAGTCAATAATATTACCAAGAACCCTAACAGATGCACTCCATAAGTCATCAATGTTTGTTATGTTAAGACTTTGGAATGCTTTTTAATTACATCAATAGAAATGGGCTTAAATGAAAATGTTGGTATATCCTTATTGAAGTTTTCCTTTAAAAAAGATTCTGCTGATAATGGCGAAGAATGTAGAGATTTAGTAACCTCTACTGGAATATTGGTAAAGTAATTTTCCAACTTCTCAGCCACTTTTGACTTATCTGAGATGACCTGATCATCGATGTTCAAAGTCAAATCATTCTAACCCTGTTGGTTTGTGTTTCCAGTTTCTTTGTTTATCACCTTCAACACAGTTCTTATTTTATTGTTAGAAATGCTAATTTTATTACTTTCTGATTTAGATTTAGCTTAGGGCGCATACTCTTAAATATCTTTGAGTAGTTTCTTACATAATTATGGAAGGCTTCATCGGAAGTCAATGATTTTTCATGGTATAAGTTGTATAAATTGTCTCAGCTTATTCTTATTCCAGCAGTGGCCCATTCATTAAATTTAGATTTATTACTCATTTGAAATTTTTTAACTGGACATGCCTTACTAAATTCGTGGCATGGTGAAGAAAAAATATCCTGTAATTTTCATTGGGGTCATGGGAGTCAAAATTGGCCATTGAAAGATTACTTTACATGTTATCATTAAAAACATTAATTTCTTTTTAGTTAGTGGCCTAAACTTAATAGTCTTATTTAATTGCCGCTTTTTAACCAACTCAAAGGATACTAGTTGACCTGTATGGTCAGACCTAACTCCACTAATTTGAGACGAGTATTTTATGGCACAATTAGTATAAATATTATCTATGCATTGAGCTGATGTTGCTGTTATTCTTGTTGCTTCCTTGTATGTGCATTTTAAGTTAAATGAACCAAACAATGAAGTAAGCTTGCAGTGTTCAGGTGAATTTACTAACAAATCAATATTTAGGTGACCACAAATGAAAACTAATTTATTATCTCTTATAAGCTTAGGTACTTAAAATTTCTCCCATTACCATTAAGAATGATGACAAGTTTGATGCTGGTGGTCTATAAACACTTAAGAAAGTTTGGCCTTCAACTTCTGTACATGCTACCTCACACAAGCAATCAACAGAGTAAGCGGTGATATATTTTTGTTCCTTATATCTAAGAGAATTATTACGTAATATTAAAGTACCACCTCCTACTGAGGACCTGTTGTATGCACTAGTAACAGAAAAATATTAATTTTAAACAACATTCTATCTGGTTTTAGCCATGTTTCACAAAAACATAAGATATCTATATCATATTTATCTATTAACATTTCCTCATCTAATATTTTGCCGGAGAAACGATTTGTATTCTGATGTTATAGTAAAATTTTGTTATTATAACTCTCCTTTGTCACATCTAAGGGTTTAAACAATTAATTTCAGTATTATTAGATACCCTAGATAATACTGAATAGTCACTTAACCTAGGATCAGTTAAATTGTCAATAACCCAGTGTAAATTGTAAGCTAACAAAGTAGCCAATGAACTTTCGTCGTAAATTCTAAAATGAATGTAAGGATTGCAATCGGTATGCCCAAAAACCTATTACACGATGTTTGATGCAACATTTTGCAATCGACCACGTTTGCTGAGCAAGCGATATAATGCGGTCGCACTAAGTTCGCCGCGAGCTTAGTGTATTTCGAACAGCAACCGGGTGCACTCATTTTCATCATTTAGCGATAATTTTAGCCCTTACGTTACTTTGTTAATTATACTTAGCAATAAATCCTTGAAGGTTATCAGTGTATTTAACTTAGTAGACACACACGATATCCATATTACACGAGACCCATATCGAATGTGTGAGAAAAAGTTGCATCCGCCATCTTGGATTTTAAAATGAATGCCAGATTTGCAATCACCACCCCCAAAAACCCATTACACGATACCTATATCGAATGTTTGAGAAAAAGTTGCATCCGCCATCTTGGATTTTAAAATGAATGCCAGATTTGCAATCACCACCCCCAAAAACCCATTACACGGTACCCATATCAAATGTTTGAGAAAAAGTTGCATCCGCCATCTTGGATTTTAAAATGAATGCCAGATTTGCAATCACCACCCCCAAAAACCCATTACATGATACCCATATCGAATGTTTGAGAAAAAGTTGCATCCGCCATCTTGGATTTTAAAATGAATGCCAGATTTGCAATCACCACCCCCAAAAACCCATTACACGATACCTATATCGAATGTTTGAGAAAAAGTTGCATCCGCCATCTTGGATTTTAAAATGAATGCCAGATTTGCAATTACCACCCCCAAAAACCCATTACACGGTACCCATATCAAATGTTTGAGAAAAAGTTGCATCCGCCATCTTGGATTTTAAAATGAATGCCAGATTTGCAATCACCACCCCCAAAAACCCATTACACGATACCTATATCGAATGTTTGAGAAAAAGTTGCATCCGCCAACTTGGATTTTAAAATGAATGCCAGATTTGCAATCACCACCCCCAAAAACCCATTACACGATACCTATATCGAATGTTTGAGAAAAAGTTGCATCCGTCATCTTGGATTTTAAAATGAATGCCAGTTTTGCAATTACCACCCCCAAAAACCCATTATACGATACCCATATCGAATGTTTGAGAAAAAGTTGCATCCGCCATCTTGGATTTTAAAATGAATGTCAGATTTGCAATCACCACCCCCAAAAACCCATTACACGGTACCCATATCGAATGTTTGAGAAAAAGTTGCATCCGCCATCTTGGATTTTAAAATGAATGCCAGATTTGCAATCACCACCCCCAAAAACCCATTACACGATACTTATATCGAATGTTTGAGAAAAAGTTGCATCCGCCATCTTGGATTTTAAAATGAATGCCAGATTTGCAATTACCACCCCCAAAAACCCATTACACGATACCCATATCGAATGTTTGAAAAAAGTCTTCATCATCACTTTCACTTCCTCAAATGGTGCTTTTCGGGAGCAACTGCACAAGGGTTCTATTAGAAATACCCAAAACGCTATAGGTGTGCCTATAATATTTAAAGAGTTCCCTCGCTTTCTCCAGGATCCCATCATCAGATCCTGATTTCATAACAATGGAACCAACTAGAAAGTATACCCTTTCAAACGAAAAAAAAAATCCAAATCGGTCCAGCCGTCTTCGAGTTTGAGGTTGCATACATAAAAAAAAAGTTTAAGACGAACTGAGAACCTTCTCCTTTTTTTTGAAGTCGGTTAAAAAGCAATAATAACATCACAAAATAGAAATACGTACTTTTTATAAGAATGGCGTTTTTTTCAAAAATTTGCGCCAACTTTCTTCTAATAATATTTTTTTTACATTTTCCCATAATAAAACAAATATTGAAAAAAAAAATGTTAAAGAAATATATATTGAACAATAAAAAGTAATTGTTGGGTATGCATAATAAATCGTACTCAAAAAACAAAAAATTAGACTTATGTTATTCAACGGATTGCTGCAATACATACGTACACAATAGATCGCGAATTATCGTTACCGGCGAAACGCTCCACGATGAGACGTGACCCCTCTCTGAGCTCCCGTGGACGACTGAATTTTCGACCGGTGTACGTTGCGTATGGTTCAAAATAGCGCGCAAATTAGAAGAAAAAATTAAAATTAAAACAACCAAGCGACATTTTTGAAATGTTAAAGCTGTAAATGATAGTATGATAATTAGAGAATAATATGAATTGAAGTTTATGAAAAAATTCAACAGTTTACTATCAAAATTCAGCGACGCACGAGCATGTTTTGTAAGGATTTTTGTCCAACTTTATGTATTTTTGTTTAATAAACTATAAAATATTTTTAAATTTTGCCAACTATGTTTGCTAACACATTTATTCTAGTGTTCATTACATATTTTTGTATGGTAATTAAAGTACTATTATAGGTTATATTCCTTTAGTAGTGAAGACCGTTTTGAGTTATTTTACTCGGCGCAGCCTTAATATCTTAAAAAAATATTTTACATAGGCATTCCTACATGGGCATGTAGGCCTATGTGAATATATTTTTCTTTACGTAGGTAAGGTTTCAAATATTACCTGTACGGTCCACTTAGCAAGTTTGCAGGAGTTGTTCCTGAGTTCATTGGCGAGCACCGCTCCGCGCTGGGTATCAAGTTTCTGGCGCCATTCCACACCATTGGCCAGCTTAGAGTCCCATTCATTCAAAGCCTTGATGCTCAGGAACTGGGTCTCGTTCTGAGGACCTTGCATTACGGCGTCGTGCTCGCATCGGGCGACCAGCGTCTGAAAAAAGAAAGTAATATGTTAGGCTTGGGTTTGTTGAATTTAATAGCTGAGTTGGCTGGTATCTCGTCTCTCTTCTCTACATTGCTCTGGTCAGAGGTGTGATGACTATCGCAGTTATTTCTTTTTAACTTTATCATTATTGTGGGCGCATGTTTACAAACACCCAGACTTGAGCCAATATTTGTAAGTTATACAAACACTTGACTCGTCGCAGGAATAGAGCCCGCGACTCGCAGCGCTGCAGTCAACAGCTCAACTACTCACTACTGTGACAACCCTGTCGTCCTTGCTTTTTATTGTACCATGCAATAAGTGGCTCTTCACAAACTAAACACCATCCAAGCCAAATAAATGCCTTAAGATTGTCTAAAATCTTGAGACATTTGGCTGCAAAGAAAATGAGAAATGCAATAATGTCCTCCAGGTAGAATGTGTAAGTACTGCTCCAAGTCTAAGGAGGCGGCCAATACTGCCCAGTATTAGCCTCCTATTACATGGGAAAAATATCATAAATGTCTTATGTTTGTATGACCACTTCCCACAATACAGGCAAGATTTTAACACTTTAGGCCAAGCACACAGTAGACAGGTCCAACAAGAATTAATTTGTGTGTCCACAATTTGTATCAGTCTTTGTTATATGTACGTACATTAAAACATTCCGTTCTTGGTCATTCGGCTACGGAACCCTAATAAAACAGAAAGAGAAAGAAAAAATGTTTATTGACACATGCCACAAGTACACCCAGGAAGAAAAAACTTACAAGAAACAAACAAAATCATATTATTATGAAAATAAAATATATTAAAAAAAGTGAAATTGAATAGACCCAGGATGAATATTACTGTGTGACTCACGGATGCGCCAAATAGGCCCAGTTCAGCAAAAAGCCGGACAACTAGTGTCCAACGCTGGTTTTCAACTGGTCCTAATAGTGAGTGTATAGATGTCAATTAAGTTTATCATATAATATAGTAAAAATATACATATAATATAATAATAATATACATAAAATAGAAATATAAAGTACTTTACGAATCCAATAAATATTTATATAGTAGTAGTTGCACGCGCATCGCCCGTAAACACAAACATTCCACTCAAATTGACACAGCAAACAAAGCTTCACTTACCACACCATTATTAAGGTTCCACTTGCGGTAGCGGTACCCCACGGAGGCGACCTCGCCCTCCTCTTCCTCGGACACGAACGGATTCGGTTCAGGAAACTTGTACTTGGTTTCGTTGGAGCCATTCTTTAAAACCTTCAAGAGAAAAATTGAAATAATTTTAGTATTGTACTGGAAGATAGTTGAGATTTTAGAAGATTGTATGACACATTATGTTATACAATTACAAGTTTTATTTATGGTAATGGTCATATGTTTTACATGAAATAACAAAGGGTTGAATCTGCATTAAGTTGCAGTGCAGTATCGTTAGTTCAACTTTAACAGTGTACATGTACAGTCGTATCTGGAGCAAACTGCACGAGCACTTTTGTATGGGCCCGCGCGGGCGTCCGCTTTACGTAGTTTCGGGCCTAAAACTTTCTATACAATTACACACTCGCAACGGGGCCATCTTAGAGGCTAGTATTCGTTTTTTGGGGCATGTCATGAATATTAATTAGACTATTTCAAGATTCTTTAATATATATTGCTGTTAAACTGAACTCGATTAAAGAGAATCAATCCAAGATAGTTTGACATTGGGCTGCTGACCAGTTCAGTCTTTAAGTAAGAAGTATGTAACCTCATTAGTATTATAGTCTTAGGGTTTTCTCTAAGTCACCTAACAAGCCATTCGATGGGTTAACTGAATACTAACGTGTATAATTCACATATTATTCAATTAGACTCACGAGTGTGAGAGATGGTTAAATTGCTTTGAGAAGCTCGTGGCTAAATAATAATAATAATAATAATCTGTGGCCCGGCTGTCAACAGGCTGTCAGAAATTTTCATCCCGATTTTTTAAATAATATTTTATTGTGCAAACCATCACAAAAGATGAACTTACTGCAAATTAAAAACCGTAAAAAAAGGAACAAGAAAGCAACAAATATGAAGTAGCACCATCTTGGACAGAACACAATAATATTATAACAGATTGATTTAAAATGTTGACAAGAAGCCGGGCACAATTACAACTATCCACACGCCCAACACCTGCGGAATCGTCGCTCAGCTCCGCCTCGCAGCTGCCGGGACCTGCTCCAGCCGTGAGTGAAGAGACTCCGGCCGCTGCAGTAGCGTCGAGCTCGAGCGACGAATACTTCTCGCCGCCGACGACACCACCACCTGCGCGTCGGCGAGGAAGAGGCCGCCCTCCGGTCGGCTTAGGACTTCGAGGCCCTCCGGCCTCCAATGGGGTCCCCGCTGCCGGTGGAAGTGTGCAGCGCATGCGATGGACACATTCCATCAATGAAAATGTCATGCGCTCATACTTTGGGGCTACAGAGGGGGGAACTAACCTGACTGCGTACCGTGGTCGGATGCTCTCTCTGTTTCAGGTACTTGAACTAGCTGTCAACGTTTCGGCCCAAAGACTATCGGATCAGGTGCGGGTCATCCAGCGTAACCGTATGTTGGATGACACCGTACTTGATAGACTACGCCTCGAATCACGGTGCAGCCGTGTCTCATCTGCTTCACCACTGGCCGCGGTGCAACTACAACCCAGTATCTCACCGCGACCCGACCACGTCAGTGATCATGATGATCTATATGTGATGGCTATAACCGTGAGTACCCAGTGCAGTGAACAATTGAGGAGTGCTTTGGAAGACGCATTACGGGAGTATCGCTCCACACCACCTGAGCTTAGACCTCGTCTACCCCGTTTACCCATGCATAAGAAAAATAGGGCGCTAGTGTGTGCTCTAGATTCACTACTGTTAAATTATTTTGATAATAGTGAAGACCTCACCGATACCCATTCGGTCCTGTACTGTGCAGCTGTAGCAGCATGTCGGGTAGCTCATGTCAAGTTCCCAAAGACTGACAGAACTATTCGACCGGCGGTACCAGCTTGGCAGTGCAGGATCAAACGTCGTATCGCTGGGGCTAGAGCACTCATTGGTAAACTTATCTGCTTCAGGCAGGGCAACACTCGTCCCAGAGTGATGCGCTTTGTGAGGCGGGCGTTCGCGGGGACTGATATCAGTCCTCGGGATTATCTGACCCGCGTCACAGAGCGTATCGACTTCCTGAAGCAGAAAGTCTATGCATGGGCAAATCGAATTCGTCGATATAAGCGGCGGGTGGAGCGATACACTCAGAATCGCACATTCCAAAGCAATGAAAGGTGGGTTTATAGGGCCTGGGAGCGACCTGACCAAGGTGTGACTGATACGTGCCTACCGGATGATGACGCCATGTGTTCGTTCTGGCGCAGCATCTGGTCTGTACCTGTCAGCCACACCGAGGGTGACTGGATGAGTGAGATCAAGCGCACGTGCGATCTTATACCAGAAATGGGGGCAATTACGATCAGCCCCCAAGATGTAACCCGTGCAGTCCGTCCGTTATCCAACTGGAAATCTCCAGGGCCGGACGGGCTGCACAATTTCTGGATAAAATGTTTCCAAAGCTCGCACGCTCGCTTGGCCGCTCAGTTCCAGTCTGCCTTAGAGTTAGGATCGCTGCCTCAATTCCTAACTACAGGAATAACCCACCTGCTCCATAAATCAGGCAGTACTGCGGAACCTAAAAATTATAGACCGATCACGTGCTTACCGACGGTCTATAAAGTTCTTACATCCATTTTGAGAGCCAAAATTAATAACCACATCGATACCAATTCAATCATGTCTGCTTCTCAGAATGGATGTAGGAACGGGTCCCGCGGTACTAAGGAGCTTCTCCTCATCGATATTGCCATTAACCAACAGGTTCGTCGTTCCCGAAGGAATCTGTCAACATGCTGGATAGATTATAAGAAGGCCTATGACTCGGTTCCACATACATGGCTCATGAAGGTGTTGGAGTTGTATAAAATAAACCCAATACTACGCACTTTCCTTGAGTCATGTATGGGGCAATGGAAGACGGTCCTCTGCTACCCAGGATGTCGACAGAGCCAGGAGAACAGCGAACCGATTAGGATTGAGCGAGGTATTTTTCAGGGCGACAGTCTGAGCCCACTGTGGTTTTGTCTGGCTCTGAACCCCCTCAGTACACTGCTGGAGGGTTCGGGGCAAGGCTACCAGTTGAGAAGAGGTGGTCAGGTCATATCACACTTGCTTTACATGGATGATTTGAAAATTTTTGCCTCCACCAACTTGCAACTGATGGAGCTACTGAAGGTAACGGAAACCTTCAGTAGCGCCATCAGGATGGAATTCGGGGTGGACAAATGTGCGGTCATGCATGTAAAGCGAGGGGAGATTATGGAATCCGTGGGAACTCAACTCTCGGACTCCATACACCTAAGATCCCTCGGCTCAACTGAAACCTACAAGTATTTGGGTATGTCAGAGGCACTAGGCATCAATGTTGCTTTTGTTAAACAATCACTGAAGGAACGCTTCTTTGGCCGCCTGAATAAAGTACTGAATAGTCTTCTATCAGGCGGAAACAAGGTGCGTGCCTTCAATGGTTGGGTCATGCCAGTATTGATGTACTCTTTTGGCATACTCAAATGGACTCAGACTGAACTTGACGCCTTGGACAGGCGGGTCCGCACAACGCTGACTGCAAATCGGATGCATCACCCACGTTCATCGGTGATGAGGCTGTATATCCCGCGGAAGTAAGGGGGTCGTGGCTTTTTAAATGTAAAGACCCTGCATAACCGCGAGGTATGCAGCCTTAGGGAATATTTCCTAAAAGCCGACGTGGGTATGCATCGAGATGTGGTAGCGGTGGACAAAGGCCTCACTCCGCTCTCCTTAGGTAGCGAGAATTGGCGCAAACCTGTAGTATTAGATACTAATGACCGCAGAGAAGTATGGCAGAGCAAGGAGCTTCACGGACGCTATTACCGGGCCCTTCATGGGTCTGACGTAGATACATTAGCGTCCGTAGCCTGGCTACGTTTTGGTGACCTCTTCGGGGAAACCGAAGGTTTTGTTTGTGCGATTATGGATGAAGTTATGATGACGAATAACTATCGGAAATATATTGTGAAGGATGGTACGGTAGACACATGTCGGGCATGTCACAAACCGGGAGAATCCATTCGTCACATTATCTCCGGTTGTTCTCGTCTGGCTAACGGAGACTATTTGCATAGACACAACCTTGTAGCCAGGATTGTTCACCAGCAACTTGCTCTTAAATACAATCTTGTGGAATCAGAAGTACCGTACTATAGGTATGTGCCCGACCCAGTCCTCGAAAATGGCAATATTACATTGTACTGGGATCGGTCTATCATCACTGACAGGACTATTGTTGCCAATAAGCCTGACATAGTGGTGATAGACCGATTAGAGCGTCGCTCAATGATTGTTGATATAGCGGTCCCTCATGACGAAAACCTCGTGAAAACCGAGAAAGATAAGCAATTTAAGTATCTTGATCTGGCTCGCGAGGTTGTCGACATGTGGGATGTGGATACAGCAATCATTGTGCCGATAGTCGTCTCGGCCAATGGCATAATAGCCAAGAGCCTCGACAAACATCTTAGGAGGCTCTCGTTGGGCAGCTGGATCAAGGGCTTGATCCAGAAAGCAGTACTTCTGGACACGGCGCGAATTGTTAGGAGGTTCCTCTCTCAAGAGCCCTGACCACCGGTAGCTTGGACCCTGTACCCGATACCGGTGGGCTACTGTTTTTTATATTTTTAAATGTTTTTTTTGTTTTTATAGGAATATTTAAAAATGTAAATAATATGTTTGTAAAATGTAATAAATGAAATAATAATAAAGCACAATAAGCCGTTGGCCCCGACTATCATTAATGAAGAATGTTACTAGGTATGCCAAATCGGTTGAAAGTTTGTTACAGTAAAGCTTGTATGTATACAACACTAGTTTTTGTTGTATTCAAAATTACCTATTAGTTATGATTTTACAGGCATTTAAATTTACGATAAATATCGAGTCCCGCTAACAGTCACATGACCGCATGTGACGTCAATTTACAACGCTCCGCTTAGTAGCAAGTCGAAATTGGTGTTTGTATTTGTACATTTCGGCACAACACATGATTTCCTAGTATTTGGATTGAAATTTTTTTAAAGTATTTATAATTTCTAATGAAACGATACCGTGCTGAGCGCGATCGGACTGAGCGAGTGTTGTGAGATGACGTCACACCGTCACGAGTCCGCGTTGCACGTTTACTTCTATAAATCGGAAACTAATCGACGTATCGAAGTAATTCTTTCACTTGTATTTTTTATTTTTGACAGAGAATATGGAGAGCTAATATTCAAAATAAAAAAAAAAAATAGTTTAAAACACACTAGAAAAACACGCTTTACGCACGTATAAACAAAAAAAATGTTAAGAAAACCGATAACGGATTTTTTTCAGGTTTGTTATAACCTTGAAATCTGATCGTGTTCAAATTCCATTACGTGGCCTTTCTCATAAGTGCAAACACGACTATGATACGATATTCCATCATGGAATGCCAGTGCCTATCTTCCGGCTTCATCATCAGACCTTGAAACCTAATCGTGGTTAAAGTCCATTACGTGACCTTTCTCACAAGTGCAAACACGACTATGATACGATATTCTATCATGGAATGCCAGTGCCTATCTTCTGGCTTCATCATCAGACCTTGAAACCTAATCGTGGTCAAAGTTCATTATAAGACTTTTCTAAGAAATCCAAAACAGCTATGATACGATTTTCCATCATGAAGTTCCAGTTCATATCTTCCGACTCCATCATCAGATCAGTTCGACAATACCATATTATTGTATTGTCATCAGAACTACATACAGCTGCCAATTTTCATTACGCTACGACCCTTGGAAGATGGTTAAATTAGTTACCTTAGATTTCATTACATAGTTAGTTACATACAGGTTGACCTAATAAAAGCGTGTTAATTAGTTAATATTCTTCATTGTACATCTTTGACAGTCGTTACGGGTAGTCAGAAGCTATAAAGGACACCTGTCTTGCAATGGGTTATTGTGTTACCCAGCAACTTGTTGTGGAGTGTTGTGGAGCTCAGATAGGCAGTCGCTCAATGTAAAACACTAGTACTCAGCTGCATACGGTTACACATGAAAGTCTGTCTGTACTCTTTACAACATGATATTATTAAAGGCCTCCAAGTTATATTGCTGGAGCTGCTGTTTCAGGTAGGAATATAACTTGTCACGCCATCTCCTCCTGAGCTTATGCCTACGTCTGCGATTTGTGTTTTTGAGCGAAGTATACTGAAGGACTGGCCGTACGTTGCAGTGGATAGAGACAAAATTGGAGTCCTTTTTAGCCCAAAGTGACTCGTAGAAAATACCTTGTTGCATTAAGTCCGCTTATGTACATAAATAAATAAAGATGGAAGGGAGGCCTTTGCTCTGCAGTGGGAAACTACAGGCTTATCCATACTAATTTTATATATGCGAAAGTAAGTCTGTCTGTTACCTTTTACGCCTAAACCGCTGAACTGATTTAGATGAAATATTTGGCATTGGAATAGTTTAGGACCCTGGGAAGGACATAGGATAGTTTTTATCCAGAAATTCCCACGGTATCGGGATTTACGAGGGAAAAACCTCCCAAGCGAACGAAGCCGCGGGCAGAAGCTAGTTGTACATAAAGTTTGAATAAATAAATAAAAGTGGAAGAAAGGAAGGGAGGCCTTTGCCCCGCAGTGAGTGGGACACTACAGGCTTCATCTATACTAATATTATAAAGCGGAAAAGTTTGTTTGTTTGTTTGCTTGAACGCGCTAATCTACGAAAGTACTGGGTGGATTTGGATGCAATTTGGTATGGAAGTAGCTTGAAGCTTGAGGAAGGTTATAGGCTACTTTTTACGCGACTGCAAAAAAGGAGAGTTATGTTTTTACCGTGATAGAATCCACGGGAGCGAAGCCCCGCGTGAGTACTAGTCATAAATAATACTGTTTCCAACATTGAGCTAACCTGCTGGCTAAAGTTATGGTTGATGAAGGTGGCTTCGAGCGCGAGGTTGCGCGGCGAGTTGATGGAGTTACCGTCGTCCGTAGGCGGCTCCACCGAGGTCTCGTTCACGGTCAGCAAGTCAAACTCCGTGTTGTCGCGCTTGTCGAAGAACAACTTATCACCTACGTAAAATATTGTAAATATATATGTAGTATCATTAGAACTTAAAACGGGATCCATGTGTATTTTGACCATGTGTGATCATGGCGCTTGCAGCAGTCCCGAAATATCCGAAACTTGAAACAAAAAATACACATGGTATATATGCCGTTTTAAGTTTTAATGATACTGTTAGTGACCATGTTAGTTTAAAAACTTATATTGTTAATATATACATAGTTTTATTTTTAGATTAAGTAGTGACATAGTTTAAAATTGTAATCCTGCTTTAAAGCTATCATATATTTATACTTTTCTTCTTTAAATTATACTGTCCGGTTTTCACAAAAATGGCCTGTAAGGCGGCTTAGTAAGTTTAAAAAGCAAGGACGTAATCTATACTAATACTATAAAAAGGAACGATTTTTTTTTTTAATGTTTGTAACGAATAAACTAAAAAGCTACTGGACTGTTTAAAAAATTATTTCACCATTGGAAAGCTATGTTATCACTTATCACTGAGCAATGTAGGGTACATTTTTTGCATAAAAACCTTACCAGGCGAGCGATACTAGCAATGCGGCTCGCACAGTATCATTGTGCTAATTCACATAAATCGTACACTAAAATCTTCCTCGTAAATCACTTTATGTATAGGTGAAAATAGCATGATAAACTATTCAGTAGTTTTGAGTTAATCGCGAACATACAGGCTAACAGATGTAGCGTGTTTCTTAAGTTCTCTGTATCGCAACTCCTTACATATTATATGTAAGGAGTTGCGATACAGAGAACTTATATGTAGTTGCAGTTTATCATGAAAGCGGCATATAAGCAAAAGACAAATAAATCTCCATCCCATGTCTACCATGTTGTCATGTCATGTCTCTTAACCACCCATGGCTTGACTGGTAGAGAATGCCTAACATAGTAAGGCCATCTTTGTACTTTTTGTGTTGTATCAAATTTAAATAAATAAATGAGAATCATAGGAGGACTATAGTGTTTGTTCAGGCACCAATTGTTACACCTACCAATCTTCTCAATAACAATATCCCAGGAGTAGTTGGAACGGGTGCAGCACATGATAGTTGCCAAGATGGCATCGGTAGCGTACACCGTGCCCACAGTTTTACTCAGCCGTCGGATCACTGGGTCATCGGTTGTAGTCACCTGAGGAATATTGTGAAAATTACTACTTCTACTTAGTTTACATATACAAAAAACAGAATGTGTGAAAATGTTATTTAATAACCCATCTTTTCTTTTTTCTTTTTAAAGAGATTTAGCAATGTGGGTAGAATTCACATTACTTGCAATCTTGTTAACCCCTCCAACTGAGCTAAATATGCTTGTGTCTGGAGAGGGTTAAGACAGTAGTATTACACTATGGGGTTCCAATCCGCGACCTCTTGATCACAAGTCCGATACCTTAGCCATTAGGCTATTGACGCTAATTTGCAAAATGATTATGATTTACTACTACTAATTTTATAATAACTATTTATTTATTCATGAGACAAAAAATATCTAAACTAATTTTGTTAGTAGGTACATATATTATTAGGTATCTTATTATATAAATAAATGGATCACTGTCAACTTCGCACGTATTAGCCAAAATAGGCGAGAATTCATATCTGGAGCTCTTAAAAAAAATTGTTGCATAAAATAGAACCCACTTCCATATCAAAGCCAAAAACAACTTTAATTTCGGAAGTCGGTGTTATTGGTTCTGCATTTTTTTTTTTACACCGGGGTCCGAAATTAAAGTTATTTTTGGCTTTGATATGGAAGTCGGTTCTGTTTTGCAAAAAAAAAAATTCACGCTGTTTAGTGGGTCGGTTTGTAATTTATCTAGTTACAAAAGCCATAATATCAACAACTTATCAACTTTTACAAAATATTGCTTTTCCCGATGCATAGCCGTTAATTTTTGAGTTCTCCTGGTACATGACCATCAGCTTTACATCACCATATGTATTGTGACGAGCATAAAGTGTTGAACATCCGTACTCAAGTAATCGAAACGCAATCCACGAAATACTTATTATTGAGGAGTTTCAGTGGCCATCTGTGGTCTTCATCATCAGTTCAACTTCCCCAAATGGTGCTTTTCGGAAGCAACTGCTCAAGGTACTATAAGAAATACCCAAAACGCTATAGGTGTGCCTATAATATTTGAAGAATTCCCTCGATTTCTCCAGGATCCCATCATCAGATCCCGATTTCGTAACAATGGGACCAACTAGAAAGTATACCCATGCAAACGCAAAAAGAATTTTCCAAATCGGTCCAGCCGTCTCCGAGTTATGAGGTAACATACATAAAAAAAAGTTCAAGACGAATTGAGAACCTTCTTTTTTTGAAGTCGGTTAAAAAAGAAATCACATGCTCCGAGTGGACAGTGAGGCGCTGGTTTCCTGATCTTACACAATTCAAGAATAACTTAACGAATTTGATTATAGTATGGCGACTGATTGCAGATAAAAAGAGAAGAAAAAAAAAGTTATTTTACTATAGGCTGTCAATGAAAACTGATTTAGAACTAGTCTGGCTGTGGATGGTACATTTGTCAAACAAATAAATACTGAAGCAAACGCGGTGATAACCCTCTGACTTTAATTTTCATAGGCAAACTTGGAGCAAAAAATGTTCTACAAACTGGTCTTATAATTAGCTTACATAATCATGCTATCTGACTCTTGAAAAGATTTATCTTCATCATGTATATTTTTTTAATTGATACAACAAACATATACAAATAATTTTATTGACATCAATATAATGATACACTGTAGATTGTAACCCTAACTTCTGAGCTAGACAAAGCCTGTGTTTCAGGAGTCAGTATCTTCGCCCTATTTAGTCACTGTAGATAGAATTTGTCTCCAAATTACAATGATACAACTGTATGTAGATATCACTGTCAGTGATAACACCAGCAGTGTAAAAATAAAATTTACACAAGTCTTGCCAAGGGGTATGGTGTTATCCAGCTACTGGGATATTTTTTTTTAAATTAATAATAGTTTCGCGTTTGACCACCATCTCACCTGATGATATGTGATGATGTGGTCGAAGATGGAGTACGCATATTTAGAAGTAACCTATTCACTCTTGACTTAAAGACTCTTAAGGTTATAGCTATCGGGAAACACAGACTCCGGCAGGGAATTCCACTCCTTAGCCGTACGCTCAATGAAGGTATTCCCAAAACGTTTTGTGCGTATGGGTGGGATGTTGTCCACCATGTAACGATGGCGCTTCGCGTTTGTCTCGTAGTCCGATGATGGTACGGGCTTGGCGGAATTAGACTGTGTAATTCCATCGCACACTCCCCGAAATATAACCGATAGAAAACCGTTAGACTTGCAACTCGTCGTCGATGTTCAAGGCTCTGGAGGTTTGACTCAACCAGTGCATCGTTGCCTATGAGTCTCTTGGCCCGCTTCTCGATAGACAGATAGGGATTTGCTCCATGTAAAACACTAATACTCAGCTGCATCCAACTAGAAGCTGACGCCAAGAACTATCTTGAAAACTATCTTTAAAGGAAAAGGCTAAGCAGATGTTATCATCTGCTTAGCTTAAATTTGAATTTGCTAATCTGGGTTATGGGTATAAAGTTGTTAAAAGAAACGCACAGTTCAACCATATTACGCCTTGCGGTATGCAAATCTCAAGCAATTACAACATAATTACACTAATACAATAATTATAAAACATTACAAAGTAATAAAAAGCAATAATAATTATAATGTCACTTAAAGAATTAAAATGTCATACAGTATTAAACGAGAATGTCAAGCCACTCAAATTTCATGATTTTGAAAATGCACCGGTTTTGAGGCCACCGAGGGCCCAACGTAATTTGTAAATAAATATTAAAGTAATATAATTATAACAATATCAATATTTTTTATGCAATATTATCATATCACTCCAACAGCCTTATTTATGGGATTAACATGTCCTTACATCCTCTCTTAAGTAGTCCTGAACATTTAATAACATTTATAAAGCAAGAATCTTTTTAGTTTCTTTTTGAACACATCAATGGATGGAGTTTCTATTATAGACTTCGGTAAGTGGTTGTAAATATGCAGTGCTATACTGAAAATACTTTTAGCCGTCGTTTTAGGTTTGCATATCAATATGCTGCTTACTTCTATACTTATTAAATAGATGCTTATTAGTTCTTGCAAAGAAAGCAATCTCATAAATGTAGACACAAGGCAGAGTTAATATATTGTGCTTGATAAAATAAGGTCTGCAGCTATCAGTCTGGTGGATATTAAACATACCCCTAATACACTGCTTTTGTGCCTTAAATACCATATCCTTATTAGTGGAATGACCCCAGAATATAATACCATATTTTATCAGGGATCCCATGTAGCCATGATATGCTGCAAGTACAGCAGAGGTGCTTACTGTTTTTGCTAGCATATGTAAGGTGTACGATTGCTTATTTAATTTTTTGTTTAAAATATCAATATGTGTCTTCCAATTTAAATTATAATTAATTGACATGCCTAAGAATTTTGTAGTTTCTATTTAATTTATTTTGTTTCCTGTATAATTTATATTAATGTCAGTAAATTGGGCCTTACGATTGCAAAATATCATAATTTTAGTTTTATCAATGTTCATTTTTAAATTATTATTTGTTAGCCATTTTATAATATCACTTAAAGTTTTGTTTATATCATGTTCTAGGGATAACTCGTTCTTGTTTGTGAAAACGACAGCACTATCATCAGCAAAAAGTATAGTGGGTTGATTAGTTACCCTTGGTAGGTCGTTTATATAAATGATAAAGTGCCCAAAACACTCCCTTTTGGCACACCTTGTTTGACTTCTCTATATTCCGAAGTGTAATTAATTTCTTCTCTAGATTTGGTGCATATTCAAGTAACTAATGTGGACTGTTTTCTGTTAGTTAGATAGGAAGCTATAAGATCTAATGAAGTACCCCGAATTCCATATGTGTATAATTTATTTAACAGAATTTGGCCATAGCCTACTGCCTATGGTCTCGGACTTGTGATTCAAAGGTTTCGAGTTCAAACACTATCCATTACACTATTACCGTGAACCCACTCCAGACACAAGCATTTTTAGTTGGAGGGGTTAACAAGATTGCTAGTAATGTGAACTCTATGCACATTAACCTTTTCACCGCCACGGACTTGTATAGAAGTTCTGGATTTTTGTGCCACCAGCGCTACGAGTTCATTAGTTCTTAATTTTAGCTAAGTTAAAAAAATAAATTTACTGTAACTACAGTAAATTAAACTACCTAGCGCTGGTGGCACGAAAATCCAGAACTTCTATACAAGTTCGTGGCAGTGAAAAGGTTAATAGTTCTCTTTAAAAAAAAACACTAACCATAGAATTAAGTGAAGTTAACAATAATAAACAATCAAGTTCCAATAATCAGCAAGCTCAAGATTATTTTGGTTAATTACCTTAACATGTTATGACAACATCAAAAAACTTTGATTGTACAATTATTATGAAATAAAAGTATGTTAGACATAGAAAACACACCTGTGTGTTTCAAGTTGGGGCTAAATGCAATCACTTACCGTATGGAAGATACGGTCAATACGCTGCAAAGCTTTCTCATGTTTCACATTGACACGGTCATAGCCTTTGTCATAGTATTCCAGTGTACCACAGCACACAATGTCTTCACCTGTTGTAAAAGGAAACCAGTTTATTACACACTGTGATTACGAGAAATTTATGTTTTGTAGAATCAAGATTATAAAAAATCAAAAGTATAACAATATATATTTCAATATTTTTATATAAATACTAAAAAATATATATAAAGTGTTACTCATATATTATTTAGACATAAGGAATAATACTTTACTTAATTGTATTTTTACTCAGCATTTCTTAGAAAAGATGCACAATATTTGACAACTGTTCATTGTGTGCAAGACTAATGATGACTAGGTGAGATAGGTCAGATGCTTTTCTAACTGGACTTTCTACTAAGTTTACTTGCATTGAAAATTATAACCTTTTTTAAACCAAACATTTTAGAAAGTTCGGTCTTCAATTACCTGAAGGAAATGAAGGACAGGCATTTTGGGTAGCTGAGTAAAGAAACTTTTGAGATTTAAAACATTTGCTTTTCAGCTAAATTTGAATACATGATTGTGATAATTTCAATTTATTTGGATATAACACAGGTATAAAAAATTAGTCAAAAAAGTCAGGAACAAAAATATACCTTCTTTAATACCAGGCAAGGACAACTTAGCAAGGCGAGGGAAGTCCATGTCCTCAATAGTGACCCATGTGGGCCTCACAGTGACAGATGCATCACGGATCTTCATAGGAGCACCTCTTTGGCCCCATCTCTTGCCAAGCTTACGATCCCGTTGCTAAAAAGAAGTAACTTATACAGAAAACATTCTTAGTGCCTCTTTAAAACAGGACAAGATAATATTTGAAAAGTGGGTTTGAAAATTTAAGCTTTTGAAAGCAAGTTAATAATGCATTATGTAAAAAAAAATAGCACCACAGTAGGAATTTCTCCTGTGGTGTGAGTGCCTTTATACAAACACCCACACCCACTACTACTACTACTATTTGTAGGCTATCAAAAATTGCAAACAATTATGTTGGTGCGGGAATCGAACCCACAATAAAGCGCAGCAGCTGATAGCTTCACCACTGTGTTAGAATATAACATTATGGTTGCTTTTGATAATTTCTTTTCAAAATAAGCTGCTTTTTGATATATAAGTTACATTTCTCATGTAGTTGCCCTTGTTGAGGGTAGTCATGCCACCAGGTGTGCGAGCGCCCCTAGCTCCACGTCCTCTCTGCCCACGAGCACGGCCACGCTGGTATGGCGGTTTCTGCACCCTTGTTGTGTCCACCAGGTGGAAAGTACTCTCATCTTCATCATGGAAGTACGCGTACGACGAACCTGCGCCGAACTGAGACGCATACTTGTCTGAAAAAGAGTTAGTTTACTTTGTAACGGTGTGAACAATTTTTTTTAACTTAGTAAATTATGAATATTATTGTTGTAACGTCAACTGAAACTGTTTTTAGCGTCTGTTTTGGATATTAAAACACAATAAATAGAACTATAAGTTTCAGAAAGCTGTACGTTTCTATGCACTGTGGTAGAGTGAAACATAAGGAATGAAACTGGTGCAAAAAACGTCATCATAACCTCAAAGAATAGTAATGTTGAGGGACATATTGTGACATAAGATCAAATCAGCACAACGAAGTAATCTTACTTTGATATTTCTTATCCTGTACGACAGTCCAATCACTTATTTTTCCCAAACGATCGCCTTTACTAAAAGGTTGGTAAGGCATGTCCCGAAACTGCTCCGGCATTTCGGCTGGACCCCATCCTGTTGGATTATCTTGAATTATTGGAGCAACAAATCGTATCGGCTCTTCGGCCGGTAGCACATGCTCCGACATTGTAACTATTTAATACAATTCTTTATTTTAGCGATAATTCAACATGAAGATACACCAATGCCACACGACACTTTCGAAATAACTTTTTTATTTTATTAGATGACAATTAATGACGCTGTGTAGATACAAGTCTTTTGGCGCCTAATAATAATGTTGCCATTTTAGAAAATTATTACTTTATTATAATGTCAACTTTATTGAACTCTTAAAAACTATATACTTGACGTAAAATATATAAGTCTAAATACTAATAGTCTAATACACATAAAAATTATGTACTGTAATATATAATATAATAATAATTATGATTAGAGTTATTTCTGCAATAGCCATACATCAAAGAAAATACGTCCAGCTCCGCAAATAAGATCAAGAAAACTGGAATTCATTTTTAGAGTTCCGTAGCCGAATGGCAAAAAACGGAACCCTTATAGTCTCTCTGTCTGTCTGTCTGTCAGTCCATCCGTATGTCTACAGCCATTTTATTCCGAAAGTATTAAAATCAAATCAAATCAAATCTATTTATTTGCTTAAAATGTGGTACAAAAGATGTTCGCATAATATAATACTTAGTGCAATGACACATTTCGCCATAAATTGGCATGCAAATATTAAACTATAATAGGGTATCTAATATAATCTTAACTATAACTAATTGAATACAATAACATTAAAAAAAAACATGAAGTAAAAAACAAAATATAAAACAAACCAAAGATTATAACCAAAATGTCCAACCAGAGTTTATACAATGATAATTAGTTTACAATACATTTCTGTAATAGTACGACTGACAAGAACCTTTTTTTAAAAACTCAGCTATTGAATAAAAACTGTGAGAGATGAGCCACTTTTTTAAAACTATGCAGAATTTTCTGTAGGGTAGATCGGTAATAAATTTTGGTATAGAATTATAAATAAGCGGGGCCATATAAACACAGCTGTGCCTGAATAATTCTATTCTAGGTACAGGCAATTTTAATTGATGTTGTGTAACTTTACGTTTATTATTATTTTTATTAGCTTCAAAAAGTGTTGAATTATTTTTTACAATTTTGGCTATTTCAAATATATAAATACAAGGAACTGTGAGTAGGTTATTGGATTTAAATAATGGTTTGCAAGAATCAGTCCAGTCCGTATTAAAAATTGCACAAATGCATTTTTTTTTTGAGCTAATAATACTCTAGGAACGTCGGAAGAGTTTCCCCATACGATGATACCATATCGGATAATAGAACAAACATAGGAATGATATACCATTAGCGCCGTTGATCTAGATGTCTCATTTTTCACTTTTCTTAAAGCAAAAACAAACCTATTTATTTTCAAACATTATTCATCAATATGTTGCCTCCAGGTGAAATGTTCATCAAGAGTTATACCCAGAAATTTTGTTGTGTGTACCTGCTCAACTATTTGATCTCTATGTGCAATTTCAAGGAGGATCTGTTTACTTTTCTGGGTTTTAAAATTTAGTATTTTAGTTTTTTCAATGTTGATTTTTAAAGCGTTTATATCAAGCCATGAGATGATTTTATTTAAACTGTTATTTATATCAGACTCGTGCGATTCATTATTCTTCGTATCTATGATAACTGTTGTATCATCAGCAAACATAATACAATCTTGTTCTATTGCTTGAGGTAGATCGTTTATATAAACTAGGAATAACGGTGGACCTAAGATGCTTCCTTGTGGAACTCCATAGTGACGGTCTCGAGGTTGGGAGTTAAAATCTACTAAACTGTTGACTTTATCATCAAATTTTGTAATGCGCGTGATTTGGGTTCTATTTAATAAATAAGATTTAAACCATTCTAGAGCTGGACCTCTTATACCAATTTTACAAAGCTTATCGATAAGAATTTGATGATTAACAAAATCAAAAGCTTTACTGAGATCTAAGAAAAGAGCTGAGGTTGTAATTTTAGAGTTAATTTTATTAATATTTGATTTTATTAAATTAAAGGCTGCTAGTGAGGTAGATTTATTTTTCCTAAATCCAAATTGCTCTTTTGCAAGGATATTGTATTTGTCTAGGAAGGAAAGAACTCTTTTGTACATAACTCTTTCAAATACCTTGGATAAAATTGGGATTAGGGCAATAGGTCGGTAGTTATTTTTATCACTTTTAGAGCCCTTTTTATGCAATGGTTTTATTATAGATATTTTGAGTTTATCCGGGAAACAGCCTTGTTCTAAAGATAAATTAATAATACATGAAAGAGGCTCTGCGATGAATGGCGATATTTGTTTGAGTAGATATTATGTAGATCATAACCAGTGGATTTAGTGTTTTTTATATGCAACGTGCTTAAGATTACATAAAGATTGCATATTATGAATACATTTTCTTAACATTTTGGAGTACACCTTAAATCTAGTCTTATTATCATTATTTTTGTTTAAGTAATATGTAATCCTTAATTTTCGTTTGGTTTTACTGCTAATTTTAACCCCTTTTGTTATCCATTTTAATTTGTTATCTTTGTACGATTTTTTTACTCTTATAAGTGGGAAACATAAGTTATAAAATAAAGTTATAATATCATGCAAAAGATTAAAAGCATCGTTTGTGTCGGAACACTTGTAAACATCGGAAAAAGATAATTTACTTATGTGTTCAATGAATTTGTTTACATTATCTTTACACAGGTCATTTACGGTCGTAAAATATAACCTAAAACCCATGTTTTAGGTTATATTCAAAATTTACAACTTGTGCTGTATTATGATCGGATGAACAAACATTATGAGTTTTACCTATTATTTTCGGAATATTGCTGATGATATTATCTATACATGTGTTCAACCTAGTTGGCTCTTGAATATGACACCTCATACCATAATTTGAAATCAGTTCTTTGAATTTCGTACAATTAATGTCATTGCTTAAAAGGTTAATGTTGAAATCTCCAGCAATGATTATTTTGCTTTTTTATTTTAGTAAAGTCTTGTTAAAATTTTCGAAAAATACATTCAAACTAGACGAGGGTGTCCTGTAAATACATAATATGATGATATTAATTATATATGACAGGCCCTTTGGTATAGTGGTCAGTGGCCCTGACTGCTATGCGCAAGGTCATGGGTTCGATTCCCACCTAGGACAAATGTTTGTGTGATGAGAGCAATTATTTGTTCTTTGTCTGGGTGTAATTTATCTATAATATGTATGTATTTAGAAATATATATGTATGTTTATCAGTTGTCTAGTACTCATAGCACAAGCTCTGCTTAGTTTGGGACTAGATGGCGTTGTGTGAAAGTTGTGAATTATTATTATTATTTATAGATTTAATTTCAATGCCACATATCTCATATTTTTTGTCAATGCACAATTCTGATAATTCATTTATTTCCGTGCTTTGAAGGTGGTTTTTGCATAGTATACATGTGCCTCCTCGTTTCTGATCAGGTCGCGTATATATCGCACCAACATTGAAATTATTCAGTTTAAGATAATTTTCTTCACCTCTTATGACGAAATGCTCGCTTAAGCACAAAGGTGCATTCTCACACACCAGTCACCGTAAAGTCGCGTCACCGGCCAGGTTTAAAAAAAAAGATGTTTCTATACTCCTAATATGACTTTGTTCCCACACGTCAGTCACCGGCACGTGATCTATCAGTGACGTCACCGGTCAGGCACGTCAAATAATATTTCCATACAAGTATCATACTTTTATCCCCACACACCCGGGATCGTCACGTCTCAGTTCAGTCAGCGTCGTGCTACCGTCATTGCTACACGTATGTTGTCAGTTACGCAATCACAAAACGCCTGTTTACAAGTAGCTCTTCATCATTTAAAATTAATGCGATCATTGCCAATTGTTTATTAGTCAAACATGGCATTTTATCCGTCAGGGCAGTATCTGTTCTGTAGCGTGACACATACCTAATCACTGACCAACCCGTAACTTGACTGATGTATGTGTTCAATGATTCAGTCAAACCGGCGGCGTGACTGACGAACGACGTGACGGTGACTGGTGTTTGTGGATACCTACACAAACCGTCACCGATCCGTCGTCGGTGACTTGACGGTGACTGATTTGTGAGAATGCACCTTAAAACGTCAATATTGATATTAGAATCACTCATTTCATTAATGGTTAAGTCGATTTTTTTTAGTTTGTTTAGAGCCCCTGCAATATTTTGGTGCATAACGCGAAAAGCTACTTTTAGTACATTTCTTATTAATAGTTTTGCTAAGTTTTTGATTAGTTACGAAAAAAACATACTTTGCTTATTACAACATTATCCGCAGAATTAGTGATCTTACGAAAATAATATGGAATAGTGCCTTTAAGAGGTTTTCGTACAGATTCCAATATATTGACTACCGGACGCGACAAATATTTGTTTTCTTGCTGTATAATTTTGTCTGAACCTTCAGCACCCGACTCTATTCCTAAGTTGTCATTATGTGATTTTTGCACATCATTTATTTTGTACACCAGTTGTCGTATAAGGCTATTGTAACTGTTTGCTTCAATGAAGTTGCAGTTGTGAAAGTTTTGTGAAAGCAATTTTAATTGATAATTAAGTTTACGCTCATTTAGAAATGCATTATACTTAACATTAACAATAAATATATTACAGTTTTTCATTAGCTTAACTGCTGCAGCTATTTCAGCCATAAATTTAATAGGGTTGGAGTCATTTCTACCACTTAATATAATTACACTGTCATTTTTTGTGAACTTTTCGGTTAATTTACCACAACACAATAAGGCTTCTTCTGTAGTCGCACCTGGTTTTCTTATCCCTGTTATGGCGTGTTTGTTTGCTATTTCCGTATTTAGTAATCCTTGAACAATACCTCTTCCTTGCTCATCTGATAGAATAAGTATACTATTACTTCCATTTTTGGTACATATTTCAGTTTGTGATTCTTGTTCTTTGTATAAGGTAGACTCTTGTGAGATAACTTTCGTATTAGTAATGTTGGATTGTTTTGAATCGTTAGTATTAGATTCTGTTACTTCCGTGGTAATATCAGTTATGATACTGTGGGAAGACTGTACAGGTGTATGGAAGTCAATGTCTAAGTCTAATTTTCTAGGTAATAAGTAATTTGCATTTATTCGGAATATACGTTTTGGATATTGGTGCGTTGCATGAAGTGTTCCTTGAATTCGCACTGTACATTTTTCTAAAATGTTTAGTTTTGAGCTTTTCATTAGCTAACTCTTTTTTCAAAGAAGCATTCTTCAAGCCAAGTCCTTCAATTTCAACATGCACACTCTTTATTTGCATCTTAAGATTCTCGATGGTATTTTCTAACTGTAAAGTTTCATCACTTTTTATGTGTGTAGATAGATCCATCATACTTTTGACGCTTAAGTTTGAATCGAAACTGTCGATAGATTCAATAGAAAAGCGAGAGAGCGTCTCATGCGAGTTTTCCTAATAGTAACGTTATTGTAGGTCTCCATGTTTTAATTTAATAAATGCAAATAAAAAAGTCCCAAAAGCAGGAAATTATAACTCAGGTTAATTCTTTTATAAAAGTCTTACACAATTATTCACTAAAATAAAAATAAGAAATTAAAAAAAGGACATGCTCACGGCAGGTTTTGAACTATGTAGATACCATCAACACCGTCTGTAAGAGTCATCCGCACTCGACTACACTGTATTTACAACAGTTGTTAATTGGAATAACAACTGCTAATGGCATTTTTTTTTTTAAACCTTTATTTTTGTACGAGTGCACAAGCACTAAAGTTCGCAGAGCCTAACTTCACACTGGCCAAGTTAGAACGGCCGCATTGTACGTTAAGAGCGCGTATAAAGCAAAATTACCAATTTTCTATTTGATTTTACATGAAAAATTCCAGACCAAATCTTAAAATAAAAATATATGAATAACTACATCATATTTTCAAGGGCTCTCTCTGATCAAAAACATAAAATAATAACATTTCCTTGGTAGAAAAAAATCACGAAATAACCTCTAATTCTCATGTTTTTCCGTTTTGTACTCGATATGGTAATGCCTATTGCGACAAAAATTTGATAAATAATTATATTTAAACAAGAGTAAAGGCTTTGCTTAGGCATTTTATGTAATTCCTTTTAGTTTTGGATTTATTACGATAAAATACTTTTGGCGCATACTACGTTTTTATTCCGCGCAAGAAGTCATCTTCCGTCGCTCGTTGCGGGAGCTTCAAGCATATTTCTATTTCACACATCAGTCGCTACCGCTCTGTTGAGACGAGAGGACTACGCTCAAGTGTTTTAGCTGCGCCGAGTTATAATCATTTCAATCGTAATTGTTGTTGTTGTTCGAACTAAATAGTGAAATGGGAAACAAAAAAAAAACATTGAAAGAGAACTAAAAAAGTTACAAATTGACAGGATGGCTAATTGTCGAAGGTAAGTTTGTGAGTTACTTGTTTGTTATATACTGAAAAAATAAAAATACATTTTATACTTTCGAGAAAGTTTATGCAGGTGATTTTAGATTTTATTTTGAGAGACACAAGATCTAAATTCGTTTACCTACGCACTTTCGTGGGCCGAGTAGGTAACTAGACATAATAATATGTGGGGACATTTCACACACGGCTGTCTGACCCCAAACTAGGAAGACCCTGTACTATGGGTGTCAGACAGCTGATATACATAGACAAATATATTTTTAAATACATACATATATAGATAAACAACACCCAGACACGACGATATCAAAAATTCGTGGTAGGTACTTTATTAGATTATTAGGATAATAGGTAATAAATTACATTCATAATAGGTAGCTATTTACTTTTGCTATTTTGTTATGTTATTCTTCACGATACAATTTTATGATCATTTTCCCATAATGTAGGTAGTTATGAGATCTTCTAAAAATCTAGATACACGGATGGACAACAATAATGATCTTGCGAGTATCCTATATAAAAAAAAAAATATCTACCTATACCACTTCTTATTTAATATTTCTATGGTCACTCGTAGTCGTAGGTAACGCGGGCAGAATAGTATATGCAAAATAAACACAAGCTTTTAGTTGGTATCCGTGTTTGTTCGATGAAATATATTTATATCGATTACGAACCTATTTAAGTATGCCCATTAGGTATTTAAACCCTATTTTTGTAGATCAATTTATTGTGGACGTGATTGTATAACAAGGAATTTGTTTTGAAATAATATTTTATTTTCAGAATGTGGCCACCTCGCTCGCCAGATTTAAACCCATTGGACTTTTTTACTGGGGCTGTTTAAAGGAGGTAGTTTATAATGAAGAAATCACTTCAGTTGAACAGCTGCGACAACGCATACGTTCGGCTGCTGACGAAATATCGTCGGCAGGATTTGCGCGCCGATTGAGACGGTCCTTCATAAGAAGGTGTAGAGCGTGTATAGCAGCTGAAGGAGCCCACTTCGAACATCTTGTATATTTTCTTTTTCAATAAATTTGTTTAATTACTAATGTCTTTTATGGTGTCAACAAACCCATAGTGATCAAATTTTAAGGAAATTCTCATTCTCTTTGAGTCTAAAATTAGTTACAGCAGTGTTAAAGTAATTTAATTTTGAAATCAAATTTGTATAAAAATTCTCCTTTAAGATTCGAACAGCAATAACTTTGTACTTTATCAAGATACTGGTTATTATTATACCATTTTAGAATTTGCATTAAATAGGCAATTATCTATACTTATAATAAATCTGTAGAGAGGTCAATTCTGTACATGAAATATATTTTTCAACAGTATTATAGATTGACATATTATATTTCCCTACTAAATTACGAAAGTTAATCTGTGTGTTACATCTAAATCACTGAACCGTGAGGAAGGACATAGGCTATTTTTTTTTACGAAAAACGACGGAAACGTGGACGAAGTCGCGGGCAACAGCTATCTATGCTAATATATAAGGCTGAAGAGTTTGTTTGTTTGTTTGAACGCGATAATCTCAGGAACTACTGGTTCGAATTGAAAAAAATATTTTTAATTAAATACTCAATTTATAGAGAAAGGCTATAGGCTATATATATCATTACGCTAAGGCCAATAGGAGCGGAGCACCAATGAAGAATGCTTCAAAATCGGGCTTAAATTTAACGTTAGCCCAAAGTAACTATTCCACGCGGACGAAGTCGCGGGCAAAAGCTAGTCTAAAATAATGAGCCACCGCAGTGTAGTACATTTTTTTTCGATATAGTCTGGCGGGAATAATTCCGAATCATTCCCGTCGTATACTTCGGAAGTATTCCGAAATATTCCGAAACTTTGGGAATATTTCAACTGCCAAAAGAAACCAGGAAAATCGACCTTTGAAGTCGGTTAATATACCAAAACCTGCTCCTACCTAAATATAACAAATACTTTTCTGAAAACCGCATCAAAACGTGTTTGCTTGCAAGGTTTGCCTTTAATTGTTTTTATTGGCTGGGCTATTAAACGCGTTAAGTAGGTAGGTAATGATTATTACCTACCTATGCGACTCGCGAATACTCGCGATGCGTACAGAGCTACATACAAACTAACCAAAAACATAGGTAACCCTTTTTCAAAAAACAAATAAAATATGCTAGGCCTGGTTTTTTATTCAACTACTGACATTTATAAAAATAGCATTCAATTTCGAAATAAGTAGAGTACCTACCTAGAAACAAAAGAATAAAAATCCTGTTAATCGCAGGCTAACATATCTACCTATAAAAATATCAACATATACTTAATCAATCCCATTTATAATAAAACTAGTACTCACGCGGGGCTTCGCTCCCGTGGATTGTATCACGGTAAAAACATAACTCTCCTTTTTTGCAGTCGCGTAAAAAGTAGCATATAACCTTCCTCAAGCTTCAAGCTATTTCCATACCAAATTTCATCCAAATCCACCCAGTACTTTCGAAGATTAGCGCGTTCAAGCAAACAAACAAACAAACTTTTCCGCTTTATAATATTAGTATAGATAAACATTTATATTTTACTCTTGTATCGTACGTAGTCTCGCACTGAACAATAATTAACCCACCCACCACACAACAAACAAACACGTTAATTTCGATTGAATTATTCGGGCGAAATATTCGGAAACATTCGATTGCGGGGTACGAATCTTTCTCGCGGGGGGGGCAACTTCTCCGGGGAGCATCTCCCCTCTTACCGCACCCCGCTCCGCCATCGCAGCGCGGCGGCAGCGGCCGGCGCACAGAGGGCTTTATTTAAATTCATTTTGAATAATTCTGATTTAAAGAAACTTTCCCAGAAGTATTCCGGAATTATTCCGAATTTTTCAGAAGTTTTGCAACTATAGATACAGGGGCCCAAAATTGCGTAATTCCGTAGAAAAAAATGTTAAAATTTAAGAATAACTATTTTTTGCAATATTGATTTAGAATGTAATAAAAAATCTTGATACTGATCTGATAATACAAATATTCAGGACAGATATAAAAAAAAAAAAACAAAATGAAAAAAATATCACCAATTTTAGAAATGGTACCTAATTTTGTAAGAGTAAGTACGATTTTTATTTAAAATATTAAAAATATCAATAATTTGGTCATCCATGGGCATATGACGATATAAGTGGGGTAAATGATAGATATTATCTGGCCAATCGACAGTTTCAGAGTTATCCATTATTTACGCCACACCAAAATCACGCGCCAAAATAATATTATATTATACATAATATAATATTACCTTTTGGTATTGATTTTATATTGATTCGTGTTCAGTATCAGTGGTATAGTCACCTCCTACTAACTTACTATTTACGTATTATTCGCGTACACATAATAACATTTCGTAATATTGTATAACGCAGTCATACTTTGAATACAGTTGTTTCATCTGAATATTATACGTATACTTACTACAGAAGATACGCGTCGAGCGAGCGCGTAGGTACACGCGCGATCGTATTCGATGTGAGGAGCGGGTAGGGCAGTGCGGGTGAATTCTAAAATTTTGCTGGCTTTAGGCGCGCTCTTAACACCCTCAGTTGTGGGATGTTAAAAGCAGTATAATATACAAAGATAGAAATGCTAAAATAAATGGATGGATTGTAATCTTACAATTATTTTAAAACTTATATTAAAATAATGTAAGCTGCTGCGACAAGTGTGCTTTCGTCAGCCATTGTTGCCGATTTGTGTAGCCCGTTTAAGAGTCTGCATCATGAGCCACCCTATAGCCGACATTTATCACAACACATGGCCCAGCCATAGATTGCTCGGACATCAGTGTCCGAACAATGTTTTTGTAATGGCCGGGCAATTAGTTGCCAATATTGCAGCCACAAATTGCAGAATAATATAGCCCGTTTAGAAGTGCCTTTATATAAACGTAGTCCTTAATCTTATAATAAGGTTTTTTCAAAAGGACACGTGGGTTTTAAACTTTCCCTCGCTATTAAAGATCTGTCACATACTTTGGTAACTTGTTATGAAAGCGTATGCTGTTTATTTTATGAGGAATTACTTGCTAGTCTTGGCTAATCTCCATTTGGGTATAGCAATTTTAACTTTAAGTTTATTACTTTGTTGATGCTAATTATAAATAATTTTCAAAATTTTCGTTTCTTTATGCATAATTTTCTATTTTCGTTTGTTTATGCATAATTTTCTATTTTCGTTTGTTTATGCACAAAAAACTACCTTGGTATGTACCAAATATCAAGTTTTTAGGTTATCTAGAAGTTAGTTAGGTTTTGATCTCTATACGTGGATTACGAGGGTCAGTCATAAAAAATTAAAAACAGGCAAAGTGCGTATCGGGCCACGCACAGTGAGTTTTACACAAATAAGAACTTGATCTAAATATTTTTCAATGGAATTTGTCCGAAAGCGAGTAGGATACAGTTGGTTGACTATTACTCGCTTAGTTCTGATAGATTTCCCTTTAACTTCTTTAGATGTAATGTAGCTAGGTACCTACTACTGTCGTGACGTTTGCATTCCTACTTTTTTTTATTTCGGAAGGGAAAATCATCGAATAATTTCTAGGTGTGTTTAACTTTTGGTGTAGGAACAATAAAGTAAGTATATTCTATTCTATTCTCCCGCTCTGGGTGGAGCGGAAGGAAGTGACAGACTTGTACTGACTAAAAACTCACCCTGCTTGTTGTTGTTGGGAGTATCCAATTTTTTTACATGATTTTATTTTACCACTTTGTTTTTATTAAGGGGGTTTTAATAAATGTTCCAAAGGAAATGTATGTAGATAAAATAGTTTACGAGTTGTGAAGGGGCCAAAAGTAGCGGGAAATGGTTCATGTAGTAAGTAGGATATCGCTAACTCGCAACACATGGAGCGTTGCCAATTTTTTAACGAAAATTAATAAACAGTAGGTATCTACTGAAGTTCATAAGTATGAAAGCACTGAACATTATTCCGAGGCAAAAATATAATAATATAAATAGGAAAAGTTTGTTTGTTTGAACACGCTAATACTTTGAAACTTTAATTTCGGAAGTCGGTGTTATTGGTTTTGGATTTTCTTTTTTTTTTTCACACCGCCTTCCGAAATTAAAGTTATTTTTGGCTTTGTAGTGTTTTGATATGGAAGTCGGTTCTAATTTTTGCCAATAAATTTTTTTTTTCACGTTTTTTAGTGGGTCGGTTTGTAATTTATCTAGTTACAAAAGCCATAATGTCAACAACTTAAATTATCACCTTTTACAAATTATTGCTTTTCCCGATGCATAGCCGTTAATTTTTGAGGAGTTCTCCTGGTACTTGACCATCAGCTCTACATCACCATATGTATTGTGACGAGCATAAAGTGTTTAACATCCGTACTCAAGTAATCGAATCGCAATCCACGTAATACTTATTATTGAGGAGTTTCAGTGGCCATCTGTGGTCTTCATCATCAGTTCAACTTCCCCAAATGGTACTTTTCGGAAGCAACTGCTCGAGGTACTATAAGAAATACCCAAAACGCTATAGGTGTGCCTATAATATTTGAAGAGTTCCCTCGATTTCTCCAGGATCCCATTATCAGATCCTAATTTCGTAACAATGGGACCAACTAGAATAACCAACTATACCCATTCAAACGCAAAAAGTATTTTTCAAATCAGTCCAGCCGTCTCCGAGTTATGAGGTCACATAGATAAAAACAAAAAAAAAAAAAGTTCAAGACGAATTGAGAACCTCCTTTTTTTGAAGTCGGTTAAAAAACCGATGTTGAAATAATAATTATGACCTTCATCAGCATTTATATGGGTCTTGCACTTTTGGACAGTAAGAAACATTGTTTTACACAGAATAATAATGTTTATTCTGATGCCATTGTTTGTTCATAACCCAGTACTAATAGGGACTTTACCTTACAACAATTTTGGACACACACACAGCAGTCTTTCTTATACCTACTATCACAATTAACTACATCATTAGGTACCTACTTACAACGAATTAGTATCATTCCTAATTCGTTGCCTACTTACTAACAAAGCACATAGCTAACACTGTTCTAAGAACTGGCACCACATCCGCTATAAGTAGCAGTAAGTAGGTATGTACGTATGTCATTGTGATTGTATGAATTTTATTTTTAGGAAGGTTTTAGGTAAGTACATTTATGGCAGACCATTCTTTTTTTTATCTGATCGAACCTTGGCCGTGAGTAAGATTTGTGGCCATATTTATTGTTTCCTTAACCCATTCATTCATAAAAAAGCACGAATATTTAGTTACTTATATCAATACCTAACTAAAATTCTTATCGTATCACTTGCCCCTTGAAACTTATAGGTAAACACGTAGCCTAATACCTATGTATTTAAAATGCGAAAGTAATTCTGTTTGCCGTTACACTTTCACGCCTAAACTAATTAACCGATTTTGATGAATTTTGGATCAGAGATCGATTAGACAATGGAGAAGGACACAGGCTACTTCTTCAGAGAACACAATTTTTTCCCGAGTGAAGTAGTCAAATTATAATATTGTTAAAATTAACACGATAAATTATCATCATCATAATTTATGTAAGTATTTACGGGCATGAGGGGGGCTCTGCATACTGTACTTGAGTAGGTACCTATGTACATAGGTACCAACCTACTCAAGCTCCAACAACTAGTTCTTGAAGAGTTAGCACTACTGTTGTCTTTAAATATTAAAATGTCATGGAATTCCGCAAGGTACCACTACTTACTACTATTATCTAAAAATAGCCATGCCCGCGATGCGACAGCGCTATAAGTTTTCCAGAAATCGTGAGAATTACGGAATAAAAAGCCTCCTTTTGTGAATACTTTCATTGTGCAGGAGTAGAATTACCTGCCGCAATCTGTGTTCCCCAAAAGCTTTAAGCCATACCAAGGGGTCTTTAAGTCAAAAGTGAATAAAGTTACTTCTAGGTAAGCGTGTTCCATCTTTGATCACATCATCACTCATCATCAGGTGGTCAAACGCGAGCCTATTATCAATATAAAAAAATTCTTCAATCTTATTTGAATTATACCATAATACATACCATTATGGTATAAATTATGGATTGCTCACTATGGGTGCATCGTTGCACAAGAACACCGGTGTTCCCCACGACTGTATTCGCAGTAGCCAGGGCCTTTACAAGAGTTTCTCTACACTAACTAAACGTAGAAAGTCCCGAGATAAAGATTCCTTTACGTTGCTACGGTACCTAGGTATATAAAACTAAACTGGATCAAACATTGGATTGGTATTTCGTAGCCTTTTATGTAGGTACTTATGTATAAGGTTACTATTTCTTTTAAAAAATCTAAATTTTGTATTCGGCGCGGAATTTTAAGTGATCCAATTCTTATCAGCTTCGATCAATTATAGTACAATTGTTGATCGGAGCTTATCAGTCTTTTCTATTGTTATCGATTTTCATTCTCAAGTTATACAATAGTTTTAGCGATTTTTTGTAAGGAATCAATGGTGCCGTGGCGCGTCGAAGTTCTATTTCATGGTTGGATCAATTATACTGAGAGAAAAGCTATTGGGAACAGTTTGTTTAGGTATCTCTCTATGCTTGAAGCCACTTCACTGCTTACTGACCAAAATCATAAAGAAAATTGCGTTTTATTTTTCGGGGGAAAACCATCGATTGACTCCAATCGCTCTAGCTGGAGTGGTAGAGAGTGTCAGACTCCTCTACTGGCTGAACACACACCCTTCCATTCCTATTGTTTCGAGTACGCAGTATCTTCCCACAACCTCGGAAATTGCGCTTTAGATAGGGCCTGTATTTTTAACCGACTTCAAAAAAAGGAGGTTTACAATTCGTCTTGAACTTTGTTTTTTTTTTATGTATGTTACCTCATAACTCGGAGACGGCTGGACCGATTTGGAAAATTCTTTTTGCGTTTGAAAGGGTATACTTTCTAGTTGGTCCCATTGTTACGAAATCAGGATCTTATGATGGGATTCTGGAGAAATCGAGGGAACTCTTCAAATATTATAGGCACATCTATAGCGTTTTGGGTATTTCTTATAGTAAAAAAAAGTTCAAGACGAATTGTAAACCTCCTTTTTTTGAAGTCGGTTAAAAACACTACAAAGCCAAAAATAACTTTAATTTCGGAAGGCGGTGTGAAAAATAAAAGAATATCCGAAACCAATAAGGCCGCTATCCCACTGGCGTTTTACAAGCGTTGGCGTCTCTCGAACAGACGCGACGTTGACGTCGCGTTGCAAGCATTAACATTTTGGCTTTGTAGTGTTTTGATATGGAAGTCGGTTCTATTTTTTGTAAATTTTTTTTTTGTATATATCTATCTTTTACCACCAAAATGATTAATTATTTTTTATATGTGAGTAGAATTCACATTAAGTTAGCAATCTTGTTAACCGTTCCAAATAAGCTATATAATTATATGATTGTGTCTGGAGTGGGATTACACATTAGTGTAATGGGTGGGGCTGGAACCCACGACCTCTCGATTACAATGTAGACATTAGGCGATTGACGCTTAGGCCGCTATCCCACTGGCGTTTTACGAGCGTTGGCGCCCAAGTAACACAGACGTGCTGAATAAAGATTGAGTAAGAGCAATCATCTAGAGCATATGCCGAATACTAAGCTGAATAACGTCTGAGTACCGTCTATTCAGCAGTTATTCAAGCAAAAAGGGCCCCAATTTTGAATGCTTAACTGTGAATAACAGCTGAGCAACATCTGAGTAGAAGCTTAATAACGTTTCAATTAGCTTAATAACTTTTGAATAACAGTTCACATTGTTTTTATTAAGCTCTTACAACTGAGTTATTCAGCTTAGTCGAATTGGTTATTGTATTCAAAATTTATAGAGCATTTAAATTATTGTTTACATTTTTGCAAACAATATTCATACATATTGTCAAAAAAAATATATGGAATAAATATTATAATGTCGATGTCGAATGGTGTTGATTTAACATGGCCGGTGAAATTATAAAAGCGGTAAGTAAATTTTAATTTACAAGTTAGAGGTCTGCTACATGTTAATTGTTAGTGCGCAAGTAATTTTGTCGTGAATAGTATGTGATTTTTTTTAGTATTTATTACGCGCCACGTGAATAATCAAGATAACTGATAGTAAATAGTATTTTTATACATACAAAGTAGGTCTAACAAAAGTAATTGCGACGAAATAGCTAACACTAGCGATTATAAACCAACAAAATAACATGAATCGAGTTGAGAATGTTGTAGTTGTAAGATTAAGCATTTTGGTGATCTCTTAAATTCCTTGTAAGTATAAATTACAAAGATTTTTAATGGCGATCGAAGTTTTGCTTTATAATGCTGAATAAAAGTCCACACATGTCTTGTTACTGAGCTATAACTTGAAAAAGAGTAGTCTCATTGCACTAACTTCTGAATAACAATTAGATAGTTGGCCACATTTCTACATTACTCAAATTTTTAGGGTTCTCTAATCGAACGCGTCGGGCCTACGTTGTCCACTTACGTAGGTACTAATGCTGTAATAAAATAATCATGTCATGTGATGATGTGACTCATGTGAACGAAACTCGGCTTGTAAACAAAAAAATCTATGAACTGATTGTAACTGAATCATACGATATAGGTATCAAATTGTTCGTAAAAATTTTCAGTGTAAGGTACGGAAAGACGCGCGGTGCGCGGGAGTGATGGCGGGGGACGGTGT
Organism: Tholera decimalis; assembly: GCA_943138885.2. Lineage (NCBI taxonomy): Eukaryota > Metazoa > Arthropoda > Insecta > Lepidoptera > Noctuidae > Tholera > Tholera decimalis. The sequence goes on from OW964555.2 coordinate 31,083,449, forward strand.
GAGTGGAAAAATGGAATAAACGGCCCGCTCACTCTCACTCTTGCGCCCAGTCAAACTCCGCGCTCGCCCCCGCCCCCACTCCCGCACCCGCGCGCTCGCTACCACTTCACAGTCGTGCGTCACACCAACTCGACCGACTGCCAATTTCAAATCAGTCAGTCGGTCGCGTTGGTTGCGAGCTTTCGGTGACATTCGCTCACGCGTCATGCAAGTCCCTACCAAACGGTAAACAATAAAACTAACGACGCAATAGGCTAAACTTTGCAGTATGTGTTCCGTTTTTTATCGAGGAAATTTATTATGTTGAACCGACATTAGAATACCTACGTATCATTGCATCGTAACGATAATTTACATTCATTTCGTTTCAGGAAAATGTCTTTTAAAATAATTTCAACACGTCGCGTGGTAAGGGTCGCACAGAATTGTGTACTGTACCATCCTTATGGGAGAACAAAGGACAACTTCGATGGCCAAGATATAATGCGGATTTACTAACTAAAGACAGCAGGCTCCAACCTCGCGCAGATTGACGGCTTACAATGAGTTGTACTCTAAAACGAAAAACCTATAAAACTTATGAAGAAGCTGAAGAAGAATTATCGAAAATGCTAAACTTAACGGATACTGACACTGATCTTGATCAGATTGAACCTTCATTTTGTAACTGTGATTTGTAGCTGTTGATAAACAATTTTGTAGGTGAAATAAACGGTTAAACTTTTTGACTTAAATTATTTATTTTTAATTAAACTTCGAACTTAGCCTATATATATATAGTGTGCAATTAAGATACGAAATACAACTCATTCCTATATTCATTACACACAAACTTGAATTTTACATCTTGAGGAGATAGGCATATTGAGGCGCGTGTTTCAGTTGGCATTTTAGATTTAAATATATTAAAGCAACTTGATTTTACTGGCTGATCAAAAACTTCAGTCAAACCTGAAACTTTGAAAATGTATAAAATTATATTGTCATTTTATTTAAGTATTTTCTCAATTTCCATAATGTCATTTTGGTATATACCAGTCAGAAAATTTGATAGGCTTTGCTAATTGATTTTTCTGGGGTACGGAACCCTCTTCATTGCATAATATTTTAATAAAGCTGGTATTAAGCTATGGGCGCTATAACAATACAAATGTGGTCTTTAATTTGAATAAGTTAGTTTTAAATTCTCTATTAAACCGAAAAAAGCTTAATAAAAACATAAATAATATTGTTTATTCAGCAGCTGAATAATTAGTAAGACATAGAATCTTATCCAGTTTAAAGATAAAATAAAAACAATTATTCAGTATCAAGCTATATAATAGAATATTTAACGATATTATTCAGAAGGTGATACTTTATTCAGAAAATAGTTGTTTCAAACGCTACTAGCTTAGTACTGCTTTAATAAGAGCAATACAGGTTATGGTTATTCAGATAAATGCTGCCGGCGCGCGCTGTTTTTCAGCTTTAAGAAGGGAAGCACAGAAATACAGAATTTATTAAGCATTCAGAATTTTAAGGGTCCGAACTCAACCTAATCCAGCATTTGGCTATTCCCAAACCTCTTATACAAACTATATTCATCTTTGAACTGTAAAATGTTCTAAATGTGTACTGCTATCTTGCTTACGTGTTACTTGGGCGTCTCTCGAACGTCTGCGCAACGTCAACGTCGCGTCTGCGCAGCGTTGACGCTGCGCAGACGTTCGAGAGACGCCAACGCTTGTAAAACGCCAGTGGGATAGCGGCCTTAAAATAAACAATGTACCTAAAATAGTAACTATTGTAGGTGCTTTGTTATGCTATTAGGTAGCAGCATACCTACCATAATAGGCTTCAGAAGCAAAACAAAAATGGAACTAGTCTTGTTGATCATAACTTCCTATGAATAAATGTTTAGATAAATGTTATTTTAAGTTTTATGGAAACTTAATACTCGACCCTTTCGGGCAATTGACTTCCTACTGATAATACACAGTCGCCCGACACAAAAACTGGTGAATTTCAAAGGTGTAGACTGTAGACTATAATATATTATTAAGTATCTAGTTGCTACTTTGTGGAAGAGCCAAGAGTAAAAGGAGCAAACATATGGCGCCCAGGTACCTACTTAGCTTCTGCGTTAATTGGCATCATCCATACTATACTTACTATTTAAATATTATAAATGCGAAAGTAACTCTGTCTGTCTGTCTGTTACCTTTTCACGCCTAAACAGAAGAGCAGAACTGATTGAGCTGAAATTTGGCATGGGAATAGTTTAGGACCCTGGGAAGGACATAGGATAGTTTTTATCCCGGAATTCCCACGGGATCGGGAATTACGCGGGAAAAACTTTCTACGCGAACGAAGTCGCGGGCAAAAGCTAGTAGCAAATATGTACAAGTAGCGGTTGCGGGTATGTTCTAATGAGATACCGCGGCCCCGGACCACAAGGGTAACTGAAGGAACAGAGTGTATTTTTAGCCAGTAGAAGTCTGAAACACAGAGTACATTTTATATACTGAGATAGAGCCGTCACTCGAAGATTCCAGAGCGCCCGCGCCCTCTGGCAACAAGTAACAACAACAATGTATGAAGCATATGTACCTATATATATATAGCATATAGATATAGCTACCTACAAATCAGTGTACCACTGCATAGGCCGTCCTATTTACTCCTTTTTATTCAGTATTCAGTAATTTATGTTGATTTACAATAAAACAATATAATTACAACACCAAATACTTTATTAAAATCTTCTGTTACAATATTTGATGGCCATCTAAATTTTATCTTCCATAATCGTTTCGTGATCCACACAATAACTTAGAAGTATCCTTAGGTACACACCAATTAAATAAGAATATATTATATCTTAAATTTCTTGAATTATTTGCAATTATTGACTTATTATTTGACAAATTATTTAACTTTTCTTAAACCTTTGACATTTACAAAGTGTTGCCAAGTGACCGACTCGCGTTCTCCCCAAACTTTCCCCGAAATCTCCCCAAAATACAAGATTTGTAAAAAACCTCATAAATGGCTATTCTTTTTTATTATTGATACAATTTCAGCAATAGCGTCCATGACTAAATTAGCCTCTTCACTCGCGCCGGTTGCAGTTCCGTACATTTTTTCTGAGTTAAACCTGTTTAGCATCTTTGAACCGGGTTTAAAATGAACACATCCTTCTAGCAATTTATATCTTATTCTCAAGATGGATTCGGCAGTGTTAATGGCCAATCTGTTTCGATATTAGTCTTCAATAATAGCTACTTGAGAGAAGGCTCTTTCCGCAACTGCGTTAGAAAAAGATAAAGACAAAATTCCTAGTGCCAATTTGCTAACATTTCCACGGGTATGTTCTATAACCAACTGCATTTTTGAAATTATAAACTTCAACCCAGAACTCTTCGGTGTATTGCGTGGATTTCCAAGTTGTACGATGCAAATCATTCCATTCTGCGGCAACTTCGGAGCCACTCGGCTATCATCGTGCACAGCATTTTGTTTTCATGTGTGTGCTTTCACAGATTAGTTAGTGGTTTGATCGCGTTCCGACATCATCAGTCCAAATATTCCCCCAAAAATATTGTCCTTCAATTCTCCCTCCATAACTTTAAAAACCCCCCAAATTTGGGGGATTCCCTCCAATCTGGCATCACTGCATTTACGCAAGTTTCGTTACCATTTTAGTTTAAAATTAAATAAGTTAAAGAAAAAATGGGATTGCGTAATTGGAGGATTTTATTAATTTGAAGATACGTGTTTTAATATATTATAAAAGGTGTGAAATTTAAAAGGTGTCCTTATATCCCTAATATTTTAATTTATATAAAATAAAATGGTTATTTGTTAAAGATAATTTAGAATATCTGAGTAGAACGGAGAACAAGTTTAAGCTAAATGTGTAAATATTTTGAGAAAAATGCCATCTATCAATACGTAACTTAAACTTTGATTATTGCTATACGAATAAATTAAAAATCAATTGAATTGAGTAGTTTATATCCAAAAGCAGAACCCTACCTAAACTAGTCGGTTATCATTTCGTCACTTTTGTTCTAAGTTATAACACCATGGTCTGAAACTCTCTTCCGCTCCACGTACAGCGGGAGGATTCATTTTTCAACGCAGTAAAAATATACAAGTAGGCGAAGTTTGCTCGAACGACGTTTTTCAACTCAGTGGCATGAAACAAAACTTCCTGACTAGAAACACCACGGGAGTATTGTGTAGGACACGTAATCTCAAAAATAAAACTCTAGGGTCGACGTTATAACCTTATAACAGTCGATAAAATAATACTAGTACTGACGCCTTGCTAATGAGAACTTCTTTGTTCCACACACTTTGTATTGTATGCTCAGAATAGAGAATTCTTATGATTAGCCGGGCAGCCATACTCAACAGTCTGGATTCGGGGCAGTAGCAAGACTACGGTTAGCGCGTTAGGTCGTGCGAAACGAAACACTTTTAATATTTAATTTTTGACGATTTTTCGTAAAATAAAAGCTCATGCGTGAATAAATAATAAATGTATCACATAGGTACAATAAAAATATGACTTGAAAACTTCCGTGTTTAGTTAAGTGTTTGTAAATGAGTGAGACTAATTAATTATTATACAAAATAATACATTGTTATTACTGTTATCAGTGTCTGTTGAGCTTATTTAGGCAAACCCATTGATAAGGCGAACGTAAGTGGTGTTAAATAAAGTTACAATAATAGCAGCCAGCCGGATAAATCTTTCACTAACAGGAAAATCGAACAAACATGAAACAAGTGCTTAAAAATAGTAAAAAAATCTTGATTACTTCAATTCTGCCTAATCAAATACCTACTCTTAACCCTATGTTCTATTTCACCCTTGATTTTTGGTCATTTAAAATACTTATTTACAGAAATCAATTGCAGTACTTAACCTAACCTAACATTTGAATTTGACATTGCATTCCTAGAAATAGTAAACAAAGCATTCTTATAAAAAAATATGAAGAAAATGGTCTTCTGTCTCTCTCAAAATAGGTGATAAAAGTATTCTTGATAAGCGCTACAATAACCACAGAGAACTATTTTATAGCTGAAAGCTCACTCAGTGTTGCCAGATTTTTGAAAGCGTTATGTGATGTGTATCGAAGATTAAAAAAATCTTTATGAAATTTGTATTAGGTAAATTTAAGAAAATCTGTAACAAATCTGTATTTGGAATTGGTATTTTATCTGTAGTTAACTACCTAGTAGTAGTAGTGTAGTTAGCACCTAGGTGCTATAGATAATAGGGAATAAGCAAGTAATTGATTTTATTTTTATTTTTAAATATGCGTTGTATTGGACCATAGATAGAAACGATGTGGTGCACTTGTTTGATTTTTTACCCGACTGTGGCAAAGCTTTATATTAGGTTCAATTGGGACCTGCCTGCTTGTCACTTTTTAAAATAAAAATGTGCTTGTTTCTTCCATTTCAGTTGAGCAGTCGGGTTTTTTAAATAAGTTTTTTTACTAATTCATAATTTCTTTTACAATTCATTACTTTATGTTGCGTGTTTTTGGTGAAACTAATCGCAGACTCAAAACGTATCCTGCTGGATAATTCCGGTCACTGACTTACATTTCCTATTTCAATGATTCCGGTAGTTACACGAACAAAATAAACGAGAACCACAGATTATTAATACGAGAACAAGTAATTTTATTATAAACCGTTGACAGAGATTCTCCGTCTACATTATAAAACTACCATTTGAGGTAATTCTGTATGAAAAAAAAAATGGCATGTTGAAAATCTGTATACATTTTACTCTCAATTTTTTATCGTTATGACATGTTGAAAATCTGTATGGATACCGCGAAATCTGTATATCTGGCAACACTGAGCTCACTACCAAAACAACTCGTCTTTAGATAATAGCACGTTCCATACCCCATAGACTAATATATATGCCATACCCTGTATTGATCTCTGGATTTCAGTCGCTTTTGTTGCCAAATAGAATAATGATGCTCTAAAAGCCAATATAAAATTAGACTTTTAATAAAAGATTTTTTTTATTTGTTTGTGTTAATTTACTTATTATTTTGTGAATATACGACTTTTTGTTGTTCGGTGCGTTCCAGTACTGGTAGCTTTGTAGCCAAATACGGTTTGCGCGCGAATATTCAGAATCGTCAGATCTGCCGTGCAGGGTGTTTTTTCATATTGACAACATAATATGAATTTGAATTTCAAAGGTGACGAAATGTTAAAGTCGTGGGCTTTATGCTCAGGTAAATTTTAAATTGTGTAAATGATTACCTATCCTTATACACTTTGAAAATGTCGCCGATGAAAATAATTAAATTATCGATCTATAATGTTCCTATGGCAGACCAGGAAAATAATACCAGAAAGCAAGAAAAATAAATCTTAGGGCATATTAGTTATGTCGTAATCTTGAATATGTAGTACCTATGTTCAAACTAAGATTAAACCTTTTCAAAATGTACCTATTTATATGTAGGTACTTATTTTGTTTTTTTTTTTTCAGAAAATGGAGAACGGAAATAGAAGAAATCTTTATCTGGTGACCTTATCCGGTAAGTTAACGTTGCATGCTCAGATTGTAAAATAAAAGGTTTTGTTTTATAATCTGAGGTTGCATGCCATCTACTCATCATGCTCTACGACTCAGTTGTTGGAAATAAAATTTTCGCAAAGCTATTCTAACTAATTTTCAAAATACTGCGCATTATCTAGCTGTGATAAGTTCAAGCAGTTATGAAAGGCCAATCACATCATTTGGAATGCGTTTGTTTTGTGACGGGTTTGTTTTTCTAGAAGGGTCTAGATTTAAAAGAATACCAAAACTTAAAATTAGATACTAGGGATACATCCGGTAGCGATACAGATATTACCTACAGAGCATTGGCGGCGTTTTCCAATATATCGAAATCGGCGATATTAGTTTTTCCGATGTACCGATAGTACATCTACAAAATACATAATTTTTATTACCTGTAAGTGTATAAACCATATATATCTTGTTAGAAACCCTAAATACTTGGGTGATTGTGATAAACAAGACTGACTTTGTTTAAATTATCCAAAACCCACAAACATTTTTCAAAACACATTAAAATTAATCTCAGTTTTGACTTAATATTCTTGTTTATTCATAATGGGTCGTCGGTCTATTGAATATGCAACTCTTATAAACAGCTTTGAATAAACGACTCGCAATTTGGTTTTTTAGCCAACATTTTACCTGAGACTGTTCTAGGTCTGAATCTATGGGTTAGATATGTACTTATACTGACCGTAAAATCTGTTTATGCGTGCGTTCAGGACTTCCATTGTCCTAAAATTCCGTGTTGTGACATAGAATACGTTCTCAAGTTAGGGGTCTTGTTGCGGAAGAGTTACCGTAGCCCCGAAACACGAGGGGCAAACGACGGAACAGGGTAGGTTTTAAGTTAGTAGAAGTCTGACACTCCCTGCCGCCCTCCACCCAGAGTGGGAGGTGTCATGAGATAATTTATTCCCATCGAAAAAAAATACAAAATATTTATGTCCTTCACCCGCGTCCAAAGACTCAAACCAACTCTCTGCCAGCGTCGCATTCATTTGTTATGATTGCATATATAACAAACGACATTGAGGATGATCATTTACTTACCCTGATTGAGGAGCGTCCCGTACTGTGGGACATAACATCAAATTCATAGCTAGATGTAAGAAAATAACATGTAGACAGGTACATTTCAGGGAGTGTGTGATAGAATTACACAATCTAATTCCGTCAAGCCCGTTCCATCATTGGACTACATGACAAACAGCGATGCGCCATTTTTACATGGTGGACATCCCATCCATACGTACAAAACTTTTTGGGAATATGCACTTTCATTGTGCGTACGGCTAAGGAGTGGAATTCCCTACCGGAGTCTGTTTTCCCGAAAGCTATTACCTGAAAGTTATATTACCTGAGAAAACAAAATTATTTTTTCTATTTTATTGACGTTCCGGACTATTCTTATTTAAAACGCATAATATACTCCACTTTACAGCCGCATATTTTTGATCTCGGGGTAATGTTGATTGCAGTGTCAATGGCGATGGTAGCGATGGGTGTAGTATCTGGCTGGCCCACAGTAGTCCTGCCCAAGTTCAAGAATAAAGAGACAAATGTTGATATTGATAAGGTAAGTTAATATTTTTTACTCTTTTCTACATCAATAGCCTAATGGCTGAGGTTTGGGACTTGTGATCACACAAAGCAAATAACTTATGATCTGTTGAACCTCATCATTTGACTTGGCTAGTTTTTAAATACTTGCTTATATTTAGCTAATCTAAATCTTATATTTAGCTAAACAACATATCAACTTTATGTTATTGCAAGTTATTGTTTTTATATTGTAAGGTTCTATTCTTCTAAATATTTGATTTGCTGGTAAAAACTAGCCAAGTCAAATGATGAAGTTCAATAGATAATAAGTTATTTGCTTTGAGTAAATAATTCAACTATTCAAATTGAAAAATTGGCCAAGTGCGAGTCAGACTCGCCTATGAAGGGTTCCGCAGTAACTATAATAACTATATATATATTTAATTGACAAAAAAAACCTTACAAATTTCTTAAAACTAGCTTATTTACATTTTTTACAATTACGCCAAATAACTTTGTTTTTCATAGTGTTTGTATGAATTACAAAATTATATTTGCGGTTATATAAAATATGCTGTATCTCAATAACTGCTGACCCGATCTCGTTCAAACTAATTTTGGTTGAAAGTTTATATTAAGATCTACAGATGTATATACATTTTAGATTGAAATGTCCCCCGTCCGGGGGACACACACACACCCCGTGTGTGTGTCCCCCGGACGGGGGACATTTTACCACTTTGGAAGCGTATATCTTTTAAACGATTAACTTTATGAAAAAGTGGTCTTAGAAACCTCCATGTTATTTTTAAAGACCTGTCTATAAATACCACACACGAATAGGTTTCATGAAAAAATATATTTTCAGTTTTAGTTCCATGTATGGGGAGCCCCCTTAATTTTAAATAATTTTTATTTTTTTGCTAAAAATCGAAAAGCGGTTCACAGATACAGAATACATCTATCTACCAAGTTTCACATGTATAGTCCTAATAGTTTCGGAATAAAATGGCTGTGACATACGGGACGGACGGACGGACAGACAGACAGTCAGACAGACAGACAGACAAACAGACGGACAGACATGACGAAAGTATAAGGGTTCCGTTTTTTGCCATTCGGCTACGGAACCCTAAAAATCATATTTTTAAATAAGCATATTGTTCTAGCAGAAAAAAAATCAAGAAATTGTGTTTTAAGTTTACCTAAGAATATTATACGATCTTCTAAATAAACAGGATTGTCTACAGAACTTGAATTGAACTTGGTTCCCATTTTCACATTTATGTTTTTGGTGGGATTTTATCTACGGCGACAGTTAGACTGTATAGAAAGTACGATTTAGGTTTGAATACATACAATTAAATTGAAAGCAAATTGAGTAGGAAAATGTGCTTTTTATTTTAGTGTGACGTAAGTACTATAGAAATATGACATTCGATACATTACGTATTAAACATCAACTTTTGAGACTCCTTAAAATTTATTAATAGGAATACTTACCTTAGCATTACATGGCCTATTTATTTATTTATACTGATACATGGTGCCAGTAATTTATTAATATTTCTTGCGATTTTATTCTACTGCTGTATAACGATGCTAAATGTATATCTAGGTACTATAAAATGATAATTCGCGGGTCGTAATGACAATGAACGTAGTACTTTATCGAAAATGGATTACGGAAACAGGTATACGTGATAGTCGTGCAAAGATTTTGAATTACAATAGAATGACGCTGGATTTTTTTAGAACTGTTTAAAAATAATTAAAATGGCTCTGAGAGACTAACAGGCAAACACACAACTGATCTTTTAACGTTTTAAATTTACATTCGAACTTCAAATACGCTGTAGATAGATAGATAGATAGAATACTTTTTATTGTACACACACTTGATTGTCAATACTGCAAAATATGCTTACAACGGCGGTCTTAAGCCCGATTTACACTTCAATAAGTACAGTAGCGAGTTAACTTGCGTCATCGGCGAGTTAAGTTGTTATTGTAGTTTGAACGGCAAAAGCGAGTTAAGTAGTAAGTTGTTGATTAAGTTGAGCTAAATAGATCGCGATCCTATTTTTCGGCGAGTCCAGTGCGAAGTAGCGCCCTCTCTCGCGTCTCCCGCACCTCTCCAACTTAACTGGCTGGCATGTAGACGGGCGAGCTTAGTACAGTCTAGGGATGTGACATTGTACATAAAAAATCGATTTTTAATTAATCGATTATATATTTCGCATGAAAAATCAATTAATAAATAATAGATTTTTCTTAAGAAAATAATTGATTTTGTTATATTAATCGATTTTTCTTTTGATAAAAATCGATTATTTCCATAATCGATTTTTATTTCTCATCCCTACTAGGGATGTAACATTGTACATAAAAATCGACTTTTAATTAATCGATTATATATTTAGCATGAAAAATCGATTAATAAATAATCCATTTTTCTTAAGAAAATAATCGATTTTGTTATATTAATCGATTTTTCTATTGATAAAACCGCACCTCCCGCACCCCTCCAACTTAACTGGCTGGCATGTAGACGGGCGAGCTTAGTACAGTCTAGGGATGTGACATTGTACATAAAAAATCGATTTTTAATTAATCGATTATATATTTAGCATGAAAAATCGATTAATAAATAATCGATTTTTCTTAAGAAAATAATCGATTTTGTTATATTAATCGATTTTTCTTTTGATAAAAATCGATTATTTCCATAATCGAGTTTTATTTCACATCCCTACTAGGGATGTAACATTGTACATAAAAATCGATTTTTGATTAATCGATTATATATTTAGCATGAAAAATCGATTAATAAATAATCCATTTTTCTTAAGAAAATAATCGATTTTGTTATATTAATCGATTTTTCTATTGATAAAAATCGGCTTTTAGTCGATTATTTTCATAATCGATTATTATTTCACATCCCTAGTACACTCCATAAATTTGTAGGTTGCGGCCGCGTACACGTGTTATTTTCTTTTCTTCTTCTCGGGCAACTTATGACTACTCACTCGCCTACGTTTGGACGCTACTTACAACTTACTACTTATTACTTAACTGTCCGAGTTCTTAACTCGCTACTGTACTTATTTAAGTGTAAATCGGGCTTTATCGCTGATACCGATATCTTCCAGACTACCTTTGGATGGACTTTAAGAACATAACACAAAGAGGGGAGGGGAAAGTCAGTGTACTTACTTCAAGTGTATAACATACACAAAAAGTAACTAAAGTATTTAATATAAGTATATATATATAATACAACACAATACATGAATAAGTTTAAATAAATATATATGTTTTGTGTGTATATAAATATGTCATAAGGAGAGAAATACAAGGTATAGTCATAGGAGTGTATGAAAATGATTGACAACAGAGCTTTTAAAAGCACCAAGTGACTGTGCTTGTCTAACTGACAACGGCAATGAGACACCACAGACGAGTAGCCTGGTACCTATAGGTACTTTTCCTATCTCAATGCCTGCACCGTATACGATGAATCATAAAATTTTGTGGAATGTGCAGGCATTTAAAGTGTCAAATTTACCGATGATCTCAAATCTCTAGTATGTGTGTCATGAAGGAACCTAAAAACGTTCTTTGAGGTAAAAGGGAATTCTTGGATTGAACAGAATATTGTAAAGTAATGGTAAAGGATGCGCATTCCGGCGAATCCGTCGATAGGCAACCACTTGAGCTTAATACGAAACTCAGAAACATGATCATATTTGCGCAAATCAAATATGAATCTGACACAGAAATTTTGGAGTCGCTCAAGCTTATCTAGCTGCACTTCAGTGAGGTCTGGAAAACTTGCATCAGCATAGTCAAGAATAGGGCGAAGGAGAGATTGGGCGAGCGCAGTTTTAGTGGCAGTTGGGGTCATGGGGTCATGGGCTGGGTCCAGGACCTAGGTGAACCACTAATTAAAATTTTTAAACATTGTTACTAGATAATACTCCAGTTTCTGTCGTTGTAAACGAATATCGGCAGTGGATGGCCAAGTGGCAGCGGAGTCAGGAAATACAAATTATAACTTCTTGTGACTTGACAACGATTTTGTGAACCCCCCCTGGCACCAAAGCTGGATCCGCCCTTGGTGGTAGGATAAGAGAAGTTCTTTACAAATCAATTATATTATTAATTAGTATTATATTATTATTAATTAGTATTATTATATATTAGTATTATATTTATTAGTATTAAATATATTATTTCATTCCATTTTCTCGTACACCTACCACAATGTGTCTTTTTTTTAACCCAAAGGTTGACTGGTAGAGAATGCCTTGCTGCATTAAGTTCGCCCTTGTAACACAATTGTACATAAAGTTTAAATAAATAAATAAAATTTATAAATACGGCGAAAAGAAGAGGAGAGAGAACGCCCCCTGTGGAACGCCGGCAGTGGTATTGCACCAAGAAGATGATGAATCTTCAATGCGAATACGTTGTCGGCGGCCACACAATGTTATTTGGTGTTATAGTGTTTATAACAACATTTTTACTATCATTAAGATATAGACCAGGTCCTCAGTGCTCTCGAATCCGGCATCCGGCATGCTGCTGAAAATAGAAACCCATGACGAGCCATTGTCCATTGCGAGGTGTACCATGGTAGTGGCCACAACCCTAGGTAATGAGGAACACGACGCGAGGAGGAGATAGATATATTCCCATATATATTCCTTCTCATAGACAGGAGGCCTGGGTGTGTAGTAGTGGGAGCATTAAAGCCCGATTTTGTTATTATGTTATAGAATGGTTATCAGTAAGCGGTGTGTCATGTCGGAAAATTCCTTTATTTTATAATATGCACAATAAATATAATTATAGCACAGTCGCATAGGCAGAGAGATAGGAACTAATATTAACTCCGTATTACATATATAGCGAGTAATAATAATTTACATTTTACGGCTGAGTAGGTGGTTATATATATCCTGCTTGATTTATGTATCTGATATATATAGAATAGAGGAACAATTGCAAAGAAGCACATTTAATGAAAGGCATGATATGACACTGTATTAATTGCATTTTTTTTTGAGGCTACCGTGTTTCATTCTGTGGCTAATTATCTGAAGGCCGTAAAAGAGCCCAGTTTTGCTCAATCAGGCCATTATACTTACCGGGCATTTCATCATAATTTTCACGTATATATTGCACCTTCCACTCTATCTCTTCACCACTCATGGTTGACTGGTAGAGAATGCCTACGGCATTAAGTCCGCCTTTGTACCTATGTGCATAAAGTGTAAATAAATAAACAAATCATAACAAACGTGTCACAGCACTATGAAACACACAACAATGTATTGAAATTTCTAATTGTGGTACTTACCACATATTATGTAGACATAGGATTACAAAACCATTGCCATATTGTTTGTTATTATCCAAAGAAGTCATGCACTTAGTATTTGTATAATGTATATACCCTTTAAATTTCACGTTGTATAAATTAAAAGCCGCGCGGGGCTTCGTTCCCTTGGACTTTATCACGTTAAAAACATACCCTTCTTCTTTTTCAGTCGGGTAAAAAGTAGCCAATAACCATCCTGAAGCTTCAAACGATTTCCATACCAAATTTCGTCATAATCCACCCAGCAGTGGCGAAGGGTGAATTTTCATAAAAGGGAAGCCGGACCAAAAAATGCTTACCTTGCTCAAGTGTGATGCGTGAATTCCAGTAACTGTAGCCCTGTGGCTGATTTCGAAATCTTGTAACTTCGTAAATAATTATTTGTTTAATTGAAAATAATAGATTGTTTTATATTCATATATAAAATAATAGACTAATATTTGCCATTAGTGTTGCCCAAATGAGAGTCTCGCAAGAGTCTTCAAGAGTCTCAATTAAATTGATTCATATGGTTGGCCTATGTCAATTCAAGCTCAAAATGTACCTACTCTGTTACATTGTTCTGAGATCTCAACTACCGTTTAATAAATAGCAATAGGATAATCGCTAATTGCAAGACTCTTGCGAGACTCTCGTTTGGGCAACACTATTTGCCATATTTCAAAAGGGAAGCCGGTAGGAATCGAGTTGTATGGAGGCTTCGCCACTGCCACCCAGTACTTTCGAAGATTAACGTGTTCAAACAAACAGACTTTTCCGCTTTATAATATTAGTATAGATTTTAAACGTGTTTCTGTGAACTATGTTTCCAAAAGATGAGGTTCTTACACCTTACTGAAATTCTCTTTTTTATTTCTAGGACTCGACGCCAACGATGCTGTCTCTCATCCCAGCCGGGTTCGCATTTGGTTCTGTCGTGTCTGGCTACATTTCAGACAGGTTCGGGAGAAGAGTCACTATACTGGCGAGTTCAATCCCTTACATAATTGGATCGGTAAGTTGAGCTGTAGGCTAGATTAAAGGTAACGCTGTGATATTAGTTTGCTAACTAATGCACCAAAATAAAGTTCAGTGGTCTTCAAATCAAGAGTGAATAAGTTACTTCTAGGTAAGCGTGCTTGATCTTCGACCACATCATCGCTTACCTACTTACCGCCGTCTCTCCTGATGGTCAGCCACTATGTGGTCGAAGATGAAGCACGCTTCCTTAGAAGTAAACTATTCGATCTTGAATTAAAGACCCCCAGGTTATAGCTATCAGAAAATACAGACTCTGGCGGGGAATTCCACGCCTTATCTGTACGCACAATTAAACTATTCCCAGCCTATCAAAACTTTCTCTGTCTTAGGCCCACTTGCAGCAACATTTAAATCGAGATTTACAGTACCTAAATCGAGATTTACAGTACCAAAAACTCGATTTAGATACTGTAAATCTCGATTTAAAGTGTTGCTGCAAGTGGGCCTTAGAGTCTATAATGTAAGTTCGAAACTTTATGTTAAACTAGTACTCTCGCGGGGCTTCGCTCCCGTGGATTCTATCACGGTAAAAACATAACTCTCCTTTTTGCAGTCGGGTAAAAAGTAGCCTATAACCTTCCTCAAGCTTCAAGCTACTTCCATACCAAATTTCATCCAAATCCACCCAGTACTTTCGAAGATTAGCGCGTTCAAGCAAACAAACAAACAAACAAACAAACAAACAAACAAACAAACAAACTAACAAACTTTTCCGCTTTATAATATTAGTATAGATTTAAATTCTGGTCATATGTACCTACATACTTAAATGAGGATACTTGCACCAATTTAATTTTACGAACTTACCTTTACCTATGTTAAATTTAAATTCTGGTCATGTGTACCTACATAATTAAATGAGGATACTTGCACCAATATAATTTTACGATCGGTTTGTTGAGTCATTCTCAAAATTGAAACAATGGTCAATAAAATAAAGAACACCAAATGCAAGCATGTATCATGCGCTATGTCGCTAAAAACATAGGTTCTATTCCAGACTATGGTCACGGTTATAAAAACCTACAATAATATAGCTTAGCCAGTTGAACTGGGTGCAGTTCAGTATTTTACATGGTACGATTGCCTTATTGACCACCACAACCGAGTATCTAGGACACGGTACCCATGGTAGGTAGATAGTTTTTTTCATATCTGATATGTTTAGGTACTTTATCTCTCAGAAATATTGTTAATTACTTAAAGACATAGGGTAAAACAAAAGCAAAAATAATACTGCTACTTATTACCTACTGGCTGTAACCCGCGATTTCGTTCGCGTGAGAGGCTTTTCCCGTATTAATCCCGGCCCCGTGGGTATTCCGGGATAAAAAGTAGTCTATATGTTATTCCAGTATTTCAGCTATCTACTTGAATTTCATTCAAATCCGTTCAGTAGTGCGTGAAAGATTTTAGTAAGATTTCCGCATTTATAATTTTAGTGAGAAGTAAGACAGTAACATTTAGTTAGAAGTAATAAGAAGGAAGTCAGATTATGATCGTTACTTACTGTAGCTCCGTTTTGTCGTGAAAGAAAGACAAACAAACTAACACAGTTTCGCATTGATAACATTAGCATGAATAAAGTTTGTTGTAAGTCGTTTCTCAATCATTCATCATCAATTTCATTATCCTTTTATTTCTTTGTAAAATGGGTACAAATCAATTGCTGGTTTATTACAATACAGTCCTCGATATTTTTTTTCTCTTGGGTATCCAAATACATTAATTAGCTATTATGTATATTTCAGATAGTTATAACGTTTGCAGTGAAAGCGTGGCAAGTGTACATAACATCGTTTTCATGGAACTGCGGATCAGGCATGGTGAGCACGGTAAGTGTTCTTCAATGTACTTAATACCTATTTAATATCTCACATTTTTGGGGAGTTTTATTTACTTCTAGGGAAGATTTTTTTCCTCGGAGACAATTGTCCAAATTACGAAAAAAAAAAAATTATAGTCTATTAGAGCAAGGTCTGGCTTGTACGGAGGATGACGTATGATTTCTCACTGCAGCTCCTTTAGAGTTACAACGGTTTCTTGTGCAGTTTGACGTCTTGCGTTATCATTATCATGGAGCAATAATGGTGAAGACCGATTCATGAGTCGGCGCTGTTTCACTGCTAGTTTCGCCAGAATTTGTTCGAAGTTCGGCACAGTAAACGTCTGCTGTTATTGCCAGACCAGACCTGAGAAAGCTATAGTAAATAACACCATGAATAGACCAAACAGTTACTATTACCTTTTTATAGGTAAGCTTTGCGTATACTGTTGCGGCGTTTGACCTGAAGTCAGTCATTGCATTTAGCGCTTTCGGTTATCTTAAAGAATCCACTTGTCCTCATATGTCACAATTCGATCTAATATTCCTTCATTTCCGAACCGATTCAACAAGGGACCGCAAGTTTTAACACGCATTTCATTCTGCAAATCATGAGGTACCCATTTTTCTTATTTTTTAACCTTACTGATTTGATGCAAATCGGTCTCCTCTCCAAACGCAGCATTGATATTACAAGCCGTTTCTGCGGCGTCAGTTGTGATGAAAGGAAGAATGAAGCTTTTATGTCAATTCAAAGTATCTATTACTATAAAACGGCAATTTCATACGGTAACCCCTAGTATTATAGATAGAATGCTTATGGTACAATAATAATTGTTTTTATTCCTTAGGTTGTCAACTTGTTTGTGTCTGAAATAGCAGACAAAAACGTGAGGGGTACAATGTCACAAATCACAGGATTTATGATGAAATTTGGGAACCTTGTAGTCATGACTGCGGGAAACTACATGTCTTACGAGGTGTTGAACTACATCTTGCTTGCCCTGCCCGTGTTCTACGGTATCGTCTGCTGGTGGATACCGGAGACGCCATATTTTCTCCTGAAAAATGGCAACGTGGTCGGGGCTAGAAGATCACTTCGGCTTTTAAGGAGATATAAGGATGAAAAGGTAATTGTGTAAACTCTGTGTACTCGTAACTATTACTAGCACTTCGCCCACGTGGATTTCGAAACAATTATAGCCTACAGCATTCACAAATAATGCACCTATAAAAAAAGCAATGAAAAAAATATTTCAAATGGAACATTAGTTCCGAAGATTACCCCTACATACAAAACTTACAAACAAATTTCGCTATAAGTCGCTATCTACCTCTGTATGATTTTATAATAACAAAATTATTTTAAATATCTAAAAAACCCGACTGGTTTTTTAGATATTTTAAATAACTTTTTTTTCAACTTTCAGTTAAAATATGAAATAAAAAAAAATTAATTTTCACGGTCATGTCACATTGGCACCCCACCGGATTAAGAAAGTGAAAGAGCTCTAAGTCCATATTTTTAAACTTTCTCTTTGTATTATTTTTGCTGGTATTAGACTAATGATAAATATGACTTTTTGAAATCCTTGCAATAAGCCCTTTAATTTGATACCCATATTGTGGTATTGGAAACCAAACATTTTTTTTTCACTATGTATAATGGCTTTTTTCAAATGTCACCTATCTAAGAACACTTGGGCTGCTAAGACGAATCTAACGATACCTCAATTATGTGAATCCGTTCAGCGGTTCTGGAGATATGAGGTAATAAAGAATATTACATACATACATACAAGATACGCGCGAAAAACATAACCCTTCCTTTGCAGTCGTGTAAAAAGAGCGATAAACAAGAAAGTATGCGTAAAATAATTAGCATCCGCCGCTTGTTTAATATGTATATATCAGAAACTGTGACTGTATTAAAAGTAATATAACCAATTCGAGATATTTAGGTATTTAAAACAAACTGATTTTACAATTCATAACACAATTATATTTTTCTATAAAAAATTGAAGTGTCCGTTTGTGATTTCAAAATAACTGTGTTTTTGAAAGTGTTTATAGTTATATAAATGCTGAGTTGGTAACCATTTCGGTGTGGACATGCTCAGCGAATTTTTATTTTTCCTTTTTTATAATGTTTGTAATTTTGTATTGTATGTTGTTGTGAGTGTTTTCATCTGAATAAATATTTTTAAACTAGCTTTTGCCCGCGACTTCATCCGCGTGGAATAGTTACTTTGGGCTAACGTTAAATTTAACCCCGATTTTGAAGCATTCTTCATTGGCGCTCCGCTCCTATTGGCCTTAGCCTAGCCTTTCTCTATAAATTGACTATTTAATTAAACAATCATTTTTCAATTTGAACCAGTAGTTCCTGAGATTATCGCGTTAAAACAAACAAACAAATTCTTCAGCCTTATATTATTAGTATAGATAGCTGTTGCCCGCGACTTTGTCCGAGTTTCCGTCGTTTTTCGTAAAAAAAAAGTAGCCTATGTCCTTCCTCACGGTTCAGTGATTTTGATGTAACAGACAGATTAACTTTCGTAATTTCGTAGGGAAATATAATATGTCAATCTATAATACTGTTGAAAAATATCGCAATACGGAACCTCACAATATTATCTGTACTTATAATAAATCTGTAGAGAGGTCAATTCTGTACATGAAATATATTTACAAAATAACTATCAGGGGGTGATTAGGGATCGATACTGATGCCAAAAATGCAATCAGTAAAATTTTTGTCTGTCTGTCTGTATAACCGTTATAGAAACAAAAACTACTCGACGGATTTTAACGAAACTTGGTACAATTATTTTTCATACTCATGAGCTGGTTATAGTATACCTTTCATCACGCTACAATCAATAGGAGCAGAGCAGTGAAGGGAAATGTTGGGAAAACGGGAGAAGTTACTCCATTTTTTAAGCTTCCGTCGCGAGTGCAACCTTAATGGTTAAAGCTACACAGAAATCATTTATGACGGAAATGTTCTCCTTAAAATTATATAAAAAATATCCCACGACAGCATGTATCTATCTTTTATGGTTGACTCACAATAACACGTGTAACTCCCGATAGCTTAGCAGTTCGAAGCTTTCTGATTATTATTCTTCTCCGAAATTTAAAACCACCACAACTTTGCAATGGAACTCGGCTAAAAGTAACCTAGTTGCAACAAAAAACTTTTTTGCAAAAAAATAAAACCGACTTCCATATCAAAACACTACAAAGCCAAAAATAATTTTAATTTCGGTAGTCGGTGTTATTGGTTTTGTATTTTCTTTTTTTTCACACCGCCTTCCGAAATTAAAATTATTTTTGGCTTTGTAGTGTTTTGATATGGAAGTCGGTTTTATTTTTTTGCAAAAAAGTTTTTATTTTCGAGCTTTTTAGTGGGTCAATTTGTAATTAATCTAGTTATAAAAGCCAAAATGTCAACTACAAAAAACTAAAAACGCGCGAACAAAAAACACAATATAGAGTAACCGAAAAGGTCATCAATGTAAATATTTTTTTTAGACTTTTGTTGATTTTTCAGAAACGGCTTGTTCGATATCGATAAAATTTTCATGGGACCATTTGGGAAGTATACCCTTTCCAACAAAAAAAGAATTTTTCAAATCGGTTGGCGAGCGACGGAGCTATGCCCGAACAAACATAAAAAAAAAAAAAAAAACCTCCGAATTGAGAACCTCCTCCTTTTTCAGAAGTCGGTTAAAAATATAATCGAGGCTCAAATTTTAACAGGTTGCGGTGCAGGAGAAACCGTCTTTATTCCCAGAATTCCCATAATACCAAATAATTTTCCCAGTATCGGTGTGTTATGCAATGACAATTAATAAGGCTCAAGGGCAGACTTTTCGTGTTGCTGGAGTAGATCTGTTCGGTGTGTGGACAAAAATTTTACTGATTGCATTTTTGGCATCAGTATCGATCCTTAATCACCCCCTGATGGTTATTTTGGAAATATATTTCATGTACAGAATTGACCTCTCTACAGATTTATTATAAGTATAGATAGATATAGATTTCAATATAAGTGTACCTAAATACAACATGTTTATTGCCGATGCATCGAAGTTATTAACATGAAACAAAATCAAATATTTTAAAATCTCTGGAACAACCAAACCGATTGTAATAGGATTTTTTAGTGCAACATAATATTGTCTACTTTTAATCCCAGATATTTTACGGGAAAAGGCGTAAGTAGGAGGGGAACACGGGATAGTTTTAGTCTGTTAGAGTTTAACAGACCCCTTCGCTCATCTCGGTTCGGAGAAAATCCATGAAGATTTTCACTTCGAGAAAAAAAGGTCTCACTATGATAATACGTGTGTTTTTTAGGTTTTGGAAGATGAACTGCTGGCTATGCAAGCTAATGTCAAAAACGAGATGAAGCGCTCCGCCTCGGTAAAAGAACTGTTTGTTGGAGTGCAGTACAGAAGGGCCATTTTAATAGCTGTCGGTAAGTCGATATCCTTGATACCTGTCTCTGCTCGACAGTCTCTGTCATATCCATAGTTAACTGTCTGCTTGTTACGCTTTCACGGCTAATCCGTGAAACAGATTTTGATGAAACGATAATATAATGCGGTATGGAGTTTGTTGATCTCTTCCAGTCAGGAATTTTTTTGTTCTAAAATTAAGCTACCCCTGCTCGTCGTCCGCAAGCCCGCGCCTACGGTGGCCGGAGATCGGCAATTCAAGGATACCTGAATGAAAGAAAAATAAGCTTCATCATTGTACTTATTTACTGCAATTGGAAGTAATAAAACACAATTCTCGTCATTTCAGGATTGAAGCTTACGCAGATGATGACTGGTGCAGTGGTGATTAGACAGTATCTCGGATGGATCATTGATGAGACCAATCTGAAAATGGAGACTTCCAAAGTAATCATCATATATGCATCAATTGCTTTCGTTGTTAGTAAGTAACCCATTTTTCATTTAATTTATTTTGTACAATACGTCATTGTGAGTGTTTTTGAGTCCATTGTGTCCATTGTCTCCATGTGTGTTATCACGGGAATTCGGCTTAAAGAAATAAATTTCTCAAAAAAAAAAATACATACAAGTTCACTTAAAGATAAGAAACTTTACATAAAACTATCTTAAATATAAAAATTGTCGTTTGATCTATCGAGTACATTATGTAGTTGGCCAAAACAACTTTAATCTATTTTTAAACATATTTATTGATGTGGAGTCTCCTTATTTCTTTTGATGACTTATTGTAAAGCTGCGCTTCCTCGAACTGAATAGGTCTTCTTTCGCACAGTATTTTTTTAAATTGTACATTGCCTTGCGTTTGACCATCATCTCATCTAATGTTAAGCGAATATGTGGTCCAAGATGAAGCACGCTTGCATAGAAGTAACCTATTCATTTTTGACTTAAAGACTCCCAGGTTATAGCTATCAGCAAACACAGACTCCGGCTGAGAATTCCACTCCTTAGCTGTACGCACAATGAAACTATTCCCAAAACGTTTCGTGCGTATGGGTGGGATATCCACCATGTAACGATGGCGCCGTTTGTCTTGTAGTCCGATAATGGAACGGGCTTGGTAGAATAAGACTGTGCAATTCCATCGCACACTCCCCGAAATATAACCCGATGTGTAATGAAAACTGATAGGCTTGCAACATGTCGCCGATGTTTAAGGCTTTGAAGCTTTGTCTCAACCAGTTTCTCGTTGCCAATGAGCCATCAAGCTGGTATTTGGCAGATCCGTCCCAGAGATGAGAGTACCGTACTCCATATACGACCGAACTTGCGCATGATAAAGGTTGATAAAAGCTGTTCCGGTGTGAAGTACCGTCTCAACTTTGCTAGGATTCCCAACTTTTTGGCAACCAATTGAGCCTTAGCCTCGATAAACGGGCCAAAATTAAGGTTGGATACAACGTTCTAATTGAAGCTAGTTTTATACTATGCCTATTCCTAGCGTAGTACTGGTATGTTTTGCGTTTGAATGTGATTTCAGACCCTTTGACGGTTGACCAAATATGAATCTGATACAAACATTTTGGAGTCGTTCAAGCTTATCTAGCTGCACTTCAGTAAGATCTGGATAACTTGCATCAGCATAGTCGAGAACAGGGAGAAGAAGGGATTGGGCAAGCGCAGTTTTAGTGGCAGTCGGCAGGAAATTGCGCAATCTGCGTAAAAACCCCAAGTGACAAACAGTTTGCGGCTCACTTCCTGCAACTGGGGACCCCAAGACAAATCCTTATCAATGTAAATACCAAGATCCTTTACTGATTCACAGTAAGGTATAGCAACTTCATCAAAAAAGATTTGGGGAAGAGTCGTCCAGTCAATTTTGGAACGTAGCCTTGGGCTGCCAACAATAATGACTTGCGTCTTCGCAGGATTAACCCTCAAACCATGATTAAAACTCCAATCAGAAATATGCGCTAAGTCTTTATTCACTATCTTCACCGCCTCAGACAATTCCTCAACGGGAGCTTGTGAATAAATTTTCAGATCGTCAGCATAAAGTAGGTAGGATGAGAGAAGTTCATTAGAAATGGAATTTATAAAAATGGCGAAAAGAAGAGGAGAGAGAACGCCCCCCTGTGGTACGCCAGCAGTAGTATTACACCAAGAAGATGATAAACCTTCAATGCAGATACTTTGCCGGCGGCCACACAGGTAACTACTAAACCAATCAATTGCTGTTGGAGATATGTTAAGAGAGCAGAGTAATCCGAGCAGTACATCAAAATCGACAGTGTTAAAAGCATTAGTGACATCAAGTAAGGAAAGGACCATCAGTTTCCCACTGTCCATACCTGAATTTATATCGTCCGTAATGTTTACAAGAGCTGTGGTAGTGCTATGGCCTGGACGAAATCCGGATTGGTAAAAATTAAGGAGCCTGTTTCTACAGAGGAAAGAACTAAGCTGATTATGGATAGCGGATAGGAGGCGTTCTAGGACTTTGGATAGGAACGGTAAAATGGAGATAGGACGGAATCAGAAAAAGAAACAGGATTAATTTTTTTTGGAAGAGGGGTTTTTTGAGCTTCTTTACATAAAGATGGAAAGACGCCAGAGGATACAGAATAATTAAGGATATGGCAAATGACAGGAAGCATTTCGTCCAAAATAGGTAGTATCATCTTGCGACTCACACAGTCACTACCAACAGCATTCGATGTGATTGATAAAATACTCTTCTTAACATCACAACTATCAAATTGATTAAAAATAAAAGGAGAATAATCGGGAGTGGGAAGAGACGAAAGATTATCTAGAGTGTTGATTTTAACAGCCCCATTGAAGCTACAAGAGGTGGAAAAATGTTGATTAAGCAATTCAAGGTCTACATCTTTAGGAATAGACTCTTGACGTGACTTCCCAATTCCCATTGATCTAAGAAATTTTTTAGCTGGATCACCATTTTCAACGGTCTTATGAATGTGGCGGCGTTGGGCATCCCTACAAACCAAGTTGCTGCGATTGCGGATAGCGACGTATTTTTCTCGACTTTCACGACTGGGTTTGCACTTGAATTTAGATTTTGCTGCTGCCTTTTTTGTAATACTACTTTTACGTCATCTGATAGCCATGGAGCAGGCAGATGCTTAATCTTTACCAAGCGAACAGGTGCATGTACGTCAAATAGCTTGATAAGGTTGGAATTGAGGAGGCTAACTTTGTCATCAATCGATAGGTGGGATATCCACCATGTAATGATGGCGCATCGCCATTTGTCTTGTAGTCCGATGATGGAACGGGCTTGACGGAATTAGAATGTGTAATTCCATCGCATACTCCCCGAAATGTAACCGATAGAAAAGCCATAGACTAGCAACTCATTGTCGATGTTCAAGGCTCTGGAGCTTTGATTCGACCAGTGTATCGTTGCCAATGAGTCTTTTGGCCCGTTTCTTAATAGACTCAAGCGCGTCCAGTTGGTACTTAGCAGTTCCATCCCAAAGATGAGAGCAGTACTCCATACACGACCGAACCTGGGCTTGATAGAGATTGAGCAGCTATTTGGGAGTGAAGTACCGTCTCACCTTTACTAGAATTCTCAACTTTTTTGATGCTAGTTGAGCCTTAGCCTCGATAAACGGGCCAAAATTGAGGATCCAAGTTAGTGTTACCCCCTGAAGCTTGATACGATCGGTTATCGGCACGGTTACACCTCGGAAAGTAGGAACTGGTTTGAATTGACTCCTTTTTGCAGAGAAGAGACACGCCTGGGTCTTAGCTGCATTAAACTTGACCAAGTTAGCATCGCCCCATTCGGAGACAGCCTTAAAGGACAAGTTAAAGCGCCCAACCATGTCTTCATGGAGAGACTGGATCTGTGACGCACTAGCACGTGCGCTTGGCACATATCTCTCAGCAACTGTGCTGTCGTCTGCATACTCAAAGGTACCGGGCATAAGCAGATCATTCATCTGCAGCAAGAATAAAGTTGCTGAGAGAACCGACCCCTGATGGACCCCAGCATTAATTGCCAATTGACCAGATGAGCAGCCATCAATGACCACTCGAATGGACCGATCTCTCAGGAAGTCTTCAATCCAAACCCAAAGTTAGATGGGTAAACCGAAAGAAGGTAGCTTAGCAATAAGGCTATCGTGCCAGACCCTGTCAAAGGCCTTAGAGATGTCAAGGGACTCACTCCAGATATGAATAGCAGACGCTAGAAGATCCCCAGTAGACCGGTTTTTTCGGAAGCCGTATTGTCGGTCACTGAGGATGTCCATTTTTGGACACAGGCTGCACGTTAGCCAGCTTTCATGCTTTCGGCACCTTTCCAGTCTCAAGCGAAAGGCGAAACAGGCGTGTCAAGATTGGAGACAGTTCAGGCGCACAAGTCCTAAGAACAATTGCTGGTATCTCGTCGGGGCCACTCGCTTTGTTCACGTCAAGATTACGCAGCACTCTACGGATGTACTTCTGATGGATGCGAATGTCCGACATACACGTCCCGCATCCAATAGGAGCATCAGGAGGGTGAGCGCCACTATTATCCAGACGTGAAGACTCCGCAAAAAGAGCGGCAAACATGTTTGCTTTTTCCTCAGCGGACTAGGCCAGAGACCCGTCAGATTTAAGTAGTGGGGTGTAGTGAGGGGCGACTGAAGTGCGATTCGACCGATTTTGCCAGGGACCAAAAAGCTTTGCTACCAGCAGCGTATGAAGCAAGTTTGTTCCCAATTCGGCTAACGTGGTCAAACCGAGCCATCCGCAAAACCTTTTTGCAGGACTTGGTAGCCCTGTTGAAAGCTCTCTTCTTCTGAATCACGTCATTTGCTTTGCAGTTTCGAGCAACGACCAATGCTAGGTACGCCGTGTGTTTAAGTGCTTCAGCTCGATCACATTCGGCGCCAAACCAAGGTCGAGCATTGCCGGACATTGTTAGGTCAGAGAACGGAATGTAGTACTCCATCCCCCGTCGCAAAAAATCCGCCACAGCGTCTGCGCACGACGATGAATCATTTGAAGAGAAGCAAGTAGGCTGCCAAGGATAACATGCTAAGAAAGATCGCATGCCATCCGAATCCGCTAACTTGTATCGCCATACCCACCGTGTGCCTTTAAGGCTGCGATCGGGCGGGGAGTAGACAGATATAGACTTCAACAGACAGTGGTCGGAACTACCTAACGGTTAAGATATCGTTACCGAGTAGCGGTCTGGATCTGTAGTCAGCAAAAGGCAGCAGCAAAATCTAAATTCAAGTGCAAACCCAGTCGTGAAAGTCGAGAAAAATACGTCTCTATCCGCAATCGCAGCAACTTGGTTTGTAGGAATGCCCAACGCCGCCACATTCATAAGTCCGTTGAAAATGGTGATCCTACTAAAAAATTTCTTAGATCAATGGGAATTGGGAAGTCACGTCAAGAGTCTATTCCTAAAGATGTAGACCTTGAATTGCTTAATCAACATTTTTCCACCTCTTGTAGCTTCAATGGGGCTGTTAAAATCAAAACTCTAGATAATCTTTCGTCTCTTCCCACTCCCGATTATTCTCCTTTTATTTTTAATCAATTTGATAGTTGTGATGTTAAGAAGAGTATTTTATCAATCACATCGAATGCTGTTGGTAGTGACTGTGTGAGTCGCAAGATGATACTACCTATTTTGGACGAAATGCTTCCTGTCATTTGCCATATCCTTAATTATTCTGTATCCTCTGGCGTCTTTCCATCTTTATGTAAAGAAGCTCAAATAACCCCTCTTCCAAAAAAATGTAATCCTGTTTCTTTTTCTGATTCCGTCCTATCTCCATTTTACCGTTCCTATCCAAAGTCCTAGAACGCCTCCTATCCGCTATCCATAATCAGCTTAGTTCTTTCCTCTGTAGAAACAGGCTCCTTAATTTTTACCAATCCGGATTTCGTCCAGGCCATAGCACTACCACAGCTCTTGTAAACGTTACGGACGATATAAATTCAGGTATGGACAGTGGGAAACTGATGGTCCTTTCCTTACTTGATGTCACTAATGCTTTTAACACTGTCGATTTTGATGTACTGCTCGGATTACTCTGCTCTCTTAACATATCTCCAACAGCAATTGATTGGTTTAGTAGTTACCTGTGTGGCCGCCGGCAAAGTATCTGCATTGAAGGTTTATCATCTTCTTGGTGTAATACTACTGCTGGCGTACCACAGGGGGGCGTTCTCTCTCCTCTTCGCCATTTTTATAAATTCCATTTCTAATGAACTTCTCTCATCCTACCTCCTTTATGCTGACGATCTGAAAATTTATTCACAAGCTCCCGTTGAGGAATTGTCTGAGGCGGTGAAGATAGTGAATAAAGACTTAGCGCATATTTCTGATTGGAGTTTGAATCATGGTTTGAGGGTTAATCCTGCGAAGACGCAAGTCATTATTGTTGGCAGCCCAAGGCTACGTTCCAAAATTGACTGGACGACTCTTCCCCAAATCTTTTTTGATGGAGTTGCTATACCTTACTGTGAATCAGTAAAGGATCTTGGTATTTACATTGATAAGGATTTGTCTTGGGGTCCCCAGTTGCAGGAAGTGAGCCGCAAACTGTTTGTCACTTGGGGTTTTTACGCAGATTGCGCAATTTCCTGCCGACTGCCACTAAAACTGCGCTTGCCCAATCCCTTCTTCTCCCTGTTCTCGACTATGCTGATGCAAGTTATCCAGATCTTACTGAAGTGCAGCTAGATAAGCTTGAACGACACCAAAATGTTTGTATCAGATTCATATTTGGTTTGCGCAAATATGATCATGTTTCTGAGTTTCGCATTAAACTCAAGTGGCTGCCTGTCCGCCTTCGCCGGAATGCTCATATTTTATCACTCATTCAGCTCACTTTTTAAGTTCCTTCATGACACACATGTTAGAAATTTGAGATCATCAGAGAATTTGAGACTTTCAATGCCTGCACATTCCTCTACATTCTATGGCTCATCGTTTACGGTGCAAGCTTTTCGTTTGTGGAATGCATTGCCGGTGTCAGTAAGGCAAGCTCAGTCACTCGCTTCTTTTAAGAGCTCGGTTGCTGATCATTTTCTTTCAAATTTATAATTATTCTTTTGTTTACTCTCCACATGATGTTAAAAAAACACATTATATTTATATATAATTACTGATGTATTGTATTGTATTTATAT
Source organism: Tholera decimalis (assembly GCA_943138885.2). NCBI lineage: Eukaryota > Metazoa > Arthropoda > Insecta > Lepidoptera > Noctuidae > Tholera > Tholera decimalis. The sequence continues at coordinate 31,111,465 of OW964555.2, forward strand.
ATATTATTTTCTGTTTTATGAGTACACTATTTTAGCCCTTCCCACTTTAATTAAAGTTTTGATAGTCCTTCCAAAGGTTGTCTGGAAGATATCGCTTTTAGCGATGAGACCGCCATTGTAACCATAGATTTAAGAAATAATGTTAAATAGGTGTTTAAATTTTGGTGTACAATAATGTATATTCTATTCTATTCTAAACGTTTTGGGAATACCTTCATTGTTCGTACGGCTAAGGAGTGGAATTCCCTGCCGGAGTCTGTGTTTCCCGAAAGCTATAAACCTAAGTCTGGGCACGCCGCAATCGCGGCGGTAAGTCCCCTCTTTGAGGAGTGGCTGGAGAGAGGCCACGGCGTCCTCACCTTCCGCCTGACGCAGGTGCTGACCGGACATGGTTGTTTTGGTAGGTACCTGTTTCGGATTCAGCGGGAGGACACGCCCGGGTGTCGTCATTGTGAGGACCACCTGGAGGACACGGTGGAGCATACGGTCGAGGTATGCCCTGCTTGGGCGGAGCACCGCCGTGTCCTCGTAGAGGCGGTCGGCGGCGGCGACCTCTCGCGCCCTGCTCTGGTTCAGACCATGGTGCGGAGCGAGAGGGAATGGGATGCGGTCGCCTCCTTCAGCGAAGCAGTCATGCTAGCGAAGGAGGAGGCCGAACGCGCGAGGGAGAGGCAGCTCTCATCCTCGCGCCCCAGCCGTCGTGGTAGACGCCCTGGGCGTCGAGGATCGCGAGCCGATTTCCGGCCACCGTAGGCGCGGGCTTGCGGACGGCGAGCAGGGGTAGCTCACCGTCCGGCAAAGACCAGGCCCGGGTCGGTGGCGCGTCGTGTTCCACGCGCGCCTCAAGGAGCCGTCAGCATTAGTGACGGGGCCTCATCAAGCCATAGCCTGTCGGGGTCGCGGAAATGTATTAAAAAGATACCGCGGCTCCGGAACTTACGGGCAGCTGAAGGGACAGGGTGGGTTTTTAGTCAGTAGAAATCTGACACTCCCTTCCGCTTAACCCAGAGCGGGAGAAGTTATTCGATGATTATCCCACCCAGAAAAAAAAAAAAAAAAAAAAAGGGATCTTTAAGTCAAGAGTGAATAGGTTACTTTTAGGTAAGCGTGCTCCATCTTCGACCACATCATCACTTACCATCAGGTGAGATGGTGGTCAAACGAGAGCCTATTATCAAAAAAAAAGTAATTTGATAGTTTTAATTTTCTTTACTAATATGCGTGTGTGGTAGGTATGTGTATAGTTTTTGTAGGTTAAAAGTATTGAGGTAATATGTATACATATAAAAGGTAATATGTATACATATTTCAATGGTTAAAAGAGTTTAGTTTTAGCGTAAAGTTCTTTCGTAGGTGTTAAGTAATTGTAATTGAACAGAGTTTTAATTGCTTTGTTGTGTGTTACTCGTAGGTCATGTAGATTTGTGTAATAGCAGCTTGTCCCATATTTGTGTGTAGGTGTGGTTTGATTAGTCTGCTATAAATAGTGTAGCGTAATTAATATGGCATACATTTCGCGATATTTCGCGAATTAGTGAGGCTTACTAACGCTATGTTTTTTTAAAAGTAAAGTACACCTATTGTTTCATCATTAATGTTCTTAATATATGGGTTAAAAAATAAGATTTCGAATATACAAATATGCCAGCGTTTCGGGCTCGAGAGATATGAAACTCCTCCTCGAAGCCGTGTTCAGAAACACCAACTTCTATATCAAGCCCCTGTTGCAGCCCCCTAACTCAATCTTTATTGGAGACAATTGTCGGTACAATTATCAGTGAATTTAACATCCTACCTGTTGACAAACTCTTGAGCTAAATCAATATAAGTGAGTTGCTTGTCTTTCTCGGTTTCCACGAGGTTCACATCATGAGGGACCGTTATTTCAAAAATCATTGCACGCCCTTTATTTCAGTTCACCTCCACTATATCAGGCTTATTGGCTGCAGTAGTTGTGACCGATCCTAGTACAATTTGCAAATATCATTACGGAGAATTAAATAGGGCACATGCCTATAGGACGGCAATTCCTGTGGAATATTCTAGCGAGTTATAGCGGCCCCAGAACGTAAGTCAAACTAAAGGAACAAGGTGGGTTGGCAGTCTGTAGATGTTTGACACTCCTTCCACGAGGGAGGGGAGAGCGGGAGGACGCATTTGATGATTTCCCCCCCAAAAAAAGTACCGCTCACTTACATGTGCGACGCTGCATGGATATAAACTTATTCTTGAATATATACATAATTATATTAAAAAGAATCGCCGCAATGTATGTTGGTACGCGTATAACTTCGGAACGGCTGCACCAAATTGGATAATTATATTTTTCCTGTTTTATTTATTGTCTCGAGGTCTGATTAAAAGATTTTTTTTTAATTGAAAGAGCAAATGAGGTGTCAAACTGTAGCTCGTACGTGATGAAATAGGACCGTTGTATGATGTCAGTGAACTTAGCAGATCATTGTCCAGCAGATCAAGAAAAAAATTGAGTTCTCTTCGCATGCAGCCGAGTTCTATAGTTCCTGATACTTTTCAGGAATAGTTCTGGCGTTTTTACCCTGAAAAAAGTCATATGTCATAATGTTCTGCTAACTTCCCGTAGCAGATCATTTTCCGGCAGATCAAAAATAAATGTGCAATATTAACGCATACAGCTGACTTCTACAGTTCCTGATACTTTTCAGTAATAGTTCTGGCGCTTTTTTTTTAATATTAGCAGATAGACCAAAGTACTAGAAAAATTTTAAATTTCCATTTCTATCTTTCAAACTGTGCTCAAAAGATAGAACTCTTTCTTAAATGAACTGGTAAAAAAACTGCAATCTAGAACAACACCCGAGTCCAGAACTTAGGTTTCATAGCCAGCAGAGCATATCTAAGTACTAAGAAAATAAAAAAATTACATTTTCACCCTTAAAACTATACTCAAATGATAGAACTCTTTCTAATATGCCAGACTGGTAAAAGAAATGCAATCTAGAACAAGATCTCAGTCCAGAATTGCGGTTTTATTGCCAGCAGAGCATATTTGAGTATTAGGAAAATTAAAAATTTCCATTTCCACTTTCAAACTATGCTCCAATGATAGAACTCTTTCTAATATGCCGCATTCGATAAGGAACTGCGATCTAGAATAACACCGAGACCAAAACTTAGGTTTTATTGCCAGCAGAGCATATTTGAGTACTAGGAAAATTATTATTTTTCTTAAATGCTGAACTGGTAAAAAACTGCAATCTAGAACATCACCAGAGTCCAGAACTTAGGTTTCAAATGGAAATTTTCAATTTTCCTAATACTCAAATATGCTCTGCTGGCAATAAAACCTAAGTTTTGGTCTCGAGTGTTATTCTAGATCACAGTTTCTAATCGAATGCAGCATACTAGACAGAATTCTATCATTTGATTTTAGTTTTAAGGGAGAAAATGGAAATTTTTGAATTTCTTAGTATTTAGATATGCTCTGCTGGCTATGAAACCTAAAGTCTGGACTCGGCTGTTATTATAGATTGCAGTTTTTTTACCAAATTGGCATTTAAGATAGAGTTTTGTTGTGTCTCTGATGTAACTCTTTGTAAAAAAGCCATGTTGTCTGGTTTAGGTAGTCTCTGTCAGTGGGTGATTTTTAAGACTTTATTAAATAGATCTATTTTTTATTTTTTATTTTTTTTTATTTTATTTATTTGGGAAAACAAACAGTTACACACTAAAATTATACAAAGACAATTCATATAGGGTGAGTCAGTGTATAACCCACAACATTTTCCACAGATTATAGAAAAAGTAATGATTAAATATAGGTCGTCTTGCAAATGCGATTATGAAGTGAATATTACGTTCTATCTAAAAAGTGTCCAAACATGTTAGCAAAGCTATAGTTAAAAAGGCATGTAATTACATAATAATATATCATTCGGTTGAAATTTCAGCAATTTTTTTGCGAATCAGACTTCGAAACTTTCCGGAATGCACAGCAAAGATATCAATGTTGTTGAATATATCATTAAATTTAGCAGTAAGGCGGCGCAAGGGCGCGCGCTTGCCAGCATTCGTGCGACATGATGTTATGGCAAATAGCGGTCTTGCACGCACCCCACGGCTCATGGTAGTTCTAGGCACTAAATAACAAATCTTATTACTAATATCAATACAGTCATATGAGTGGTTGCATAGGTCAAATAAAAACATTGTCTCTAATAAACTTCGTCTGGCTTTTAAGTTAAGTAACTTATATCTATTTAAAAGGTCACTGTAAGATGCTTGGGTACGAAAACAACGGAAATGCATAGCTTTTAGATATTTACGCTGCACTCTTTCAATCGCATCTGAATACTTTGCATAAAAAGGATTCCACACCGCCACAGCATACTCCAACTGAGACCTGATTAACGCTTTGAAAAGATACAGATATGTATATGGACGTTTGAATTCAGTAGATGATCTCATTACAAAGCCATACATCTTGAAGGCATTGTTCACTATTTTACTAATATGACCGTCAAGGTGCAGTTTATCATCCAACAAAATTCCGAGATCGCGTATTAATGTCACTCTTGTTAAAGTTACGTCATTTAAAGTGTAGGAATAGGTCAAAATATTTTTGTTCTTAGTGAAACTTATACAACACTTAGATATGTTAATATGCAGTTTATTTTTGACGCAATATTCAGAAAATCTATCTAAGTCTTGCTGTAACAGAAGACAGTCCTTCACGCTTCTAACTGGCCTATAAATTTTGAGGTCATCTGCATAAAGCAATATTTTTGAGTTGAGAAAACAAGTGTCAATCTATTGTTCTCGTTTTTCAGGTCTGGTGTCTACGGTGTTGGTAGATCGAGTTGGTCGGCGGCTTCTCCTGGTGTCATCGTACTTCGGCACGGGCGCGTCCCTAGCCGCCGTCGGTTTCTACTTCTTCCTACAAGACGTCATCCACGTCAGTACTGATACTTTATCTATCCTTAGCTTCATACCAGTACTTGGCATCATTCTCGCCAACGTCATCTCTACTTTGGGTTTCAGTTCTATTATTTTCATTATACATGCCGAAATATTTCCTATAAATGTGAAAGCGATTGCAATGACTTTTCTTAGCCTCTTGGGCTGTGCTTTAGCTGCCGTTATAGCCCGTACGTACCAAGTAGTCAAAGATTACTGCGGTTTAATAACTATATTTTGGACTTTTGCTTTTTTCGCATTCGTCGGCAGTGCTTTCTCTTACTTCATGATTCCTGAAACAAAAGGTAAAGAATTGAGAGATATTCAGGCAGAGTTACAAGGTGCTGCTTATGATACTGTAGAGCTTGATGATAGGTTAGAAAGCGTTGAAACAGGAAATGATGGAAGTAAAGAAGGTACAGAAATGGAGGAACTTAAAAAGAAAGATAATTTGGGATCGGAAAATTGAAAAATATTTATTTGTCATCTCATAACAATAACATTAAAAAAGAAAATGTTAAGTCTGTATGATTATGTTAACAGTAATCTCCGTAAGTTAACTGTTGTATAATGGTGTTTTTTATGTTATCTCAATTATTATTATTATAGGAGTTATTTCCATTAAGTTTCCAAATTCTCCAGTTCTTTTGTTTTTCAAAGCAAAGTTTTAAAATAAGTATGAAACTAAGACTGTTTTAAGGGACTGTACTAATCTAACACCAATAAATCTCGATTGCATTTAGAAGATATTATAAGTATTTAATAATATATCAATCTGATTGGTTATACTAATCTGATTGGTGGTCAATAAATTTATACGGAACCCAGTGTCGGGTAACTATTTTAAGAAATATTTAAGTAGGTACGTATTTTTTGTAAGAGTCATTTAAAAACAATTCAAATTTTATGTCGGGTTTATTATTTTTCCTTTTGTTTTAGTAATACCAATGTAAAATGTATTTACTAAATATTGCTGGAAGAGAAGCAAAGAAAGTAAATATTGTTTTTCTGTTGACACTTTCCGTGGCCCAAAGGCTGGCTATTTTTTTGGACAGAAACTACGCATTGCCACACAACGTCGCATTGAGGACGATATTTTTACGCTTTATTTTTAGTTTAAATAGTTTATAAAATGTATGTTAAATTTAAAAGAGAAAAGAAAACTGTTAGGTAATTATTGTAAGCTATGTATGATATTTTTGATCCTTAAAAGATCGGATAAAAATTCTACTCCAAAGAATTAAGTGTTTGATTGTTACTAAACATTATTTTTGTATGAAATTTTTACTATTTTTTTTTTGATAATGTGATATACTTATACCAAATTAGAAACTATGTGACTGTGGTGCTCGAATGTAGGTAATCGATATAAAATCTTTCTTTTCTGCTATTTTATTCCCTTCCCATAGCGGTTAGGCTACAGGCTTTAATGTTAGAATAAGTTTTTTTTTTTATATTTGTATTTTCCATTATAACAACTTGTAAGCGATAAAAACAATGAATAAAATTATGATACACTAAGTATACCAATAAAAATATCTTATACATAATTATATTATGTTATTCTACCCAATGTTATCAATATTATTGAGGGCTTGATTTGCTACTCTCTTAAAAAATGGTTATTAATAGTCGTTAAGTGTGTGTTTTTGGTAGATCTTCTCGATGTATGGCGCATTAAGATGACCTTCAATGGTTTTATGGCTCACTAAGATTGCTTTCAATTGTATTTTTATTGTGGCAGGAAAATTAATTGTTTACCAACACAATACACAAAATATGAGATATATTATGTAGAATACAGTGTCACTAACAGAACAAAATGTACCCCGCTTTCTCATTCCCCGACTAGTTAATAGATTGTTGAAAAGAAATGTCTACTATTAACAGAAATTCTAATAAAAAAAATCTAGTTCCTAGCAGTGGCGAAGGGTGAATTTTCATAAAAGGGAAGCCGGACCAAAAAATGCTTACCTTACTCAAGTGTGATGCGTGAATTCCAGTAACTGTGGCCCTGGCAATTTCCCGTGAGCCAAGGATATTTGTCGTATAAAGAACTGTTAAAATGTTTGAAAAAATCTTCGCGTCGTTTGTAATTAATAATCATGTCAGGGCGAGCACGGCCTAACTGAATTAGGGTAGACCCGTGACAATAGTACCATTTCAGAAATATCGGTTAATTACACAAATTTTACTGTTGCTTTTTGATTTAAATATTATTATTTTATAGCCTTGGTTTATCATCTAGCGAAGAAAATATCTAAAGTTGGCGTAGATTGAACAAAACTTGGTCAAAATTGACTTTGAATCAAATGATGGCTTGTGTTACAAATGACCCCCTTTAAGGGTTAATTGTACCAAAACTGCTTAGGGTAATAAAACGCGAATACAGGTATTAATCACATTTTCTCAGTCATTTATTTGAAGTCTTATGGGTTTACAATCAGTCTTAAAAATTAGGAACAAAAATATCATGAGATCGGTGTTTTAAATCAACACAAATGTGAAGTATTAAAATTGACATAACAATTCTTCACATCGAACAAAAATAAAATAAGTTTTTATTAACATACAATCAACTTTGGTCTACTGTTGCATATTTGCAATTAACTAGCTTTATAATAATTAGAAAATAGAAATAATCAACAAAAATATTTTAGTATGGAGGTACAATCGACCCCTGGTACAACTGACCCTCATAGGATATTATTTACTTATAAAAAAAAATAGTCAGATTCGCAATTGTGACAAACATAAATTGACTCCTGGGGTGCACAACTGTACATTCCTCGTGTGCCCATAATCCGCATCGAGTGCATTGAATCCACATTTCATTAGGGCGGCTGGTGCTATAAGGTTCCATACATACAACACAAAACCATTCTTCTTCTTCTTCACAGCTTTCAGAGTCATCTTTTGCTGCAGTTTTCTTTATCTGCCTGGAAACAAATTTTATCCCTTTAGATTTTCCTGGGTTCTGTAGATTTTTTTAAATTTGTTTGGCTTTATTTCTTTTTTCAGCTTCTTCCGCTTCTTTTTGTATAGCATCTTTTTCCGGGGTATCGGTGTATATAGCAGTTTGTCGTTTTTTGTAAGTGTACCGCGCTCCGCTGACGTCAATGCTCCTACTTGCCGTTGTCCTCTTCCAGCAATAATGCGTAATGCCACTCTCATCCATGTTATATATATCTTTAGCTTCAAAATTATAGCGATTCATTACTTTGGCCAGGTTATCAAAAAATGCGTTGACATTGGTCTTATTAAAACTCGTAGCACGAGCAAGGCTAGTGGCTTGAGCACACCTTATCGAAAGTTCCGAGTTTCTTTTCATAAAAGATGTAAACCAATCAGGACCTGCCATTCGGTTTTGATCCCAGGACTGTGGTCTTTTCAAACCAAATTTAATAGCCAAATCAAGTGCCAAGCGTCTTACTTCTTTTGGCGTTAAACCATAATAAATATCTGCTGTTCTCACTAAATATTTCGCTATGTTTTGTTCTTGCTCTTCGGTAAATACTTTCGTTGCTGGATTATATCCCATAGAAATAAATTTGTCTGGATTAGCTTCTCTTTTACGTTTATATCTTATGAGAGAAACATGACAAACGTTGAACATATTCGCAGCAGCGCGTATGCTACGCCCTTTTAAAATCTCATCATATGCCTGTTCATACAACAAAGTATCTCTTGATCCACGTTCCGTCTTTTTTATTCTATTTCGTGGCATCTAAAACGAGAACATATCTAATAAGTAATTGCATATTTTAAGTATTCTTTTTTTAATCTATTAATTATTAATTTATTATTAATTATTGTTACTACGGGGTTATTTCTACCATGGGGTCAATTGTACCGGTAACATTGACCCCGGCGATGTTGGTACAATTGCCCCAAAGTAACTAATTTAGAAAAACCATCTCATAGTCACATAATTCTAAACTTATAGTTTCCATATTTATCATAAATCAAAAGTTTAATATCCGTTTAAACTGGAAACAACAATTATTAATCGAAAAAGCTCTGGTAGTACGAGTTACAGTCAATAATATTTTACGTAAAAACTTACTGTGGCTTGCCGAAAATCTAAAATTCTCCACTAACACGTCCGTATCACAGCACGCGCGCCGGCAACTGGGGGGCGCCTCGGGACGTAAGGAGCGCGTGTGCTGGCGCACTCACAGATGCACGATTTAGCTCAGTAGTAGAAATATCGATGATGGTACTATTGACCCGTGTTACTATTGTACCCGGTCTACCCTACATGTATTTTATTTTCAAAACTCAACTTTGAAAAGGAATTTTCCTCAGTCAAAAAATAATCTGTCAGACAGCATTCTATGATCACTGCCGCCATGCTAATGAATTTACTCAATAATAAAATCATATACCATACATACCTATTTAAATAGACGATCAACAAACAATACTTAACCTTACTGTACTTAGCACGATCAAATATCACTAGTTTACACAAATAAATGAATTTCAACAATAATACATGAATAATGCTATAAGATTCTATATTATGATACGAATATATCAAAATATCAAATGAACAGGCACTATATAAAAATTTACTCTGTGTGAACAGGTGAGAACAATATGACACGTTGTGAATCTGTCATCCAAATAATACTATCTAATTGAATTACAAACGTCACTATCATTTCATCTCGTTCTGGCGTATGCATTTCCTATCTCTCTTCCTTATCGTAACTCGAACAATATCGGCTTCCCCACATCATATTTAGCGGTGTTATAACTCCTCAAATGTTAGCGGACACGGGTGTCAAACAAAATTCGACTCTATAAAACTTAAATTTAAGTTCAAAGTCCTCTGGGTGACAGTTTGAACAGTTAAAATTTGCTCCGAAAAAAATTGTAGGCGTTTCTTTGATTGTTATTTTCACAAGCAAATGTTATACCTGCAATGTAACTTCGTAAATAATTATTTGTTTAATTGAAAATAATAGATTACTATTTATATTCATATATAAAATAATACATTAATATTCTCCATATTTCGAAAGGGAAGCCGGTAGGAATCGAGTTGTATGGAGCCTTCGCCACTGGTTCCTAGACTGTTTATCATAAATTACTTTACTCTTTGCTGTTTATCAAAATCTTTATTCAAATCTTCCGAAAATTTGATTCAAGAATATGCGATTGTGTTTAAATTGAGAGTAACGGTTAAAAATTAAAAGAAGTTTTTATCTAAAGTTAAACTTGATGATGTTCAGGGAATATTAGTATAATCTCGAAAGAATATGAAAGTGACGGTTAAATTTTTTTAAGTTTTATCTTAAAGTGAAATAAATGATTTTCAGGGAATATTAGTATAATATCAAAAGAATAAAAATAGATGGATCGAATTGGTCTCATAACTATGTGGTAAAAAATAATTTTCCTGACCCTCTATTATTTTATTGTATTTACTAGGTATTTAGGTAGGTTAAGAATTTTATATGCTTTTTTTAATGTATCTTAGCTAACTCTAAAGCTTTACATGCTGCAGTTTGAGTGAAGTTTTATGACTTTACTACCATCATAAATATTTAAACAAACAACTAGATGGTGTTACGATCTCGGCAAGCTGGTCTTGACCAGGCGAAATTGTTGCATCACTAATCAAACGTGTGTTTTCGCATAATGGCTAGTACTAAGCAAAGACGAGCATGGTGAAACGTGGTACGTTGACATATTAAGTTACATTGTGGCGTTGTGGTACTTGCTTCAGCCTGCTGACCACTGGCAGAAAGATGTGATGTACTAGGGGTGAGTTTACTCAGGAGAGCATTGTTAATTTGTTTCCTAAAGTCAGTGAATGTGCCCTTTTCACCGCCTCTAATGACGACCTCATATTCCAATTCGGCCATTCTTAGGTGGATAAATTTGATTGGGTTAGCGCTCATTGTGATCTTTACAATTTATAACAAAACCCTAGTAGCTGACTAACAAATTATATAAAAGTAACAAATTAAAAAAAATACAGAAGAAAAATATAGTAATTACCCACTACTTACCGCCACGATGTGCGAGTACAGGTAAATAGTGACCAGTGAAGAAAACCTTGTGAACCTTACCGAGTGGGCGCCACCGTGGCGTAGTGGTTTAGGTGGTAGAGGAATAAAAGAATAGGCCACAGGTTTACAGCATTTATTTACGAAGGGGGGTGGGTTCGGTTCACACTGGGTTCCCTCACTGGTCGAAGGTATAGAATGGTACTGCCCTGGGCTCAGGCCGCGACGCACGCAGACCGGCGGGCAGATCCCGTAGCAGGCAGCTCGCGCGCAGACGGGCGCAGAGGTTATGCGGGCAGGCCACACAATAGCGCGCAGACGGGCGCAGAGGTTATTCGGTCAGGCCTCGCAATAGCACGCAGACAGTCACAGAGGCAGCGTGACACCCGTCGACCCCACGTTGGGCGCCACTGTGGCGTAGTGGTTTAGGTGGTAGAGGAATAAAAGAATAGGCCACAGGTTTACAGCATTTATTTACGAAGGGGGGTGGGTTCGGTTCACACTGGGTTCCCTCACCGGTCGAAGGTATAGAATGGTACTGCCCTGGGCTCAGGCCGCGACGCACGCAGACCGGCGGGCAGATCCCGTAGCAGGCAGCTCGCGCGCAGACGGGCGCAGAGGTTATGCGGGCAGGCCACACAATAGCGCGCAGACGGGTGCAGAGGTTATTCGGTCAGGCCTCGCAATAGCACGCAGACAGTCACAGAGGCAGCGTGACACCCGTCGGACTTATGGAGTGACCGTCTGGCTATAAATTCTAACCTCCGGTTGGCTTTTTTTTTTCTCGCCGCCTACTGTTGCAAGTAACTTATATAAAAACCCCTCCGTGCCAAGGGGTTTTTTTTCTTTCCTTCTCCTTCGTTTCTACTGCCTTGGATTTCTACTATCAACCACCTCTACGTCCGCCGCTCGACGGGTGTCACGCTGCCTCTGTGACTGTCTGCGTGCTATTGCGAGGCCTGACCGAATAACCTCTGCGCCCGTCTGCGCGCTATTGTGTGGCCTGCCCGCATAACCTCTGCGCCCGTCTGCGCGCGAGCTGCCTGCTACGGGATCTGCCCGCCGGTCTGCGTGCGCCGCGGCCTGAGCCCAGGGCAGTACCATTCTATACCTTCGACCAGTGAGGGAACCCAGTGTGAACCGAACCCACCCCCCTTCGTAAATAAATGCTGTAAACCTGTGGCCTATTCTTTTATTCCTCTACCACCTAAACCACTACGCCACAACATATATTTTAATGATTAAGTTTTTAAGCTAACATGGTCAACAATAGTATTATTAAACTTAAAACGGGATATTTACCATGTGTATTTATTGTTTCGAATTCCAATATTTCGATCATGATCCGTGATCATGATATTTGCAATAGTGCTGAAATATTAGAAACTCGTAACAAAAAATACACATGGTAAATATCCCGTTTTAAGTTCCAATCAACGAGTTCTAATGATATTTTAAGAACTTATTTTAAATAATATTAAATTCTCCATTCGGTAGGAAACTGGCAGTTTATGCGATATTGTATTATGTTATATGAATTGCACGTGTAAAAACAGTGCAAGCAATATTATCACGTTGGTACAAAGACGATAATATTCGCACTCATAATCATAATCCAACGCCCTCGGTGGGAATTTTTATAAAGCTTTTGACTGTTTTATGTACCCATGTAAAATTATGAATAAAAACATGATCTGTATTTGTGATTTTCTTTTCAACCGACGACAAATCAATTCAATCAATTCGACGCGTATATATATATATTTTTTTATGTATGATCATCGAGTACTCGAAGACGGCTGAACCGATTTGGAAAATTCTTTTTTTGTTCGAATGGGTATACTTCGAAATTGGTACCAAAGTCAGGATCTGATGATGGGATCCTGGAGAAATCGAGGGAACTCTTCAAATATTATAGGCACACCTATGTCGTTTTGTGTATTTCTTATAGTAACTTGTGCAGTTGCTCTCAAAAAGTACCATTTGGGGAAGTGGAACTGATGATGAAGACCACAGATGGCCGCCGAAACTACTCAATAATAAGTATTTCGTGGATTGCGATTCGATTACTTGAATATGGATGTTAAGCACTTTATGCTCGTCACAATGCATATGGTGATGTAGAGCTGATGGTGAAGTACCAGGAGAACTCCTCAACAATAAACGGCCCAGCATTGGGAAAAGCAATATTTTGTAAAAGGTTATAAGTAGTTGACATTTAGGCTCTTGTAACTAGGTAAATTAAAAATCATCCAACTAAAAAGAGTGAAATAAAAACTTTTTAACAAAAAATTAAACCGACTCCAAAAAAACACTGCAAAGTGAAAAATAACTTTAATTTCGGAAGTCGGTGCCAAAAACGAAAAAACAAAACTAAAGACACCGACTACCGAAATTAAAGTTATTTTTCACTTTTCAGTGTTTTTTTGGAGTCGGTTTAATTTTTTGTTAAAAAGTTTTTATAACTCTATTTCTTGTAGGGTTATAACACCTTCATTATCCGGTTACCTTAGGTGGTTACAAGTTGTGAGTTAAATAGGTACTGATTTCGGTTTGAGATTTGGTTTATAATATATGTATTAAAATGATTTTTCCTTTTTACAACACTAACTATCTTCAAACATCACATTGATCCATTGCAATGTTTTGAATTTTCCATTTATAATATTTGTATGGATTTAGTTTAACATACATAATTATGATTGCTCTGTACAGCATTGGTGACTCAGTGGTTACATGATAGTAAGATATCGCTATCAGCGATAATACAGCCATTGTAACCATAGGCTTAGCAATATTGTAACAGGTGTGTTTAAATTATTTATGTAAAATATAGAATATTCTGTCTCTATCTATCTACAGGCACGACTTACGAAAAATAGATCATAGAATAGAATTCAGGCAGGCACATTACCTAGTGAAATTTTCATCATCACTACTGTTCTCGAAAGGGTGAAGGATGACATTGTACTTAACTTGCTGCATTGGACTCGATCGAGCGCAGAGCTAAAAGGCTTATAGGCGACGAGGTGCTGGTGGACAAGCTTCATAGCCTGGCTCATCGGCGAATCATTGCTTGCCTGTCGGTTTTCTACAGATTGTACTTCGGGGAGTGTGCGCAGGAGCTCCAAGACCTGATTCCTCCATCTCCCTTTCACTACCGGTCTACCAGACGCACGGCTGGGTACCACTTGGTTGATATACCGTCTTGTCGTACCAAGCGTTTTTCCTCCACATTTATTGTACGCACAGCCAAGTGGAATTTCTCTGCCGGCTTCTGTGTTCCCTGCCACTTATGACCTTTCAGCGTTTAAAGTTTTTTTTAATTTTTATTGAAAATAGGTTCGCGTTTGACCACTATCTCACCTGATGGTAAGTGATGATGTGATCGAAGATGGAGCACGCTTACCTAAAAGTAACCTATTCACTCTGGACTTAAAGACTCCTAGGTTGTAGCTGTCGGGAAACACAGACTCCGGCAGGAAATTCCACTCCTTAGCCGTACGCACAATGAAGGTATTCCCAAAACGTTTTGTGCGTATGGGTGGGATGTCCACCATGTAACGATGGCGCTTCGCCGTTTGTCTCGTAGTCCGATGATGTATACACGTTTTATTTTATTACGTATATTTTATTTTTTTATTTATTATTCATACCCAAAAAATTAAAAAAAAACATGCTCTTGAGTGATAGAGGGTTAACATGAGGCGAGATCGAGGTCAAGAGTGGGCTCATCAGTTATAAGAGGAAACTTATAAGTCCTGGAATCAAATATCGCACTGGATCCGCGTGGTGGATTACGGCCCATTTCCTCTCATAGAAAGGAGGCCTGTATCCTCGCAGCGGAAACTTTATAGGCTGCTTATGTTGGAATATGGATTAACTACTTAAACAAATTCGTTAAGCCCGTGTATGGCATTATCATATCTATTACCATACTTAATAACTTTGTAATTAGCAAAGCATAATCACCATATAATGATCGTAATTCAACGAATTATTTTTAGTTAAAACATAGTTTTGATGCGACCTACGTACTGCAATAGGCTGTTTAAAATTGATATGTTAGGAACTTTTAAGTCCTCTTTTGCGGTTAAGTTTTTAGATAAAAGTCGAGTAGGTACTAACACAACCTGCATGTTTTTGCTGAGATAATTACCTCAATAAATAGCGTTGACTCGGCGCTTTTCTAGTTGTCGCCATTGTTGATTTCAGGTTCGAGAACTTTCAGTGGTCGGGAATGATGTGTCGAGTTTGTACCATTACGTTGACCTTTTAGCTAGCATAGTGTGTACACTGATGATGGGGAGTAGCTGGGCAACACGTTACCCCTTAGTACGACCAGTGCCAGATTTGCTTCTGATTACTCGACTGCCAAAGATTTTACTTACACATTATGCATAGGCACATTTATCAAGTATATTTCATAAGTATATTTTTGCTGTCGGAAAAAAGTAGTCTATAACCTTTCTCAAGCTTCAAACTTCTTCACTTTACTTCCATATTAATTCCACCCAGAATTGTCGAAGATTAGCGCGTTGAAACAAAGAAACGTTTCCACTTTATAATATTAGTATGATACTACATCTGTCGCCAAATAACTTGGCAAGGTTTTGGCGTAGTGGGGGTAGGTAAGTTCGCGCATCGTGACTTAGTGGAAGAAAAAAGTGGTCACTTTTACTGTTGCTCTGTTCAGAAGAATATTAAAGAAAGAAGAAGAATTCATTCGTTAATTCAGTATTATAAATAAAATAGATATAATACATATCTATACTAATATTATAAAGCTGAAGAGTTTGTTTGTTTGTTTGCTTGAACGCGATAATCTCAGGAACTACGGTTCTGATTTGAAAAATTCTTTCAGTGTTAGATAGCCCATTTATCGAGGAAGGCTATAGGCTATATATCATTACGCTAAGACCAATAGGAGCGGAGCACTAATGAAGAATGTTTCCAAATCGGGGGATTTTTTTTCCACGCGGACGAAGTCGCGGGCGGAAGCTAGTTATAAATACATTTAAAAGTGAAAAAATGTATTTAAAAAAAAACATTAAAATAATATGTTCTCGTCGTCACAATTAGATGCCTAAGTTTTGTCTTTTTTTGTACATAATAATCGTCACAAAACAATAAATTAATTACTTAAGTCAGTTTAATTAAATATAAAAAGAGCACCGCTAGAAACGTGGACCGTATTCCAGTGCTTCACCACAGGACAATTCGCTTTATCCAATAGGCTGCTCTTTTACGTACTATTGCTCTAAAGCCGTCAATGTTGGCCTCGGCAAACAAGCCTGATGCACTTCAAAATATTTTGAACCCATTATAGTTATTAACACTATAGTCATTAACACCAACCGTTTTAAATCGAAAAAAAATGGGCTTACCTACATTTATAATCATGATAGAAGCCAAGCTTGTAAATAAATAAATTTCTCTCCCATTTCGAGTTACCATATTACGAAAGGTTAGTGATTCCATAATCAGCAAAGATTTTGTTTTTAATTCGGTGTTAAAAAGAAACAAAAACTAAACAACACGATTTATTTTGTATGTACTTAGTTTTGTTTTGTCTTACAATTAGTAAGTTTGTTTAGTTTTGATCTCTATCTTGAAATTTTGTCCAGATCTGATCTTTGTTAAATTTACTATTGTCTACCACACTTAGCTACCACAACTCTCTTTAGATAACGCATAGCCAAGTTTTGGGATTAAATTGTAAAAAAATCTAACATTGGTTTCAATAAAATTCTATTGTTATAATTTATCACTGTAGCGGTCGAAACCGCACTAATTCGTGGAAGCCTCTATCTGCCAATGCAATGAGCCTTCTAAATATGAGGCGTGGACACAGATCACGCCACTACTTCTGATTTTTAAACCATAGGCTTCTTAAATAAATAATATATAAAAACTTTAAAAAGTCATTTAATCATCCTTTGGCGAAACTTATACTTTAAAATTTTATGACCTTTTAATTTTGAACGGTTAAAACAGCATTTAAAAATTTTATGCGGATAAAGATTTGGATACAGGTACCTACATAAATATGGATATATAGCAATAAATACTGTATTGAGATCTTTATTTTATATTCATTCATTTCATTATATTCGAATTTCTTTTCATGTCACTTGGTCACGTAGGGAGTAGACGTTATCAAATAGTTTGATTCAAAGATAAAAAGTCTTGAGTTACTTCAGTTCCTTTAGTTCTGAACTTTCCTTAGCATCATCATTAGTTGCGTCTTCTTTTAAATTGTCATCATCATCGTAAATATTACCTTGCAATACAATTTGAATTTCTCTTAAACTTTTTCCTTTTGTTTCTGGCACAACAAAATATGTAAATATTGCTCCACTAAAAGCCATACTAGCATAAAACCAGAAAACTCCGTACAATCCTGTTAAATCCTCCATTGTCTGATATCCTTTCACCACAATAAAAGTTAAGAACGCTGTAAAAATGCTGAAAACTGTCATGGCGACTGATCTAACATTCATAGGGAAGATTTCTGAAGGAATTATGAAGATTAAAGTATCGTAACCTGTGCTAGATATCATTATAGAACACATAATTCCAATGAATACAACGAAACGGAAAGGATTTGAGGATTCTTCGTCTATTCCAACAACTTTTTGCACGAAAAAGTAAACTCCGACGGTGGTTAGCATCGTACATGAGCCTAGGTAGGAGTATATAAGCAATGGACGGCGCCCCACCCTGTCCACTATAACCGGAGATATCAAACCTGTAAAAAAATGAGATTTAATAATAATAACCATTCATTTCAGCTTGTTATTTTTATAGATGTTACTTTTTAGTAACATTGTGATCTTATGACCGTGCGTGGGATAAGACAATCTTGGGGTACGTCTGCTTAACTGCGTGCAGTCGTATCCACCGCCCCAAGATTGGAGCGCCCCATCTACCAGCTAGCGTTTTTTTATGTGTATACAGCATAGTAAAGATACTCATCTCTTGCTCATGATTGCCGCAAATCTATCCACGTTAATTGTGTGCGCCTTTGGTATAAGCTTAAATTTAGAACCATTGTAAACTTATTTGCATTTACGAATGTTAATTATTCAACATTGAGACGGGGGTTAAAGCTCGACGAGTTATCATAGTGTTGTTCTTGTGGAAGGCGGATAACGCCCCTTTCAAGCGCCCCTAAAAGGGACTGGAACCTCGAATTTGAGGACTTCCGTCCTTTCTACGATGTATCTACATAGGTATATCCTTCCAGATAAAGCTTTCTGCCGGTGGGATACCAGGGTGGAACCCGCGAAGGAGGAAATACTTCAGGATATCTACTCAGGAAAAAAGAAAAATTGGTTGTTCCTATAAGTTACCGGATAGTGTATGTTTGACTAGAAAGTTTGTACTTACCAATTGCGAAACGTATAACTCCAAAAATAATGAGAGCTGTGGAAACTTGCAAGCCGCAATTGCTTTGTTGGATGATACGTCCTAAATACTGCTGGATTGGAATACTGCCTGCAAATATCTGAGTAATTCGTAGGCCTGAAAGTGAAATAATGAACAATAAATAAAATAAATGTAACGAATTTCTTCAAACACAATCAAACACAATATTGTAAATATTGTTCTGTAATATTCTATATCTATTTTTCTTATAAATTTAAGCGATATAACGCCTGATTCCACTCTGTATAATAAATTGTTGCATCTGAAGTGTATTTAAAATCGAACTTACCAGTAGTTATAATAACTGCTTTCCTGTATTGTTCGCCAGTCAATAACTCTTTTGCTGAACTAGATCGGAGCATTTCTTTTCTCACATCTGACCTCATTACTATCAACTTTTCTTCGACCATCTATAAGGTATTAATAATATCAATGAAGAGTTAATATAGTATACGGGCAAATGAATGTAATATTCTTAGTAAAATCTGCTATTAACCTTATGATTCGTTTTCCCGGAGAGACTTAAAAGCGCTTTCCTTGCTGCGTCCACTTTTCCTTCTTTGAGCAAATGGTAAGGTGTTTCCGGCATTCTCCAGCAGGCCAAGAAGAAACATATTGGTAGCGCTATTAAAAAGTAGCTTAACTCTTGAAAAGTAATGAAGGAACCTATAGCTAAGACCAGTAGAGCCCCGAAACTAAACATGAATCTTGTACCAGCCGTCAAGGTCCCTCTTATTTCTTTATCAGCTATCTCTGACAGATACACACTTGAAACCTGAAATAATATTTAGTAATCATTATTATAAATCAGGATAAAAAGATAGATGAAGGCAAAACTGTACTGAGCGTTTTATACAAATTATACGAACTGTTGAAGTCATGCCACTGCCCCATCCCCAAAAGAGTCTGCCTACGTATAGCACCCATGCTTTTGTTGCGCATAGCACGAACACCTGAAAATAACATATTTCAGGATTTAAGTCATAAAATATATTTATTCTTCTTCTATTTTTAGAGTTCCGTAGCCGAATGGCAAAAACGGAACCCTTATAGTTTCGTCATCTATGTATGTCTGTCTGTCTGTCTGTCCGTCCGTCCGTCCGTATATCATAGCCATTTTATTCCGATACTATTAGGACTATACATGTAAAACTTGGTAGATAGATGTATTATGTGATCCGTTTTCCGATTTTAAGAAAAAAATTAAAAAATATTTATAATAAAGGGGGTTCCCCATACATGGAACTAAAACTGAAAACATTTTTTTTTCATTAAACCTGTGTGTGTGTGGTATTTATAGAAAGGTCTTTAAAAATGACATTGAGGTTTGTAAAACCACTTTTTCATAAAATTAATCGTTTAAAAGATATACGCTTCCAAAGTGGTAAAATGTGCCCGCCCCCTCTAACTTCTGTAATAAATGAGTGAAAAATCTAAAAAAAATATGTGTCTGTAGATCTTAATGTAAACTTTCTAAAACCGCAAATATAACTTTAACTCCCAAAAAACACTGCAAAGTGAAAAATAACTTTAATTTCGGTAGTCGGTGTCTTTAGTTTTGTATTTTCGTTTTTGGCACCGACTTCCGAAATTAAAGTTATTTTTCACTTTGCAGTGGTTTTTGGGAGTCGGTTTAATTTTTTGGTGAAAAGTTTTTATTTCACTTTTTTAGTTGATCGGTTTTTAATTTACCTAGTTACAAGAGCCTAAATGTCAACTACTTATATTCATTTACAAAATATTGCTTTTCCCAATATTGGGCCGTTAATTGTTTAGAAGTTCTCCCGGTATTTCACCATCAGCTTCACTTCACCATATGCATTGTGACGAGCATATTGTGCTTAATAACCACATTCAAGTAATCGAAGTGGAACACATGAAATACTTATTATTCCTACTTATATATATATTAAGTAGTTCCAGTGGCCATCTGTGGTCTTCATCATCAGATCCACTTTGCAAATGATGCTTTTCGAACGCAACTACACAAGTTAAAATAAAAAATACGCAAATCACTATAGGTGTGCCTATAATATTTGAAGAGCTCCCTCGATTTCTCCAGGATCCCATCATCAGATCCTGACTTGGTGACAATGGGACCAATTTCGAAGTATACCCTTTCAAACAAAAAAAGAATTTTCCAAATCAGTTCAGGTTTCTTGGAGTAATCGGTGAACATACATAAAAAAAAAATATATATATATATCGCGTCGAATTGATAACCTCCTCCTTTTTTTGTCGTTGGTTGAAAAAAAAAAAAATATACGCGTCGAATTGATAACCTCCTCCTTTTTTGTCGTCGGTTGAAAATATTGCTTATTGTTTCGTCTTTTCAGAATATATGTATAGATATTTATATCAAAATATCTGATCTTACTATTTTATTTAGGTACACTTAAATATTATGGTGAAACGCAAGCCTATCAACTATAAAAAAAACTTAGGTAGCATAAGTACTTTTTTTGCGCGCCCATTTTTCTAGACACAGTGTAGTACTCACCGTACCAATGATGTATGGAACAGCACTTGTTAGAATAGTGATTCGCCTGCCAAACTTGTCAGAAACAAAGCTAGTGACCAGGCTGCCAATGATCATGCCTGGTCCTATCATCGTCACTACCCATGAGATTTCACTCTGCAAACAAAAGAAGACAATATAAATTCTGGGTCAGGCAAAAAGATCTAGCATGTTGTTGACCAGCGAGTAAATCTCGATCCCGTGAGGATTCCTTGATAAAAAGTAGGGTATAATATGTTGCGCCACAATTACCTCCATCTCTCAGTGGAAGACCTTAAAATAGCAGTAAATAGCTGTAACATTTGAAAAAAAAAACAGTTATTTTGAAATCACAGGCAAACACAAACATATGTATGTAGTCTACAACCAACCTAGCCTGGATTCGCACGGCTTCATTCTTCTAATTCACACAAATTATTAATAAATTATGCATTTAAATCTTCCTCATGGATTACTCAATCCATTGTTGAAAACCGTTTGAAATTCTGTACAGTAGTTTTTGAGTTTATCGCGAACCTATAGACAGACCGACGATTCTGGAGACTGCTTTATTTGTAAGGATGTATAGAAAGAGAGGATAGATGTACTTATATATAAGTGGAATACTCACTTTAGTAAGGATTATCGTGGTCTCGTTATTATGAAACTTTGGTAAGATGGGTGCTGACCAGAAGACGGCTATGCTTGATGTCATGGTTGCTAATGATACTGCAACATAGTAAAGATCATTAATTTAACTATCTATGTGACATACATAGGACGCTATCATTGATAAGGTTGAACATGAAAACTATTAATGTATGTGTAAATTATATAAAACAAAGTTGTTCTCTGTCTATTGTTTCGAATTCGAATCAGGTTTCTGGGAACCAGCGCAATTTGACTAACACGATTGAGCAAGAAAACGATGGACGCGTGAGAGACACAAAAAGAGGATTATTTACATTAAAATTAAAATTTGCAAGGTAATTTCTATCATGACTTGATGGAAGATGATTGAATTTACCTTAAATTTAAATGTCTTAAAATGATTTATTGTATTCTTATAAGATCAGCCAATCTTTAACTGAATTGCTTAGATTTTTATGCATTTAGCTTTGGTCGAAGCTGAATTTTCAATAGATTGTTTTGTTTATGGGTTCCAGTGAGTGTCCTTTATATATATTTTCTATACCATATTTCTTTTATCAGCAACTAAAATAACTATCCAGGTGCGACTCTCAAAGGAAAGATTCTGTGGCACAAACTCTATGATTTAATTCAGTGCCTCATCTAATATTAATTGGAAATTTCTGAGTTGAGTTTATTTAACCTCTAAACACTCGTCTAGCATGAACATAATGTACATACAATACATATAATCTTGATACGTACACAGAGACACAGATAAGAGTAGATAACTTACCGGCAAAAGCCGCCAAATACTGCATCCTATTGTTCTGACCCATTTTTTAACAATGATGTGCAAAAACTAAATATAAAAACCCTGAATTTTATTTATCACATACTTCATTTATCAACAAACACTGTTTTATCAATCATGATCATTGTCGATTAAACCTTTGAACATTTTTTTCTTACATTTTACGAGTATGTTGTTAAGAAGATTCAATACATGTCATGGTCACGCACGTCTAATAAAAAAACCACTACACGTCTGTTTGCTAAGAATACTATATGTTTTATAATAGATACGCATATTATTTAGATTAGGTTATCAGTGAGTACTTTGTCTATATGAATATTTTTTCTTAGTACCAGGCATATTTTTTCTAAAGGATAGAGCGAGGTATGAGTAGTTTTTGCGTGTTTATCCAAAAAGGTGATGTAGGAAACTACGTAACTTACATGATGGCATAGTAATTATCTGTCTGTGAATCTGCGCGTGTGAACTTTTTTGCCACTAATAAAAAATGTAGCCTATGACCTACTCCAAGGCCGAAACCATCCACTTTGGCGGAGCACCGTAGATTTCTCTTGGGGGCGATCGGTGGCGATGACCTCTTGCGCCCGGCCTTGGTTCAGACCATGGTGCGGAGCGAGAGTAAATGGGATGCGGTCGCATCTTCTGTGAAGCAGTCTTCCTGACAACTTTCTTCCTCACGCCTCAGCCACCGCCAGAGATGCGACCCCTGCTAGCCACCCGCAAGGCGAGCAGGGGTATCCCACCGTCTGGTAAGAACCAGATCCGAGTTGACAGCGTGTCGTGTTCCACGCGCTCCTCAAAGAGCACTCACTGATGGAATGATTTACCGCCTCCCATAATATCGCTGAAAGTAAAACATATGTTTAAATTACATTTAAAAAGTATCTTTTAGAAAAACAAAAGCTTCATGAACAACAATGTTATAAATAACCAGCTGACCCACCACGACTTCGTTCGCGTGATATCCTACCCCTACCCAACCGATACCACTACCCCTATCCTACCGATACCCTATCCATACCTTACCCTACCCCTATCCTACCGATACCCTATCCATACCTTACCCTACCCCTACCCTACCCTACCCTACCATACCGTACCCTACCCCTACCCTACCCCTACCCTTGAGACGTTTCGTACTTAAGAATCCGCCAAATCGGTCCAGCCGTTATTGTATAGATACAATAATATGTAAGCAATATACTCACATCAAGTTTATAGCATACACAAAAATACACACGCGGCTCGAGGCGGCATGGTATTCTGCGCAGTGACATGAGGCTACTTAGATACAGTACTTACGCTCCCGTCTACACCTCTCATTATATAAAGACACACACACATGTTGTATGAAACACGAAGTACATATATCACGCGTCACATGACCATGATGGGACTTGTGTTTCACTATTTATTTTATATTACGGTATTTATTTATTTTATATTATTGTATCAATTATTTAAGTAATATTATTTGCCAGACTTGATTTCCGTACGTCATTTATTTTTAAGGCAACCACTGAAAACCAGCGCCGTGCTGTGGGCATGCCCATGGCATAGCATTATGCTGAGTGGGAGCCTTGTTGCCACGACCACGGCGTGCATTTGCCATGTTTTTTGTTGTTTCCTTTTTCTTCGTAAATTGTCAATATGTCTTTCTCCTTACCTACTAACATAATTATAAGTACCAATTACTAACTCTAGTCTTAAGGAACTAAATAAGTTTTTAACACGCTTTTATTAGGTCGACCTGTATGTGACTATGTAATGGAACCTTTTTTTTGTTTTTCTTTTTAGCGTTGTAAAATTATCAAATAAGTCCTCCCACCCCGGGCAGGGTGGGAGGGACTGTCAGACTTTTACTGACTAAAATCCACGGTGTTCCTTCAATAACCCTTTACGTACCGGGGTCACGGTAACGGGATGAGTCCCACGACCCCGGCAGGCTTCGGCCCTCTACGGGGGGGCCTCGTCATATTGCTGACGCTCTTTGAGGCACGCGTGGAACCGACGAGCCGTCGACCCGGGCATGGTCCATGGTCGGACAGCGAGTTGCCCTTTACTCGCTGTCCGCATGCCCGCGCCTACGGTGGCCGGAGATCGTCGGCCGACGTCCGACGCCGTGGGCGTCTACCACTGCGGCTGGGCTGGAGGGAGGACGCCATCCTCTCCCTCACGCGGCCCGCCTCCTCCTTCGGAAGCATGACTGCTTCGCAGAAGGAGGCGACCGCTTCCCACTCCCTAAGGTAAATAATTTAACCATCTTCCAAGGGTCGTCGCGTAATGAAAATTGGCAGCTGTATGTAGTTCTGATGACAATACAATAATATGGTACTGTCGAAATGATCTGATGATGGAGCCGGAAGATATGAACTGGAACTTCATGATGGAATATCGTATCATAGCTGTTTTGGATTTCTTAGAAAAGTCTTGTAATGAACTTTGACCACGATTAGGTTTCAAGGTCTGATGATGAAGCCGGAAGATAGGCACTAGCATTCCATGATGGAATATTGTATCATAGTCGTGTTTGCACTTGTGAGAAAGGCCACGTAATGGACTTTGAACACGATCAGGTTTCAAGGTTATAACAAACCTAAAGATTTTTTTTATTTTTATGTGCATTTATAAAAGCGTGTTTTTCTAATGCTTTTTAAACTATTAATTTATTAATATTGTTAGCATGTCGTTTGTCTGTTGGCAATAAATACTTTTCCTTTCTTCTTCTTTCTTTCAGTCAGCAGCATTGACAGAGCCTGATAGTGCGTTACCTGCTGGGGTTGCGGGAATGTTCTAACGAGATACCGCGGCCCCGGAACGTAAGGGCAGCTGAAGGAACAGGGTACGTTTTTAGTCTTCTACTGGTTTCTAATTGCTTCTCCCGATCCACCCAGAGTCAAGTCATTAGATGATTTTCCCACTGAACAAAAAGATCTAAACTATCTCTGTGCATATAAATTTCATCAAAATGATTTCTGTGGATTAGATATGAAAGTGTGACAGAATGCGTAACTTTCGGATTTATAATATTGATAACTTAATTAATATCTACTAGTGATCGCCTATTGGTTGAAATTCTACCTTAATTTATTTTAATATAATAATATTAGCGTTCCGTAGTATTTTTCTATATAAATTGTAACATTTTCGTAAGAAGAGGTACAAACATTTTGCTTCAAAACTATTGCTGCCATATAAATTATTTCTAGTAAAAAAAATTGCTTTCGACCTATTCTCAGAAATATCTACACAATTTTTCTTTTATAAAAAATCGGTACAAACACACTTTCACGCAAACACTACTGAATGGATCTGAATGAAATTTGGTAAGAATATAGTTGAAATCATTGAAAAACTGGAACTTTTTATCCCGGTTATCACATGGGTATACGCGGGAAAACCCTCCCACACGAACGAAGTCGCGGGCAGAAGCTAGTCTATATTATAAAGCGGAAAAGTTTGTTTATTTGTTTGAAAGCGCTAATCTTCGAAAGTACGGGGTGGATTTGGATTAAATTTGGTATGGAAGTAGATTGAAGCTTGAAGAAGGGTATAGGCTACTTTTTGACCGACTGCAAAAAATAAGGGTTATGTTTTTAATATGTTAAAGTGCACAGGAGCGAAGCGCCGCCCGACTGCAGCTAGTATACCAATAAAAGAGGGTCCGTGGAATACGCTGTACCACGACTTCAAGGCTATATGATCACTCGACCTTGATTGTATTAAAAACATTAAAGTAAATAATGATCATACCACTGGCATTGAACTGAACTACGAAAATTATGTTTAATTTAATTTTATACTTTATGATAATGATAATAGCATGGTTACCCGAATCAGTCACGATTTTCCATCTGCTATCGAATTCATATCTGTACGTTGTCTCTCAAAAAGGATCAGGTGTAGATTAAATCTTCATCTTACTGGATGGATGGGTGGATGAATGGATGGATGAATATTTGGTACTACTTGACTCAAAACTACTGAACGGATTTGAATGAAATTTGGTAAGTATTGGCGAAATCATACATTCATGACTACTTTTTACCCGACTGCAAAGGAAGGGTTATTATCTCAGAATTACGAGATCGGGGTTTATGCACCAAAACACTCCCACGCAAACTAAGTCTCGGACAGAACCTACTATTATGATAACAAGCATGTCACTAAATCCTGCAATACATGTTGGCCGAGTGTAGGCCAACGCGAGCGTTGGCAAATAGGTACCAGGCAAGAAATAATGTCCACACGTTCGACGAGTTCGTTGAATGCCAATGTAGATGACCAATGTAGAAGAGGGTCTGTAGAGCTGCCCACACGTTAGCCGAGCGCAGGCGAGTGCAGGCGAGCGCCTTTGATTTGTGACCAAAAACCGACACCGATCCGTACTGAGGCAAGTGATCACGAGCAACGGCGAGCGAAGACAAGTTGCACCAAATGAGCTCTATACACGTTGGCGCTGGCCTTCACTTGGCCAACTAGGCAAGTGACACCGAGCCATAGCAAGACAAGGCAAATATACTGTCTACATATTGGTATTGGCCTTCACTCGACAACGCTCGGCCAACCTGTATTGCAGGCTTAAGAGGGAACCGCGAATTGTTTTGTATATAACCGATGCATTGCGTATTAGGTATAGGTTTCCTTGAAAATAGCGACTTGAAAATAGAGGCATAAACGTATAATTCCCTATAAAGCCTTTAAAAACTGTCATGATATAAGGCAAATATTCAAATGCCATTTTAACCTTAACAGCTAACACGACAGTGTTAAGGTTAAAATCGTTAGTTGTTACCTTCTTAATATGATCACTTGCCGAATAAACAGACATATATATAGTCCCTACACATTGGCATTATCACGTTCAAAATAGCAATTAACAGGCTGTCGATCAAGTGTGAAAGACTGTCAACCCTTCCTTGCCTCATCATCAATATCCCTTACATCAAACTCGATGCTATACGCATTAATCGAATCTGTCTCGCAACAAAACCTAATCCGATAACTGGGTTCGCAAAAATTACTTACTCGTCGACTATCTGTACATATTATAAACGGATCGTAATCGAAAAATTCTGTAAGCTACTTAGGTATGAAGGATGTGGGAAGATCCCTTTTACTGTCTCTCCAAGCTTGTGCCCTAACAGTCGCGGTCGTTGCACAGAGGGCCTCAGAGGGGGTTACGGTGTGGTCATTATAGGGTTACCGGAGATCCTTCTAGGGCTGATGGCAAAAATCCCACACTCCCTGATCCTTTCCCTAAAAATCTAGACGCCTTTTGAACGATTCCCGGCAGTAAAAAAATCTCACTAGGTGTGAACGTAGCACTATAGTTGGTTCACGTTAAGAAAATAGTGACATCATCGTTGTCCGCCGCCTCTCAACCAATAAGGTCGCAACAAATTAAAAAGCTAAGTTCACAGTGACCAGTTGACTGCAGATTTTTTGGCGAAACTTTTGTCTTTTGTGTCTTATACTCTGCGCTGTAGCATGGTGCCGGTGACAGTTTCAGTAACATTTCGTTTCTCTTTTGAAAGTTGCCGCGATTTACAAATTATGACTTAGTATTTCAGCTGTACCACATTCGTAATATATTAAATCATTAATAACTGTAGTCAATTAAATTTAACCCAACCAGAATGTTCTAGTCTAAAAATAAAATCAAATTGAATGACAAATTAAGCAGTGTTATGCGTATGGTGATGATGTGATGGGATGTACTGCTACGATGGATAGTCGATATTTTTTATAATAAAAAACGTATATTATGCGTAGGGAAACTTTTATTATTAAAAGGTCTATAATTATACAACAGAACATTTATAGGGTAAGGTTAATACATTTTATTCATCTAAACTCATATCAGAGTCAGGAACATCTGAACTGTCACTCAATTCATCATCTGAATCTGTGTCGGATATTATTAACGATGACTCAATTATGTTTTTAGACAAACATGCATGCTTCATATTTGTATATACAGGTATCACTAGCAAACCAAGTTCCTTAAATATTGGTTGACATGATTCGTCAGATGGAATCTCGTATAGAGCGCGTATAAATTTCTTTTGAGCGATAAATGCGATCAGTACTATTTCCCCATTAAACTTATATTAGTCCATACCGTAGTGAGGACTCAATGCGCGGTATGATATCACAGCCGTTTTTATATTGGTGACGTTTTTTTATTTTTCTCAATGCATAGACAAATTTATGTATTTTATTGCATACAGTATGTCGGGGCAAAGGAACAAAGTCGTTTCAATGTGTTGATACGTCATTTCCACTACAACCGCTCCGTGAATCAGGCGAGAGGTGGGGACGGATCGTTATGGCAAGGCACGCGCCACCTAGTGTGGATCATTCCGATCGAGGCGCTCGCTCCGTCAACATCTCTAGTAAATGTGAATAGGGTCACACCTGAGTCGCAATTACCTTGTTTTTAATAATAATTACTGTAATAAATTAATATTCTGATTTTGAACTGAGTTTGCTGTAAATAATTCTGTAATTAGCTAACCTTGAAATAAACTGTAGTTTGGATTTAGTAAATCTTTTTCTACGTAATCACTGAAGTTTTCCTTGATGTCGGGTTCGAAGGTCAGCCTGGCGCTGATAAGGATCCTAAAAATCATGGTCCACCTTCACCGATTTTACAACAAGTTACGATCCCTCCGAAAAGTATCAACCTGTGCCTTCCAGTCTAAATGTTCGTCAATTACTACTCCTAGAAACTTAGTTTGTGTCACTTGTGTAATTATTGATATGTTCATTCTAAAATTAAATTTATTATTATAAGATTGATTAAATTGAACACATACAGATTTATTAAAATTAATGGATAAATTATTGTTTTTTAGCCAGTTTATTAGATTGTCTATTGTATTATTTTTGTCCGCTTCATGATCCGTAATTGAATAATATTTTTTTCACTTCAGTAGCTCAAACATATAGGTTTTGCTGACTCACTGAGTGAGACAAAGTAACTTTTTAATTTTTGATTTCAGAAAGCCACGAATATCTTATTCAGCCTTGGGCTAATCATACAATTCGAAACATTCACACTCTATCTCTTTCCCGCCGTTAGAACGAGAGAGAGACAAAGACCAGCCCTTTCGAAGTTTCGATTTTGAATTCGACCTCAAATACAAACACTTTCGGAATTTCGTACTAACTAAAGAAATTTTGCAAAAAGATAATTATGTCTCTTAAAATAATTTATTGAATTTTTAATATTTTGTTGTATTTAAAAGAAAATAAGTATTTACTGCCAATAAAACCGTTTTTGTTAATTTATAGTTTCAATAATGTTACGTAATATATTTTGAATAATAAAATATCATGGGTGCTATTTCCGAACACGCCTTAATTTAAATAAAAGAGCGGGAATAAAATTTCGTGGCTGGCGTAAAGAATTGAATAAGTTAAAAAATATTAAAATAATGGTAAAATATGAGTAGCGACTAGAACAGTATTTTAACACCGGAAGAGTTAAAACAACAAGTTATTAATGCAGAATTAAGCTTCCTACCTGAGAAGTCTCGCGAGAAATATCTGAAAGCATACCATGTCTTCAATGAATGGATACTTAAAAAGGGCGCAAGCAGTTTTTCAGAGACGGTGTTGCTATCTTATTTTTTAGATTCATCACATACGAGGCGATCGTCTACAATGTAGAGTATTTACTCAATGTTGAAAGCTACTTTAAAAACAAAAAATAACGTGCATATTGAAACATACGCAAAAGTCGTATCTTTTCTAAAAAGAATGTCAGTTGAGCATAAGGCTAAAAGTCCAAAATTTTCACGGCCCTTAACACAGAAAAATTTGTTAATAAAGCTCCGGACTGCAATTTTCTGAGTGTGGTGAGGGGTTCAAAGGCACGAGATGCAAAAAACTTTGCTCTCGTGTAACACACAACTTTTCATTTCAGCAGCGAGAACACTTTAGGAGATAAAATAATAAACAGGAATAGATTGAAATTAGCATTTATTGTGAATCAAAATAATTAATATTGTAGGTAGAGGTACCAATTCAATATAATGGAACATTTTAAAAGTTAAAAGTAAAATTACTGCAATTCTGCAAATTAAAAGTAACAAATTTATTTGGCAACGTTATAGCTGCATTGAGTTGAGTTTGATTATTTGGGGTTAAGATTTCTGTTTCGGTGGCGGATTGAGAAGGAACAACGGTGAACGTTGGTGACTCTGATCGGCTTTCTGTATAAGTACACTATGCGTCGTTGGAAGTGGATCGGCGTGGGTGAGACCAAGGATCCGAGGTCAAAATAAATTCAGACTTATTGTTTCCACTATACGCTTACTGATTTTCGACTTATTTTCTATTGAGTCTTTAATATAGCCTTCTGCAACCATATTGGACTTCCACCCGCCGTGAGATGGTGCAAGTGATGAGATCGGCTCCGGAATCAGCCAAGAGCGTTGCAGAAGTTCTCCGAAAGCAGTGACCCGTGTATAGCTGAGGCTCTTCCAGTTTTAAGAAGGTGGCAATTTCTCGCGGTATAGCACCTATTTTATTTACTCCCATAGGCTGTCTTGAGCATTTATTATTATGATATTGTATGAAAAATCGGTTGGTTTTTATATTAGCTGGACGTAAATTTTGGTATTTTTCTACAATAGTTACATATTCTTCGCGTACGACAAAAGACCTGTCAAGGTGTGTCTTCGTATTTTTTTTATTTTACTAACAGATTTTACTACTATCTGAATGCTTTTCGATATTATTAACTGTTAGCTGTAATAGCTTGTTATTGCGACACGCTCCACTAATTCCTATGATCAGTACAACCTGTATTGAAAATATTACATAATTAATAAGTATAATTTAACATTTACAGCATCTTTTACGAGTAAATATCGTAATAAATATTTTAACAGTATTGCTAAGCCAGACTAGGATTCATTGCGCCTCCAAAAATTAGTAGTAGGCAGTAAGTACCTTTATACATTACAGTCTACACACAAATTTTAATAACTAACAACATAGATTTATAGGTACCACTTACTTTAGCGGCAAGAAAATTGCAGTCCGGAGCTTCATTTACAAATTTTTGTATGTTAAGGGCCGTGAAAATTTTGGACTTTTTAGCCTTATGCCTAACTGACATTCTTTTTAGAACAGATACGAGTTTCGCGTATGTTTCAATATACACGTTATGTTTTGTTTTAAAAGTAGCTTTCAACATTGAGTAAATACTCCACATTTTAGATGATCGCCTCGTTTGTGATAAATCTAAAAAATAAGTTACTGAAGAAAACAATATATTATTCAATCACGGATCATGAAGCGGACATTAATAATACAATAGACAATCTAATAAACTGGCTAAATAACAATAATTTATCTGTTTAAGCGATAATGCGAACGTATGCGAAATTTGAAGCTTTTCGGTTATACCATTTGACGGGAACCAGAGACGCTTGGGTTGGAAAAAAAGGCAAGAGACTAGCGTTGTATAGAACAGGAAGCACTGACCTTGATATTCCAGAATCGACTGCCAGCACTCTGAATCACGGTTCACCACTACAATATAACTTTGCTTCTTATACGAATTTACACACAGGAACGCGTGTATGCTCGAACGCGACTCTCTCACTCTCGAGTAGCCAAAGGTTTTGTGCAAGGGAGAGGTAAATGCGGAAGGGAGAATGTCAACCAATCAGCTATTTAAGCGTGTTGCCAATAATTAAAAATATAAACAAAAGGAATCGTATATCAGCGCAACCATTCCCCCGGGCTTGAAGGGATGCCTTCAAGAGTGAGGCAAACCACAAGAAAACTAATCTATGCGATAATTACTATCATATAACGACGACACTAAATACCTAATAACTAATATTAACCTAACCTTAAAGACGAATTAAATAAACTACTGGTTAGGCAATGGGCAAAGACGCACCACGGGACGCAAGTAGGATCTGGTGGTTGTCTTAACCCGAACGATACGAGTGACTCCGGGTGAGTCAGGGGAAATTTCCTCCACGACACACAAAGGCCAGTGTAGTGGAGGCGAATTGTCGGATATAAGAATCACGACCGTGCCGACAGAGAAGAAGTATGGAGATATCCAGTTCTCCAGCGCTTTCAAAACGACTGTACTAACTTATCTAGTAACTCGTGTCTAGCGGTAAGAGTTCTCTCGTCTATTTCCTCGGCAGGCAAGTATTTCAGAGGCGTGAGATTTAAAAAGTGCGCTGGAGTCAATGCGAGCGGCTCTGAAGGATCACTAGAGAGTGTCCTACAAAGAGGTCTAGTGTTCATTACCAATCGGTAATGAACACTAGACCTCTTTCTCATTCAAATAGAATCCTATTTGAATAAGAACGGTACTTAATTCTTCAAACGACAGAATAGTATCACCTATGACCCGATATAAGTGTGACTTTAAACTTTTAATATTAGCTTCTCAATTGCCGCCAAAGTGACTAGCCGTCGGGACATTGAGTGACCAATCTATTCGATTTATAGCTAATGTATGACCATATTCCGAATTATGGTATTTCGAACAAAGAAATACGTGAAGTTCCGAGAGTTTACGTTTAGCGCCTATGTAATTAGTCCCGTTATCGGAATAAATTCTACTAACCGGGCCACGCCTTGACAGGAACCGTTTAAAGGCACCCATAAAACTAGATGTGATAAGATCCCCAGCGAGTTCTATGTGCACCGCGCGTGTAGTCATGCAGACGAACAGACACACGTAGGCCTTGGTGGAGCGAACACCTTGACCGCGAGACATCGTAACCTTAAACGGACCGGCGTAGTCCGTGCCCGTGTGGACGAACGGCTTAGCGGTTTGAACGATACGACAAGAGCGATGATCGGCCATCTCAGGAAAGCTCGGCTTAAGGCGAAGCCGAAAGCAGGGAAGTCACTTATGGATCCTATTCTTAATTAAATTGCTGCAGAAAGGATCCAATTCTTCTGACGCAAGAACGACATCAGCAGGTCGGGACCTGCGTGACAGTTCAGTTTATGATGATAATCGACTAGCAATTTAAAACGAGGTCCTTGCTTGGAAGCAGAATGGGATGTTTCCCATCATAACTTAAATTCGAGTTTCTTAAACGGCCTCCGACTCTAATGAGTCCGTCTTCGAGAAACGGTTTTAAGTGTTGAAAAGCAGGACTACAATGTTTGCCTTCCCTGAGTTTAACCAACTCAGTGGAGAAATAAAGGCGTTGAAGCTCGCGAAGTATGAGTAATTCAGCGAAGTTGTAATCCGCTGCCGACATGCGGTATCCAATAGGCAATAGTTTAGCGAAACGACAAATGTAAATTACTACTCGAAGTAATTTACTCCAAGACGAGATACGATTTTCCAAAGAAAGAATAGTAGATCTTTCGGTTGGTGTAGCGAAGAGCAACGACTGTTTCTTCTCTTCGCGCGCTTCGCACACCGAAGAGGGATTGAAGGGGACGACAGGCCACTTTGAGACATCTAAGCTGGCCCACGGAGGACCACTGAACCAAAGCGGATGATCAATGATTTGCGAAGGTGTGAGCCCACGTGACAGACAATCTGCGGGATTGTCCGTACCGGACACGTGATACAAGTTTTGTGGCGATAAGTCATCCTGTATTTTCGAGACTGTTGGCCACGAAGGTGTTCCACCGATGGGGCGACGAATGTACCCAACACAGAGCGACTATTGAATCCGAAAATGCGAATATGTTGCGAAATATAATGCGGATTTGACAAATGATAAAGACATTTATTATGATTTGAGCTAGCACAAGAATAGCGCACAGCTCCAAACGAGCGAGAAAAACGAAAACGACACGATAAAATTCATAAACCTGTAAAGGTTCTTGCGGGGAAAAGCGATACAATTTGCGTTGGAACCGCCTATCAGATTCTCGGACTTCAATGCTGAGAAACATCTGACGAATGTCTGCGGAGAGCGCGATCGAAAACAAACGAAAATCAATAATAATATTGAACAAATTCTCTTGTAGGGTTTGTACACCATACAAGAGATCATTAAGCGAAATGCGGGTAGTAGTTTTACAACTACCATCGAAAACGACACGAAGTTTGGTTGTGACCTTATCATCTCGGATCACACCATGATGCGGAATAAAATACGAACTTTCCGCCGAATCAGTATTCGTAGGTGAAATGTAGCCCTTTTCTAAATACTCCCGGATGATACTGTCATACGCGACCTTTAATTGTGGAGAAGCTTGCGTCTTCCTTTCCAAGCAGTAAAACCGACGTTCACTTGCTTGGCGCGAATTGCCAAGGGATTCGACATCACCCTTGAAAGGCAAAGCTACTACGTAACGTCCCTCACTATCCCGAGTGGTAGTGCGGGTGTAAAATTCCTCACACAATTTGTCGTCCAGGCGGAATACCGGGGGAACACTCACTTCCTCTAATTCCCAGAATTTCCGGACAGCAGAGTCTAATGTGTCCGCGATACAGCAATGCGATACAGTCGAATTACCGTCAGTATGTACTAGAGCGTCACCTACGATCACATAGCCAAGGACCGTTTCTAAAGCGAGTGGCGATAAATTCGAGGTCGATCCTTGAACCCTGTTTGACAAGAGCAGGTGCGGAAAAATCGAAGCGCCGATTAATACGTGAATCGGGCCTGATGAATAATATGTATCGTCTGCCAACGGTAAGTTTTCGAAGTTAGACAGTCGCGAAGTATCGACTGTGGCGGTTGGCAGACGTTCGGTAATCCTATCTATTACCAACGACTCAATATCATAAGTTATATTATGATTGAAACGAGAATGAATTTTAAATTTTACGGAACCTTGAATGGTTTTACTCGAACCTCCTATACCCCTAACAGTGGAACAAGTAGGTCTATTATTTATGTTTAATCCTAAACGTTGACAGTAGTCGCGAGTAATAAAGCTACTCTGAGACGCGCTGTCCAACAATCGCCGTGCGGCGCCGAACGCGTGCGCTCGCGCCCTTCCACTAAGTGTGACGACGACATATTCGACGCAGGCCTATTTCCGAAACACAACAACATATGATGTTTGTGCCTACATTTTTACATGTAGATGTCGACCCACACCCAGACACGCGATGACCACTACTTAAGCAATTTATACACAAGTTGTTGGACTTAACGAATTTAAAACGTTGATCGGGTTTATAACTATTAAAAACCGTACACTTATAAATGTAGTCATGGTTTTCCTTACACAAACCACAAACGACTGTTCAGAACTGGACATATATGCGTTCGTTGATTTACGATCTAAAGGCCTTTTATTAGTGTTGACTCGAGCAACAGGTATCGAAGTTGGTTCTAAAACCTTTATATGATCACTAACGAAATTAACTAAATCGGAAAACAATGGGATTTCGGGTCCATTCGACTTTAATTGATAATTTGATTCAAATGTACGAACGGTGTTCGGGTCCAGTTTCTTAAGCGCGACATGAAACAAAATGAAATCAGCAAGGTCACTGACTTTTGTATGTTTTAAAGCAACTACCGACGAAGCGAATTATTCAATAAATGATTCTAAACTACTAGGGGTAGGTACCGGGGTGCTGGACAGAAAACCTCCCCGTGTGCCCGAGAGCTGGATTTCCTTTGCGGACACGTCCGGGAGGAAGACCAGTTTTCCGGGTCGGTGCACCCTGGGATACGGGCAACAACTCCCTCATAGGAATCATTTACCTAAGGGGTCTTGTTTTCCGTATGCTAATATTCTGCCTGGAGGGGCCCAGAGGCGGCCAAAGGAGAAGGAGGATCCCTCCTACGCGTGTCCCTCTGTGCGGCAGAGGGACTCAGCGTTGGAGGTAGAGCGGGCTCGACGTGCACTAACACTGCCGCCAGGCAGGCAGAAGCTCTGCTTCTGCCACCGC
Source organism: Tholera decimalis (assembly GCA_943138885.2). NCBI lineage: Eukaryota > Metazoa > Arthropoda > Insecta > Lepidoptera > Noctuidae > Tholera > Tholera decimalis. The sequence goes on from OW964555.2 coordinate 31,147,665, forward strand.
TAGTCTCGTAGCCCCGTTGATTGTCGCGGTCATGTCTCGTGATTTTGACGGGAGACGAGGGTCTTGGCTTAATTGCCCGGACCGCGAGGAAGAAAACCTCTATAAAAAATTACCCCAAACCTCCAAGCAGCGGCGCATGGCGAGGGAGGTTGGTAGCTTGGCTCATGGGTAGCTACAGGAGGGGTTAAGGGGGAGCCGTTAGTGCGAACCACGCTTATTGGTTGGTTGGATTTTAGTTATACTCGTGGGAACAGAAATGGGAAAAAATAAAAATAAAAAAGTTGACGTTGGGAGGAGAGATGCAGGGTCGGATTCTGACTCCGCATCTGAGACGGTGAGCGTGGGGAGCTCTGAGAGCTCCAGGCGCAACAGAATGAAGGGGAATGCGGAAAGCAGCAAATTTTTCCGCAGGTGTCCTCGTACGGCGGAAAGCCAGGATGTATGGAGCCAGGGAGGCTCACGTGCCCGTGTGGAGTCCGACATGGAGCAGAGGGTGAGGCTTCAGATGAAGGTCGAGGCTGTAATTCGCGCGGTGGCCCAAAAAAGGCTGAAATCGTCAAAGGAGAGGGCCATCAGCCAGGCATCGGCCTCTATCATGGCGGCCATGGATCTACAACTAAGGCCTCCGACGGCAACGGACGAGCTGACCAAGCTGCGGAAGGAAGTTGCACGCCTAAGTAAGGAGAACCTTGTTCTTAAGGCGGACGTAGCCAGGTTCGGAAGAGCCGGCCCCAGAGAGGTGTCCCAGCCAACAACGGAGTCTAAGATCCTCCAATTGGTAAAAAGGGAGTTAGCTGCTTTTCAGCAACGTTTCTACGTCCTGGAAAGCAGGGTCCTGCGCCCTCCACTAGTGGCGAGCCAAGCGGCCTCATACGTGGCTGCTGCGGCAAAAACGGGTCCATCTGGAGGGAACAGTCGTGGTGGGTTTGGAACGTCAGCCGCGAAACAAACTTCGGCAAAACCACCAGCGAAAGCGTCGGCGGGACGCAAGAGGGGTGAAGTAGCTGCCCTGCCGGCTAGAGTCTCAGCCGAGGTGGCGAGCCAACCGCCGCCACCTACCCCACCCTCAGAGTCTCCTGCGGCTAATGCTGAATGGCAGGTGGTCGGGGAGGCGAAGAAGGCCGCGAAAAAAGCGAGGGCGGCCAAGAGGAAGGCCAGGAAGTAGCGGCGCAAGGAGCGTGGCGTCGCGGCAAGACTTCGCACCCCAACCAGCGCGGCTGTTGTTATAACACTACAGCCTGACGCGGCAAAGAAGGGCGTGACTTACCGTGACGTCCTTGCAAAGGCGAGGGAGGTGGTGGACCTACAGGCGCTCGGTGCCACCGAGGGACTCCGGTTCAAGATCACTGCCACAGGGGCCTGGATGTTGGAAGTTCCCGGTGCAGCCAGCGGCGCGACCGCTGACGCTCTGGCCGAAAGGCTCCGAGCCACCATAAATGCGGAGGAAGCCCGAGTGTCTAGGCCCACCAAATGCGCTGATATACGCGTTTCGGGCTTGGACGACTCCATTACGGAGAAGGAGATTGTGGCCGCCGTAGTCAGGACTGGAGGGTGCCCTGTTGAGCAAGTCAAGGCAGGCACCATCCGTTCGGACTTTACGGGGTTGGGCGCCGTTACGGTGAGCTGCCCCGTTGCGGCGGCCAAAAAGATACAAGAGGGCCGAAGGCTCCTGGTGGGTTGGGTTTCCGCACAGATAAAGCTGCTGGAACCCAGACCCCTGAGGTGCTTCCGCTGCCACGTGGGCAACCATGTGGAAGCTCACTGCATCTCAGAGGTGGACCGCAGTGACTTATGCTTCCGCTGTGGGCAGCCCGGTCACAAGGCCGGTTCGTGTGATGCCAAACCGCACTGTGTCTCATGTGCGGCAGCTGGCAAGCCGGCCGATCACCGGGCTGGGAGCAAGGCCTGTGCTCCACCTGCCAAAACCGGGGGCAGAGGTAGGCCCTCAAGCACCGTTATCCCGGCCGCAACGGCTACCAACAACGCCACCGCCGCTGCTTCCAATACCACCGCTGCGTGTGCTCCTGTCACGTCAAGGCCCCAGGGGGCCCTGGAGGAAGCTGATATGGAATGCCATTAATGACCCCATTCCGTCTCCTTCAGGCGAACATAAACCACTGCGCCGCTGCCCAGGATCTTTTGCTCCAGAGCATGGCGCAGTGGTCGATCAATATCACCGTGATCGCCGAGCCGTACTTTGTCCCGCCCAGGGATGACTGGGTGGAGGATCTCAGCGGCTCGGTGGTCATTATTTCGTTGGCTGCCGCTGGTACCCCATCCCTCGAGGATGTCAGGAGAGGCCGGGGTTGCGTGGCAGCCCGGTTCGGAGAGATTGCTGTGGTGGGCATATATTTCTCTCCGAATTGAACTCTCGCCGAGTTCCACAACTCCCTTATGGAGTTAAGTGTCGTCGTCACCGGGTTTCGTTCCCTTCCCGTGCTCGTCCTCGGGGACTTCAATGCCAAAAATTTGGCTTGGGGTTCCCGGTACACGGATACACGGGGCAGGATGGTGGAGGACTGGGCTCTGGAGTCAGGTCTGGTCATCCTAAATCGGGGTTCTGTCCCCACGTGTGTACGGTGCAGGGCGAGTCTGTGGTGGACATATCGTTCGCTAGCCCTGCTTTGTCGTCACGTGTCGTTGACTGGCGCGTCATGGAGGGGGTGGAGACGTTTTCTGATCACCGGTATATCCGGTTTGACGTCTTCGCCCAGACCCCAGATGCGCCGGTCAGGCAGGCCCCGAGTGGCCCGCAGTGGGCGCTGCGGCAGCTGGACCGGGAGCTCCTCCTGGAAGCTTCGATAGTGCGGGCCTGGGTGGCATCACCGGACAGGCCTGCCAACATTAACGACAAGGCGAAGTGGTTCCAGGAGGCCATGTCCGAAATCTGTGACGTGGCAATGCCCCGGGTCCGGCCAGGACGTGCCCGGCGCCAGGTGTACTGGTGGTCGCAGGAGCTAGCTTTACTTCGCAAAGCTTGCGTCGTGGCGCGACGCCGGTACACCAGACACCGCAGGCTCCGCATCCGGCCTGCGAATGCGGAGGCCAGAGAGGCGGAGCTGTACGGGGGGTATAGGGCAGCGAAGACCGTCCTCAAAGTAGAGATCCGGCGGGCCAAAGATCTGGCCCGCAAGGAGATGCTGGAGACTCTTAATCGGGACCCGTGGGGACGTCCATATAAAATGGTGCGGGACAAACTCCGCACCTGGGCTCCCCCGCTGACACAGAGTCTCCGGCCCCAGGTAGTAGAGGACGTGGTGAGCGCTTTGTTCCCCTCACAAGGTGGGCATACTCCCCTACCCATGGCTCCGCCACCTCCTGGTGTCCGACGCGGGCCACAGTGACGACGACGACAACGTTTCAGAGGTGACCGAGGTAGATCTGAGAGTGGCGGTACGTAGGCTGAATGCCAAAAATACCGCCCCGGGACCCGACGGCTTACCTGGCAAAGCCTGGGTCCTGGCCTCGGAGCTCTCGGGCCTCGACTGTTAGGGCTCTTCAACGCATGTTTGGAGAGGGGCCGCTGTTGTTCCCGCTTTCCCGCTTTCCCGCGTTCCCGCTTCGTTGGAAGACGGGAAAACTGGTCCTCATCAAGAAACCGGGACGCCCTGCGGACACTCCGTCCGCATACCGGCTTATTGTGCTGCTCGACGAGGTGGGCAAAATCTTTGAAAGAATTATTGCAAACCGCCTCGTCGGGCACCTGGAGAGGGTGGGGCCGGATCTTGCGGATAGCCAATTCGGTTTCCGCAAGGGGCGCTCTACGGTGGATGCCATCATGCGTGTGAGGGCTCTCTCGACAGAGGCTGCGGTGTCCCGGGGTGGGGTCGTCTTGGCGGTGTCTCTCGACATCGCCAATGCCTTCAATACCCTGCCCTGGAGTTGCATACGGGAGGTACTCCGGTATCACCGGATGCCGACCTACCTCTGTCGTGTGGTCGAGGCCTACCTGACGGACAGAGCCGTCATCTACCCTGGTCACCAGGGAGAGTGGAATCGGCGAGAGATGTCGTGCGGTATTCCACAGGGATCGGTTCTGGGGCCACCCCTGTGGGACATCGGTTACGACTGGGTGTTGCGCGCCGACCTCCCTACAGGCGTCAGTGTAGTTTGCTACGCTGACGACACGCTGGTCCTGGCACATGGGGGGTCGCACGAGGCGGCGGCCGAACTGGCGATGCGAGGGGTTGCGACAGTCGTAGAGAGGATCCGGCAACTGGGACTCGAGGTGGCCCTGCACAAGTCCGAGGCCATGTGTTTCCATGGCCGTCGGAACGCGCCACCTTCGGGTTCCCAGATAACGGTGGGAGGGGTTCGCATCGGCGTCGAGACGACGATGAAGTACCTGGGACTCGTCCTCGACAGCCGGTGGAACTTCGTCGAGCACTTCCGACGTTTGGCTCCAAGACTGGACCGGGCGGGGGCTGCACTCAAGCGGCTCCTACCCAATCTAGGAGGGCCAAACGCCTCCTGCCGGAGGCTCTATGCGGAGATCGTGCGGTCCATGGCCCTCTATGGGGCCCCTGTGTGGGCGCTGAATTTGCAGCGGCGACCAGCTAGCCGGCTGGTCGCTTCTCAGAGGGTCATGGCTATCCGGATTATCCGGGGATACCGCACGATCTCTGGGGAGGCGGCGAACCTCCTTGCCGGATTGCTGCCGTGGGATATGGAGGCGGTAGCCCTCGCGCGCGTGCATAATTGGCGCGCAGAGGTGCTAAGCCGGGGTGAAACCCCGCTACCGCGGCAAGTCGCGGCTCAGCGGATAGAACTCCGGCGTGATCTCACGGCAGCATGGAAAGAGCGGCTGTCGCAACCGAAGGCTGGGCACGCCGCAATCGCGGCGACAAGTCCCCTCTTTGAGGAGTGGCTGGAGAGAGGCCACGGCGTCCTCACCTTCCGCCTGACGCAGGTGCTGACCGGACATGGCTGTTTCGGGAGGTACCTGTTTAGGATTCAGCGGGAGGACACGCCCGGGTGTCGTCATTGTGAGGACCACCTGGAGGACATGGTGGAGCATAAGGTGGAGGTGTGCCCTGCTTGGGCGGAGCACCGCCGTGTCCTCGTAGAGGCGGTCGGCGGCGGCGACCTCTCGCGCCCTGCTCTGGTTCAGAGTATGGTGCGAAGCGAGAGGGAATGGGATGCGGTCGCCTCCTTCTGCGAAGCAGTCATGCTAGCGAAGGAGGAGGCCGAACGCGCGAGGGAGAGGCAACTCTCTTCCTCGCGCCCCAGCCGCCGCGGGAGACGCCCCGGGCGTCGGGGATCACGAGCCGATTTCCGGCCACCGTAGGCGCGGGCCTGCGGACGGCGAGCAGGGGTCGCTCACCGTCCGGTAAGGACCAGGCCCGGGTCGGCGGCGCGTCGTGTTCCACGCGCGCCTCAAAGAGCTGTCAACACCAGTGACGGGGCCTCATAGGGCCATTGCCTGCCGGGGTTTGCGGGAAAGTTCTACCGAGTTACCGCGGCCCCGGAAATTTAGGGCAGCTGAAGGAACAGGGTGGGTTTTTAGTCAGTAGAAATCTGACACACCCTTCTGCTTGACCCAGAGCGGAAGAAGTCATTTGATGATTTTCCCACCCAAAACAAAAAAAAAAAAAAAGGTGTAGGTACCCGATGTAATAGATTTAAATTCAAATAGTTAAGTATGAAGTGGCCGATTATCGACTATCTTCATATTTTTTACAAAGCAAATCGAAAATGAGTGGATAATTATCCGCAGACGGGGTAATACCAGCGAAAATTGTTCGAGCTTTATGTGTTAATTTACCTAATAAATAATATAATTTCTCACAGTCTGTAAAGCTTTGTTTTCCTAGGATAACGGTGCCGTCATATAGCGGCCGTAATACAGCAGTGAATGACGTCACTAGAACGTTGTCTATGTAAACAAAATGGTTTCCTAGAGAGCGGTAACTGACACCTGTAAAGACGGCCGCCTTTTTGCGTCTGTAATATTACGGCCGCTATATGACGGCACCGCTTTCTTAGGAAACCAAAGCCTTAGAGAAACATTATTATGCACGACATTACGATAACTAGCGACGAATAATGGCCAATTCTTAATATCTCCGTTGAATTCGGGTATTTCAATTGGCGGTAATCGAGGTGACCTTTTGACCTCACTATGAGAGTGAGCCTGCAGGTTTTTTTCTGCCCATATTATACGGCCTAAAAGGTCTTCGAACGCAGAATGCGATTGATAGTCTATAACATATTCAGGGTTTAATTTTAGCTCATGAATAACAATTTCATCCAAAGCACTTTCAAAATCAACACGTAGTGATTGTACTAACGAAATATCACACAAAAATGATTCCTTAATGGTTTCATCCGAATAAATGTGTTTGATTTTATCTGCAATACTCTGCATGCAAGCAAAGATACGATCTCTCTTTGCTATCAATCTTTTAAGAGTAATATCGGTCGGTGCCATATTTGCAAGCTACGAATATCCAACTAATTATAAGAAATATTTATTATCTACCCACCGTTTAGCGAAATAACGGTCGGGTGCGCGACGCGGTCTCGAGTAACCTTGACTTGACCGATTGGTATTTTATTTTACAAGTAACGATAACTAAGCGGGGTTTCGAAATTCCTTACTAATCGATTATTAGCTAGGACGACACGAAAACGACATAATGATTTATGATGTACTTACTTGCCACGAGTTGGCAAATAAGTATCTATGCGGGTTTGACTACAAAATGCGAATATGAAACTACGATATACCTAGCGAATTCTAGAGAATAGCTGTGCTGATTACTATCGAACTCGTGAAGGACCATAAATGTTTAAGCGATAATGCGAACGTATGCGAAATTTGAAGCTTTTCGGTTACACAATTTGACGGGAACCAGAGACGCTTGGGTTGGAAAAAAAGGCGAGAGCCAAGCGTTGTATAGGAAAGGAAGCACTGACCTTGATATTCCAGGATCGACTGCCAGCACTCTGAATCACGGTTCACCACCACAATATAACTTTGCTTCTTATACGAATTTACACACAGGAACGCGTGTATGCTTGAACGCGACCAGACAGCCACTGACTGTTCTATTTGCGATCAAAAGGATCTAGCACGGTATTGTCTCTTTCTCTCTCACTGTCGAGTAGCCAAAAGTTTGAGCAAGGGAGAGGGATATGCGGAAGGGAGAATGTCAACCAATCAGCTATTTAAGCGTGTTGCCAATATTTAAAATATAAACGAAAGGAATCGTATATCAGCGCAACCAAATCTATTAATCTTAATAAATCTCTATGTGTTCAATTTAATCAATCTTAGAATAATAAATTTAATTTTAAAATGAACATACCAAAAATTACACAAGTGACACAAACTGAGTTTCTAGGAGTAGTAATTGACGAACATTTAGACTGGAAAGCACAAGTTGATACTGTATGCAATAAAATACATAAATTTGTCTATGCATTGAGACAAATAAAAAAGTCACCAATATAAAAAACGGCTGTGATGTTATACCGCGCATATGTTGAGTCCTCACTACGGTATGGACTAATAAAGTGAAGAAATAGTACTGATTGCAATAAAGCATTTATCGCCCAAAAGAAATGTATACTCGCTCTATACTAGATTCCATCTGGGGAATCATGTCAACCAATATTTAAGGAACTTGGTTTGCTAGTGTTACCTTCATTATATATATGAAGCATGCATGTTTGTTCAAAAACATAAATGGCTATTTAAAAAAGCGGAAGAAATAAACTCTCGAAGTCGTGTGCGTTACCCCAGCAAAATAATGTCGAAAATAGTCATTTAAATCTTATAGATAATTAGTTGCCCAGCTTCTGTAATTGTTAAGCACATTTTTAAATTTGTTACACATATAGTTTTTTAGTTATTACACAAAAACATATTCTGCTGGGGTAACGTTTGAAACGTTACCGCAGCAAAACTTTTTTTTAAATAATGGGAATATTGAAACAAATATTAGCTATACATTTAGTTGTCTAGACGAGGTAAATGTTACACGTTATTTTGTTTTTGTTCTTTCTTCGGCTGCGAAGTTATTCGAGATTTTGCTGGAGTAACGTTTGTGGTTTTGCTGGATCTATAAAACGGTTAAGCGGATTCTTATCATCTTTTGTACATGACTTCTTAGAAATTAGTTTTAATTTGTTTTGCAATAAAAATAACAAAATGACATACCATTTAAAAGTTATTTAATGAAATATAAAAACACTTCTTTAGGTCCTAACACTCTGAATATGAGCTCTAAAGACTTACTTTAAACGTTATTTTGTAGCTTTTAACTACCTTCAAATGTATATGAAGTTTCATTAGTATCCTGTAGGTAATTAACAAATTATGATGATATTCAGTTCTCCACGTTAACGGTCACAATGCGCGTGGAGTTATTTGGCCACCGATAAACCTGTATACGGTTATATAAACTGAATATTATATCAATATTTAGTTGCTTAATTCAGTTATATACCTGTAAAATTTCAGAGTAGTACATACAATAATTAACGAGATAATTAAATAAAAGTCATTAGGAACTTCAAGACCGTGGTAATCCGAACAAGTTTAAGTGGTTACAAAAAAGCGACCGCGTAGAACATTATGCTATCTTCTAAAATATGTAGGATAATACACCTTAAAATTTCGGTACAGACGCGTACGGCGTACACTGTTAAATACATAACAATATTATAATATCTGTACTATAAACATTATTATTATTACCTTTCAGCTACTTATTAGATAGGTATATATTGTATTATGTGCACCAGTTCAATGGCACAGTTTCACGGGTTCCTTCTATTTGGCAGAATCTTAATACTCCAAAAATCATTTGGCATAACACACTTGGTATAATCTTCCTTATACGAATATTTTTAAGGCATAAACATTATTTAGTATGTATAATTATTATTTAGCTGAATGTTTATATGTTCGAATTCACAATGGCATAAAAAACTTTTGGCAGAGTTAAAATTCTGCACATTTTCGTTTAGCATAACTGCATGCTGCATGCTTGCTTGCAGGTTTAAAAAAAAAAAAAAATATTATGGATATTTAATTTATGCCTAAAGATGATTCTGACTTACATAATTATTCGACTGCAGTATAATATTTTATTATTTTATTTTTGATGTGATTTTTACATAATTTAGGTTAGTCTTAGAATACAACTATCTGTAATATATATCTAGGAAAAAATATTGTGATATTTGAAATTTGTCTACAAAATATTAGGACTTACTGTTTTTAAGTTTAAGAATGATTATTTTACCTGTAAATAAAAATTCTTTAAGAAATATGTAGGTATTTTTTTAACACTTGTGTACACATCTCTACTAAACTTGTAAGACTATCCTACATATTTTAGAAGATAGCATAATGTTCTACGCGGTCGCTTTTTTGTAACCACCTAAACTTGGTCGGATTACCACGTTTTTGAAGTTCCTAATGACTTTTATTTAATTATCTCGTTAATTATTGTATGTACTACTCTGATATTTTACAGGTATATAACTGAATTAAGCAACTAAATATTGATATAACATTCAGTTTATATAACCGTATACAGGTTTATCGGTGGCCAAATAACTCCGCGCGCATAGTGACCGTGAACGTGGAGAACTGAATATCATCATAATTTGTTAATTACCTACAGGGTACTAATGAAACTTCATGTACATTTGAAGGTAGTTAAAAGCTACAAAATAACGTTTAAAGTAAGTCTTTAGAGCTCATATTCAGAGTGTTAGGACCTAAAGAAGTGTTTTTATATTTTATTAAATAACTTTTAAACGGTATATCATTTTGTTATTTTTATTGCGAAACAAATTAAAACTAATTCCTAAGAAGTCATGTACAAAAGATGATAAGAATCCGCTTAACCGTTCCAGAGATCCAGCAAAACCACAAACGTTACTCCAGCAAAATCTCGAATAACTTCGCAGCCGAAGAAAGAACAAAAACAAAATAACGTGTAACATTTACCTCGTCTAGACAACTAAATGTATAGCTAATATTTATTTCAATATTCCCATTATTTAAAAAAAAGTTTTGCTGCGGTAACGTTTCAAACGTTACCCCAGCAGAATATGTTTTTGTGTAATAACTAAAAAACTATATGTGTAACAAATTTAAAAATGTGCTTAACAATTACAGAAGCTGGGCAACTAATTATCTATAAGATTTAAATGACTATTTTCGACATTATTTTGCTAAGGTAACGCACACCTCGAAGTCGACGTGATCTATACAGACTTTTACTGGATGATCTGCCTAGATTAGCAAAGTAAGTATAATAAAAACTGTGTGGTTATGTGTGTTCGTCTTTATAATAAATTACCTAACATGTTTAAAATATTAAATTGTAAATTATTTAAATTACAACTGTTTAAATGGCTCTGTAATAAATTCATTTTAAATAGTAATTAATGGAATAGAAATTACTATTCCATTAATGACTATTTAAAATGAATTTCAATTTAACATATTAATTTCAATTCAATGTAATATTGTATTTTAGTAAGTAAATTTGCATGATTTAGTTGTAAGCAAGACATGTTGATCCAATATTTATTTATAACACCTTGTATACCATGTTTTCAGCAAATAAATACATCTTGTCTTATCTTTATGCTTGTAAGCAATCTAATCAGAAAAGGACTAAAATAAGAATTCAGGGATTCACATATAAGTATGTACAAATAAGCGTGTAATGCGTTTTATCAATAGTTTACTCTAGTTCTAAAATTTAATGCATGAAGAAATAAAGGGTTTGCGACGACTTTGCTAAAATGTATGTATTATATAAATAAAAAAATATTATAGTTTTAAATAATTATTTAATTAAACATTTAATGTTTTATATGATACTGAAATGTGTATTGTGAATATGAAATCCTTTTGATACAATCTTCTATGCTACCGACTACTGACCAAACCGCTTCTGTGCCCATGTTTTTAACACGTTGCTGAGGGTACTGTTATATTCAACTACAAATTATCTTTTTGATTTCATTAATAAGCTTCGTACGCCTCATCGATTTAATTCTTTCAGCTCTGTCACTTCATCATCTTTACTTTCGATGTTAATTTTTACTCGCTCATCAGTTTCATCATACAAAGCGCCTTGCAAGAGAACCTGAATCTCCTTTAAACTCTTTCCATTGGTTTCCGGCACCATAAAGTATGCGAAAACAGCACCAATTCCTGTTACACTAGCGTTGAACCAAAACACTCCAGCCAGGCCTGCTACATCCTTTATTGTTTGATATCCTTTGACTAAAGTGAAGTTTAAGAACCCTCCCAAAATATTTTGAAGCATCATGGCTATTGATTTGACGTTAAGAGGGAATATTTCAGCAATAACCAGATATACTGTTGTGTCGTAGCCTAGAATGGATATCATGCTTGTTAAAATGATGCCAATGAAAGGGATGTAATTGTAGTATGGAGAAGAAGTCGGTTGTATAAAAAAGTAAGTTCCAACAATTGTGAGGGTTATGCCAGCACTGATAAAGGAGTAGATGAGCAGGGGGCGACGGCCAATCTTGTCGACAATCACTGACGAAAATATACCTGAAAAGTTAGGGATAACATTATTATATTTAAAATGAAATATTATCTTTAACAATAGTGATTCATTCTTCACATTGACGATTTTTAGGAAAGAAATTTCGATCAATTATAATACAGTTGTTGATCGAAGGAAAGAAAGAAAAGAAAATGAAAGAGATTTAAAACAATTTAAACAGTCTTGTAATAATTTTAGTGAAAAATACATTTATCTTATACTGTAAGTAAACCTGTAGTTCTTCGTAAAGATTCTTTAGATTCATACATGTATTGAGCTATAGCCGTAAAATGGTGAAATAAATAATTTCTTACCAACAATGAATTTGACTCCTCCATATATTATCAGCACCGTCGAAACATTGACGTTCGCTTCGCTCTCTTGTACAATCCGTCCTAAGTATTGCTGTATAGCCATCGTTCCTGACATTATTTGAGTAAATTTCAAACCTGATGAAGAATATTCAGATGTATAAAAAGCTGGATTAAAGGTGTTAAAAAACTGATATAAGAGTTAATATAACGCCAATATTTAATGTTAGTAGGTATATAGATCAGTGATTATTTCAGCTGAAAGATGTCCATTGCTAGACATAGGGCTCCCGCAATTGGCACCATATCAAGTGGCCCTGTGCCCCTGCGGCGGAGTTATACTGATGAATTATAACATTATACTGCGCTCTAAAACTAAGAAACCTGTCAGTGAAGGGGCTCAAATGGCTCTCCGTTTTACATGGGATTTGGCTGTAGGTAAATATCTGTCATATGTTGTAAAAAATGTGAGCCAAATTAACACAAAGCTGGTCTCCCGCGACAGGGAGACGGGATTGCCATGGACTACGAAGGAGATGCAGGACGAATTGGATAGATTTCATAAAACTATTGGAACAAAGCGCCGTTTCATGTAACGTGAAAGAAGTGGAGGAAAGACTTTCGCCAGGAGTGACACAGACTATGCTAGAAAATGAAGCAAAATTTCTCATCTATCAGTACTTTTTTTCGGGGTAAATCAATTGGCTCCTCCCGCGATGTGTGGAGAGGAAGGGAAAAGTGTTTAAAAGCCCTGCGGTATATCGTAAGAAAATTCCTGCAATTTCGGCAAGCAATGACTCTATCTGGCGTCATCATTATAAGTGCTGACAGTTCTTTGAGGCGTACGTGGAATAAGATGCGCATGATCGACCCGGCCTAGTCTTTACGCTACTCCTGCGTCACCGTCTTCTAGCATGTGCCTACGGTGGCTGGAGATTGGCTCGCAGAGATGCTTTGATCTCCCACGGTGGCATTTATCAGGACTTACCTATACAAATTATTAGTGCTTTGCGGTATTGCTTCCCAGTGAACAGCTCTTTTACTGAACCGGAGCGAAGAGTCTCCTTTTTTACGTCAACCCTCATCGCTGCTAAGCGGCTATCTATTACCTGCAGCAATCATGTTTTAATTAAACCGGCTTACGTCGAAAGCCAAATATTTACCACTTGAATATTTCTTTGGAGATCTGCTTGGGCAAATATCCCAAGCAGATCTTCTGTTTCCTTCGATAACTTTGTATAACTATTATTGTACATGAACATCGATATTCGCATTGAGATGTGCAGTAATAATTTAAAATGATTTTTTTTATTATGTGAAAGTTCAGAGATATATTGTAAGTAATACCTTTATATTTACAACTAGTGTGAATGTTGTGTCTGGTGTTGGGTTTGATTTTTAACTACTTCATTGAAATACACAGTTTTCAGTGCGATACTATACAAAAAAATGTTATACAAAATTCTTCCTAAAGTAATCTTCTATACAACAGTGAAAACCGTTTCCAAATCCATTGCGTGGCTCAGGAGTATAACAGATATAAGTAGATATAAGAAGATATAAGTATAACAGAATCAGGAAATTGCAAAGGGCAAAATATTTTTTTTAATGATCCCTACTAATAATATGTATATTATGCCTGTACATCTGTTACATTTTCACGTCTAGTTCCACTTGATTTTTAGTCATATTTGATACAGAGATAGATTATACTTAGGAGAAGGATATAGGCTTGCTTTTTTGTTTTGTTGAAAATAAAACTCTTCACGTGAGCAAAGCTACGATCAGTTGCTAGTATTAATATTTATTTCCAAAAATACAAATTATTATAAAGAGAAATGAGAAATCGTGTATCTGTTTTTATTCATAGCTTTTTATCCCTAAAAAGAAAGAAAAAAAAATTCTTAATATCGTATTCGCTCACCTTGTCATCCTTATTTCCGCTTAACTTGATGAGGGAAGCTCTTGCCGCTTTAACCTTTCCTACTTTCAAGAGGTAATAAGGACTTTCAGGTACAAAGCAGCACGCGGTGAAGTAACAAATGGGCAGCACCAACATCAGGTAGCCGATAGTGTGGTACGTAATGAAAGGGCCGATCGCCATGATGAGAAAACTGCCAAAATTTTGCATGAAGCGAATTGCCGATGTGACCCGTCCTCTAACCTCTTTGTCTGACACTTCTGCTAAGTACATGGCTGATACCTGAAATCAGAAAAAATGAACTAGAAGCCGCACTGGGCCCGCCTGGTGGATTACGGCCTTTTCCCTGTTATAGAAAGGAGGCCTGTGCAGCAGCGGTAATGTTATAGTCTGATTATGAGTCCACAAGGCCCAAGTTACATGTTTTTATGACAACCAAATCAAACATTGCGCCGCCGACTCGGGCTCTGGTCCTTACCGGACGGTGAGCTACCCCTGTTGGCCGTCGGTTGGTGAATGAAGTCGGTGCCAAGATAAATGAATAGGCTTGATCATCTCGGGTGTGCCCCAGAATGCGGCGTCTTTGCCAATCAAAACCATTACTACTTACTTACTTTGAACGGAATTAGACATCCAATAAAACAATCTTGAAGGTTATTTCTCTCTTTGTAGTGCAGGTTTTTTTGTACGTTTTGAACTCAGTTAAATTTTTTGTAAAAAAGTTTTATGTGAAAATAGCTTTGAGCTATGAGGGGGTCAAAAGTGGCTCCAAATGGTTCGTGTAAAGATTACACACGGCGCTGCTCGACCGTTCTGTTAGCTTGAACTTGGCTTGACACGCTCCCGCGTGTCTTGATTATGCAATTGTACTTACAGTTAATATCATGCCCGTGCCGGCACCCCATAGGAATCGCGTTATGTAAAGACAAGACGCTGTCGAAGTACTTAAGTTAATAATCTGCAAAACACATTATAAGCATAAGGAAAAGAAAATTATTGCTAATTAGGAAGTTAATTTAAGAATTAATATATACAACGTGTAATTTAAATGGTACATACATACCAAGTGCACGGTTTCTTTGGATGATAATAAACGTTATGGCAAGGGTTTTATAATCCTATGTCTACATGTGTGAAGTGTAATAGAAATTTCAATACATTGATACCAGAGGCAGAATTTTCAAATTAAGAAGAACGAAGAGAATCACCGTGTTATTGGCAAGTGACGTGGAAAGTTATCGACCCTCGTTGTGCTGTGACACGTTTGTTATGATTGGGATTCAAGAAACATATGAAACCGATAATTTGGTATCAATTCTTTGAGTCACTTATTTTGAGCTGAAACTGTGTGCCCCTTTGGATAAATATGGGGTTTCCGTTACACGTTGTATATCTATGAGTGGCTAACTTACGGATCAACGCACTGCCTAAACTAATAACCGTAAATGCGTAAAATTTGAGGACGTATTCCTTATACGAGTATATTATAATTACTTCGTAGGCACTTGATAAGAAAGAATTTTCGAAATTCTTTCCCTAAGTGGGTGAAAAGAGGTGTAGTTTGCATTGGAAAATGTCTTTGCTTGTCCTTGTTGCTGTTGAACAGTAAAATAAAGAATTCGAAATTATGACATTTAATACCTACATAACAAATGTTTTTTTTAAGATATCTAGCAATGTGGGTAGAGTTCACATTACTAGCAATCTTGTTAACCCCTCTAACTAAGCTAAATATGCTTGTGTCTGGAGTGGGTTCACGGCAATAGTGTAATGGGTGGGGTTCGAACTCGTGACCTCTCGATCACAAGTCCGACACCTTATCCATTAGGCTATTGACGCTTCAATAGCCAGTAATAATATTTGAATATAAATAAAATATGTAACCTATTCCAAATTCAACCAAAATTTTAGGCTGGAAACAGTGCTCGACCGACGGTCAGCACTGACCGTACGTCTTGACCGTCAGCGCTGACCGTCGGTTGTGAAAATGCATTCAGTGCTACGCCGACGGCAAACTGCGACGCGTGTGTACAGTTCACAAAACGACGTACGGTCGGTCGCTCCGTCAGCGAAGCATTGAACGCATTCATACAATCTCATAGCTCGTCGGTCGACCGGCGTACGCGCGACCGACGAGCTGGACCGACGGCTCGACCGACCGTACGTGCGGACCGAATCACGCGCGTACAGTCAGCGTAGCTGAGTGCGCATTCATAGGCTTGCATAGATATAGCTCATGACGGTCAGCGCTGACCGTCGGTCGAGCACTGTTTCCAGCCTAAACTCGTATTACTATAGAAACAAACTATAGAAATTGCCTCGTTGGTTGAGTGGTCCCAAGTCGGACTGCTGAGCATGAGTTCTCGGTTTCGATTTCCGTGTCGGTCAAATAGTGCTATTGGATTTTTCTGTAAGAAATTTCTCAGTAGTTTTGGAAGTAGGCGTTGTGTACCCATGTGCCTCAGGAAGTACGTAAACTCGTTGGTCCCGGTTATCATAAGAACATCTTTGATAGTCGTTAAGGGTAGTACGAAGCCAGTAAATCTGACACTGGTCTAACCAAGGGTATCGTGTTACCCAGCTACTGGGTTGTGGAGGTCAGATAGGCAGTCACTCCTTGTAAAACACTAATCCTCAGCTGCACCCAGTTAGACTGGAAACTGAACCCAAAATAGTTGAGAAAAAGGCTAAGCAGATTACTATAGAAACATAAACAACATTAAATTTGGATTTAGAAGTCGATATTCAAATTCTTTTTTCTTGAATATTTGATTCAAAAACTTTTATGTTATCATGATTTTTCTACGAAAGTTCTTATTATGTCTAAATTCAATAACATCGGAATCTATTAGATTTGTTTGTATGTGCATATAAACTATTTTCTTGGGTTTGGAATTGAATAATTTATTTTTGTGTTGTGATTTAGTTTCTCTTTCTTTTTAGGGTTCCGTAGCCGAATGGCAAAAAACGGAACCCTTATAGTTTCGATATGTCTGTCCGTCTGTCTGTCTGTCTGTCCGTCCGTCTGTATGTCACAGCCATTTTATTCCGAAACTGTGAACTATTCATGTGAAACTTAGTAAGTAGATGTATTCTGTGAAGCGCTTTCCGATTTTAAGAAAAATATTAAAAAATATTTAAAATAAAGGGGGGTCCCCATACATGGAACTAGAACTGAAAATATTTTTTTTCATGAAACCTATGCGTATGTGGTATCTATAGAAAGGTCTCTAAAAATGATATAATAGTTTCTAAAGCCACTTTTTCATAAAGTCAATCGTTTAAAAGATATAAGCTTCCAAAGTGGTAAAATGTATGTCCCCCCTCTAACTTCTATAATAATAAAGTGAAAAATCTAAAAAAATATATGTCTGTAGATCTTAATGTAAACTTTCAAACAAAATTGGTTTGAACGAAATCGGGTCAGCAGTTTTTGAGATACAGAATATTTTCTAAAACCGCAAATATAAATTTAACTTTCATACAAGCACAATGAAAACAAAGTTATTTAGCGTAGTTGTAAAAATGTAAATAAGCTAGTTTTAGGAAATTTTTTAGGGTTTTTTTTATTCGTCAAATAAATATACATATTATATTATATTATTATAGTTACTACGGAACCCTTCATGGGCGAGTCTGACTCGCACTTGGCCAATTTTTTTATTTCAAACTTCTAGCGGTCGCGCGGTGTCTAATATATGTTTTTGCAGGATTTTCAAAGAAAATACTTTGGTTTGATTTGATGATTTGGACATACTTGAGTGTAATCCAAAAAGTAGCATATTTTGTTTTTGATTTGACAAATAAATTGTTTCTTAAGTCACGAATAAATAATTCTTGAAAATATTTTTTTTATTTGGTCATTTAGACCCTGAAATCTCAAGTTGATGCTAGTTACCTTTAGCCCGACCGCTGCCGTTCCAAATTAGTACACACCAACATACACCAGCATAAGGGTTAGAATAAAATAATACAGGGTGGCAGGGACGTCGACGCACAAACGCTCACCAGGGATTCGGTATATGATTCTAAGGGGGTCCCTTGCGTTGGAATTTTTCGTCGGCTTTTTCTTAATTTTTCAGATTTTTTCTGCAATTTTTTTACTGAAAACTGTATAAAATCGTTGTTTCTATCTAACCCAATGAGATTTTAATAAAAAAAAGTTACTTGTTTCACTTAAAACAGCAATGTAAATAAAACTCGAAAGGGCTACCTGATCAGCTGTTTTACTAGAGTTAATTTGCGAGGTCAACACAGCTGGCCTACCTGAGCCCTTCCGAGTTTTATTTACATTACTGTTTTCAGTGAAATAAGTGAATTTACTGTTTTTTTTTGTGTGACGGGTTTTTCTTAATTTTATTAAATTAAGAAAAAGCACGCAGTGGAGTCCAGAATCATGTACTGAATCCATGGTAAGCGATTGCGCGTCGATGCCCTGCCACCCTGTATTTATTTGCGTATGATTCGTCCGAATACGATTTCTCAGTAGTTTAATTGATAGAAGTTTAAATTACCCGATAATGGTAATTTCGATGCCAGGTGCCTGCTAGATCTTAATGAGCATTATACGCGTCCAGTCACTAAGAAACATAGCGCTAAAAAACAATGTGTCATTGCTTCTTCAAATGTTTCTTATTTAAAGATAATAGGCTTGCGTTCGACCACCATCTCAACTGATGGTAAGTGTGGTCGAAGATAAAGCACGCTTACTTAGAAGTAACCTATTCACTCTTGACTTAAAGAACCCCTGGTTATAGCTTCTTCTATTGATTGTATTTTATAGAAAGCCTCGCGTGTGAGCTCATGAGAGAGTAGATTGAATAACATTACACTCTTACCGTGAACTCATTCATAGTAAGAGTGTAATATTATTCAATCTACTCACGACTCTAACTCCTCGAGAAGTTAACAAGATTGTTAGTAATATGAACTCAACCCACATTGCTAGTTCTCTGAAACAAAATAAACTTACACTTCCAATAACGACGGGCGGAGCGCTGCTCAAGATGACAGCTCGTCTCCCGAATCCGTCTGAGATGAACCTCGCTACCATGCTGCCGGTCATGAAACCGCAGGAGGGTAGAGCAGCCATCCATGATATTTCATGCTGTAATAATTTGGACATTTTTTTTCTTTCTAATAGTTGAATATTTTCCATCAAGGAGATTGTGGCTAAATAGTAACAGCTACACAGATTCTATAAGGTTAAGCAACACTCGCTGAGGTCGGTCCGTTGAAAAGTGACCATCTTAAAATATCAAGATTCCTCCGTGATTCGGAACGAATCTCATTTGTACATTTTTGACAGTCGTTATGGGCTGTCAGAAGACAGAAAATCTGACAACATCTGACAATGTCTTATCAAAGGGTATCTTGTTAATAATAATAATACCTATACTTTTTATTTCAGACCAAGGATCCATTAAAACTTGTTAGTATAAACTTAAAAACTATGTTGGTAGGAATACAAAAATAAAAAGCATACACAAAACAAAAATAAGACACATAAACAAACACACTCAATTTGGCACATGAACTCCCGCTCTCAAGTGTACACCCACCCAGTGCCTGAGAAAAGGATTATCAATTTTTTTCCGATAATGTGGCGAGTAGGGCGTCCAATCCCGGAATACCGAGATCTCGGTATCGCGGGATCCCGCGTCATTTTCCAATCCCGCATGATGCGAAATTACGGGCGCGGGATCCGCGGGATTTGCCGGACTGAAAAAAAGCATGTATACGACCTCTCGCGAGCGTGATCGCTCAGTGACTTGGGGCCGGCAGTGTTGCAAACAACGCGGGGGCCGATGTCACACGTTTTTCACAGCTTATGTAGCCTAATATAGCCGAATTTCAGTCAGTGGTAGCCTAAGTATGTAGCCTAAAGTATCAGTAAAGTTTTTTATTCAGTATTTGTTACTGTTTATTGTGAAGAAAAAACGGTGTAATTTGATTGATCTCATACTAATAATAATACGTAAATAAATGTGGAGTTAGTTGATTAATTCATTGTTTTTTTTGTGATAAATAAACGGTGTAATTTGATTGATCTCATACTAGTAGTAATACTGGAATAAATGTGGAGTTAGTAGATTAATTAATTGTTTTTTGTGATAAATAAACGGTGTAATTTGATTGATCTCATACTAATAGTAATACGTAAATAAACGTGGAGTTAGTTGATTAATTCATTGTTTTATTTGCCTTATATAAATGTGAATATTTTCAATATGCGGGATCCCGCAAATACCGAGATCCCGCGGGATTGAAAATTCGTAGTCCCGCAAATACCGAGATTGAATTTAGGCTGCGGGATTGGACGCCCTAGTGCCGAGGATACTGTGGTGCTGACTCTGAATCGCTGCAGCATCGAGGCACATCGCTTGCGCATGATAGCTAGGGACACGGTAACGATAAGAAAGTATCGATATTGTACTCATGAGTAATATCGAAAAAAAAGTATCGTACTCATAAATGTATCGAAACAAAAGTATCGATACTTCAAAGTATCGAGTACTTTTCTTAGGGCCTAATAGAAGATCCTTGGGGCCTAATGCGAAAGCTGTCAATGTCAGACAGTAACGTCAATTTAGCTTCAGTACAGTAGGACAGAAGAACAGAACATCAACACTAATGGTATTGGTACACTAGTGTAGTAATCTATACTAATATTATAAAGCGGAAAAGTTTGTTAGTTTGTTTGTTTGTTTGTTTGTTTGTTTGCTTGAACGCGCTAATCTTCGAAAGTACTGGGTGGATTTGGATGAAATTTGGTATGGAAGTAGCTTGAAGCTTGAGGAAGGTTATAGGCTACTTTTTACCCGACTGCAAAAAAGGAGAGTTATGTTTTTACCGTGATAGAATCCACGGGAGCGAAGCCCCGCGAGAGTACTAGTAGTACTATAAAAAGACAACTGTGACTTTACAAATTATTTAAACAATATTATATTATTTATTCCTTTAGCAACATATTATAGTACCCATTCCTCCTCCGTACAATCGCTAATAGATATACAGCACGGAAAAATAGGTTCTTTTAGATGGCACACATTCACATTTAGTAAGTCAAATAATAGTCAAGCACAATAACGATCAACCGGAGAATAACAAATCACGAGACGAACACGAAGAATAATACGAAAATAATACGGTTTTGTGGGATATCGTTGTATATTATAAGAACTACATTATACTTTATAAACAATAAATAAATAATAATAACAAAATAATTTTCTGACGGTGAACGATTGAGTGATTGATTAGTGAATCTGAACTGTGAACAAAAAGACTAAAAATGCACTTCTTCACAGTTTTAAGAGCAGTAATTCATAATCTTACGTCTGTAATATTGAGGCCAGTCTCATTGCTGTGGAACTTTGGTATGACAGGGGTGCTCCACGCGAGACTGACGCCTGTAAACACAGTAGCCAGGGATACTGAAACGGTAGAAATAAGAAAGTAAGTTACTGCAGAAAGTTGTTCCCCTACATCGCTGTAACAACAATTTCTTTATTGTGCCCGCATCCAATGGTTTTCCTTGACCTTTACTGAGGCTATGAGTTAGCTAGAAAAACGAAGCCATTCCGCAATGTTATGTAATATAAATGAAAATCGTTTATTTTAGACATCATCATCTATATTTTATTAGTGACGGTAACTTATGACTATTTCAGTACTATTTTCAGCATTGATAATTAAAACACAAAATAAGAATTTCATAAAATATAATAAAATTGAATTGGAATGTAAATAATAAGTAATGAATGTAACAAAAAAGGGCAAAGAAGTAAACAAAATGCACGCATAAAAAGTTTCACATACTTTTTTAAACACTTTTACACAGCGAATTAAGTAAATTAATAGTTTTTGGTTAAAAATATATAAACTCACCGGCAGCTGCCACCAAGTATTGTGCCTGTCTTCCTTCCATCATCTCTCAATTTCCAGTGCAAAAGTATTTAGAAACTTTTAGGCCTACTTTTTACTAAAACAGGGGTACCTAAATCATCCGAACTTTTCCATTGTGCGATTATATATTATTTCATCAAATTCATGAAAGTTACATTTTCATATTAAAATAACGATATAAACTGATACATTTTCCGTGTTTTGTACACTATTCACTAGTGTTATCAAAAGGGTACTAATATAAAAGAAGAATAAACTAATAAGAAGCAAGTTATGAAACCTATGATTTTTTTTAGTAATGAGTCTATCTTATCTTTGGATACCTTGTCCGGTTGCGTTCTCAGAAAAGATTAAACCAACAGTGAGTAGATAAATAGCTCAGAATTGATATAAATGTTTAAGGAAGCAGTGACGAGATGGGTGACAGATAGATAATAATACTACTACAAGGTTTTTGTGAGATATGTATGAATGGCTAAAATTAAAAGATTTTTTATTTTCCACCACAAATTAATGAACTCAGATCTGTATTTGTCCTCATTAAATTGTTTAGTATTCTAAAGAAATACCATTTATACAGGGTGGCGAATAGGTTATCACATCAAGTTGTAAATCAGGTAAGTATTACAAGTTTTTATCAGTCCGTTAAAATAAAAAAAAAGAATAATATTCCTAAAATTAAGAAAATGCATTTTTCAAACAAAATAAATGGCGTTATTGGTAAAAAATAAATAATCCTTTATAATATTAGTTAACTGAACTGTAAAAGTGGCAATGCCGCGGCGGAGCATGCACCGGGTCAGCTCATTACGTTTATGCAATACATGATGATGTGAAATATTAAAATGGAAAAAATGTTCCACAGCTATAATATTGTTTATTATTAAATTATTTTAATTGTATATATTTTTTTTCATCTTATGGTGTGCACTAGCCCCTATGAGCCAGAAGCTTAGTGCGTCAACACCTGCGATCAGTCATTCAACTTTTATCAGGTGAGTTGAAAAGCGTAGTGGTTTGGCGAGGTAGAACCACTGTTCCATCTCCCCTTAGTGAGTCAGCACATCGGCTCTCTTAAGTCTTCTTATTGGGTTTGGCTGTAGAAGTATATTCGTAAGCGGGTTTGGGTGAGTCAGCAAGCGGGCCTCATAGGTGGCTGAGTATCGGATTACTTCTTCTATGATGGTTGGGCATTTCAGGTACTCGTGTATTTCTGAATTACGAGCATACCAGGGTGCCGATGATAGTACCCTAAGTGTATTATTTTGAGCTCTCTGGAGGCTCATAATGTTGGATTTTCTGGCTGTCGACCACAGTTGGATACCATATGTCCAGATAGGTTTAATTATAGAGCAATATACCCTTAGTTTGTTGGATAGGGATAAGGCAGATTGTCTGCCGAGGAGCCAGAGTAGGTTTCTAAATCTTAAGTTGATTTCGTTGCGTTTCGTTTTTATATGAGTTTTCCATGTCATCCTACGGTCCAGGTGAAATCCAAGGTACTTAATGCAGTTAGATTGAGGCAATGTGTCGGGGACAAGTTTCGCGTGATCGCGTCTTCGGGTAAAAGTGATGTGGTGAGACTTCGGGGCGCTTGCTTTTATGCGCCATTTGGTCAGAAAGCATTAGTGTTAGTAAGCTGGGTTTGCAACAGTCTGCTCGCTTCTATTGGGTCACGGTTGCAACTGAGGAAGGCCGCATCATCAGCAAATGTCGCTACAGATGTGCCAGTTGACTGGGGTAGGTCATACGTAAATATGTTGTAAAGGACCGGACCTAGAACGGTGCCTTGAGGTATTCCGGCTCTACAGCTAAAAAGAGAAGATCTTGCGTTCCGGAGTTTGACTTGAAAACTTGTATTACTAAGATAAGAGTCCATCAGCAGGTAGTAGGAGTGTGGAAGATACTTTTTAAGTTTACAAAGTAATACTTCATGCCAAACCCGGTCGAAAGCTTTTTGCACATCGAGAAAAGCAGCCGAGCAGTACTCTTTCCCTTCCAAACATTGTCTTATTGTACGAGACTTAATTGTATATAATTGTAAATACCTAATATAGAGTACGTGGTTTCAATTAATGTGATAACCTAATCGTCACGCTGTATATGTACAGCACGTCAGTATTTTGAGATATTAATAACCTCTTATCAATAGCAAAATATGTATCGTAATGACTCATGGAGATATTAATTTTTACGTATTTGGAGTATACTATGAAAATGATTTATTCATGCTGACATAACTATACTACATATTCGCTGTTTTTTTTCCGGTGGGAAAATCATCAAGTTACTCCTCTTGCTCTGGGTGGAGTGGAGGGGAGTGTCAGACTTCTAACTACCCTGATCACTTTATTGTCTTTGTTATCCGTCTGTCTCTCAAGACGCTTAATTTCGGAAATGCGTGAAGATATCAAGTTATAATTAAAACTATACACATATATAGGTCTAAAATCAAACTTTTAAATTAACGTAAAAAATGATACGGCCGTTTAAATCGCAAAAACCGAAATCTCAACCTCTCATGGGAATTAAAATTAATAGGGTACTTACCATTATCCTAGAATTATGAAATTTGGCAAGTAACATTGTTTTATATTACAAGTTCAAGGAAAATCTGAAAACTATGCTTTATAATTATATCATTAATAAAATTACAGTTGGACGACACTCACAAAATTGAATCTACTAGTTCAAGTGAGGTATGGGCATATTGAAAAGCATTTCTCTTTGGGCATATTTCATAACATTTCTTTATTTTTTATACGACGCATACATTTTATTTATAATGAAACATATTAAATACCACCGGTTTTATTGCCTGTACGAAATTCTCAGTGGGTGAGTTCGACTCTTACTGTTCCGGTATTTTTTTGTACTCCGTAACTGCTGTCTCTGTGTTTTCTCACATAGCGTATTCCCATTCCCGACACCTATGTTTTTTTTCTAAAAT
Organism: Tholera decimalis; assembly: GCA_943138885.2. Taxonomy (NCBI): domain Eukaryota; kingdom Metazoa; phylum Arthropoda; class Insecta; order Lepidoptera; family Noctuidae; genus Tholera; species Tholera decimalis. The sequence continues at coordinate 31,172,307 of OW964555.2, forward strand.
TAACCGCAGAAGTGTGAATCAGACTTATATAGGGATAGAGCAAGAACAATATCTTCACGCTCGTGTTTTGAGATAAGCAGATAGCTGTAAATAAACTCAATTGTAAAAAAATCTCATTGCGTTCAAATGTATAATTGACTAGCTTCTACCCGCGACTTCGTACGCGTGGGAAGGTTTTCCCGCGCAAATCCCGATCCCGTGGGAATTTAGGAATAAAAAGTAGCCTATGTGTTATTCCAGGCTGCCAACTATCTACTTACCAAATTTCATTCAAATCCGTTCAGAAGTTTTTGCGTGAAAGAGTAACAAACATCCATCCATCCTCACAAACTTTCGCATTTATAATATTAGTATAAGTATATAGTAAGTCAGAAAGACAGTAAGAAGTAAGATAAGATGAAATCACGTGAGATAAAGCAGAAATTCACGGAATTTTTCCGAAAGTGCCTCATGTTATCGTGAAAGGATGCAAACTGAAAATACAGTGGGAAGGTACTATATTTAACACTTGGTAGGGTTCCTTCCCCTTTACCATAAAATAAGAATCATAATAATTCAGACTATAACGTTTCTACCGCTGCGACATAGACCTGTCTATGAGAGGGCCGTAATCTACCACGCAACTGAAGGAGCAGGGTGAGGTTTTAGTCAGTAGAAGTCTGACACTCCCTTCCGCTTCGCACAGCGGGAAAAGTTATTTGATGATTTTCTCACCCAGAAAAAAAGGCCCAGTGCGGGTTGGTCAGGAAATTATAAAGCCTCCACTATTCAACATTAACCCCAACCTATTCAACCTAATATTTACAGATCTATAACATAAAATAAATCTAAACTTAGTTTAAATAAGGTAAATTATTGATTGTTTAGTCTCTAAGCTTAGCTTTAGTTATTTACAACTTGCCAGATCTCTACACAAATAATGTCAGCTGTCTACCCTCGAAGCACTAGTGGTGTGCCGTGTCCCACAAATATTTATCGATAGTTTAACCACGGACGTGCAGCGCTTAGCATTATTGTCACGTCCCATCGCATCGGGAATGCTATATTGTGCAAAACAATGCTACTGTACCAGAATTGTGTAATGGAGATGATGAATAAAACTATCCAGGAACGTTAGTTGGGTGAAACGTGGCAATTGAAATCTAACTTCTATCGATCTCATATAGTATATTAATAATGTTAGAAACAATACTTCTTCAGTTCTTCGGTATATTAAACTAGACATTGATAAATAGTTCAGGATTTTCTGGTTTCTAACTACCCGTTTCGACTATCAAAGGTATACGTTGAAATTGTTTCAAGACTATTTTGCTAGAGAATCATTGAAATAAGTTAAGATCCAATTATATTCAACTAGCTTACCTGTGCTCTGTGAACTTCGAATATTAGCTTAACTGAATTTTAGGAAAATACTCCTGGGATAAAAAGTCCTATTCCCGGATCTTCTAGCGTATGCCATTCATATCTGGAGTAAGGCCATTGAGAAGCACGGGGAAGCACTTGCTGTTTCTCTCGATATCTCCAAGGCTTTCGATAGGGTGTGGCACGATAGCCTAATTGCTAAACTTCCTTCTTTCTTCTACTCTATCTACTATATCTATACTATACTATACTCTATATACTATACTATATCTCTATCTACTTAATTTAATCGAAATTTGGGGCAGTGCTGCTAAAACAAAATTATCAGAACTTCAAACTACCCAAAATAAAATCATAAAAATAATATTCAACTACCCATATCTAACATCTACCAGCAAAATTTATCAAGACACAAAAATAATGAACATAAAACAACTTTATATTTACAACACATGCATTTTCATCAGAAATATTCTTAACAAAAGCATTCACTCAAACACAACACTCACTCAATATAAACAAGTTAGTCAACGCAGTACACGGCGAGCAAGCTTGCTAGTTTTACCAAAAACAAGAACTAACTATGGCAAAAAAATGCTAACTTTTGAAGGAGCACAGCTTTATAACAAATTACCGTCCTGGATAAGAAATGTACACTCTTACAATGCATTCAAAACTCAACTTAGCCAGCACATCATTGCGGATCAATCACTTCTGGAGAAATGAATGCATTGGATGGGTAACTACTGTATTGTAATACTGCTAACGAACATATTGTATTCTTTACTTTTAGCATTGTTCTCAAGTAAGTGACTTATGTCTTTATTGGGAATAAAGTTTCTTTAAACCGAACTTTGCATTTGGATAGAAGACTTCCTGAGAGATCGGTCTATCCGAGTGGTTATTGATGGTTGCTCGTCTGGCCAATTGGCTATTAATGCCGGGGTCCCTCAGGGGTCAGTTCTCTCAGCAACTTTATACTTGCTGAATATTAACGATCTGCTAATGCCCGGTACCTTCGGGTATGCAGACGACAGGACTGTTGCTGAGAGATATATATCCAGCGCGCATGCTAGTGGGTCACAAGTCCAGTCTCTCGGAGAGGCAATGGTGGGGCGCTTGAACTTGACTTTGAAGACTGTCTCTGAGTGGGGCGACGCTAACTTAGTCAAGTTTAATGCTGCCAAGACCCAGGCGTGTCTTTTCTCTGCAAAAAGGAGCCAATTTCAACCGGCTCCTTCTTTCCGGGGTGTAACCGTGCCAATAACTGATTGCATCGAGCTTCTGGGGGTTACGTTGACATCCACCCTTAATTTTGGTCCGTTTATCGAGGCTAAGGCTCAACTAGTAGCAAAAAAGTTGGGAATCCTAGCAAAGGTGAGACGGTGCTTCACACCGGAACAACTGCTCAACCTCTATCAAGCGCAAGTTCGGTCGTGTATGGAGTACTGCTCTCATCTCTGGGATGGATCTGCCAAATACCAGCTTGATGCACTTGAGTCTATAGAGAAACGGGCCAAAAGGCTCATCGGCAACGAGAAACTGGTCGAGACAAGGCTTTAGAGCCTAGAACATCGGCGACGTGTTGCAAGCCTGTCAGTTTTCTTTCGGTGACATTTCGGGGAGTGTGCGATGGAATTGCACAGTCTTATTCCGCCAAGCCCGTTCCCTCATCGGACTACAAGACAAACGGCGATGCGCCATCGTTACATGGTGGACATCCCACCCATACGCACGAAACGTTTTAGGAATACTTTCATTGTGCGTACGGCTAAGGAGTGGAATTCCCTGCCGGAGTCTGTTCAGTGTTTTCTGATAGTTATAACCTGGGAGTCTTTAAGTCAATAGTGAATAGGTTACTTCTAGGCAAGCGTGCTTCATCTTCGACCACATCATCGCTTAAGATCAGGTGAGATTATGGTCAAACGCAAGCCTATCAACTATACAAAAAAATATGGTCAATCCGTGTGCCAAGTTACATAGTTTTTAAGATAACTCTCTGTTTAAATGACAGCGTGGCATCGAGTTTTTGCAGCTAGCATACCACGCTGCGGAAATGTTATAACGAGATACCGCGGTCCTAGACCACAAGTGCAACTGAAGGAACACGGTGGGTTGTTAGTCAGTAGAAGTCTGACACTCCTTTCCACTCCACCAAGAGCGGGAGGTGTCATTTGATGATTTTCCCACCAGAAAAAGTAAACCACGGTTAAGGCCTCAATGGTTTGTGGCGGTATGTTTTTGAACTCTACAATGTTTTGTAGCATGTTTATCAGAGGAACAAAGCTTTAATATAGGTGATCCAAATCCAAACAAATATACAAAATTATATACTAAAATACAAACTAGAATAAAGCATCAAAAAATTGATCCTCAACGCTGTCAGCTGGCAACGTACCCAAGATACTGGCGGCATTGCCTCGTTGTATGGCAATGCTTAGCCGTTGACCAAAGAAATAGCCAGCCCTTGGGTCGCGGGAAGCGTCAACGAGCCTTTTCGATATTTCTTTAAAAAGGCTGTGAGCACACGGGCCCCATGGTCCGAGAGTTTCGACCCCAAACGGCTCGAAAATATAGTTATCACCGAGATGACTATATTTACGCCGCTTGAGGTTTTCCGCAGCCGCAGCGAGAGCGCCAGCACAACATGATGAACTGGGAAGATGGGATGGCGCGACAGTATCGATACAAGTTGCGTCCTACACTAAAGGCCTACCCATCTTCCAAGGAAACAATGACATGCCGTCCGGTCTCTTGCCATCGTCACGCGCCAGTCCATTGGATTCCAATACGGCTGGAACGCCGACGGTGACAAGGGCTCATCGGATAATGTCGTTTAAATTGGCATGTCGTGCAAAACGACCCGCACTACGGCTGCAAGAGAGTCCATGGTGCCCGAGGCTGTTGACCGCTTCCCCACAATTACAGCGATGAGGGGAACAACAAGGGGCTCCTAGGCGTAGTGAAGCAGCGATGCCGAAAGTGGTGTCGTCGAACAAAGTGCCTAGACTTTGTTCGGCGACACCATTGGAGGACGATAGAGCATGTAACCAAAGACCTGATTCCCACTTTCCCACAGCCAGCAGACGTGCACACTCAGCAGAAGTAGCAGACGTGGTTAGTAAATTATTCAGAAGTACTCAGCATGTTTTGATGAATAAAAAATAAAAATACCAAGTCATTCAGCCGTTATTACGCGAAGGGACAAGAAAAATACAGTTAAAATTAGTACGGAAATAGATTATTTTTTAAGATAATTCATTAACTGATAGTAGCTAAGACCTTTGCTGCAAGCCTACAACTCCCAGAGTTTATTTTCTCATTGTTTTTTTGTAAGATAGACATACAATGTTTAAGTCTTGGGAATTAAGTAGTCAAATACACAAGAATTTTATCAAAAACATCTAGCAATTGAAGATAAAACGAACGAAGATGGACACCTTCCCCTGTTCTATTTCCCTCGTGCCCACAGAACTGTTTTTCGCAACGACGAAGAATATATTTTTTCTTTTGTTGCTTTCAGAATAAATGCTTGATAAGAATCCCGATAAGAAGCTTTGACAAATCACTCGGAGCCGCCGGCGACCGAAAACGTGTGTAATCATCGAAACCTCGAAACATTAAGGCTGCGCCGAGTAAAATAACTCAAAACGGTCTTCACTACTAAAGGAATATAACCTATAATAGTACTTTAATTACCATACAAAAATATGTAATGAACACTAGAATAAATGTGTTAGCAAACATAGTTGGCAAAATTTAAAAATATTTTATAGTTTATTAAACAAAAATACATAAAGTTGGACAAAAATCCTTACAAAACATGCTCGTGCGTCGCTGAATTTTGATAGTAAACTGTTGAGTTTTTTCATAAACTTCAATTCATATTATTCTCTAATTATCATACTATCATTTACAGCTTTAACATTTCAAAAATGTCGCTTGGTTGTTTTAATTTTAATTTTTTCTTCTAATTTGCGCTCTATTTTGAACCATACGCAACGTACACCGGTCGAAAATTCAGTCGTCCACGGGAGCTCAGAGAGGGGTCACGTCTCATCGTGGAGCGTTTCGCCGGTAACGATAATTCGCGATCTATTGTGTACGTATGTATTGCAGCAATCCGTTGAATAACATAAGTCTAATTTTTTGTTTTTTGAGTACGATTTATTATGCATACCCAACAATTACTTTTTATTGTTCAATATATATTTCTTTAACATTTTTTTTTCAATATTTGTTTTATTATGGGAAAAGTTGGCGCAAATTTTCGAAAAAAAACGCCATTCTCATAAAAAGTACGTATTTCTATTTTGTGATGTTATTATTGCTTTTTAACCAACTTCAAAAAAAAGGAGAAGGTTCTCAGTTCGTCTTAAACTTTTTTTTATGTATGTAACCTCAAACTCGAAGACGGCTGGACCGATTTGGAATTTTTTTTTCGTTTGAAAGGGTATACTTTCTAGTTGGTTCCATTGTTATGAAATCAGGATCTGATGATGGAATCCTGGAGAAAGCGAGGGAACTCTTTAAATATTATAGGCACACCTATAGCGTTTTGGGTATTTCTAATAGTACCTTGTGCAGTTGCTCCCGAAAAGCACCATTTGAGGAAGTGAAAGTGATGATGAAGACTTTTTTCAAACATTCGATATGGGTATCGTGTAATGGGTTTTTGGGGGTGGTAATTGCAAATCTGGCATTCATTTTAAAATCCAAGATGGCGGATGCAACTTTTTCTCAAACATTCGATATAGGTATCGTGTAATGGGTTTTTGGGGGTGGTGATTGCAAATCTGGCATTCATTTTAAAATCCAAGATGGCGGATGCAACTTTTTCTCAAACATTCGATATGGGTACCGTGTAATGGGTTTTTGGGGGTGGTGATTGCAAATCTGACATTCATTTTAAAATCCAAGATGGCGGATGCAACTTTTTCTCAAACATTCGATATGGGTATCGTATAATGGGTTTTTGGGGGTGGTAATTGCAAATCTGGCATTCATTTTAAAATCCAAGATGGCGGATGCAACTTTTTCTCAAACATTCGATATAGGTATCGTGTAATGGGTTTTTGGGGGTGGTGATTGCAAATCTGGCATTCATTTTAAAATCCAAGATGGCGGATGCAACTTTTTCTCAAACATTTGATATGGGTACCGTGTAATGGGTTTTTGGGGGTGGTGATTGCAAATCTGGCATTCATTTTAAAATCCAAGATGGCGGATGCAAATTTTTCTCAAACATTCGATATGGGTATCGTGTAATGGGTTTTTGGGGGTGGTGATTGCAAATCTGGCATTCATTTTAAAATCCAAGATGGCGGATGCAACTTTTTCTCAAACATTCGATATGGGTACCGTGTAATGGGTTTTTGGGGGTGGTGATTGCAAATCTAGCATTCATTTTAAAATCCAAGATGGCGGATGCAACTTTTTCTCAAACATTTGATATAGGTATCGTGTAATGGGTTTTTGGGGGTGGTGATTGCAAATCTGGCATTCATTTTAAAATCCAAGATGGCGGATGCAACTTTTTCTCACACATTCGATATAGGTATCGTGTAATGGGTTTTTGGGGGTGGTGATTGCAAATCTGGCATTTATTTTAAAATCCAAGATGGCGGATGCAACTTTTTCTCACACATTCGATATGGGTATCGTATAATGGGTTTTTGGGGGTGGTGATTGCAAATCTGGCTTTCATTTTGAAATCCAATTTAAAACACATACGATATCCATATTGAATGTTGGAGAAAAAGTTGCATCCTTGGTGGATGCAACTTTTTCTCCAACATTCAATATGGATATCGTGTGTGTCTACTAAGTTAAATACACTGATAACCTTCAAGGGTTTATTGCTAAGTATAATTAACAAAGTAACGTAAGGGCTAAAATTATCGCTAAATGATGAAAATAAGTGCACCCGGTTGCTGTTCGAAATACACTAAGCTCGCGGCGAACTTAGTGCGACTGCATTATATCGCTTGCTCAGCAAACGTGGTCGATTGCAAAATATTGCATCAAACATTGTGTAATAGGTTTTTGGGCATACCGATTGCAATCCTTACATTCATTTTAGAATTTACGACGAAAGTTCATTGGCTACTTTGTTAGCTTACAATTTACACTGGGTTATTGACAATTTAACTGATCCTAGGTTAAGTGACTATTCAGTATTATCTAGGGTATCTAATAATACTGAAATTAATTGTTTAAACCCTTAGATGTGACAAAGGAGAGTTATAATAACACAATTTTACTATATCATCAGAATATAAATCGTTTCTCCGGCTAAATATTAGATGAGGAAATGTTAATAGATAAATATGATATAGATATCTTATGTTTTTGTGAAACCTGGCTAAAACCAGATAGAATGTTGTTTAAAATTAATATTTTTCTGTTACTAGTGCATACAACAGGTCCTCAGTAGGAGGTGGTACTTTAATATTACGTAATAATTCTCTTAGATATAAGGAACAAAAATATATCACCGCTTGCTCTGTTGATTGCTTGTGTGAGGTAGCATGTACAGAAGTTGAAGGCCAAACTTTCTTAAGTGTTTATAGACCACCAGCATCAAACTTGTCATCATTCTTAATGATAATGGGAGAAATTTTAAGTACCTAAGCTTATAAGAGATAATAAATTAGTTTTCGTTTGTGGTCACCTAAATATTGATTTGTTAGTAAATTCACCTGAACACTGCAAGCTTACTTCATTGTTTGGTTCATTTAACTTAAAATGCACATACAAGGAAGCAACAAGAATAACAGCAACATCAGCTCAATGCATAGATAATATTTATACTAATTGTGCCATAAAATACTCGTCTCAAATTAGTGGAGTTAGGTCTGACCATACAGGTCAACTAGTATCCTTTGAGTTGGTTAAAAAGCGGCAATTAAATAAGACTATTAAGTTTAGGCCACTAACTAAAAAGAAATTAATGTTTTTAATGATAACATGTAAAGTAATCTTTCAATGGCCAATTTTGACTCCCATGACCCCAATGAAAATTACAGGATATTTTTTCTTCACCATGCCACGAATTTAGTAAGGCATGTCCAGTTAAAAAATTTCAAATGAGTAATAAATCTAAATTTAATGAATGGGCCACTGCTTGAATAAGAATAAGCTGAGCCAATTTATACAACTTATACCATGAAAAATCATTGACTTTCGATGAAGCCTTCCATAATTATGTAAGAAACTACTCAAAGATATTTAAAAGAGTATGCGCCCTAAGCTAAATCTAAATCAGAAAGTAATAAAATTAGCATTTCTAACAATAAAATAAAAACTGTGTTGAAGGTGATAAACAAAGAAACTGGAAACACAAACCAACAGGGTTAGAATGATTTGACTTTGAACATCGATGATCAGGTCATCTCAGATAAGTCAAAAGTGGCTGAGAAGTTGGAAAATTACTTTACCAATATTCCATTAGAGGTTACTAAATCTCTATATTCTTCGCCATTATCAGCAGAATATTTTTTAAAGGAAAACTTCAATAAGGATATACCAACATTTTCATTTAAGTTCATTTCTATTGATGTAATTAAAAAGCATTCCAAAGTCTTAACATAACAGACACTGATGACTTATGGAGTGCATCTGTTAGGGTTCTTGGTAATATTATTGACTCAATTGCTGCTATCCTAACAGGCACATTTAATTAATGTATAGACAGCGGTAATTTTCCCGATTTAATGAAACATAGTAAAGTAGTACTAATTTTTAAGTCGGGTTGTAAGAGTGATCCCTCTAACTATAGACCGATATATGTGCTTCCAGCATTAAGCAAAATATACGAAAAAATCATGCTGGACCAGATGCTATCATATTTTAACTCAAATGGAATTCTGCATAGTCGGCAGTTTGGTTTCACGAAAGGTAGGTCAACAACAGACGCAGGAGTAGCGCTCATCCGTCACATTCTGGAATCTTGGGAGAAATCTCAGGATGCAATTGGCATATTTTGTGACCTCTCCAAAGCTTTTGATTGCGTTGACCACAAAACACTGATCTGTAAATTACACCATTACGGAGTTCGTGGATTCGTGTTCTGCTGACCTTGTTCTTTCATATTTATCAAACAGGCAACAAAAAGTTATTGTTAATGGAGCGACATCTGCAGGATCCCTAGCCAAGATGAGTGCTCCGCAAGGTTCAATTCTTGGCCCTTTCCTTTTTATAGTGTATATCAATGACATACATGATGACCAACTTATCGGATATTTTTTATTTGTAATTCCATTGTGCTGTATTAATTGGTCTATACGACAGTATAGACCAAAGTTGTAAATATAATTAAGCATATCTTAGAACTGGAAACATATCTTACAACTATATAATAATATAGGTTATCCATCAGAATTCAGACAGGCTTTAATTTATAATCATATTGTGGGAAGTACTAATTTCACACGGGTTCCCGTTAGTATATGCTTAAACTAGACTTATGGTCTCATGGTGCGTGGTGCGCTGGTTGCACGCTACTGGCATGATTGCTCTATGTTATCTCTTAAAAAGACTATTTTTTAAGAGATAACATAGAGCAATCATGCCAGTTTAAAAATTAATTTAATTGAATTAATTTGAAATGAATTAATTTTTTTCTTAAAATTCAAACGCGAGCCAAAAATAAAAAAAATCACAAGAAACAGTACCGTACAGTACAGTACTACTGTTTCTTGTGATTTTTTCAAACTCAAAATGTTTTATTTCACATAGGCCTACATGGGCACTTATAAAACGTCAGCAGTTTGGCGCAGGGCACGGTTCGAAATTGGTCGTTTTCTATGGAGAAGATCCGGCAAGAAACTCCACAGTTACTCTTTTAAAATATCATTCTTACAATGTATCTATAATACAGGTTAATTACCTAATTAACCTGTATTATACCTATGAGAGGACATTAAAGCCTGTCTGAATTCTGATGGATAACCTATATTATTGTATAGATGTAAGATATGTTTCCAGTTTTAAGATATGCTTAATTATATTTAAAACTTTGGTCATTACAAGATATTTTCTAAATTTAAACCCACGACCTACGTCATTTAAATTTAAAAGTCAATTATCTGAAATTAAGTATTTCAAATGGCGGGAGATTTTGTTAAACATAAAAAACACAGTGATACGACGTCAATGTGGAGCTATTTTTTAGTTGCGAAGGATAGGAATAGTGCCAAATGTAACCGATGCTCAGCCATTCTCAAGACTTTGGATGGATCGACTAAGGGATTACATACACATTCGTCATCAAAACATAACATCAAGCTTATATCAGCTTCAACAAGTCTAGATTCTGATAATCTGAACACAGCACCGCCGCCAGCCAAGCGAAAGTTAAATGATTATTTTACTAAAAGTGCCGACGATAGCCTCGATGATGTTTTGGCAAGAATGATTGCATTAGATGGATTTCCATTCAGTATATTCATAACTTCAGATGATTCGAGAAAATTTGTCTTTGCAAAATACACGGATTTACCAAAGTCAGCCGTCACCATTCAAAAACGTGTCATGAATTACAGTGAAAAAATCAGAAAGCAAGTAACTGCAGAATTGAAACATTTGAAAAGTGCAATAAACCATATAGTGTTGCCCAAACGAGAGTCTCGCAAGAGTCTTGCAATTAGCGATTATCCTATTGCTATTTATTAAACTGTAGTTGAGATCTCAGAACAATGTAACAGAGTCTGTTACATTATTGTTAAAAAATATATTGTTAAAAAACTTAAAAGTCGAGATGACACGGAAGAAGAAGAAGGAAGATCAGGATCACAAACAGATGATGAGTTAATGCCACAAACCTCCCAATCCCAACCCCAATTGACACTAAAGGAAAAGTTATAGCTGGAAATTGATAAGAGTATGAAATCCCCAGATCGTGAAGTACAAATACAAAATTAATCGGGGTTGGCAAAATAGACGTGAAATAATCCTGTTTGAAAATGGAGGAATTAGTGGATATCACTTAGAAACAGCATATAAGTATCTATTGTCTATTCCTCCAACCAGTGTAAAACCTAAACGAGCGTTTCCAGCTGCTGCTTATGTTGGTAATAAACGAAGCAGGCTTGGAAGTCAAACCTTGGATGCATTGATATTTCTACGATTGTATTTTCAAAATTCGAAATAAGTTTTATTGTCTTTTTATTTCTTACAAAGTATAGTATCTTTTTGTCATTTTTTCTTTTCTTACTATACTGTGATATGTATAGTGTACCAAAATTAAAAATATATATTTAAAGAAATTACTCGTTTTTTAGAGTTCATTTGCCGAATGGCAAAAAACGGAACCCTTATAGTTTCGTCATGTCTGTCCGTCTGTCTGACTGTCTGTCTGTCTGTCCGTCCGTCCGTATGTCACAGCTATTTTATTCCAAAACTATTAAGACTATACATGTGAAACTTGGTAAGTAGATGTATTCTATGAAACGCTTTCCGATATTGAGAAAAAAATTAAAAATCATTTAAAATAAAGGAACATACTACTACCCCATACATGGAACTAAAACTGAAAATATTTTTTTTTTCATGAAACCTATGCGTGTGTGGTATTTATAGACAGGTCTTTAAAAATGACATGGGGGTTTCTGAAACCACTTTTTCATAAAGTCAATCGTTTAAAAGATATAAGCTTCCAAAGTGGTCAAATGTGTATCCCTCCCTCTAACTTCTATAATAGTGGAGTGAAAAATATAAATATATATATACAACGTGTAACGGAAACCCCATATCTAACCAAAAGGGCTGAAGACAACATTTGATATGGAGTCTCTATGCACAGTTTCAGCACAAAATAACTGACTTAAAGAATTGATACCAAATTATTGGTTTCACATATTTTTTGAATACCAATCATAACAAACGTGTCACAGCACTACGAGGGTCAATAACTTTCCACGTCACTTGCCAATAACACGATAATTCTTTTCGTTCTTCTTAATTTGTAAAATTCGGTCTCTGGTATCAGTGTACTGGAATTTGTAATAAGTTCTACACATGTAGACTTAGGATTACAAAACCCTTGCCATATCGTTTGTTATCATCCAAAGAAGCCATGCACTTGGTATGTATATACCCTTTAAATTACACGTTATATAGATCTTAATGTAAACTTTCAATCAAAATTGGTTTTAAAGAGATCGAGTCAGCAGTTTTTGAGATACAGCATATACAAATACAAATACTATGAAAAACAAAGTTATTTGGCGTAGTTGCAAAAAATGTAAATAAGCTAGTTTTAAGAAATTTGTAAGTTTTAGTTTTTTGTCAAGTAAATATACATATTATATTATTATAGTTACTACGGAACCCTTCATGGGCGAGTCTGACTCGCACTTGGCCAATTTTTGTAAAATGTTATAATAAGCAATATAACATTAGATTTATAGACTTCTTTTATTTTTTTTTTCTTTTAAATTAAGTTACACTTGATACATATATTGTTATGAAATAAATTACGCTTATATTTTCTGCGAAGTAAGTTCGCTAGACAGCATTAATGAAAAAATGTTTTTTTGGTATGGCCCCACGTATATATAATAAAGTACCGAATGTTATTAAAAATATGACTGTACATCAGAATTTAAACAAGCACTAAATGAAATTTTAATAAACAAAACTTATTTCAGTCTGGTTTTATTATGACATTACATAATATTTTTTTTTTATTTCATACTGGTTTTATTATTCAAATAAGTACTGCATACCCATCTACCCTAACTTGCTACTTACCCAGTTTCGAAGCGTCAATAGCCTAATGGATAAGGTGTCGGACTTGTGATCGAGAGGTCGCAGGTTCGAACCCCACCCATTACACTATTGACGTGAACCCACTCCAGACACAAGCATATTTAGCTTAGTTGGAGGGGTTAACAAGATTGCTAGTAATGTGAAATGTACCCACACTCCTCAGATTTTTTTTTAAAGAATGCTAGTCTTTAAAAAAAAATCTGAGGAGTTTAATATATAAAATCAAAGTTTTATTGCAATAGGATGAATAGTGAGGGAACGGATAATGTAAAAACAAACGTTAATTTTTATATAATAGGTATAATTTATTAAATTTATTTTTGTGATTTATTTACGTACCTACTTGCTTCATTTAAATCCATACAGCCGTTTGAGCGTGAAGAAGTAACAAACATGCAAACAGACACATTCATTCACAAACTTTCGCCTTTATAATATTAGCGTGATAAATAAAACCATCTAAATAATTAATATTCGTTTTTCAAGTTTATTCAACAGAACGACAAAAAATTAAAAAATGCAAAGTTAGCAAACTTCGTCGTGCAACGGCAAGCGGGCCTCGAGCGAACTTGTCATTGTGTGTGTGACAACGCACACGACTAGCCCGCTGCAGTAAATACCTATTTTCCGCGCGTCTCGTAGGCTCGACACCCTCTTAAGGCTCTCGCAGATAGTTACGATATGAAATTGCGAACGCGATATTACATTGCGCATTTTCATAGAACCAGGTGTGTGTACATATCAATTTCGCTGTTCTTCATTTAATCAGAAGTTCTTCATAAGGACTTCATTAAAAACGCGAAGTACTTTCTCATAAAAAGAATCAAATATGTATCCATAATGGCGGAAATAACACTGAACAAACAGCAATGTTCTCCCCTTTTTTTAAGTCCGTTATAAAAACCGTATCACAATGTCGGGTCACTCATTCTGAAATTGTGGTAATGGTGACGTGAGGTGACTTATTAATCCGATTTCATTCATCATCTGTTAGTTTTTCGCAACTATGTTGTAGACAGCTGCCAGTCTTACCCAATGCAGCTGAATACTAGTCTTTTACATGTAGCGACTGATCTACAACCAGCGTTGCTAGACGTCCCGATTTTGGCGGGACGTCCCGATTTGTAAACAAAAATTAAATGTCCCGTGCGGGACAAGCTTAGTCCCGCTTTCGGGGATAACTCGACCGTGCGTGCAGCATGCTGAGGAAGAATGATCGGGGCCCACATATCAAATGCCCATAATTATGTCAATAAGTGTCAATTTGTAAATTTTTCTGTTTAATAAAAAACTTTTTAGCAAAAAATAGAACCGACTTCCATATAAAAACACTACAAAGGCAAAAATAACTTTAATTTAGGAAGGCGGTGTCAAAAACGAAAATATATACAAAATTAAAGACACCGCCTTCCGAAATTATAGTTATTTTTGCCTTTGTAGTGTTTTTATATGGAAGTCGGTTCTATTTTTTGCTAAAAAGTTTTTTTCACGCTTTTTAGTGGGTCGGTTTGTAATTTATCTAGTTACAAAAGCCAAAATGTCAACTACTTATCAACTTTTACAAAATATTGCTCTTCCCGGTGCAGAGCCGTTAATTTTTGAGGAGTTGTCCTGGTACATCACCATCAGCTCTACTTTACCATATGCATTGTGACGAGCATAAAGTGCTTAACATCCATATTCAAGTAATCTAATCGCAATCAACGAAATACTTATTATTGAGTATCGGTCCAGCCGTCTCCGAGTTATGAGGTAACATACATAAAAAAAAAAAAAAAAAAAAAAAAAAAAAAAAAAAGTTCAAGACGAATTGTAAACCTCCTTTTTTTGAAGTCGGTTAAAAACTTACAGGTGACAACATTGTCATGGCGGATACGGTGACTTTTATAATTTAATATAGGTATAGTGCCCGGCACGTAACTTGGCAAGAGTCGTTAAATGCGCAGAAGTCGATTTTTAGGTGTCGGCGGTTGTCAGCGGGACGCGGGGTGTTATGTAACCTCAACCCGAGCGTGCGATTGGTGCGTCAGTAAACTCAAGGCCTCTCGCACTGTGTCTACGCTCCGTTCGCTCTCAAATACACTGCGTGCACAAAATTTATACCCTTTGTTTTTGTTGTGTTTTTGTTACGAGTTATTTTTATTGTGCTAAATTTAATTTTTGTTACGAGTTATTGTTTTAAATTTAGATCCTGTTTCGAGTTATTTTTATTGTGCTAAATTTAGTTTTTGTTACGAGTTACGCCAAATCTTTGTCAAGTTACGTGCCGGGGACTATAGTTGTTGCGTCCCAAATGTAATTTTGAACGCTCTTTTTGGTGTGGCAACATTCTATTGTCTTTGATGTTGACACTTGACATAACCTCTCTGACTTGACAGATTGACTTTGCTTGCTTGGAAAAATGCCGGTCGTCGGAACCCTGTTGAGTTGATTATTTGGTAAAATATTGTTGGATTCGCCTGTCGAGACCGATAATTGGGTCGCGAATTATCTAATTGTTGAAGTGTATTCCCCATTTGCCGAAAAACCCCGGGATATTGTTGAATCGTACGCCGCCTTGTCGTCGGTTGGCCTGGCACGCGGAATTTGTTGTAAATCGAATTGGATCTCGCGAGATATGAACAGATTAATTGTGTTCAGTGATTGATTGAACTTTGTAATCTCGGATTAACAAGAATCCAGTGATATTTCTCGGAACACATCGCCTTATTGTCTACCACGCGTAGCGCGCGCTTGCTGGAAACGAGTTGGGTGTGATGCTGGTCGGGACCGCGCCATCTGAAGATCGACGCCTTGTGACCGTCCTAGAACCCGTAACTTACATCACACGTTACAATTACTCACCTCATATCACATACAAACCACACTTAGGGCGTGACCTTTGAAGGTCGAACTTGGCGTCCCCAGCACTCAGGTTAGTGGTACATTTTGTTCTTATTATTAAGTAACCTTGTTTATTGAAAACAACGGTAGTCTCCACGTATCGTGGAAAAGTTCCGGACACGTCCAGTTACCGTTGGCTGGCCTATTGCAGTCTTGAACAAAACTGGTAGCAGAGCGCGGCTCTTATAATATAAGATCCACTGGTTTAATTGGAAGTTTTGAATATTGTTGAAAACTTAAAACTTGAGTTTAATTACTTAACACAACTTATAACTTAATAAGTTTTGAATATATTACCATGTCATCCGGGCTATCTAATTGAAGTTGAATCAATTGAAGTTGTATTTGTAATTTGTACTGTAGCCTCTTTCATTGCATTGACAGGTAGGATTTATTTGTGAAATTAGGTATAATTTGGTACATAATTTGGTACATAAGTTGGTATATTGTTGTAAAAGTGGTTTGGTATTTGTTGCAATTAATAATTGAATGTCATTGATCTGAATTTGAAAGGTTATCTAAATAATAATTACACATAGTCTAACATAATAGGACTTGAATTGTGTGTATTGGTTATTGCATTTATAGTAATTATTGGATTGTTGATAGAGATTCTCCGGCTCAATATTATACTTCAATTGTTGTATTTAATTGTTGGTGTGATCCTGCACAATATATACATTGAATTGTTATTTATTTTGTAACTAGCCATCCTTAGCAAGCTAGATTCATACTTGGAATAAGTACAGGGTTGGATTTGGACTTGAAATAATTGAATTTGAATTTTTATTTTGTTGAATATATTTGGCCGGCTAACAAGTCATTGCTGTTTGTTTAATATTTGATTGTTGGTTGTTGATTGTTGTTTGTATTAATATTTGATTGTTGCAATGGCCTCATTAAGGGCAGTCAGGGAGGCTGCTGCGGGATTGACCTCACAGTTGAGATGGTTCACATCGGCAGCTGCAACTGTTGAGCGTGTGGAATTGGAAGAGCTCACCCTTGCTCGGTATGGGCAAGTGATTGAGAGGATCAAGTCAGCTGATGCTGCGCTCATACGCTTCAACGAGTACATCATGGATGTGGATTTGGGGGTGATGGATCAGACAGCCCGCGATAAGATTTTGGGTGACTATGACCAGATTATCCACCTGGGGGATGTCATATGTCTGCGAGCGCGGGAAATTTTGAAGAGCCGGGTGCCTGATGCGGCCAAGCCGCAGACCCCTGTTGTTGCAGGCCCCGGACTATTGAGTAGGCTGCCCACCCTGGAGCTGCCACGTTTTGACGGTCGCTTGGACCACTGGCTGGGCTTCCTAGATCTCTTTGAGAGTCTTGTCGATGCACGCTCGGACCTCGGACCTGCCCAGAAGCTGGCCTATTTATTGTCTGTCCTGGAGGGCGAAGCCAGAGCCTTGGTGCAGCACTTGCCGGTGACGGATTCCTCTTACCCGACCGCTCTGGAGCTTCTCTCCCGACGGTATCAGAACAAGCGCTGCCTGGTTGATGTGCACATCGACCAGATTTTGGGGCTACCGGCCATTGTCAGCGCGTCGACGTTGCGCACTGACTTGCTGAATCCGTTGGTCTCAGCGACCAACGCTTTGAGACGCTTGGAGTTACCGGTAGAACATTGGTCCTACTTGTTGGTGCACATAGTGCTGCAGTTGCTCCCCGCGGAGTTGAGGTCACGTTTTGAGCAGAAGTATGGTGGGGATAGTGCCACCCATCTTCCCCCCTTTGACGACCTCCTCAAATTTTTGGAAGACGAGTGTCGGTTTGCGGATAACACTCGTGGCGCCACGGGGTCACCCCCACTACCTTCTCAGCCCAGAGACCAGGGACGGACTAGGGCCCGGGGGCCTGTTGATGTTCCCCCCGCCCCCCGTATTGCTGGCGCCCGGAGTCCTCGGGCTAGGGGGCCTGTTGATGTTCGCCCCGCCCCCCGTTTTGCTGGCGCCCGGAGTCCTCGGGCTAGGGGGCCTGTTGATGATCGCCCCGCCCCCCGTTTGGCTGGCGCCCGGAGTCCTCGGGCTAGAGGGCCTGTTGATGATCGCCCCGCCCCCCGTTTTGCTGGCGCCCGGAGTCCTCGGGCTAGGGGGCCTGTTGATGATCGCCCCGCCCCCCGTTTGGCTGGCGCCCGGAGTCCTCGGGCTAGGGGGCCTGTTGATGTTCGCCCCGCCCCCCGTTTTGATGGTGCCCGGAGTCCTCATCATTGTGACTTTTGTAAGGCAACGGGGCATGTCATGGCGCGTTGCCCGGATTTTTTGAATTTGCACGTAAGTGCCCGCCGCCGTATTGTCAACGCACGCCGTTTGTGCTTTTCGTGCTTGGGGGCCCACTTCCATCGGGACTGCCCCGACCCCCGCCCGTGTAGAATTTGTGATGGGTCCCACTTGGAGATTTTGTGCGCCAACGCGAACCGCTCCAGCAGACCAGCTTCTGAGGGGGGTTCGCGCAGGGGGGGGTACCCCGGAGACGAGCACCGGGCTGAGACCCGCGATTCCGTACGCCGCTCTCCACCCCCCGCGCAAGTTGAACGGGAGTCCCACGAGCGCCATTTGGTCTTCCCTCGTCAGGGAGAACGCGCATTGGCTGCTAGGCAGCAGTGGCCGGGTCGGCGCCGCTGCCTTTCCCCTCCGTTGGCGGAACGTCCCCCGCTGGAGTCGCGGCCTCCGCCATTCGGGCATTCGGTGGGATATGCCCCTCCAGTGATGGCGAGTGGCTTGGGACACCGCGCGGACGAATGGTTTGATTGTTGGCCTCGTCGTGAACGAAGGCAGCCTGGAAGCGGCGATCGGTCGCCGCCCAGACATCACTAAGAGATTGACGCCTGCCCCGCTAAAGGAACCCCCCGATCAAGACGGTTTTGTTGCCAACGGCCTCGGTCACGGTCTGGGGACCCTTGGGTGACTCGATTGTGGTCTGTGCCATTTTGGAGACGGGAGTCCGGGGTTGCCTTTTGTCTTCTTGGTTAGCGGGACAGGTTGGCCTGAAGGTGAACGACCTTTCAGGCAAGATTTGGGGAATTGGCGAACCGGCTGACACCACTGTTGAGGGAAGGACCTGGTTTGAGGTCACCCTTGTGAGTTGTCCTTACCCTAAAATTGGTGCTCCTGCCCTTGTTGTAACTGAACTTGGTACAATTGTTGGTGACTGATCGTTACACTAAGAACTCGCATGCCGGTTGCAATGCGCTGTTGGCCATTCTGCAGCGAGAATTTTGGATTTTGTCGGCTGATCGCGTCAATGAGGCGAGGCCCTTTGCTGGCGTCGTAACGGATTTTGTTGGTCCCCCTTTGTTGAAGACGTCCACCCTTCGTAATAGCAAGATTGTTAGGGCTTATTTGTGTGTTTGTCTGCCTGTCAACCAAGGCAGTACATTTGGAGCTGGTAACCTCCCTCTCGACAGAGGCCTTTGAGGCGACTTTGGAGAGATTTGTGTCTCGCCGTGGGTTACCTTCGTTGATTAGGTCTGATTGCGGTACGAATTACAAGGGTACAAGTGGCTATTTGAAGGAGGTATACGCCTTCCTTAATGAGAGCCAGGTTGACATTGGTAATAGTTTGGCCCGCCGATGGGGTCACTTGGTTGTTTGACCCGCCAGCCTGCCCCCATTGGGGGGGTATTTTTGGGACCGCGGTGAAAGCGGCAAGGGGACGCTGGCGGAGATTGTTGGGAGACACCGCTCTCACCTTTAATGAACCAGCTACGGTATTTGGCCGCATTGAAGCTGTGTTGAATTTGCAACCTTGTCAAGACTTCCAATTGATTAGCGGACGGGTAGGCCCGTCCGGGGGGGGTAGATGTTGCGTCCCAAATGTAATTTTGAACGCTCTTTTTGGTGTGGCAACATTCTATTGTCTTTGATGTTGACACTTGACATAACCTCTCTGACTTGACAGATTGACTTTGCTTGCTTGGAAAAATGCCGGTCGTCGGAACCCTGTTGAGTTGATTATTTGGTAAAATATTGTTGGATTCGCCTGTCGAGACCGATAATTGGGTCGCGAATTATCTAATTGTTGAAGTGTATTCCCCATTTGCCGAAAAACCCCGGGATATTGTTGAATCGTACGCCGCCTTGTCGTCGGTTGGCCTGGCACGCGGAATTTGTTGTAAATCGAATTGGATCTCGCGAGATATGAACAGATTAATTGTGTTCAGTGATTGATTGAACTTTGTAATCTCGGATTAACAAGAATCCAGTGATATTTCTCGGAACACATCGCCTTATTGTCTACCACGCGTAGCGCGCGCTTGCTGGAAACGAGTTGGGTGTGATGCTGGTCGGGACCGCGCCATCTGAAGATCGACGCCTTGTGACCGTCCTAGAACCCGTAACTTACATCACACGTTACAATTACTCACCTCATATCACATACAAACCACACTTAGGGCGTGACCTTTGAAGGTCGAACTTGGCGTCCCCAGCACTCAGGTTAGTGGTACATTTTGTTCTTATTATTAAGTAACCTTGTTTATTGAAAACAACGGTAGTCTCCACGTATCGTGGAAAAGTTCCGGACACGTCCAGTTACCGTTGGCTGGCCTATTGCAGTCTTTAACAATAGTGAAAAATCTAAAAACTAAATATAACTATGCTGTAAGTTTTAAAGAAAACTTTTAACGAAAATTGGTTTGAACGATATAGAGTCAGCAGTTTTGAGATATAGCACTATATATTTTTAATATAAACGCAAATACGACTTTGTATTTCATACAAACACTATGAAAAACAAAGTTATTTTGCGTAGTTACTACGGAACTCTTCATGGGCGAGTCTGGCCCACACTTTTGCCATTTTGTTACTATGCTCCGCTTTCGACTTTTTGTACTCAAAAGTTCCAAAAACCGACTTGGTAAACAAAACATCTGGCAACGCTGTCTACAACCTGTAAAGGATTTGTAAAATACTAGATTAAAATTATTTATACTGATAATTGACTTATTTTTGTTGGTTTATTTTTAAATTGTTGACATTGTTATTACTTATTTATTAAAACTATTAATGATAATTTGAATCTTTTGATATGAATTGACATTATTTGTTTCAAGATTTCAGTATTTTTGTTTTAAATTCTTGTTGTATAATTCAATTTTTTTTTTGACATTATTATTACCTTTATTTTCTAATATTTTTTATTTTTATCAGTCCCATTATAAGCAATTCAATTATTAGTTTTTACTGCATGTGTACCTAGTTGTTAAGATTTAATATTCGCACACAATGTAAATTGTTTCTGAATAAATGAAATGAAAATGAAACCCACAACAACTGGGTAAAACTATCGTTAGCAGGGGTCTCCTCTCCGTAACGACTGTCAGATAGCTGGGACCAATGGCTTTACGTGCTTCCCGAGGCACCCATCTACGGACCGATTTCGATAAGCGTTGCTTAACCTGTAGATCGTCCTTAGAATCCGATTTCATTATAACGGCTTTTTATTCGATTTTGAAAGCATCGTTAACACACCATTTCTCAAAAGAATCTAGCACGTAAACCAGACTAATTTAGAATAATTTTTGTATGAAATAAAAAATCTCAGTAGTACGGTTCCAGATAGACATTATGTAACCTAACAAATTGAATCACGATAAAAATGTGATCACCAGCTGGCCATTAATATCTACTTATTAAAATCCAGATTGCTTTCAATAACGTCTGTTATATTTGTGCCCAACAACACAGGAAGCGGGCATTTATATTTTTCTTTCATATTATTTGTCGCAAATCCAATTATCGTGAGCTGATATACGTTTTGGTGCTTAGTCGTGTTTGCAAGAGTGTGCAAGCAAACCCGAGGAAATCAATAGTGCTTAAGGCTGTTGGGAGATTGGCAACACACTTGGGACGAGTTGTAACAGTAATTTGTGGAGAAGGCGATGCCTTGCTTTTTTTTTTTTAAAGAATTGTCTTATTTTCTGACAATCTGTTTAGTAGATATTTAATGATATCCAGGGATGTTCCGTAACAGGCGTTGCACAGAGGGGGCTTGGGACTCGGGGCTCGGGGCTCTTTGGCTCTTTTAAGAGGTAACAGGGCCCTTTCTATGTGCTAATGATGATCACCAGTGTGGTTTTAGTGAGGTAAGAATCCCACACTCATTGGTCTTCTTTCCAAAAGTCCAGGCGCCTTTTGAAGGTTTCCCCCCGATAACAAAAAAAGGTATTTTAGCGTAGCATCGAAGCTATATATTTGGATTAGAAGTAAGATAAGGTACAGTACGGCCGTTCTAACTTGGCGAGTGTGAAGTTAGGCTCTGCGAAATTTAGCGCTTGTGCACTCGTACAAACATAAAGGTTTTAAAAAAATAAATGCCAATAACAGTTGTTAACAGGAATAACAACTGCTAATTGCATTTATTTTTTTTAAACCTTTATTTTTGTACGAGTGCACAAGCGTTAAAGTTCGCAGAGCCTAACTTCACACTCGCCAAGTTAAAACGGTCGCATTGTAACAGCCACGTATGGGGATTGAGACTACACGGGGGTTACGACACTGTCCTTACGATCCGCAGCCCCGGAATGCAAAGGCAACAGAAGGAACAAGGTAGGACTACATTTTTTCGCTAGGTCATCCACCGTTTGAGTATTGTACCTACTTACATACAAAGACCTACATACCTTTCGTTTACTTATTTTACAAACTTACCTGCTTACTTACTTAAGAAAAATTAAGCTATACTACTTTTTCTGAATTCACCGTAGGGCAAAGTCTTCCAATTGCTCACGGCTTTGGGCAATCAAATTGGTATCCTGTCAATAAGGATCAAGTGCATCCACATTATCTTAGCCTGGATCTGCCACGACGTCACCCAGCACTTTCTTGGACCCATTATATTTTTAATGTTTATTCACGCATAAAATTTGTCAAAACACGAGCTTATATAGATGTGTTAATATAGATATGGACAGTACAGAAACTAAGCCTAGTTGAGGCCATAATTACCTACGCTCCATTGAAGCATTAGGGTTGTAACTTTTAATGATTTTGGTATTGTTCTTTTCACATTTTTGTTCTGTAGTGATCAATCCATCGAATTTAAATAACGACCTAGCTTACAAATACAATTTAAATAGGTAATCTCATGGCGTCGGTTAATTTCAGTAAAAGGCAGATAGTTTAAACACGAAAAACAATTTAATATTAACACACAACAACATGTAGAACTTTAGATCAGTAACTTTGTCATTACGGTGTACACCACCGTTTAAACACGAAAAACAATTTAATATTAACACACAACAACATGTAGAACTTTAGATCAGTAACTTTGTCATTACGGTGGTGTAACCTTGATTTACATTATGTTACAACTATTGCACTATCGGCTTTTAATATCCTCATAACCACCGCATTCTGGATTTATAAGTAATAAGATTACGAATTCATTATGATCGCTAATTCGATAACGATTATAAGTATAACAATAATAATAAATAAATCATTCTTACTTGTTAAAATCAGCAAGAAGTTTGAAATACGATAGCTCCGGTTTTGTTGAAGCCGAGTTCAAACAGCCGTATACAACGCAATACGCTCGTGGCATTTTCGGAGATAAATAAAATTTAAACGTGACCACTCGTCTTGACGCGGCACGCACTACTGAGAGTACCGTGACGTTCGCTTAGGAGTCTCGTCCGTGCGCATGTTTGTGTGAATTTGCTGTTTTGAGCGTTTGTAGGTAGATTCCGTACTGTCTGTCCTATTTTTATACTGTGGTTAGGCATAACTAACTAACACACCAAGGAAGCTCTTAACAACGCATTTTTTTTGTACAATGGGCACCTACCTGCCATTGAACCGTGTGTTTTAACAGAATTTTAATTAATAATTATCTTGGTTTACTTATGTGGTCGAATGGAATACATCTATTTACCTTGTATTATGTTTTGCTAGTTGAGATGTAACATAGTTATTAATTATAAACTTTGTATTAATAATTATCTGTAAGGGCTTGAAATTAGCAACTTAGTTATAAAATACTATTTTAATTATAATGTTTTTACTCAATAAGCTTTTTGAAAATAAAATAAAGAACATTTAGCTGAGCAGTTCGTTTTAATATTTTTTTTAACATAGTAGTTGTTTCTTGGCTGACGTCGGTAATATTGCCAAGCACACACACACAAATAAGGAAAAAATGCCACGTTAGAATTTCCATTGAAACCATTTCTTCGGCGAACCATTATTGTTTCAGATTCTATCCAGTCTTAGTGAAACATAATCTAATTAGACGAAAATTCCCCATGTTGCTTGTAGTATGCAGATTCAACGATGGTTGAGACTAAGTTAACGCAATATCTTGCCTAATTGGATTCAATCCGCGGTGCGCTGGGACTGTCAAAATAATTCGATTACCTTCTAATTCAACTAGAACTCGGCTGTTATAATGATCAAAATTTGAACTCTGATACTATCGGCCATAAAAATATATTTTTTTCCGTGCGGGAATCGAACACAATCGCTCAAACCGTTTCTCCAAAATACATACATAATCTGTTATGTATTTTTGTTGTTTTGCTGAATAATTTCACCTTTTTTGCGGTGGGAAAATCATCAAATAATTCCTCCCACCCTGGGAGGAAGGCAGTGTAAGACTTATACTGACTAAAAACTCACTCTGTTCCTTCGCGGGATTAATGTCGGGCGGCGAGCAATGGGTAGCTCGCCGCCCGACATTAATCAGACCCGGGTAGACGGCCGCGGCACGTCGTGTTCCACGCGCGCCTCAAAGAGTGTAAGCAAAATTGTCAGGGCCCACTAGAGGGTCGTTGCCTGTCGGGGTTGCGGAATTGTTCGAAAAAGTTACCGCGTCCTCGGAACACGAAGGGCAAATGACGGAACACGGATGGGTTTTAGTCAGTAAGTCTGACACACCCTCGCATTCCGTTTACACTTTCTCAGACAAAAGTAAAAGAACACTCGATGAAGTAAAATTGGGGGAGAAAATCTATTACGTCACTTCTATGGACTGTTTTTTCACTATCAAGCTGCAACAGATGTAAATCTAAGAAGTTTTAAATTCGAATCGTAATGAATTTGCGCAAATCGGATCTTTTAAGAAACGCCTTACCTACCGAAGGGAAAATATGCTATTCGGGCAACAAAGAATACTTCGAATTCTTTCATAACGTTGAAGGTGTTAATGAAGTTAGAAATATTTAGACTATTTTGCTACTTTAATGTATAAAAGTTAATTAAGATTAGAGGGTATTTTTTTTTTTTGATTATCGAAGTAGGTATATTAAAAGATGTGACTAATTAATTTATGAATGACAAAATTCTGTAAGTTTAATGAAAATATGATGACGTACTCGGGTACTTACGGGTACTTAACTTAACCAGAGAACGCAGCAGACAGCGATGAACGAGAAAAGAGTACTAGTTGGCAAGCTGTGATATCTATTATTCCTTTTGTTCGTTAATTGTTTTTTTTGTACTTTATTATCTGCCTTTTTATGCTTTGTTATTAGACTACTATTAATTACTGTTAAATTTTAGATGCCTCTACTCAAGGGTGCGATAGAAATTACCCTTTACTAACGGTGATATGAAAACTTACGCTTAGTATCTATAGAAAACAAACTTTAAAATAGAATCATCGACACGATAGTCTAAACACAAAAACAGTTAAGGAATAAAACATGAAGAATATCCATACTAATATTATAATTGCAAAAGTCTGTCTGTTACGCCTTTACGGTTATACCTCTGAAACAATTTTAAGGATATTTGACACTGAGATAGATAAAACCATGGGGTCAAACACAGATTAATATTTTTCAAAAATTAACCCCGACAGGGATGATATACGGGATGAAAGTATTCACAGAATAAAAAAACCACGTGAACAAAGTCGCGAGCAACAGCTAGTATATAATAAAAATAAAAAAGATGGCGGAAAGTACAGTCAAGCAAAGCTTTGCTAGGACTGCGCAATTGCCTATATTCAAGCATTCAGAAACTTGTTCTGTGCAAGCTTATTTTGTTTTTATTGTATTCGCATGAACTTCTGGGTAGTTGGGACTCAGACGGGATTTAAACACTAAACGTTTTGTTTTCAAATCCGAATAAACGTGGTTTATTAAATTATCTGTATCTTGGACTATGTTACAGAATTCAGAGCTCAAATAAATCATCCCGTTGATATCTGTTTCCACACGATCTTCTCCTATTTTCAAGAGGGCAGCCGCATATTGCCCCGATTTTAAAATAGAAATGATTTGTATATTAACTTGATTGGCTAAAATTTAAACGACACGGTTGGCGTAACAGTTGACTGGTGCATGATGTGGGTTCGACCCCAGCCCTAAACAAAGATTTGTATGGCTAACATGTAGTTGTGTAGTTTAAAACATTTGTTTCGAGTGGTTCTTGAATACGCAATTTGAATGAATTGGGAGGGGGGAAACAAAGTTCCAACACCCCTTTTACATCCTTAAAGCATGATTTCTGGGATAAAAACCATTCCATTCAAATTCAAATTCAAATTCATTTTATTTGCATCAAACATGGTATTAAAGTTCTTACATGAAAATAAGTGCGTACATGTTTTGCTAAGGATACATAGCATGCAAACTTATAGGTATGCGTTACATCACATCATATTTGTATTATTACATTATTATTGGAGCATGTTTAGTCTCTAAAAAGTCTTTAATAGAATAAAAGTTTTGTGTCTTTAGCCAGTTATACAATTTATACTTGAATGCTTTACATGTCAATGTTTTAAAATTACTGGGTATATTATTATATATACGTACACACATTGCCAAACAGTTCTTATTGTATTTTGTAGACCTAGGAATTTCATGTAGCACAAGTCTAAATGGATCTCTGCGATTTCTTTGATACACCTCATTAGCAGTTTTAAATAAATCTTTGTTATTTGATACGAATATACATGTTTCATATATATAAAGTGACGGCAGAGGTAACAAACCAAGCTTCTTAAAAATTTGTTGGCACGATTGATCTGGTTGCATCCCGTACATTGCTCTTATGCATTTTTTTTGTACAACAAAAGCTTTGTGCTGCTCTGTGCCGTTTCCCCACATTACAAGTCCATAGCGTAGTATTGATTGTACATGGGCATGATACGTCATAATAGCTGTTTTTAAATTAGTAACGTACTTAACTTGTCTTAATGCGTAAACAAATTTATTTAGCCTTTTGGATACACTTTCTGTCTGTAATTTCCAGTTTAAGTCTTCGTCTATTATTATTCCTAGAAACTTCGTATGTGTTACAGCCTTTATTTTTGGTATGTCAAGATTAATATTATGTCTTTTATTATTAGATTTATTAAATTGAATGAATACAGATTTATCGAGATTTATTTTTAGTTCATTTATGTCTAACCAATTAATCAATTTATCTATTGTGTTATTTATATCATTTTCGTGGTCTTTAACTGTATATAGTTTTTTATCTGTTGTTACTATTATTGAAATATCGTCAGCAAATAGTATACATTTATGGTTGGTGACTTCTACGATATCATTAATATACAATAGGAATAAGATCGGTCCCAGCACGCTTCCTTGTGGAACGCCGCGTATGCATTGTTTGTATTTAGACTTGTACGTTCTAAGTATCTTTTTCCCATTTATTCTAGATATCACAGTGCATTGCTGTCTGTTGCTGAGATATGACGATATCCATTTATATGCAGGACCTCTTATCCCGTTCCTTTCTATCTTTTGAAGCAATATATCGTGTGAAACGAGGTCAAAGGCTTTAGATAAGTCAAAGAATATACCGGTGGTCAGGTGATTACTATTGATGTTGGTTAAAATTGAATTCACGGTATCGTAAATAGCGTGAGTCGTTGATTTATATTTTTGGAAACCATGCTGTTCTTTTCGTATAATATTATATTTGTCACAGAAATTAACAATTTTTTTCTTCATACACTTTTCATATATCTTTGATAAAATAGGTACTAGCGTTATTGGACGATAATTACTTACATCGCTTCGTTCTCCTTTTTTAAACAGTGGTTTAACTGTGGATAATTTTAATGCGTCTGGGAAAATGCCTTGTTCAAATGACAGATTAATTAAGTGTGTAAGTATTCCAGTTACTTCGTCAGTGCATGCTTTTATGATTTTAGTACTGATTTCATCATAGCCCACCGAATTTGTATTTCTTAGTGACATTATTTCTTGTTTAACCTCGCTCTCCAGCATTGGGTTGAGGAAAATTGAGTTGGGTATTACTTTTTTACTACAGTTTTCATTTGTAAATTTTTGTGTTCTGTCATGAGTTTTATTAATATAAAAATTATTAAATGTGGATGCTATATTTGTCGGTTCTTTTATGATTTGGTTGTTAATTTTTATGAAGTCAATGTTCTGTTTTGGAGTGGTGTCATTAACTTTGTTGTTAATAACCCTCCATGTGGCTTTACATTTATTGTCATTTTTAGTTATAAATTTAATATTAGCATTTTTTTTTGAATTATATATACATTTTTGTAGAATTTTCGTGTATTTTAGGTATTTAGTTTTATTAGCTATATTTTTATTTTTATAATATTTAAACCGTAATTTTCTTTTCGTTATACAACTTAGTCTTAGACCTTTAGTAATCCAGTTTTGTTTTTTTTGGTTACATAAGTTAATTTTTATTTTGTTTTCAGGAAAACATAATTTATACAATAGGTATATGGTTTCATGAAACTTACTGAATGCCATATTCGCATCACCCTCATTATATATTTTCGACCATGATAAATTTTGCAGGCATTCTTTAAACTTACAGATATTCTCTGGGTTATGATTTCTTTTGAAAGTGTAGTATATTGCAGGTTTTTGAGATTTGTACTTAATGGGGAAACTAATCATCTGAGCCGTATCATGATCCGAGAGATAGAGTGGTAGGACTGTTGCAGTTGCATCCGTTATGTTACTCAGGATATGGTCAATGCATGATAATTTGCGGGTAGGTACATTTATGTGTATTTTCATGTTATTATTGCTGCATATGTCTTGTAATTCAGATGTTACATTGTTTTTTCTTAACGTGTTGATATTAAAATCCCCCGTTATGACTATATGTTTTTTTGTTTTATATTTTTTAAGTAATGAATGTAAGAGGTCATTTAGTTTGTTTAAGAATTGAGTTGGGTCAGATTGAGGTGTTCTATATATGCAGATAACTATTAAATTATTTGATGGGATCTCTATGCCACATGCTTCAAATATGTTTTGCGAGGAAAGGTTTTTTATTAGCGGTATTTCTGTACATGTACACGTATTTTTTACTAGAATACAAGTTCCTCCTCGTTGCTTATCCCTACAAAAACTGTCAGCTAAAGTGTAGTTATGAATTTTTACATGGGATTCATGACCTTTTTTAATGAAAGTTTCGGAAAGACATATTACATCAGGCTCATGTTCCTGTCCTAGCTCCTGTAGTGTAATCTCTAGTAGTTCTTGTTTAGATAGTATACTCGCGATATTTTGATGCAATATTCTAAATTTAATCGTAGGGGAAGTACCAGGGCTGCCTAGTATTTTAGGCTCGAAAAAAAGTATCACATTTTTTTATTATCGGAAAGTAATACGGTATAGTCCCTTTTTGAGCTGGTTGGATAGGTGGTGTGGTGATATTAATTTGACTAGTGTGAATAGTTTTAGGGCGGTTAAAATAGTAGGGGATGGTCCCCTTCTTAGGTTTATTTAAGTTAGGGTTTAGCTTAAGACTTGGTTTGCTACCCAATAGTCGTCTAAGTGCTCTAGGGTCCAGATATTTGGCACTGTAATCACAATAATCTATGAATAAATTGATTGATTTACATACATTAGGCATATTAGAATCTATAAAATCACAATTTTTGTAATTATTACAGAGTTTTTTTAAGGAATTATTCATTTTATTTACATCTAAGAATTGGTTTTTGGAGATACTTAGCACTATTATTTTATAACTTTTGAACGTATCCAGTATAAACTGTAATTTTGTTAGCACTTGTTTTGGATTATAATCATTTTCTCCCACACATAATACGAGTTTGTCGTCTGGTTTCAGTTTGAGGTTTTTACAGTTGTTTAGTATTTCGTATGTTGGTGCATAGGGTTTTGTTTCGGCGACAATTCCGTATTTCTCATACTTAGTGTTGAGTCTCGAAGATGTGATAGCCGCAGCAAGGCCTACGCATTGCTGGGAACCAAATATAAATATTGATTTTGCGATTTTTATACCTGGAGTCTGCTGGTGATCTGAATATGGTTGTGACTGAGAGATGTTTTTGTGTTTTGTATTCATATACGTTTCGGTACTATTGGTATTATAATGCAAACGTTGAGTTAAGAATGTTATTTCTTGAGTGAGGTTTTTGATTTCTTGTTCAGCGTCTTTTAGCTGCTGCTGTAAAATAACAACTTCTTGTTCTAGGCGTAATATGTGGACAGGATCTACGATTTTCCTCGATGAAATGGGGGTAGATACTGCATTTTGATGTATAGGAGTTAGCGGATATTTTTTTTGTTTTGTGCTAGGCGAGTTCTCTATTATAGAGGAAGAATTGCACAACGATTTTAGTATATTATTTTCCGCTGTCAATTTATCGATTTGCTTATGAAGATTGTTATTTTCCAATATCACATTGTCCAACTCCTGTTCCGTACTATTAAGTTTTAGAGTGCGATGTGTTAGTAATTCTTTCATTTCCGTTAAGGAGATTAAGTCCGACATTGTACCATCTACACTCCTCGACAGTTTATTGGGTGAGATATGAGAATCTTGTGATGTTTCATGATCCGAGAGTATTTGGGAATCCATCAGAGATGCTCTATTTATTATTGTGATATTTTCGTAGCATTTGTTGGTTTGTTTCGGTGAAAGAAAGGATAAGGATGAAAGATTTTGTTTTTTCCTTGTTGTAATATTAGATGAATCATTATTAATGTTAGTTTTCTCATTTTTTCCACCGGTTTTAAGACACATTTTACAGCGCCATTTCTTTTTGGATTCCTTATCTAATAGTTTATATGTTTGTTCCGGATATCCATCACAATCCGGTTCAATTCTATTATTGCACACCGAACATAACGCAGTTGATTTTATACTAACATTTTTTTTACATCTAAAACACGTCACCATCAGTGGCACCTTGCGGCCACTGCTATTAGCGTTTATATGTGTTTTAGTTGACATTCTTTTTTAATTGGAACGTCTCTATTTTATAAGTAATCTTTGAAAATTAATTTAGTAATAATTATAATATTAATTGAAAACACAAAAAGTATTCGTGTAGTTACTGCCCTGGTTGGTTAGAACTTGTGTCTTCCTTGTTTATCGACCAGATGCTTTCTCCGCTCGACCACAGGTTCAGTTGAACACTTAGACAAAATTACTGACCTGTTACTTCCATATTGAATTGTTCACACTGCTACTAATAGATGTCGTTGAAATCAACAAAATAATACTGACTTGCTTATATTGTTTCCAGTAGATGACGTTAAATTCAACAGATTAATGGTGAGGTGAAAGGATTTTATTTTGCAGTATGGCAACTCTCACTAATATTTGGCAACACACAGATCGGTACAAGTTTAAATTTTGCAAATCATCCATTTGTAATGTAAACAGATTGTTTTTGTTCACTTTAATGCTATTTATTTGTTTGTTTTTCACCTCAGTATTATGTTGGAGTCCGTTTTATTGCGAATTATTTTATTCAGTACACGAGTTTCACATATTAATTATATTTAAGAAGTGTTATTTGCACTTTTTGTTATCTTAAATCACTCTTCAGTTATATTGGAGTTATTTAATGATCCGCTGATCACAGTCTATCACCAACAATTGTCCATACGAATCACTTTGTTCACAGCGTTTTAGTTCGATATGTTACTCTTTAAGACACTGTTTATATTTTTAAAACATTTTATCGCGGAGAAGCATTTGCAAGCCAAGTTGTCGTTCCGTTATTTAGGTTAACCATGTCTTTTCTAGTGTCCAAAACTATCTCCATACCAAATTTCATCTAAATCGGTTCAGCGGTCTAAGTGTATTATGTGTGTGTGTGTGGAGGGCGGGGACATTTTTGATTCCCTATACGAAATTCCAACACCCTTTTTTCATCCTTTAGGGTTAATTTCCGGGATAAAAACTATCCTATGTCTTTCCCAGGATCCTAAACTATTCTCATACTAATTTTAAAAATCAAATTTAATAATTTGATTTAGCTTTTGTCAGCGGCTGCGTCCGCGTGCATTTCGAAAACGATACCACGGCAACCTTATATCGGGATAAAACTATCCTATGTCCTGAAATAGGGTCAGGGTCCTAAAATATTCTCATGCCAAATTTAATCTAAATCGGTTCAGCGGTTTAGGCGTGAAAAGATAATAGACAGACAGATAGACAGTGTTACTTTCGCATTTATAATATTAGTATGGATGAATAACAAAAGTATTGGTAGGTATATGTGTGTAGCTCACGACATTATCCACATATTATTCACATCAATGTTATATTTGAACTGAAAAAGTGAAAGCAAGTGAATCCACATACTTTTTTAAAAACGAGAAAACATTATTTATAAATAAAAGAGAATACATTTCTATTTAACTAAACAATAGATTTTTTTGGTTAGGGAATTTCTGAATCTGTTAGACGACAATGTAAATATATCTATGTCTGAGAAAGACAGTGTCTGTGTTGAAATTTTTTCGCAATTCGATGCAAAGGTGCGCGCAAATCTGCACTATACAGGATGGCCCGTTTGCAGTGGTCCAAAGATGTTTTTCAGCTTGAGAGCATCATAGTGATCATTTAAAACATACACACATCAAAAGTGTCTAGGGATCAAGCATTTTTATGCGGATTTCTTGAGATTGAGATGTGGCTTTGTAATAAATTTATGATTTTATAAATTTATATGGATCCTTTTTGGTGCATTTCATAATTTGAAACAGGAACTGTTAATCAAATTCGAATAAAAGATGAAAATCAGCTGTCAATATTTTCCATATAAAAACATACAACGCATTGAAGACATTATTAGTGCTACTGTTTCCCTACTACTGATTAAAACCAACGTTATTATGGAGCGGCGACGTCATTTAAGCAGGGAATAAATGCTCAGAGCCGTGGGAATGATAGAAGCTGGTTCCCGGCAACGTCAGTACGTTTTAGCTCTGAATACAAGTCAGAGTGTTATCAGTCGACTTTGGACACGTTACCGAAGCACTGGTACCGTGGCTGAGCGCCATGGAGGACGGTATCGCTGCACGACACGGAGACAAGACCGATACATTCAAATCTTAACTCGAAGAGCTCCAACAATAACCGCCATGATGTTAGCCGTGAGGCTTCATCACTCTTCAGGGAACTTAATTAGCGACCAAACAGTCAGAAACCGCTTGCATGAAGTGAACCTTCATTCCCGAAGACCGCTACGGGTACCACCTATAGCAATGCACAATCGTAGGATTCGATATCAATGGGTTCTTGAACACAGAAATTGGGCAGAAGAACAATGGCGTTTCGTGTGCTTTTCTGATGAGTCTCGTTTTGGTATGAGACCGGATACAAGACGTATACGACACTGGAGAACCCCTGGATGCCAACAGCGATTAAAATCCTGCCAGGAAGTCCATCCTTATAGTGGTGGAACCATCATGGTATGGGCGGGTATTTGGATCGGCGGAAGAACTGAGTTGATTTGGATCAGAGGCAACCTCAACGCTCAGATTTATGCTGAGACGATTGTATCTGACGTCATCGTTCCTCTACAAGTGCAAATCGGTCCCTTATTTCAGTTAATGCACGACCGCACACCGCAAGAGTTGTAAGACAGACTCTCGCCGCAGCTAACATCAATGTCCTGCTCTGGCCTGCTCAGTCGCCAGACTTGAACCCGATTGAGCATGCATGGGATATGCTACAGAGAAGAGCTCTGCCGAATATGGAGGGTATCCAGTCGCAAGAAGACCTTTTTTTGTTGTTGCAACGAACATGGGCGGCCATTCCACAGCGTGATTTGGATGAACTCATTTTGAGTATGCCAAACCGATGTTCTTGTGTTGTTAGTGTTCGCGGTAGAAACACGGATTATTAATTGTTTAAGTTACCCAATAAAATTTTAAAGAAAACTGTTATTTCAGTCTTTTTTCGAACTTTAATGTTAGTGGTTCAAATGTCAAAAATCCCTTTATTAGGAAAATGGCAAATTTCTTTATTAATGCAAAGGTGACTTGGTTTATCGTTACTGTGACAAACGAAAACACTTTATTTGATGAATCCTTAAAGAAAATTTTAATTAAAATCAATCAGGAGAAAAGTTATTGCAAAAATATATGTTGATCCCTAGACACTTTTGATGTGTGTACTTTAGTTAAGCGAAAACTTATATGTTTAGAAAGTATGTTTTTTCAAATTACCGAAATTTCAATATTTTTGACACAAAACCACTCTGTTATGAAAAGTACTTGACCGAATCAAATGAAATTTGGTATAAGCATAGTGCAGTAATCTACCTACAGCGCTATAGGCTCATGTAGTGTAAATAACTAGACTAGATTATTAAAAAAAAACATAATTTCGGAACCATAAGTTTTCGCTTAACTAATGTATGTTTTAAATGATCACTTATGATGCTCTCAAGCTGAAAAAAATCTTTGGACCACTGTAAACGGGCCACCCTGTATATATATTAAGTTATGAAAGAAAAAGGAGTAAATGATACCGAGACGTCTGTTAGGGGAGAATGGAAGAAGATAACGTTTTGCGCTAACCCCTTGTATATGGGACATAAATAAACAAGGGCAATAGGATAATGAAGGTCAAGAGCAGGCTCATCTATACTTATAATAAATCTGTAGAGAGGTCAATTCTGTACATGAAATATATTTACAAAATAACTATCAAGGGGTGATTAGGGATCGATACTGATGCCAAAAATGCAATCAGTAAATTTTTTGTCTGTCTGTCTGTCTGTATAACCGTTATAGAAACAAAAACTGCTCGACGGATTTTAACGAAACTTGGTACAATTATTTTTCATACTCCTGAGCTGGTTATAGTATATAAAAAAAAAAAAGAAAAAAAAAAAAATTAATAAGGCTCAAGGGCAGACTTTTCGTGTTGCTGGAGTAGAACTCGGTGTCAGTTGTTTCTCGCATGGTCAGTTTTACGTCGCTCTTTCCCGGGTTAGCAGTTCTAGAAATCTTTATGTTCACGTGCCGGACGGGTCAACTTTCAACATAGTTTACCCGGAAGCTTTGCGCTGAAGTATTGTCGTTCTATAGGTACTTAAGCCTCATGTGAACGTGATCTAAACAATATTACCAATACATTAACACACACAAAGAGTTACACGCTGACGGAGTCGCGGGCACATCTATTAACAATAATATTGTGCGGTTCGGTATTGCGATATTTTTCAACAGTATCATAGATTGACATATTATATTTCCCTACTAAATTACGAAAGTTAGTCTGTGTGTTACATCAAAATCACTGAACCGTGAGGAAGGACATAGGCTACTTTTTTTTACGAAAAATGACGGAAACGTGGACGAAGTCGCGGGCAACAGCTATCTATGCTAATATATAAGGCTGAAGAGTTTGTTTGTTTGTTTGAACGCGATAATCTCAGGAACTACTGGTTCGAATTGAAAAAATATTTTTAATTAAATAGTCAATTTATAGAGAAAGGCTATAGGCTATATATCATTACGCTAAGGCCAATAGGAGCGGAGCACCAATGAAGAATGCTTCAAAATCGGGGTTAAATTTAACGTTAGCCCAAAGTAACTATTCCACGCGGACGAGGTCGCGGGCAAAAGCTAGTCCTTAATAAAAATAAATAAATTAGCTCCCACTATTAACTAAACCACTATACTAATTCTGTCTATCTAATATATACGTACCCAATGGTAGGTATATATTATTTTCCTTTTTTCTTGTGTTTCTCTTTTTTTTCCTTCCAACTGAGCTAAATATGCCTTTGTATGGTGGTTTCACGGCAATAGTGGATTGGGTGGGGCCGACACCTTAACCATTAAGCTATTGACGCTTCGCAATTATGTATTACCAAAATAAAAGAACAAACCATATCATCGCTAACTACGCATAAAAAGGATCCCATAAAAAACAATAGTTTGTCAAAAAAGCAAGTCTCGCAACTCAATTCATCTACCGTAAAAAGTTGTGAGATCCATGTAATACCAAGTCGGTTATTAATTTGTTCAGTCCCTATTTAAGGACCTTCTGTCTTAAGTTGTTACGTAATTATCTAACCTAACAACATCTTATAGTGACCATATCAATATTAAAAATCTTTAACGTTTTAAATACATGACTGGGCCATCGCATGAAAACACAATATATCTCACAAGTAATACATATATAATTTAGATTGTTTATTGCGATTGCCAAGTCAATCTATTTTTAAAACGTTAAAGATTTTTAATATTGATATGGTCAGTATAAGATGTTGTTAGGTTAAATAATTATGTAACAACTAAAGACAGAAGGTCCCTTAAATAGGGACTGAACAAATTAAAAACCGACTTGGTATTACATGGATCTCACAACTTTTTACGGTAGAAGAATTGAGTTGCGAGACTTTGTTTTTTGACAAGTATTGTTTTTTATGGGATCTTATTTCTTTTTGTAGATAGTTCTGCTTCTAGGCAAGCGTGTTCCATCTTCGACCACATCATCACTTACCGTCAGGTGAGATGGTGGTCAAACGCGAGCCTATTATCATTAAAAAAAAAAACGAAATTGAAAAATATTTTAGTTTTTCCTTGTTTCATACATTAAACACTTATTGTATTCTAAATTTGAAGCTTCTATGTCTGCTAGAAGTGCCTTAGACTTTTGATGATCGGTCAATCAGTCAGGGAGTGACAAAATTAAAACAACTTGACTCGTTATAATTCTTAAACTATTGGTTCAAATTGAATGAA
The DNA here is from genome assembly GCA_943138885.2 of Tholera decimalis. Lineage (NCBI taxonomy): Eukaryota > Metazoa > Arthropoda > Insecta > Lepidoptera > Noctuidae > Tholera > Tholera decimalis. The sequence goes on from OW964555.2 coordinate 31,209,262, forward strand.
ATTTAAAATATACCGTTTCTATACAATGCCTGCTTAGTTACTAAAAATTCAGGCTTCTAGTTTTATCCACAACGAAGTTATAGGGGGTCAAAAATGGCCCGAACTGCTTCGAGAAAAGGATGGTACGGCCGTGCCACATTTTTGCTCGACTTGGTGGGGGCACTGCCGTGCCCCCAGATACGAGTAAATATGGTCGAGGTACTAACAGATGGAATTATGTGGCTTTGTAAAATGGAACATCATAGTGCATAGCTCAACACGCATAAGCCGCTTTTTTGTGTTTGTCAGATCATATAACACTCTTCTTCTAGGTGGGCTGGATCCACCTAATAAGTACGGAACTGGCTCCCAAACTAGGTTTTATACTTGTCACTGGAAGACAGTGTTCCTCCATTAAAAGTCATTGTGTAGGTATATCGTCATTACGGCGATTGTGCTATAGAATTGCACAATCTAATTACACCAAGCCCGGAAAGGGCTTGGTGTATATCGTGTGTATCATCGGATTACAAGACAAATGGCGATGCACCGTCATTACATGGTTGGACATCCCATCCATACACACAAAACGTTTTGGGACTACTTTCATTGTGCGTGCAGCAAAGAAGTGGAATTCCCTGCCGGAGTCTGTGTTTCCTGATAGCTATAACCTGAGGGTCTTTAAGTGAAGATTGGATAGGTTACTTTTAGGTAAGTGTGCTTCATTTTCGACCACATAATCACTTAACATCAGGTGAGATGGTGGTCAAACGTGAGCCTATTATCATATTAAAAAATAGTTTTTTTATGTCTTTTGTTATCATCTATTTATTATCATAATAATAACAACCCACTCAAGCGGTAAAATGTTCTCGCTTTAATGCCATTCATTCCTTCTACAAAACATGCGAACCATCTGGTAAATGCGTTGCACTGATTAATTGCTCGAAACAGAGACCGCTTGTTTAAAAATATTGAAGCTGTGGTGTAAGTACCTACTGTGAGAGCTTTATATTTTCCTTAAAATATATAGTATTGTTTATTAGAAGAAAAGCTTTGAATTTCGATCTTCTTGTCAAAGATTGAGATCTTTAATGGATTTTACATAACGTGTGTATTTAGTTCGTGAGAAAAGCTCGTAGCTAAACAGCCGTACGGGTTGATCTTGAAGGTTAAGCAACGCTTGCTGAGGTCAGTTTGTAGATGGGTGAGACTCTTAACATATAGTGGTTCCTTATCGCCTCGGAAGGCACGTTAAGCCTTTGGTCCCTGCTGTCATTTGTACGACAGTCGTTATAGGCAGAATCTAGAAATCTAGCACCGGTATTGCCTAGGGTTTACACAGCTAGAGGGTCGTGGAAGTCAGATAGGCAGTTGCTCCATGTAAAACACGAGTACTTAGCTGCTCAGGTTAGACTGGAAGCCGATCCCAATATATTTGGGATGACTTTACGTGCGTATTTGGGATGACTTTACGTGCGTATTTGGGATGACTTTACGTGCGTATTTGGGATGACTTTACGTGCGTATTTGGGATGACTTTACGTGCGTATTTGGGATGACTTTACGTTCGTATTTGAGTCGTATAAGATCGGTCTAGTCCACTTTGAGTAATCGGAGAATAAACATTTAAAAAAAACCGACGAACTGAGAACCTTCTCCTTTTCTTGAAGTCGGTGAAAATGTTTTTTTTTTTTGTAAATTTGGCAATGATACCTTTTTTCTTGGGTAGGAAAATCAAAAACCCAACCTGTTCCTTCAGCTGCCCTTGCGTTGCGTTGTTGTGTTGCGTGTGCGTTGCGTTTACCGTGCAAAACCCGCAATAGTAGGTACTAAACAAAAAAAAAAAACAAGGAAGCAAACTATAGTTGCTAGAATACAAGCTTACACTAAACTAGACGCTATATTCTGTTGGAAACAAAACGCAGTTAAGCTGTACACGAATGGACGAATGTAATAACGATGCCTTTCACAGAATGATTGGGAAAATAGCATTACTTGAGTCGCAGAGAGCTCAAAGAGAATTCAGTCATATGCGATACTTTTGCAAGTACATGCGATGTACTGAGTAAATAACAGCGCTGCTCGAATTTTTATTCGAAGTTCTATTTTCGAGTGGGCTCGATATTTTTCTTATGAGTGAACATTTTGTATTTGGAACAGCGATTGGAGACGGGTGTTTCTAAGGATATTATTCATATTATACGTTTTGAGTCGTTTTATTCTGTTATTCTCGGAAGTTAAGCACAATAGACAGCTATTCTAGTTATTTTTAAACAATTTCAATAAATATTTAAATTTTATAAAGTATGAGTTTAACCTAAAAAAGTGTATAATTAATAAAATATTTTTCTTCTCTTTATGAAGAGTTACGTTAAATTATAATTTTGTACATATTGCTAACAGGCTATCAATACGGAATTATTTAAAACTTTAATCATTAAATCGTCAACAGTGTAACATGAACTATGAAAAGTACTGTAATCGGTTATGCCTATCAATCAGCATCCGTTAAAGACCATGACAATTGTTTAAAGCAAAACAACAACGCTAATTCCGAGCCAGGCTGTATTTCCGGGGTCGCCGGAATGTTCTAACGAGATACCGCGGCCACGGAACGTAAGGGCAGTGAAGGAACTGGATGGGTTTTTAGTCAGTAGAAGTCTGAAACTCCCTTCCGCTCTAGCCATAGCGCGAGGAGTCAATAGATGATCTCCCATCGAAAAAAGGCTGCTGTATTTGCAAATACCATTTAGATAAATACAACAAAAACTAACGCAATATATTATTATATCTGCAGCAACTACGAAAGTGCCTCCCATCAACTCAGCATGGAATACGTAATAGGTACGCCATTGTCTTCGAGTTCCAATCCGTCACGTCACTCAGAATAAGTCTGCGGTGAAAAGTGAGTGATGTTCGCTGCACTTCGACTCGCGAAGAAAAGACAATTGTGAATTTGTGAGGCAAAGGCAATACAATATTCAGCATATTTATGTAATGACAAAGAGGATTGTCTAGCAGAATATTAGAACTCATTTTTGTGATTTATTGTGAAAATGGATTACAGTTATTGTCTTGTAGAAACGGTTTTATATTGAGACTAGCTTCTGTCCGCGGCTTCGTTCGCGTGTAAAGGTTTTTTTTTCAAAGAAATTAATGTAGCCTTTTTGATTGATAAAAATGGGACAAGCTGGCGGGACTCGTCCCATTTTTATAATTGTGTTCAATTGGGGGCCTGCTTGTCACTTTTAAATCTTCATGTTTCTTGCATTTCATTTGTACATTCGGGGTCTTTTTATTAACTAGGTAGGTTTATTTATGAAAATAAAGTAATTTACTGGTTTTCTATTGTTTCGTGTTGTGTAGGTTGTTAAATTACTGATCTTCAGCTAAGCCTTTTTCCAATTATGCTATCGTTGGCTTCCAATCTATCCAAGACAGGCAGCAGATTTTTTGGCGTCCGACTGACCCGTAACTGTCAAAAATGTACAAATGACAGCCGGGACTAAAAACATAACGTTTTTTGTGAAGTCCGAAGAAGAAAGCCTCCAGCCAGGGCTTATTAAATAACCTTACAAACTACGCGACTACACGCTAAGGGCACCCCCTGTGGGGTACGGACCTCGACTTAGGGCGTCGCAGGGGGAGGGCAGCTAGGGACAGGGCAGTTTCTGTCCCTAAGCATAAGGGAATTTAAAGCTACTGGCTCAGTAGCTTTAAATTCCTTTATTAATAATATCGACTCGTGAGGCTGTTATTATTTAGCTTTAAATTATGTTGAAGGACAAAGAGGAAACTTCTCTTGATTAAGATTCTTTTGATTATCTAGATAATGATCGGGGGAAAGTATTTATTCAGATAAAAACATACATTTCACGCAGGTTAATCTTTGGGCCTAGTCTCTTCCAGACAAAATGGCGAAGAGTTTTTTAGCGGGAACTAATCAAATTAAACCACCAAGTATAAACACCGTCGGCGGCCGCCGTGTTCCGCGCGCGCTTCAGAGAGCTGTCAGCAGCATTGACGGGGCCCGATAGAAGATAGAAGGTTCTGACGAGGTACCGCGGACCCAGAACGTAAAGGCAACTAAAGGAGCAGGGTGAGTTTTTAGTCAGTAGAAGTCTGACACACACTCTAACCACAGCGGGCTCTCCCGTTCTCTCTCATTAGATGATGTTCACACCGAAAATAAAGTAGGTATTTATTCGTGTTTATCTTGCACCTGACATCGATCTTGTTCGATCGCACTAGCGACGCCAAATGAGTCTGTTCTTTCTGTAGTAGGCAGATGCAAGTTGCCTTGCGACGTGAGTCGCCCCTGCATTTCATGATTTTCTCACCTAGAAGAAATAAAGTATAAACACCGTTTATCAACTAAGTTAAGTAAATTCAGTAACAATTCAGGAAGTGATCAAGTAAATCAGCGGTTAAGTTAGACAAATAAACACTAGCTTAGTGGTCCAGATGTCAATAGAAATTAAATCAGATTATGGTTGATAGTGACCTATAATTCTGTGTCATCTCTATATTTATAGCATACATTGGTTTGCGAGAAGTTCCTTAGTGATCATATACGCACATACATACGTACGGTCAACCAAAGGGCTAAAGTACTGAAACTCAGAAGATTCATATGCAAAATTGTACCTTACACATAATGAGCATAAAGTCTATTTTCCACTCTTTTTAAGTGCCATCTGTGTAAGCGACTTTGATCTAATTAACGTTGCTAGGTCGTGGACGTATGATAAATTACAAAGTAGTAATATATTTAATTAAGCCAAGAAAATATTATGTAATAATATAAAAAAGATGAGCTTAATAGTTCAATTAGCTCTCGATGAAAAGGTAATTGCATATCGGTTTTCCCGCAGAGACTTTGTTTAGTTCAATGATCATCTGCTTAGCCTTTTTCCAACTATCTTGGGATTTTGATTGATAGAGCAACTGCTTATCTAATCTCCACAACCCAGTATCTGGGTAACATTCACAACCCAGTATCTGGGTAACATCCACAACCCAGTATCTGGGTAACATTAATCTCTTAGACAGAACAATGTCAGATTTTCTGGCTTCTGACTAACCGTAACGATCCAAAGACAGCAGGGTCCAACGGTTTGGTGTGCTTTCCGAGTCACGGAGGAGTCTGACCATGATGGGTATCCACGGACCGATATCAACAAGCTTTGCATAACTTTGTAGATCGACCTGTATTGCTGTGTGTTCCTCTTTGTTTAGTTCAATAGGAAAGCTATTTCTAAGATGTAAGGAAGTATGACATAAGGATTTTTAATGAATGGCTCTTGAAAACACAAATGAGTTTGAGTGGCATGTCCAGCCATTTTCATAAAAGAAGTGTAAAAAGGTTTTTTATTGAGCTGTTCAAAAGTAGAACAGATGAGTAGATACAGACTTAAGCCCGATTTACACTTCAATAAGTACAGTAGCGAGTTAACTTGCGTCATCGGCGAGTTAAGTTGTTATTGTAGTTTGAACGGCAAAAGCGAGTTAAGTAGTAAGTTGTTGATTAAGTTGAGTTAAATAAATCGCGATCCTATTTTTCGGCGATTCCAATGCGAAGTAGCCCCCTCTCTCGCGTCTCCCGCACCCCTCCAACTTAACTGGCTGGCATGTAGACGGGCGAGTTTAGTACAGTCTAGGGATGTGACATTGTACATAAAAAATCGATTTTTAATTAATCGATTATATATTTCGCATGAAAAATCGATTAATAAATAATCGATTTTGTTATATTAATCGACTTTTCTTTTGATAAAAATCGATTTTTAATCGATTATTTCCATAATCGATTATTATTTCACATCCCTAGTACAGTCCATAAATTTGTAGGTTGCGGCCGCGTACACGTGTTATTTTCTTTTCTTCTTCTCGGGCAATTTATGACTACTCACTCGCCTACGTTTGGACGCTACTTACAACTTACTACTTATTACTTAAGTGTCTGAGTTCTTAACTCGCTACTGTTCTTGTTGAATTGTAAATCGGGCTTTAGAGGTTGTTATCATGGAGCATACCAAAGCAAACAGAAAGAACTCATCAAAAGCTATATAGATACCCTATTTCCATGAAAACGTTTTATATTTGATGTAAATCGGTCGGCAACATTAAAAATTAGATTGGTTGGCTCAGCTAATGTATCTAACTGCCGTTCCCGGCTTAATCTTGGGCTTGCGAAGCTTCGCAAACAGTAATCTATGCCGACTCGCTTTGGTTCATAGAGTTTGTAATGCGGAGAAAGGACGAAGACAATGTTTGTGCCTACTGTTGGCAAAAGATATTTGATTGTGTCATTATTGCGATGTGTATAAATCTTCATAAAGCAAAAAGGGTTTAGAGATAAAAATAAAGGCCTAGATTTTTATTCGTGCTGAGCCTGCTCCTGACGCCGATCTTGTACGAATGCACTAGCAATGCCAAATATGTTTTTTCATTCTTTAGTAGGCAAATGCAAGTTGAGAACAAGACGCGAGCAAGGCACTTCAAGGTTGCACATGTGTGTGTTTTATGTCCGTCCACTTCCTAAAATATCAAATCCTACAAACAGTTTTCTGGACTTGTTTACCGGAATAATCTTGTAAGCTCATTCTACTCTGGATTCAGGCCCGGGCACTGAACATCCTGTGCTCTTCTTAAAGTGACTGGCGACATTAGAGAAGCTATAGAGGATACTAAAGTTACTGTATAATATTAATTGATTTTTCCAATGCCTTTAACGCCGTCAGTCACGATATACTCCTAGCTATCCTCTCACATCTTATGGTTGTTCCCGAGGCGTTGGAATGGTTCTCTTCTTATCTTCGAGGACGTCAGCGGTCGGTCCGCGTTGATGAGAGATCTTTAAATTGGCGTGGTCTGGATACTGGTGTTCCACAAGGTGGTATTCTTTCTCCAGTATTATTTTCTGTCTTCATTAACTTTATAACTCACTAGCAGTTGCTCTCGACTTTGTTCGCGTGGGATGTTTTTCCCGCGTAAATCGCGATCCCGTGGGAATTTCGCGAAATCCAGTCTTAGCAAGTATCTACGTATTAAAAGAAACCCCCATACCAAATTTCAGTACGATCCGTCCAGTGGTTTGGGCTGTGCGTTGATAGATCACTATGTCAGTCAGTCAGTCACCTTTTCAACCGACGACAAAAAGAGGAGGTTATCAATTCGACGCGTATATATATATTTTTTTTTAATGTATGATCATCGATTGCTCGAAGACGACTGAACCGATTTGGAAAATTCTTTTTTGATTGAAAGGGTATACTCCGAAATTGGTCACATTTTCAAAAAAATTAGGATCTGATGATGGGATCCTGGAGAAATCGAGGGAACTCTTCAAATATTACGCCACGCGTTAACCACGCGCTCATCAAAATTCCCCGTTTGGTTCTCCAAGTCTTTAATCCGTATCTTCAGGAACAAGAATAAAGCTTCGATAAAATGGAAGGTATATGGTAACATTTCGGACTATGAACAATTTTCTTTCTTACGTAAAAGATTTCAAGTAGAGTGTAAAATCTGTTACAATAAATATATTGACTCGGTTGAAGAAAATATTGGTAAAAATGTTAAATTCTTATGGAGTTATATCTCTGATCGAAAAGCAAATACTAGCATACCCTCAACAATGTCTTATAAAGATCGTAGCTCAAGTAATTCTACTGATATTTGTAATCTATTCTCAGAGTTCTTTCATTCAGTTTACGAACATTCCACCTTTGATATAAATAATTGGTCACCTCCACAAGAATACAATGAAAATAGCATCCTTATCAACAGTGTTACTTTTAGTTATGAAAAAATTCTTAAGGCTTTAAAAACACTTGACACTACAAAAGGTCCAGGGCCCGATGGTATACCGCCGCTTTATCTTAAAAGAACTGCGGATATTATATGCGCACCCCTACATATAATATTCAATAAATGTATTTCAGAGGGTTCATTTCCTGAAATATGGAAAACAGCCAACATAACGCCCGTTCATAAATCAGGTTCAAAACAAATTATTGAGAACTATCGTCCCATCTCTATTTTGTCCGCCTTGTAAAAGTTATTTGAAAGACTGGTTCACGATGAGATCTTTCCTATCATACACAACTCTATAATTCAGCAGCAGCATGGATTTGTTCAAAAAAGGTCCACAGTCACGAATCTATTGGTTTTCACTGACTTTTTATTTAACAGCATGGACCATCAATTGCAAGTAGATGCTGTTTACACAGATTTCCAGAAGGCCTTTGACAAGGTGGATCACGAACTGCTTCTAACGAAAATAGCTTTCAATGGTATACGAGGCGATTTATTACGCTGGTTTGCATCATACGTCACTAATAGGACTCAGAAAGTAGCCATTAAGGGCTTTGAATCCACATCAATACATGTCACATCCGGGGTACCCCAAGGTTCAATTTTAGGGCCTCTCCTATTTGTTATTTTTATTAATGACCTGAATCAATGTTTCAGACATTCAAAATTTCTACTCTATGCCGATGACCTAAAAATTTTTAGAAAAATTCAAGATAAAACTGATTGTTTTTTGTTCCAAGAAGATCTGGATAGATTCTCGGCATATTGTATTAAAAATAAGTTAAAGTTAAACATTCTAAAGTGCTCATCTATAACATTCACTAAAAACAAGAATATTGTAACTCACACTTACAATCTTAATAACACCTTATTGCATAGAGTCACTGTAATCAGGGACCTTGGGGTACTTCTGGATAGTAAACTTCACCTAGATCAACACATTGATAATATTATAAGCAATGCATTTCGCATGTATGGATTCGTAATGAGATGCATGACCAACTTTAAACGTACTCGCACGTACATTCATTTATATAAATCTTTGGTTAGATCGCAGTTAGAGTATGCTGTAGTGGTATGGAACCCCTTGTACAAGAAATATATAACTAATCTTGAAAACGTACAAAATAAATTTCTTAAAGCCACACATTATCGTTGCTTCCGAAAAAAAGGACCTTACGTTAATTTATTAAAATATTACAAACTGACTAGTTTAAAGAATAGACGCATTTATTTGGAAACAAAATTTCTATATGATCTGTGTAATAACAAGTACGACTGCTCAGAATTGACAAACAAATTGTGTTATATAGTTCCTAGAACTGTTTTGCGGCGTGGGGTGAGAGGATTCCCGCTATTTGCAGTGTCCTCTTGTCGCACCAATGCGGGAGTCCGCGCACCTCTACGACGTTTAGCAAGAAATTATAATACTCTTTTTTCAGACGTAGATTTATTTTCTTTATCAGCTATTAAAATTCGTACTGAGTTACTTAAACTGATTGAAATAGCAGAGGACTAACTTATTTTCAGAAATGTGTTAAGTATTATAAGAGTAAAACTAACTAATCTGTATTATTAATAAGTAACGTTGTACTTGTGATCCTATTTTTAATTCGAATATGTAACTTGTGGATAACGTTGTTAGTTACACACTAATATACCTAGATTATAAGTTAATATTAACCATGTATAGTGTGTAATTGTTGGTTTTCCTCAATAAATAAAATAAAAAATAAAATAAAATAAAATATTATAGGCACACCTATGACGTTTTGGGTATTTATTATAGTAACTTGTGCAGTTGCTCTCAAAAAGTACCATTTGAGGAAGTGGCACTGATGATGAAGACCACAGATGGCCTCCGAAACTACTCAATAATAAGTATTGAGTGGATTGCGATTCGATTACTTGAATATGGATGTTAAGCACTTTATGCTCGTCACAATGCATATGGTGATGTAGAGCTGATGGTGAAATACCAGGAGAACTCCTCAACAATTAACAGCCCAGTATTGGGAAAAGCAATATTTTGTAAAAGGTTATAAGTAGTTGACATTTAGGCTCTTGTAACTAGGTAAATTAAAAATAGACCAACTAAAAAGACTGAAATAAAAACTTTTTACCAAGTTATTTTTCATTTTGCAGTGTTTTTTGGGAGTCGGTTTAATTTTTTGGTAAAAAGTTTTTTAGTTATATATATTTAGACTGTCTTCGGTGTTCGTATTATTTTTACGCCGATGATCTACAATTATATACTGCTGTGCGAGTAGAAGGTTTGCCGGATGCTATAAGGGATGTAAACCGAGATTTGGATGTTATGCAATAGCTGGTCTGACAAATTTGGGGTGTCAGTAAACCCCTCAAAATGTCAGGCTATCTTTATTGGTAGCTCACGCATGATGGGTTAAGTGGTGGCTAGCTCTCTACTACTTATTATTTTTAATGTTGCCGTCATTCCCATCAGCCTTAGCGCAAAAGACTTTAATTTTCCCATTAATCGACTATGGTGACGTGTGCTACCTTGACCGGAATGCGGTCTTGCTCAATAAGCTTGATTGTATCCTCAATAACTGCATTCGGTTCATATTTAATTTAAGGAAATATGACCATGTCTCAAGTTTCAGGTCTGTGCTTAAAAGGATGACCATTTGCCAGAGGAGAAGTTTGCGCGCTTTGACAACGCTTTTCTTTTTACTTAACTCTCCCAGCCTTCCTTCTTATCTAATGTATCACATTCAATTTCTATGTTCTTCACACAATAAGAATCTCATACTTCTGACTTAAGTTCATTCTTCTTTTTATATCCAGTCGATTCTCCCCTGGAATGCACTTCCTCTCGAGATCAGGACAGCTGACAGTCACTATGCATTTAAAAAGAAATTGCGGATCTATTGTCTACACTAATTTAGTTTTCATTTGCTTCTTAAGTATATATGTATATATTTGTATGTATTTATATAAGTATTTATTCATATATATTATTTATGTAGATTTCTATTTTTTTATGATACTAGGGCTTTTGTGTTATTACTTTTATTATAATTATGTATATGTTTAGTACCGAGCGTTTCCGAACGCACCCTTTTGACATAAAGAAATTTGATCTTGACATTACTTTGACTTGCTGCAGTTGCTCCCCGCGGAGTTGAGGTCACGTTTTGAGCAGAAGTATGGTGGGGATAGTGCCACCCATCTTCCCCCCTTTGACGACCTCCTCAAATTTTTGGAAGACGAGTGTCGGTTTTCGGATAACACTCGTGGCGCCACGGGGTCACCCCCACTACCTTCTCACCCTAGAGACCAGGGACGGACTAGGGCTCGGGGGCCTGTTGATGTTCCCCCCGCCCCCCGTTTTGCTGGCGCCCGGAGTCCTCGGGCTAGGGGGCCTGTTGATGATCGCCCCGCCCCCCGTTTGACTGGCGCCCGGAGTCCTCGGGCTAGGGGGCCTGTTGATGTTCGCCCCGCCCCCCGTTTTGATGGTGCCCGGAGTCCTCATCATTGTGACTTTTGTTAGGCAACGGGGCATGTCATGGCGCGTTGCCCGGATTTTTTGAATTTGCACGTAAGTGCCCGCCGCCGTATTGTCAACGCACGCCGTTTGTGCTTTTCGTGCTTGGGGGCCCACTTCCATCGGGACTGCCCCGACCCCCGCCCGTGTAGAATTTGTGAAGGGTCCCACTTGGAGATTTTGTGCGCCAACGCGAACCGCTCCTGCAGACCAGCTTCTGAGGGGGGTTCGCGCAAGGGGGGGTACCCCGGAGACGAGCACCGGGCTGAGACCCGCAATTCTGTACGCCGCTCTCCACCCCCCGCGCAAGTTGAACGGGAGCCCCACGAGCGCCATTTGGTCTCCCCTCGTCAGGGAGAACGCGCATTGGCTGCTAGGCAGCAGTGGCCGGGTCGGCACCGCTGCCTTTCCCCTCCGTTGGCGGAACGTCCCCGGCTGGAGTCGCGCCCTCCGCCATTCGGGCATCCGGTGGGATATGCCCCTCCAGTGATGGCGAGCAGCTCGGGACACCGCGCGGACGAATATTTTGATTGTTGGCCTCGTCGTGAACGAAGGCAGCCTGGATGCGGCGATCGGTCGCCGCCCAGGCATCACTAAAGATTGACGCCTCCCCGCTAAAGGAACCCCCCGATCAAGACGGTTTGTTGCCAACGGCCTCGGTCACGGTCTGGGGACCCTTGGGTGACTCGATTGTGGTCTGTGCCATTTTTTGTTGTTGGTCCGACACTATTTCTAATTTATATAAATGACCTGTGCAACCTAAATCTCCAAAACGGTACCATTATTTCATATGCGGATGATACGGCTCTGGTATTCTCAGCAAAAACAAGAGAAGAGGTCTATGAACACGCTCAGTCGGGATTTAATATCGTGTCAAATTGGCTTTATAATAATATTCTGACCTTAAATAGAGACAAAACTAAATATATCATATTTTCAATGAAGAATAATAACAAACTAATTACTAATCAAAACATTTACGCACATAGCTGTACAACCTATAACGCTGACATTGCATGTACTTGTCCCACTTTAGCGAAAACAGACAATATGAAATATTTAGGTGTCACTCTTGACCCTAATCTAAATTTTCGTAAACACATTGACTTATTATGCAATAGAGTACGTAAATTAATATATATATTTAAAAACTTACGTTACATTACAGACTATAACTTAATAAAACAGGTATATTTAGCTTTAGTTCAATCTATACTTACCTACTGCATAATTGCTTGGGGTGGCGCCGCAAAAACCATCTTACTTCCTCTAGAACGTGCTCAAAGAGCAATTTTAAAGGTAGCCACCTTTCGTCCTTTTTTATTTCCAACACATCAGCTTTACGTGGCTTGCAAAGTACTAACAGTTCGTCAATTATTTATACTCCACACCTTACTAAAACAGCATACTGATCTACCTTTTAACCCAGCACCATCAGTCAAAAGAAGGAAAGACCTGGTCTGTACTCGGCCACAAACTAGACATGCATTTGTTTATAGATTTTACATATTTTTAGGACCTTTTTTATATAATAAAATTAATAAGATAATAGACATACATAGCAAAAATTACAAAAAATGCAGTATCATGTTATCGGAATATTTAGCTAAGCTTAATTATGCAGACACTGAGAATTTGTTACAAATTTTAAAATAATTTAAAAATAGTTTTATGTGATTAGTTTCTATTTTGAATTTTATATAATGTATCCATATTTCTGTAGTTATTAAACATTTATTGTATAATTGTTCTTGTTTACACTAGTTTTACAAATAATAATTGATCCTGCAATAAAAAACATTATTAGCGACAGCCTGAAACACAGGTTTAACCTAGCTCAGGCAAGCCGTTAAGAGGTATTTTAAGTACAGGTGATTTAATATAAAAGTAAATAAATAATAGTTGTAAATTAATTGTATACCTAAGCATTAGTTTTAACATTTATGTAATTTTCTTGATTTATTGACCATTGTATATTAATTGTAAATTTTGGATGAAATAAATATTATTATTATTATTATTATTATATTTTGGACACGGGAGTCCAGGGTTGCCTTTTGTCGTCTTGGTTAGCGGGACAGGTTGGTCTGAAGGTGAACGACCTTTCAGGCAAGATTTGGGGAATTGGCGAAAGGGCTGTCACCACTGTTGAGGGAAGGACCTGGTTTGAAATCACCCTTGTGAGTTGTCCTTACCCTAAAATTGGTACTCCTGCCCTTGTTATAACTGAACTTGGTTGGGACGAGCCACTTCGGGAATCCCTGTTGGAGGATGGTTGAGGCACTCTAGCCTTCCTTATGGGGCCCGTCACCCCCTTTTGTTCAATTGGTTCAATTGTTGGTGACTGATCGTCACGTTAAGAACTCGCATGCCGGTTGCAAGGCGCTGTTGGCCATTCTGCAGCGAGAAATTTGGATTTTGTCGGCTGATCGCGTCAATGAGGCGAGGCCCTTTGCTGGCGTCGTAACGGACTTGTTGGTCCCCCTTTGTTGAAGACGTCCACCTTTCGTAATAGTAAGATTGTTAAGGCTTATTGTGTGTTTTTGTCTGCCTGTCAACCAAGGCAGCACACTTGGAGCTGGTAACCTCCCTCTCGACAGAGGCCTTTGAGGCGACTTTGGAAAGATTTGTGTCTCGCCGTGGGTTACCTTCTTGATTGGGTCTGATTGCGGTACGAATAACAAGGGTACAAGTAACTATTTGAAGGAGGTATACGCCTTCCTTAATGAGAGCCAGGTTGACATTGGTAATAGTTTGGCCCGCCGAGGGGTCACTTGGTTGTTTGACCCGCCAGTCTGCCCCCATTGGGGGGGGGGGGGTATTTTTGAGGCCGTGGTGAAAGCGGCAAAGGGACGCTGGCGGAGATTGTTGGGAGACACCGTTCTCACCTTTGAGGAACAAGCTATGGTATTTGGCCGCATTGAAGCTGTATTAAATTTGCAACCTTGTCAAGACTTCCAATTGATTAGCGGACGGGTAGGCCCGTCCGGGGGGGGGTAGATGTTTAGTACCGAGCGTTTGCGAACGCACCCTTTTGACATAAAGAAATTTGATCTTGACATTACTTTGACTTGACAAATAGACTTTGCTTGGAAAAAATGCCGGTCGTAGGGACCCTCTTGTAATTGTAATTGTAATTGAAATATCGTTTGGAATCGCGTTTTGAAACCGATAATTGGGTCGCGAATTATCAATTGTTTGAAATTGTAATCCCCATTTGACGAAAACCCCGGGATATTTTTGGATCTAACGCCGGTTGTGGCCATCCGCGTGGCACGCGCTCGAGTTGGAAAAAAGTAGTGATAAATAGCTACCACAGTGTTTAATTGAACCTTGTAATCCCTGATTGACGAGAATCCAGGGATATTTCTCGGAACACATCGCTTTATTGCCTCATCCGCGTAGCACGCGCTTGCTGGAAACGAGTTAGGCTGTGATGCTGTTGGAACCGCGCCATCTGGAGACTGGCGCCTTGTGAACGTCCACAAACTTGACTTGCATCACACTTTCATTTACTCACCTCATATTTACATACATACCACACTTGGGGCGTGACCTTGGAATGTCGAAGCTTGGTGAACCCAGCACAGAAGGTTGGTGGTAATAATGTATTCATAAAGCCTCAGAGGCTATAGGCCTTTTGTTTATTGTTGATTGTAAGCAACGTTTATAGCTCCACGTACCGTGGACAGTTTTGGACACCCAGTTACCGTTGCACTGGCCAATTGTAGTCCTGAACAGTATATTTTATCTAATTTTACTTCTCACGTACATATTGCACCTCCCACACTATCTCTTCACCACTCATGGTTGACTGGTAGAGAATACCTACGGCATTAAGTCCGCCTTTGTACTTATGTGCATAACGTGTAAATAAATAAATAAATAAAATATTGGTCACGTGCGAGTCAGACTCGCCTATGAAGGGTTCTGTAGTAACTACGCGAAATAACTTTTTCATAGTGTTTGTATGAATTACAAAGTTATATTTACGGTTTTAGAAAATATGCTATATCTCAAAATCTGCTGACCCGATTATGTTTAAACTTTTTGTTGAAAGTTTATATTAAGATCTACAAGATATAGTTTTTTTAGATTTTTCACTCTATTATTATAAAAGTTACAGGGGGGACACACATACACATTTTTCCACTTTGGAAGCGTATATCTTTTAAAGAATTGACTTTATGAAAAAGTGGTTTCAGAAACCTCAATGTCATTTTTAAAGACCTTTCTATAAATACCACATACGCATAGGTTTCAAGAAATAAAATATTTTCAGTTTCAGTTCCATGTATGGAGAGCCCCCTTAATTTTTAATTTTTTTCTTAAAATCAGAAAGCGGTTCACAGAATACATATACTTATCAAGTTTCATATGTATAGTCTTAATAGTTTCAGAATAAAATGGCTGTTACATACGGACGGACGGACAAACAGACAGACAGACATGACGAAACTATAAGGGTTCCGTTTTGTGTCATTCGGCTACGGAACCCTAGTAAGCCGTTGGTCTCAGCTGTCATTTGTAGGTACATCTTTGGCAGTCGTAGCCGGTTGTCAGAAGCTGGATAATCTGCAAGTAGTCGCTCCATGTTAAACACTAATAAGAAACTGACACCAACATACATGGGAAAGGCTAACTAGATGATGATAAATATAAAAGGATCAGTGCCTCAAACGTAATTGAGAGAAAAAACGTAAAACTCAAAAACTCACTATAAACTGCGACATCTTTCAAAAGTAACGTTTTACCGATTTCACACAAACAATGAGATTGACTCACAAAACGAATTTCGAAAACCACGTAAAGCTTCGGATAATCGGAAGCTAACCTACTCTATAACAGCCAACCAAAACTAGGTTTCGGAACGTATCAGCTGGTTTTAGGCATAAAACGTGTCCGCAGAGCAATATCTCATCTCTCGCGTAATTTTCATTAAAGCGAATGGAACTCTATCCAGACTTATTTCCGGGGGCGCTCGTTTGGAATAAACAAACAGGCGACCAACCGAATATAGAAGTAGATCCTTGATTTTTTCCTTATTGAGCCTTCACACTAATCGATTTTGTGATCAAATACACGTGCCTGTTTTATTTATGAATAAATATTTGTGATCTGTAAATCATCTTCAGATTTTCGTCTTTGCCAACATTGGTTTTCTTTCATTCGTGAAACGTTTTGTAATTTAGTTGATGCTGTTTATTTGTGATTAAAAACGGTGTAGATTTAAGGATGCAAGGTTTGATATTAAATTAATTTTAATACTGAAAAATAAAACGATGAGGTCGTCGTATGACAGGCCTGTTGGTATAGTGGTCAGTGGCCCTGACTGCTATGCGCAAGGTCGTGGGTTCGATTCCCACCCAGGACAAATGTTTGTGTGATGAGCACGATTATTTGTTCTTTGTCTGGGTGTAATTTATCTATAATATGTATGTATTTAGAAATATATATGTATGTTTATCAGTTGTCTAGTACTCATACCACAAGCTCTGCTTAGTTTGGGACTAGATGGCGTTGTGTGAAACTTGTGGAATATTATTATTATTATATTATTATAGTCGTACGAGGTCTTGGCTAAATAAGCCTCATGGGTCGATCTTCAGGGTTAAGTATCGCTTGCTGAGGTTATTCTGGACTATCTACAAATATCGTGATTCCTAAAATCTTTGAAAATCTGACACTGGTTTTACCAAAGGGTATGGTATGGTGCTATCCAACTACTGGGTTGAGGAAGTCAGAAACGCAGTCCGTAAAACACTAATACTCAGCTACGACAGCGAACTTACGCAAACAAAGCGACCAGCAGAGCATGTGAAGAGAGATAAGCAGAGTGCTGTCGTCGAGCAGCCGAAACAGCGTGGCCCTGAAAAGGGCGAGTGTAACAAGGATGGCTTTATAAAAGTGGAGAAAAAGAAGAGAAGGCAGCCTCCTTGTCGTAACCAGTGTGGTACCACACTGGCTGGACCCAACTTCCTGCTGCGTGCAGCTGTACCAACGACGCAGCTCTACGTATCCAGGCTGCACTACGCTACGAAGGATGGGGAGATCATGGAGTATGTGCGAGCTAAGACCAACTGGACTTTGAGGGTCGAGGAGTTGAGTCGCGTCATGAAACGAATTTGAAATCGTTTGTAATGCGGGTTCCAACTCATCTATTAGAGACATTCCTCAAGCAGGAATTTTGGCCGAAAGGTGTCGTGTATCGACGATTTCGCAGAAGATTACGCGACACTTCGCAGCGCAACACGACCCGTCTATTCGTGTTAACTAGTTTTTGTTTTTAAGTGTTTTAAATTTGTTATGTATTAGTTTATTTATAAGATTTTGTATTTGTTTATTGTTTTTTATGGGCCTAGTTGCCTGAAATAAAGGATATATTATTATTATTATACTAAAATTTTATACAACAGTAGTAAAATTGTATAGTACTAGCGACCTGATTTTGCTTCATAAAATGATTAATGGATCTGTACAAGTCCCGAAGCTTCTCGTCGAAATAAATATATCTGTTCATCGCCATAGCATACTCAGATCGGAACGCATCCTAGATGTGTTCACTCCACGCCCATCTAAAACTAACCTCGGATATTCGGCACCAATGAACAGGTTGATGATGACGTACAATGAGCTCCATACACGTTCCAATAGCAATGACATCTTTGCTAACAAGCTATCGCTGTTTTGCAAACTATTGGTACTGTCCCACAGTGGCAACCGTCTTTTGACCAATAAAACAAATTAATGTAATAATTTATTTATTTTAAATTTTATTATTCTTTGTTGTTTCCATATTCAGTTCTATTTTATAGTCTATAATTATGTACTTTTCTGTCTAATGTTATAAAATTTTAATTAATATATAAGTGATGTGCACTCCTATAAGTGACAAATTCACTCTAGACATTAAGTTTGATTGTTACGGTACCTCATAAAATGTATTAGTGAATAAGTCGTTGGAGTGCCTTAAATAAATAAATTGTATAAAACATTATGTTTCTCTTTCTAGGTAGAAACTAAATAAATATACAACGTGTAACGGAAACCACATATCTATCCAAAAGGACTGAAGACAACATCTGATATGGAGTCTCTATGCAAAGTTTCAGCTCAAAATAAGTGACTCACAGAATTAACCCCAAATTATTGGTTTCATATCTTTCTTGAAAACCAGTAATAAAAAACGTGTCACAGCACTATGAGGGTCATGACTTTCCACGTCACTAGCCAATAACACGATAATTCTCTAAGTTCTTCTTAATTTGAAAAATTCGGTCTCTGGTATCAATGTATTGAAATTTCTAATAAGCTCCACACATCTAGACATAGGAATACAAAACCCTTGCTATATCGTTTGTTCATCATCTGCTTAGCCTTTTCTCAACTATGTTGGGGTTAGCTTCCAGTCTAACAGGATGCAGCTGAGTATTATGTTTTTTACATGGAGCGATTGCCTGTCTAACCTTCACAACCCAGAAGCTGGGTAACACAATACCCCTTGTCTAGACCAGTGTCAGGTTCACAGGCTACCCGTAAAGACTGCCAAGATATCCAAATTACAGATGGACCAAATTACAGATGGACCAAATTACAGAGGGACCAACGGGCTTAAAGTGCTTTCCAAGGCACGTGGCTATCACACCACCGACTTCCAAACTCCAGGCTACTACTGAAAATTCTTTACAGAATAAACTAATAGCAAGAAATAATTAATTATAAATAACAAATATTGCAAACCCTTATAAATTTCGATAAGACTTTTTCTCGTATGAAGTACTCTACCTCTTACTCAAAGCAGTGTAATAGTCCAGGTTTTATAAAACCACCGCCGTTTAATTCCACCCAGGTCAATATCCGCATGTCATTACGCAAACAGGGGTAATCCAAGCATTCAGTAAACACTATAGGTAAGCTGGAACATTGTGCGATGATCGTGGCTAATCTTCAATTAGTTCGGATGTCAATTAAAGACAGTGTGCGCAAACTATGTAATTATCTACGCATTGAAGGGAATGATGGGAAATAGCTTGATTAGAGGTACCCTATTGGGGAGATTTGGGTTAGAAAAGAAAGTAATCGGACCTATTTTGACCTTGCAATGGATTATGGAAATCTTCTTTAAATCCATGGTATATATACTTTATATAATTATGTACATACAGTATGTATACTTACGATATATTAATGAACAACTTTTATATGAGGCCAACACTGAAATCGCTAAAAAACTGAGACTGCCCTATACATTAGTCTATACCTACATAAGTTGACCATTTGGTCGACTTATGTTTTTTTTTTCGCGATTCCTGTGTTTTTATTTTACTTATTTAGGAAAATAAACAGTTACACACTAAAATTATACAAAGACAATTCATATAGGGTGAGTAAGTGCATAACCCACATTTTCCACAGATTATAAAAAAAAGTAATGACTAAATATAGGTCGTCTTGCGAATGCGATTATTAAGTAAATATTACGTTCTATCTAAAATGTGTTCAAACATGTTAGCAAAGCTATAGCTAAATAGGCATGTAATTATATAATAATACATCATTCGGTTGAAATTTCAGCAATTTTTTTGCGGATCAGATTTCGAAACTTTCCGGTATGCACAGCGAAGATATCAATATTGTTGAATACATCATTAAAAGCAGTGAGGCGGGCGCAAGGGCGCGCGCTTGCCATCATTCGTGCGACATGATGTTATGGCAAATAACGGTCTTGCACGCACCCCGCGGCTCATGGTCGTTCTAGGCATTAAATAACAAATCTTATTACTAATATCAATACAGTCATATGAGTGGTTGCATAGGTCAAATAAAAACATTGTCTCTAATAAACTTCGTCTAGCTTTTAAGTTAAGGCTTGTATTCATGCCAATAACCTTGACCATTTGGGCGGAGCTAACGACCCCTCTCCGCGCGCCACTCCGCGCAGCTCTCCGCTACCCGCATGCAACAGAAAAGAGAGGCGCGCTCGGCCCGCGCCTGCGCCGCCAGCATGCGTCGTCGCTTCGCCTAGTCTCTCTCTCTCTAGAAAGTTAAATTCATTTTTATTTGTACCGCATCAAAAGTGGTCAAATTTTTATTTATTTATTATCTATTGATATAGATGCACTTTGAGTATGTACTGTAGAAACTATATCTCTATTATAGATCAGCCTGGCTCGAAACATGAGGTAAATAACTTGATGTATCTTTTTAACTAAATTATATATAAATAAAAATTAATGGCTAAATGTGTTGCTAAGCGCAAAACTCAGGAATCGCTGGACCAATACGGATTTTTTTTTGAATATTCGTTATAGTCTGAGGAAGGTTTCTATTAAGAGAAAAATGGTAGGTAGGTAGGTAAGGTAGGTATGTAGGTAGGAACTTAGAGTAAGGTAGATAGGTAGTATAATTATTACTAGTGTATGTCATATTATTTGTTACATTTTTTATAAACAAATAGATTATAACTAAAATTCACTGAAATTTAACTTTCTTTCAGCAAGTATTTTTATTCTTTTGGTTGGTTAAACTTCTTCATCCTCATTTATTTCTCCGTGTTCACATATATTTATTTTTAGAAATTTTGATAGCCATATAAAATCTTGTTCTATGTTTTCTTTTCGTCCTTCTTCGTTCTCGTTTTCTTCATTTTTCTCATCAATCTATTTTTCTTTCCTTAGTTCTATTTCCTTCTCTTTGTCGTTTTCTTCTTTCTCTTGTACATTATCTTAACTCTGTCTCTCTATCTCAACTGGCGGCTTCGTCCGTACGAAGAGAAACCGGTGCATATCGGCTCAAGCCAGGCCTCGCTCAGACGAAGCGCACACACGCGCCTTGCTTGTAGTAGTGTACCTATCATAGCGCAGTTGTATGAAGCTTACCCTCTGTCCGTTTACTCTGTGCTATCTACTTTTATGCGAGGTAAGTAAAGCGATAGTTTATAATGAAATATGTAGATAAAACTTTAAACTTACCTTGATAATAAATGTATACCCTTTTGTTTGTAATATTTTTTTAGACCTCTCTTCATTCGTTTCTGCTTATTCCCATGTTTTACAAACTAAATTTAAACACTACTAAAACTATAAAATACTATGAGTTTATAACACTAACACTACTTATAGATACATAGAATACTCTTTAACTTATAAACAAGAATCAGAAATAAAACTTTTTGACGAATCGAAAGTCGGTTCTATTTTTTGATAATAAGTTTTATTTCACGCTTTTTAGTGGGTCAGTTTGTAATTTATCTAGTTACAAAAGCCAAAATGTCAACTACTTATCACTTTTTACAAAATATTGCTTTTCCCGGTGCAGAGCCGTTAATTTTTGAGGAGTTCTCCTGGTACATCACTATCAGCTCTACTTCACCATATGCATTATGACGAGCATAAAGTGCTTAACATCTATATTCAAGTAATCTAATCGCAATCCACGAAATACTTATTATTGAGTAGTTTCGATGGCCATCTGGGGTCTTCGTCATCAGTTCTACTTCCTCAAATGGTGCTTTTCAAGAGAAACTAAACAAGGTACTATAAGAAATACCCAAAACGCTATAGGTATGCCTATAATATTTGATGAGTTCCCTCGATTTCTCCATGATTCCATCATCAGATCCAAACGTGACGACAATGGAACTAACTAGAATGTGTACTCTTTCAAACAAAAAAAGAATTTTCCAAATCGGTCCAGCCATCTGCGAGTAATGAAGTAACATCATAAAAAAAAGTTCAAGTCGAATTGAGAACCTCCTCTTTTTTCTAAAGTCGGTTAATAAGTTATTCCACTTTTTACAAAATTAATTTTTGCAGTAATATTTTACGATATTATTTTGTAGTTCTTGAGCTCTCGCAACGCGACGTAGGTCCACCTAGCAACACGATGCGCCCCGCACTGAATTTGTGGACGAGTGCGGGGGTGATGTAAACGCAGTCTTTAATTGGACGCATTTTTAATTTATTGTAATAAAAATAATACATATTTGTAAAAAGTAACAAAACCAAATCATTTTCATTTGTATTGCAAAGCAGTAGTATATTTTTTATACTCTTTTGATAAGAAATTAAGGAGTAAAATGGTTTCATCTCAATGATTTGGAGGTGATTTGGCATTTTTTTTTCTTATTATGTGATACCGATAGAAAAATTGTGGCTAAACCAAATTACGGTTCATATCATGTAGATTACTAACAATTTTTTTCAGATGTAATTTCTCTGTAATTGCCGACGAAAAGTTGCTTCATCTGAATGCCTTTTTCAAGCTTTTTTCGAGAGAGCAGCCTTAAGTAACTTATATCTATTTAAAAGGTCACTGTAGGATGCTTGGGTACGAAAACAACGGAAATGCTAGCTTTTAGATATTTACGCTGCACCCTTTCAATCGCATCTGAATACTTTGCATAAAAAGGATTCCACACCGCTACAGCATACTCCAATTGAGACCTGATTAATGCTTTGAAAAGATACAGATATGTATATGGACGTTTGAATTCAGTAGATGATCTCATTACAAAGCCATACATCTTGAAGGCATTGTTCACTATTTTACTAATATGACCGTCAAGGTACAGTTTATCATCCAACAAAATTCCGAGGTCGCGTACTAATGTCACTCTTGTTAAAGTTACGTCATTTAAAGTGTAGGAATAGGTCAAAATATTTTTGTTATTAGTGAAACTTATACAACAACACTTAGATATGTTAACATGCAGTTTAATTTTGACGCAATATTTCAAAATTTCTTTTAGAAAATTCATTGACCCGATCCCGGAATCGAACCCGAAACTTCAGGCAGTTAACAAAAAGCAACAATTGTATGAAGTGGCATTGGTTACGTAGGCATATAATTTAAATTATGATTTTGTAAAAATGTACGTTTACCTATGTATATCCCAGCAATAAAGGTTTGTTTTATTTTCTTTAGATTTACTCAGTAATTTGAATATTTGCCGTTTATTGAAGGAAATAGCAATAGTTATTTACTATTGATAAACTTGTTTTTTGATGACAGGCTCCCATTTGAAACCCATCTCATCTGATGGTAAGCGATGACCTGGTTGAACACGCTTACCTAGAAGTAACCTATTCACTCCACTTAAATTAAAGGAAACACAGACTCTGGCAGGGAATTTCACTGTTACAGTTTCCTTGGGTTTAAAATATAGTGTTTGTAGAAAAATGTGTGTATTAGTTTCAGTGTATCGAAATGTATCCAATCGGGATGAGGTGCCAGCTGTACCATAGGTCCGTGAATCAGTAAAATAGATAAATAATAATACTCGTGATGAATTCCAATACATACTCATGTGTACAGGATGTTTTTTTTATTTCGAAAATGTATTCAGTGTTTGAATGTTGTGTAAAATTCGTTGTCTCACTTTTGTAATGGATTATCAATTATTTTTTGTTTTGTAATGTAGTGCAAATAATTTTGAATATATCAAGTTCTATACTTAGAATAAAAATAATGTCAACATAATCTTTACATGTGACGCAACGGTAGACAACTTTAAAACAACGAAGGCACTGCCATTAAATCAAATCGACGTAATACTGAACGAATGTATATATACATCACAACATAACCTACATACATATGTTTAATTAAATATGCTTAACTACTATTTCATTTAGACGATACATTTGGTGCAGTGGTTGAGCTATGGACTGCTGCGCTGCGTATCGCGGGTTTGATTTCCGCTCTGGAACAAATGTTTGGTCTACAAATATTTGTTCCAGGTCTGGGTGTTTGTAAAAATGCGTCCATGACGTAAGAAAAACTCCTTGTGTGGGGCAATGTGCAAAACAAAAGGTAAACGTTGCACAGTTGCCGACTATCTGTGTGGATGTGAACAAAAGATAAGAAAGCTCTTTGTGTCTTTGGCAGCTCTCTCCGGTCGTAATATCTATCTGCATGAGATTTCTAGGAATTCCTTACAAATTATTAATTAAAAACTGTCGCTATATCCGAACTAGGCTTTACGATCAAAGTTGGTCAAAAACGTCTTTACGATCATAGCCATATGAATTTTGTATTAAATATAAATGCTTTAAATTTTAAGAGCAGTGGTGGCCCAGTGGTTTTAAACAAGTCTTATGAGTAGTGTGACTTAATGTAGGTCTTTAGTTTGAACCCAGCCAGGCATATTCCATCCGCCGCAGGAGGCGTCGGGAGTCGCAGGGTGACTCCCAGCCACCTCCGGGCGGGCCTGCGGGCTGCGAGCAATGGGTAGCTCGCCGCCCAAGTAAAACCAGGTCCATGTAGACGGCGCGTCGTGTTCCACGGGCGCCTCAAAGAGTGTCAGCAAAATCGTCGGGACTCACAAGAGGGCTGTTGCCTGCCGGGGTTGCGGAATGTTTAAAAGAGTTACCGCGGCCTCGAAACACGAAGGGCATATGAGGGAGAACATGGAAGGGTTTTAGTCAGTAAAAGTCTGACACACCCTCCCACTTCGCCCAGATCGGGAGGCAGTTATTGGATGATTTCCCGTCCTTAAAAAAAGCCAGGGACATTATTTTGTGTAGGTAATTTCCATCACCACTACTGCTCTTAAAACAGTGCTCAAAAACACCGCGAGGAAACCGGCATATCCTAGACAGAATAATTAAAAGAAATGCGATATCTATTAACCCGAACTGGTCCCGTGTGGTGGATTATGGCCCATTTCCTCTCAGAGAAGAGGCCTGTGTCCCAATAGTCGGAACACAGGCTGGTTATGTATGTTGTCTTGAAATGTTATCGTAGCAAAATGGACGCTATAACCAAGGTCGTAAAATCCACAACACATCAACAATAGTACAGAAAATCAAGAAATACCTACATTAAGCTTCTCCCAATAGATAGAATTGTCTGGGTGTAATTTATCTATAATATGTATGTATTTAGAAATATATATGTATGTTTATCAGTTGCCTAGTACCCATACCACAAGCTCTGCTTAGTTTGGGACTAGATGGCGTTGTGTGAAAAGTTGTGGAATATTGTGGAATATTATTAGATAAATAGATAGATTTATTCTTTATTGTACACCATAACAGAATTAAATACGGACTTAAAAACTACAAAGCTACAAATGGACGGTCTTATCGTTAAAAGCGATCTTTTACAGACAACCTTTGGATGGATTTGACACAGCAGGAGAAAATAAATACGCGGGTAGTCCATGGTGTACTATTCACTTGTATACAATAAATAAGTAATAACTTACATACTCAATACACATATATAATATATATATACATAAAAAGAACAAAGCTGAGTTATATAAAAAATAGTAACAAATTAAAGAGAGAGATAGAGATCTTTTACCATGTTTTTGAAAGAAAGAAGGGTTTGTGCTTGTCTTACTGACACGGGAAGAGTATTCCACAGTCGTACTGCTTGAGCTGCGAACGACTTACCAAAGAAATTGGTGGAGTGACTCGGTACCTCTAGCCTAGAGTATAATCTCCTATAACAAAATGATTGTGAAAGCTTTTAATACGTCATATAGTAGTAAATTTTAAAATTAATTAACCTAGCTTCTACCAGCGGTTTCACCCACATGTAAATTGAAAATTATTCTAAGGGGTTCCAAGAGAATACATGTATGTACGCTTTAGATGAAAATGTATTCTATGTTTCCTATGTGCTATTACAGGACATAGCCGTTATGTCATGTGGAGTTAACAAACAGTCAAACATATTCTTACACATTTATAATGTAGCTGTTGACCGCGACTTCGTTCAAATAGATATTTCGCATATTTTCCTTGGAAAAAAGCAGCTTATGAGTATTCCAGGTAGTACTGCCAAGTGTCAAGTCTCAACTTTATCCTTCTGCCATTTTTGTTTGATTGAAAAACCACTTAAAAACATCTTAACTTATAATGTACTAGGAGACGCGAAGGGCTTCGCTAGAAATGTACTTTATGGCGATAAAACATAACCTCTTTCTTTTGCAGTCGTAAAAATTTAAGTAGCATACCTATAACCTTCCTCAAGTTTCAAGCTACTTCCATACTACATTTAATACAAATCAACCCAGTAATTTCCAAGATTAGCGCGTTTAAACAAACAAACAAACAAACGTCTCCGTTTTATAATATTAGTATGGATATAAGAAGGATTAATTATTTTTGATACCATATTTTTTGCTATCAGTGCTTCTATTCCTGTAAGTTGACATTAAAATTTTACTACGGATAAAAATAACAGCCTGTATATGAACCAATTTATTTATCCGCTTGGTTACATATGCCTAACATAAGTGATGTTTCCAAATAGAGGCGAGCTCTAGATTTATAAGGCATAAACTTGTTTATCACGTTACATTTATCCTAGGACATTGACATTCTGGCTAGGATGGTGCTAAGGGATTTTAGCCTTAACCATTAGTCTGGACGACTCACACTGTTGGTTCGCGCTCCATTAATAATTCTGGAAACTACCAATCGGGGACCGATATCTCTGTGATCAGTTGGCTTCAACAGCACCTTTTTATCGGTTTTTAGATTTTTTTTTTATTAAAATAGGTTCGCGTTTGACCACCATCTCACTTGATGGTAAGTTATGATGTGGTCGAAGATGGAGCACGCTTACCTAAAAGTAACCTATTCACTCTTGACTTAAAGACTCCTAGGTTATAGCTGTCGGGAAACACAGACTCCGGCAGGGAATTCCACTCCTTAGCCGTACGCACAATGAAGGTATTCCCAAAACGTTTTGTGCGTATGGGTGGGATGTCCACCATGTAACGATGGCGCTTCGCCGTTTGTCTCGTAGTCCGATGATGGAACGGGCTTGGCGGAATTAGACTGTGTAATTCCATCGCACACTCACAGAAATGTAACCGATAGAAAACCGATAGACTTGCAACTAAAATTCAAATAGTTATTTGAATTTTAGTTGCAAGTCTATCGGTGTTCTATCGGTATAAGTAACGTAAAAAATGTACATTTAGGTGTCGGAGCATTCTACCACATCGTTGTTATCCGGAAACATGTCCAGAAGACTGGCAGCATTGCCAAGTTTAATTACTATGTTATTTTATATTCAAAGAATGAACTAGCGCTATAATCATGAAAAGTGTCGATCAGTCGACGAGAAATCTCCTTGAAAAGGCTTATGGGGTCTGAGTGTAGAGGCACTACAATCTATAAGGTATTAAGGCTGCTTGAGGGCCTAAATACCTTATCTTATAGATCATTGCGCTGCCATAGAGCAACATTATCACAGCCCACCGTTCTTCAAACAAGAGTTATCAAAATCAAAATATTCTATTTCACATGGGCACTTATAAAACGTCAGAAGTTAGTGTACGGTTTGAAATTGGTCGTTTTCTATGGTGATCAGGAAAAAAACTCCACAGTTCCTTTTTTCAAAACCGCATTTTTACAATGTATCCATAATAAAGGTTACTTAGCTTGTTCTGCCGAGTTATCGACTCAAGTTACATTCCAAACCAGACGCCTTCTATTCCAAATTAATGTCATGTCAACATCATCTATTGAATTGATCTAAATCTGTCAAACCAAACGTTTTCATTGTTATTGTCTTAATTTTTCAAGTCATTCGGAAAAGTGTTCTCACTTATACCCTTATACCTTCTTTTTTTTTTAACGTGGTAAAATTATCAAATAAGTCCTCCCACTGGAGGGACTGTCAGACTTTTACTGACTAAAATCCACGGTGTTCCTTCAATAACCCTTTACATACCGGGGCCACGGTAACGGGATGAGCCCCACGACCCCGGCAGGCCTCGTCATGTTGCTGACGCTCTTTGAGGCGCGCGTGGAACACGACGCGCCGTCGACCCGGGCATGGTCCATGGTCGGACAGCGAGTTGCCCTTTACTCGCTGTCCGCATGCCCGCGCCTACGGTGGCCGGAGATCGTCGGCCGACGTCCGACGCCGTGGGCGTCTACCACTGCGGCTGGGCTGGAGGGACGACGCCATCCTCTCCCTCACGCGGCCCGCCTCCTCCTTCGGAAGCATGACTGCTTCGCAGAAGGAGGCGACCGCTTCCCACTCCCTCTCGCCCCGCAATACCCTTATACCTAACACTTATAAAAATAGTAGTGATAGATAGTAAAATGAAACATAATCTTCACCATTTTTGGTGTTGGGGGACATTTATCGTTTAATGACTCAAAAGTGAGTAATTATTTGCATTAAAATTAATTATTTTGTAGAAAATAATTTCTCCACTTTATAATGCTGCAAGATGAAAAAAATTACAAAACCAACCCCCAACTAAACATCCGTTTGATTATATTCAACGCCATTAACAAATTACAATCAAAACCTGCTACAAAATTTAGCAAAACTTGCGCTAATTCAAGGAAGATTTAAGCGTTTTCCTGCTTCAACACAAGTTTTTGACAAAGTCGAGTCGTTCGAGTTGCGGAACCTGCTCTAAAAACCGCTGCGGCATTAAGGAAGCAGTTATGGTTCCAACTTTTGAACGTCACCTGGTATCTTAGTAGTACATTAGCTACTTCACATTTATTATGATTTCATTGAAACTTTTAGCACAGTCGGATTATGTTTTAGTGTGAGAAAAGCGTACTTCACTTGATTTTTAGGTTTTAAACTTTCATATGAAGACGTATGAAATCTCAATAAAATCACAGCCAATTTGATTCTACAGGACTAATTCAGTTGAAGTTAGGTGGATGTGTACTTTTGTGTCCCATACATGGACGCTTTACAAAAAATAATATTTGATCTATGTTTGGTATTAGCCAGGCGCGTGCATAGGATTATGACAGGGCATGCGGCGGAGTAAAAACACACAAAAACTTCTTCTTTTATAGATTTTTAGCATAGTCACAGCCACGCATCGCCACCATGCTACGATGCGTGGCTGTGGCTATGCTAAAAATCTATAAAAGAAGAAGTTTTTGTGACCGATTACTCACAAAACTTCTTCTTTTATAGATTTTTAGCATAGCCACAGCCACGCATCGCCTCCATGCTACGATGCGTGGCTGTGGCTATGCTAAAAATCTATAAAAGAAGAAGTTTTTGTGTGTTTTTACTCCGCCGCATGCCCTGTCATAATCCTATGCACGCCCCTGGTATTAGCCCCTCAAAATATTTAATGATTTGGTAAGTAAATTTAACAATCAACCAACATTCGCTCTTTGTGAAAGTTACAAAATATTTATTAATATAAAGTTAATAAATAGTTAAATAATATTAATTTTATTTATTTATTTACTTCAAAATAACACGGACAAAGGCCAATTTTTTTACATTACTTGAAGACATGTTAAATAATAAGAACCGCCAGTTACACTCACAGTACTCCAGACATATTACATTGAATTAAATATCGTTTATTTCAGGCAATTTTTAAACCTATAACACACAGAGACACAATCTTAACTAACATGAAAAAACTAACTAAATAAATTCAAAATACAAAAATTATAAATATGTGGTATACAAAATAACGAAATTCTTAAAATGTCTTTTACCTCCCTTGTGACTCTGAGAGAGGGACGGTCCGGTACACAGCAGTAACTATTTCATTATAAACAAGATTTCTATTCATCTGCAAACAAACAAAATAATATAAAACAAACAAACAATATAAGCCAATAATAACATTCGTTATATCACTTGTCACAGTTAAAAACTATTTTCATTATTTCCTATATCTCCAATTTCGTTAATTTTGAGTAACGTTCAACGTTGTTATAAAAGTTTCAATACACAGTTTAAATAATTTCCTAACTATAAATAATACTCCTTTGACAAGATATCTCTTAATTACGTAGATACCATGATACAAAGCTAATAAAGACAACGGAATTTTCCATAAAGTTGTATCTTGTCGTCTAGGGGGCGCCACTAATGAGAATTGAAATATTTTAGAGGCACGCGGGAGGAAGACTATGTAATAGAAGTTGTAGAAATAATTACATTCCTTACTTATTGTGAGCTTTCTAACAACATCTATTTATATCAACTCTTTTAAATTTAATATTTACACGGAACACATGCAGATCAGTCAAAAAGAAAATCTGACGCCAGTCTTGCCAAAGGGTATCGTGTTACATTTTTTATTTTTTTTCTGGGTGGGAAAATGATCTTATGACTCCTCCCTCGGTGGAGCCACAGAACAGATAAAAGAGGTTAGAAAGGAAATAGTTCCTGATTTGTATGAGAACGCGTGTCGCCGCTTATCTCCCACTCTTTAGCTTCACTACAAGCAAGAGGCCCGTTACGTATGCGAATTACGCAGACAAATAAATTACACACACTTAAATCGAGAGCTTGCTACTGATCATTGGCTGAGCATCGGGCAATGTATATTTTTTGTAATGTGTTGCAATAATGTTGTTAACGTTCGGAATTTCATAGTGATCAGAATATTTATATGTTTTTTACTAATAAAATTGTAATTAAATGTTATTTTCGACTTACCGATGGAAAGATATACCTCCTCGCTCTATACTTGCGGTCTCAGACCAATAAAAAAGTATAGCTCAAAAAGTGAGGCACTTAATATGAAGACGATTCGGCAATATGAAGACGGCCGCTCGGTAGTCTGCCACGAGTGAGCGAGGGTGCGTGACGTAGTTGTGGTAACTTAATAATTGCGAAACTATGCCGTCCTGTTTCATACACTGCTGCAAAAACAATTCATGTTTTCAAAAAAAGTCTTCCGGGATTACTTTTCACAAGTAAGTATCCGATTTGGTGTGTAATTTCAACAAAATCGTAAAATATTTGTCATAATTTCTCGTAACACGAATTCTTGATACCATTGTGTCAGTGTTGCAAGTTAAGAACATTATTCTTTTCCCAAAAGTAAGGGAAGTTGTGATTTTTTACGGACACCACAAGTATGTTTTAAATCTTATTATTGAATATTTTTGGAGTTTTTCTTAGTTTTGGATTATTTAAAGGTACTTATGACATTATGTATGATACGTAAATATAATTTAAAATATTTTAAAATAATAATTACTGATATTTTTTTAGGTTTCCAGGTGATGAAACGTGGAAAGAAAACTGGATTAAAGCTGTACGGGATAACAGAAATGATGTCGAGTGGCTCCCTTCAAATATTTTTTCTAATTTAGTAGATGAACATAACGTGTATGACGTAGAGCAGCAAACAAATTTAATAAGATCTTTAAATAATATATACATAAATATAAGATTCCACCATATTGCAAAACAAGAAACTTTACTTATAAGTTGTAACTCAAAACGTCAGACATATAAAAAACTGACACAACATATGGGGCATAAGTAAGTTTGGTGTGTTTTGTAAAATTAATGAAGTGTCGATCATAAAATAAATTATTCTCATTAAACTTAATTCATTAAATTCTCATTAATCTTTCATTTCATTCAACTAAGACAAATAAAACACAATACTATATAAGAATAAAACTTTGGAGTCTTGGGAGTTTTAGCACAACGCTTGCAACATTTTTCTCTAGCACACATGCGCAAATCTACGATATCTTACACCAAGTTACGCACACAAAGCCGAGACTAGGCCTCACTTTTTTCGTCGCGATTGTTTACGACGGCTCCGTCTATACTTTTTTATTTGTCTGAGCTTGCGGTCTAACTTTTTGTTTTACAGGTTATAATTGCACATCATGGCATTTTAAAGCAGAGCTCTGTGTTCCAAAGTAGTCCGAAGCGCACTAAACGCAGTGAATGAATTAATCGGTCGAGCTATGATTTTCGAATCATAAATGTGGCGCGCTCGCCACGCCTACATTACCATTCCAACCTTATTCATCTATTCCGTGGGTGAAGCGGAAGGGAGTGTCAGACTTCTACTGACTAAAAACGCACCTTCTGCTGACTTTGCATTCCGAGGCCGCGGTATCTCATTAGAACAATTCCCGCAACCCCGTAGAACAATTCCCGCAACCCCAAGCTTCTGGGTTGTGGAGGTCAAATAGGCAGTCGCTCCATGTATAGCACTAGTACTTCGATGCATCCGGTTAAACGATTTATCCCTGTCTACTAACAACAGGGATAATTCGTCATCTGCTTTTCGAGAAAATGTATTTATTTAAAAAGCTTTTTAGCAAAAAATAGAACCGACTTCCATATTTATAAAATCACTACAAAGGCAAAAAGAACTTTAATTTCGGAAGGCGGTGTCACAAACGAAAATATATACAAAACTAAAGACACCGCCTTCCGAAATTAAAGTTATTTTTGCCTTTGTAGTTATTTTATATGGAAGTCGGTTCTATTTTTGCTAAAAAGTTTTTTTCACGCTTTTTAGTGGGTCGGTTTGTAATTTATCTAGTTACAAAAGCCAATATGTTAACTACTTATCACCTTTTACAAAATATTGCTTTTCCCGGTGCAGAGCCGTTAATTTTTGAGGATTTATCCTGGTACATCACCATCAGCTCTACTTCACCATATGCATTGTAACGAGCATAAAGTGTTTAACATCCATATTGAAGTAATCTAATCGCAATCAACGAAATACTTATTATTGAGTAGTTTCGGTGGCCATCTGGGGTCTTCATCATCAGTTCCACTTCCTCAAATGGTGCTTTTCGAGAGCAACTGCACAAGATACTATAAGATTTACCCAAAACGCTATAGGTGTGCCTATAACATTTGAAGAGTTCCCTCGATTTCTCCATGATCCCATCATCAGATCCAAACGTGACGACAATGGGACCAACTAGAAAGTATACCCTTTCAAACAAAAAAAGAATTTTCCAAATCGGTCCAGCTATCTCCGAGTTATGAGGTAACATACATAAAAAAAAAAAACAAGTTCAAGACGAATTGTAAACCTCCTTTTTTGAAGTCGGTTAAAAACTTAATTTTTAGGCATCGTTACGTACCTAAGCACAATTCACGCTATCAAAATGTGAATTAACTTTAAAATTCCCGAATCGCGATTTTTTGAGGTAAAGATAATATGACCCATTTTCCACTACACAGCAATACGGCTTAGCTACTTGCTTTTATTATCTAATTTGCGTATCATTTTTAATAACGGGCACGCTCGAGCCTCGGCTAACACAAACAATATGTATAAATAGTACCTACACTTTCATTGCAGCATTCGGCGGAGGTGAAGGTATGTAACAATAACAGGCAAACATACATACGCGTGTAGTACATACTGAAATTTAACGCCTTTTGTTACTGTAAGAGTCGCTCCACACGATGTGTAGCGGTACCGCTGCTAAGCAAAATCTTGTGAGCGTTAAGATACTGTGTATGATACATACTAGATATATTTCTTAAACAAATTAAAATACTAAATAGGATTAGACATTGAAATCATCCACACTATTGAACTCCGAACTTTGAAGTTAACTTTGAGAGCCTTGGCCCATACAGCACAAGTTCAATATTAATTTAGGCGTCAAGGGAGTATTGAACTATGTTAACTTACAATTCACACTTATGTTTTGACACACCACGAATACGTGTTGTTAATTAACAAATATTATGAAACAGGCTAATTTAATAAAAGGAATGACATATTTATAAAGCTCTAATAATTATATTTTTCATTGTTAATTCATTGGTAATCAATAAATCGCTGTCAATCGGAAATGTGCTCAGAACATTGTCTGCATGGTGACTATGCATGGTAATGCTGATTCTTTGTCAGAACAAAATATAAGCTCTTTGGTCAAGTGAAGAGTCAAATAACCTGTAAAGCTTGCAATACATGTTGGCTGAGCGTTGTCGAGTGAAGGCCAATACCAACATGTAGACAGTATATTTGCCTTGTCTTGCTATCGCTCGGTGTCACTTGCCTAGTTGGCCAAGTGAAGGCCAGCGCCAACGTGTATAGAGCTCATTTGGTGCAACTTGTCTTCGCTCGCCGTTGCTCGTGATCACTTGCCTCAATTCGAATCGATGTCGGTTTTTGGTCACAAATCAAAGGCGCTCGTCTGCGCTCGGCCAACGTGTGGGCAGCTCTACAGACCCTCTTCTACATTGGTCGTCTGCATTGGCGTTTCGACGAACTTGTCCAACGTGTGGACATTATTTCATGCCTTGTACCTATTTGCCAACGCTCGCGTTAGCCTACGCTCGGCCAACATGTATTGCAGGCTTTACGGATAAAGCTGATAAAGCCCCGGCTCGATTTTATGCCATAGCAATGTTGCAGCGCCTGACAAAAATCTGACTTAATTATTTGACCCTGGGCAAATTTTAGTCAATTTACTTTCAAGCAAATCAAGGCGTTGAATACTGCTAGTTTACTAATAAAGCTAAGCCTAGTCTAAAATATTACCCAACCAAACCAGTAGCTATATACATTAGCAAAACAGGCATATAAGTATATAGTAAATCAATCGAGTAAGTAAATATATAATTTAATGAAAATTTGCAGTAAATCTTTTCAATGCGTCGCCGCTCATAACGTATTGTGTGGTCCGCCTCTAACGTTTTTGAGAATTAAGCCAAACCACAAGGGAAAATGATGGCTATTTAAAGTCGCTCAGAAAATTCGCATAGAAGCCAGTAATTGCGGGCGATCTTGTGGGAATGTTGGAAAAATTCCGCCGAGGCTGAATTTTTATCAATACCTATCTGTCTTTGCAAGTGAAATAGTGGTATTTGAATTCTTTTGGTACCGTTGAGGTGAGTCATTATGGGTTATCGCGCAGTTTCGCTGGAATGGTTATTTTCTTTGTATGTTTTAGATACATCTGGGATTCAAATTGTTTTGGTTACTCTAATGACGTGTTGTTTATATCTATTATGACTTTTTTCTGTCTTTTTGTTGTTATAGAATGGTTTTGTAGTCAAATTTTGTTTTATTTTATTTTTTTAATTGATAATAGGCTCGCGTTTGACCACCATCTCACCTGATGGTTAGTGATGACGTGGTCGAAGATGGAGCACGCTTACCGAAAAGTAACCTATTCACTCTTGACTTAAAGAGCCCTAGGTTATAGCTATCGGGAAACTAGGGACTCCGGCAGGGAATTCCACTCCTTAGCCGTACGCATAATGAAGGTATTCCCAAAACGTTTAGTACGCATAGGTGGGATGCTGAAAAAATCTTCCTATGAATGCATTATGCTCGTACGTTAAAAATATCGTATATATGTTTGTAACTGCCTACCCCTTCGGGCTTACTAGCGTGATACTATGTTATGTGTCTGCTGCGTAGAACACATTGATTGATCCACAATATATCTAGGTAGACTCTTACCATTAGTCAACTATTGACATCCAATTAGTGCTTTGTCATTCCCACACACTAATTACTTAGTACCGTTTGTACTACAGTCCACTAGACTTGGATATGTCGGCGTTAAGACTTGATATTCGTTGCGAAGATAATTCATAATTCAGAAATAGAGGATCCTATTTCTGAATTAGGAATTGAGTAGTCCTCTTGCAAAACACGTTATTTAAAAATGTTATCTTTTTCTAAGTTGTTACCGACTTTAACATAATCTGTCCAAACTAATTAAGTTAGGAATAAAATGGAATAGAAAACTCAATACCCTTTCAAAAGTCTCCAAGTTAGGTACTGGTAATTTAATAGTCCTCCTAACTGATTTCGGCCTCGGCGTCAAAACGTCAATGTGAATATTTAAAATAATTTTACTCAAAGGGCCTAAATGTGTATACGACACAATAAATTATGGGAAACTTTGTTAAAGAGGCCAATTATTCGAAAATATTGAACCAATGAATTTCGGAGTTCCTGTAAAAACAACATAAGATGACGTTTTCGCAGAGTTATTCGATGTTGAGTACTTCTCTAACCCTGATTAGCGCCAAAATACTATTAAATCCGGCAGAAAAAAGTGAAGCTCTAGTAATGATAACGCGTTTTTTTTTAGAATTTTGTCGGGACCGAATCGTTATCACTGGTTGAGTGTCACTTTACGAAAGGGTAACTTGCGGATGATTGATGTAAACACGTCCAGCGATATTGAGTTGTACCTCCTACTTTGCGTTCCGCTAGAGGGCGCGCGAAAATAAACATTAAATCCTTAGTACGCCGCAGTTATTTAGCAGTAAAATATTTGTCTAAACACAAATAATTAAAAGCTCAAACAGAGTTTCAATAAAAAAGTGGGTAAATATCTGTTATTTGTAAGACAGCTTATTCGTTAAGAAAAATAATCAATGGCTCGAAGAACAAAAATATACATTTTATTTTTAAATCAATACTTAAATATAACCTAGAATCATGAAATTTTGTATGAAGCAATGTCTTACTGTACTTGTAAGGATATCAGAAATTCATAAACATGTAGTTAGTTCGGAACTATTGAATTTATATACTTCGATGAGTTTTTAAGTAGTCCTCGGTGCGTGAGTCCACGTCGCACTTGACTGGGTTTATTTTTATAAAATTAATCAGGATATTTTTTTTAAACTTACAATATTTGTTTTATTAGGGATAACGAACAAAAAAAAAATGTTTTAAAATTAACAAATTTAACAAACTTAAGTATTAGGTGCCTGTGTCTATCTGTTGTAATCCACGGATTACAACGCTAGCTGCTAGATGACATTAGGCTTAAAAACTAGAGCCAACGATGTAACTAGTAAACAAGAAGAACTTATATTTTTTTTATAAAGAGAACTAATAATGTGGCTAGAAATCACATTACTAACAATCTTGTTAACCCCTCCAACAAAGCTATGTCTGGAGTGAGTTCACAGCAATAGTGAAATGGACAGGGTTTGAACCCGCGACCTCTCGGTCACAAGTCCAACACTTTAGCCATTTTGAAGAAACTTATAGACACACGTTAGACACATAAATAGATTATACAACGTGTAATTTAAAGGGTATATACATACCGAGTGCACGGCTTCTTTGGATGATAACAAACGAAGAACAAGGGTTTTCTTAATCCTATGTCTACATGTGTGGAACTTATTATAAATTTCAATACATTGATACCAGAGACCGAATTTTTCAAATTAAGAAGAACGAAGAGAATTATCGTTTTATTGGCAAGTGACGTGGAAAGTGATGACCATCATAGTGCTGAAACACGTTTGTTATTATTGGTATTCAAGAAACATACGAAACCAACAATTTGGGTTCAATTCTGTGAGTCACTTACTTTGAGCTGAAACTTTGCATAGAGACTCCATACCAGATGTTGTCTTCAGTCCTTTTGGATAGATATGGGGTTTCTGTTACACGTTGTATATTTGGGTTATTATTAGGTTGTTGTATCCTTTAGAATACATCTTTTTTAAATGTTTTCAAAAATGATTAATTCTAAAAGATATAACAACCTTGCTAAGAAAATTAGAAAATATTTAATAAAATATTTCTTATTCAGTACTGCATTAGAACTAGATTTATTTGCTTTCCTATGAGCTCTGCAAACACACAGATATGTGATGTTACCTCATAACAATGACCGGTAAATTACAGTTCATGAAAGTCAATACAATATATGGATCGTCATGATTGCTTTGTAAACAGTTGACTCTCAATTGGACGTGGTGTGGTCAGCTATAATCGAATCATAATATCAATACTTCTGTTGACATGGCTTATCGTTTGATTGTAATAGGAAAGACGGTTTGGTCAGTCGTACGGTACTGGGGTCGATTTCTCTCTCGTGGAGCGAAGAGTCGTCCCGATTTTGCCAATACATAGTTTAAGTAACATAATATATTCTAAATAGTAATTATAACTATTGCATTACATTAGTACATATAAATCGACCAATCAGGGGATCGGCACTGGCTTTCCTTAACACAGGCTAGCTAGGAGAACAGTATCTCACCCGTTTTGTATTGCACTGTAGAGCCTAAAATTACAGAATTCCAACAGATGTGAACACTGCGATCTCATTGTGAAATAAATACTATTACTGTTATATTCATAAATTTTAACCACAACGGCCTTATACGCGCCAGGACAGATATCGCCAATGTTGGTGATAAGTCTGCAAGGTTGAAGTGGGGTTGGGCGGGACACATGTACAGGATGCACGAGGACAGATGGGTGCCTCAAGATGGACGTCGTAACCGAGGCAGAGATGATCTTGACTAATTTCTACGGATTAGCTGGAGAAGATTGAAGAAGAAAGTTGTTTGGAAAGATTGGGGAGACCTTTGTACAGCAGTGGGACAAATTAGGCTATCTAAAAAAATGTTAATACTCTTAAAGTACGAGGTAAGTTTGAAAAGCTGATGACTTCTCCCGCTCTGGATGGAGCGGAAGAGAGTGTCAGACTTCTGCTGACTAAAAACCCACTCTGTTCCGTTAGAATATTCCCGTAACCCCGGCAGGCAATGGCCCTATAGGGCCTGTCACTAGTGCTGAACGGCTCATTAAGGCGCGGATAGAACACGACGCGTCGCCGCGCCGCCGCCGAGCGGGCATGGTCCTTACCAGACGGTGAGCTACCCCTGCACGCTGTCCACAAGCCCCGGCCTACGGTGGCCGGAGATCGGCTCGCGATCCCCGACGCCCAAGGCGTCTCTCGCGATGATTTGGACATCAACTTGCATGAGTCTGACTTAGCGGCGCGCGTTACCGCTGATTGTGTTTTGATTGAATTCAGACTGTGTACTAAGTCTTTTTTTCTTTTGACGTCGATCGCTCGATCAAGGCTAGAATTCATAGGGGCCGCGACCCATTGATTTAAAAACACTGGTCTAGTATCTAGCCACAGACAATTGCTGAAAAAGAATAATTAAACATACATATTTTATTGACTACTAGCTGTGCCCGCGACTTCGTCCGCGTGACCTAGTGACTTTTGCAGAATTTTTAATTTTTTAGGCAAATTAATTTAATTTTTTAATGATTTTGAAAACAAAACTCATACATAATTTGAATGTCATATTTATTAATATCTAATCAAAAGTCTAAAAAATAAGTTTCAAGCTTCTAGCTTTAAAAATGACGCAATTTCCATACAAACATTCATCCCCTATTTCAACCCCTTACAGCCCTTTTTTCGCAATAAAAAGTAACCTATGTCCTTTCTCAGGCTCTAGACTATGACCGTTCCAAATTTCATTAAAATCGGTTCAGTAGTTTAGGCGTGATTGAGTAACACACAGACAGACAGAGTTACTTTCGCATTTATAATATTAGTAAGGATTATGTCGGTGTCGGTGACTTGTGATCGAGAGGACGACCTCTAAACCACGAGGTTTCAAACCCCACCGATTACACAATTGCCATAAAGCTATTCCAGGCACAAGAATATTTTAGTTGGAGGGGTTAACAAGATTGCTAGTAATGTGAATTCTACCCAAATTGCTAGTTAAAAAAATGAAAATAAAACGATGGCTTAAAGTTTTAGAGCCGCTGAGCAAATCTCGCATATACAATTTTTCGTCGATACCATGGACCGTTGAGGAGGTTATATGACCGGAGTCAGTCCTATACGTAAAAAATAGCGTTTGAACTGAAAAAATATTCGAAAATTTCGATTTTGAAAATCGGAAGAAGTTTTATTTAAGTTTGCAAGATTAGACTGAAGCAGACAGACATAACAAGTTAAATAAAAGCTTGTACCTAAATCAAATAAATCAACTCTGGCACAAAAACTTTTACTAGCCAAATAGAAATATAATACAATTTTTATTCGTTTTTACAGCTTTCCGTATAAATATTTGCGTTTATAGATCCGAATTGAGTTGCTAATTTCCTAATAGGTAAACATGATATACAACATAATGACATTGACATAAAAACGACATCACCGGCTTACACAATCAACATACATCAAAGTGAGCACACTCTGAAATGGGACGATAACTTTAAAACATGATGGCTTGCCTGTAAGCCGAGGAAGATGTACGGAGGTATTATTTGTTCAGCACACCTGTGACGCAATCGGATTGCTTACTCACTTGCAGCTATTTCATGGTATACGGATCGGGTCATGCGGATACTAGGGCTGACATACATTTATATTTATATTATAAATGTGAAAGTTTGGATGTTTGTTACTCTTTCACGCAAAAACTATTGAACGAATCTGGTAGTAGACATCCTGCAATAACACATATAGTACTTTGATCCCAGAATTCCCACGGGATCGGGAATTACGCGGGCAAACCCTCCCACACGCACGAATTCGTGGATAGAAGCCAGTGGTTTCATAAATTTGAGACGATATTCTTTTGTTTTTTTTTATAGGCTCGCATTTGACCCTCATCTCACCAGTTGGTAAGCGATGAAACGGTCGAAAATAGAATACGATTCAGCAATAACCTCGTGAAGACATTATAATGCCTTTGTTTAGCCAATTTAGACCTTTCAGAACAGCTGAAATTTCAGCAGATTAGCAAATTATGGCTCTTTTATTTTCTGAACTTATTCACTTTAACATACCCTACCTATAACGTTCCCACTTTTACGACACATGCTTCGTCTCTTTGAAAGAAAATAGGCTGTAATCTACCACTTTTCGATCCTATTACATTCCGGTTTTCCCACAGAATTTTCCTTCAACGTGAGCGCAGTGGCGATGATGTGAACAACACAAAAAAACGTACCTGGCTTGGTTCGAACCCACTAACAATAACTCGTAAGTCATTCCTGAAATCACTAGGCCACTACTGCTGTACTTAGTTTTCAAACCATAATCAAAATAGTTCTCATTCATTTTATTATTGATGAGCCCTCTCTTGACCTCGATTACGCCTAATGGTAAGCGGAAGACGAGGTCTACGATGAGACATACAAGCCCAGAGGGTGCTGTTCACTCTTGCTTTGAAGGCAAATGGGTCATATGCAGAAGGGAGCTCAGAAGCCGGCAGGCAGTTCCAAACCTTAGCCATGCGCACAGTAAATGTAGAAGAACAGCGCTTAGTACGACGAGGCGGTATATTGACCAAGTGAGGATGATACCCAGCAGTAAGTTTGGTAGACCGGTAGTGAAAGGGAGATGGGGGAAATATGCAGATTCACCTACTTAAAACAGGCAGCAAAATGATTCATGCTGTACATAGAGATTCTTTGAAAATAACAACCGTATTTAGTGATTATAAAAGAACTCATTTAAACATACAAAAAATTAACTCAAAAGATGAGAAACTCTTTGTCATCCCTACCGTATCGGCTAAAACAGGGGTACAGAGCTTAAAGTGTCACTCCCGTTAACGCTTACACAGAAAACCTTCCATGCATGCCTGACGATACGAGCGACTCAAAGCGAAGATGTAATTGTGTACTGCATTGTTCGCTTAGTAAACTTCCCATGGAAAACGAAAATTTAAATTTATGGGGAATAATATTATGTGTTGGTTTGAGGTTTTATCGTTTTAAGTTCACTGTTGTATTTTTTTCATGTTTTAGAGATTTTAGACTTAGAATAATACAGATTATGAAAAAGTGGTTTTAAAAACCTCAATGTAATTTTAAAGACCTGTCTATAAATACCACACACGCATAGGTTTCATGAAAAAAGAAATTCACTTTCTTAAATCAGAAAGCGGTTTACAGAATACACCTACCTACCAAGTTTCACATGTATAGTCCTAATAGTTTCGGATTAAAACGTCTGTGACATACGGATGGACAGACAGGCAGACATGACGAAACGAATGGCAAAAAAGTTCTGCTTTTTACCATTCGGCTACGGAACCCTAAAAAACCAACAACAATAAAAACAAATATAAACTGTTTTGCAAAAAAAACGGGCACTAGATTTTTTTCTCTGCTTCAATGAAGAAGAACAAGAAATAGGTTTTTAATTTGACGATGTATTGGCATGTTATTTGAAGCATCCTGGCATGATTCTTTACGTTCCAAATTTAAAATTTAATAATAGAAAAATAATGATTATTGTGGATTATTCTAAAATTGCTTTACTAATGGCACGAATTGCTGAAACGATTTTTAACTGATTATGATATTTTAAAACTTTTTGGATATTTTCTGCAAATTAAACAATTTAATCTTTCTTTTTACATTAAATACCACTTTTTGATATCAGTAATAAAGCGATAAGGGCCGGTAAAATTATAACCCTACTTGAAGAAGGTTGTTCGCAAGCTTACGTGTCTCAGCGGCTGTCGTTCAACTGTCCAGAGGGACTTGGCAACGGTATCAAGAGACCGGTTCGGTCAAAAGAAGACCCGGTTCGGGAAGAAAACGATGCACAGAACCAAGAAATGACCACTTTTTGGTGAGTCAGGCGTTGCGGAATCGTAAAGCATCA
The DNA here is from genome assembly GCA_943138885.2 of Tholera decimalis. NCBI lineage: Eukaryota > Metazoa > Arthropoda > Insecta > Lepidoptera > Noctuidae > Tholera > Tholera decimalis. The sequence goes on from OW964555.2 coordinate 31,251,706, forward strand.
AGTGTGGACCTGAAGAAGAGCCTTGAAGAAGTAAGAGGAGTAGAAGTTAGCTTGTGGACGGTCAGGAGGAGGCTTTTGGCTACCGCCCAGGTCGGGGCCCTAAATTACTCCGTGAGCACTGTGTTGCTCGACTTCAGTTTGCTCGGAACTGTGCTTCATGGACTCTGGTGGACTGGAATAAAGTACTGTTTTCTGATGAAGCTGGAATCTCTTTGTGTGGAGAGGACCGACGCCGGCGAGTGTTGCGAAGACCACGGGAACGCTATGCGGAGGTGTGTTTCGAAGAAATCACTCCTTATGGCGGAGGCTCCGTTATGTTTTGGGCAGCAATTAATTCGACGGAGCGTACGGAGTTAGTTTTGATAAAAAATGGAACATTAAATGCACACCGGTACATAATGGAAGTCCTAAGGGTGCGTTTCCACCAGAGATGTGCGATGGAAATGTGTCGTGCGAGGATGTCTAGCTGTGCTGTGAAAATGTGTGGGCGTTTCCACCAAAGCTGTGCGATGAAAATGTGCCTACGAGGATGTGTAGCGGAGCTGTGAAAATGCGCATTAATGTGTGGTGCGAGGATACGCAAACCTCGCAACACATCCTTCTCAACACACATTCCTCGCAACACATCCCTCGCAACACATCTCTCGCACACATCCCTCGCAACACATCTCTCGCACACATCCCTCGCACACATTCCTCGCTTGTTTTGTATGCGCAAAAATCTAGCTCCACTGAGCCGTTTCCACCAGAGCTGTGCTGACCGAGGCGAGGTAAATGAAGCGATCCTATTGGTTCTTTACAAACACATCCCTCGCTACGCATCCTCGCACATCTCTGGTGGAAACGCAGCCTTATTCCATGTGCACAACCCACATTGACTGCACTTGGGGAAGATTCCACTTTTATGGACGACAATGCTCGCCCGCAACGTTCTGGCGACGTGGAAGCGTACATGCAAGAAGTTTTTTTTTTTTTTTTTTGTGCACCCGTCGTCACAGGGCATTGTTACTGATACCTCCAACATAATTGGAGTCCTTGTCATTCCGTCTTTCTTTTATCCTTCCTCTTTCACACTCTGGCTTAAAGTTCTTTACTTTTTATGCATAGATCTACCAACACGGGGACAATGAGGGGGGAAAACAGCAATAACTTTTCATTGTGATAACAATTTTTCTCTTACTGTCTAAACTTATTCTTATTTTAGTTTCCTTAAATCTACTATTCACAACAGGCAGTACAATCTTAAAATCTTAACTAAGAAGAACAGGACTGAATTATTATTACTAAGGTACATATATACTATTCAACAAATTGTCTTATATAAATGCAAATTTATACTTTACAATTGTAAATCTTATACCTAACTTATTTCTATGCTCCTAATATTAATAACAGGGTTACATATGTTAGCCTAATTATAAAACTATAGTTACCTAACATACTTTTCTTATCACTTATTCCTATTATTGACTATTTTACAAATTTTTATACAAAAATCTAGGAACATATCTCTGTCCTTTCTAGTCATAATTTCCGAAAGGGAATTCCGATCAATTTTCGTATCTAATTTGAATTCCAACCTCTGCCTCTCGCGATCATGGGCCTGGCAGTCCAGAAGGACGTGAAGGACAGACTCCGAACACGCAGGATCGCAGATGCACGATGGACTCTCCTTGCACTTGAAACGATGCAAGTCTTCGGAGAATCCACCGTGCCCCGTCAAAACCTGGGTGAGAAATCTGTCCACCTTTATTTTACCGATGATCTGGTACGCGGCTATCGCGAAAAACACCTTGGTGACACTAGCCGTTTCGCCGGTACGATACCGCTGGTTCCATTCATCAAGCGATTGCATACGAATGCTCCGCTTGATGAATGAAACCGGGCAGCTGTCGTAGTCAAAAGCGCGTTTTAACTTCAGCGCAGCCTCCTTGGCCAGATGGTCGGCACGCTCATTCCCCTCTAGTCCTGCGTGAGCTTTGATCCAGAACAAACTGACATGTTTGTCCTGGAGCAGAGCCCTCCGCAGATGTTCCCGCGCCTCGACGGCCAGGGGATGGAGGGCTTTCGGATTTTTGAGCGTGAGCAATGCCGACGAGGAATCGGAATAAATCCCGACTGATCCGGCCAAGTGGTCCGCGGCCATCCGCGCCGCCCGGCATATCGCCAGGAGTTCCGCCTGGTATACCGTACAGTAAGACGGCAAAGCAAGTTTGAGGGTTTTGGTTTCGGCGGCGCCGGTCCATACGGACAACGCCGCCCCTACTTTGCCCTCAATCTTGCTGCCGTCCGTAAAGATGTTAAAGTTACTGTCGCAGTTCGCGTAATATTGCTCCTGGTCTACCAGGCACTTAAACTCAAGGTAGATATGACAGGCGGGGTGCGGAGACCGCAGAGCCGAGGTCATCCGCTCCACCTCCCGATCCCCTATTACCCGCTGGGGCACCCCCCTCCTCGCCTCGTATAAGGTCGCTGCTTCGCGAACACGGAGGTCGAGGGGGAGTATCCGAGCCAGCAACAGTGCTGCTCGGTATGCCCTGGAGAGTTTCTGCGCGAAGCCCTGCTGGACCGCGTTCAGCCGCTTGCGGATACCGAGCTTGTCCACGGCCGGTGCCCAGACGGCAGCCGCATACAAGATCACGGGCTCAACCACCGCTCTGTAAATGGTGCGGATTACTTCAGGATGGAGACCCCAGCTGGCCTTAGCCGCACGGGCCAGCTGGTGGTAGAAGGCGACCGCGCGCTTGCAGACATTCGTGACGTGGGTGTTAAATGTGAGGTTCCGGTCTATGACGACCCCCAGTAGCTTGATTTCGTTCGTCAGGACAATGTCGACCCCGCCCATATGAAGACGCGGGGTGTCATACTTCAGTTTGCGCGTCACAACCATAGCATTTGTCTTGTGAGGTGCAAACCGAAGTTTATTAGATGCACCCCACGCCCTCACACGCTCGAGGGCGGCATTGGCCCGAAGTTCGATCTCGAGGGCCGTCTCACCCTCGAATACCAACACCACATCGTCGGTGAATGCCTGCGCGTAGTCGACTTTGGCCTCCAACTCCTGAAGAAGTGGATCCAGGAGCAGGTTCCATAAAATCGGCCCGCCGATAGACCCCTGCACACAGCCCTTCCCTGTTTCTCTTACGTGCTCCTCCCCCAAGTACCTCACCCTAGCACGCCTGTCGCTTAGGTAACTGCCCAGGAGCCGCCGGATGTTATCTGGGCACTTTTCCTCAGCCAGCCTGATCCTAATCTTGGGCCACCAAGCGTTGTCGAAGGCGCCCTCTATATCCAGTGAAACCAGAACAATGATTCTCCTCCTCTCCAGATTGTGTCTTATGTGTTTAACCAGGGTATAGAGGGCGTCCTCGGTACTTCGCTGGGGCATAAAGCCAAACTGCCGAGTACTTAGCTTGGGTACTAGATGGTGTTGTAGCCTGGCGACGAGCATTTTCTCCAAGATTTTCCCAAGCACCGGAAGGAGCCCAATCGGACGATACGACTTGGGAGTCGTGTAGGTGGCCTTCCCCGGCTTGCGAAGGAAGATCACCGTGGCCTCCTTCCAGGGCCTCGGAAAATAGTGGAGCTCGAGGCACTTGTTGAAGACGCCCAAGAAGAGCTCCGGGTCCAGTTCAATCGCGTGCAAACATATATCAGCGGTAAAACCGTCCGTACCTGGGGCCTTCTTCGGGTCAAAGGACCGACTAGCCAACTTCAACTCGAGATGAGTGAAGGGTGGGTCATCTTGGCCCGAAAAAGTCTCAATGTCGGCCCGCCCGGCCAGGACCCTCACCCGGCGGTGCTCTTCGGAGTCATTCTCTTCGGAGTCCTCCGGGTAGAAGGTCTCAGCCAGGAGTCGGGCCGAGCCCCTGGCATCTAAGCCCATGTCGTTTACCATAAGCGGTGGATCTAAGTCTATTCTGGAAGTACTACCGAGTACCCTGTAGATTCCCCCCCACACAGATTCCCCATTCTGGCGCTCGCAGAAGGATACCCAGCTGCGTGTTTGCGCATGCCTTGCCTCGGTCTCATACCTATCCTTCGCTTCCAGGTACTCTCCAACAACCTTGTGACGCCTAATCGGCGCTGCACACCTAATCCTACTTTTCTTGGTGGCCACCTCGCGCTTAAGCGCTGCCAACCCCTCGTTCCACCACGGCATCGAAAGGACCTCCTTATGTTTGATGCGCGGTATATTTTTTATACAAGTTTGTTCTATGATATTTTCTAATTTTATTATTGTTTCGTCCAAATGTGTTGGTGTCTGTATATTTTTGATTGTGTCTGTTTAGTACCGATCGTTTCCGAACGCACCCTTTTGACATAAAGAAATTTGTTCTTGACATTACTCTGACTTGACAGATAGATTTTGCTTCCTTGTTGAAAATGTCGGTCATGGGACCCTGTTAAGTTAATTATAATTGGTAAAATATCGTTTGGAATCGCCTGTTGCAACCGATAATTGGGTCGCGATTATCAATTGTTTGAAATTGTAATACCCATTTGACGAAAACCCCGGGATATTTTTGGATCTAACGCCGGTTGTGGCCATCCGCGTGGCACGCGCTCGAGTTGGAAAAAAGTAGTGATAAATAGCTCCCACAGTGTTTAATTGAACCTTGTAATCCCTGATTGACGAGAATCCAGGGATATTTCTCGGAACACATCGCCTTATTGCCTCATCCGCGTAGCACGCACTTGCTGGAAACGAGTTGGGCTGTGATGCTGTTGGAACCGCGTCATCTGGAGACTGGCGCCTTGTGAACGTCCACAAACTTGACTTGCATCACACTTTCATTTACTCACCTCATATTTACATACATACCACACTTGGGGCGTGACCTTGGAAGGTCGAAGCTTGGTGAACCCAGCACAGAAGGTTAGTGGTAATAATGTGTTCATAAAGCCTCAGAGGCTATAGGCCTTTTGTTTATTGTTGATTGTAAGCAACGTTTATAGCTCCACGTACCGTGGACAGTTCAGACCATCCAGTTACCGTTGCACTGGCCAATTGTAGGACTGAACATTTTGGTAAGCAGAGCGTGGGTTTAATATAAAATCCACATAGTAAATTTTGGTAGCAGGCGTGGCTCTTATAAGATCCACTGATTCATTCTGGTAGTAGGCGTGGCTCTTATAATGTAAGATCCACTGGTTTGATTGGAAGGTTTTGAAAATAACTTTAGTTTGATTACTTAACACCACTTATAACTTAATAAGTTTGAATATATTGCTTTGTCAGCCGGGCTCAAATAGTACTTGTAGTTTGTACTGTAATTTGTAGTGCTAGCCCCTTGGTATTGAATTGACAAGTAAGATTTGTTTGTGAAATTAGGAATTATTGTTGTAAAAGTTGTTTGGTATTTGTGGCAATTAATAATTGAATGTCACTGATCTGAATTCAAAAGGTTATCTAAATAATAATTACACATAGTCTAACATAATAGGACTTGAATGGTGTGGATTGACTTATTGCATTTATTTGTTTATTGGATTGTTGTTAGAGATTCTCCGGCTCAATATTATACAGTCAATTGTTGTGCTTATTGATATTTATTTGAGGTTGATCCAGCATTGTATTATACATTCAATTGTTATTTATTTTGTAACTAGCCATCCTTAGCAAGCTAGATTCATACTTGGAATAGGTGCAGGGTCGGATTTGGACTTGAAATAATTGAATTTGAGTTTTATTTTGTTGAAATTATTTGGTCGGCTAACAAGTCATTGTTGTTTGTTTAGTTAATTTTAGCCTGTTGTATTAATATTTGATTGTTGCAATGGCCTCATTAAGGGCAGTCAGGGAGGCTGCTGCCGGATTGACCTCACAGTTGAGATGGTTCACATCGGCAGCTGCAACGGTTGAGCGTGTAGAATTGGAAGAGCTCACCCTTGCTCGGTATGGACAAGTGATTGAGAGGATCAAGTGAGCTGATGCTGCGCTCATACGCTTCAACGAGTACATCATGGACGTGGATTTGGGGGTGATGGATCAGACAGCCCGCGATAAGATTTTGGGTGACTATGACCAGATTGTCCACCTGGGGGATGTCATATGTCTATGAGCGCGGGAAATTTTGAAGAGCCGGGTGCCTGATGCGGCCAAGCCACAGACCCCTGTTGTTGCAGGCCCTGGACTATTGAGTAGGCTGCCCACCCTGGAGCTGCCACATTTTGACGGTCGCTTGGACCACTGGCTGGGCTTCCTAAATCTTTTTGAAAGTCTTGTGGATGCACGCTCGGACCTCGGACCTGCCCAGAAGCTGGCCTATTTATTGTCTGTCCTGGAGGGCGAAGCCAGAGCCTTGGTGCAGCACTTGCCGGTGACGGATTCGTCTTACCCGACCGCTCTGGAACTTCTCTCCCGACGGTATCAGAACAAGCGCTGCCTGGCTGATGTGCACATCGACCAGATTTTGGGGCTACCGGCCATTGTCAGCACGTCGACGTTGCGCACTGACTTGCTGAACCCGTTGGTCTCAGCGACCAACGCCTTGAGACGCTTGGAGTTACCGGTAGAACATTGGTCCTACTTGTTGGTGCACATAGTGCTGCAGTTGCTCCCCGCGGAGTTGAGGTCACGTTTTGAGCAGAAGTATGGTGGGGATAGTGCCACCCATCTTCCCCCCTTTGACGACCTCCTCAAATTTTTGGAAGACGAGTGTCGGTTTTCGGATAACACTCGTGGCGCCACGGGGTCACCCCCACTACCTTCTCAGCCCAGAGACCAGGGACGGACTAGGGCTCGGGGGCCTGTTGATGTTCCCCCCGCCCCCCGTTTTGCTGGCGCCCGGAGTCCTCGGGCTAGGGGGCCTGTTGATGATCGCCCCGCCCCCCGTTTTGCTGGCGCCCGGAGTCCTCGGGCTAGGGGGCCTGTTGATGATCGCCCCGCCCCCCGTTTTGTTGGCGCCCGGAGTCCTCGGGCTAGGGGGCCTGTTGATGATCGCCCCGCCCCCCGTTTTGCTGGCGCCCGGAGTCCTCGGGCTAGGGGGCCTGTTGATGTTCGCCCCGCCCCCTGTTTTGCTGGTGCCCAGAGTCCTCATCATTGTGACTTTTGTAAGGCAACGGGGCATGTCATGGCGCGTTGCCCGGACTTTTTGAATTTGCACGTAAGTGCCCGCCGCCGTATTGTCAACGCACGTCGTTTGTGCTTTTCGTGCTTGGGGGCCCACTTCCATCGGGACTGCCCCGACCCCCGCCCGTGTAGAATTTGTGAAGGGTCCCACTTGGAGATTTTGTGCGCCAACGCGAACCGCTCCAGCAGACCAGCTTCTGAGGGGGGTTCGCGCAGGGGGGGGTACCCCGGAGACGAGCACCGGGCCGAGACCCGCAATTCTGTATGCCGCACTCCACCCCCCGCGCAAGTTGAACGGGAGCCCCGCGAGCGCCATTTGGTCTCCCCTCGTCAAGGAGAACGCGCATTGGCTGCTAGGCAGCAGTGGCCGGGTCGGCGCCGCTGCCTTTCCCCTCCTTTGGCGGAACGTCCCCGGTTGGAGTCGCGCCCTCCGCCATTCGGGCATCCGGTGGGATATGCCCCTCCAGTGATGGCGAGCGGCTCAGGACACCGCGCGGACGAATATTTTGATTGTTGGCCTCGTCGTGAACGAAGTCAGCCTGGATGCGGCGATCGGTCGCCGCCCAGGCATCACTAAGAGATTGACGCCTGCCCCGCTAAAGGACCCCCCCGATCAAGACGGTTTTGTTGCCAACGGCCTCGGTCACGGTCTGGGGACCCTTGGGTGACTCGATTGTGGTCTGTGCCATTTTGGACACGGGAGTCCAGGGTTGCCTTTTGTCGTCTTGGTTAGCGGGACAGGTTGGCCTGAAGGTGAATGACCTTTCAGGCAAGATTTGGGGAATTGGCGAACCGGCTGACACCACTGTTGAGGGAAGGACCTGGTTTGAAATCACCCTTGTGAGTTGTCCGTACCCTAAAATTGGTGCTCCTGCCCTTGTTATAACTGAACTTGGTTGGGACGAGCCACTTCGGGAAACCCTGTTGGAGGACGGTTGAGGCACTCTAGCCTTCCTTATGGGGCCCGTCACCCCCCTTTGTTGCCCAAGGAGGGCCACTTGGTTTAATTGTTGGTGACTGATCGTCACGTTAAGAACTCGCATGCCGGTTGCAATGCGCTGTTGGCCATTCTGCAGCGAGAATTTTGGATTTTGTTGGCTGATCTCGTCAATGAGGCGAGGCCCTTTGCTGGCGTCGTAACGGACTTGTTGGTTCCCCTTTGTTGAAGACGTCCACCCTTCGTAATAGTAAGATTGTTAAGGCTTATTTGTGTGTTTGTCTGCCTGTCAACCAAGGCAGTACATTTGGAGCTGGTAACCTCCCTCTCGACAGAGGCCTTTGATGCGACTTTGGAAAGATTTGTGTCTCGCCGTGGGTTACCTTCTTTGATTAGGTCTGATTGCGGTACGAATTACAAGGGTACAAGTAACTATTTGAAGGAGGTACACGCCTTCCTAATGAGAGCCAGGTTGATATTGGTAATAGTTTGGCCCACCGAGGGGTCACTTGGTTGTTTGACCCGCCAGCCTGCCCCCATTGCGGGGGTATTTTTGGGGCCGCGGTGAAAGCGGCAAAGGGACGCTGGCGGAGATTGTTGGGAGACACCGTTCTCACATTTAAGGAACTAGCTACGGTATTTGGCCGCATTGAAGCTGTGTTAAATTTGCACCTTGTCAAGACTTCCAATTGATTAGCGGACGGGTAGGCCCGTCCGGGGGGGGGGGGGGGGTAGAAGTTTAGTACCGATCGTTTCCGAACGCACCCTTTTGACATAAAGAAATTTGTTCTTGACATTACTCTGACTTGACAGATAGATTTTGCTTCCTTGTTGAAAATATCGGTCATGGGACCCTGTTGAGTTAATTATAATTCGTAAAATATCGTTTGGAATCGCCTGTTGCAACCGATAATTGGGTCGCGATTATCAATTGTTTGAAATTGTAATCCCCATTTGACGAAAACCCCGGGATATTTTTGGATCTAACGCCGGTTGTGGCCATCCGCGTGGCACGCGCTCGAGTTGGAAAAAAGTAGTGATAAATAGCTCCCACAGTGTTTAATTGAACCTTGTAATCCCTGATTGACGAGAATCCAGGGATATTTCTCGGAACACATCGCCTTATTGCCTCATCCGCGTAGCACGCGCTTGCTGGAAACGAGTTGGGCTGTGATGCTGTTGGAACCGCGCCATCTGGAGACTGGCGCCTTGTGAACGTCCACAAACTTGACTTGCATCACACTTTCATTTACTCACCTCATATTTACATACATACCACACTTGGGGCGTGACCTTGGAAGGTCGAAGCTTGGTGAACCCAGCACAGAAGGTTAGTGGTAATAATGTGTTCATAAAGCCTCAGAGGCTATAGGCCTTTTGTTTATTGTTGATTGTAAGCAACGTTTATAGCTCCACGTACCGTGGACAGTTCAGACCATCCAGTTACCGTTGCACTGGCCAATTGTAGGACTGAACAGTGTCTATTGTAAAGTGTTCTCGCGTTTTAATTTGCCCCAGTTTCTCACGAAACTGGGCCCAATTCGCCTTTTTTGTGTAAAATTTTCTGGTAGTATGCCTAATAGTGTTTGTGTTAATGTGTCTCGTGTTGATTAAGAAGATGATGGCGTTGTGGTCCGAGTTGATCAGGTCTTCGCGCACGCACCAGCCGTCCACCAAGCCCAGTAGGTCAGACGATACAGCAGTTACATCAATATAACTACTGTACCTTTCGCCACCCCGGATAGTGTCAAAGGTGGGGGTTTCCCCTTGGTTCAGGAGGCAGAGACCGAGATCCTCCAGGAACCCGTTTAGTTCTTCGCCTCGGCGGTCTGTCACGGGGCTTCCCCACCAGACGCATTTGGCATTGGAGTCGCCCCCAATAACAATGCTCCGAGCTCCCGTCTCGCACTGCACCCGGCGCAGATGTGCCAGGTACGAGTCCATCGGCAGGTCAGGCTCAAAGTAAAATGAGACCAGGATTATCTCCCAGTTGCGAACACGGATCCCCACCACTGACATGCAAGAAGTTGGGATCCGTCGTTTAGATTGGCCAGCTCGAAGTCCTGACCTCAATCCAATTGAGCATTTCTAGGATGTTCTAAAGAGACGGGTAAGATCAGTGCAACCTGCTCCACAAAACATCAGGGAGCTAAAAAGAGTCATTGCAGAAGAGTGGGAACGTATTCCTCAAAACGTTATTAAAAACATCGTGGAAAGCATGCCCAGAAGGATTCAAGCTATGATTTTGGCAAGAGGAGGTCACACACATTATTAGGTTTTTACATTTGTAACTTTATTTAATTAAAAAAAGTAAAAAAAAATCTTGTCTTTATTGCCGTCCACTTCTTATTGTTTGGGCGTGTACATCGGTTTTAAAGAATCCGTCGTATTTTTTTCTTTTAATTGCCCGAATTCACTTCACGCGAATTAATTTACACGATTGTAAGTATACAGACTACGTCAAAGCAATAAATTTCATTTAATTAACTCAAATCGACCTTAGAACGTAAATTTCCTTAGGTGCCCGTTTTTTTTTGCAAAAGAGTGTAGATAGATCTAGCAAATTTCGTGCTATGTATTGGTACGAAGTTTGCTGGATATAATATATGGAAAAACTGATCAATTCAGATTTCATTGACACTATTTCCGTAGAGGCAATAACAGTATGTAGTTCGATGACAAGCCATTTTTTTTGGGTGGGAAAATAATCAAATGTGGAGTCATTTGATACCGCTGCGCTGTGGGTGGAGCGGAACGGAGTGTCAAAATTCTACTGACTAAAAACCCACCCTGCTTCTTCAGATGCCCTTGCGTTCCGGGGCCGCGGTATCTCGTTAGCACATAACATTCCCACAACCCCGACAGAACAAGCCCCTGACAGACCAATTTTTTAATCAGGTGCTTAAAGCAGACAGAGTAGAAAGAAGAAAGAAAAGTATTTATGATTGATTATAATTATTACGTCTGCTGAATAATACAAACATAAATTTAAAAAAACTATTTTGCAAAAAATAAAACCGACTTCCATATCAAAACACTACAAAGCCAAAAATAATTTTAATTTCGGTAGTCGGTGTTATTGGTTTTGTATTTTCTTTTTTTTTTCACACCGCCTTCCGAAATTAAAATTATTTTTGGCTTTGTAGTGTTTTGATATGGAAGTCGGTTTTATTTTTTGCAAAAAAGTTTTTATTTTCGCGCTTTTTAGTGGGTCAGTGAATTTTCCAAATCGATTCGTAAATGACGGAGTTATGCGCGAACAAAAAACGCAATGCAGAGTAAACGAAAAGATCATCAAGGTAAATTATTTTTTTCGACTTTTTTTGATTTTTCAGAAACGGCTCGTCCGATTTCGATAAAATTTTCATGGGACCATTTGGGAAGTATACCCTTTCCAACAAAAAAAGAATTTTTCAAATCGGTTGGCAAGCGACGGAGTTTTACGTGGACAAACATAAAAAAAAAAAAAAAAAATACAAACATCCGAATTGAGAACCTCCTCCTTTTTTAGAAGTCGGTTAAAAAATAATTATATTAATGTTCTGATACGATTCCGAAAATTCATTATTTTCATATTCGTATCAGCATAGATATAGGAAGGACCCAACTACCACTTATCCAACTTAAAATTAAATTAAGACTCCATTTCGTTATTGCGAAACCCCTGAAAATTAAACAACGATGAAAAAAACTGCGTTATCACTAGATTGGATTTCAATTTTACGTGTATTTGAGTTAATTTTCTATTAACATAATTACTTTTTCATGTTAATTTTATAAGTAGGAATATTTTTAAACTTGTGATGATTTTTGTTTCAACGTAGTGATACTTTATATGTATTTATAAAAAAAAACAATCAACATATTTCGTAATTGTTGAAATATTATGTCTCCTGTCCCCCCACATATAACTCATGCAAATAATACCACTTCAAAGCCTTTTTACTTACGCATCACCAAATTGAAAAAACGTTTTAACAAAAATTTTAAACGCCTTCAAAACAACCGAATACACTACTGCACTACAAAAACCTTGAAAATCGTTTCATTGGATGTCTAATTCTGATAAAAATAAGGGCTAGGTAGGTACCTACTCACATCCTAAAAAACTTTAAAAAACGTGTAAAATTCAATAAAGTGTAATGACATTCTACAGAATAATAATTTTCCAACAGACCCCGTGCAAACGGGGTGAAAAAACGCCTTAAAGAACATTTCTTCTCTATTGTAAGACTTACCGTTAAACTTGATAGCAATATTACTGTCATATATTAGAAGCAGATATTAAATATTGTCTCAAGTTTAAAGTTACAAGTCTAAGTTATATGTTCAGACCGCAGATAGTGGAGAATAAAGTAGGAATAGTGGTCATACTATGTCGTCCGGATATTCGTTAGTTTTCCTCTTGTCTTTATACTGATATTTTATTTTTATTAATTTTCAACATTCTAGAGCCTATATTCAGTGCTATTTCTTAAAGAGTGCATTCTTTGTTTTATAATCGGCTTTATAATATTCAATTAGCGTTATTATATTTACGCATTATATATTCTAATATCTATTTTTTTTAAATAAAATAATCTAAATACATAGACTTAGTTTAAGTACTGATGAACAATTATTTTTTCATATTAAATAAATAAATAAATAAATATAATAACCTTTATTTCAGACCATTATCCATAATTATTACAAATATTTGTTTTTTTTTTTTCACTTTACAACTTTCATATATAATTTGAATTTAGAATCAGTAAATCAAGGTGTCGGCTTCCAGTTTAACCAGATGCAGCCGAGTAATAGTGTTTTACACGAAGCGACTGCCAATCTGACGTCCACAACCCATTACCTGGGTAACGCAATACCCTTGGTCAGATCAGTGTCAGATTTTCTGGCTTTGAAAGGTGCCCAAATGACAGCCGGGAAAATGCCACCAGCTTAACGTGCTTACCAAGGCACAAAGAAAAGAAAAAAAGAAATTTACTATAGCAAGACCCAATAGCACTTATTGCCAGACCCACGGTACCACTACACTACACCAACGAGGCAGCTAATCAGTCAATAAGCATATTTATACATGAAAATATGTTACAAATTAGGCTGCATATCTTTAGGTATTTTTTTGCCAGGTGGGAAAATCATCGAATGACTTCTCCCGCTCTGGGTTAAGCGGAAGAGTGTGTCAGACTTCTACTGACTAAAAACCCACCCTGTTCTTTCAGCTGCCCTTAAGTTCCGGGCCGCGATATCTCGTTAAAACATTTCCGCAACCCCGGCAGGCAATGGCTCTATGGGGCCCCGTCACCGGTGCTGACAGCTCCTTGAGGCGCGCGCGGAACAAGACGCGCCGCCGACCCGGGCCTGGCCCTTATCGAACGGTGAGCTACCCCTGCTCGCCGTCCGCAGGCCCGTGCCTACGGTGGCCGGAGATCGGCTCGCGATCCCCGACGCCCGGGGCGTCTCCCGCGGTTGCTGAGGCGTGAGGAAGAGAGTTGCCTCTCCTTCGCGCGTTCGGTCTTCTCCTTCGCTAGCATGACTATATAAATTTAGGTACTTAGTAGGAAACAGACTTTTTTGACTTTGAGATCAAACTACTATCACCCTTGTCTTCAAAACAAGTCAAAGTCGAAAAATAGTGTACTTCGTTAATGGCAAACTTACAAGTGTAATGAAGTTTCTAAGAAGGTACTACTTCATAACTTCATAGTAGTGCAATAATAATAGTAACCAATGTGTACCTTGAAATTCTCTTCCTAGCTTAGTATTGTCATTGTTGACACTATTTTGTGAAAACGGTTTGGTGTAGCTTTACGGGAAAGTAGAGAAATTATATGATATTTTATTTTGAGAGCCTAGTATGAAGCTGTGGCCGATGTTTCCTAACTGACTACCCTGAGAAGAAACACCGAAACAAACACAAAGGTCAACGTCTCAAGTCCATAAAGTTTGTACAGGTCAAATCATACGAGATAACAAGAGCCACGTAGGTTTATACCTGTGGGTCTCTTTTTAGGAAAAGTGCACACAGATTTAAGTGTCCGGTCCAGATGGTTCAAGTATTAGTCAGTTATCGTGTAGCTCAAAAGGTTGTCTATAAAATATCGCTTTTAGCAATAAGACCGCCCATTGTAACAAACTTTGCATTTGTTAAGTTGTGTTATTTTGTATTGTTTTAATTCTGTGACAAAGATTATTTCTGTTTTGTACAATAAACAGTATATCTATTTATCTCAACTTAGAACTAGAGTATTAGGACTTTCTTTGTATAATTTCGTGTTTCTAGACCCATAAGAGTTGTGCTTTGATTTTCGCTGCTAATTCAGTAACAGACGTCGTGTCGATTGACAAAAAGAATTAGGATTGAACACGGCTATTTATTCTCCAACACATCAGTCGAACGATTCAAAATGTAAGTAATGATCCCAGTTGACGTCCGTCACGACTCACGAGCGCTACTCGATTGCGTCCAAACAAATGGAGAGTGCTTGACGTCTCGTCCAAGCGCACTCTTTGCCTGACAGCCCGACACTTACGTCAGTCCAAAGGGTAATGAGTGGGCATTTTTTATATCTCTGCTTGGCTATTGGAGCTCTTACCGTAGTTGAAGGGATTTATGGTTATAAGAGGATTGGAGTATTGTGAAAGAAATGTGTTGTTTGTTTTTCAGTGTAGCTAAGGAGTTTGTTGTGCCACTTTTTCTTCCCAGCTAAATTGCAGGAGGCGAGAAGTGGGTGATTAAGGGGACTGTTATCATTCCAAAAGAGTAACCATGGAACTTCTAGCCGGTTCTCCTTCATAGAAAACGACCTATTCGAACCATGCACTAGCTTCTGACGGTTTGAGTGCCCCTGTACGCCTATGTGAAATAACGTTTTTTTAAATTATATATTTGAAGCTCGAAAACTACTGATTTCAGCATTTTTTCATTAAAAGACTTTTGAATTTGATTTACAAAAGGTTGATGGAGTCTGTGTTAAACATAAAGAAGTAATTACCGAGATTTATTACTATGTAGGTCTAGTCGTTGCAAGCGTTGCAGCTGCGTTTGGCGACACCCGCGTTGCAAGTGTTGCAGCTGCATTTGGTGACACCCACGTTGATAAAATCTTGATGATTGATGGATTACCCATCAATCATCAAGATTACCATTTCTCAGTAACAATCTGACCAGGCAATTCCCGTATATTTATGGAACCTTCGTATTTGTATCGTAGTCGCAAACTTTCAATTACTTCACCATTGGGGTAATATGTACTTCGTTCACTAATTTCCATACATTTTTACAAGCTTGAGACATTGATGGACACTGATACGATTTTAAGTTATTACCGCCACATTGTCATAAGCAGGGTTGAAAAAAATCTTTATCAAGAAGAGATTTTTATCATAAAAATCATTCATCGAAATAAAGTCGCTTACGATAAAATGGGCGGTATTGACTCGATATTAATTTGTAAGCATATTAAGTCCGAAATATAGTGAGCTCTTGAACAAAAATAAAATAATAAAAGAAGAACAAAACGGCTTTCAACAAAGCAAATCAACAACATTAGCAGCTTTCTCTCTGGTTAAGTCTATTACAGAAAATATTGATAAAAAAAACCCGTAACTGTTGTTTTCCTTGACATGAGTAAAGCGTTTGATTTAGTCAATCACGACAAGCTATTAGATAAATGCGAGCGCTATGGCATTCGGGGTCCAGCACTAGATTGGCTCCGAAGCTATCTCTGTGGTCGGACACAGTGCGTAGAAGTGACTCGCATAAACAAAAACTTGACATCAACGACCAATAGATGTCAATATAAGAGCAATCGGTCAGGAGTACCACATGGTAGTATCTTAGGACCTCCACTATTTCTCCTGTACATAAATGATTTACCAAAATGCCACCAATCATAAATGCGTGTTGTTTGCCGACGACGTCTCAGTGATTATACCTAGCAATAACAGTCAAAACAACGAAAAAGAAGTAAACGGGACAATAAATGACATAATTTCTTGGTTAGTACTAATGACCTTAGGATGAATTTATCCAAAACAAAATATGTACACTTTAGCAACTACAATCGAATTAATAAACATAATTTCAACATAATATTCGAAGAAGAAATACTAAATAGAGACGAAAATATAAGATTTGTTGGTATTACCTTAGACGAAAACTGCAATTGGAAACTTCATGTGGAAACAGTATGCAAGAAACTAAATAGATTTGTTTACGCCTTAAGACAGTTAAGAAGAACAGTTAGTGAGACAGCAGCTCTTACTGCTTATCACGGCCACGTAAGCTCCATCTTAAGGCCGGGTTATCCAGAGCGCCGCCGTAGGTATTCGACGCTTACCCCAGGCCCCGCAACGAATAGCAAAACGTAACAAATTACGACGCGCGGGAGACGCGCGCGCCAAGCGCACCGCTCATGAGTTCACGAACTCAAGTAGGTACGAAGATGCGTCACAGAATAGAGCGATGCAGTAGATCAACTTGAATTGATTAGTTTATGTTTATTTTGTTTTGTTTTAATAGTAAGTATTTTCAAGTTTATAGATAGAATAGGTACGTATTGTATAAACTTGAACCTAATTAGTAATAATTAAAAATAAGTATATTTATTTATTTTTGTGAATAAGGTGAATAAAAAATCTGACTGACACGCAGATCATGAATACGGATACGATTCAAAATTACACGCCACGCGCTATTCGATTTTCCCAAAGGGTGCGAAATCTTCATGGCACAGTATAAAAAATCAAGTATTAGGTAGGCACACTTACATTAGGAGAGTTGTATTACAATTCAATTATTGTTATATTGAATGAGGGCTTAGAGGTATTCTGTCGGGCACGCCGCAATTGCGGCAGTAAGACCCCTCTTTGAGGAGTGGCTAGATCGGCGTCACGGCGTCCTGACCTACCGCATGACGCAGGTCCTCACCGGACACGGAAGTTTCGGGAGGTACCTGTGTCTGATGGGTAAGGAAGAGACGCCTGGGTGTCACCACTGCGAGGGTCGCCCTGAGGACACAGTCGAGCACACGGTGCAGGACTGCCCAGCTTGGGCAGAGCACCGACGTGTCCTCACGGCGACAATAGGCGGAGACCTCTCGCGCCCGGCCTTGGTCGAGGCCATGCTGCGGGGCGAGAGGGAGTGGGAAGCGGTCGCCTCCTTCTGCGAAGCAGTCATGCTTCCGAAGGAGGAGGCGGGCCGCATGAGGGAGAGGATGGCGTCCTCCCTCCAGCCCAGCCGCAGTGGTAGACGCCCACGGCGTCGGACGTCGGCCGACGATCTCCGGCCACCGTAGGCGCGGGCATGCGGACAGCGAGTAAAGGGCAACTCGCTGTCCGACCATGGACAATGCCCGGGTCGACGGCGCGTCGTGTTCCACGCGCGCCTCAAAGAGCGTCAGCAACATGACGAGGCCCCCTCTGCAGAGGGCCGAAGCCCGCCGGGGTCGTGGGACTCATCCCGTTACCGTGGCCCCGGTATGTAAAGGGTTATTGAAGGAACACCGTGGATTTTAGTCAGTAAAAGTCTGACAGTCCCTCCCACCCTGCCCGGAGTGGGAGGACTTATTTGATAATTTTACCACGTTAAAAAAAAAAAAAAAAGAGGTATTCTGTGTGAAATATTATGTTTTTAAATAAAAAATATAAATATTTTTCAATCAAATAGTTATACCAATAATAGCAACACACAAACACTTTTTGGAACGAATTTATTTTACGCGGCTTCTAAACTGGCAGAAATTGTAACACAAAAGTGTTAATACTTACGACTATCTTCTGACGAGAGAGAAGATGAGGGTCCCTCAACCGCACACTTTTTTTTCTCTAATAACTACTATCGTTTATGCACAACTGGCTAATGCCGTGATTCGACTTCAACTTCAACTCTTGCGGCTTTTGTGGAGGACCCACCACAATTTCACAAACGCTGGAGGTTGTTTGGTAAAGTATTTTGGATGATGAAAAGTATTAAAATTGAAGTAAAAAAAAAACAAAATTATTTTGTACGCAAACATGACATGACAGCTTTTGCAATGTCAAATGTATTTCACTCAATGTGTTACCAGTTTACCAGTGGCAGCAGAAATAAAATGAGTATGAAAAGAGAAAATTAGAAATATGGCATAGAACTGTTAAAACGATTATACAGTACGCTACAGCTTTATTTTATTTATCTCAATGAACCTACATAGATCATAAACAAATCGAGTAAATACAAAAGGGAGAAAGCATTTAATGGAGGTTGGATGGGGAACATTAGGCAGTGCGCGTGATTCGAAATGCAGTAAAAAGCCATAGATCCTGACACGATATGTCACATTTTTGACATTTTACAACATATTATCTGTTTCCCTTTGGTACATGAATACTTTATTGGAAAACTCTTAAAAAAGTAGACATACACAAAGATGTGAAACTTTTTCTGATTAATCATTATCATGAAAAAGAAATGTAAGCACTTTTCTCAAGACTATCTATGCTCGTTGTTGGTGTTGTTTACTGATTGCATAACGGTGATCAGGAGACGACTAGGCTCTTCGACCACCTTACGGAGGCAGCTGCAGGAGCTGAACTGGCCCAGCACAAATATCCAATGGCAAAGCTTGTTTTTCTAAGAGATGTTAATTCCCACCATAAATAATGATTGTTCCCGTACCAAAAAACAGAGCACGCTGGTAGAGAGGCCCGCAGGTTTTTTTATCGCTAGATCTCGACCAGCTGGTTCACCAAGCAACCTGCATTCCAGAAGTCGACGGCCACACGCCCAATGGCTTGGACCTAGTGCTCACAAACGTTGCGTCGCCAGAGACTGTCAGTATCGGTCTGGGCCTCGCTCGAATCGTATGACCACTTTCTGGTGAAAACGGTATCTACCTTTTCTCCTCCAGATAAATGCCCCAGGGGCATACGGCGGAAGTATGGGTCAGCAGACTCCGAAACTGCGAAGCGAAACTCGAACTTTTACCGTCCTTCGCTGCCTCCTAGTTATGATAAAACTGGATGGAACACTGGCTCACACCGCACAAGAAAAAGCTAATTTAAATGCCTTCGTCTTTGCGGTAAGTTTACGTCTCGACACCGCGTCTAACTTACCACCTAAAATACCTCACTTTAGCTCCGTAATGCTGGAAATTGCATTTCATGTTAAGGAAGTCCGCAAAGCCCTTTCCAGTCAAGATGTGAACAAAGCCAGTGAACCGGAAGGAATACCTGCTCGAGTCTTAAAGAGTTGTACCCCGGATTGTACACAGTACACTGCAAGCCTGACTTTGCCAGCCACGCAGAGTCAAGATGCAAACCGAGATCTTTAATTGAAAATGATAGGAGGGAGTGAACTAGTTGCCACTCTAACGATCATACGTGAGCTTCCGATCACAATGGCCTGACACTTTGAGGGGCTTACAGTCACCCCAAATCAATCAGACCAGTTTTGATAGCATCTAAATCTCGGTTTAAATCTCCTATAGCGTCTGACAAACTTTCCACCCGCGTAGATGCATACAACTGCAGATCATCAGCGTAAAGTTGATACGAACACCGAAGACAGAGAGTTATAAAGTTTACCGACGTTTACCGAAAATAATAAATGATATTTTTGTAGGAAATGGTCAAGCTGTATATTTCTACACTATGGCACGAGTGTGCTGCGCGTAATAAATATTGTTGACTTGTGACAACCCTGGCCGTTGCGATACTGTCTAGACGTTGTCAGCATTTTCCACAAGATCAAAGGTGTCGACCTACTGTATGATCTTTATACTGTGGTCATAGCAACGACTGATCGACTGTACCATAATAACCATTATGTCTAATACAGTCGAATACGGTCAGTTATTTCAACTCAGGTTATTAACGTACTATTAACGCGTTTAGTAAAGAATCGGATTGATAATCATCAGTATTCTGGATCAAACCCGGTCTCTAAACACATTTTTTTGTAATTTCTTTTTTATTGTAAGTACTTTTATATTATACTAGCGACCCGCCCCGGCTTCGCACGGGTGCAATGTTTATATTAAACATAGGCAGCGTTCGCGAGAATCGTTAACGTACGGCAGTTTTTTCGACGCCTTACTCCATAATTTTCACTACCACGAAAAATCCTATCTATTTTCCGGGATTAAATATAGCCTATACGGATTTGGAAGAATCCCTCTAAGTAATGGTAAAAGAAATTTTGAAATCGGTCCAGTAGTTTTTGAGCCTATTCAATACAAACATACAAAAATACAAAAATACAAAGGTTTCCTCTTTATAATATTAGTATAGATTTAGGTATTTTTGTAAATATTTTGTTGAATAAAATAAGAAACATTTTCATTTTTTTATAGGAGAAAGAAAGTCAAAAATGTTTTGTTTTACACACATATTTGCGGTTTGTAAATCTATTCCGCGTAGGTACTTATTTACTTAGTAAAGTAAAATATTAATTTGTATAATTATGGGTACCTATAATAATATTGTCAAAGTTTCCTTTGAGTCTGACATTTGAAAAGAGCATTATAACATTTGCACACGCGGCGGCTTTATGCTCTTTGACATAGGGTTCAAATTCAATTGTTTCACACACTTTTTGCGGTTGGCAAATCTATTCCGCGAGAAAAATAAACTATTATAGCTTTTGCACGCGTGGTGTCTTTATTTACACACATATTATTTTGTGGTTTCGGAATCTATTCCGCGTAGCTAGGTAGGTACCTTAGAATACAGAAAGAACCTAGTTAGTAAAGAAAAATATTTATATAGGTCTAAATATTTATATTGTCAAAGCCTTCTTCTTTTTTTGTTTATTCAGCCTTCGTAGAGCCAGCGATGACAACTTCTTTTTGTTAATTTTGTCCATTAGTTTTACTGACCAAAATTATAACTAAAATACCTAATAAAAACAATTTATATTACAACTATTTAAAACTAAACGATAGGAATTAATATTTTATAATGATTTTTTGGCTCGACCGGAACCAAACTTAGCGGGGGTGGCAGGTTCGCTAAAAATTGGCATACGTCCAACCTCCAACACGTTCCGCTCGGGACTAAAAGACGCGGGGCGCGCGGCCGCGCGCATGCATATAATAGGAAAACACTTATTTTTGAAATTAGTGGTATAAATATTTTCAAATTTCACATTATGACGACCGACATGTATGTCATTTTATACGACCTTTATTATGGTATAAGTTTTATTATTGAAAGCTTAATAAAACTCAAATAAAATAAGAATAAGACCGTAATTTAGACTTGTCTTTGCGATTTAATTAGATGCAGTGAAATGCAAGTAATCGTGTATCGGATGACCGAAATAGAAAGATCAAAGTATGAATTATATAATATGTTTTTTTTCAAAATTTAAATCCGTGTTATCTACGAATAAAACACAATTGATAACGACGTTTTTTCGAATAATCTCGCCTTAAGGTATGGGTTATTGTTATGGGGTAATTCAACACACATTAATAGAGCTTTCATTATACAGAAAAAGTGTGTCCGAGCTATACTGCCGCCATAAGGAAAAAAGACGCATCTAACATTTTTTCGAAATTGAGTTATCTATATATTCTTAATTAGAAAAAAAAAATGGCATCTGCCAGTATTTTTATATTTCGCATAAATTAAGCAGAACCCTATGAATCTCACTGTTAAATAAGACGTATCTACCATATTAATTAAATATTACTAAATAAAAAAGACATTTCTGACGTACACTAAGTTGAAAAGACGCATTTCAGTAGAAACGTCTTATTTTTTTACAAAATATTTAATTCTTCTGCCAGTATTTTTATATTTCGCATAAATTAAGCAGAACCCTATGAATCTCACTGTTAAATAAGACGTATCTACCATATTAATTAAATATTACTAAATAAAAAAGACATTTCTGACGTACACTAAGTTGAAAAGACGCATTTCAGTAGAAACGTCTTATTTTTTACAAAATATTTAATCTTTACTAATATTATAATGCGGAAAAGTTTGTTAGTTTGTTTGTTTGTTTGTTTGTTTGTTTGCTTGAACGCGCTAATCTTCGAAAGTACTGGGTGGATTTGAATGAAATTTGGTATGGAAGTAGCTTGAAGCTTGAGGAAGGTTATAAGCTACTTTTTACCCGACTGCAAAAAAGGAGAGTTATGTTTTTACCGTGATAGAATCCACGGGAGCGAAGCCCCGCGTGAGTACTAGTTCTTCATACAATTAAAAGACACTTCTGCATAGTCATAAGAAGAAAAGACTGTTCTGCGTAGATGTGCCTTTTTAACTTAGTATTACGAAAAATAAGCAGGCGCAAGTGGCAATTGTGCCCTTTCTACTTAGTATTGCTAGTTATATGGGGTGAAGTGGGGCTCGCGGTTAGAATACCGCCCTTCAGTTGCGTCCAGGCAGTCAGAGAAACGCGCGCGGCCCTTCGTGCTTTAATAAATAAATAATCTTTTATTTCAGATGTTAGATCCATTTGGGTTATTATACAAACAAATCTTAGAAGCTATCAGAAACATAAAATAAAATACTTAACAACTACACCACATCGGTATGTAGGTGTACCCAATGTCCCAATAAAGGGCTGTCTTATCTGTCTGCTATCGAATTTAGAATGCTGTTGGGGCTGACACGTACCCTGCGCATAATGGAAGTGCATCGTTGACGCATGATAGCATAAAAATCGTCTATTCCCGCGTTGGCGAACATGCCCGAAGCACTGCAGTAGCGCGGCAACCCCATCAACACCTTGAATGTATTATTATACTGTACCCGCAGGAAGTTGTATGCCTCCTGAGTGTAGATAACTCACAGACTGCATATGTAGAAAGAATGGCAATACACTATAAACAGCGTAGTCCTAACGAACATACAACGCCCTACGCTCACGCTCAATGTCCAGACCGACTTTTAGGTCTTCAGAAACCCAGTGGCCCGGATACATGAAAGCAGTGACTTGCTTTGATGCAATACCGCAAAGTTTTAACTGAGGCACAATCGGATAGAACTTGTGCCTGCCTTACAAGACTAGTAGCTCACTCACTCTTTTTCGCGTTGTATAGAAGCCCATGGATCTCCGCGTGCCTTTCACACATCGAAAGCACACTTCTCATCGCATTGATCGAAAGGCTCAGCAGCACCATATCATCAGCATAACTAATATTTTTAACGCTGGTTCCATCCACGTGACAACCCTGATAAGTGCTACAGAGCTCAACGATCAATTGGTTCATGACAAGTCACCTTGGCTCACTTCGCAATTCAGCCTGCATTCATCCGACAACGATCCTGCCCATCTGACACAATTTTTACCATTTTTTGATTACCATTGATTGTTTTACCAGAACCGAAGTATTGATATGACTTCCTTATCCACGTACGTATCATTCATAAGCTTCTGCCACAGCAAGTCATACGACACCAGATCAAACGCCTTGGAAAGATATAGAAAACACGCGTTAACAGGCGTTTTTCTAGACGTGTAGTACTGGACAGTCTGCTTAAGCGACAATATGGCAGTTTCTGTAGATAGACCAGGTTTTTACCCAAACTGTGCATCATGCAATTCGATACGAGTCGCCATATATCTATCAAGAAAATTATCTAGTACCTTGGCCAAGACTGATCTGATGCTTCCCCGGTCTTATCTTTCACATCGGGTACAACTATCGTTTTCATTAAGTTGGTGGGCAGATGAGAGTGATTTAAAGAGAGTGAGTAAAACATCGCCAGCACTCTTGGCAGAGGTAGTCATACCCTGGAGATTTGCCCCTTACCATGCTTTTTATTACAGTAGCGACACTTTTCGCTGAGAATCTCACATTTAATTCCATCACAAAATCCTCAGTATCCAATATCTGCGATGTTGGATTGGTTGATAAGTAGAATCAATTTTAAAATGTTTTACAAACAAGTTAGCTACGGGAGCAGATTCATGTTGCCCGGCTACACTCACAGGGATGCCCGGTCCTGGATTCAATTTATCTGTATTAAATCTTTAGATTTGTGATGCTCGGCTAAGATGTCCATTTTCATTTTATTTTGGTTACTCTGGCACCATCTTAGTTTTGATTTAAATGTCTTCCTCTTCACACAAACAAATTGTACCTCTTTATAATATATAATATCATACGGATCCCTAACATTTTTGAAAATATTCTATCGCATATGTTCATCAGGGATAATGAAAAATTGTAATGGAAAAAGAATTTTTGAAATTGGTCCAGTAGTTTCGGAGCCAATTCAATGCAAACAATAAAATTTTTCCTTTTGCTTTTCTTTCCTCTTTATAATACAAATATACATACAAAGCTCTGATTACTGTGTTAACGTTCAAACTTATTAACTTATACTTAGATAATATTGATTATTTTTTCTTTTGAATAGTTTTAAGCGTAATATTTCATGAAAAAAATTCATGAAATATTATAAGTAGTAGTGTTAGTTTGATCTCACTCAAGTTTTTGTCGAAAATTTATTCATTTTAAGAGATTCCTTACAAAGCTGTGATAATTATTATTAATGTTTACTATAATTAGTACAAATTTAGGTAGTTTTATTTATACTTAATCATTAATTTTGTTGGGAAAGGTGTGTAATTGCTATTTTTTATAAAGAATATAAGTCAGTTTCTCATACTTTGTGTTTCATTTAACACAAGATAATTATCGTGTTAAAATGTACTTCAGTTTATAACATAAGATGTTTTGTTAGGGATCCCACAAGGGGCAGGTAGTTTTTAAGTTAAATGAGTTTTAGTATTACTAAGTTGAAAAGCAGCAAATGGCTATTAGCGTCTTTTTTATTTAGTTAACTAGAACCTGGTAATACATCATCACTAAGTAGGAAAGGCGTTTAAAAAAATACTACGTTGAAAGGACGTTTCTAGCCAGAAGCGTCTTTTCATTGCAGTAAAACTTACTTTCTTATATTTTTTTTTGCTAAACAGAAAAGGAAAAAGTTATTTAATTAATACATAAAATTAAATTAATTAAAATTCTCATATAATTTCTGAAAGATCAAACAATAATACACACTTTTGCATAACAAAATTGTAATGAGGTTTATTTCCTTTCGCACAGCGAATTTTTTAATATTTAAAGCAAGTTTTATTTTTTTTCTCCGTTTCGTACTTCATGTAGATGCGTCCTTTTACCTTATGGCGGCAGTATAAGTAACGTCGGACCTTTTGAAACATGCAGGCCGCTTTTCAAAAAACTAGGAGTGCTTACTCTTGTATGTACATAATGGAAATTGGGATGTTTGTTAGAAACCAATTACATTTATTTGTTGACGATAATGAAAACCGTAAATATATTTCAAGAGACCCCACGAAATTGAACATTCACACTACTTGCAGAAGCGCATTACATAAAAAAATTGCTATAGGATGTCCATTAAAGTATACAACCATATTCCGCGTCGGTTAAGAGAACTTCCCTTACATAAGTTCCAAAAGCAATTGAAACAATGGTTATTAGAGAACTGTTTTATACCCTTTTTTTTAACTTTAAGACTTAATATAGACCTGTAAACGAAATATGTATTGACTTATTGAATTTGTGAACTTTTGTATTTTATTTTGACTGTAACCGCATAGTTAATAGTAAATTTTCACATGTCTCTTATAGTTGAGATGTGTAAAGCACTATTTTATAGTAACTCCAATTAGACCATGTCTCTGGCGAAACGAATGATTTTTAACAAATATTTGAATGGCAACCATATAAATTGACATAGGATAATTACATTAATTAGTATGGACATTGATCTCAATATAAATCTTAGACATATTATTAACATTTAACATTTTGACTGGTTTATATTATGAATTTTTTTGTGACACTATTGTTTTTTTTTTATCTATCGAGATTTTTAATAATATATTGACATTTTTAGTATTCTTTTGATAAGTTTAGGAATATAATTATGTATTGACATCTTTAATTATTATTGTAAATTGAATTAATTTTATGATTTGCTGTGCCCTTCGGGGTCCATGATTGTATCCTAGCTTTAAGCAATTATTGTAACATCTAAAACAACATTGTGGAATGCAAATAAATATATATGATGAAAAGAGCTTACTTACCTTCTAAAGTTTATACGTGGTAGATTTTACACGCGTCTTTTATTAAAGAGAAAATAACTAAGCATGTCTTGCGAAATGTGTCTACCATAGTGATAGTATTGCCAACCCTTCTTAAAATACAGGCGGTATGTTATTATTATTATGGGCCTGTGCTGTCCCAGCAGGTAAAAGTCCTTCTTTTCCTCCTTCCACCTTTCGCGATCCAAAATTAGGCCAATTCGATATAATACCATCAGGCGTAATGTAATATGTTATGATTTTGTGGAACGTAAATGTATCATACATTTACGTTCCGAATTCGCAAGATTACGAAGATCTACGAAGCTGTGATTAACACAACAATATAATGATATGTTTGTTCAACCCTTAATCGCTTTGTTGCGCATATTCTGTGGTTTGGGGGTAAATTTCAATTCTAATGAAGATGTTTCAATAATCCCGTATGTATTATTAATAATAGTAAGGTGGGTTAGCGCGTTGCTTAGTGAATAATAAATATTTGCGGTGTAAAATATTTGCTACTGAACTGTGAATATGATATAGTTGTAAAATAAATGTTTATACTTCGGTATTATCAGATACCAGAGGCTTATAAACAAAAACTTGATGTTTAAGGTGTATTCTAATCATAAATACAAACAAGGATAAATCAACTATTAAAATTTACATAGAGGTAGGTAATTCAGTTATGTAAAGTTTTAATAATAATTTTAATTAAATTAAATAAAAAATAAGTACATCACAAGCATACGCGCCGTGATTGTTAGCTGGTAAGAGGTGGTAATCGCCATATCCACAGGCGTCACCTCGGCACCTTTTACCTCATTGCCGCTCCCGGTTGCTTCACTCTATAAGGCCAAAGATAGACCAATTGTGGTAATCACATCATCGCCTGATAGAGTCCAGTCCGAGAGTCTTATGAGCTTAGCAAACTATAGCGATTTGAGGACCGACAGCTGCCAAACACGAGCAGGTATCTGCGAGCCAAGTCCTATACGTCCTCACAATGTTATACTAACTACGTCATTGGGTCTACAGGTAGGTAGCGACATACCTAATTATCATCTGCTTAGCCTTTTCCAACTTTGTTGGGGTCGGCTTCCAGTCTAACTGTATGCGGATCAGTATTAGTGTTTTACTTGGAGCGACTGCGTATACAGGGTGGCAGGGACATCGACGCACAAACGCTTACCATGGATTCAGTGCATGATTCTGGACGCCACTGCGTTAAAACTTTTCATCGGCTTTTTCTAAATTTTTCAGGTTTTTTCTGCATTTTTTTACTGAAAACTATATAAAATCATTGTTTTTATCTATCCCAATGAGATTTTAATAAAAAAAAATTCACTTGTTTCACTTAAAACAGCAATGTAAATAAAACACGAAAGGGCTACCTGATCAGCTGTTTTGCTAGAGTTCATTTGCAAGGTCAACACAGCAGATCAGGTAACCCTTTTGAGTTTTATTTACATTGCTGTTTTAAGTGAAACAAGTGAATTTACAATTTATACGCAGGGGGTCCAGAATCATGTACTGAATCCATGGTAAGCGGTTGCGCTTCGATGTCCCTGCCACCCTGTATAACCTCCACAACCCAGTAGCTCTATAACCTCCTCAACTCCGGGCTACTATTGAGAAATTCCTTACTGAAAACCCCAATAGTACTTTTGGTCGACCCGGGAATCGAACCGGAAACCTCGTGCTCAGCAGTCGCGCTTGCGACCACTCGACCTATGAGGGGAACTTGACGAACGTAGGGACATACCTATATACTTATACAACGTGTAACGGAAACCCCACATCTATCCAAAGGGGCTGAAGACAACATCTGGTATGGAGTCTCTATGCACAGTTTCAGCACAAAATAACTGACTCGAAGAATTGATAGCAAATTATCGGTTTCATGTGTTTCTTGAATACCAATCGTAACAAACGTGTCACAGCACTACGAGGGTCGATAACTTTCCACGTCACTTGCCAATAACACGGGGATTCTCTTCGTTCTTCTTAATTTGAAAATTCTGCCTCTGGTATCAATGTATTGAAATTTCTATTATACTTCACACATGTAAACATAGGATTATAAAATTTTTGCCATATCGTTTATTATCATCCAAAGAAACCGTGCACTTGGTATTTATATACCCTTTAAATTACACGTTGTATATACTTTTGTTGCATGCACAGTACGATGATTAAAATAAAGATTACAGAGCCAAAGCTTACATATGAAACAAATTCAATCGCCAGATATTATAATTACCTTAAAGTTCAAAAGGATCAAAAGAACAGCTCATAATTAAACCCACATAAGCACACCTCACATCTAGCTAGTTAGACAGTTTCTCGTTCTGCCAGCTAATGTTAAAAGATAAGCGTTGTGATTCCAACACCAGTGTACATAGGACGGTAAAATATCTACGTGGATTCTTGTTCGAGTTACCGTTTGTTTAGCTAACATTTTGTGGGTGTAATGTACGTCCTAAACTAACAATTAATTGTGCATAACTGAGGAAGTGCCGCCAACAAGGCTAACACGCTGTGTTTTGTTATTGTGGCCGCAATGAAGGAAATATGTTGTGTATTTGGGAAGGTTGTATAAACGAAACAATTTGTAAGGTAATGTTGCTCGTTTTCGAGATGCGTGTATGAGTCAAGTGTTAATAATGAAAGGATCTGAATACACAAGAATTGATTCACGGTTTTCTTTCCAATTTTGTGAGGGTAAAATACATATGGTGCACTGTCTATGATACACATGTCCTAAGAAACATGGATTAAACAAGAAGTAGGTACCATTAATTGAAGACACAGCTTAATATATCCAATAGTAAGAGAAGCACCTATTTTACCACTAAAAATAAATGATGTGAATACGCCACTCAATAAGTTCGGGAGCAACACACATCGCCATGACAACAGGAAATTAATTCTAATACTCCAGTTACTTGCTCACGCGTCGTATCGTGGGTTTGACATTTTGACAGTTCACGCTCTTTGACGTCTGCAGCCGACAAAAATTTTTTTGCAAAAAATAGAACCGACTTCCATATCAAAACACAAACAACTACAAAGTCAAAAAAACATTTTACCAAAAAATTAAACCGACTCCCAAAAACACTGCAAAGTGAAAAATAACTTTAATTTCGGTAGTCGGTGTCTTTAGTTTTGTATTTTCGTTTTTGGCACCGACTTCCGAAATTAAAGTTATTTTTCACTTTGCAGTGTTTTTGGGAGTCGGTTTAATTTTTTGGTAAAATGTTTTTATTTCACTCTTTTTAGTTTGTCGGTTTTTAATTTACCTAGTTAAAAGAGCCTAAATGTCAACTACTTATAACCTTTTACAAAATATTGCTTTTCCCAATGCTGGGCCGTTAATTTTTGAGGAGTTCTCCTGGTACTTCACCATTAGCTCTACATCACCATATGCATTGTGACAAACATAAAGTGCTTAACATCCATATTCAAGTATTCGAATCGCAATCCACGAAATACTTATTATTGAGTAGGTTCGGCGGCCATCTGTGGTCTTCATCATCAGTTCCACTTCCCCAAATGGTATTTTTTGAGAGCAACTGCACAAGTTACTATAAGAAATACCCAAAACGCCATAGGTGTGCCTATAATATTTGAAGAGTTCCCTCAATTTCTTCAGAATCCCATCATCAGATCCTGACTTGGTGATAAATGGTACCAATTTCGAAGTATACCCTTTCAAACAAAAAAAGAATTTTCCAAATCGGTTCAGCCGTCTGCGAGTAATCGGTGATCATACATAAAAAAAAAGAGAAAAAAAATATATACGCGTCGAATTGATAACCTCCTCTTTTGGTCGTCGGTTGAAAATAACTTTAATTTCGGTAGTCGGTGTTATTGGTTTTGGATTTTTTTTCACACCGCCTTCTGAAATTAAAGTTATTTTTGGCTTTGTAGTGTTTTGATATGGAAGTCGGTTCTATTTTTTGCAAAAAAAAAATTTTCACGCTTTTTTGTGGGTCGGTTTGTAATGTATCTATTTACAAAAGCCATAATGTCAACAATTTATCACCTTTAACAAAATATTGCTTTTCCCGATGCATAGCCGTTAATTTTTGAGGAGTTCTCCTGGTACTTGACCATCAGCTCTACATCACCATATGTATTGTGACGAGCATAAAGTGTTTAACATCCATACTCAAATAATCGAATCGCAATCCACGAAATACTTATTATTGAGTAGTTTCAGTGGCCATCTGTGGTCTTCATCATCAGTTCTACCTCCCCAAATGGTACTTTTCGAAAGCAACTGCTCAAGGTACTATAAGAAATACCCAAAACGCTATAGGTGTGCCTATAATATTTGAAGAGTTCCCTCGATTTCTCCAGGATTCTATCATCAGATCCTGATTTCGTAACAATGAGACCAACTAGAAAGTATACCCTTTCAAATACAAAAAGAATTTTTCAAATCGGTCCAGCCGTCTCCGAGTTACGAGGTAACATACATAAAAAAAAAGTTCAAGAAGAATAGAGAACCTCCTTTTTTTGAAGTCGGTTAAAAATGGCGCCTTAGTGTGGTCATAGAGGACATTGGTCGGTCACAGTTTTGGTTTTGCTTCTCAG
This sequence comes from Tholera decimalis, assembly GCA_943138885.2. NCBI lineage: Eukaryota > Metazoa > Arthropoda > Insecta > Lepidoptera > Noctuidae > Tholera > Tholera decimalis. The sequence continues at coordinate 31,282,387 of OW964555.2, forward strand.
TTGCACGGCTGTAGGACTGCGAGTTGTAATCTTACATTATAAATGCAAAAGTTCGATGAAACAAACATCTAATCTGTTACTCCATCACGCCAAAATTGCTGTACGGGTTTATTGAAATTTGGTATGTAGATAGCTGAAATCCTGGAATAACTCATACGCTATACGATACATACATAAGATTGCAAAGTAGAATTGAAATTATTGAAACTTTATTTTGTTGTACACTACCGACATACGAGATCTAACGACGTTCCAGCGTCGCACGAGTCAAATTTACTATAAAAGAAAATGACTAGTCTCTGCCTAATTTTACATAAATGATAAACATTCTTCTTCTTCTTGTATAATTGTTTTTTCTATTACTTAATTAAGCTGAGAAACCGAGAGAGTTACGGAGTGACTTTGATCTATGCCTACTCTCGTATTTTTACCCGACTGCAAAGGAAGGGTTATGTTTTTCGCGCGTATCTTGTATGTATGTATGTATGTATGTAATAATCTTCTCCAGAACCGCTGAACGGATTCACATAATTGAGGTACCTATCGTTAGATTTGTCTTAGCAGCCCAAGTGTACTTAGATAGGTGACGTTTGAAAAAATTAAACATGGCGGCTGTGCGAAGCTATTATACATAGTGAAATTTTTATTTTATTTCGAATACCACTATATGGGTATCAAATTAAAGGGCTTTTTACAAGGATTTCAAAAAGGTATGTCATATTTATTATTAGTGTAATATTGGCAAAAATAATACAAAGAGAAAGTTTAAAAATATGGACTTAGCTCTTTCACTTTCTGAATCCGGTGGGGTGCCAATGTGACACGACCGGGAAAATTAAAAAAATTGTTAATTAATATTTTAACTGAAATGTTGCAAAAAAGAGTCATTTAAAAAATCTAAAAAACCCGACTGCTCAACTGAAATGCAAGAAACAAGCACATTTTTATTTTAAAAAGTGACGAGCCGGCGGACCAATCCCATTAAAAAAAATGTTCAATTGGGTCCTGCTTGTCACTTTTTAAAATAAAAATGTGCTTGTTTCTTGCATTTCAGTTGAGCAGTCGAGTTTTTTAAATTTTTTAAATATTTTTTTTTAATATAAATCTTAAATAATGCATCCACAAAAGTGTCGGGCCTAGCACCTTTAATACAAGTTGTCTTGTGAATTTAGCAAGGGTGCTAGAGTCTTTGCCGTGTATAACAAAAATATTTAATTTAATTCTCAGAGTAGGTAGTCAGTTAGGAAATACCGGCCTCATCTAGCTAAACTAAACACGCAAAAAACATGACGTGTAAAAGTGTTATTTATAACCAATTTACAAAATAAATATAATATAAATAAATAATATAAATTCATATCATTTCATGCTATTTTAATGTACATATGTTTTCACTTTACTATGCAAATAAAACTATTTTATGAGAAGTTACCTAAAAATAAATAGATGTGACACCTAAGGTTTAAAGCACCGCAATAATATTTTTAGATGTTTATTTATTAAGCCAGCATTATAGTTACACAAATAAAATAGGTCGTTGACCTACTTATTGTAATAATTACCTAAAACTCATTCACTACCTTATTATGAATGGCCTTAAATTATAACTTTATGCAAAATTCGCGGAAAATAAGTCACCGGATAATTTAGATGGTCGTTTTTGTCCAAGTTTGTGAGGACATCCCAATTTAATCCTGTAGCTCGGGACCTGAGCTCATTGGATTAGTGAAAATTCACTAAGAAGATGCCCCATCCTAATTACGCTTCTCTTTCAAATATTTATTACGGAACTCGGCAGACTTGATTTTCGAAACTTGGAAATATACGAGTAACATCTGGGTCCTGCTCGTTATTGCTGAATCTATACTATAACTATATAATATTATAAAGAGGTAAAATTTATAAGTTTGTAAATTGTAAGTTTGTATGTAGGGGATAATCTCTGAAACTACCGAACCGATTTTGAAAATTCTTTCGCTTACATGTAGCTGCATTATCCCTGAGTGCTATAGGCTATAAATTATCTTTATATCATGCATATTAGCCAAGCTATTATAATCTTTGTCAAGCAAGTCGGGGACGGGATCCCGTGGAATATTTTCGACTTCTATGCGGACGAAGTCGCGGGCAGAAGCTAGTTATTAATAAAGCAGTCGTGGCACAGCGGTTACAGATACGACTTACAAGTTGTAGGTTGTGGGTTCGAACCCAGCTAAGCATATTACTTGTAGAGTTATCGTCATTACCACTGTCTCAAAACGGCGAATGAAAATATCGTGATGAAACCACGATATCTTAGGACCGAAAAGCCTAGACATGCGTTATCTATTCGTACTGGATTAAGGCTTATTTCCTCTCCAAGATAGGATGCCTATGTCACAGTAGTGGGAAAGTTATAATCTGGTTTTGTTATGATTGAAATAGGTTTTTTTTTTCTTTAAGTGCACTGACAAAATATACCCGTTCTCTGTACTCACTGAGGCTTATCGAATCTATACTAAATGAATGCTCTTTTCAGTTTTAAAAGGGTTACTTTAATCTTTTTTTTTCGGTTAGGACAAATATAAAATCACTAGCAGTTGCTCGCGACGCGACTTCGTTCGCGTGGGAAGTTTTTCTTGTGTAAATCCCGATCCCGTAGGAATTTCGCAAAATCCCGTCTTAGCGAACATCTATGTACTAAAAGAAACCCCTATGCAAAATTTGAGAGCCCTACTACTTGTAGTTTCAGAGATCTCGTGATTAATCAGTGAGTGGTATTTTGCTTTTATATATTGTATAGATCTGGGGGCACGGCAGTGCCCCCGCCAAGTCGAGCAAAAAAGCGGCACGGCCGTACCATTCTTTTCTCGAAGCAACTCAGGCCATTTTCGACCCCCTATAACTTCGTTGTTTAGAAGCCTGAATTTTTAGTAACCAAACAGGCATTGTATAAGCACGGTATATTTCAAATTTCATTCAATTTGAACCAGTAGTTTAAGAATTATAACGAGTCAAAGTTCCTTAATTTTGTAAATTTTGTCACTCACTGACTGACCGATCATCAAAAGTCTAAGGCACTTCTAGCAGACATAGAAGCTTCAAATTTAGAATACAATTAGTGTTTAGTATATGAATCAAGGAAAAACTATAATATTTTTCAATTTCGTTCCAGTTTTCTAGATACATCAACTGCATAAATAACTTTGTAATCCCATATAAATATATAGGATTACAAAGTTACATTTGCAGTTAATTAATCAGTGTACCTGTATAATATAATGAAATAATAGATGTAGATGGGTACTTTTTTTTTTTGGTGAAAAATATCGTCGAATGGCTTCTTCCGCTCGGGTGTATCAGAATTCTACTGACTAAAAACCCACCCTGTTCCTTCGTAAGCCCTAAAGTTCCGGGGCCGCGGTATCTCGATGGAACTTTCCCATAAACCCCGACAGGCAATGGCCCTATGAGGCCCCGTCACTGGTATTAGTAGCTTTTTGAGGCGTGCGTGGAACACAACGCGTTGCCGACCCGGGCCTGGTCCTTACCGGACGGTGAGCGACCCCTGCTCACCATCCGCAGGCCTGCGCCTACGGTGGCCCAAAATCGACTCGCGATCCACGACGCCCGAGGCGTCTCCCCCGGCGGCTGGGGCGCGAGGAAGAGAGTTGCCTTTCCCTCGCACGTTAGGCCTCCTCCTTCGCTAGCATGACTGCTTCGCAGCAGGAGGTGACTGCATCCCATTCCCTTTCGCTTCGCACCATGGTCTAAACCAGAGCAGGGCGCGAGAAGTCGCCGCCGCCGATCGCCTCTATGAGGATACGACGGTGCTCCACCCATGCAGGGCACACCTGGACCATATGCTTCACCGTGTCTTCCAGTGTAGATAGGTACCTAGATATAATAATTATGCTCAAAGGTAATTTGTTAAATGGTCAACGGAATAAAAAAGTAAGAAGTATTAAGAGTATTGGGGAGTATTAAGTAGAGTAAATTGCCCGAAATTGCATAATTACTTACTTATGGATTAACTTTAACCGAGACGTTTGACGAGTGCGGCATTAATTATTACTAACTAATGCAAAAGACGTACGTGCGTATCCATATGTGCGTATCAAAGCCTCCGAAAAAAACCCATAGAGACAGGGAGTGGGCTTTGAAAAAAACTTTAGCTGAAGTTCAAGAAGTAGTACCGGGAAATAAAAAAAGGAAGGCTACCTACAAAAATAAGAAAAGCTCAAAAGACAGAGAGAGGGCTTTAAGAAAACTCGTTGTTGGTATACAAGAAGTAGAAGGTACCGGAAAGGAAAAAAGTAGGACTTTCTACAAAAAGCAATGAGATCCCATAAAAAACAATACTTGTCAAAAACCCAAGTCTCGCAACTTAGTTGTTCTACCGTAAAAAGTTGTGAGATCCATGTAATACCAAGTCGGTTATTAATTTATTCAGTCCCTACTTAAGGGACCTTCTGTCTTAAGTTGTTACGTAATTATCCAACCTAACGACATCTTATAGTGACCATATCAATATTAAAAATCTTTACCGTTTTAAATAAATAGATTGACTTGGCAATCGCAATAAACAATTTAATTTATATATGTATTACTTGTGAGATATATTGTGTTTTCATGCAATGGCCGAGTCAATCTATTTATTTAAAACGGTAAAGATATTTAATATTGATATGGTCACTATAAGATGTCGTTAGGTTAGATAATTACGTAACAACTTAAGACAGAAGGTCCCTTAAGTAGGGACTGAATAAATTAATAACCGACTTGGTATTACATAGATCTCACAACTTTTTACGGTAGAACAACTAAGTTGCGAGACTTGGGTTTTTGACAAGTATTGTTTTTTGTGGGATTAAGATTACTAATGAAGTGTTAATTGAAGACATGTACGACAGCTCACAATTTTAATTCGTATTATTATTTCATAATTACTTCTCTTAGTGTTCGTCTTGTAACAAATTGAAAACGAAAATCATTAAGTTCGTTTGCAATTCAAATGATTCTTTGTGATCTTAAGTTCGAACAATCGTTAATTAAATTAGCCGAAACTCACAGAACTTTAGCCATGTTTTGGCGAGTGACGACAATTTGTGAGAATGGTAATGTTTCGTTTTATTTATCGTTATTGCGGTGTTCGCGATAATTTTCGGTTCGGTGTTTTTTGTTGTTGGTATGTACCTAAATTATTATTGTTTTTGTAACAAAAATCTTTTTCTACTTTTCAATGTGAATCAGAAAACGTTTTTATAATGTAATCTTAGCCTCTGGATAAGTTTTCAGTTATCATGTTTACTAATAGTATCATTAACACTGAAAAGTGGATATATACCATGTCTATTTATAAACAATAAATATACATAGTAGATATCCCCGTTATTTCGGCACTTTCGCAAAACCATGATCACGGTTGATATTCAATTTAAAGTATGTAATAATAAATACATGGTAAATGTCCCGCTTTAAGTTCTAATAATTTTGCGGAATACTATATCAAAATCTTTTTCAGAATTTTGTATTTGGAAGTCACTACGGCTGAGCTTACATACGTTTCTGTTCTTAAGCAAAGCCGGAAAAAGCTGTCGGTCTACCTTAGGCCTATGGATTTCAACCGAGACTATGCAAATAACATGTATAGGGAATGGACAGTATTTGCACAAAGACCAGAGAGAACAGACTACACCTCAGACACCACTAACATTGTAGTAAAGAATTTAATAGACGCAACTCGTTTACTCTCTAAACTAAGTTTCATGTTTCACATACGAACTGACACTACGAATGTTAACCTAGAGCGGCAAAACTTCACAAAGGCCGTAAGGGTTAGCTCACACGGAGACGTGGTTTGACGCGGCGCGATAGAATAAGCCAGTGTAAGTCTTGTCTACGACACATTCGTTCAATTAACATTCATGTTACATTCATTCTTACGCACTAACAAATTCTCGTTCATTCGTTCGTTCAATCTTCCATCTTGACAATCACTGTACGTTGCGCATTTGAAGTCATATTAAAACTTTTTTGCAAAAAATAAAACCGACTTCCATATCAAAACACTACAAAGCCAAAAATTATTTTAATTTCGGTAGTCGGTGTTATTGGTTCTGTATTTTCTTTTTTTTTCACACCACCTTCCGAAATTAAAATTATTTTTGGCTTTGTAGTGTTTTGATATGGAAGTCGGTTTTATTTTTTGCAAAAAAAGTTTTTATTTTCATGCTTTTTAGTGGGTCAGTGAATTTTCCAAATCGGTTCGTAAATGACGGAGTTATGCGCAAACAAAAAACGCAATGCAGAGTAAACGAAAAGATCATCAACGTAAATATTTTTTTAGACTTTGTTGATTTTTCAGAAACGGTTTGTCCGATTTTGATAAAATTTTCATGGGACCATTTGGAAAGTATACCCTTTCTAACAAAATAAGAATTTTTTAATCGGTTGGCAAGCGACGGAGTTATGCGCGGACAAACATAAAAAAAAATACAAACATCCGAATTGAGAACCTCCTCCTTTTTTAGAAGTCGGTTAAAAATGTAAAATCCCTAGTGAAATACATTTGTCTAGCAAGAAATCTTTGTTTGATTCATCACAAACAGAGCTCTTGATAGAATTGGCGATGAAGTAAAAATTTTACCGCGTAACATTTGGGTTTATAGACGTAACATTTATCTTTATTTATCACTAGTGCTTAGCCTGTGACTTCATTTGTATGGATTTAGAAATAGTTTTTAGCACTCTCCAATTATGCACCTGACTCCCAATGAACATTTTTTTAGAATTTGATAATCAGTTCCGAAGATTATCCCTTACGTACAAACTTACAAACAAAACTTCTTTATAATATGAATATAGATAATAATATTGTAGAGTTAACTCATATAATATTTAACTATAATAATAAATTCTAATTACATGACATAATCAACCTATACTCTTTAGGAGAAGGTGTAGGCCGTAATCCATCACTCAATGCAGGTTGTTTGATGTTGCAAGTCGTCGGATTTTCGGATCTAGGACATGCCAGTTTCCTAATGTTGTTTTCCATTACAGTTTTGAAAGTATTAGTTGATGATAACAATTACACAAAGTTTTGTGCCTGTCTGGATTCGAACCCTCAATTCATCAAGTCGTACCTGTAGCCACTGGGCCACCACTGCTGTTATACAAACCTATAAAATACCTTTCTGTTTAATAACTAAAAGCAAAATAATATTCGGGGTTACGTCCGAAGTTGTTTACTATGCGGTCATGACCCACATACAGCTTATACGAATTATTACCATTTATGTGGCCATTACAGAGCTGATTAATCGCATGCACAGATCTTCATAAATTGTAACTAAGAAACGTCTCAACTACGTTAGGTTTCAAAATGACAAAAAACTCATCATAATCGATCCATTCGTTTTGGAGCTATAATGCCACCGACAGACACACTGACACGTCAAACTTCGTATACCTCTCTTTTTGCGTCGGGGGTTAAAAACTACCGGAGGCATCGCGTCGCGTGCCGGTGCGAGCCGATCCTTACGTGCTCGGTCAACTATGAATATCATGACGCCAGTCTGTTCTATTTAACCGTAGTTAAACTGGAAACATAGAGACGGTTACCTTGTCATCGTTAGCGTATGTGCTTAGGTGTTAACTAGGTGGCGGAGTTGGGAACATTGATTGGTGCAACCCAACCGTGCCAATTTACTTTGCTGAGGAGACGAAGTTTGATATACGGTGCTAATTAAACATATTGCAGTTGATATTGTCTGTTGTGTACTGATGTGTTATATTAATGAAATGTTTATTTTATTCAAAGTCTAGATATGTTTGTAAAATAAAATGCTTCTTATATTTAATTTGCAGTCGCGCAGGGTTCCGCTGGGATGTACTTTATCGCGATAAAACATAGCTCCCCTTTTTTTGCAGCCGGATAAAAGGCCTTCTAAAGCCGCATGCTGTGTGCTTAAAGTCGAATAATAACTAATTTGTGCTAGTTCAGTTTACTGATGAATTTTTATTTCTGAGCTGCTGATGTTTACCTACTGCTGCATCAAAGGCATAACTTGCAAAGTCTAGTGTGATAACAACTGAGGAACTAGTTGGCTCAGGAATGCTGCTCAACGAAGTGGAATTCTTGGTTTTATCTGTTTGTTGAAGTTACGCTCGGTCGAACTGTCTATTCCAAGCAAAATAGATACGGTAGGAACTTCATGCGAACTGAAATGGTCTTGTATGTTATTTTGACTTGAGCATACATTTGAATATGAATGGGTATATGAACGTACATAGCTGGTGTAGGTATGTGTGTGTCAATTGTCAGCATTTCAACCGATCGACATCCTTTGTATAAAAAAAACGACTTCTCAACGTGTCAGCCGATTTCCGCAAGTTTCATCTGGTCAACGTTCGACCTTGTTGGACTCCTTCAAATACCGTGTATCTATACTAATATTATAAAGCGGAAAAGTTTGTTTGTTTGTTTGTTTGCTTGAACGCGCTAATCTTCGAAAGTACTGGGTGGATTTGGATGCAATTTGGTATGGAAGTAGCTTGAAGCTTGAGGAAGGTTATAGGCTACTTTTTACGCGACTGCAAAAAAGGAGAGTTATGTTTTTACCGTGATAGAATCCACGGGAGCGAAGCCCCGCGTGAGTACTAGTTGATAATATTGGTACACACTAATTTAGCTTAGAATGTAAATTAATAATCTGGATCTGAAGTAGATATCCAGGCATTGACTCTCAGTCTCAAATCCAGGTCGCTTTCAGGAGATCGCCGTCAGATGTATATTGTCAAATGTGTATAACCTAATAATGGCAGCCGGAATCTGTGTTTGATGAAATCTATAACCTGAAGGTCTTTAAGTTTAGAGTGAATTGGCTATTTCTAGGTAAGCGTGCCACATCATCGCATACTATCAGGTGAGATGGTGGTCTAACGCGAGCTCATAATAGATAAATAGGTAATTAAATAATATTTAGTACTTATTGTTAATTTATGCTTAAAGACCAAACTAAGGTTCGAATCCCACGCGAGCGAAATCACGGGCACAGCTAGTAATTAAAAAAAATTAAACTATATTTTACGGCCTCTTCCAAAAATCCGACTTGATTTACCATACATCGCTCTCTTACTCAATTAACTCCTTAAAAAAATCAAACAATGGGGCGTGCAAGTGAAAGCTAATCGCAGATGGCGCCACCACCGTAAGAACCTTTCTCACTGTCAGTGTTAGTTAGATTGTGAGATATTATATGGTTATCTGTATCATCTATGGTTATCTGTGGTAATATTTTTTATTTTCATTTCATTGATTTCAATTGATTTCTGTACAATTTTCCGATTAAAGAACATAATACATGTTCTTTAATCGAAAAATTCTCAATAATTGTCTCTAATTTAGGAATTCATTACTGTTCCATAGAGAAACTGCTTTGATATTGGTAAGTGTGCTACTAGCGCCACTTTGACAGTTGCACGCCCCATTGAAGTAGCTATAATAAAAACTTTTTTTTACTACAAATTGAACCCACTTCAAAAGGTACAAAAAGACCAGTACGAATAGAAATAACCTTCAAGATTGTTTTATTGGATGTCTAATTCCGTTTAAAATACGGGCTAGGTATCTACTCACATGGCTGAAGTCGGTGCCAAGCCAATGAATAGTTTTGATAGGCAAAGTACGCCGCATTCTGGGGCACACCCGAGATGATCAAGCCTATTCAATTATCTTGTCATTCATTTCATTAGCACCCATCCATTCCCATTGGGCTTGCTTAATAGGTTCTGTCTAGCCCATTAGGTACCTACGGTGTTTATCCGTAGGGCAGGTCTGTGCCTCAGCAGTGGTGATATTAATAGGTTGATTATCTTAGAATAACAACGCATAGAAGAGGCGTCTAGAACAAAACACGAGCGATTTCGTGTGTCCACTTTATTTTCTTTGTGTGCGTGAGCCGAATGTGTCTACGTTCTTCAAACGCACACAAATATAGCTTTCAGTGATACCATTACCAGTACCATTACCACAAAAATGGGAAAACGCACTATTATGTTGCTGGTTCAAATCAAGTATTTTATGTTATGAAACTAAATAAGATGATGTTTTTTCATGTAATATGACTTATATGACATATATTTACGGAAGGTAAACGAAATGAGATATCGTTTATTGCGTTTAGAATATTTGATGTGTAATGTGTTATAATGATATTATAGAAATGTATTAATTGCTTGAAATCTCGTTTAATATCAATTAAAAGTATGTGTTGTATTTATGAAATAGAAAAATATTATTGAGAACATTACTTAAATGAAAAAAATCTTAATCAATAAAATTGTCATCTTTATGATGCCACTCTTCGAACTAACAGTAACTTTTAGTTATAAAAAACTGTAGGTAGTAGCTGTAAATAAATATAGTTTAGTTTGACGCATACATAATTGCTGCCAAAACTATATCTGGCTAAACTTTCCTTTATGGCCCGTTGAGTTGGAAGTTCATAGTTTTATTGTAAATAGTACTCATAAATAGAAAGCTTTTTACGAATTGTTAAGTTGCGCAAATTCACTGTTTACGAGATATAAGTTTTTAAAGTTTCGTTTAATACTGAAAAAAACTTTTTACCAAAAAATTAAACCGACTCCCAAAAAACACTGCAAAGTGAAAAATAACTTTAATTTCGGTAGTCGGTGTCTTTAGTTTTGTATTTTCGTTTTTGGCACCGACTTCCGAAATTAAAGTTATTTTTCACTTTGCAGTGTTTTTTGGGAGTCGGTTTAATTTTTTGGTAAAAAGTTTTTATTTCACTCTTTTTAGTTGGTCGATTTTTAATTTACCTAGTTACCAGAGCCAAAATGTCAACTACTTATAAAATTTTACAAAAAATTACTTTTCCCAATGCTAGGCCGTTAATTTTTGAGGAGTTCTCCTGGTACTTCACCATCAGCTATACATCACCATATGCATTGTAACGAGCATAAAGTGCTTAATATCCATATTCAAGTAATCGAATCGCAATCCACGAAATACTTATTATTGAGTAGTTTCGGCGACCATCTGTGGTCTTCATCATCAGTTCCACTTCCCGAAATGGTACTTTTTGAGAGCAACTGCACAAGTTACTATAAGAAATACCCAAAACGCCATAGGTGTGCCTATAATATTTGAAGAATTCCCTCGATTTCTCCAGGATCCCATCATCAAATCCTGACTTGGTGACAAATGGTACCAATTTCAAAGTATACCCTATCAAACAAAAAAAGAATTTTCCAAATCGGTTCAGCCGTCTTCGAGTACTCGGTGATCATACATAAAAAAAAAATAAAAAAATATATACGCGTCGAATTGTAAACCTCCTATTTTGGTCGTCGGTTGAAAATAGCACGCCATTTGCAAATTTTTAGGTTGTTTATTGTCATGGTAGACGTCAAAGTTGACATTTCACGTTCCATTGACAGAAGAAGTGTATTTTGTTCAATTTTATGTCATATTTTTAAGTAAAAATAATTTTATTTTCACATATTCACGTATTAAATTTGGTGTGTTATTAGTGGGCATTATAGCTGTGCTGTATTATGTAATTGCGTTGACGTTTTTACACAAAAATATTACGAATTTTTGTTTACACTGTGGAACGGAAAGTGAAGTGTGATAATAATATGAAAGTGAGATATAATATTTAAAGTTTCCATACAAATTGGGAAATAGTACGCAATATATGATAAATAATATTCATGGTAGTTCCAACAGTTACTAGGAGAAGTTAGGATGCAATAGCGAGCAAAGCGAGCTCGGGACTTGGGGCAACCCGACTCGGACAGATTAGGTTAGAAGGGGATGGCCGGGTCTAGTGAGTAGCACTACTCCCCCGCCACCCCTCCCCTCCCACCCAAACCCAAAAATCGACGGGCCATAAAGGAAAGTTTTACCCTATATTTTTTTAAACAAAAATAAGCACAAATTAAAGAAATCAATATGGGTATTTTTTTCCTCACGGATAGCAACATTGAATTGTGATAATTTAGGTTATTAGAATTTTTGTTTGATGGTCGATTTACTTAAATATAATGTATAAAATGTAAGTATTTACTTGTGAAATGTAATTTAATTACACGTTTTTTGTTTTCCTGAAGGACTATGACATCCCTTTACGCTACAAACGGTCGTTTTAAATTATTTACTCGCGAGCTCTGTTCGGCAGAATGTGACCTTGAATACTGACGGCTCGTCGAGCAAAGTTAGCCAAAAATGGCTAAGTTTTAGTTGCCTCACTTTTTGCACTCGTACTATCCTTCTATGCGTTGTTATTCTAAGTTGATTATGTTAAACAGTACATAAATATAAGAAAGTAGCAATCGCGGGACATTTGCTGTTTTAAATTAAAGCGTTCCATCACTTATCTCCAAAGACTTTCATCAAAACCTGATGTGTTATATACTAAAACTTTTCTTGTAAAATATGCATTCAAACAACGGAAACGCCATCGAAATCGCATGAGTAGTTTCTGAGAAAATCGCGGATATACAAACATACATATATACATATGAGTACATATATACATATGAGTACATATATACATATGAGTACATATATACATACTGGTCAAATACAGAACCTCCTTTTATGAATTGGTTAAAAATTTAAATAAGATCTTGTAGTAAATAATCACAAAACGTCCTACTATCCGGAAATTATTAATGCGAATATTTTTCTAAATACGAGAATTTATTGTTAAAAGTGGTCAATTGTATTTTTTCATCACACTTGCACGTAAACAGTATCTAAACATACAGGTTAACTTGGCCGTAATGCCCCATACAAAACCCTCGAGCTTTCTTTTGGTCATAAAACCCAAGGTCGTTAAGTAATTTTTTTTAATTTATAGCGCAGCACTCAGGTCATGCAAGTTCAAGCAAGGAGTTTACACGCAATTGAAAAATTGTCTTAAAATGTTATCTAAACAGGAATTTCATTGCAATCTCGCTACATGTTACTCAAATACTCAATCAATAATCTTCTAATTCTTTCAATTATCTATATAATAATAATTATTATTATTATATATTCTTTCTAATTCTATTAATATTTTTTCTTTAAATTAATTAATTCTTAATAATCGATTTTGTTTTTTGTATCAAAACGTCGAAATTATTTATATTTTTTTACATTCCGTCATGGCATGTATACCTACGTAAGTATTTGCCCTTAACGTTTCTGAACGAAGCATTTGTATAATCTGTGGTGCGGGCAAAAAGCCCGCCATCGGCTTAAAAAAAAGTTCATTTATTTCGTAAGTTTCGTAATAATAGTTGTGCTTACATGTGTATTAAAGCTATAATTCATAATTATTTACCTTTTGTATTTGAAGACAAGTAAAAAAGTTATAAAAAATGTCGTCGTCGTCGTCCGATGAGTTTGATTTAAATGCAACACCGCCAGATATCCATGCAGCAAAAACAATTAATGAAAAGTTTTTTCTGCCCTATAATTTAATTTATTTACTCGCAAATGTGATGAAAAACATTGTATGTTTCACGGGCGGTACGGGAATTACGAACCTCGACTCAGAAAGCCCTCAGTCTCCGACCTCGGGCTTCTACTAGAGCCTCGATCGTAATTCCTTACTTACCGCCTTTAATACACAATGTACTATTATAGACTTCATCATCTGCTTGGTCTTTTCCCAACAGTGTTGGATGGGCTTCCATACTAACTGGATGCATCTGAGTACTAGTATTTTACATGGATTGATAGCCTATCTGACCTCTAGAACCCAACCTAGTAATTGGTTAACACAATTGGCAAGCCCAGTATCAGATTTTTTAGCTTCTATACGGTCGTCCGAACATTTGACGTAAGTGCTTGCCCTACAAAAACACTAACGCCATCTATTAGAACTAGTATGAACTACAATGTCAATCGGCAAGATTGCTCCTAGAGATAACCATGTACGAGCGGGGTATAGTATCTTCACACAGCAATAAAAATACCCTTTATTTATCAAAATTTTTATTTGTTGTAGGTACATAAAAATACATTTTTATTAAGTTTTAATCCTTACTAATATTATAAATGCGAAAGTAACTCTGTCTGTCTGTGTGTTACGCAATAACGCCTAAACTACCGAACCGATTTTAATAAAATTCGGCGCGGACATAGTCTAGAGCCTGAGAAAGGATATAGGCTGCTTTTTAATGCGAAAAAGTGCTGTAAGGGGTTGAAATAGGGGATGAAAGTTTGTATGGAAATTACGTCAATTTTAAAACTAGAAGCTTGAAACTTATTTTTTAGACTTTTGATTACATATTAATAAATACGACATTCAAATTATGTATGAGTTTTGTTTTCAAAATAATTAGCCTAAAAAATTAAAAATGCTGCCGAAAGTCACTATTCCGCGCGAACGAAGTCGCGGGCACAGCTAGTAATAAATAAATAAGAACATGATAACCCCCGCGTCAACGGCACATTGAGATTAAACAATAAAATATTATTTTGTCCATAACTTAATCTTATAGTAATATTATTAAATCTTTTCATTTCATCCGCTACAACGCGCGCTACTGCAAAGTTATGTCGTACTTTTACGTTGCTTACGTCGTCTTTGCCAAAGGTTGAGACGAATAAGAAAGAAAATTGTTTTAAATAGTGTTAGAAGTTGATTTCATGACATTTTTTAACTTATCGGTGATATGAAATGTTATATTTTTTTTTTATTGCGCTTCACGGGCACAACTTGGTATTTTTGCTTGTAAAATTTACGACAGCTCCCGAAGATAGCCAATTGCGTTCTAGTTCACTTCGATAAAGGGAAGACCGTTTAGGGACCAAGTTCGAGGCGTCATTTTTACATGCGGGCCACCCAGTCCTTACACAGTAATATATAATACTAGCTTCTACCCGCGACTTCGTACGCGTGTGAAGGTTTTCTCGCGCAAATCCCGATCCCGTGGGAATTTTGGGATAAAAAGTAGCCTATGTGTTATTACAGGCTGCCAACTATCTACTTACCAAATTTCATTCAGATCCGTTCAGTAGTTTTTGCGTGAAAGAGTAACAAACATCCATCCATCCTCACAAACTTTCGCATTTATAATATTAAGTAGGAGTAGGATAGGATTAGTAGGATAGGATATTAGGAAGTAGGATTAGTAGGATGTCAACGCTGGCTACCCAAAACGACTGTCAGTGATGTACAAATTAAAGCCGAAACCAACAGCTTAACGTACTTTCTGAGGCACGGAGGACCTGGATATTTTAAGATGGTCCCATCAACAGACCGAACTTAGCAAGCGTAGCTTAACCTCAAAGACCGACACGTACATGTTGTGATGGCTGTAATTATTTTTTAACACGCTTTTATTAGGTCGACCTGTATGTAACTATGTAATGGAATCTAAGGTAACTAATTTAACCATCTTCCAAGGGTCGTAGCGTAATGAAAATTGGCAGCTGTATGTAGTTCTGATGACAATACAATAACATGGTACTGTCAAACTGATCTGATGATGGAGCCGGAAGATATGAACTGGAACTTCATGATGGAAAGTCGTATCATAAGTGTTTTGGATTTCTTAGAAAAGTCTTGTAATGAACTTTGACCACGATTAGGTTTTAAGGTCTGATAATGAAGCTGGAAGATAGGCACTGGTATTCCATGTTGGAATATCGTATCATAGTCATGTTTGCACTTGTGAGAAAGGCCACGTAATGGACTTTGAACACGATCAGGTTTCAAGGTTATAACAAACCTAAAGAAAATCCGTTATCAGTTTTCTCAGCATTTTTTTGTTTTTACGTGCATTTATAAAAGCGTGTTTTTCTAGTGTTTTTAAACTATTAATTTTTTATTTAATACTCGGAACCCTCTTTATGCGACGTAAATAAATAAGCTTGGATTATGCAAAAACAATTAACCTAATTGTTTTAAGATTGAATATAGTAGGTATCTGTGTTTGTTTAAAAATATAGTGGAGGCATAGCTTTTAGTGACTGATTGGTCATATTATTTAAATTAGAGAGCTTAAATTTTGGTCAAATGAAAACATTTTGCTAAGCTTAATTAAGGTGGTTACCTAAATATATTCTGTTTGGTGTGTCCAGTTGGATTACCAAAAAATATTGGACACGGATTTTTGTCACGTACCTAAATACATAATAAGGATGATACAGTGCGTTTAATTTTTTATATTTCGAGTGATGTTATGCGTGTATGCTTTTTATCAAGAGGTGACGTCACAAGTCCTCATTTGCTTTCCATAGGTGTGATCGTGATCAAACGCGAGCACAACAATAATAATAGAACATTTTTCTGAACTATGCGTTTTACCTTGGTAATTTTGCTTGGCTTTGATAAAGTAAAATATGTGAATGAAGTGGCGGGAACAGAAAGCTACATACCTATATAGCCTTTGTTACTATATTATAGTAATCCAAGGAATAATAATGAATTTCGAGCCAAAAAAATCAGTTTTTGAAATAAAGAGTATTTTGTGTACCTACTCTATTAGAAATACTATTAGAATGCATCATCGTCATACAAAGTACCTACAATATTCTATTTTTGATAACTAAACGGTAATTAGATCTAGACAAACATTGTTTTTATTGGTAGTACTTATAAGTAAGATAACTGGCCTTGGCCACTATGTAGTTTTTACTTTTGTCCGTTAAACTTGTTAAAAGTACCTACATCTCTTGGCGCTCAGCATATGGTCACTTTCTTTTAATTAAATTTTTATAAACTATCCATTCAAAACTGAAATAATGCACATGAAATTTATCTTCATGCTTGCGGCTGGTAAAACACCCAAGAGACCGGCGGCACAGCTACTTTGTATGGCAATGTAAATAACCGTAACCTTTGGCGATAACTAGGCTTTGTGTACGGGATTTAGGGAGTTTGCTGGATGAACAACAAATGATGGATTACTCGGCACAAGAAATTATTTTAATGGGTGTGAACTACACGAATTTTGTACAGCAAGTGAGGTTGCATTACATTTTAAAACATAAATCGATTAGTTAGGTGACAATAGTTAGCTCGCTGCTAAAACACATTTGTCAGGCGCTGCAACAATTTGGGTCACGGGAAAATGCAACCAGCTTTTTTGGAATTTCTGTGAAGTCTGTGGGACAAAGATTTCACTATAAGAAAGTTTTAACCCCAAACTATTTGAAAATATAATTAACATAACATGTCAAGCCCCCGTTTCGTCGAGTACCTGGAGAGGGTAGGGCCGGATCTTGCAGATAGCCAATTTGGTTTCCGCAAGGGGCGCTCGACAGTGGATGCCATTATGAGTGTGAGGGCTGTCTCGACAGAGGCTGCGTTGTCCCGGGGTGGGATCGTCTTGGCGGTGTCTCTCGACATCGCCAATGCCTTTAACTGTACTAACAAGATACCGCGGCCCCGGAACTTAAGGGCAGCTGAAGGAACAGAGTGGGTTTTTAGTCAGTAGAAGTCTGACACTCACTTCCGCTTAACCCAAGTTATTTGAAGTTTTCTCCAATCAGAAAAAAAATGACTGCCCCACTCTCACTGCTAGGACACAGGCCTTCTCTTCAAGATGAGAGGGAATGGGCCGTAAATAACCACATGGACCCAATATGGGTCGGTGGATATTGCACGTCTTCGGATTTTTAGTCCGTTTGAGAGCAGTAGTGATGATGAAAATTATAGAAAGTTATTTATTTATTTATTTATTATATACTTTATTGTACACCTCACAATATTATATTGTATTGTATTGTATTGTATTATAATATTATATTATATTGTCAAGCTCACAGCCCTAACATAACTGCCTATTATTATATATAATTTTACTAAAGTTACCGCAATATGCACAATATCGGTTAATTGAACGTACGTATTTGCAGATCAAAGTTCGAAGTTTGGGTTTATATTTGTGAGATTCTATCTATTGTTGGATATAGCACTTAATTAACAAACGAAACTCAGCTGTTTTCTAATTTATTTGCATAAAATTCACTGATTAACACTCTTATTAAATAAACACTAATTATACCAAAAATAAACATTGTTGACTAAACTAATTACCGTGCTTTGCAAATATATAACTTAATAATGGAGTTCTAAGGTTGAAAACAGCTAAATTAATGATAATTACGCGCGTAGGTGGGTACACGGAATATAATACCAAAAGGGATTGCCCTATTCTCTTTGTAAGTGCTCATAGCCTTTTATTAAGAGAAAATAGGATGTTACCTACTTTCACATAATATATTAAGATCCTTAAATTATTTATGAGACTTATATTTTTACTAAATAAGTGTTAATGATTATGGGGTAGGGAAACACCATCCTCCACTTTAGAGCCCGATGGGCGAGGGTCTTCATGAAATGGCATTGTATAGGGAACTTTAATGAATAACTAAATAGGTGGTTGTTGTTTTAATACTAAGAAATATTAGAGTTTGAAACGCGACGTCACCAAAATGAAGACCTAAGGGCCTATACTACCTCAAATGGCTTAGCATGATCCTTCGTTATGTCGAAAATACTGCAGAATAAAATAATCTTAATAAATAATCTTCTTCTATACTTATAATAAATCTGTAGAGAGGTCAATTCTGTACATGAAATATATTTACAAAATAACTATCAGGGGTTGATAAGGGATCGATACTGATGCCAAAAATGCAATCAGTAAAATTTTTGTCTGTCTGTCTGTCTGTCTGTCTGTCTGTATAACCGTTATAGAAACAAAAACTACTTGACGGATTTTAACGAAACTTGGTACAATTATTTTTCATACTCCTGAGCTGGTTATAGTATACTTTTCATCACGCTACAATCAAAAGGAGCAGAGCTTAATGGTTAAAGCTACACAGAAATCATTTATGACGGAAATGTTCCTCTTAAAATTATATAAATCATTACGCTAAGGCCAATAGGAGCGGAGCGCCAATGAAGAATGCTTCAAAATCGGGAATAAATTTAACGTTAGCCCAAAGTAACCATTCCACGCGGACGGAGTCGCGGGCAAAAGCTAGTTTTGAAATAAATATATGGTAAAGTTGAGGATTAATGTTACGTACTATGTTTGACGAAAACACGATTAAAAAAAAATTACTTGATAGAAAAAAAAATTCAAAGTTACCTCCAAACCGAACAATAAACCGCTGGTATTAAAAATAACTTCAAATTAGAGAATTAAACTTTGCATATTAATAGAACTAAGTATAAAGCAGGTCTTATGTTATTTACTTTTTTAAAATTACCATTATTTTCACCGTAAAAAGAAATAAACTAAATTATCGGAGTATTTTCCCTGCCACACTGTCTCGCTTGCTCGCGTGACCGCAGCCAGTAGTGAGCGAGCGAGATAAAGAGTCAGAAGCGCTGAGGTAGTATAGGCCTTTAACCCCTTTTCATACAATTTCATACTTCATCGTCTCCACTTCCCCATTACCGCAACCCCAGCAGGCAATGGCCTTGTCGGGCCCCGTCAATGCTGTTGACTGCTCCTTGAGGCGCGCGTGTAACACGACGCGCTGCCAACCCGGGCATGAACCTTACAGGACGGTGAGCTACTCCTACGCGCCGGCCGTAAGCCCGCGCCTACGGTGATCGGCTCTCCCAACCCCCTAGGATGGGCTTAAACTTGAATTGCACACTAGATTTAAAGTTTACCAAAACTTGGGATCCATAGGAGTTCATTCTGCAGAAATCTTAGCGCCTAAGGAACTATCCATGTAGTCGAAATAAAACCACATTATATACAACTTTCATCGGTAGATTTTAACTTCGTATTCGTGTAGAAAGTACAAAATATTAAAAGTTATTTGTGCTAGTATCTTTTTGGAGAGAAGCTTCGTATAAATACACAATGTAACTGTTTGTGCTCAGCCGGTAAATGAAACTTGGTAGAATCTTACAAAAATATAATCATTAAAAAAGTTATATACATATAATTTTTGAATCACCCAGTAGAGGACTGGCGTGGCGTGAGTTCTCGACATCGAGCGCGTGTTGAATTCTAGACCGCCTAAAGAAAACCACTGTCCTGTAGTTCCCAGAACGTAGGCGACTGGTGGCAACCAGGTAGGTAGGTCGGTCTTCGTTTCCGAAGTTAGTGCGTAGCACGCAGGGTTGTCCAGCCACAGCCCTTGCGGCGACAGCTAAGTAGGTATTGGTTGTCCGGTACGGAAGAACCCTGGAATATCCCAAATTAGGCATTTTAGAAAATGACCGAATTCGTACTACTGACTGCAACAATCCTGACAAGCGTCGAACATGGAATCTACGGTGGAAGGTGGTGATCTAGCATCAATTAGCCATCAAGATGAAGCAGTCTAAGCAGCGTGGTACAATTTAAAAGCATGATGAAATAGAAAAATGATATCTAGTAATGTGAGGTAGATGGAAAAATAACAAGAATGATTTACAGAAAACTACAATACAATGATAACCCTTGATTGTCTACAAGTCACCAAGCTACATAGTTTGAACAAAGAATTTAAATACTTGAAAGGATGAAGATAATTTAAAAAGTAACCGTCAAGACCCGTTACAACTATATTACAAACATTTGGTAGAACATAAAAGTAGGAATATTACTAGGTGTTTAAAATAGCAATCACCGTTGATACATCAGCACAATCAATAAGAATCAACTATTCAGGAGCCCTAAGTTGGTATTATTACACACAGCGAAATTTAGCAAGTCATGCAACGAATACTTAAATCTAGTAAATTAAAGTTTTGCAACACTCACCCGTTCGGGGTTACACTGAATCTAATATTTGTACAACTTGAAGTAAAATAGATAGGTAATTGTTGAAACAAATTATCTTCTTTAAAGTAAGCAAGGATAGAGGTTGGCAGAGGTCCAATTAAATATTATGTAGACGCGATCATTCTGCAGCTGTGTAGTGTGAAGTGCTCCCCGCCAGCGGTCCTATTCCCCGAGCCGTTGAGAATCCGTGAACGTTAAGCGTGCGGTAGGGAGAGGGAAATCACTCAGCCCAAACCAGTTCCGTGCGCGAGCGATTCTACGATTGCTAGTTAAAAGTAGGTACCTTCATCAGCTGTGAGCGCAATTAGCTATTTTCTCTGTTTGCAACTACAATTCAAATGTGTTAGCGATCACGTACAACGTTACAACAAAAACAACAAAATTTTACTTAAAACTTGTGACGTCGACAATCTACCGCTTAAAACACATTATTTTCACAGTGTATATAAACCAAATAATGCTAAGACGGGTTTAAACAAAACGAGCATCAGCGTTCAATATTAATAAATTGTAACCATTTGACCAGGGTTTCATGAATGGCAAGCGATGCCATTACACAGCGGACCATCCTAAGCAAACATGTACCGTCGCCAATAACGCACACAGTATTGGTTTAATGACAATTCGCTTGTTAATTCAATAGAAAACGTACCCCATTTTATGTTGTTGGTAAAGTATTTAATTGATTCCCCGCGCTATGCGGGGTAATACCCTTTCTGGGGACCGCAATTGCGAGCAATGAGTAGACCAATGTTTTACATTTAATTACACTGTGTCCTTACATTTTCTATTGTGTTTTGCATACTGATTAAGTTGATTGTAGAGTTTAGAAATTAGATTTAGGCTGACTATACCTACCTATTATTAGCAAACTTGAATCCTGCGACTTGCGACGTAATTGGTTTTGAGTGCGAGGACCTTGCGCTCTTTTATACCACGCTACAAAGCCTGAGTTACTTGAGAGATTAATCATACTTAGAGTGTCGCCTCCTTCTGCGAAGCAGTCATGCTAGCGAAGAAGGAGGCCGCACGCGCGAGGGAGAGGCAACTCTCTTCCTCGCGTTGGGGATCACGAGCCGATTTCCGGCCACCGTAGGCACGGGCCTGCGGACGGCGAGCAGGGGTTGCTCACCGTCCGGTAAGGACCAGACCCGGGCTCAAAGAGCTGTCAACACCAGTGACAGGGCCTCATAGGGCCATTGCCTGCCGGGGTTTGCGGGAAAGTTCTATCGAGTTACCGCGGCCCAGGAAATTTAGGGCAGTCGATGGAACAGGGTGGGTTTTTAATCAGTAGAAATCTGACACACCCTTCCGCTTGACCCAGAGCGGAAGAAGTCATTCGATGATTTTCCCACCCAAAACAAAAAATAAAAAAAAGGTCGGGCTTATCTACAATAATATTATACGGAGGAAATATTACATTTATTTTTGTTTGATTGTAATGGGAAACACAAAAACTGCTGGTTCAATTTAAAAGAATCTCAAATCTTCATTATCTGCTTAGCCTTTTCCCAACTACGTTGTGGTCGGCTTCCAGTCTAACTGGATGCACAGTAAGTAGTAGTGATTTGCCGGTTCTGGCGCACCAATCCCGTGGCTCACCGGTTCTGGCGCACCACCGCTTCTGGCGCAATCGCGGTCCAGGGCGTTTCAAACCTAAAAAAAAAAAAAAAAAAAAAAAAAAAAAAAAAAAAAAAAAAAAAAAAGGTTTTGGGGTCCGCTGATCACGTTTCTGCAATCCTTTTTCGCGTAGGATGCATGGTTCCGGAGATACAGAAATCAATTAACAACAATCTGTTTCATTTCCGGTGACCCGAAACCCTCATTATCGACTTTCATTGTTCGCCTTTTCTTATCTATTGTCCGTGCGTCCGGCCGCGCACCCTCATTACGATTGCATTGACGTTTCTATGTATTACTCATTGTTACTGCTACTGCTATTGTATACTTTTATTGTTCATAGACCATTGCTTACTTTGCTATTCGGGATCATCAAAACGGAATCAATAAAACACATGCGTCATTAACAAATTTTATTTTTATCTACAAAATATGAGCGGAACATCTCATCCACTAAAATATCGTTGTACAGTGTGTTCCCTGTAAATATGTTTGTAAAACTATGCATTGAACATCCCTGAAACTTATATAGCAAATACATTAAGCAATATTCACCACAAACTGAAGTCCAATCATTCTGAATCCTATCAATACTCCAGTCCCATCTTTTACAATTCCTTTTCAAAAACTCGAGATGATATCGTGCAGGTGTTCGCCCATAAGAATCAAAATATTGACCGATGCCATTCGTATCGATATGTACAGCTACCCAGTGTGAACCTGGCTTATCATCCGCATCCAAATTGCATATTATATACGTTGGTGCATGGGTATACATAGGGAGTCTATTAGCAGCATAAACATTATTTTCTAGACTGGGATGAATGTTTTTCAGATGTTTTTGTACTTCTAGTGTATCCATGATATAGCATATTATTACACTACCAGTCTATTCAATGGTTGTCATAGGAATGTTCAATTATAGTGATTTGTAAATATTAAATCGCATTATTTTGTAGCACTCACAAAACAGGTTGATGCCAGCAATGTGAGATAAGTTTGTTGACTCATAGAGTTACTATCAGTTTCCGGAGGAACGTGAGATAATTTTGGTGATTCATAGAGTTACAATCAGTTTCGTTGTATTTAGGAATTTGTTTTAGATAAGAATGGTGCTATATAAGATCCTACCATTGCAGTCATGCAGTCAGTCTATGGTCGTTTGACCGCAGTGGATTGTATACGTCTACCAATACTACGTTTGTGTTACTTCAACGCATCAATGGCCATGGAGGTAAGTGTTTATTCTATTGACAAACTTACTTGTATTCTTGTTGTTGTTTCCTAACGTGTGTGATTAAGTGTAAACAAATTGATATTAACATGATAACTGTCTTGTTGCAGAAATCATTCAACTTCGATGAAAATACCTATAAACAGTATTACTACTCACCGCTCTCCCCTCAACATGAAGAAGAGAACGATGACATCGTTATTAATAACACATGCGATGGTGGAAAAAGGAAATCACAACCGATTGATCATTTTTTTGAAGTCGCACCAAAAATAAAAAAGAAGAAACTGTTATCGTCAACCGTGGCACGAGCCGCTAGAGATGGTGTATCATACATTTCCAGTAATTCTGACGACGGAGACCAAGCGACGCATCTCATAAAAATTGAAATGTACGATATGAAGAAGCTATGTAAGATTCCAACTACTGATCATTGGAAACACGCTACCACGAGGATTAAATATTATGTAAAGAATAATAAGGATAGCATCTACGACAGCACAAACGGGCTCGTATACAACATTACAAAGACAATAGCAGAAAGTGAAAAAGTTAAAAAATACTTTTTTAACAATGACACCCATTAGTTGATTAGTGAATGTGATTCTGTTTACTTAAATTACTTCTGTGTACTCATTAGATTCTACCTGACTTTTTAATCCTTTGCTAGACTCTATATAATGAACATTATTTGAAATCTTGAACATTATTTGAAATCGGGTATCAGTTGGTCTACTAACACTTAACTGTTACTTACTGTGCTACCTAATTTCTTCTTTGCTATAAAGATGGAAAACTTCAGTGAAGTGTGTACCAGTGCTTTCTTTTCCGCACCCATGGAAGAGAATATGGAACTATTCATCAACGAATTCGATCAGGAGCTGCCTAAAGTTTGTGATGAAATGGAGAAGTGTGAACTGTTTGATTCATCGTATGATGATGAGTTGTATAATCACTGTGAGATGGTTGAAACAGCGTTGATGTAAGTATTAGAAGTACAAACTCAATAAGAAAGATTATTGTTGTATTGCTTTATTTTAAGATTTGTCTTATAATTTTCTTGCTGTTTTGTTACAGTCAACCACAAGTTGGAAGAGGTATCAAACGAGGTATCACTACTGACGAAAATAAGGTTCCCAAGAAAGTAAAATTTGATGAAGGAGCTTCTACATCATCGACTGAAACAAATAACGTGGACAACAATAAGGTGGAATGTGACACATGTCATGTTTTTATTAATAAAAGGTATCTAAATAACCATTTAAAAAGCAATGTTCACAAAAATAATCTTTTAAAATCACATAATTCACTAGCAAATGTTACAGTTGTTGAAACCGCTTTTAACAACCGAATTTTAACATATAGAATTAATAGTAAAACAATTCAATCGGGGCAATATTTTGAAACACCGGAATCGTTTTTAAATTCATTAAAAATTGATATCTTATTTTTAATCAATGAATGTATTCAACAACATACAATTTTTAAAATAAACTTCATATTGCATGCTGATTTCATACAACAAACTAAAGATATTAAAAATACATTTGATTTTCAAACGTTTAATTATATAATTTGTCAGGGTGATGACTTAAATATTTTTTTTCATCATTAATAGACACTGTTGTTGGTAAAATTTGTCAATTTGAAAAAAAAGATAGTGGTTGGAGTCTTAATCAAATTAAATACATAGATATGAATGTTAACAAATTCAACCCCTTACGTGGTAGTTCATATATCGATCTTCCTCAGGATATTAAATTAAAAAAAGCTGTAATCAATGTTAAAAATAATGATAATATGTGTTTCAAATGGGCATTACTCTCCGGTTTATATCCTGTATGTAAAAGTGTAGATCGCGTAACATCATACGCAATTCATGAAAATAAACTAAAATTTACTGGTATTTCTTTTCCGGTTAAAATTGTAGATATATCAAAAGTAGAGAAATTAAACAATATTAGTATAAATGTTTTTGGTTTAGAGTATAATAAAGAAAAAAAGTGTAATTCAGTTGTAGGTCCTTTATATTTAACAAAATGTCGTACACCTAATCATATCAACCTACTATATTTATCGAATGGTACTAACAATCATTACTGTTATATTAAAAAGTTATCGCGGTTAGTTAGCTCACAAATCTCGAGTAATCATCACGCAGTTTATATATGCGATTCATGTTTACTTCATTTCCCATCAGAGGAAAGACTTAATAACCATCAACAATATGATTGCGCTCACATTTGTACGGAATTACCAAACGGTAAGGATTCCAAAAAGGATTGGTTCGGTAAAGCAACATCAAATAATAAAATAAAATTTGATAAATTCGTGAAAAAGTTGGAAATGCCCTTTGTGGTTTATGCAGACTTTGAAGCATTTTTGAACCCGATAGAATCATGTAGTAACGATCCATCCAAGCCTAGTACAATTAATATTCAAAAACATGAAGTGTATAGTTTCGGATATTACATTAAATGTTCATATGATGACAGATTATCAAAATATGAGACGTATAGTGGGCCAAACTGTGCACAAGTGTTTATGAATCGCCTTTGTGAAGATGTGAAAACAATAGTTAAAAAAAATTGTTTCCAAAAATGTCCCGTTCCATTATCAGATGAAGATAAAATTAAAATTTCAAATTCAAACATTTGTCATATTTGTGAAACTCAGTTAAATGAAGATCCTTTTTACGATTTTGATTGGTATACTGGCAGTTTTAGGGGTGTTGCACATCAAGTGTGTAGTTCTAAGTACAGAACCCCTCGTTATGTTCCAATATTTTTACATAACCTCGGGCACTACGATGCTCATTTTATTGTCCATGCATTAAACCTCGATGATGGCAAAGTTGAAGTTATTCCACAAAATAAAGAACGATACATATCATTTTCAAAACAGTTAACAATAAATAATCAACCTGTAAGTTTAAGATTCGTAGATTCATTGAAATTTTTATCATGTAGTTTAGATCAGCTAGCTAAAAATCTTAATGACGATCAGTTTAAAGAACTAAAAAGAAACTATCCTAATAATGAAGATTTTTTACGTTTAAGACGGAAAGGTATTTATCCTTATGAATTTATGCGTAATAGTGATTGCTTGAAACATCCGTCACTTCCTGATCAACACCAGTTTTATAGTTCACTCACAGATTCAAATATTTCAAATGATGATTATAATCATGCAAAAGATATTTGGCAACATTTTAAGTGTAGTAGTATGTCTGATTATTCCGATTTGTATTTAAAAACTGATGTTTTACTTTTGACCGATGTATTCGAAAACTTCAGAAAGCTATGTATTAAAACTTATGGATTAGATCCTGCCCATTACTATACTGCTCCAGGTTTAAGTTGGGATGCAATGTTAAAATTTACGAAAATAGAATTAGAATTGTTAACGGACTATGACAAAATTGCTTTTTTTAAAGCTGGTATTAGAGGGGGTGTATCTCAGTGTAGCAATCGTTTTGCTAGAGCAAATAATAAATTCATGGAGGATTATGATGGTGAAAAACCTAATTCATATCTAACATATTTTGATGCGAACAATTTATATGGTTGGGCAATGTCCCAATCCCTTCCTGTTGGTGGTTTCGAATGGATAAATTGTAATACAGATTATAATGTGTTGGATACGTCTGATTTTGGCTATGTTTTAGAAGTTGATTTGGAATATCCTGATGAACTTCATAATTTGCATTCTGACTTTCCATTATGTCCTGAAAACATATGTGTGGGTAATACTAAAGAAAGTAAATTAGTTCCTAATTTAAATAATAAAAATAAATACATCATTCACTACAGGAATTTAAAACAATGCATTGAAATGGGAATTAAATTAATGAAAGTACATAGAATTTTAAAATTTAAACAGAGTTCTTGGCTAAAGAAATACATAGACTTAAATACTAGTTTGAGAACGTTAGCTAAATCAAACTTTGAAAAAGACTTTTTTAAATTAATGAACAATTCTGTCTTCGGTAAGACAATGGAAAATATTGAAAAAAGAGTAAACGTTAAACTACTAACTCACTGGGATAATCGTGGTAAAGTTTTAGGTGCTCAGGAATTGATTGCAAAACCAGAATTCCATAGTTTATCAATATTTTCAGAACATTTAGTCGCAATACAATTACGAAAAACAAAATTAATTTATGATAAGCCAATTTATTTAGGATTTTGTATTTTAGATATATCTAAGACCCTTATGTACGAATTTCATTATAACTACATGGTTAAAAAGTTTAATAACAAAATTAAGTTATTGTACACCGATACCGATAGTTTGATATATCAAATTTTTACAGATAATTTGTATGAGGATATAAAACCTGACCTACTTCACTATTTTGATACATCAGACTATCCAGAAAATAATATTTACGATTATCCAAAAATAAATAAAAAGAAGTTAGGTTTTTTTAAAGACGAGAATAATGGTAAAGTGTTGAAGGAATTTGTAGGGTTGCGATCAAAAATGTATGCACTGGAAGTAGAAGATAAATTTATAGCAAAGGCAAAAGGGGTTAACAAAAGTGTTACCAAAAAAATGAATATGGAAAATTACAAATCGTGTTTGTTTAATAAAAATGTACAATATTGTAGTATGCTTCGGTTTAAGTCAATTAAACACACTATTTTTACACAAAAAATAAATAAAGCATCTTTATCATATAATGATAGCAAACGATGTATTATGGACAACAACATTGATACATTGGCTTGGGGACATTATAAATTACGTTAAGTGTTGACACTTTTTACTTTTACTTCTGTACCTATACAAAATTTATATTGATTGTAAAATTATGATATTACTATAATGTTATACAATAGTTTATTACATATTTAAAATTTATTGTTTGATTGTAAATAATGTAAGATAATTGTGGTTTTTATTTGTAGGTTTAAATTTGAGATTGTAAAATTCTGATGTACTAATTGTGTTAGTTTTAATTATTCGATTGTAAATAATGATATCTAAGTAATAATAAAACGGTGAACATACATTAGAGAAGATTGTAAAGTTCTGATAAGTAATAATTGTGTTAGAAATAGTATACAGATCAGTCTGTTTTTCATCAGTTACATGTTTTTTGTAATTTTAGCAATATATATATTTAATTTTTACAACATAATTTTCATTTTTTATTTCATCCCTTTGAACTCTAGACGTGTGAGATGTTTCACTTTATCCATCCATTTACTGCTATTGTCGCAGGACCAAGTGGATGTGGGAAGTCAAATTTTGTAACAAATTTCATAAAATCAGTTAAAGAAATATGTAATTGTGATTTTAATCAGATCACATGGTGCTTTGATGAAATGCAACCTTTATATAATTTACCAAATGTTAACTATCATCAAGGAATTCCAAATCTTAATATGTTTGATGGTGAAAACCCACATCTTGTTATTATTGATGATCTAATGAGAGAGTCTGATGGAAGAATTGTGGGTATATTTACAAAAGGTAGTCATCACAGGAATCTGAGTGTATTTTATTTAACACAAAATTTATTTCATCAGGGTAAAGGTCAAAGAGACATTTCTTTAAACTCAAGTTATATAATATATTTTAAAAACCCTCGAGATAAAACTCAAATAAGATATTTAGCACGACAAGTGTCACCAGACAACCCAAAATTCATTGAAGATGCCTATAGGGATGCAACTTTAGAAGCGCATGGATATTTAATGGTTGATTTAAAACAGAATACCAATGATTTTTGTCGTATCAAGACAAATGTCTTTCCATTTAATGGACACTGTACAGTCTACGTCCCCACAAAAGAGTTTAAATACACCAAGAATCAAACAATTCAAATCATTTCTAAATGATGCATCGTCGACTCACAACGCATAAACATTTGCTAAGCGCTTTGCATACGCTTAAACCAAAATATCAAAGAGCGTTACTTAAAACATGTGATGAAGAAGAAATAAACTGTATTTGTGAATGTATTCATAACGTTTTACAAGGAAAGGTACCTCTTAAAGATCAAGATAAACAAAAATTGAATAAACACAAAAATATACTCCGTAAACTGGTGCATAAGTGTAAACATAAACTAAGAAAAAATATAATCATACAAAAAGGAGGGGCTTTCTTACCAATAATATTAGGTGCAATATTGAGTGGATTAGTAAGTGGACTAGCCAGTTAACATGGAAAATGCAAAGAAAATGATACTTATTGAACCTGGATTGATTGAAAAATTAAAACAAGAAAATAAGGTTAATAGTAATTTGTCTCGATTAGATATTGAAATGCAAAATATTATGAATAGTAAGACGGAAGACCGCAAGAAGTGGATGTTATATTTACAAACACTACAAAGATACCTTCACTTTACCGAAGAGGATCGTCAACCACTCAGATTACCAATTTATTCTGATACATCTAATGAAGATTCAAATAAAAATAAAGATAGAGATCTAAAAAGTTCAGTTGATGCTGAATCTTTGTTGGATGAGACAGGATCCATTAAAAGTAAAGAAAATGACACAAATCCACTTTACACACCAACTCAAATACTCAGTTTAATACCAAAAACTTATAATAAAAAAGGTGAGTCATTATTAAACTTAATTGGAACAAGTAAAAGTAAAATACATTGGGATAATGAAGGCACAGTCATAATTGATAATGAAAAAATTCATGGAAGTAATATTGTTGATTTAATAAATGATTCACTAAGACCCTTAAAAAGAAGTGATCCGATAGGGTGGGATAGATTTGCTAAAGCATTAAAAGATATTAAAGTACCACTTACTTATATTGGAAATCCAAAGAGATGTGAGTTTATTAACCAACTTCAAGCAAAAGATCTGAACAAAACCTCTGAGATTGAAGTTCAAGAGTTTTCTACACCGAGCAGTGGAGATAAAAGATCTATAACTAAAATACGCAAAAAGCTCGATTGGGAAAAATGGACCCCGTACTAGAAGAAATTAACAGGATTTATTATGATCCATCTAACCCCGCTGGTTTTGGTAGTATTGATAAATTATCAAAAGCCATGAAGGGTAAAATGGATAAAAAGCAAGTAAAGGAATGGTTACAATCACAAGAAACATATACATTACATAAACCCAGTCGGAAAAAATTTCCACGTAATAGGTACATTCTATCAAATATTAATGAACTGTGGCAAGCTGATTTAAGTGATATGCGAACTTATTCTCAATATAATGATGGTTTCAACTATATACTTTGTGTTATTGATGTATTTAGTAAATATGCTTTTGCAAGACCAATGAAAAAGAAAAACTCAGAAACTACTAAAGAATGTTTTGAAAGTATATTTACTGAAAGTAATTCCACACCTACTCACATACAATCTGATAAAGGTACAGAATTTGTTTCAAAAGATGTACAAAAATACTTTAAATCCAAAAAGATAAATTACTATACCACTAACAATCCTGATATTAAGGCTAGTATTGTTGAACGATTTCAAAGAACTCTAAAAATGAAAATGTGGCGTTATTTCACTCATAACAATACTTATAGATACATAGATGTTTTACAGGATTTAATATACTCTTATAATCACAGCATTCACTCTAGTATTAAGATGTTCCCATGTGATGTAAGTTCCGCCAATATTATGACAGTTTGGACTAATCTTTATAATAGAGGATCAAACAAACTTTCTTTAGAAAATCCAAAACCAAATTTCAATGTGGGTGATTATGTTCGAATAATTAAATATAAACATGTTTTCCAAAAAGGCTATGAATCAAATTGGAGTGATGAAATATTTATTATATCTTCAATAATTGATAGATCTCCATGGGTTGTTTATACAATAACAGATTTACAAGATGAAGCAATAGTTGGTACTTTTTATGAAAGAGAATTACAGAAGGTCACTTACAACCCCACCTCACAATATAAAATAGATAAAATAATTGGTACTCGTTATTCGGGTAACAGAAAAGAAGTATTAGTGAAGTGGAAAGGTTATCCAGATAAATTTAACAGTTGGATTTTAGCTTCTAGTTTAAAAGAAATATGAATAAAGAAAGTTTTTATTTAACTTTGCTCAGCAATAGTTCAATGGAATATTTTCCTGATAACAAGACCACAAATTTTTCAACAAAATTACCAAAAGCTATGAAATTAGAAGGTGAATGGTCGGTTGGAGTTGTCGAGTTTCAATATCCATGCACCATGTTTACTGTTCAAGATCATGAAAATGTTGTGTACATTACAAAAACCATGTTAATGCCTAATGAAGATAAACCATCAACAGTGTACTACAAAAAACATATTCCGGCTACCAACTATGATAACGTTGAACATATTTTAAGAGCGTTAAATGGTATCAGAGAGAACTTGAAATTTCGTTATGATGAAATAACAAAATTTGTGTCTATTTCTGTTTTGGATAAAAATATAACATCCGTAACATTATCACCCAAATTAAGTTTACAACTAGGTTATGAACCAAATACAAATCTTCTAGACAGAAATTTTGGGAAGTGTCCTGCTAATTTACACTTAGGGTTACCATCTCAACTATTTCTATATTGTGACATTATCGATCCTCAGATTGTGGGTGATGTTATGACTCCGCTATTAAGAGTCATTTCATTAGATCCTTCAAAATACATTTATGGTGCGAATAAAATGCACGTTTTCTCTCCACCTCACTACTTACCTGTTATGCGAAGAGAGTTCGATACGCTGGAAATAGATATAAGATCGAGCACAGGACAAAAAATACCATTCCAGTTTGGAACCGTGTGTATTAAACTACATTTCCACAAATTATAATAATGTATTCTCCTCATGATCATCATAAATGTCCATATGAAAATTATTATTCACATCAAGCTGGATCAGGAGTTGGTGTAATTTATAAGGGTTCACCATACCAACGCGGTCATGGTATTGGGAGCTTCTTGGGAGGGTTATTTAGATCAGTTTTACCTTTACTTTCAAGTGGTGTTCGAGTGGTTGGTAAGGAGGCATTAAACGCTGGAGTAGGACTTTTATCGGATATGGTTCAAGCGCGTCCTATGGAAGCCTCAATAAAAGATCGTCTTAAACAAGTTAGTACGAACTTAAAACGAAAGGCTGATAACAAAATTGATCGATTTAACATGACAGGATCTGGATATATAACTAAAAGAAAACGATTGGCATCGTTCATTCCACCACTAACTGCTAAAGTGAAAGCTACGAAAAAACTTGGTCTAAAACCAAAAAACATCGAAGATATATTTTCAAATTAAATATGTCTTTCCTTCATAATCATTCTTGTGAGTGCGTTAAGTCAGAATTAGATTTATTTGCATTACCGTCTACACAAACAAGCATTGAAAATGGATTGTGGATTCACTATAAACCAATTTCATCTCTTGCTGATGATGGACCTATCGAGTTTCAAGTTCCTGGAACAGGCGATGACTACATAGATTTGTCTCATACATTACTCCAGATAAAGGCAAAAGTATTAAATCAAGATTCATCAAACTTGATATCAGCTACAGCAGTAGCACCTGTAAATAATTGGCTGCATTCACTTTTTAGTCAACTTGATGTTTATTTAAACCAAAAACTTGTATCACCACCTAATAATACCTATGCCTATCGAGCATACATGGAAACTCTTTTAAACTATGCTCCTGCTGCTAAACAATCTCATCTTACTTGTAGCCTTTGGTATGAGGATACAGCAGGAAAAATGGATTCCACAGATGGTAAAAACATAGGATTTGTTAAAAGACAGGAATTAGTTAATGAAAGTAGGGAAATAGAAATGATTGGTCATCTTCATGGTGACATTTTCAATCAAGATAAATTTTTAATGAATGGCGTTGAAATGAGTGTAAAATTAGTTCGATCAAGAGAGAGTTTTAATTTAATTGCTGGGTCAAATGATGTAAAGTTTAAAGTTTGCATTACAGACGCAACTCTTATTGTTCGAAGAGCACGAATTAATCCAAGTGTATTACTCGCACATCAGAAAGTTTTAGCTTCTACCACTGCTAAATATCCTATTACTCGTGCTGAAGTTAAAGTTTTAACAATTCCATCAGGTGTTCAAGGAAAAACTCTTGATAATATATTCTTAGGACAGGTACCCAAAAGATGTATTATTGGATTTGTAAACAATTCTGCATTTAATGGTTCGCTTACTAAAAATCCATTTAACTTTGAAAACTATGGTATTAACTCTTTCAGCTTATATATTGATGGTCAACAAATACCTTCAAAAGCTTTGCAACCATCTTTTAATAATAATATATTTACATCAGCATATCATACTCTATTCTCGGGGACTGGTATTCACTTTCTAAATGAAGGAAATGCAATCTCTCGTGAACAGTATGCTAAAGGTTACTGTCTTTTAGCATTTGATTTAACTCCTGATTTATCAGCTAACTCATCAGCTCATTGGAATCTCATAAAGCATGGTAGTGTAAGATTAGAAGTACGACTTGAATCCTCACTAATACAAACAATTAACTGTATTGTTTATGCTGAGTTTGATAATATTATTGAAATAGATAAAAATAGAAATGTTATTATGTATTATTATGTAGTTAAGGTTATGTGTATGTAACTAAAGGAAACATTATAAAATTAAATAAAACAAATTATATGCAATATACTATTTTTTTATTTCTTTATAAACACCCTATTCAATCTTATACAGAACACTGATTGAGTTTAAACTTTACATAAGCACACTGACTAAACCACTGAACATGCTGCTGCCAAGGATCATCATCATCTTCCCAATCTTTTAAACCGCCACCACAATGGAAACACTTGGTCCTGTCTTCATGACCAGTATAAAAGAAACCGGCTTCTGCAAGATCTTTAGGCTTCTGTTTCATAACGAGTGGCCAGTCTCCGAAACTGAACAACCGTCTAGATTTTGAACTGAAAAATGGATATTCAGCTCTTGGGTACTGCATATTCTTCACTTTTTCTTCTCCAATCAGTTTTGTAGTTTTGCTTTTCAATGAAGTGATCTGTTCACGTATGCCACACTCATCTCTTCCTTCTAATCTTGTTTTTCTCTCAGCACCACAAGACGACACCTCCTTGGATCTAATGAATACACAGAAGTAATTTAAGTAAACAGAATCACATTCACTAATCGACTAATGTCATTGTTGAAAAAGTATTTTTTAACTTTTTCACTTTCTGCTATTGTCTTTGTAATATTGTATACGAGGCCGTATGTGCTGTCATAGATGCTATCCTTATTATTCTTTACAT
Source organism: Tholera decimalis (assembly GCA_943138885.2). Lineage (NCBI taxonomy): Eukaryota > Metazoa > Arthropoda > Insecta > Lepidoptera > Noctuidae > Tholera > Tholera decimalis. The sequence goes on from OW964555.2 coordinate 31,317,248, forward strand.
AATATTTATTCCTCGTGGTAGTGTGTTTCCAATGATCAGTAGTTGGAATCTTACATAGCTTCTTCATATCGTACATTTCAATTTTTATGAGATGCATCGCTTGGTCTCCATAGTCAGAATTAGTAGAAATGTATGATACACCATCTCTAGCGGCTTGTGCCAAGGTTGACGATAACAGTTTCTTCTTTTTTATTTTTTGGTGCCACTTCAAAAAAAATGATCAATTGGTTGTGATTTCCTTTTTCCACCATCGCATGTGTTATTAATGACGAGTCAGGTAGAATCTAATGAGTACACAGAAGTAATTTAAGTAAACAGAATCACATTCACTAATCAACTAATGGGTGTCATTGTTAAAAAAGTATTTTTTAACTTTTTCACTTTCTGCTATTGTCTTTGTAATGTTGTATACGAGCCCGTTTGTGCTGTCGTAGATGCTATCCTTATTATTCTTTACATAATATTTAATCCTCGTGGTAGCGTGTTTCCAATGATCAGTAGTTGGAATCTTACATAGCTTCTTCATATCGTACATTTCAATTTTTATGAGATGCGTCGCTTGGTCTCCGTCGTCAGAATTACTGGAAATGTATGATACACCATCTCTAGCGGCTCGTGCCACGGTTGACGATAACAGTTTCTTCTTTTTTATTTTTGGTGCGACTTCAAAAAAATGATCAATCGGTTGTGATTTCCTTTTTCCACCATCGCATGTGTTATTAATAACGATGTCATCGTTCTCTTCTTCATGTTGAGGGGAGAGCGGTGAGTAGTAATACTGTTTATAGGTATTTTCATCGAAGTTGAATGATTTCTGCAACAAGACAGTTATCATGTTAATATCAATTTGTTTACACTTAATCACACACGTTAGGAAACAACAACAAGAATACAAGTAAGTTTGTCAATAGAATAAACACTTACCTCCATGGCCATTGATGCGTTGAAGTAACACAAACGTAGTATTGGTAGACGTATACAATCCACTGCGGTCAAACGACCATAGACTGACTGCATGACTGCAATGGTAGGATCTTATATAGCACCATTCTTATCTAAAACAAATTCCTAAATACAACGAAACTGATTGTAACTCTATGAATCACCAAAATTATCTCACGTTCCTCCGGAAACTGATAGTAACTCTATGAGTCAACAAACTTATCTCACATTGCTGGCATCAACCTGTTTTGTGAGTGCTACAAAATAATGCGATTTAATATTTACAAATCACTATAATTGAACATTCCTATGACAACCATTGAATAGACTGGTAGTGTAATAATATGCTATATCATGGATACACTAGAAGTACAAAAACATCTGAAAAACATTCATCCCAGTCTAGAAAATAATGTTTATGCTGCTAATAGACTCCCTATGTATACCCATGCACCAACGTATATAATATGCAATTTGGATGCGGATGATAAGCCAGGTTCACACTGGGTAGCTGTACATATCGATACGAATGGCATCGGTCAATATTTTGATTCTTATGGGCGAACACCTGCACGATATCATCTCGAGTTTTTGAAAAGGAATTGTAAAAGATGGGACTGGAGTATTGATAGGATTCAGAATGATTGGACTTCAGTTTGTGGTGAATATTGCTTAATGTATTTGCTATATAAGTTTCAGGGATGTTCAATGCATAGTTTTACAAACATATTTACAGGGAACACACTGTACAACGATATTTTAGTGGATGAGATGTTCCGCTCATATTTTGTAGATAAAAATAAAATTTGTTAATGACGCATGTGTTTTATTGATTCCGTTTTGATGATCCCGAATAGCAAAGTAAGCAATGGTCTATGAACAATAATAGTATACAATAGCAGTAGCAGTAACAATGAGTAATACATAGAAACGTCAATGCAATCGTAATGAGGGTGCGCGGCCGGACGCACGGACAATAGATAAGAAAAGGCGAACAATGAAAGTCGATAATGAGGGTTTCGGGTCACCGGAAATGAAACAGATTGTTGTTAATTGATTTCTGTATCTCCGGAACCATGCATCCTACGCGAAAAAGGATTGCAGAAACGTGATCAGCGGACCCCAAAACCTTTTTTTTTTTTTTTTTTTTTTTTTTTTTTAGGTTTGAAACGCCCTGGACCGCGATTGCGCCAGAAGCGGTGGTGCGCCAGAACCGGTGAGCCACGGGATTGGTGCGCCAGAACCGGCAAATCACTACTACTACAGTACTAGTGTTTTCCATGGAGTGACTTCCTATCTGACCTCCACAACTTAGTTGCTGGGTAAGGCCGTGCGCGCACTGCCTTGCGGTGGCCGCAATTCCGGTAGTTCTACCGCCCCGGTAGACTGACCGCAGTGCGCGCACTTCTATGACACTCCATATTTCACAAATTTTGCGTTTCCAAAACGCAACGCAGTGCGCGCACGGCCTAACACCATAGATCTAGTTTCAAAGATCTAGTTGCTAATTACAGATCAATATCATTACTTCCGTAGGTATCTATATATTTATAGATACCGATACTTGCAAAGATTATAAATAGCCGGCTGGATATATATCTCGAAAAGACACATTATATTTCACCCTTCCAATTCGGCTTCAGAGCCAAATTATCAACAGCTGACGCGGTGCATAGCTTGACTAATTATTTGACACAGGAACTTGGAAGAGGGAACCACACCTTTTTTTTTTTTTTTTTTTTTTTTTAAGGTGGTAAAATTATCAAATAAGTCCTCCCACTCCGGGCAGGGTGGGAGGGACTGTCAGACTTTTACTGACTAAAATCCACGGTGTTCCTTCAATAATCCTTTACATACCGGGGCCACGGTAACGGGATGAGTCCCACGACCCCGGCAGGCTTCGGCCCTCTGCAGAGGGGGCCTCGTCATGTTGCTGACGCTCTTTGAGGCGCGCGTGGAACACGACGCGCCGTCGACCCGGGCATGGTCCATGGTCGGACAGCGAGTTGCCCTTTACTCGCTGTCCGCATGCCCGCGCCTACGGTGGCCGGAGATCGTCGGCCGACGTCCAACGCCGTGGGCGTCTACCACTGCGGCTGGGCTGGAGGGAGGACGCCATCCTCTCCCTCACGCGGCCCGCCTCCTCCTTCGGAAGCATGACTGCTTCCCAGAAGGAGGCGACCGCTTCCCACTCCCTCTCGCCCCGCAGCATGGCCTTGACCAATGCCGGGCGCGAGAGGTCTCCGCCTATCGCCGCCGTGAGGACACGTCGGTGCTCTGCCCAGGCGGGGCAGTCTTGCACCGTGTGCTCTACGGTGTCCTCAGGGCGACCCTCGCAGTGGTGACACCCAGGCGTTTCCTCCTTTCCCATCAGACATAGGTACCTCCCGAAACTTCCGTGTCCGGTGAGGACCTGCGTCATGCGGTAGGTCAGGACGCCGTGACGCCGATCTAGCCACTCCTCAAAGAGGGGTCTTACCGCCGCAATTGCGGCGTGCCCGGGCGTCGGTTGCGACAGTCGTTCCCTCCATACTGCCCTGAGATCGCGCCGGAGGGGAACCACACCTTAGGGATCTTTCATGATCTAGCTAAGGCATTTGACACTGTTTGAACTACTTCGCTCTTACACAAATTAGAGGCTCTTGGTGTAAGAGGAACGCTGCTAAAACTTTTTGCGGACTACTTAGGTGATTGGATAGGATGGAAGATAGATAATGTTACGAGCCTCAAGGACGTATTTTGGCCCCCACATTGTTCTTAATATATTAACGACCTGTGTAACATTCAATTAGATCAAGGCAAAATAATATCATACGCCGACGATACCGCACTTGTATTTACCGCCAAAACTGCTGGCGAACTATATGAGAAAGCGCAGCCAGGATTATATGTAGTAAACAACTGGTTGAGACATAATTTACTCACATTAAATGCTGACAAAACAAAATACATTCATTTTGTCATGCGCAGGCCTCAATACGCTACTTCTAACCCTCAGCTTTACGCCCACGAATGCATAACACCATCTCTGAATCATGTCATTACTTATGTTTATGAATTCTGATTATGCTGTAATCGGCGACTCTCTTAGTTTATTTATTCCTTAAGCCATGCTCTATAGCTATAGATAGAATATACTTTATTGTACACCAATAATTGAATCACACTTAAATAACAATATTGTAAATAAAATTGGTTACAATGGCGGTCTTATCGCTGAAAGCGATATCTTCCAGACAATCTTTGGAAGGACTTTACGACTTTTAATTAAAATGGGGAGGGCTATATTAGTGTACTACTGTACAAATATTCATCAATAACGAAAAAACTAATTAAAAAAATATATATAAATACAATACATAAGTACATAAAAAAAACTTTTTAACAAAAAATAGAACCGACTTCCATATAAAAACACTACAAAGGCAAAAATAACTTTAATTTCGGAAGACCGTGTCAAAAACGAAAATATATACAAAACTAAAGACACCGCCTTCCAAAATTAAAGTTATTTTTGCCTTTGTAGTGTTTTTATATGGAAGTCGGTTCTATTTTTTGTTAAAAAGTTTTTTTTCACGCTTTTTAGTGGGTCGGTTTGTAATCTATCTAGTTACAAAAGCCATAATGTCAACAACTTATTACCTTTTACAAAATATTGCTTTTCCCGATGCATAGCCGTTAATTTTTGAGGAGTTCTCCTGGTACTTGACCATCAGCTCTACATCACCTTATGTATTGTGACGAGCATAAAGTGTTTAACATCCGTACTCAAGTAATCGAATCGCAATCCACGAAATACCTATTATTGAGGAGTTTCAGTAGCCATCTGTGGTCTTCATCATCAGTTCAACTTCCCCAAATGGTACTTTTCGGAAGCAACTGCCCAAGGTACTATAAGAAATACCCAAAACGCTATAGGTATGCCTATAATATTTGAAGAGTTCCGTCGATTTCTCCAGGATCCCATCATCAGATCCTGATTTCGTAACAATGGGACCAACTAGAAAGTATACCTATTCAAACGCAAAAAGAATTTTTCAAATCGGTCCAGCCGTCACCGAGTTATGAGGTAACATAAATAAATAAAAAAAAAAAGTTCAAGACGAATTGTAAACCTCCTTTTTTTGAAGTCGGTTAATAAATAAATAAATAATGTGTTCTTTAACATCGTGTGGAGAAAGCAAAGGAATAATCATAAGTTTGAAATAAAATGATTGGCAACCGAGCTTTTAAAAAACCTTTTTAACAAAAAATTAAACCGACTCCCAAAAAAAATTTTTAGCTAAAAATAGAACTGACTTCTATATAAAAACACTACAAAGCCAAAAATAACTTTAATTTCGGTAGTCGGTGTCATTTTTGTATTTTCTTTTTTTTTTGACACCGCCTTCCGAAATTAAAGTTATTTTTGGCTTTGTAGTGTTTTTATATAGAATTCAGTTCTATTTTTTGCTAAAAATATTTTTTCTTGCTTTATAGTGGGTCGGTTTGTAATTTATCTAGTTACAAAAGCCAAAATGTCAACTACTTATCACCTTTTACAAAATATTGCTCTTCCCGGTGCAGAGCCGTTAATTTTTGAGGAGTTCTCCTGGTACATCACCATCAGCTCTACTTCACCATACTCGTATGTATTGCGACGAGCATAAAGTGTTTAACATCCGTACTCAAGTAATCGAATCGCAATCCACGAAATACTTATTATTGAGTAGTTTCGGTGGCCTTCTGGGGTTCAGGTTCATCATCAGTTCCACTTTCTCAAATGGTGCTTTTCAAGAGCAACTGCACAAGATACTATAAGAAATACCCAAAACGCTATAGGTGTGCCTATAACATTTGAAGAGTTCCCTCGATTTCTCCATGATCCCATCATCAAATCCAAATATGACGACGATAGGACCAACTAGAAAGCATACCCTTTCAAACAAAAAAAGAATTTATGAAATCGGTTTAGCCATCTGCGAGTAATGAGGTAACATACATAAAAAAAAAAGTTCAAGACGAACTGAGAACCTCCTCCTTTTTTTGAAGTCGGTTAAAAACACTACAAAGTGATAAATAACTTTAATTTCGGTAGTCGGTGTCTTCTTTGCAGTGTTTTTTGGGAGTCGGTTTAATTTTTTGGTAAAAAGTTTTTATTTCACTCTTTTTAGTTGGACGATTTTTAATTTACCTAGTTATAAGAGCCTAAAAATGACCTTTTACAAAATATTCCTTTTCCCAATGCTGGGCTGTTAATTATTGAGGAGTTCTCCTGGTACTTCACCATCAGCTCTACATCACCATATGCATTGTGACGAGCATAAAGTGCTCATCATCAGATTCTGACTTAGTGACAATAGGACCAATTTCGAAGAATACCCATTCAAACAAAAAAAGAATTTTCCAAATCGGTTCAGCCGTCTTCTAGTAATCGGTGATCATACATACAAAAAAAAATATACGCGTTGAATTGATAACCTCCTCCTTTTTTTGTCGTCGGTTGAAAACAGCGAGTGACTGAGCTTGTCTTACTGACACTGGCAATCCATTCCACAACCGAATGGCCTGCACCGTAAACGACTGGTCGTAAAATTTTGTGGAATGCATAGGCATCAAAAGTCTCAAATTCTATGATGATCTCAAATCTGTAACATATGTGTCATGAAGGAACTTAAAACGTTCTTTGAGATAAAAGGGGGTCGTTGGATTGAGAAAAATACTGAAGAGTAATGATAAAAAGTAAAATATGTGCTCTATCTTACTAATTAAATAAAGGAGACTCAAGACACATTACCAAAATTAAAAAAAAAATGGCCAATTGTGAGTCGGACTCGCCCGTTAAGGGTTCCATAGTAGCAAGCATAGATTCGTGAAAAATAACTTTGTTTTTCATAGTTTTTGTATTAAATACATAGTTAAATTTGCGGTTTTAGTTAATGTCTATATCTCAAAAAATGCTGCCTGTTTATCTCGTTTAACAAAGTAGTGTTTTTATTGAAATCTCTGGCAGTTTGAGCAGTGGCGGTACCTTCATATAAGCCCAAAAGCCCGGCATGCCTTACTAAAAAATGCTCGATAGAGAATCAATGTCAAACCCGAACTATTTAAAAGTTCGCGCGCTTAATTCTTATCAAAATAACACAATGAATCTACTAAACTACTACGCATCGCGATTGTTCGCGCGCAGAGTTTCGCATTTGTAGCATCTAATGATCTACATATTGCTATCTCGCTTACACGCACCGGCTTTTACCGGGCTTTCAAATACTATATCTGTCACTTTCGCACTTATAGCGATGTGCCGTATAACGAGTTAGGCCTTAGGCATAGAACAAATCAATCACTATGGCAGATATAAGCAGGGCATTCGTATGAAGTTGCATGCGTATGCGTGACCTTGTCAGCTTGCCAACTCTGCAGTGTTGCCGTTTTAGCCACACGTTGAAAGATCTTGGAGATTTTTAACGTGTTTGGAAACTTTTTTAACATTTATCAACAATAAAAACTAGCGACTTTTAAAATAACGAAATTAAATACAGTCAAAACCGTTTACAACAACATCATTTAGAACAACATACCGGTTATATAGACCAAAATCATAGGTACAAAATACTTTGTACCTTGAAAACATCACCGGTTATTACGACTATCGGTTTTTACAACCAAATATGAGTGGTCCCTTGGATGTTGTTATAACAGATTTTGACTGTATTCAAGCAATATCTTAAAAAAAAAAAAAAAAAAATTGCTAGATTTTTCATATACCTGGCGACTTTTTTTGCCTAAATGACAACACTTGAGTAGTTCCCGACATCCCAGAGTGCAACTAACTTCAGTTTCATTTGCTTGAGTGAGTGAGAAAAGGTTTTGTTTGTTTTCTAAGATTTTCTCAGTGATACAATTGTTTTGGTGATTTACCTACAACAATGGAGGTAATTGTACCTTGTGAGGATTTAAAATGCGTTCAAGTTTTAATTGGCGAAGATAAGGTAAAATCTTTAAACTTTGCTCAGAAAAAACAGTTAATTTCTTCATTAAAACCGACGCCTAATCTGTGTATTTCTCAGACTAGTAAATCGCATAAACGAAAATTTAATAGATCAGTCAATCATTTCATTCATGAGAATAACCTCGAAGATGCCTTTCCCGAGCTGTTAAAGTTAGCGTATCTTGTTGTAACTATTCCGGCTACAAGTTCTTCCGCGGAACGTGCTTTTTCGTCTCTTAAACGTATCCATACCTATCTGAGAAATACACAAGGTCAAGAGCGTCTTTCCGAATTATCAATGATAGCTATTGAAAAACAGTTGTTGGTAGAATTAAAACGATCACCAACATTTTACTCTGATGTAATTAAATCATTTCTTAAGAAAGATAGACGATTCCAATTAGAATATAAATAATTTATATAAATTCCTTATTACATTCTATCTAGCTATTTTTTAACTTTCGTTTTGTAACTTTTTGTTTTGTTTTTTTTTTGTCTGTAACCTGGGTTCTGTTACGAAGGAAGCAACTACTTACCATAACTTTGTTCCCTCAAGCAATGAAGCAAACCAAACGGCTTTTTTCAAAGCCACCGGAGGTATGCAATTGCTGATATGTTTATTATATTCAATCTAGCACTAGCATGCCTTCAGTGTGCTTTGGTTACCTCATTCACCGCACGACAAGCAAGAGTGAAATTGAAGAAAGAAGAGGAAAGAAGAAGATGGATGAATTCACTTTTAATTTATTGTACCTAACCAGTAGTTTATGAGAAAATTGCGATGATACATACGTAGGTACCTAAATACTCAGTCGAAAACTGAACTTTCTTTTTTTGAAATCGGTTAAAATTTTATTGGGCTTGCGTTATTTTGAAACCCTAGGCACGCCACTGAGTTTGAGTGCTTTTTGCTATCTACCTAAACGTCCTTCCTTGCCTTGGTATTGTTCGTTAAATCGTTAATCTCCTTGTTCTAAGTTGAGCTATAATTATGTCATTTGACAAATGCTTGCACTGTATGGACAGGCCCACTCAAATCTGTGAGCACCTTTTTTCAAAAGATCGCCTCAGACTGAAACCTACAAGGTTCCCATATAATTAAACCAGTATAGATTGTATGGACTTTAAAAGAGACGGATCCCTGAGTTTGTTAGATAGATAGATAGATATATTCTTTATTGTACACCATAACAATAAAAACAAAATTATGGACTTAACAATTAAAAGGGTGATACAATGGGCGGTCTTATCGCTAAAAGCGATCTTTTACAGACAACCTTTGTTGTTTCGGTATTTCTTCTCAGGGTACTCAGTTAGAAAACACTGGCCTTACTTTATTCTATTATTTACGAAAAAAAATGACGTGTAAACAAAAAAAAAAACTAAATTGCAAAATAAAGATCATTTATCATTGCATACCTTTGATTGACAAATGTCGCGACTGAATGCAAACTCTTAAAAGACGACTCGATTAATTTATGTTTTCAAGTAAATTAAAGAAGCGTCTTCTATGTGTGCACCTACTGGCTTCTGCCTGCGGTTTCGCTCGTATGGAAAGGTTTTTTTTTTCAGATAAACTAAAGTAACCTATGCCACTCTTCAACTATCTTTAAACCAAAATCACATCAATCCATTGCTCTGTTTTGTCGTGAAAGTAAGACAAACAAACGCACTTGTACATTTATTATATTAATATGGATAGATAGATAGATATATTCTTTTGTACACCATAACGCAAATACGCAAATAAAATACGCAAAGCATTTTAACATTCGCAACTAAGAGTTTTGGTCATCCATCGACAGACCTCGGCAAGCGACCTTGAAACCTTGAAGATGGACATGTGCGGCTGTTATTTAGCCACCCAATGTATTCAAAAATTTATATCAATCTATAGATCCTCTAAGAACTTAAAGTAGGACAAACAGTAACACATTGTTACTCTTAGTAGGAAGTATTAAAAGTACGCATCATAATGGAACTTTCCATCGGAATAAGAGGTTTTACCGCGGTTAAAAGTAGCCTATGTCATTCTCCAGCCTCCAAGTTATCTTCCACTTAAAAAAATAAAACCATAACATTGCTCCGTTGCAACGTGAAAGAAGGGCAAACACACTAAACAAAATTTTTACCTTACTGTCCGACGCAAAGGAGTGTAATGAGTTTATTAGACACACACATAATCGTCATCAAGAAGGGTTTTTTAACCCATTGAGTGGGAAACTAGGACAAAGGGCTTCACGAGGGGATCACAAATAAAGCATTTAGTATTTAAACTAAAATAGCGGAAAAAAATATCTTAGAAACCTGTCTGCTCAACTGAAATGCAAGAAACAAGCACAGCAAGACCCAATTGAACATATAATTATAAAATGGGATAGATTTTTATAATTATAAGTTCAATTGGGTCTCGCAACTTTTCGAAACAATCCTGTTGCATCCTTATTCAAGGGGAAATATATCTTTAAGTTCAAACAATCCTAAAGATCACCCTCTCATACATGCTAACTACTTCGAAGATACTAGAGATTTAGACATTTTAGTGGCCGGAATAAAAATGGCTGCAAAAATCGTGGACACTCCATATTTCAAATCAATTAATGGATTCTTAGGGAGAATTGATGTTCCTTTGTGTAATACGTACGAACTAAACAGTGATGACTACTGGAAATGCATTTGCATGAACTTAGTAAGTTCAATATACCATTCTGTTGGGACATGTCAGATGGGTTCTGACATTAGTTTGTCAGGAGTGGATTGAAAGGACATAAGGTGAGAAACCTGAGAGTGATAGACGCTTCAATCAAAAATTACCGTTGGCACAAGCTACTCTTCCCATTTGTATGGGTGGTCTCGGCGTCCGCAAAATTACTAATATCAGTCTACCGGCTTTTATGTCCTCGGTACACGGCAATGACAAATTAATCAGGAATATCCTAGCTCCGTCACTGGTTGATTTCAATGTGCCGTTCCTCACCGAGTCTATAGATACCTGGAAACTCGCTTGCCCGAACCTAAATCCACCCGACAATCCATCATCTCAGAGGCGGTGGGAAGAGCCGCTCTGTAGAGCAGTTCAGAGTGACCTTATTGCCACATCTGCTTCGGCTGCAGAGCGTGCGCGCCTGCTGGCTGTGGGTGAATGGGAGTCGGGTCTCTGGCTTCATGAACTACCGTAATCGAACATAGGCACCTTGTTCGATGATACTACTTTCCGCCTCGCTGCTTCCCTTCGATTAGGTGCTCCATACTGTTCTGCTCATCACTGCCACTGCGGCGAAGTTGTCAACAGTCTCGTTCACCACGGCCTTTCATGCGGCCGCAGCAAGGGTCGCATAGCACGGCACGCGAATATTAACGACATTATCCGACGAGCTCTTGTCACTGTCGGCGTTCCAGCTGTATTAGAACCCAATGGCCTGGCACGCGACGATGGCAAAAGACCGGACGGCATGTCTTTAATTCCTTGTAAGATGGGTAGGCCCTTAGTATGGGACGCAACTTGTGTCAATACTCTTGCGCCATCCCATCTTCCTAGCTCGTCTTGCTGTGCTGGCGCTGCCACTGCGGCTGCTGAGAACCTCAAGCGGCGGAAATATTATAACCTTGTTGGTAGTTATATTTTCGAGCCGTTTGGGGTTGAAACCTTGGGGCCGTGGGGTCCGAGTGCTCACAAATTATTTAAAGATCTATCTAGACGCCTAGTTGACACTTCGCGTGACCCAAGGGCTGGCTTTTACCTTGGACAGAGGTTAAGCATTGCCATACAACGTGGCAATGCCGCCAGTCTTTTAGGCACATTACCAGTGGACAGCGATGCGCACGAATTTCTGGATGCCATATTTTAGTTTATTTTTAGATGTATATATGTAGTTTAAGGTTCAAGTTCAAATTTAAATAAATATTAAAATATTCCTGCCAAACCTCAAGGGTTTTATTATTTACTGGGTTGCGAGCATGTTATAACGTGATACCGTGGCTCCTGAACGCAAGGGCTACTAAAAGATCAGGGTGGGTTTTTAGTCAATAGATGTCGGACATTCCCTTCTGCTTTTCCCCAGAGGGGGACGTGTCATTTCAGGATTTTGCCATCGTTAAAACGAAACATTAAAAAGAATTTTAATACAGATATTAAAACATTTAACACAGAATAACTCTATTATAATATCCACTCTTGGAGACTGGAGCAGTTTAATTAAATAATTATACATATGTATGTAAAAAACGTATTGAAAATATACATCTGATTAAACAGTCGAAAACTTTTGTCACTGTCTTCAAGGTGAGTCACAAACTTTTATTAATTTTACTTCCAAATTAATTATTTGGAAACGAGTACAATTTTTTTTTGACGTTGGACCGCCATCTCACCTGATGGTAAATGAGGATGGGATTATCAATGGATTATCAATTAGTATTATTTAAAACCTATTACAAAATTGCTTAGCCATTGCTTGCATATTTAGTAATCATTTTTATTAGTTTCCAATCCCGAGTCGATGACGTGTCGTGAATTCGTGATCCACTCGCGTCTCTAAAAGTGATCAACAGCAACGACAATGAACAGCCCTACAGGGCTTTTGTAACGTGATACTACGACCTCAGAACAACAAGATTTTCTTTCAAAAAAATACCATGATAGGATCTAACTTAGTCCGACTGCATAACATAACAAAACTTGTAGTCACCAAATCGGATGACAAATTTACCTTAATTGGCAATTTTGCCGGATTTTGAAACCACATGCAATTTATAATATTAAAATAATATTGTCACTAAACCGGATCCTACAAAAAAAGTCGATCTGGAATAGAATCAGATGTATCCATGTGAACGGAATTTGGTATATATACTTTTACAATGATAAATCAAGCACTGATATAAAAACGCAATTTTATTATTGAACCTTTACATTGAACACGTTTGTGAAAACGTGAGTTTTAGGGTGTGATTACGAAAACCGAGTTACATCATCAGGTTGGGAAACCCAATGGTGTACTGTAAATGTTCCTAAAACAGGAAATGTCACAAAAAATTCGTGAAAAAGTATAATTATCACGTTTTCCCGCCCACAGTGGGTGGCTGTATAAAATTTATTTGCGCAATTGGTAAGGCCAAATAACAATGAATGAATCATTTTTAACTATTAATGTATTAACATGACTGTTTTTTTTTTCACACGGTTGAAAGTAGTCAGTCTACAGTCTTCGAACATGTCTCGGTAAGGTTGGGGGATTTGTTTTAAATTATTTGGTCCCTTTTATTCCTATATTACTTAATAGTCTACTGTTTTGTTTCTAAGTTTCTTGGCAAATGCTGCAAAAAAACTTAGAGAAATTCGGACGCATCGAAATGTTCATTTTATGGAACTGCTTGTTTTTCAGGGGTAAGTGGAAGACAAGCGGTCACGCGGTCGGTCACCTATACTTTGGATAGACCTGATAAACGCTGCAACAGAAACGTCCTTAGTTCAAAGGTCCCTAAACGGCATCACGAGGGCTATTGTAACTTAAAAAAGGTATAATCGTCAACTACGACCACGCTGCCAAGAATTCACGACTGAGGAGGAGGATTGAACTGACCCAGTCAAGACATCAGCGATAGATAAAAATATTTTGTTTGATAAAAGTAATATCCTGAGGATTGCCCTCGTCATCTTAAGAATACAAATAAACTGATAACACACCCAACATCTTATCATACATTAATGACTTATCATTTTAATAACTTTTTCTTATAATGGTTAGCATCTCATCGTGCATGACTCCGTCAAAATACTCTTAGAATTGCTGCCCTCGCAGTTTCGTAACCATTTGTTCATTCGTGTCACATTTCCAGAATCTGAAATTACAAGTGAGTCGTGTTTTAGTTTCTTTCTTTACCCTCCAATTATACGCGAGAGTTGATCAAAAATTTTTTAAGAAACATCCCTTAAAAAGTAAAACTATAGTAGTGGCGGCGGGGTCGTGGAATCGATATTTAAAAATACATTACGATACCCGCCGCGACTGTATTTTTTTTACTTTTTAAGCGATGTTTCTTAAACTACTTCTAAGTATGTTTTGCGGAGGGGGTTCTTAAATTTATTTTTTATTTTAATCTTTTTGTACTTTTCACCTACCATAGTTTTTTGTAAATTTGACCAATTTCATGGAATGGGTTGTTTTTGTATATTAGGTATAGGACACGTCGTTTCCTTTCATTTGATACGTCACTTAAGTATGTTTGATAAAATTCAATTATTCATCCTCATGTCTAGTACCAGGCTGAACCGAACTTGATAAAAATGTCTGATTGTAATATACACGTCGTGTTCTTTTATTTGATACCCCACGTCGGTATATTTGACAGCATTCAATAATTCATCCCCAATTCCACCTCCCATACCTAGTAAATGTCTGAACCGATTTTAATAAAACATTTTGATTTTGATCATACACGTCATGCCATGCCCTTTCATTTGATACCTCACCTATGTATATTTGACAACATTCGATTATTCACATCCACTTTCAACTCCCATATCAAATAAATGGTTAAACTAATTTTGACAAAACATATCTAAGAAGTGGTTCTTAGATACCTGCCTGAAACCTGCTTTGTAGCAAAAAAAAACCGCATCAAAATCGGTTCTCCTGCTTAGGAGCTACGGTGCCACAGACAGACACACAGACGTACATAGAGGTCAAGCTTATAACACCCCTCTTTTTGCGTCGGGGGTTAAAAAATAATGGTCAGAAAAATGGCGCTAAAATTGCACAGCAATTGCATTACAGTAGCATCTGGCCCAGTAGATATGCCCATTGCCTGCTTGGGCAACGGGATCCCGCGGCCCCAGACTACAAGGGCAACTGAAGGAATACGGTTAACCCATACGGTTTATTCTTCTTCTTCACGGTTTGATTTCTGCACTTAGTCCCCGCACGGGAACATTGTGCGTGGACCATGTCGGCCATCACTCCATCCAGCCAACCTCCCTCCAGAAGCAAAAAACAGGTCTCTCGGGTATTCAGGATGTCTGTAAGGGAATTCAATGACCTGAATGTTTGTTTCCGTATGTCAGTGATTCCCGTGCACTCTATCGTACGTACTCACCGTTGCCTCCGTCTCCATATATGCCCTGCACTAAAGACTATTCGTTAAACTTATTGTGTGGTAATGATTATTTAGTAAGCAGTGCCTGGCGATAGTCGCCACCACCGTTCGCAGGTATCTTCTGTTCAGGTGTAGGAAGTGCCTCTAATCATAAAATATTTTTTTTTTTGTTATTTAACAACATAGTCATGTCATCTCTAAAAGTAATCAGCGAAACATTTAGGAAAAAAAAAATACTAACAGGTTACAGCAGATCCTAGTGATTAGTTTTAAAATAACGTACGTCCTATAGCGTGAGAGTCCTATTTTGCAACACTTGGTTGGCTTTTTTCTGATTTTTAAACGCGTTGACTAAATTCTTGTTCACAAAGCTGTCTTGTGAAGTTATGTGGATAAACCAGGGAACCAGGTTAATGCAATGCAATGTATATGTGATAACATGAATTAATTGACAACATAAATAATTTTCAGCTTTTGCGGTGTTCAACTTCTAATAATCAGAACGCCATCAGGCCATCAGGAAGGATGTAAACTTGCGAACTGATTGACAAAGTTGAAGATTGGGATGTACTGCTTATACAACGTGTAATTTAAAGGGTATATACATACCGAGTGCACGGCTTCTTTGGATGATAACAAACGATATGGCAAGGGTTTTGTAATCCTATGTCTACATGTGTGGAGCATATTAGAAATTTCAAAACATTGATACCAGAGACCGAATTTTTCAAATTAAGAAGAACGAAGAGAATTATCGTTTTATTGGCAAGTAACGTGGAAAGTGATGACCCTCATAGTGCTGTGACACGCTTGTTATTATTGGTATTCAAGAAACATATGAAACCAATAATTTGGGGTCAACTCTGTGAGTCACTTATTTTGAGCTGAAACTTTGCATAGGGACTCCATATCAGATGTTGTCTTCAGTCCTTTTGGATAGATATGGGGTTTCCGTTACACGTTGTAGATGCAGGAGATGACCCGCCAGTAGAATAAGGTATAAGTAAAAATTTACTCAAATCTATACTAATATTATGAAGCGAAAAAGTTTGTTTGTTTAAACGCGCTAATCTTTGGAAGTGCTGGGTGGATTTGAACGAAATTGGGTATGGAAGTAGCTTAAGGCTGCGTTTCCACCAGAGATGTGCGAGGATGCGTAGCGAGGGATGTGTTTGTAAAGAACCAATAGAATCGCTTCATTTACCTCGCCTCGGTCAGCACAGCTCTGGTGGAAACGGCTCAGTGGAGCTAGATTTTTGCGCATATAAAACAAGCGAGGGATGTATGCGAGGGATGTGTGCGAGAGATGTGTTGCGAGGGATGTGTTGCGAGGAATGTGTGTTGAGAAGGACGTGTTGCGAGGTTTGCGCATCCTCGCACCAGACTAATGCGCATTTTCACAGCTCCGCTACACATCCTCGTAGGCACATTTTCATCGCACAGCTTTGGTGGAAACGCACCCTAAAGCTTGAGGAAAGCTACAGGCTACTTTTTACCCGACTACGAAATATTAATGTTTTTATCGTGACAAAGTCCACGGGAGCAAAGCCACGCGCGACTACTAGTAATTTTATTTATTTATTTATAACAATCTTACCTACACTATCATTACAGATCTATGATCCAATGCGACAGAGTGGCCTTACTAACTAAATCCTAAATCTACACCTTATACCTAGTTGAAAAATATTTTAATCTGAATAACTTATTACATATAGTGTAACTTTTGCGAGTTCACTCAAGTTGCACCACAATACATCAACCCTCCCATGAACCTCATTCACCACGCGTATGGCTCTAGTGAGAGGAGTTCTCGCCAGTAGTTTGGTCCTGGCTGCAGGCACAGCGAGCAGGGGCGGGCGGTGCCGCCTCCACACGTACCGGTCGGGCACACACAGCTGTAGGTGTCGCAGCACTCCCGGGTTATGCGCCATGCCACGTAGTAGTTTCACTACATACGCTACGAGCGAAAACTCCCGTCGTACTCTTAGAGTGTGATACCCTACCATACCCAGAACAAATAGTGTAGGGTACATCAATGGGTATAATGGATATACCCCATACAGCTTGTAATACAAGTGTCTCGTGAACTTATTTTGGATACGTTCCAACATAACACTATATTTTGCCTCATGAGGAGCCCAAATGAATGCGCTTTGTTCGAGGTGACTTCTGACTAATGCGTCATATAGTACCCGTAGTGTCGTGATGTTGGTAAATCCTTGGGACTGCCTGAGTACGAAACCTAGGTTTCTGTATGCCTTCTTACAAATCTTATTGATATGCTCACAGAAGGTTAGTTCCTGAGAGAAGACTACCCCTAAGTCTCGTACCTGAGACACTCGTTGCATCGGCACATCCTCAACCTTGTAATTGTAACCTTGTAATATATACACAGTACAGTAAGAATTTTCATTTAGTAGGTATATCATCTTTTTTAACCTCTAGAGCCCCAGCGGCACAAAAACGTGCCAGTAAACAAGTATTAGTTGAGCCCCACTGGCACAAATTTGTGCCACCAAAACCCGACCGATTTAAAACTGTATTTGTACTAAAGATAAGTCTTAAAATCGTTTGTGACCGGGGTCAGATTACGCTTACGATAAAAGCTCGCCCGCGGTACTTGACGGATGGTTGACGTAAATAATGGCGGTCCTTGAGAGGTTAATGTATTTTTTTTTTCAAAAAATCAAAACTACATATTTTATTGCCGTATGATTTCCAATCATAATAATTATAAAATATGCCGCACAATTTTTAATTTGAATAGTGTTTGAATAACAGTGAATGTTGAAATAACATTCTTCTTATTCTCCATTATCCTAGATTATGTGGGTTTTATTCAAAAAGAATAATGTCATCTGCAAACCTTAGATGGTAAAGTTTTCTTCCGTCTATGCCTAAGCCATATTAATCCCAATCCAATTTTCGGAATAATATTTTCTAGAAGCGCAGAAAATAGCTTGGGAGATAGGGGATACCACTGTCTTACTTCTCTTTCTATTTTAAACACCTTCCCTAAGGTTTCCAGTAGAGTTCTTGCTTTACTGTGAGAGTATATGTTTTTAATGATTCGGATGTATACTAAAGGGATACTCTAGTCCTCCAAGGCATCCCATATGGCTTCATGATCAAAACTGTCGAATGCTTTGGTGTAGTTAATGAAGGCCATATACAAAGATTTATTCTATTCTTTGTATTTTTCCACAATCTGTTTCACTGTATGTAGGTCTATATATTGTAGAAAAGGTTTTCCAAAACCCTAACTGCTCCATAGTTTGATTTTCATCTAACAGCATGCTTAATCTTCTAAGAAATGACCTTTGAGAAAACCTTGTAGACATTAGATATCAAGTTTATTGGTCTGTAATTTTCTATATCTTCTTTTGAGCCTTTTTAACACGCTTTTATTAGGTCGACCTGTATGTAACTAACTATGTAATGGAATCTAAGGTAACTAATTTAACCATCTTCCAAGGGTCGTAGCGTAATGAAAATTGGCAGGTGTATGTAGTTCTGATGACTATACAATAATACGGTACAGTCAAACTGATCTGATGATGGAGCCGGAAGATATGAACTGGAACTTTATGATGGAAAATAGTATCATAGCTGTTTTGGATTTCTTAGATAAGTCTTGTAATGAACTTTGACCACAATTAGGTTTCAAGGCCTGATGATGAAGCCGGAAGATAGGCACTGGAATTCCATGATGGAATATCGTATCATAGTCGTGTTTGCACTTGTGAGAAAGGCCACGTAATGGACTTTGAACACGATCAGGTTTCAAGGTTATAACAAACCTAAATAAAATCCGTTATCGGTTTTCTTAACCTTTTTGAATTACCGCGTAATCCATAGATTATTTTTTTTAAAGATGTCGCATTCAAATCCTCTGGGGGGATCGACCGTTTAATTGTTCTCTACACAGAATAATATGGCAAAAAGTTTTTTTTTGTTTTTACGTGCATTTATAAAAGCGTGTTTTTCTAGTGTTTTTTAAACTATTAATTTTTAAGTATAAGAATTATATGTGACGTTCCCTATTCAAATGGAATGCATCGTGATAGTAAAATGTTATTGGAGATTTCTGTCAGTACAAGAACCAGTTCTTCCAGTGTTCCTTTCAGTAATTCATTTGTAATACTATAGGACCTGGCGGTATGATTTAAGGCTCTGAGCCTAAAAGCATTGCCAAATATAAAATAAAATAAAAAAGTTGATCAAGGCATGTTAAACACATAATCGAAGTTATTCTTGGTTTAATGGACAGAAATTACGGACCTATTCAAAAATCTTAGGACTTTAAAATCCAGTTCAAAGTGCAGTTAAACTTTAAATCTTGGAAAAGTAATCCGATGCAGTCGGCAAAATGAACGACCATGCCATCAAATTTTCCCGCTCATTTACTTTCATTGACTGTTTAAGTCTTCGCGTCTTTTTCCAAACGTTTAATTATCATCACGACAGGGTTGTTCGCGAAGGTCAAACAGTACAAATGTCTAACACCTGTTTTCTTTTTGTTTTAGGGGGAAATTGTCGAAGGACTCCTCTGAAGACAGTGTCAGCCTTCCACTGACTAAAAATCTATCCCATACCTTCAAGTGCTCTTACTTACCGGGGTATAGTATCTCGTTAGAACATTACCGCAAACCCGGCAGGCGATGCCCTTATCGGGCCCCGTCATTACTTAATTAGTGCTGACTGATCTTTTAGTCGCGCGTGGAACTCGACGTGCCATCAAATGTCAAATACCAAAGAAATTAATTTAATCACTGTTGCATATCCAAACCTACCCAAATAAAAAACGTACGAATAGCAATATCTTTTATTTTGCAGCGTATTTATCTCCACTAAATGATCAGGAGCTACAAACAAACCAATTCATCTCCAAATTACCGACACGAAACAAAATATCCAGAGAATTACATATAAATAATGCAAAAACAGTACGGTTTGGTTGTAAATCCCCTCTAATCGGTCCCGCAAGAGCTCTGACCCAAATTCCGTGATACCTTTGGCTATTTTCACATGATTACAGCACCGAAGATTATGTACGGCGATGTTTTGGGGTCCATAGCTGAGTCAGGAACTATTTTGGTCCTAAGCAAACGGGTCCGTTAGCAGTAAATATTTTAACAATAGGGAATCGCGCCCACGTTGCCTAATCCCTGCAAACATTGAATGACAAACGTTTGTTTGGCGCAAAAGTTAATTTTTGGTTCGTTTGTTCTGCGATGTGGTCCGCAGATTTGGTACGGTGGCCATTTTGTATCGCGGCGATCGCGCGAAGTTGTTGACGAAGCTTTGTTTTGCCAACAGGTAAGCATAATAAATTAGGATTTAATAGAGCAGTGTATGTTTTGTGGCGATATTTTAGCAATTAACTACTGGCTCTATCATTAATTAGCTATATGATACTGCCTCTAAATTGAAGTTGAAAATAAAATATAATTATTTATTAATCAAAATTAAGGAGTGAAGGATCTGCGGGAGAAAGTTGTTTATGTCTCTTGATGATTGAGATTTCCTCAAGATTACTTAATTATTTATTAATGGGCTTAAGTTTTGCGGGATACCTCAGCATGTATATAGTAATCTTCCAACCTGTAAAAGTTCTTAATTAACCGACTTCAAAAAGGAGGAGGTTCTCAATTCGGCTGGTATTTTTTTGTTTCTTACATTTACTCTGGTATACGCCACGTTTAGCATAAATAAATGTTTTTTTTGTTTATTTTTTAGTGGGAAGTAAGTATGAAGAAGACAGGCAAAATGTTTTTCATGGCATCATCCAATTTCTCGAACAATACGATATTTTGCGTGTCCATTCCTGATACTTAAAGCATGTTAGCATACAATTCTTTCACGCTTTAAGAAAGAATTCATAATACCATTCTTCATCCCCTTTAGTACGTTATCTATGTCAGCTATCTAATTATTTTGGCTGAAAGCGAAGACGCATTGCTCAAGTATTCTATCGGTTACACATTTCGGAGAGAATGCGATGGAATTACACAATTGAATTCTGCCAAGTCTGTTCCATCATCGGACTACAAGACAAACGGCAATGCGCCATCGTTACATGGTGGACATCCCACCCATACGCTCAAAACGTTTTGGAAATACTTTCATTGTACGGCTAAGGAGTGGAATTCCTTGCCGGAGTCTGCGTTTCCCGATAGCTATAACCTACGGCTCTTTAAGACAAGAATGAATAGGTTACTTTTAGGTAAGCGTGTTCCATCTTCGACCACATCATCACTTACCATCAGGTGAGATGGTAGTCAAACGTGAGCCTATTATCAATAAAAAAAACTGGCCAAGTGCGAGTTGGAGTCGCGCGCGAAGGGTTCCGTACTTACCATTATCTATAAAAACTGCAAAAAAAATCATGTCTGTTGTATGGGAGTTTTGATAGCTATAACCTTAGAGTCTTTAAGTCAAGAGTGAATAGGTTTCTTCTAGGTAAGCGTGCTTCATCATCGACCACATCACCCAGGTGAGATGGTGGTCAAACGCGAGCCTATTATCAATAAAAAAAATAGCTAGTTCGTAAATACAAATTAGCTCGCCTCTCTGTGTGTGTGACCAACTCTAGATATAAGTAGGGTTGCCACCCGTACTAAATTATATAGTATCGTGCTATATTTCAGTCAATTGTAGTATATGTTATAGAAAAATAATATAGTACGAATAATACTATATTTTAATCGGTAATTCAGTCGAGGTTTTTTACTTAACTATCACTAGATCGCACCCGCAATTGGGAATTTCAGAATGAAACCCATTCATATCGATCGCTGTTTGTGAACCAAAGAGGCTAATTATAAATACACATGGAAAAATAAAATATAATGACTAAAAATAAATGCGTACTATTTTTTCCTTGAATTTCCGAATAGTACTTACGAAAAATATACTATTTTACCTTAAAAAAAGGTGGCAACCCTGGATATAAGTCAAGTAGATTACGTACTACTCTATTCAAGAAACTTTCGAACGATTTAGTTTACAGCAAAACATGACCCTCGGAATATGCTGAATAAAGTTAGACCACGAACGCGGCCAGTCGTGACCACACGTAACGTAAGCTGTACGTGGTCGGCTAAACCCTTGCGGGGTGCCGCAAATCTCTGAAGCATACATACACTCGTGTGAATACCATATTATATCGTTTTTGGTTCATATCTTATATGTATACTGTACAGTTTATTTTATTGTTATGTGTTCGTAATCATATATTTTTCTGTAAAGAGAAGTTAATGGTGCTGAAGTCTTTAGCCTCAGTAGCTCGCCGCCTGTTAAGGAACAAGCCCGGGTCTTTGGCGCGTCATGTTCCACGGATGCCTCAAAGAGCAGTCAGCATTGACGGGGCCCGATACGGCCACTGCCTACTGGGGTCGCGGGAATGTTCTAACGAGATACCGCGGTCCTGGAGCACAAGGGAAACTGAAGAAGCAGGGTGGGTTTTTAGTCAGTAAAAGTCTGACACTCCTTCCAATTCCACCCAGAGCGGGAGAAGTAATTCGATGATTTTCCCACCGGAAAAAAGCCTCATTCATGGCATACCGAGATGTAGTGAGCCTCAGATAACAAATTAGGCGTTTAGTGCGGGCTGTCATATAAATATCTTTAATAGTCGATAGTCACAACCCAATAAGTTCGATCCATATAAGGCACATGAATTGTACTGGAATCCGACCCCAATAAAGAGAAAAGGCTAAGCAAACAGATCTATATTATCTATCAGATAAAAATTTAGTAGGTCTCTTTTTAATATATCTAAAGTTATCCTTAAAATATCGCTTTTATCGATAAGGAAGCTTACTGGATCCTACTTTCTACTAATATTATAAATGTGAAAGTTTGTGGGGATGGAAGGATAGATGTTTGTTAATCATCATCAATCTATCGCTTACATTTCGGGGAGTGTGCGATGGAATTACACAATCTAATTCCGCCAAGCCTGTTCCATCATCGGACTACGAGACAAACGGCGAAGCGCCATCGTTACATGGTGGACATCCGACCCATACGCACAAAACGTTTTGGGAATACCTTCATTGTGCGTACGGCTAAGGAGTGGAATTCCCAGCTGGAGTCTGTGTTTCCCGACAGCTACAACCTGGGAGTCTTTAAGTCAAGAGTGAATAGGTTACTTTTAGGTAAGCGTGCTCCATTTTCGACCATATCATCATTTACCATCAGGTGAGATAGTGGTCAAACGCGAACCTATTTTCAATTAAAAAAAATCACGCAAGAACCCCTAAACGAATCTGAATGAAATTTGATACATTGATAGCTGTAATCCTGAAATAGATAGACTATTATGTATACGTATATTATAACTATGTAGACTATTTATCCGGGAATTTCCACGGGAACGAGATTTGCGACCGAAGTCGCTGGCGCAGCTAGTCACGATATAGTATCGATATATTCTGTAATTTCATTATCTGCTACTTTGTAGTGTTTTTTAGAAGTCGGTAATTTTTTTTTGTGTTAAAATTTTTTATTTTATTCTTTTTACTGTATCATTGTTTGCATTACTTGAGATATCGGTATATATCGGAGATACGGTATGTAACCGTTCGCACTTAATTTTATTAAGTTTTTTATCCACTAAAACCATATTTCAGACGTGATTTTATGTTATACAAAGGTTTAAACTTTACAATACTCGAGGAGCTCGATAGCATAAACGGGTTAGTGTGTTCGGCCATGATTTGATGAGTTAAGTAGTGTTCGCAGTGGCCGGTCTTCGGAGAGGTGTTCAAAAATTATTATCGGGAGTTTTTCTGTGCTGTGTGGAAGGCACGTTAAGTTATTAGTCCCAGCTGCATCTATAGTCTTTATTATTATTTATTTATTTTATTATTTAAAAGGTACAAGGTATATTATAATTTACAAAAATGTCCCACAAAACTGAACAGACAGTTTGACTGTGGGATCAATTTATATCACCCACTAATTCGCATCGAACTTGCTTAGTGGGTTCTGTCTAGTCTATTATTTTTAGGTATGTACAGTGTTTATCCGTAGGGAAGGTCTATGCCTCAGTTGTGGTGATATTAATAGGCTGATTATGCTAAACAGTACATAGATGTACGATGGCAGCAATTGCGGGAGATTTGCTGTTTTAAATTGAAGAATTCCTTCACTTTCCTCCGAAGATCTTCATCAGAACCTGATGTGTTATATACTAAAGCTTTCCTTGTAAAAATGCTTTTAAACCATGAAAAAGACATCCAGATCGGATCAGTAGTTTCTGAGAAAATCGCGGATATACAAACATACATACGTACATAAATACTAGTCGAATACCTCCTTTTTTGAAGTCGGTTAAAAAGGATAGCCCACCGGTATAGGAAACAGGGTCCAAGCTACCGGTGGTCAGGGCTCCAAAGAAAGGAGGGTATCGATATAATGATAGTTCACATCCCACGTGTCGACAATCTCGTGCCAAGTCAAGACACTTGATTTGATTATGTTTCTCAGCTTTTACGAGGTTCTCGTCATGTGGGATGGTTATGTCGACAATCATGGCATTCATGGCTTCTTAATATACATATACAACATGTAACATAATTAATCCTTATTGTAGCGTGGTAGTCGATTAAACTAGAATCGATTACCACACTCATCCCTAATGTCTATGGTTTCACTGAGTGACAACACTTATGCCGTGCCGGCTATAAATTCTAATCCCCGGTCTGCTGAGTTTTTTTTACGCCGCCTACTACTACAAGTAACTAATATTGAAACCCCTCTGTGCCCAAGGGTAAGTGCTCAAACGTATCTGCCATTTTTTCTCCATCTTGCCAATCGCAATCCTCTTATTTCGCCATAATCTGCAGCGTTTGTAAATTTATATAATTGCCCGGTTGTCAAGATGGCTTCCGTCTAGAACATGACTGTGCTATTTCATTGTCATCTGTTTTCCACTAGTGATTCTAAATTTGTGAATCGTCCGCAGGTCGCAGCATTGCTTTCCTGCTGTGTCATAGCAGCTACGAGCTTAAACGCCTTGCCACGCGGTTACCTTCTATTATGTTGCACGCGGCATGCGCACGCTTATCTTTAACCTTTGTGAACCGCCACGATGGTGAGTTTCCCTTCGTTTCCCTGAAGCTGTTCCTTGGGCTTACGGCTGGGAGACGCACGCATCGCTGGCGCTCACGAATCCTGGTACCACGCTTACGGAAGCACCCTTCGTGTTGATTCCAGGGTTTTTTTCTTTTACTGCCTTCATCTCTGATATCAACTACCTCAACGTCTGCCACGCGACGGGTGTCACCGCTGCCTCCGCGTATAACCGCTAGAGAGACGCCCTGTCGCGTGGTCTGCCTGCATAACCTCTTCACCTGCCACGTGCGAGTTGGGTGTCAACGCTGCCTCCGCGGCTAACCTCAGGAGAGACATCCTCTCGCGTGGCCTGCCCTGCATAACCTCTGCGTCTGACACGTGGTCGCTGCCGGCTTCGGGGTCGGCCCGTCGGTCTGCGTGCGTTGCGGCCTAAGCCCAGGGCAGTACCTTCCACAAACCTACAACCAGTGGAAGAACACCTTGGTGAACTGAATCCACCCCTCTACCGAATAAATGCTGTAAACTTCTGTGGTCATCTTTCAATTCTACCACCTAAACCTCTACGCCACATTATACAAGTTTGTTTAGAAACGTTTACTGAATCTATTTTTGTAATTTTTTAGTAGTGTTTTTTTATCCCAAATATAATAAAATCTACGTAAATTACAATAACACTATCTCTGTACAGTCAAAACAAACCAAAGTGGGCCGTAAATCAAAGTTTTATCTGTTTTAGATGCACTTTTATATAAATTCCGTCATTCAATACAAATTATAAAAAAAAAATCATACTTATTCCTAGGATTTTAAGGTCTTCGAAAAAACTATTTATACAAGTAAAACTGAAAATTCAGTTTACATTTTTTTTATTATAACATAATGTTCTAGTTGGGGTGTTTGAGGGTGTGCATTGATTAAGATACATGCTGTATATTATGTAATTTATATACTTAGTGTATGTAGTAACGAGTATTCTGATATATTCTATTGAGTAGTCCGAAATTCTAGATTTGTTGAGCGTGAATTGAATAAAACAATTCAGCAGCAGCTGATATAAATGTTGTATATAAGTATCTATTTGTTAAATAACGACGCACTGGATTAATTATTGAAAACCACATCGATGATACATATATAGCCAAATTTTTGAATTGCCTACATAAAACATGATATTGTGTAAAAGTGTTATCCCATAAAAACAATACTTGTCAAAAAACCAAGTCTCGCAACTCAATTCTTCTACCGTAAAAAGTTGTGAGATCCATGCATGTAATACCAAGTCGGTTATTAATTTATTCAGTCCTTACTTAAGGGACCTTCTGTCTTAAGTTGTTACGTAATTATCTAACCTAACAACATTTTATAGTGACCATATCAATATCAAAAATCTTTAACGTTTTAAATAAAAAGATTGACTCGGCCATCGCATGAAAACACAATATATCTCACAAGTAATTCATACATATATAAATTAGATTGTTTTTGCGTATTAGTCTATTGTATTCACAAATTGAGGATTCCTGCCCTTTAAATACTTCCAAAGTTGACATTAATTAGATGTAAACCGCCCAAACTTGTAACTCTCGAAAGTGCCACGTAAGCTTGACCGGATGTGAATACTGCAGAACCGATAGCCATCAGCACATTATTTAGACTTAGGCCCTGACTTTTGTCTATAGTTATACATATGGGAAACTGTTCGCGATGAACATAAGCTCTATTAATAATTTAAAATTTAGTTTTGACCGGACTAAGCTCGTAAACATGTTCTTTACTATATGTAATGTATATTTTCTTAACGACTTTTGTATTTTCCGGATCAACCTTTACTCTTTGCACTCTACCGATAGAACCATTAACTAAACCAAGACTCACGTTAATATTTCGCCTTGGCATGACTTTTGCTCCTATTTTTATAATTATATTCTCTTCCAGGCCCGCATAGACATCATTACCTGGGGCAATCTATGCTATCTACAGCTGTAAGTTTTATTTTGGGATGTTGGAGAGATCTAAGCATTGCAGTATTTAGTTGTTGACACAATTATGCTTTTTGTAGGTAATAAGCAAACGGTATCATTAGGAAGTTTCGAGAGGTGTTCAATTGTTTCAAATAATCTGTTTTTATTTTTTTTATTTGCGCCATTTAATCGGATTTGTGAGTTATTAATCTAGTCGAGAGTAAGTCACGGTCTTTTTGTGTAGTCACATCTAATCTTATTCTATTAATCATTTCAACAAAGTCAGAATCATTGAGCTGTCGCATGTTAATTATAAGTTCATCGTATAACCTGGGGTATTTAAGTCAAGAGGGAAGTCTCCAGATAGGTTACTTCGAGGCAAGCGTGCTCTATCTTCGACCACATCATCACTTACCATCAAGTGAGATGGTGGTAAAAAAAAAAATATTAAAAAAAAAAACGAAATTGATAAATATTTTAGTTTTTCCTTGATTCATACAATAAACACTAATTGAATTCTAAATTTGAAGCTTGTACGTCTGCTAGAAGTGCCTTAGACTTGATGATCGGTCAGTCAGTGAGTGACAAAAACAACAATTAACTCGTTATAATTCTTAAACTACTTGTTCAAATTGAATGAAAATTGAAATATACCGTGTTTATACAATATCTGCTGGTTCTTACTGAAAATTCAGGCTTATACTTTTATTACAAAACGAAGTTATAGGGGGTCGAAAATGGCCTGAATTGCTTCGAGAAAAGTATGGTACGGCCGTGCCGCTTTTTTGCATGACTTGGCGGGGGCACGGCAGTGCAGTAGATTTATAACCAATTTACAAATAAATATTTCATTTCATTTCACAGCACATGATCTACCAATACCAAACTATACCATAATATATTCAATACCTATATGTATAATATTGACAAACTGCATGGTCACACTTATCTAAGTTATAGTCACTGTTAGTACCAACAGATACAATAAGCAACCCAAACCAATCCCGATGTCTGTCGCAGGCGTTTGAGTAGCTCTTGTGGGTGGATCGGGAGGCTCTTGCTTTGGTATATGCGGGGATGATGTCAATGGCTTTTACGTTAGATTTGGTAAACTAAGATACGGTTGGTGCAGTGTGGATCACCAATTGGCTGGTGCGCTATGTCGCGGGTCCAATACCCACATGGAACTAAAGTTTGTACGAACTACAGGTAGTTATTCCGAGTTTAGGTGTTCGTGCATGTGAGTTGGTATATTTGTGTACGCACCCACGATACAGGTGAAAGTGTGAGTGTGAGGCGATGATAAAAAAATGATAGTCTCTATCAATATAATTATATTATAATTATATTTCCTATATCTATTAATTAAAGTCTCTTTTTATAAGGTATAGATTCGCAGTTAAAGAATTACTACCAATAGTTGGTTTAAAATGACGACCAAAAGTATCTTGAAAACATTTTCTAACTCCCAAAAAAGATGCTGACAACAAAAACTGCTTCCCTTTAGGAATTTGTAAGAAGTCCCTTGTGACCTCGACTGCATAAAGAAACGATATATTTTTCCTAGACAGCACCAGCACAACATAACCAACACAATTTATGGCCAGTCACACGTTTACCAAAAAGGCTCGGCACACAACTTTCAATACAGTGAAACTTTTTCTTGGGATAAGGTCCGTGTATCTTGGTTATTCTAATTTAGATTAATCTTCGACATTCCCCGATTTTTTTAAGAGCTCGTGGCTAAATAATAACAGCGGCACGGGTGATTTTCAAGGTTAAGCGACGCTGTCAAGGTTGGTCCGAGGATGGGTGACAAAGGCTAACGTATCAAGATTTGTTTGTGCTATGGAATATTTATTTTATTTATTTATTATTATTTACCGCCTCCCATAAGATCGCTGAAAACAAAACATATGTTTAAATTACATTTAAAAAAGTATCTTTTAGAAAATCAAACGCTTGATGAACAAAAATTTTATAAATAACTAGTACTCACGCGGGGCTTCACTCCCGTGGATTCTATCACGGTAAAAACATAACTCTCCTTTTTTGTAGTCGCGTAAAAAGTAGCTTATAACCTTCCTCAAGCTTCAAGCTACTTCTATACCAAATTGCATCCAAATCCATCCAGTACTTTCGAAGATTAGCGCGTTCAAGCAAACAAACAAACTTTCTTTGATGTCACTATTTACTTGGACTTACATGGACTTTTGTGTCACTATTTATTTTATATTATGCTATTTATTTATTTTACTGTACTTATTTTATAATATTGTATCAATTATTTAACTAATATTTTTTGCTAGGCTTGATTTCCGTACGTCATACATATTTATAAGGAAACCACTGAAAACCAGCGCCGTGCTATGGGCATGCCCATGGCATAGCATTATGCTGAGTGGGAGCCTTGTTGCCACGACCACGGCGTTCATTTGCCTTGTTTTTTGTTGTTTCCTTTTTCTTCGTAAATTGTCAATATCTATGTCTTTGTCCTTAATTACTAACATAATTATAAGTACCAATTACTAACTCTAGTCTAAGGAACTAAATAAGTTTTTAATATTGTTAGCATGTCGTTTGTTTGTTGATAATAAATACTTTTTCTGTCTTCTTTCTTCTATGGAAAGCACTTTTTTTTTCATATTTTCAATTGTTGATAGGTTTGCGTTTGACCACCATCTCACCTGATGTTAAGCGATGATGTGGTCGAAGATGAAGCACGCTTAACATAACGTATTCACTGTTGACTTAAATACTCCTAGGTAAACTATCAGGAAACACAGACTCTGGCAGGAAATTTCACTCCTTGGCTGTACTCACAATGAAACTATTCTCAAAGTCGTTACGGGTAGTTAGAAGCCAGAAAATGTCACCCTAGTCTTGCTAAAGGGTATTGTGTTAACCAGCTGGATTGTGGAGGATGGATATATTCAGTTGCATCCAGTAAGACTAGACGCCGAACCTGACTTAGCTGGAAAAACGCTAAACAGGTGATGATGACTCCCCGATGTTTTGAGGATAGCGACCACATACTTGAAAGTATTACGGTATACACAAAATTGTCTTTTTTTTGGCACAAGCACGTCTGTTATTTAGACCAGAGATACGGGCTGGCTTTTTGTTACTTTTTACGAATCGGCTGTACTAAGCAAATAGTTCCCGGCTTTTTGTTAGCAAGCCATACATTTTTTAGCTACGTAGTGTGTTGTGCGAAAGCTCTATGTAAATAATGGCTCTATTTTAGGCAACAGGTGAGTTACGTGTAGTATACGGTCTTAAATATTCTTGATTCATGACCTAGCAGGGGGACACTGGTGTCTTAATTTTGTGACATTTTAGTTTTGTAGCTATAATAACATTCAAACAAATAAATTTCTATGTATTGGTATATTACTTATGGTATTAATTTGATAAAAAATACAGGATTTATAAATATATTGTTATTCCTGCAGTTTATACGAACATCATCCACAAATTAATCTGACCACGAAGTTTTGATACACCTAGATGAATGAATGAATGATGATGATGATGAAATAAAATATTTAAAAATGTATGCACAAAGGTACTCATACAATGGCAAACTCCATACCAGGCATTCCCGGCTAGTTACTGATGAGATAATATGGTAGTTGCAATTAACTTCATGCGTCGATAGCAATTTGGGGCTGCGTTTATGGTCAAACTATACTGCCCTACACTAACTAAAAAGCCGCTAACCCCAAAAAGTATTTTTCGAGTAAACGTAAAAATAAGTGGGAAATGATTTTTCTACAAAACTACGCTAGCTAGGACTATGGTAAATTATTTTTGTGGGCATAGCTCTATGCACAATATATGCCAGGTTTTTTTAAAGTAAATAAAAGTATCTTTTAGTATTGTATTATATTTTAGTTTTGTATATACAAGTATTGTGGTTTAGTCACTTTTTAACAAAGGAAGTGAAAAAATATATTTTGTTTAACTGCTCAGCAAAATTGCTATATCTCGAAAAGTATTAATCGTAAGAAAATGATTCTTAGACCAAAAGATAGAGAATCGAAAGTAGTTTAAGTATACATTAAAAAGTGAAAAATGATCTTTTGTGGCTTAACGGCCTTTTAGATAGAGCAGGGCAGTATAGGTTAACAGTAAGCGACAAAATTATTTCTATTATACTATAGTAAAAGTATTGATCCGATTTAGACGGGGTT
Source organism: Tholera decimalis (assembly GCA_943138885.2). NCBI lineage: Eukaryota > Metazoa > Arthropoda > Insecta > Lepidoptera > Noctuidae > Tholera > Tholera decimalis. Next base: position 31,348,498 of record OW964555.2, read on the forward strand.
TCACTGTTGAAATATTTATTTTGGTGGCACTTTTAGTTGGGTTGCCCGTGGTGACATTTAATAATAAACGTATTATTTAGTTACACTAAAAATGGAAAGTGCACGTTTAATGTTTCATGATTGCTTCCGAAGTTAAGCGACCATTTCCGAAGAATCTGCAACAGTTTCTACTGTTAGAAAAATCTTAGGCTCGTCCTGTCATAATTATTACCTACCTATCTACCTAATTTAAAAGTTATCTAACTTATAAGAAAATAATCGTAATATATGTGTTTAAAGAATCCATTTTGTAAAAACCGTTTCATATTTGGGTACCTTAAAAGAGTGGAATGGAATAGCAGTTTCTTTGTAGTGGATCGTAAGAAATATGTAAGTTTGAATTATAATAAATCTTCTTCTTCTTTCTCCTTGCTTTTATACCGTTTTATTTGGGGTCAGCCCTCCTAGTGTTCTTGCGCCACTCCGCACAGTTGTGGGTTGCAGTGGCGAAGACTCCATATAACTCGATTCCTACTGGCTTCCCTTTTGAAATATGGCAAATATTGGTCCATTATTTTATATATGAAAATATAAATAGTAATCTATTATTTTCAATTAAACAAATAATTATTTACGAAGTTACAAGTTGTGCTGGTATGCACTATGTCATTGGTTTTTCCCTCTTCAATCGTCATTACTCTTTTTTTCATGTGTTTATCCTCTCGTCTCATTACATGCCCATACCAGCGTAGTCTGTTTTCTCTCATCTTATCGTAAATCGGGGCAATTTTAAAAGTTCCACTGATATAATCATTTCAAATTTTTTACATTCTTGTTACTCCTCCCGACCAGCACAGCATTTTCATTTCAGTGGTATGGACTTGTTTTTGTTCTGTTTTTCTCATCGCTTAGTAAAAGAAGATGAGATGTCAACAACCAATTTATAGTTGTTCTTTATCAAGGCATCCAAGATTCTGTATTCCTTCCACGTTTGCTACGATATTGACTCAGGTCTGTCTCGGTGAGTTCAGTCGAGCGCCGCATGAATTATGTTTAGCATAATGAAACAGTTGAAACAGATATGATCTTTTGTTTATATAGAAGAGGCAAAATTATAATATTAAAGTGGAAGGGTAGACTGTTGTCCCCTTGGGTTGGGAATATAAACGAAAAATTACGGAATTAAAATCGTGATTGTGGTGCGGGTTCCAGTTCAACAAGTGGTGACATTCCTCAAACAGGTATTCTAGCCGAAGGGTGTCGTGTATCGATGATTTTGCGGACGGTTACGCGACACCACGCATTGCAACACTACGCCGTCTATACATGTCGTTTTAGTTATTAAGTCTAATTAATTCAAATTATTTATTAAATTTTTCTTACAACTAGATGTATACTTACAGTCTTGCTTAGCTTAAGGTAATTAAATACATGTGCGTGAACCTGTGTTTCTGCGATATGTGCTCATATTATCTTAAATATTCATCTTATAATAATGCATTAATCTTTAATTGCGTGTAACGTTAAACATAAAACATAATTATAAATAAAACGAAACACTGGCTATAACTATAAAACAATTAGATAATTATCAAGTCTAATAATTACGTGATTATAATAAAATTCTTAGTAGCTATTTTAGCACAATTAATAACTTTTCTGTATTTTCGTAGGAGAAAGGGAAAAGGAGTTTGGAGGGCAGTCTTTACAGCTTTCTTAAATTTATTATATTCTAGTGGATATATTTTCGAAATTGCATTTAGTCTATTGTAGAGAGAGCGGTTCCAGATACACAAAAAATTTCGATGTAAAAGCACATTTTGTGCTCATTTATCAGTGCTAGCTATATCTTTCCGTCTTTTATTACAAATTTCACAATGATAGGGAAGGGCTGCGTGCTGTTTTAGCACTGTGCTCATTATGAATAGCTGTTGAACTGTTGAACACCATATGATTTGTAGAGGAGGTTGGTTGGCAAAAGGAAAGGACGGAAGGTTTTTGAGCTCTTTCAATGGTCAGTAATAGTTTTACCCACTCCACCCCATGTAATAAGACACTTAGTTAGTTAAGTAATAAACACGTTTTTTATGGTTTTATTTTACAATTTCGTATGAATTAGTTTATTTATAAGATTTTGGATGTACTTATTACTATTTTCGGGCCTTAATAAAAAGTATATTATTATTATAAAGGAGTACCTTACCTCGCGGGAGCCATATTCAAACTCGAGGGCACCTCATGAGACCTCATGAGTGTTGTGAGGCACCTTGAACTTTAATTTACGAACAAAATAAAATGTGGAAGTCAAAACTATAAGTCCTAATCCTGGATTGAAGAATCCGAGCTAACCTTAGACTTGGTAAAGGACCAGGTTCGAGTCGACGGCGCGTCGTGTTCCACGCGCGCCTCAAAGAGCAGCCACCGACAGAGTCATTGCTTTCCAGGTCCGCGGGAATGTTTCGAGTTACCACCGCCTCGGAGTGTAAGGGCAATTGAAGGAACAGGGTGGGTTTTTTGTCAGTAGAAGTCTGACACTCCGTTCCGCTCTGACAGGAGGCATTTGATGATTTTCTCACTCGAATAAAGAGACTGATACAAATAATTACTTTAAAACTAGATAAAACCTGTATCTTGAATACCAATTGCATGTCTCTAAGAGAATTTTGCATACTTAGATAAAAGGTTTTTCTTATTTGAATCCCCATTGCATTATCATTTATTATCCTCCTATGCATTAAAGGCCAGCACAGCGTGTCAGCTTTTAAGATTCCTGAGCTCCAAAATATATGAGAAGTACGAAAACAAATCTATTTAAGTATTATAAAATTCGAATGAGTTTGTATTTTATGAATATAAAAAGTGCGTTCGTTTGATTGTCCTTCTTTTACCTCAATGTGGAGCAACGGATAGGTATATGTGATTTTTGGTGCGGAGATATTTAAAGATATTGAATGCCTTTACGTTTTGCAAATAATACAGCTAGCTGCGTGTAGAAACAAGTTACGTATAAATAACCCATTTAACTCAATAATAAATCTATAAATCCTTTCTTCCTCGTAAAACTGGTCAGTTAACAATAGCCATTCATAAAAGTAATAGATTGACATTAGTCATCATTACCGCAGTAAACCACATAAGGGAAGCTGATAAAAATAGGGGGTCGAATAAGGAAAAAATAACAAAAGAAACGGCTCGGAGCAAACTTGAAAAAAATCAGATCATTTGTCTTTTACCCCAAGCGCCACAATGATTGAAGTCAAAATGGGAAAAATCTGGATTAGCGAATTTTCCGTAGAGATTAGTAATGGTTGGCTGGAAATAATAGTAATAATCTGTGTGATTCTGTCCTCTAAAGGGCGCCAGAGCAGCTCTCATATCTATACTAATATTATAAAGCGGAAGAGTTTGTTTGTTTGTTTGTTAGCTTGAACGCGCTAATCTTCGAAAGTACTGGGTGGATTTGGGTGCAATTTGGTATGGAAGTAGCTTGAAGCTTGAGGAAGGTTATAGGCAACTTTTTACGCGACTGCAAAAAAGGAGAGTTATGTTTTTACCGTGATAGAATCCACGGGAGCGAAGCCCAGCGTAAGTACTAGTGATTTGATAACTACAGATTGTATGGACTTTAAAAGAGACGTTGACCTCTGAGTTTGTGTCAGTGTTTCTTCTCAGAGTAGTCAGTTAGGAAACACCGGCCTCATCTAGCTTAACTTAAAACACAAAAAAATGACGTGTAAAAGTATTATTTATTACTAATTTACAAAATAAACATCATAATTTCATTATTTCAATAAAAACTTATCCTACTAATCACATTGAATGAAAATGTATTTCTACATATTTGACAGTAAATTCCTTATTGTTTTCTGGTATAATGATACTAATATAAGCTGCTGCCTGCAGTGTATCGCGTATCGCGGTAGATTTGCTTTTTATATTTGAAGAGTTCCATCACTTATCTCCGAAGATCTTCATTAAAACACGATGTCTTATATACTAAAACCTTTTTTGTAAAATATGCTTTCAAACAACGAAAACTCGATCGAAATCGGAACAACACTCTTTGAGAAAATCACACATACTGGGCGAACACGGAACCTCCTTTTTTTAAAGTCGGTTAAAAATAACTCTTTTTTCAGTATCGTATTTATTTAACTCCAAATCGAATGGAATTTTTTGTCAAAGTCAAATAACCAATCGTATCGAGAAACCTATAAACATAAACTTCTCAATAATTATTATGTAGTATGTACGTGACTGCACGTTATCTCTCTAGTCTATGAATAAAGTAGCATGAAACAAGAACAACCGTAAAATGTCTGGTGAGATTAGCGATTACGGTTTCATAAGGTTCAGTGACAGCAAAATGAGCAATCCCTTAGTGATTACGCAATTCTTAATTTAAATTCTGTAAAGAATATTTGAATAACGAATCTGCTAAAATAAAAATAGGAACTGGTTAAAAAGTTTTTATTTCATAGGCTGTTTAGGTACCTATGTTAAATCAATGTATATAAAAATGTTTGTATGTTTTCTTGTATGCGTTCTTAAACTATCTATCTGATCGAGATAAAACTTTAGCGGGTGTTCTGAGCGCGTGCTTGAGAGTTTCTGGACCATAACATGAAGTAAAAAAAGGATTTCCACATATACATTTTAATTTAGTTGGTTGTGGCATTGCAACGCATATCAAGTACAGCTAGCAATTTAAATAAAACCTAAATAAAACATGACGTTTTTTCCCGTCAGCTTCTTTTCATTACACACATTGCAGGACACAATTTCAGAACTTTACCGAGAATAAATCCAATTATACTGCCCGGCCTAGAAATTGAACGTTAGACCTCATGTTGATCTGTATCTAATAAATCTAACATAATAACTGATTAGAATATGATTTTAATGCAAGAAATTTTTATGTTCACCTTTCCACTTACAGTTTCGTTACGAAAAAGTTTATGAAATAACAGTATGAATTATCTAGCTTCTACCCAAAATAAAAACATGATTTTACGGGTTTCTCGAACAAGGAGTTGTAGTACGTGCTTCATGCTTTTGTTACAAAAAATAAAAACACAAACAATAATATAAAAGTAATTTTTAGCCTTTCACTGGGAAGGTGGAAGTTAAAATTTATTCATTGTAGGCACTTCATTACCTTAACAATGTTACATTACGGGAATTCAAAGAAAAAACACAAACAATCTTTACAAAATTTATTTTTGTATTCGTACCAAAATGTTTTCTTCCTCCAAAGTACGTAGGTAATTGTTTGTAATTAGCTCGTTTCACGAAATTTTGTTCAAAACATTCCGCAATTTGTTTTGTAATGAAATAATATGTTGTACATGGACATTGGCAGGTTTATACCTGTCATAAAATTAAAAAACTATTTAAGAACAATAACAAAATTACAATCCTTGTCTCTAAGAATAGTGTTATATCGGAAACTCCTTTTCTAACCGACTTCAATAAAAAGAGGGGATTCTCAGTTCATCTTGAACTTTTTTTTAATGTATTGTGTATATGTATACAACGTGTAATTTAAAGGGTATATACATACCGAGTGCACGGCTTCTTTGGATGATAACAAACGATATGGCAAGGGTTTTCTAATCCTATGTCTACATGTATGGAGCATATTAGAAATTTCAATACATTGGTACCAGAGGCCGAATTTTTCAAATTAAGAAGAACCAAGAGAATTGTCGTTTTATTGGCAAGTGACGTGGAAAGTGATGACCCTCATAGTGCTGTGACACATTTGTTATTACTGGTATTCAAGAAACATATGAAACCAATAATGTGGGGTAAATTCTGTGAGTCACTTATTTTGAGCTGAAACTTTGCATAGAGACTCCATACCAGATGTTGTTTTCAGTCCTTTTGGATAGATATAGGGTTTCCGTTACATTTTGTATATGTTACCTCTAACTCGAAGACGGCTGGACCGATTTGGAAATTTTTTTTTTCGTTTGAAAGGGTATACTGTCTAGTTGGTTCCATTGTTATGAAATTAGGATCTGATGATGGGATCCTGGAGTAATCGAGGGAACTCTTCAAATATTATAGGCACACCTATAGCGTTTTGGGTATTTCTTATAGTACCTTGTGCAGCTGCTCTCGAAAAACACTATTTGGGGAAGTGGAACTGATAATGAAGACCACAGATGGCCACCGAAACTACACAATAATAAGTATTTCGTGGATTGCGATTCAATTACTTGAATATGGATGTTAAGCACTTTATGCTCGTCACAATACATATGGCGATGTAGAGCTGATGGTGAAGTACCAGGAAAACTCCCCAAAAATTAACGGCTCTGCATCGGGAAAAGCAATATTTTGTAAAAGGTGATAAGTAGTTGACATTTTGGCTTTTGTAACTAGTTAAAGTACAAACCGACCCACTAAAACGCGTGAACAAAAACTTTTTAGCAAACAATAACACCGACTTCCATATCAAAACACTACAAAGCCAAAAATAACTTTAATTTCGGAAGGCGGTGTCAAAAACAAAGAAAATACAAAACCAATAACACCGTCTTTATTTTTTGCTTATTTTTTTTTTCAGAACTTATTATACTGTAAATAAACGCTCAAAAATGGTTAAATTCTTCATTTATGAATTCAACCGCTCTTTCTGCTATCATAACACTTGTTGGATAGATATTACCGCTAATTATATCTGGCATAACACTTGCATCGACCACTCGTAAGTGTGACACACCATGTACGTTCAATCTGCTATTGACTACTGACGTCTCTGGATCAGATCCCATCTTACATGTCCCAACCAAATGACTCATTGATGTAACCATATTAGTACTAATACATTCCCAGTAATCTTCACTATCTAAAAGCATATTGTTGCAAGCGGACACGTTCATTCTTCCTAAAAATCCTCCCATATTCTTGAAAGATGTGGTATTAGCAATCTTTGTCGCAGTTTTGATACCCTCTATAGTTGCTTTCAGATCTTTTGGGTCGTTGAAATAATTTGTGAATATAATCGGAGCATCTTCAGGATTGTTTGTACTCAATGAAATATTGCCTTTTGATCGTGGATGCAAAAGGCTGCAGGCAAATAAATATAGCGAATGATTTTGGTTCATGGTCACTATAGAGTCTATAATAAAGTCTTTGTATCCATACTGTCTTTTTAATATTTGTTTCAAGTCTAATGTATTCTTCGGCATTATTGAGAGGTATAGTTGAAATTCTGGATCGGTTAACATTTTGTGGGTGGAGTAAAATGCTGTTATATCTGTAAAGTGGCTACTTTGAGCTAAGCTTCCTTTACGATCGAAAATATAATCAACCACATCGCGATACGTTTCTTTCGTTGTAATTTTCTCTGGTTTATCACAATATATCGTTATTGGAACAACTAAATGGTCTTGTAAGTTCTGTCCTACCATTGGGGAATTTAATAAACATGTAATATTCTTAGAAAGAAGATGTTTTTCTGGCCCAATACCTGATAACATTAGCAGTTGTGGAGTGTTTACCGCTCCAGCACTCAAAATAACTTCATGTGATGCGTAAAAATTCAGAATTCTACCATCTTTTTCTACTTCCACACCAAAAGCTAGTTTAGAATCTTTCGTTATCAATATCTTTCTTGCGTAAGCCTTTTTAAGTATTTTCAAGTTCCATTTATTTTTTATTGGCTCTAAATATCCCGTGTAAGTACTTTGCCTCACACCATCAGCTGCTGTTGCTGTTACAATACCAGAGCCCATAAGTCCTGCCACGTTCAAATCAGGAGCGTATTTGATTCCAATTTCGAGACACGCTTTTAAGACTTCGTTAGTGTACTCCCTGAAAGTGCTGTTGAATCGATTGATAACTATCGGTCCATCCTTGCCATAAAACTTATTAATAGTAGGATCTTTGAGTAATTTCTTGTTTTGTAGGGTTTCGGCTTTCTTAAAGCATCGACGTACGTCATCGAGAGTCCAATCTACGTTGCCTGCATCGAACCATTTTTGGAAATCCTGATCGTGTCCCCGAATATAGTGCATTTCATTGAGGCTACTGCTTCCTCCAAACATTTTGCCTCTCGACAGCTTTATGAAGCCGTTAACAATCCCGTGATCTATGATTCCATTGTTCGTTGATACAGATTTCCAGTTGAATTCACTGTCAGCCATCGTGTTGTCTAGGCCTGGTATCTGAAATATTATGATAAAACGAAAACTTAATGTTATATTAATTAGACATAGCTAAGTTAGCTCAAGACAAAATAAAAAGAAAGTAATAAATATCCATAAAAGATGAACAAAACAATGATTTTATTTGAAAACTAAAATGAAGTATAAACTTAATAAACAGTCAGTTCATGTCAGGAATACACATTTTATATGTCCTTTTCGTTATCAAACCACAGACACAATGCCATTTCATATATAGTCTATGTCATGACGTCAGACACTGACTGACAGTGGTTACGACAGTTCACTTTGTTTCGATCGTGAGAATGGGTTTAAAAAAAGAAAAACATATGACTTAATAATAAGATAATTATAGCGTTAGCTCAAAATTGTGATACCGTTTCAAATGCAGTAAGAGTCACGTATTTCTCATCAAAACGTGGAAATATTTGAAAGCGTACACTTATTACAACGCAAATCGGTATTTGGATATTCATTATAATCTAAGATTTTATTATTTACTTAGTCAGAACCAATGACACATTGGCTTATTTTTCTAATATAAATTTACGTAATTTAAAGAGTATCTAAGCGTTTATGTCTATATCCTCCCCGGTACTTACATGAGACTCAACAGGCGGGTCGCCCCCGGCCTCTATAAGCAATATTTTCCATCCTTTAACTTCACTAAGTCGTTTCGCGACCACGCTCCCTGCTGTTCCACCGCCGATTACTATGAAGTCGAAACTTTGGAAATCTGAAAAATATTCGTTCATAGTTTATACAATTTTGTGATGGAAAGACGGAATGGTTAGATTTCATATTAAGAACACTTTTTAATTTATTAGGTACTTGAAAAATGGCACAATGGCATGATGTAGTAGCAGAAAAATCAAATCTTTATATCACAAGCTGCATTGGTGCAATATATCTGAAATCCATATTTCATACTTGTGTCATACTGTGATATGTGTAGGATTTGAAGTTATATTTATTAAAAAAAAAATGTCCCGCACTAGGAATTTCTCTCTACCGTGGTAGCGTTTACAATAGTTTTTATTCTGTATTTATTTTATTGCGGAATCAAACCCGTGGCGCACAGTGCAGCAGCCAATCGCTTAACCACTGCACAAACTGTGTCCTCAAGATAATAGTCGGTTGTACAAAATCAAATTAAAGTAATTGATTAAAATCAGGAAGATATTAAACTTTCGCATACAAATTCGTGAGAAGTTGGCAGTTAGTGATGCCACAATGCATTGTTATTACTCATAATTTGTTTGTACTTTAATGTAAATTGTTAACTAGGTATATTCATATGATACCTATTCGATATATGTGAGTATATATAATATTGAGTCTATAATTTATAAATGCGCACATATCATTTTTATTTGAACTAAATATTACTGACGTTGTGTTTTGCAACATGGCACCTAGTTTTCTCTGTGGGACTCAAAAGTTGACTGCAAGAAAACGCGTCAGGCATTAAGTCCAAAGTCGGTACATTAAGTTAAACAAGGAGCTCGTGGCTAAGTAATAATAGCTACAAGGGCGGATCTTCGAGGTTTTGCACCGCGTGCTGTGGGCGGCCTGAGAATGGAAGACCATTAAACACATCGAGACTTCTCCCTGTCTCGGAGAGCACAAATCCAGAAAATTTTACACTGGTTTTGCCAAGGACAGGTAGGCTGTCGCTCCATGCCATGTATCAACTTAGCGTTATTTGTTCTACTTAAAGTGAACAAAGTTAACACTTTCATTACCACTACGATTTGCACGATGTTTTCTCGGATGCCGCCTACATTTTACGTTGGACTCGCTAGGCGAGTCGCCGGCGTACAACACGTATTGAATCAACTCGCCTCGCAAGTTCAGTGGCATTGCGTTAGGGTAAAAACAATGTTTTGTTATTTTTTTAGTGGCCGTGACAGTGTACCTTACGTGTTTAACGCAATTAAACAGTGTTTAATTAGTATACGGTGTAATTTAACATATAAAAATAGCAAGAAACACTATAAACAAAAGAATAGGTAAGTTTGTTTCGTAATTTATGCAGTGGCTGTCAATCTTATAAATAGTGGTTATTGTTGAGGTTATATTTTGAATATCTAATATTGTTTTTATAAACAGGAGGAGGTTTTCAATTCGACCGAATAAAAAGTAATTTTACCCCAAATAGCCCATAGGTAGATCCACCCCTGTCTACCATATAGATATTTCATTAATAAAAAATTGAGAATCTATGTCAGTGAACTCGCCTAGCGAGTTCAAGGCATTGCAGAATAGTTTATTTTCTTCCTATTATAAACTGGGTCTGCACACCCGGCCCACCACGTAATTCTTTAGATTAGGGTATATTTAGTCTTCAGTATTATTTTAAGCAGAAAATACACATGCATTTTGAAAAAAAAAATGGCGAACACATTGAACTCATCGGGCGAGTCTACGGCGCTGGAATAAAATTTACGTGGACTCTACGGGCGAGTCGGTGGCACTGAACGTGAAAGAGTTGCAATAGAATTTGAACTTTTCATCATAATTATTATGACGGTAATTTCTTTTATTCTGATATGATCATTTCTATGATAAATGTTTGTAATCCAACGTAGTTTAAAAAAAAAGGCTAGACAGCGGTATTATAATCTATTTACGACAAATAAATAACGTAAGTATATACAAACTTAGAACATTTGAGTCCGGCACAGGTTCTGGAGTGAGCAGGCACTGGGCTGCCGCAATGTACTGCAGCGTAGCAGCGAACATCTGAGGAGTTGCCCCCGTTGTCGGCAGCGGACATGATGCATTATTGAGGCTGAAAAAGATCGTTTAAAAGATTTTTTAAAACGGTCACTAAATCCGAGAAGCTTTTGCCTGCCGCGACCAACAGCTTAACGTGCTTTCCGAGGCACAAGGGTATTACACCGCCAACTTCCATACTCCGGGGAACTACTGAGACATTTTTTACAGAAAAACCCCATAGTAATTTTTGCCCGACCTGGGAATCGAACCCAAGACCTCATGCTCAGAAGTCACGCTTGCGACCACTCGACCAACGAGACAGTCACGCAGAATGAGGTACGCAAACCTAAAAACAGCACCACGAAGTGATGTGATATGTCATTACATTTCGTGCCGAGTAATATTACATTACACCACCACTTCAAACATCACGCGTGATGTTATGATGTAGCGCCATGCGATAGCACACCATTTCGCCTTCTAATGTAATGCAATGTTCTAGTGTAATAGGACATGTTATTGAAATAGTAACATAGCAGCGAGCGATACAATGTTGTCCGCGTGTCATTATGATGATTCATAATTACATGAAAGAAGAAATATTTGCATTGCAATTCGAAATAAAAGGACAGTTGAGTATTTACCTACGACCGTACTACGGGTGGTGGTGTCAAGGAAATATAAACCCTTTAATAATAAAGATAGAGTTCTAAATAACATACTAAGTCACCTGATCGGGCGAAATACGAAATCGCACGCGCAAAGTTCCGGACTTCCGATATAAACCGAACATTGCCGATGCGATGCGTTCGGGAGGGCTCGGTTCGAGCAAGTCTGCGAGTCATGTCGCGAGCTACTGCGTTGATACCGCGCGCGTGATGTTTAGTGTGATGGTGTGATGTATATTATTTCCCTCTATGGTGTGATGCTTATTTCAGTCGAGTAATGTGTGATGTTACAGTACGCGCTCGGGTGATATTACGCGTGATGCATCACTCGCATTACTTACACATGTCTACTTTTGTCATGAACTTAAACCCGACCAGAGTTTAAGTTTAGACATCGTGATGAAATGGAAACTCTGTGTTTATTGATTTATTTGAGAGAGAAGATTCATGCGCGTAGGCACAAAGGCGAACTTAGTGCCTTAGGCATTTTGTACCAATCAAACAATTGAAGGATAGCGTGGCAGGTGCATTAATAAATTAGCGTCGCCAAGTGTTGGCTGTTCATGGTGTGCCTGGCGTTTAGAATCGTAAAGCGATATTAACATCATTTGGGGATGCTGCTTATGCGAGCTTCACTTATTAGGGTTCCATAGCCGAATGACAGAAAACGGAACCCTTATAGTTAATCGTTTAAAAGATATAGGCTTCCAAAGTAGTAAAATGTGTCCCCCCCTCTAATTTATATAATAATGGAATGAAAAATTTAAAAAAAATATGCTATAGATCTTAATGTAAACTTTCAACCAAAATTGGTTTGAACGAGATCGGGTCAGCCGTTTTTGAGATACAGCATATTTTCTAAAATCGCAAATATAACTTTGTAATTCATACAAACACTATGAAAAACAAAGTTATTTGGCGTAGTTACTACGGAACCCTTTATGGGCGAGTCTGACTCGCACTTGGCCAATTTTTTTTAGAGTTTTATCTTAACCCAATGTGTGCCCGAGTTGGATATAGAAACAATCTCGCCAAATGGGGTTTGTCAGACCCACCGTAAGCAATGTGCTCGTGTGGATACCTAGAGCTGGGTATGCCTCAGCTACTTTCCTGCACATTTCAGGACCTAAATGCATCTTATAACGTAAAGGTCCTTTTTTTTTTTAACGTGGTAAAATTATCAAATAAGTCCTCCCACTCCGAGCAGGGTGGGAGGGACTGTCAGACTTTTGCTGACTAAAATCCACGGTGTTCCTTCAATAACCCTTTACATACCGGGGCCACGGTAACGGGATGAGTCCCACGACCCCGGCGGGCTTCGGCCCTCTGCAGAGGGGGCCTCGTCATGTTGATGACGCTCTTTGAGGCGCGCGTGGAACACGACGCGCCGTCGACCCGGGCATGGTCCATGGTCGGACAGCGAGTTGCCCTTTACTCGCTGTCCGCATGCCCGCGCCTACGGTGGCCGGAGATCGTCGGCCGACGTCCGACGCCGTGAGCGTCTACCACTGCGGCTGGGCTGGAGGAAGGACGCCATCCTCTCCCTCACGCGGCCCGCCTCCTCCTTCGGAAGCATGACTGCTTCGCAGAAGGAGGCGACCGCTTCCCACTCCCTCTCGCCCCGCAGCATGGCCTCGACCAAGGCCGGGCGCGAGAGGTCTCCGCCTATTGTCGCCGTGAGGACACGTCAGTGCTCTGCCCAAGCTGGGCAGTCCTGCACCGTGTGCTCGACTGTGTCCTCAGGGCGACCTTCGCAGTGGTGACACCCAGGCGTCTCTTCCTTACCCATCAGACACAGGTACCTCCCGAAACTTCCGTGTCCGGTGAGGACCTGCGTCATGCGGTAGGTCAGGACGCCGTGACGCCGATCTAGCCACTCCTCAAAGAGGGGTCTTACCGCCGCAATTGCGGCGTGCCCGAACGTAAAGGTCCTAGTGGCCAGATACTGTCCGGTTAAATACAGAAGAAGAAGAACAATAAAAATGTTGAGCTATTTTTAAATATAATGTACGTTTAAACCGGCATCCCTTTATTAATACCAAGTAAAGTCCCCGAGACCGCTATTAATATTAGGGCAATGAGATGCATCTTAATGGTATGCGGCGCAAAAAAATAAGACGTAGAAACTAACCGGTCGTATGATAAATTTACTGTTTATTTATCTAATCTTTTCCTTAGAAATATACCTTAAATTAAACACATAACACTACTTTTGGTCTACGCGACATTTGGGTAAAAACATGATTTTACGATTTCTTTTTACATAAAAAGGTTTAAAATTTATGACTCACCTAAACATTTTTCACAACTGTTTTACACATCAATAGCCAAGTATCTTGAAGTATGCTCGTACGACGAATTATTCGCAAATTAATTGAGAACTTAAAAGACTTAGTTTACTTTTAAAATAAACAATTTTTAAAGTATAGTAATATAAAAAGGCGCGCTCTTCCTTAAAAAGGTTGTTTTTCGGAACGATGTATCCACTGCATTATGTAAGCCAAAGATTATTCAAATTTCGAAAGATTTGAATTAAGAATATGTCTATCTAAGTGCTGGTCAAAACTGTTTAGCACTCACGGATGCCAATACACGAGTACGTATTTTAAAATTATTTCATAATATTTTTACACATAACCAGTATTTTGATTAACCAATTAATAACTGCATATTTGTGCTGCAGCGAGTTAGTAAACACAATACCAGTGTAATGACGATGCAAAAGGACTGTAATTGTTCAGTTGCTGTTTTACTCGAAGTGACTGTCCGACCTTCGTAACTAAACATATTTTAATGTTATTGTGTATAAATGCAAATGTGATACCCTAATGATCCGCTCACACGAAATGATTGCGAAGTATAAGATTCTTGCAAACTTTTTTATCTATATTATTAAAATTAAATTATAAATTAACATTAGTATAGATGAGCAAGTCTGGCAGTAACGATGCAGCTTTGGTAAGACCAAAAGTTGTGTTTCATATGTCATGCATAAGCTCTGCTCTGCTCAATCTATAGTGAGCTTTACCGATGTTGTTACTAGAGTAAATTTGTGAAGATCATCACACAATGTCATAACATAAATTAATAATAAATAAGAATAAGTTTTGTTACAATAATTTACTTAACTTAGTTACAACACATTTTTACATTGTTTTCTGTAACAGGTTAAAAAAAATATATCAGAGGTACCTCAAACTAGGTGGCGCTTATATCTTGGAGAACGAAGTTGCGTTAACAATAAAAAAATTAAACTAATATAAAGGCAAATAATTTATCGAAACTGGTTCAGCTGTTCAGTAGTTACGAGTGCACAGAGATACGGATATACACACAGGTCAAAATCATAACCCTTTGTTTGAACATGCAGCCGAGTAAAAAATAAAAATTGGCCAAGTGCGAGTCGGACTCGCCCATGAAGGGTTCCGTGGTAACTATAATAAATATAATATACTTAATATAATTAATTGAAAAAAAAAAAAACAAAAAACCTTACAAATTTCTTAAAACTAGCTTATTTACAATTTTTACAACTACGCCAAATAACTTTGTTTTTCATAGTATTTGTATGAATTACAAAGTTATATTTCCGGTTTTAGAAAATATACTGTATCTCAAAAACTACTGACTCGATCTCGTTAAAATTAATTTTGAATGAAAGTTTACATTAAGATCTACAACATTTTTTTAGATTTTTCACTTCATTATTATAGAAGTTAGAGGGGGGACACACATTTTACCACTTTGAAAGCGTATATCTTTTAAACGATTAACTTTATGAAAAAGTCATTTTAGAAACCATAATGTCATTTTTAAAGACCTGTCTATAAATACCACACACGTATAGGTTTCATGAAAAAAAATATTTTCAGTTTCAGTTCCATGTATGGGCAGCCCTCTTTATTTTAAATTTTCTCTTAAAATCGGAAAGCGGTTCACAGAATACATCTATCTACCAAGTTTTACATGTATAATCCTAATAGTTTCAGAATAAAATGGCTGTGACATACGGACGGACGGACAGACAGACAGACGGACAGACATGTCGAAACTATAAGGGTTCCGTTATTTGCCATTCGGCTACGGAACCCTAAAAAAAGGATTTTGTGCTCCCCAAATTTAATTACCAAGTCGCAATCGCAATATTTTTGCACTTGCTAAAGTAACTCCGAAAGAAGAGTAAAATAAGTCAGTACACTGAATTAAATCTTACAGTGAGCATCGACTCTTAAATAAATATCGACGTACATGTATGTCAAAATGAAAGGACATATACGTATGTAGAGTATAATATTATTGTGACAAACATATTTATTGTAATAACAGCTTTTTTTGCAGGCAAGACCTACAAAACACAATTATGCATTAATTACTTAAACAGAATAGAGTTTTCTTGACACCAGTTAATAATACGCTTTTCTGTATACAACGTGTAACGGAAACCCCATATCTATCCAAAGGGGCTGAAGACAACATCTGGTATGGAGTCTCTATGCACATTTTCAGCTCAAAATAGTGACTAAAAGAATTGAAACCAAATTATCGGTTTCATATATTTCTTGAATACCAATCATAACAAACGTGTCACAGTACTACGAGGGTCAATAACTTTCCACGTCACTTGCTCGCTGTGCCTGCAGCCAGGACTAACCTACTGGTGAGAACTCCTCTCACTAGAGCCATACGCGTGGTGAATGAGGTTCACGGGAGGGTTGATGTATTGTGGTGCAACTTGAGTGAATTCGCAAAAGTTACACTATATGTAATACTAGCTTTTGCCCGCGACTTCGTTCGCGTGGGAGGTTTTTCCCGCGTAAATCCCGATCCCGTGGGAATTCCGGGATAAAAAGTAGCCTATGTGTTATTCCTGGATGTCTACTATCTACTTACCAAATTTCATTGAGATCCGTTCAGTAGTTTTTGCGTGAAAGAGTAACATACATCCATCCATCCTCACAAACTTTCGCATTTATAATATTAGTAGGAAGTAGGAAGTAGGATTAGTAGGAAGTAGGAAGTTATTCAGATTAAAATATTTTTTAACTAGGTATAAGGTGTAGATTTAGGATTTAACTAGTAAGGCCATTCTGTCGCATTGGATCATAGATCTGTAATGATAGTGTAGGTAAGATTGTTATAAATAAATAAATAAATAACACGATAATTCATTTCGTTCTTCTTAATTTGAAAAATACGGTCTCTGGTATCAGTATATTGGAATTTGTAATAAGTTCTACACACGTAGACTTAGGATTACAAAACCCTTGCCATATCGTTTATTATCATCCAAAGAAGTCATGCACTTGGTATGTATATACCCTTTAAATTACACGTTGTAGATCCTCTCAATCGAATTTCAGCTATTAATAAATCTCGTTACAACACAAACAAAGTTTTGAAAGGGTCAATAAGGTAATGGCTAAGACGTCAGACTTGTGATCAAGAGCTTGTGGGTTTAAACCCCACCCATTACACTATTACCCACTCCAGACACAAGCATATTTAGCTTAGTTGGAGGTGTTAACAAGATTCCTAGTGATGTGAAATCTACCCACATTGCAAGTTCTCTTTAAAAAATAAGTTCTAAAGAAATCAGATATTAGCCAATTGAAGTTAAAAGCATAATTTATTACTTTTCATTGCACTTCGACATTTGGACTTGCAATATTTGTAACATACATTAAGTATTATAATACGTTGTGTTCGAATTGATTAATATAGTGTGTGGGTACTTCTAAAATTATAGTTGCGACATTAGTCAAAGCCTACCTCGCTTGAGAAAAAAAAGCGCAGTCCCGATCTGTGGTCCCGATGTCGCCATACAGAATATAAATTACGCAGTCGAGCTTCTTTTGATTACAGTGGACTGTTACGAAGGGTTATATTACTATACTAGCTTTTGCCCGCGACTTCGTCCGCGTGGAATAGTTACTTTGGGCTAACGTTAAATTTAACCCTGATTTTGAAGCATTCTTCATTGGCGCTCCGCTCCTATTGGCCTTAGCGTAATGATATGTAGCCTTTCTCTATAAATTGACTATTTAATTAAAAAATAATTTTTCAATTCGAACCAGTAGTTCCTGGGATTATCACGTTCAAACAAATAAACAAACTCTTCAGCCTTATATTATTAGTATAGATAGCTGTTGCCCGCGACTTCGTCCGCGTTTCCGTCGTATTTCGTAAAAAAAAAGTAGCCTATGTCCTTCCTCACGGTTCAGTGATTTTGATGTAACAGACAGATTAACTTTCGTAATTTAGTAGGGAAATAATAATATGTCAATCTATAATACTGTTGAAAAATATCGCAATACGGAATCGCACAATATTATTGTTAACTTGCTTTTGCCCGCGACTTCGTCCGCGTGGAATAGTTACTTTGGGCTAACGTTAAATTTAACCCCGATTTTGAAGCATTGTTCAATGGCGCTCCGCTCCTATTGGCTTTAGCGTAATGATATATTGCCTATAGCCTTTCTCTATAAATTGACTATTTAATTAAAAAATATTTTGCAATTAGAACCAGTAATTCCTGAGATTATCGCGTTCAAACAAACAAACAAACTCTTCAGCCTTATATTATTAGTATCTATAGCTGTTGCCCGCGATTTCGTCCGCATTTCCGTCGTTTTTCGTTAAAAAAAAGTAGCCTATGTCCTTCCTCACGGTTCAGTGATTTTGATGTAACAGACAGATTAACTTTCGTAATTTAGAGCGGCTTGCAGCAACACTTTAAATCGAGATTTACAGTACCAAAAACTCGATTTAAAGTGTTTCTGCAAGTGGGCCTTAGTAGGGAAACATAATATGTCAATCTATAATACTGTTGAAAAATATCGCAATACGGAACCGCACAATATTATTGTTAATAGCTGTGCCCGTGACTCCGTCAGCGTAAGTTAATGTATTGGTAATATTGTTTAGATCACGCTCACTTCACGGCTTAAGTACCTTTTATTTTTTTTTATTATTTAAAATAGGTTCACGTTTGACCACCATTAGAACCAACCAACCAACCAACCAACCAACCAACCACCACCACCACTTAGAGAACGAAATTTTATACCTTCGGCCGCGAGACGCGTCGAGCGCGGCGACCGATTCTCAAAAATAATCCTTATAGCATGATTCAGTATTCACGCGCGATGGCTTATTATTAGCGTATTTCATGTATAACTTTGGTGTTTCTATACCGATTTATATGATTCTTTTTTATGGAATAGAATATAATGTTAACTTTTTCAATTAGGGATGACTGAGAGTGTTATAAACTTAAGAGTAGACAAATATTATAATCAGAAAGCTTCGAACTGCTAATCTATCGGGAGTTACACGTGTTATTGTGAGTCAACCATAAAAGATAGACATATGCTGTCGTGGGATATTTTTTATATAATTTTAAGGAGAACATTTCCGTCATGAAATGATTTCTGTGTAGTTTTAACCATTAAGGTTGCACACGCGACGGAAGCTTAAAAAATGGAGTAACTTCTCCCGTTTTCCCAACATTTCTCTTCACTGCTCTGCTCCTATTGATTGTAGCGTGATAAAAAGTATACTATAACAAGCTCTGGAGTATGAAAAATAATTGTACCAAGTTTCGTTAAAATCCGTCGAGTAGTTTTTGTTTCTATAACGGTTATACAGACAGACAGACAAAAATTTTACTGATTGCATTTTTGGCATCAGTATCGATCCCTTATCACCCCCTGATAGTTATTTTGGAAATATATTTCATGTACAGAATTGACCTCTCTACAGATTTATTATAAGTATAGATAGCTGTGCCCGCGACTCCGTCAGCGTAAGTTAATGTTTTGGTAATATTGTTTAGATCACGTTCACATGAGGCTTAAGTACCTATAGAACGAAATTTTATACCTTCGGCCGCGAGACGCGTCGAGCGCGGCGACCGATTCTCAAAAACAATCCTTATAGCATGATTCAGTATTCACGCGCGATGGCCTATTATTAGCGTATTTCATATATAACTTTGGTGTTTCAATACCGATTTATATGATTCTTTTTTATGGAATAGTTAATAATGTTAACTTTTTCAATTAGGGGTGACTGAGAGTGTGAGTAGACAAATATTATAATCAGAAAGCTTCGAACTGCTAAGCTATCGGGAGTTACACGTGTTATTGTGAGTCAACCATAAAAGATAGACATAATATGCTGTCGAGGGATATTTTTTATATAATTTTAAGGACAACATTTCCGTCATGAAATGATTTCTGTGTAGCTTTAACCATTAAGGTTGCACACGCGAGGGAAGCTTAAAAAATGGAGTAACTTCTCCCGTTTACCCAACATTTCCCTTCACTGCTCTGCTCCTATTGATTGTAGCGTGATGAAAAGTATACTATAACCAGCTCAGGAGTATGAAAAATAATTGTACTAAGTTTCGTTAAAATCCATCGAGTAGTTTTTGTTTCTATAACGGTTATACAGAAAGACAGACAGACAGACAGACAAAAATTTTACTGATTGCATTTTTGGCATCAGTATCGATCCCTAATCACCCCATGATAGTTATTTTGGAAATATATTTCATGCACAGAATTGACCTCTCTACAGATTTATTATAAGTATAGAAGATAACCTTATTGTAATAGTGGTTATTATTTAATTATTTTTAATATATATTTTTTCTTTTACTAACATAGAATGTAAGGTGTTTAACTAATTACGTTTGCATGGATTTTTTCCGAAATAAATTAATAATAATATACTATACAAGTATGCCCGATACAACATAGGTGCACACTATGTTCCTTTACTTTCATAGTGTGATGACACGGCATTAGACCTGACAAAATACACACATCAAAAGTGTCTAGGGATCAACATATATTTTTGCAATAACTTTTCTCCTGATTGATATTAATTAAAATTTTCTTTAAGGATTCATCAAATAAAGTGTTTTCGTTTGTCACAGTAACGATAAACCAAGTCACCTTTGCATTAATAAAGAAATTTGCCATTTTCCTAATAAAGGGATTTTTGACATTTGAACCACTAACATTAAAGTTCGAAAAAAGACTGAAATAACAGTTTTCTTTAAAATTTTATTGGGTAACTTAAACAATTAATAATCCGTGTTTCTACCGCGAACACTAACAACACAAGAACATCAGTTTGGCATACTCAAAATGAGTTCATCCAAATCACGCTGTGGAATGGCCGCCCATGTTCGTTGCAACAACAAAAAAAAGTCTTCTTGCGACTGGATACCCTCCATATTCGGCAGAGCTCTTCTCTGTAGCATATCCCATGCATGCTCAATCGGGTTCAAGTCTGGCGACTGAGCAGGCCAGAGCAGGACATTGATGTTAGCTGCGGCGAGATTCTGTCTTACAACTCTTGCGGTGTGCGGTCGTGCATCATCATGCATTAACTGAAATAAGGGACCGATTTGCACTTGTAGTGGAACGATGACGTCAGATACAATCGTCTCAGCATAAATTTGAGCGTTGAGGTTGCCTCTGATCCAAATCAACTCAGTTCTTCCGCCGATCCAAATACCCGCCCATACCATGATGGTTCCACCACTATAAGGATGGACTTCCTGGCAGGACTTTAATCGCTGTTGGCGTCCAGGGGCTCTCCAGTGTCGTATACGTCTTGTATCCGGTCTCATACCAAAACAAGACTCATCAGAAAAGCACACGAAACGCCATTGTTCTTCTGCCCAATTTCTGTGTTCAAGAGCCCATTGATATCGAATCCTACGATTGTGCATTGCTATAGGTGGTACCCGTAGCAGTCTTCGGGAATGAAGGTTCACTTCATGCAAGCGGTTTCTGACTGTTTGGTCGCTAATTAAGTTCCCTGAAGAGTGATGAAGCCTCACGGCTAACATCATGGCGGTTATTGCTGGAGCTCATCGAGTTAAGATTTGAATGTATCGGTCTTGTCTCCACGTGGTGCAGCGATACCGTCCTCCATGGCGCTCAGCCACGGTACCAGTGCTTCGGTAACGTGTCCAAAGTCGACTGATAACACTCTGACTTGTATTCAGAGCTAAAGCCACAGTACGTTGCCGGGAACCAGCTTCTATCATTCCCACGGCTCTGAGCATTTCTTCCCTGCTTAAATGACGTCGCCGCTCCATAATAACGTTGGTTTTAATCAGTAGTAGGGAAACAGTAGCACTAATAATGTCTTCAATGCGTTGTATGTTTTTATAGGGAAAATATTGACAGCTGATTTTCATCTTTTACTCGAATTTGATTAACAGTTCCCGTTTCAAATTATGAAATGCACCAAAAAGGATCCATATAAATTTATAAAATCATAAATTTATTACAAAGCCACATCTCAATCTCAAGAAATCCGCATAAAAATGCTTGATCCCTAGACACTTTTGATGTGTGTAGATTAAGCGCTTGTTTGTTTCATGTGTTTTCTGGAGGACAGAGGTTTCGCAGTCTAAGCTTTGAAATTTTAAAGCCTGCTCGGAGATTTTATTGATGCGAGGCTCGCGTTTGACTACCGTTTTACCTGATGAGAAGAAGACCTCGGCTGCCCAAATTCAAAACCTAGTAACAGGTGATTTGAAAAAAATACGTTTTTGGCATTTTTCGACTTATCGGACAGTATCAAAATGATGTGAACCTTAAAATACCCAGTTTCATACGCAATTTTAAAAATAAGTTTTAGTAAGTCTAAGCAATTTGGCATGAATACGAAAATTTCCTTGAAGTACAAATTCTAAACTTAGTATGTCAGAATACAAATTTAAAACCCTAGTAGCTCAAGCGACTTACTGAGTTATGAATTTGAAATACCAACTTGCTATGTTTTGAATTTGGCGTCGATTGTAAAGTCAATGAAATTTCGTTTAGTAAGTCCAGTGGTGGTCCAGTGTTCCGGCGCATGAAGTGATTTGCTCTATGTTGTAAAATAATAAAATGAGTCACATGCAATTTTATCGGTCCAGGCGAATAATGCGTGCTTTGCAGAACGAAAGCGAAAGCAGGTAAGAAATAACTTATTCATTATAGTTACGAAAATGTAAAAGAAACGTGACATAACCTCAAAATAGAATTAACGTTGCATTATATTCATAATAAAGCTAACAAAACTAGGATATTGTGCTGGCTTTCGTGTAATGAATGTGACTTATTTTAAGGGTTTGTTTTGCTAATTATCCTGAACAGAGATAATAATTTTAACTAGGTAGTGTGTTTTTTTTTCTTTACCCAAGCTATTTAACTAATACTTACTAACTTATTATTTGTCTTTTTTGTTTTCAGTGTTGGTTGCATATGTTTAGCTTGTTCTTTTTTTCCGCTTTCAGAGCAAATGATGAAGCTAAAACAGGTACTGACCAAACTATTATCTACTACAACAATCCGATCCCCGGGTCATCGGCCGAAAATGTAACGATCTGTGATAGTATCGTTTCTGATAGTAACTTTGGATTTGATACTGCTTTTTTTTTTTTTTTTTGATTATACACCTTTGGTAGTACAAAAACCTGTACTACATTTGTTTGATGATAATTCCGAAGATTGTTTTCAAGATCTCGATCTCCTAGAACCTACGTTTGCCATTGAAAATCTACCCAAACTACCTCCAATGCAATCTCCTATACCAGAAATGCCAATTTTCATTGCAACTTTCCCAAATACAATTATTTTTATTGACTCTGAACAGGCAGATGGCTACCGCCCACCAGCTCGGTTCACTGCAAATTATCCAAGCCCTATATTTCATACGAGTACATTAATCGAAATTTCACATAATCCCAAAGAAACAGCAAAGGTTATAAAAAATAAAACGATGCATCCCATGATACCTAAAATGTGCAACGGTAAATGTAGACGACATTGCAATAACTTCACAGAAAAACAGAGAGAGGATATTTGGAATGCTTACTGGAATATGAAGTACACTCAGCGCCGCCACTTTTTGAACAAATGTGTAAAGATTGCACCAGTCAAAGATAAATCTGCATCTGTTCCTCACTCTGACAAAAAACACGTAAAAAACGAGTCAAGGTATTACTACTTTTATCTCGGAAATGAGGAGATAAATGTTTGTAAATCCTTTTTCCTGAATACTCTTGGTTATTGTACTGATGGTGTTATTACCGAGCTAAGTAGAGCTTTAAAACGTAAAGCCTTTTACGAAGATGTTAAAGAGAATCGAGGTGGCAAGAAACCTAGACTATCAAGAATACCAATCGAATCCCACATCATGAGCTATAACCCAGCATTGAGCCACAACAGGAGAAACAATGCACCGCTGACACGGTACTTGCCACGAACGCTTACGCTGCAATCTATGCATGCTGACTTCATATCGAAGAATCCTGATGTCAAATGTTCTACTGAAACCTACAGAAATACCATGAAATCAATGAAAGTTTCGTTAAAATATCCTACAGGAGACCAATGTGTTGATTGCGGAATATTCGAGGAAAAGATTAAAAATGAAAGTGAGGCATCAGCTGTCGAAAGTTTACAGAATAATTTCGCTCAACACAAGGGTAAAGCTGAAAAAGCTATAAAAAATACAAAAATGATGCGAATAAAGGCAACGATACTATGGAACACTATTTTTCTATGGATCTTCAGAAAGTGACATTATTGCCAGATATGCCAAAAATTAAAGATTCATTTTTTTTGAGTCGTCTAGTGGCTTTCAATTTAACATTTGCACCAATATGTAAAAACGCAAAGATAAACAGCAATTGTGTTGTGTGGCATGAAG
Source organism: Tholera decimalis (assembly GCA_943138885.2). Classification (NCBI taxonomy): domain Eukaryota; kingdom Metazoa; phylum Arthropoda; class Insecta; order Lepidoptera; family Noctuidae; genus Tholera; species Tholera decimalis. Next base: position 31,372,766 of record OW964555.2, read on the forward strand.
CAATAATGGGTCGAGATGCCAATAATATAATAGATGCATTGATGGCTTTTCTTATTTCGGAAAGAGATGTGAAAAAATTAAGTTTGTGGTGTGACAATTGCACTGGACAAAATAAAAACTGGTTTTTGTTTACAGCGCTGGTAATGATTGTTAATTCTGAGTATATTAATATTGACACTATCACTTTGAGATTTCTCACTAAAGGCCATACCCATATGTCTGCTGACAGCGTACACGGAAACATAGAGAAAGAGATGAGGCGTCGAGATGGAGTTTATGATTACGGGGACTACAAGTCTGTTATAGCGAACTCTAGAAAGAACATTGACATTATCGAAGTGCAAACATCATACCAATGGGTAAAAAAAAAACGAGTTCCACGGCGTAACACAAATGACGATCCTCTCAGTACATTTTTGCTAAACCCAGTGGTTGAAGCTAAGTTCCTCAAAGGTTTACGAAATCTGTTCTATAAAATAGATTTTGATGAGTCTTACAAAGAGCTGAACTTCTTGATGCAGAAATTTAATGTCTACACTATTCCCCCACTTTCAAATACTATCCCCCGAGGGGTAAAATCATCGAAGAAAGATGGTATTGTTTCAAAACTGGTCCCCCTAATGCCATTGAACAGAAGGGAGTTTTGGCTGAATCTACCCACGAGTGATAACTCCACTGATTTGCAAACTGATGGTCAAATCGTTACCAATGACAATGAGTAGTTCATTATCAATAAGAATGATTTTAGCTTAGGTTTAGTTTTTTTAGTTTCAGTTGACTATTGAGAGTTTTAGTCATGTTTTGATTTAAGAGCCTTTTGATGTAAGTTAATAAATATCTTTTTATAAATTAACAGGATTTTTAATCAAAATCAACATTCATACGTACTTAGGGATTGTTTTTATTCCATTCAGTTATAAACACTATGAATAATGAATTTGTGTAGTCTTTACTTTTACCATAGAAAATCAAATTGATAACCTAGTAAGCAGACTTACTAAGTTTTGATATTGTTTTTACAATAATATTTGAGTAAATTCACAAATAAAAACAAAGTATGAGCGATTCAAGTGTACCCATAAACTCCATAACTAGAACGATGATTAAAAACTAATGTCAACAATATAGCACAACTTTTCGCCAAACATCAATTCGCTATCTTTTCTAGTTTCTTCGGGCGAACGAATCAAAGTAGCCGACCCGTTTTTTGGCTCTCCTGAACATTTTAATGGAACGAGTTACTATGTTTTGATTTTAAACAGCCGACCTGATGGTAAACGATGATGTGGAAGAAGATGAAACACACTTACCTAGAAGTAACCTATTCACTCTTGACTTAAAGACATAGGTTATAGATATCAGGAGGCTCAGACTCCAGCAGGGAATTCATTCCTTAGCTTTACGTACAATGAAAGTATTCCAAAAATGTTTAGTGCATTCGGCAGGGATGTCGATATCGTTACTCAAACTTTAATTTAGAGCTTTGAAAAAGTGCAGGTCCGTAAAAAAATGGCTAGAAATTAATTATATATAAGATACTTCTTGCATGTTAAATGCACCATAAAATTTATTTAATTTTATTGTAATTTATTTTTATTTTGATTTTAATTTTGATACTTTTTTTCTATTTTTAATTAATATTTGTAAAATTGAATGTGGTGCTATTATGATTATGTTGAATTTAAAACGTGGACAATAACGAGGGTTACACATTTCTTACTTTATGTTGTGAGACTACTTGTGAATATGTTTTATGTGTAACTGATTTTTTACCCTACCAAAATAAATAAATGAATACATGTCAACCTGGCTAAAAGGATATCCAGAAATAGCGCCCACGATATCTCGATGAATAAAAGTTATTGAAAGAATTCGACTTCCGAATCAAAAAGAAATAAATGGCATCATTAATTAATTAGTTCCCATTTTCCCATGGTTGAAAGGAAATTTTGTACTTACTATAATTCAAATATTCTTAGTAACATTTTCTGATTCCCTAACATCAATCAATTTTTCCCCAGTAAATTCAGGAAGAAAAATTGTTTTGGCCATAAAGCGAGGATAATAAAGGGGTTAAAAGTTATTAAAGAGAAAGACAAAAGGCTGAATAATGAACGTAACAAAGGCGACGGAGGCTAGCTGTGAATATGATTATGCAAGCCGAGCCTACTCTTACATCGAGGAGTATGAAGGAATGGAGTGCTCATGCAATTCTTTTTTCATTAGACGCTTTGTTCCACGTTTGGGAGAGCTTTTATATTCGCAATGCTTATTTATGAATGTTTTTTTTAAGTCATTTTAGTCCGGTGAGGGTTTTGGCGAATATTTACAATCTAAACGGCTCGGCTCTATTGTATTATTGTCGTTTGTTACCAATTATTTTTTAGTGGTTCGAGTAATTTTTTAAAATGTTTGAAATGGTACAAACTTGTAGCTCCTTTTTCTTATTGGTCATTTTAATGGAGATGAAAATCTTACTCTTTTTTTTTCTTTTTTGGTTGGGAAAATCATCGAATGACTTCTTCCGCTCTGGGTCAAGCGGAAGGGTGTGTCAGATTTCTACTGACTAAAAACCCACCCTGTTCCTTCGGCTGCCCTAAATTTCCGCCTACTACTGGTAAAATAAGAATTCGTATGGAAATTATGTATAGGATATCCTACCAGAATCACAGCATGAAATGCTTTAAAAATGTCATATTTCACCATAACAAGGACACTCTATTCTATTCATACTCTATGTTCCTTACCGATAAATAATGGCCACCTGCTTTTACAGATACAAAGGTGTTGGTAATTATTAAAGGTATTTCTAACTGTACAGAACTATCACTTTATGGGGGTATGGTTTAACTAAGTTAGATGTGAGGACCAATAAATACGCCATGACCCTTTATATAGGCGGCTGATGTAGGGCAGTTCAGTAGAATAGGTTAGATAAGATCACTTACTTACTAATAATATAATATAATAATAATTCGTCCTATTACGTTCCCACTGTATCGAACCTACGACCTGTAATACACAAGTCGGGCCCGTAACAACTGGGCCACCACTGCTCTTATATTGTATATTATAATAACATCACGTATACATATTACCAAAAAATAATGGTCAAGTATTTATTCTTTTGTCGCGTAATTAAAAACTAAGACGATATTTACAACTCACTTGTTATGTTTCGTGACAATATGCCGTGTTAAACTTTTTAGAAAAGAAAACGACCGCTCTTTAATGCATTTGGAATGGCAAAAAAATATAGATTTTTTTAAACTGTAACTGACTGATCTAACGGAAACATGATTTTCATCAATCCTAAAATTGAGTCAGTAAATTAAAAACCCTATAGTCGGCAAGTATCTAGATAGTGACTATATTTTTATGACAAAATAGGTTAACGTTTCCGTGCCAAGTGGCCACCACGTTGCTGGAGGCATGTTCAAAGAAAATAATTTAATAAAGAATTTGTAAACCAACGCGAATGTCTAAAGCAAATAGCTTCGTTTAGAATTTTAAATCTATGACGTTTGCCACTAAATTATCAAGCGAAGCTAAAACGAGTCTCTCTTAAAAGTGTACAAAGAAAGTTCTTATTACGGTTGAAACAAGTTCCAACTCAAAGGTGTTGCTATTTCAAAAATCTCCCTCGTATTTTTCGTACTGGCTGCTCGTTTTGCCATTTAGCGGGAGTCAACAAAGTAGTATATTCATAGGCGGGGTTCATTCCGTGTCTAAACGTTGTTAAAATCTATGTTTTAGCTCAGACTTTACTCAGGCAACGTAAACAGTCTAGTACATGAAAACAAGTTGGGGCGCGGTGGTATTATAGGCACGGAGGCAGACACAAAATTATAAAAATAACGGCTATAATAATTTGAATTTTATACAGGGTTAATTGTAAAACACCGAAAACCTCTCAGGACTATGTTACTGACATCATAATCAACAACTTTTGTTCTATGACTTTTAAAAATTCGTCATATTTTAGTTCACCAGATTTTCAGAGAAGAAAGCGATTTATGCTATCGCTTTTTTTTGCTTCGCATAGACTTTGTAACATTTAAGGCGTTCAATTTAAATATTTTTATTTTTGTATGAACAAGTCATAAGTCATAAGTCATTTATTTCAGAACAATATACATTGTGTAGAAATTGTGTAAAACATAACAGTACCATTAAATAAAATATATCAAACGAAGAGAGACCAAAAAAAAAAATCATGTCAAATATAATAAAATAACAAATTGAAAACGATAATAATCCTCATTCAATTTAAAATAATAAATAGTACAATAAAACAATAGTCGCAAAAAAACGAAAATAAAATTAACAAAGATAATAAGTATAGAAACTAAAATTGCAAAAAAAATTAAATAAAAAATTGTGTAAGAAAGATTAAAAATGTCTTCTCGTTTTCTATGAATAATCAAGAATCATCTGGTGAACTAAAATATAATAAGTATTTTTAAAAGTTATAGAATAAAAGTTGTTGTTGTTGTTATAACATAGTCCTGAGAGGTTATCGGTGTTTTAAAATTAACCCTGTATAATAGCAATTTTATATAATAGCTAAGCCTTTTTCCAACTATATTGGGTTCGGCTTCCAGTCTAATCGGATGCAACTGAGTACTAGTGTTTTACATGAAACGATTGCCTACAACCCCGTAACTGGCTAACACGATATCCCTTGTTAAGATTGGTGTCATTCTGGTTTTTGACACCCATAACGACTGTCAAAGAGGACAAATGAAAGCCAAGACCAACGGCTTAGTAAACATAGTTTCCAAGGAACAGAGGACTCTCGATAATTATGTTTAGGTTCGTTCTCTGCAAATGTTGCTCAACCTTGTAGACGAACTTGCGCGGATATTATTATGTAGCCAGGTTCTCCGCTGTACTACGTTGCTGTTTGAGTGTTAAGATATTTAGAAGTACGATAATAAATCAAAACTTAACAGCTCTAAAGATTCAGTAGAAAGCGTTCCTTCAACTGAATCTGTACAGCTACCCGTTGGTAGACAAAAACACAGGCTACTTATTTCAGTAGAACTTTCCCATTGGATATTATTAGATTATCTCATGTTTTTAGCAAAGCATGGCATACCTATTATATGAAAAACTTATTGGTTTCAAACTAAGGTTATGTAGCTCAATTTAAAAGGAAGCTGTTTGGATTTCATCTTGCATTGAATAAATAGGTAGATAAATAGAATACTCTTTATAAATTCGTATAAAATGGCACTTTATGATACATGTGTACACAAAAAAACTTATTGAGTATTTATATGTGCAGCTGGCAATTATAATTTGACAATATTTTAGTTGCCAGTTGTATAAATAAAGTCCTCTAATGAAAATGGTTTCTTTTTTCAATTAAGTCACTTTTAGTCGCTCATAAATTATAGTTGAATAACGGAAGACAATATACATCTACTTTTAATAAACTGGGGCTTGTGATTTGTATATGTACCTATGTGCCTATACCCTGTTTTTAATCTCAGAGACAAAGTTGACATTACGACGGTTGCCAGTTTTTTGCAGTTCTTAAATAGTGATGTACCACTATCGAAACTTAACGTTAATAAAATAAAGTATCGGTTTTTTATAATACTTTTTCCTGAAATAGTCTGCAAGTGCTAATTTAAAACGTAGAAATACAAAATTAATAATGTAGGATATATAATTACATTTTAATAATATAATTAATTACAGGTATTCGTTAATCAGATTCAAGTAATGACTCCATATCTTAGGAATATTCTGAATTATCAGAAGCCACCTATTTCTAAAAACCTATCAGTAATATCGTCGACTATATGGCCCAGAAATAGGATGGGTTCCGCCTGCTTGTCACTTTTTTAAGTAAAACCTTATCACTTGAGCACTCATGATTTTTTTTATCACACTTAATTTTTAGCTTTTTCTTTAAATATGTTAAAGTTTTTACAGATTATTTAACTCTTGCTAGGAATTGTGGTCTTGAAGCGTATTTAAAAGTTTATTCGGATCAACTGCACAAATAGAGCCTTCTAGTGCCTTTACTCTGCTCAATACAATATAGACCTTTTGTAAATAAATTAGAATTTAAGTACATCACAGCTAAGATCACCTTGCAGTTAATGTCGTTGTCGGGCCGGGTCATTGAGACACAGTTCCATACAATTCCATAGAATTAAGCGTCCACCGATGTCGTTGTCAGTATCGGTTTCGGGCCGGGCCGGCCAATCAAGAAACGCCCAATGTATTGTTACTGCCCAGCACAATATAAGCGGCAGCATCATCGCAGGGTCAAGCCAATAAAATCATCACCACCTTCACTTGGTGAAGGTGGTAATAATTTTATTTGCACAACTTTAGCTAGCCTATAAAGTTATCAAATAACAACATTATAAGTCAAGGAAGAAGAAATAATTCTTCCTTGACTTATAATGTCATGTAATGACTTATAAAAACAAGAACAGAACAAAAATAAAAGCCATAGTCACACGTCACGTTATTAATTGTTTTGTTACGGTTGATATCCTATATAACGTGTGACTACGGCTTTTATTTTTGTTCTGTTCTTGTTTTTCCAGTAACCTTGTTTATTTCAGCATCCTGAAAATCTTGTTTCATCCTTTTTAGCATCGATTTTTTTGTCGTAGTCAGTTTTTAGTTTTTTTACTTTTTATTATTTAAACTATTTTGGTGTTAAATCACTGTGCTTCTATACTATTTACTTTATTTTTTATAAGTTCAAGTGAAGCCCTTTCAAATGATACCAAACACGGTAGGTATTGTAACGATACCTTCTACTTCTCCAATAAAAGAGGGTAAAATAGATGTACCATTAAATTTAATATATTAATAATATACAGTATTTTATAAAAAAAACGGCCTACCTACCTAACTGACACACTCAGGAGAGAAGAGGAGGAGGTTTAGAGTATATTACTTGCGGGACGGCTTGGCAGACCACTCCAGGATCGCCTTCTCCTCCACGATGTCTTCGTCGTACAGCAGCTTGAGCAAGGCGGTCTGGCAGTAGGCTCCCAACAAGGCGTCTGGGCAGCAGGCTCTCAGCAAGGCGTCAGGGCAGCAGGCTCCCAGCAAGGCGTCAGGGCAGCAGGCTCTCAGCAAGGCGTCAGGGCAGTAGGCTCTCAGCAAGGCGTTAGGGCAGCAGGCTCCCAGCAAGGCGTCAGGGCAGCAGGCTCCCAACAAGGCGTCAAGGCAGCAGGCTCTCAACAAGGGGTCAGGGCAGCGGGTACTGCACTTCCTCTTCCACCACTCTTCGTCGAAACTCGTCGAGAACTAAACTCTTCAGAAACTGGTCAAAGACTGAACCCCCGGAGATGGCCCCCAGCGCCTTTATGGATTATGATTACAAAGAAAATGTAAGTTATTTGGTATTTGTAATAACAGATACTATAGTATATCTATCTTACTTTTATTTTTTACACATGACTTTTTGACCGCTAGAGGGCGCTACGTTAAATTTAAGTAATATTTTTTATAAGTACAAGTGAAGCCCTTTCAAATGATACCAAACACGGTGTATCTATCTATTTTTATTTTTACACATGACTTTTTGTCCGTTAGAGGACGCCTCGTTAAATTTAAGCAATATTTTTGATAAGTACAAGTGAAGCCCTTTCAAATGATACCAAACACGGTGTATCTATCTTATTTTTTTACCCATGATTTTTTGTCCACTAGAGGGCGCCACTTCAAATTTAAGCAATGTTTTGGAAATGTGCATATGACGCCCTTTCAAATGATATCAAACACAATGTGTTTATCTTATTTTAATTTTTTAACACAACACTTTTTGGGCCCTAGAGGGTGCCAAATTGGGTTTTGTGACACGTCACGTAGCCTATGTTCAGCGGACGGTCAAGACGGTTCCAACGATACCTCATTTGTCGAGTTCCGATAAGCAGCTTTGGAGTATGAGGGAACAGATGAACATACACACATACATACATAGCCTGTCAAAATCATAACCCTCCTTTGGCTTTGCCGTAGTCGGGTAAAAACCAAAGACACCGACTACCGAAATTAACTTATTTTTCACTTTACAGAGTTTTTAACCGACTTCAAAAAAAGGAGGTTTACAATTCGTCTTGAACTTTTTTTTTTTTTTTTTTATGTATGTTACCTCATAACTCGGAGACGGCTGGACCGATTTGGAAAATTCTTTTTGCGTTTGAATGGGTATAGTTTCTAGTTGGTCCCATTGTCGTCACGTTTGGATCTGATGATGGGATCATGGAGAAATCAAGGGAACTCTTCAAATATTATAGGCACACCTATAGCGTTTTGGGTATTTCTTATAGTACCTTGTGCAGTTGCTCTCGAAAAGTACCATTTGAGGAAGTGGAACTGATGATGAAGACCACAGATGGCCACTGAAACTACTCAATAATAAGTATTTCGTGGATTGCGCTTCGATTACTTGAGTACGGATGTTAAACACTTTATGCTCATCGCAATACATACGAGTATGGTGATGTAGAGCTGACGGTCAAGTACCAGGAGAACTCCTCAAAAATGAACGGCTATGCATCGGGAAAAGCAATATTTTGTAAAAGGTGATAAGTAGTTGTCATTTTGGCTTTTGTAACTAGATAAATTACAAACCGACCCACTAAAAAGCGTGAAAAAAAACTTTTTAGCAAAAAATAGAACCGACTTCCATATAAAAACACTACAAAGGCAAAAATAACTTTAATTTCGGAAGGCGGTGTCTTTAGTTTTGTATATATTTTCGTTTTTGACACCGCCTTCCGAAATTAAAGTTATTTTTGCCTTTGTAGTGTTTTTATATGAAGTCGGTTCTATTTTTTGCTAAAAATTTTTTTGTTAAAAAGGTGTACCATGTAAGTTTTGCAGTTGACCAAAGTATTGAATAAACTTTGTGTATAAGTTTTTAAGGCTATACATATTATATTATCCTATGATATTATCTTTTCGCCAAGAAAAATTGTCGACCTCCCGGCCTTTGTTCACAATTCAGACCGTTCGCGTCGCATCGCAGTAAGAGGTGTGTTCCGTACGGCAACCATTAGGTAATTGAATCGACTACTTACGTGATACCCACATATTGCTGCATGATTCATTGTTTTTTTTTCAGGAACCAGCAATTTGGATAGAATTCAAATTACTAGCAATCTTGTTAACATATATATATAAATATAATAGAAATAAAGTGACTCCACAGAATACTACAGCATTCTGGTCATTAACATACCAACAGAAAACTTTTTCTAGATTATGAGTTACTTTATGGTAAACGACCGAGAGGAGGCAGTTCCAGACGATGGTCTGATCAGCTGTCTGCAGAACTACAGATACCAATATCCCAGGCTCTCCATCAAGTGGAAGACCGTAGTAAATGGAGAAGACTATTGCAAAGCTTCCGTTGCAGCCACGATCCTCTACATTGAGGACTGACTTAAGGAGGAGGCAGGAACACCTATATATTAGTTATTATGCTCGTATATAATCGAACTGATAATATGATTGGATTGTGACGAATATGGATATATTCCGATAACCCTTTCACACCGCAGTCACGATAATATAATGAAAGCGATTTGATACAAGATAAAAGAAGATACTTTAAAAACTCATTAAGATTACTTTTACCGTTAGACCTAAAACTTTCTACTTTCGTTTCCTTTTTTTAAGACCAACTGCAGAAAAAACGAGTTATTTTATACTGTTTGGTTTATAAACATTGCGTCATCCACAGAACAGATAAAAGAGGTTAGAACGGCCTTGTGGGCGGGGCAGGCGCGCCGCTCATAGTTTGAACGCTCATACTTCAACCAAAATTATGTTCACCGGCCAATAGTCGCACTTTTATTGTGATGATGAACGAAATTCCGCGAAAAAAATCATTATGCCGTCTTACGCTGTCATATCGTGTCGGAAAAAAAGCCAGGTGTGTAGTGTAACCTGAGAAGGGATTTTTTTTTACCGGTAAGTCCCAAAAACCTTAAAATACTAGTGATATTTATAATTATTACAATAGTATTATGTAATTTGTAAACAAAAACGACAAAATCGCGAACACATGCAAAATCATACATTGCTTGCAATACATGGGTACCATCTTGTACTACGCAAGCGATCGCGCAATGTAATGCGTTATTGCGAGAGTCACGTGTGCCGAGCCAATGCTTGAATACCGCGAATTTCCATGCGTATCGATAGTGTTGTACCAAGTTCTAAACACGGTCGATATAACGAATATATTTAAATGATTATTATCATTATTATTTTAATGAAAATACATTTGTTTATTACCACCAACTATTGTTAATTGTGGTTATCAATTTAGTTTCAAGGTTTTCGTCAAAAAATTTGTTTGAGGTTAGCTGTTTATAAACATACGTTTTATTGCTAGGTTTCCAACAGATCCAGATATAAAAAAATGTGGATTGAGGCAACCGATAGAAATGAATGGATACCTACTAAATGTAGTACAATTTGGTTAGAAAATTATTATATAATAAAAGTCAGGCAATAGATACTTAAAAACAGGACCTCCTCATACAAACACACAAAAATATTGCAGTAAGTAGTGTGTAATTTATATTCTATAAAACATTACTGTTTTTTTGTTATTGATAATTGGCTCGCGTTTAACCACCATCTCACCTGATAGTAAGTGATGATGTGGTCGAAGATGGAACACGCTTGCCTAGAAGTAACTTATTCACTCTTGACTTAAAGACTACACATCAAATGACATCAAAACCTGGATAATTTTTGCGGATATTATTATTAAATCTGCATTGAAATTAGTTTAAATTATTGCTCATTACTAAAATATTGTTGTACTTTTTACTTGTGTCATATATTTACGTAATAGCTTTAACTGATGGCTTTCCATGGCGGAATAACGCTTATCGCGAGAACACACAGCCCAGGTTCGCACGGGTGGTATTTTGAATTTTTGTTATATAGCGTATAGAAATTCACAGGGTTAGTCACATGAAATTAATTAAATTATATTATGTCATAACATAATGTCGTAAAACAGAACTGCAATTACCAAAAAAAAAACACAAAAATCGAAAGAAAATTCCAATATTGTGGCTGTGACGGATGTTCCCCCTAAATTTGACAATATTTTTTAATTTATTTCCACACTATTACTACCCCTGCCCTTACCCCCACCCTTCCCAAACTATAGCAAAAAATTGCAAAACTTTAGTAACAAAATTTTTAAGAATTACAATAATTTTATCGATATTGATTATCGACCTTTTGGTTACCTTAACATATATGAGAAATAAATTGCTTTTGCGCGTGTGTGAGTGCATGTCAAACACAGTCTTTGCGTTAATGTGACAATCAGTTGCAAACTCGCGATCTAAGTGTGTGTAGTTTATTTGTGAGCGTAATGCGCATACGTATGGGTCTCTTGTTTGTAGTGGAGATAAAGAGTGGGAGACAAGCGGCGACACGCGTTCTAATACAAATCAGGAACTATTTCCTTTCTAACCTCTTTTATCTGTTCTGTAGCGTCATCCTACTAAATTAAATTAATTAAATTAAATTAAATATCGTTTATTTCAGGCAATTTTAAACCCATAATATACAGACACATTCTTAACTAACATAAAAATATTTTAAAATTTTTAATAAAATAAAAGACTAAATAAAATCTAAAACATAAAAACTATAATACGTGGTATACATACCTAAACTCTTAAAACGTCTTTTACCTCCCTTGAGAGATGGACGGTTCGGTACACAGCAGTAACTATTTCATTATTACTCAGGGCAACTCTTGTGTAGAATGACACCCTGAGCTTGTTTATCAGTGCGGAAAAGCCGGCAACTCTGCTTTCGGCGAACATGTCAGTGGCACTACACCGCCAGGGCAAGTTCATCATAGCCCGGAACGCTTTATTATACTGTACACGAAGAGTGTTATACACACTCCTCGTGTACCGGTACCAGAGTTGGCTGGTGTAGAACGACTGACAGTAGGCCTTGAACAGAGTCACCTTAACTTGTTTCGAACAGTGGTAAAAACGTCTTGCTAGCATGTTACTTCTACAAGCGATACTGCGTCTCTGACGTTCCACGACTAAGATTTTATCCTGTATCGTGAGTGATTATTTTGATTTTACAAAACCTCAGCGACTCGGGACAAGTACAATCTTTACATTTCATTAGCTTACTGTGTGAACACAAACATTAGGAGAGACGCGAGGGATGTCAATCGGTAGGCTGGCTCTTGAGAATACAGTCGCTATGAAGCGGTTTTCGGGAGCGAATAAGCCCGTTGTGCGTACGCAAATTTTACAAAAAACGTAACCCGCTTCTAAAAATTCTCCATATAGTGACTCGCACTCCATCAAATCATTTTGTTTACGCAATAAGCTAAACAAATAGACATACATACACTTTCTTCTGAGATACCTAGTATTTGCCGGCCATTTGTTCTGTTGCGGAACAAATGGTTCAAACCCGTAGCACCTAGCAACCAATCCCTCAACCACTGTGCCAACTATATCGTCAAATTGATCTCATCCAGCAAGATCAGAGAAATAGTTAACATGATCTATATATTTAGTATAGTATCTTTTGAATTAGCATTGTAAGCATAATGAGTTGTATGTACGCATCTATTGCTCTGGTTGCCGTTGAGAAATTCTATTCTATGCTTTGGCAGTTCAAATCAAGTCCAGCTCTAAGTTCTTTATTGTTAATTGAAAACTTGCAACTACATTTTGAAGTACAAACAAAACATACCATACAAACCTTCGAGAGTTTTAAGTATCTTTTTTTTATTTTTTTATTGATTTGCGTGCATTGGTTCGCGTTTGACCGCCATCTCACTTGATGGTAAGTGATGATCTCGTCGAAGATGGAGCACGCTTACCTAAAAGTAATCTATTCACTCTTGACTTAAAGACTCCCAGGTTATAGTTATTGGGAAACACTGACTCCGGCAGGGAGTTCCACTCCTTAGCCGTACGCACAATGAAAGTATTCCCAAAACGTTTTGTGCGTATGGGTGGGATGCCCACCATGTAACGATGGCGCATCGCCGTTTGTCTCGTAGTTCGATGATGGAACGGGCTTGGCGGAATTAGATTGTGTAATTTCACTCCCCGAAATGTTACCGATAGAAAACCGATAGACTTGCAATTCGTCGTCAATGTTTAGCTCTGGAGGCTGAAGGGTTTCAAGCTTTGACTTGACCAGTGCATCGTTGCTAATGAGTCTCTTGGCCTGCTTCTCGATAGACTCAAGCGCGTTTAGTTGGTATTTGGCAGATCCATCCCAAAGATGAGAGCAGTACTCCATACACAACCAAACCTGGGCTTGATACAGATTGAGCAGCTGTTCCTGTGTGAAGTACGTCCAACCTTGGCTAGGATTCCCAACTTTTTTGATGCTAGCTGAGCCTTAGTCTCGATAAATGGACTAAAATCGAGGGTGGAAGTTATTGTTACCCAAAGAAGCTCAATAGGATCGGTTATCGGCACGGTTACACCACGGAAAGTAGGAGCCGGTGGGAGAAGGCTCCCTTTGCGGAAAAGAGACATGCCTGGGTGTTAGCTGCATTAAACTTGACCAAGTTGGCATCGCCCCAGTCAGAAACAACCTTCAAGGACAAATTCAAGCGCCCAACTATGTCCTCTCGGAAAGACTGGATCTGTGACCCACCAGCACGTGCGCTGGACACATATCTCTCAACAAATATGTTGTCGTCTGCATACCCAAAGGTACCGGGCATTAAATCCTTTATATTAAGACTTTATTATCAGTATCTCCTTTGCTTTAACAATTACTCAATTACTTAACATTTTCTATTGATTAAATGATTTTAAAGAAAATAAGATTATTTGCGCTTTCATATTACTTATAAAATAAGTGACAAAATAACACAAAAATAATTTAAACTAGGAGGAAAATATGAGTCAAATACAAAAAAGGGTAGGTCAGCATATTGCTGTGCCACATGTGAGACAATGGAACGGCATTGGTTTTCAGCGATGGCCGGCGCTGACGTGATGACGTCACCAGGTGCTGTATATATTTTTTATCATATTCATGGATGTTTTGTATTTACATACTCAACATTAATTGTTATACGTCATCCAGCAGTAGTAAAATCAATTGAATGTTCTATTTAAATAAGTTGTATAAGCTTAAAAATATATGCTCAAGAATATATGCTCATGCAGAAAGTCCGGTGATGCAACATGCTACCCAAACCTACCCATAACGAGTTTCACCCCTCCACGGAGCGGTCGACGTATTTAAAACATCTCGTGTGGGGACACGAGATTTCTTGCTTAATAAGCAAAGTATATGATCCCAGGCTAAACTGGCTTAAGGGACTAAAATAACATGTAAATAAACCATTATTCAATGGTTACACTGTAACTGCAAAACTTTGGTGTAATTTACCCTCCTAAATTCATTAACTTTTTCCCATTTCCGCAAAGCTAAAAATATGAAAGACTAATCGTCAAGAATTTATGGATTATCATGTTAGTTATCGTAAGATTAGCTACTACAATTAGGTACGTAATCAATTTCTTCGAACTCGACTGATGGACCGACGAGCGAGTACTGACGGGTGATCTATAACACAGGACCATACCCACTTCAGACTATCTGTGTTACATTTATCTAACAGTGTCTGTTATTACGATGAGCGGATAAAACATTATAAGATGCCATCATTAGGGTGCGTTTCCACCAGAGATGTGCGATGGAAATGTGTCGTGCGAGGATGTCTAGCTGTGCTGTGAAAATGTGTGGGCGTTTCCACTAAAGCTGTGCGATGAAAATGTGTCGTGCGAGGATGTCTAGCTGTGCTGTGAAAATGTGTGGGCATTTCCACCAAAGCTGTGCGATGAAAATGTGCCTACGAGGATGTGTAGCGGAGCTGTGAAAATGCGCACACATTCCTCGCACACATTCCTCGCACACATTCCTCGCACACATTCCTCGCACACATTCCTCGCACACATCCCTCGCACACATCCCTCGCACACATTCCTAGCTTGTTTTGTATGGGCAAAAATCTAGCGCCGCTGAGCCGTTTCCACCAGAGCTGTGCTGACCGAGGCGAGGTAAATAAAGCGATTCTATTGGTTCCTTACAAACACATCCCTCGCTACGCATCCTCGCACATCTCTGGTGGAAACGCAGCCTTATCCTCTGCATAGCTTTTTCCCAACTATGTTGGAGTCGACTCCCAGTTTAGCCGCATGCAGCTGAGTACTAGTGTTATACAGGGTGGCCCGTTTACGGTGGTCCAAACATTTTTTTCAGCTTGAGAGCATCATAAGTGATCATTTAAAACATACTTTAGTTAAGCGAAAACTTATGGTTTCAAAATTATGTTTTTTCTTTTAATAATCTAGTCTAGTTATTTACACTAGATGAGCCTATAGCGCGATAGGTAGATTATTGCACTATGCTTATACCAAATTTCATTCGATTCGGTCCAGTACTTTTCATAACAGAGTGGTTTTGTGTCAAAAATATTGAAATTTCGGGTAATTAAAAAAAACATAATTTCTAAACCATAAGTTTTCGCTTAACTAAAGTATGTTTTAAATAATCACTTATGATGATCTAAAGCTAAAAAAACTACTGTAAACGGGCCACCCTGTATATGGAATGACTGCCTATCTGATCGCCACAACCCAGCTGGGCAACACAACATTCTTTAGCAAGTCTGGGGCTAGATTTTCGGGCTTTTGACTAACCGTAACAACTGTGAAAGATGTATAGACCCCAGCACATCAAACTACAACAATTTGTCAAATTTCTTTAATAGATTTTCAACTTTATTGTTAAAGAAATTAGGTTCATGATTGATTGGGAAAATTTGACAGTTTCGGGTAGCTTCACGTGCTGGCGTCTGTACAAATAACAGGACCAACGGTTTAACGTGCATTCTGAGCAATAGAGGAATCTGTATATGTTAAGTTGGCTACGCGTTCACGGACCGACCTCGAACATAGTTCGCTTCGCTTCGCTTCGATCTTAGCTCAATGATGCCTTCAAAGAGTTTACAAATTGTGGCTATAAAAAAAAATGGTTTCGAACAACTGAGTATGGTTAGTCGACATATCAGTCATGTTTAGACTGCGGTGGTTGATAGATATATTTCTTAAAGGTAGGTTAGGTAGAGTGCCTTTAAGAAATATCAAAAAATCTATTCGCGAACTAATCTTGTAATTTAGGTTAAGTACTAACATAGGATTTAGGAGTTTTGTTATTAACCAGTTTAGTCTTGTTACTTGAATAAAATGAAATGAACGAATAAAATAAACACGTATAAAATAAATCAACTTCGATGCCTTGTTGTGACTGTAACCACCACATCTACAACCACCGTAGAGGTGGACCTTTACATTCTTGCAAAGTTTTCAAACACGAAAACTTGTTCATCTTTGAACTTAAACCATTTTTTTAAGACTTTTCTAAATCCACTTTCAAAGTAATTTTGCAATCTCATGCATTTTACATAACCAAACTGGAGTTTAAACAAAACATTGCAGGACCTGAGAAAGTTGTTCCATAAATACAAATTCAAGCTTCGGTAAAGTTCGATAGAAACTTGGACGTAACCACGATGGATCTTAAACCGACATTCATGGGAGCAACAGACCACGATTCACCGCAGTGCAGTTGATACTGAATTCACCTAGAACTTAGTTTGTTTAACTGTTGAGATGGTTTTAATTTTAGGCGACAAATTGTATCTAGTGCTACCGAAGAGCTGTTGATCTATACAACGTGTAATTTAAAGGGTATATACATACCGAGTGCACGGCTTCTTTGGATGATAACAAACGATATAGCAAGGGTTTTGTAATCCTATGTCTACATGTGTGGAACTTATTAGAAATTTCAATACATTGATACCAGAGACCGAATTTTACAAATTAAGAAGAACGAAGAGAATAATCGTTTTATTGGCAAGTGACGTGGAAAGTGATGACCCTCATAGTGCTGTGACACGTTTGTTATTATTGGTATTCAAGAAACATATGAAACCGATAATTTGGTGCCAATTCTGTGAGTCACTTATTTTGAGCTGAAACTTTGCATAGAGACTACATACCAGATGTTGTCTTCAGTCCTTTTGGATAGATATAGGGTTTCCGTTACACGTTGTAGAGGTATAGTGGTATTGTCATATAGAGCTGTTATCTCGTATGACTGTGTACGGAAAAAAGGTGGGCTACTTTAGTCTTTACAACTCTGATAGCCAGTCCCAGGGTAGATGATATTCCTTACGGGGTTGCGGGAGTGTTGTAACAAGATACCGCGGCCCCGGAACGCAAGGGCAACTGAAGGAGCAGGGTAGGTTTTTAGTCAGTAGAAGTCTGATACTCACTTCCACTCCACCCACATCGGGAGAAGTCATTTGATGATTTTCCCACCCAGCATTATTTTTAGCATGACAAAGATTATTATTATTGTTTATTTATTATAAAAGGGTGGATGATATTCAATTGTATATAATACTAGTACTCTCGCGGGGCTTCGCTCCCGTGGATTCTATCACGGTAAAAACATAACTCTCCTTTTTTGCAGTCGGGTAAAAAGTAGCCTATAACCTTCCTCAAGCTTCAAGCTACTTCCATACCAAATTTCATCCAAATCCACCCAGTACTTTCGAAGATTAGCGCGTTCAAGCAAACAAACAAACAAACAAACTAACAAACTTTTCCGCTTTATAATATTAAGTATAGATATAAATATGTTATTTTGGATAGCAAATTTGCGTTTTTCAATGAGTTTTTATACATAAATGCTTATCCATAAATACACGAGGGAGGTAGAAGGCAAACACTAACACAAAAACTGCAAATTGGATAGTGCATCTTTGCAGCAAGTTTTCTTCACACTCTGAATCCTCTAAAATCAACTGAACCCAAAATAATGCTACTTAAATAATATTTTTATGACTCTTTTGCGTGCGAAATTTGCCGCAATGCAGTTAATAGGGTCCTCAGAATGGATAAAATGACAGCTAAGTCTGAAGTGTCACCAACAGATATTCTAGCTACGATGGCGGGAAAAATATTAACGAACAAACTTGGATTTATATTTTTACACTGTTAGCTTCCCTGGGGTAAATTATTTTAGGTGAGATTTATATATAAAAAGGATTAAACTTTCGAAATATTTATTTAAGTGTGGACGAATAAATTTGGAATTATTATTTAAATATGGAGTCGATTTTCTTTTTAAAATTCTTCGGAAAGGTTGGAATGGTTAACTAGAAATACTTTTGTGGAAATAGTCGATTAGTGTAAAGGAATGCATAATTTAGTCCACTATATTAAACATTCGAACTCGGTCTTACTGATCCCTCGCCGTCTAAAGAATCACGGGCAAAGTCTTCAGTTTCAGCTTTTTAGCTCAAACGAGCGCCGAAATTGAAGAACTAATACGAATTAGTTACGAATATGATTATAAGTAACATTATTTTAAATATCTATTGCCAAACTTGAACAATTTTTTTTTTGAGTTATTAAACCTATGCTCTCAATATCTGCGAAACTTTGTAGTGATAACCGATTAAATATCTTCGACTTCAGTTTCGACTAAAAACTGAATTTCGGTCGGATACTCATAAAAGATGGTACAAATCCAAGGAAAACTTTTACATCCAGAAAGGACATTGATCATTCTTGAAACCTAGGTACTTAAGCTCGTAAATATATATTCATGTTTTAACGAAGCGTTGGGAAAGTTGGGCTAAGTTGTAACAAACTTTTCACTACCTCACCGCTATTTAAAACACCTAGCAAGCTGCTTGACTTTTGGTTCAAATGGCAGATTGAAAACCAATATGAAAAGAATCTTCTAGATACCGATCGTTAGGGTTTATCTGAAAAACATTCGGATGATTTCGGCGTATAAAAATTGAAGTAATATTAAATTGATATTACTGAAAGGAAGTGTAAGACGTCTAATTTTTGTGACGACAATATTTTGATGAATGATTCATATTACATTCTACTAGATTTTTAATAAACGCCATTTTCGTCTGAACAGTTTTTCAGCGAAAAATATAGCCTATATCGGTCAGTGATAACGTAGCATTCTAAAGGTGACATAATTTGAAAATCAGTTGAGAAGTTTCGAAGATTGCTTCCAACACAAACTCGTTTCCAAGTCACTTACACACATTATTACTTTATATTTCGCTTGATGGTAAGAGATGATGTGCTCGAAAATGAAGGCACGCTTACCTAGAAGTAAACTATTCACTTTTGGCTTAAAGGTATCAGGCAGCTATCAGGAAACACAGACTCCGGCAGGGACTTCCACTCCTTTGCCATACGCACAATGAAAGTATTCCCAAAACGTTTTGTGCGTATGAGTAGGGTGTCAATGGATCTAGTTTTACAATAACTACCTATAAATGGTTTTCAAGTGGGTTCAACTAGGTTCATTTCCTTCCATTGTCACAGCGCAAAAAACAAAATAACACGACAACACAATGAACTCTGCGGTTCACTTCAGTTCAAAGCTTATTAAATTCACCATATAAATGGTAGTTTACGAGATGGACGCATATAACACGGCACATTTATAATCACCTAGCACCCGAGGGATGCAAGCGCGTGTTAATTTTATCCCACCTCTCCTCTGGGATGTGGAACCTGAATTTATCATAATTATATTGAATATTTTCGAGTGGAATTAATATTTGCATTATGTATTTCGTTATTATTGATAGTGATGTCTTAATTTGATTTTAACATTAGTAGGTTGGTTTACCTTATGCCAATAGAGAAGATAAGAGTGTTGTGCATACCTAATTCATTAGTTTTGCTGAGTGATATGGTTGTCGCATTTCGTTTTTAAGGTTTAGTTCGTCTTAGTAGAAATTGAAATTCTTACAGGATCACATGTGTCAAAGTCAATTGGTTCTGAATCCAAGTCAGTTGAAATGTATGTACATATGTAATATGTGTATGAACATATAAACTTTTGTTATTCAAAGATAGACGTGATGATGGTTAGGGAAAAAATTGAAAAAAGTTGTCGCGTTGAAAACAGTGCCGTACGAAAAATCGTTCTTAAATGTCGTCATTTCATGAATAACGAAAAGAAAAACACACACAAAAGCGGATTTAACGCTTTAAATAAATGGCTTTAAAGTACAAAAATAATAATTGAAAATTGATTATTCCTTATCTTCAATATTCTTGATATACACCGTATGTTAACTAACAGAGGGCGTTCCCGTTAACCCGCAAACAAAATGTTTTTTTTTTTAATATTATTATATTAACTAAAAAACTTTTTAGCAAAAAATAGAACCGACTTCCATATACAAACACTACAAAGGCAAAAATAACTTTAATTTCGGAAGGCGGTGTCAAAAACGAAAATATATACAAAACTAAAGACACCGCCTTCCGAAATTAAAGTTATTTTTGCCTTTGTAGTGTTTGTATATGGAAGTCGGTTCTATTTTTTGCTAAAAAGTTTTTTTCCACTCTTTTTAGTGGGTCGGTTTGTAATTTATCTAGTTACAAAAGCCAAAATGTCAACTACTTATCACCTTTAACAAAATATTGCTTTTCCCGGTGCAGAGCCGTTAATTTTTGAGGAGTTCTCCTGGTACATCACCATCAGCTCTACTTCACCATAATTGTGCATTGTGACGAGCATAAAGTGCTTAACATACATATTCATGTAATCTAATCGCAATCAACGAAATACTTATTATTGAGTAGTTTCGGTGGCCATCTGGGGTCTTCATCATCAGTTCCACTTCCTCAAATGGTGCTTTTCTAGAGCAACTATACAAGGTACTATAAGAAATACCCAAAACGCTATAGGTGTGCCTATAATATTTGAAGAGTTCCCTCGATTTCTCCAGGATCCCATCATCAGATCCTGATTTCGTAACAATGGGACCAACTAGAAACTATACCCATTCAAACGCAAAAAGAATTTTTCAAATCGGTCCAGCCGTCTCCGAGTTATGAGGTAACATACATAAAAAAAAAAAAAGTTCAAGACGAATTGTAAACCTCCTTTTTTTGAAGTCGGTTAAAAATGTTAAATTGATACGTAAAAGAAACACCCTGTACACGCATACTTGAAGGACGACAACGTCGCAATTTATTTATGAATGACGAGCCGCGTGTGCGGCGATCTAATTGATGTGCTTATACTATTGCGGGTTAACGGGAATACCCTCTGTTAGTTAACATACTGTATATAGATTACGGGACCTATGCCTATACATAGAAAGATTTTTTGAGGGGAAATCTTCAAATGTTTTTTCGCTCTGGGTGGAGCGGAAAGCAGTATCAGACTTCCACTGACCAAACAAACACACCTTGTTCCTTCAGTGGCCTTTGCGTTCCGGGGCCGTACTAACTCGTAAAAACGTTTCCGCTTCCTTGGCAGGAACTATAGAAAGTCTGAGAATTTGAAATAACATGACAGACAGTGATTCGTTGGGAACTCTTTCGGCTTGGAACGCTGTTGTTGGTTTACCTACGTAGCATGGAGGAATGCCCCACATCTTTAAAAGCTAGACCATATAGAACAGTTATCCTGAATCTAGTACTTATATCAATTAAACTAGCCAGTACTCCATCTTATGAGACCAACAATGCAGTTTGATCGAAAGGGCTCAAAGTAGATATATATATATTTTTGCAGACCTAGACAAGTAACAGTGGCCAACACAGTAGTAAAAGTTCCATACAATAGAAATTTAGGTTTTTTTTTTGAGAACAGGGAAAAGAAAAAGAGTACAATCTTCCTAATATTATAAATGCGAAAGTCTGTGAGGATGGATGAATAAATGTTTGGTACTCTCTTACGCAAAAACTACTAAAGGGATTTTAATGAAATTTTATTATGTAGATAGTTGACATCTAGGAATAACACATAGGCTACTTTGATCCCGGAATTCCCATGGAATCGGGATTTACCTTCCCACACAAACGAAGTCGCGGGCAAAAGCTAGTCTATTATAATTTATTCAAATGTATTATTCATAATATTTGCTACAGAACGTAATAAAGTTTACAAAGTGAAAGATAAGTTGAACCAATAGACGGGCAATGAACTGGTCGTATAGTACACACTACAGTCAACTTAGTATTTATTTTAATTACACTTAGTAAGGGCACATGTGGCTTAGGTGACATATTAGAGTTCGTCGCCCGGCGCGTACGGCGAGGCGTGACTGAAACCTATTTAATTACTGTTTCTATTAACGTAGGCGATAAGTAGGAGAAAGAAAACATGTTTATTAGTTGACGCAATAAAATAAAAAAAGCTGGGGTTTCGGTAATGTTCTGTGACTTAACGTGGCTCAGATGTAAGGGCAACTGAAGAAATTGGGTGGCTTTTTAGTCAGTAAAAGTCAGACACTTCCTTCCGTACCACATTGAGCAGGAAGAGTCATTTTTTTTTTAACCGACTTCTAAAAAAGGAGGAGGTTCTCAATTCGGATGTTTATATATTTTTTTTTATGTTTGTCCGATAATAACTCCGTCGCTTGTCAACCGATTTGAAATATTATATCTTGTTAGAAAGGGTTACTTCCCAAATGGTCCCATGAAAATTTTATCGAAATCGGACAAGCCGTTTCTGAAAAATCAACAAAAGTCTAAGAAAATATTTACGTTGATGATCTTTTCGTTTACTCTGCATTGCGTTTTTTGTTCGCGCATAACTCCGTCATTTACGAACCGATTTGGAAAATTCACTGACCCACTAAAAAACACGAAAATAAAAACTTTTTTGCAAAAAATAAAACCGACTTCCATATCAAAACACTACAAACTTACAAAGCCAAAAATAATTTTAATTTCGGAAGGCGGTGTGAAAAAAAAAGAAAATACAAAACCAATAACACCGACTACCGAAATTAAAATTATTTTTGGCTTTGTAGTGTTTTCATATGGAAGTCGGTTTTATTTTTTGCAAAAAAGTTTTTTATTAGATAGGCTCGCGTTTGACCACCATCTCATCTGATGGTAAGTGATGATCTGGTCGAAGATGGAGCACGCTTACCTAAAAGTAACCTATTCACTCTTGACTTAAAGACACCAAGTTTATAGCTATCGGAAAACACAGACTCCGGCAGGGAATTGCACTCCTTAGCCGTACGCACAATGAAGGTATTCCCAAAACGTTTTGTGCGTATGGATGGAATGTCCATCATGTAACGATGGCGCATCACCGTTTGTCTTGTAGTCCGATGATGGAACGGGCTTGGAGGAATTCGATTTTGTAATTCCATTGCACACTCCCCGAAATTTAACCGATAGAAAACCGATAGACTAGCAACTCGACGTCGATGTGACCAAAATTGAGGGTGGAAGTTAGTGTGACCCCAAGAAGCTCAATGCGATCGGTTATCGGCACGGTTACACCACGGAAAGTAGGTAAGAGCCGGTTCGAATTGGCTCCTTTTTGCAGAGAAGAGACACGCCTGGGTTAGCCGCATTAAAATTGACCAAGTTGGCATCGCCCCATTCGGAGATAGCCTTCAAGGACAAGTGTAAGCGGCCAACCATGTCCTCACGGAGAAACTGGATCTGTGACCCACCAGCACGCGCGCTGGACACATATCTCTCAGCAACTGTACTGTCGTCTGCATACCCAAAGGTATAAGCGGATCATTAATTTGCAGCAAAAATAATGTTGCTGAGAGAACCGACCCCTGAGGGACCCCGGCATTAATTGTCATTTACGCAATACCAAGCGTGGGAGAATTTGCCATTATTATATTTGGGAATAGATTGATTTCAGAATGCAATCAGGCGTTAGTTTGACAAACCCATAACAAATTCATCATCTTCTTCTTCTTATTTATATTATAAATGCGAAAGTTTGTGACGATGAATCTATAGATATTTGTTACTCTTTCACGCAAAAGCTACTGAACGGATCTGAATGAAATTTGGTAACTAGATAGTTGACATGCTGGAATAATACATATGCTATTTTTATCCCAGAATTCCTAAGTGTTCGGGATTTACGCAGAAGAACCCTGCCATGCGAACGTAGTCGCGGGCAAAATCTACTGTTACAATATACACCGACCGCTAAGGCAACTCAGCGTCTCCTGAGGATACTCCGTGGAGTCGCATCGTGGAGACAAGAGTCGAGTCTAAGGTATACCTGCATCTCATCTGTATGTGCATATAATTGCGGGCGGGAGGGGAGGGGAGGGAGTAATTGTATTTCATGCAGTATGCAGCACTGCATACTGCATGAAAGCGTGGACAACTACTTTTTGACGGAATTAACAGCACACGTTTTTCTGTAAGTCTGTAGATTAATGGGACCTTCTTTTATATGTTTTTTTTTTGGTTAGGAATATCATCGAATGACTTCTCCCGGTCGAGGTGGAGTGGGAGGGAGTGTGAGACTTCTACTGTCTAAAATCCCACCCTGTTCCTTTAGCTGCCCTTGCATTTCGTAGCCGCGGTATCTAGTTAGAACAAGATTGAATAGACCAGGATTCCTAAAATGACACATACATCATACACACACTTCATTGTTGGTGCCATAAGCACACTAGACAAGAAAGTTCAAAACCCAGGCAACACTAAGAAAATATAAACTTGTTAGTAACAACGGTGTTTTACAATCTTGAAGTAAGATTAAGTACGTTTCATTTATTTTAAAAGTAGCTAGTACACTAGTACAGGGTGTTAACTTTTAACTATTTGAAGCTCCGTTTACGAGCCCGTCCCAAACGCTACGTTTTATATCGAAATAAAAAAGATTGAAATGTTAAAAATGTTAAAGAGGGTTCCGTACTAAAAGTTTACTGTTACGTATTAGGAATTACTCAAGCTTAAAAACATTACAAGTCATTTACAGACCCGACCGGGTAAAACTATCTGAAACCATAAAAAACTTCTTAACAAAAAATAAAACCGACTTCCCAAAAAACACTGCAATGAGATAAATAACTTTAATTTCGGTAGTCGGTGTCTTTAGTTTTGTAATTATGTTTTCGTATTTGACACCGCCTTCCGAAATTAAAGTAATAATATTTATTTTCTTTCTTTTTGGTGGGTCGGTTTGTAATTTACCTAGTTACAAGAGCCTAAATATCACCTTCTTATCACCTTTTGCAAAATATTTCTTTTCCCGATGACGAGTTGTTATTTGTTGACGAGTTCTCCTGGTACTTCACCATCAGCTCCACATCACCATATGCATTCTGACGAGCATAACGTGCTTAACAACCATATCCAAGTTATCGAATCGCAACCAATGAAATATTTATTATTAAGTAGTTCCAATAGCCATCTGTGGTCTTCATCATCAGTTCAACTTCACCAAATGATGCTTTTCAAGAGAAACTGTACAAATTACTATGAAAAATATCCAAATTGGTATAGGTGTGCCTTTAATATTTGAAGAGTTCCCTCGATTTCTCAAGGATTTCATGATCAGATCCTGACTTTATGACAATGGAACCAACTAGAAAGTATACCTACCCTTTCAAACAAAAATGAATTTTCCATATCGGTCTGGCCGTCTTCGAGTAATCGGGGAACATACATAAAAAAAAGTTTAAGACGAACTGAGAACCTTCTCCTTGTTTTTGACGTCGGTTAAAAATATCCATATTTTGGTTCTGTTTACTTTTCTAATCAAAATTGTCAACAATAAATGGAAGAGCAGAACTACCTAGCCAATTATGGCTTAAAAGGTTTTAGTCATGGGTCATGGACATTGTAAAATTCATAGTTTGATATTTTTTAAGCTATTGCATAGCTTTTATCGCGGGCTTTGAGTGCGGCGACCGAATCAAGAAATTCCGTAACGAAAATTAACCTAATACCCTCTGACCGGCACAGCGCGGCGTTGAAAGCCGTGCATCGTCTAACGTCGTTTCAGTTCGGCACGGTGTTTGTGTGCGTGCGACTAGACGTATGCGTGTAGACTAGCTGCTAACTGCTCATAACTGAGTCCACGAGTGAGTTCGAGCCCGCGACTAGTTGAATCTTAACGTGTATGTATATGGTACGACTGTACGAAGCTCGCATGGATCGAGACGAGCTGCTCCAAAATCGGATGAATACGTAAGCAGCTGTTTGTGAGAAAGTATATAGGTGTATAGATATCTATCATCTATGTACAACAGTGAATAGCTGTACGCGTAAAATTAGTGTATAAAGTGTTTTAAATATGAATAAACAAAGTGCATTTATTAATGAAGTAAGTGATGAAAAAATACTGCATTAATAAAATAAATAAATAATTATAATTGCATAAGTTGATAAAAAATGCTATGCAATAGCTTTACCGCGGCAGTCCCCGAGTGCCACACATTTTTTTTTTCTATTTATCCAAGCAGGAATCGAACCCACAACAAGCTCGCAGCAGCCAACCGCTAACATAATGCGTCAACCATGTCATCGACGATAGCGCATCACTCATGATAATTTATTATACTCGTAGGGTGACCTTTTTGCATAACTGAGGTAAATCTAAAGTTTAAAAGTAGATAAGTACTAAATAATTGTCAATTCATTAGGCGACAATTTTTAATCCCACAAAAAAAACAATACTTGTTAAAAAAACCAAGTCTCGCAACTCAGTTCTTCTACCGTAAAAAGTTGTGAGATCCATGTAATACCAAGTCGGTTATTCGATTATTCAGTCCCTACTTAAGGGACCTTCTGTCTTAAGTTGTTACGTAATTATCTAACCTAACAACATCTTATAGTGACCATATCAATATTAAAAATCTTTAACGTTTTAAATAAATAAAACTGGACCGAAATTGAAAAATATTTTAATTTTTCCTTGATTCATACACTAAACACTAATTGTGTTCTAAATTTGAAGCTTCTATGTCTGCTAGAAGTGCCTTAGACTTTTGATGATCGGTCAGTCAGTGAGTGACAAAATTAAGGAAATTTGACTCGTTATAATTCTTAAACTACTGGTTCAAATTGAATGAAATTTGAAATATACTATATGTATACAATGCCTGCTTGGTTACTGAAAATTCAGGCTTCTAGTTTTATCCACAACGAAGTTATACGGGGTCGAAAATGGCCTGAATTGCTTCGAGAAAAGTGTGGTACGGCCGTGCCGCTTTTAGCTCGACTTGGCGGGGGCACTACCGTGCCCCCAGATCTATGTATGTCATACGTAATGTTATTATAACCTTTTGGCTAACATCTTAAAAAGTATAGGTACAGCGTCAGGGAAAAACATGGGTTTTCGTTTTATAAAAGGAATCCTAATTTTAACTGCTGCTCGTAAAATATTGAGGGAAGTGGCTGAAGCAAGATTTTCATTTAATACTTTAACGTGAAGATGAGGCGAAATTATCGTTATTTTTAATAATGTTTCAAAGAGCGTATGTATTTTGTTAGAAATATTATGTTAGTATTGACTCGACTGAAATGGAAACTATTTTATTTTTAACTAGCTTTTGCCCGCGACTTCGTCCGCGTGGAATAGTTACTTTGGGCTAACGTTAAATTTAACCCCGATTTTGAAGCATTCTTCATTGGCGCTCCGCTCCTATTGGCCTTAGCGTAATGATATAAATTGACTATTTAATTAAAAAATAATTTTTCAATTCGAACCAGTAATTCCTGAGATTATCGCGTTCAAACAAACAAACAAACTCTTCAGCCTTATATTATTAGTATAGATAGCTGTTGCCCGCGACTTCGTCCACGTTTCCGTCGTTTTTCGTAAAAAAAAGTAGCCTATGTCCTTCCTCACGGTTCAGTGATTTTGATGTAACAGACAGATTACCTTTCGTAATTTAGTAGGGAAATATAATATGTCAATCTATAATACTGTTGAAAAATATCGCAATACGGAACCGCACTATATTATTGTTAATAGCTGTGCCCGCGACTGCGTCAGCGTGTAACTCCTTGTGTGTTATTAAGTTAATGTATTGGTAATATTGTTTAGATCACGTTCACATGAGGCTTAAGTACCTATAGAACGAAAATACTTCAGCGCAAAGCTTCCGGGTAAACTATGTTGAAAGTTGACCCGTCCGGCACGTGAACATAAAGATTTCTAGAACTGCTAACCCGGGAAAGAGCGACGTACAACTGACCATGCGAGAAACAACTGACACCGAGATCTACTCCAGTAACACGAAAAGTCTGCCCTTGAGCCTTATTAATTGTCATTGCATAACACACCGTTACTGGGAATTGGGTTCTTTTAAATTGGAATGGAAAATTATTTGGTTTTATGGGAATTCTGGGAATAAAGACGGTTTCTCCTGCACCGCAACCTGTTAAAATTTGAGCCTCGAATATATTTTATTGCAACTGGGTTACTTTTAGCCGAGTTCCATTGCAAAGTTGTGGTGGTTTTAAATTTCGGAGCAGAATAATAATCACAAAGCTTCGAACTGCTAAGCTATCGGGAGTTACTCGTGTTATTGTGAGTCAACCATAAAAGATAGATATATGCTGTCGTGGGATATTTTTTATATAATTTTAAGAACATTTCCGTCATAAATGATTTCTGTGTAGCTTTAACCATTAAGGTTGCACTCGCGACTGAAGCTTAAAAAAAACTTTTTAGCAAAAAATAGAACCGACTTCCATATAAAAACACTACAAAGGCAAAAATAACTTTAATTTCGGAAAGTGGTATCAAAAACGAAAATATATACAAAACTAAAGACACCGCCTTCCGAAATTAAAGTTATTTTTGCCTTTGTAGTGTTTTTATATGGAAGTCGGTTCTATTTTTTGCTAAAAAGTTTTGTTTCACTCTTTTTAGTGGGTCGGTTTGTAATTTATCTAGTTACAAAAGCCAAAATGTCAACAACTTATCACCGTTAACAAAATATTGCTTTTCCCGGTGCAGAGCCGTTAATTTTTGAGGAGTTCTCCTGGTACATCACCATCAGCTCTACTTCACCATATGCATTGTGACGAGCATAAAGTGCTTAACATCCATATTCATGTAATCTAATCGCAATCAACGAAATACTTATTATTGAGTAGTTTCGGTGGCCATCTGGGGTCTTCATCATCAGTTCCACTTCCTCAAATGGTACTTTTCAAGAGCAACTGTACAAGGTATTATAAGAAATACCCAAAACGCTATAGGTGTGCCTATAATATTCGAAGAGTTCCCTCGATTTCTCCAGGATTCCATCATCAGATCCTGATTTCGTAACAATGGGACCAACTAGAAACTATACCCATTCAAACGCAAAAAGAATTTTTCAAAACGGTCCAGCCGTCTCCGAGTTATGAGGTAACATACATAAAAAAAAAGAGTTCAAGACGAATTGTAAACCTCCTTTTTTTGAAGTCGGTTAAAAATGGAGTAACTTCTCCCGTTTTCACAACATTTCCCTTCACTGCTCTGCTCCTATTGATTGTAGCGTGATGAAAAGTATACTATAACCAGCTCAGGAGTATGAAAAATAATTGTACCAAGTTTCGTTAAAATCCGTCGAGTAGTTTTTGTTTCTATAACGGTTATACAGACAGACAGATAGACAGACAGACAGACAAAAATACTGATTGCATTTTTGGCATCAGTATCGATCCCTGATCACCCCCTGATAGTTATTTTGTAAATATATTTCATGTACAGAATTGACCTCTCTACAGATTTATTATAAGTATAGATTAAGATAATAATATGATTACCCATCCACAGAGTGACCTCGGCAAGCACTGCTTAACCTTGAAGATTGATCCGTGTCATTGATATTATTCTGCCAATGACTCCTCACCTTTTGATAAAAGACGGTATGAACTAGATTTGCTGATAAAGAATTAGACTCAACTTATTTGAGAACCCATAGTACAGAATAAAAAAAAAAACAGCTCAGTATTACCGTTATACAATAACGCGTTTAGAATGCTGGTAGTGTTGCCTCGCTTCTGTAGCGCATCTAGAATATTCGCAGACGCCTATCTAAATTGCTTCTACGAAACAATGAGAAAGAGGTGTGTCACTTCTCTGGCGTAGGGTGCGGGCCAGCTCTTAAAGCATCCTGAATGCTGCATACGTTAATATATGCAGCATAGCAGGAAGATAAGACTGCGCTTACATGGGTTTTTATGCCATCTCGAACGGGATGAAGCAGCGGTGACCCATTCTAGTGAGTAGATATATATACATCGTGTAATTTAAAGGGTATATACATACCAAGTGCACGGCTTCTTTGGATGATAACAAACGATATGGCAAGGGTTTTGTAATCCTATGTCAACACGTGTGGAACTTATTAGAAATTTCAATACATTAATACCAGAGACCGAAATTTTCAAATTAAGAAGAACGAACAGAATTATCATGTTATTGGCAAGTGACGTGAAAGTTATTGACCCTTGTAGTGCTGTGACACGTTTGTTATGATTGGTATTCAAGAAACATATGAAACCGATAATTTGGTATCAATTCTTTGAGTCACTTATTTTTAGCTGAAACTGTGCATAGAGACTCCATACCAGATGTTGTCTTCAGCCCTTTTGGATAGTTATGGGGTTTCCGTTACACGTTGTATATATTATTACTGATGGGCTGGGATGAGCGATAGATGAGGTCTAAGATGGGACGAGCGAGCCCAGAAGATGCCTATTTACTCGTGCTTTAAAAGCTGAAAGGTCATAAGTGGCAGGGAACACAGAAGCCTGCAGAGTGTGCGCACAATAAATGTGGAGGAGAAGCGCTTGGCACGACAAGACGGTATATCAACTAAGTGTGGGTGGTACCCAGCCGTGCGTTTGGTAGACCGGTAGTGAAAGGGAGATGGAGGAATATCCTTTGTTACGAGCAAGCAAATATTACTAACATAGTTTTTAAGATGGGAAGTTGGTGCTGTGAATCCCTATGCCTCGGTAAGTACGTTAAGCCATTAGTCCCAGCTGTTATTTGGATATCTTTGACAGTCGTGACGGGTAGTCAGAATTCAGTAAATCTGATACTGGTCTAACCAAGGGGTATCGTGTAACCCAGTTACTGGGTTGTCGAGGTGCATCTAGTTAGACTGGAAGCTGACCTACACATAGTTGGAAAAAGGCTAAATAGATGATTGTGACGTCTAAGCAAATATTACTGACATGGTTTTTAAGTACAGGATGTACTTACTGACCATTTTTAAGCCATAGTCACTCCAATAACCAATCAATATGCATTTAAGAGAAAGTTGCGGGATTATTTTCTTAACAAATATTGGAAGCAGAGTTTTCATAACCCCCTTTCTATAACTTTTTATTAATATATATATTTCTACACTGTTTCTAGATAAAGAAAGAAACTCCAGAAAAAATCGCTCATTACTTTCCTTCCAACCCAATATATTTTTGGTATGTATTATGATAAATATGTATGTAAGTTTATTCTAGTTAGAAGTATAAGTATATTATTGTATATATACACTTCTAATAAAACTTTTACTTTGCAAAATATTATCTACTTACTTTATTTTTTTTATGCACCTGCCATGTTATTTCTTCATCACCCATGGTTGACTAATAAATAAATAACACTTCTGCGATTTCCCGTATATATATCGACGATTCTGCATTTATTACCCTACCCTGAACCAATACGTTATTTTATTCAAGCGAAGTAAAGAAACTAAGTATAAAGCACGGTAAGCGTAAAAAGCGATTTGTCACCGTCGCTTCTGAAGCGAACTTTTTGCTCGGGGATTTAGGAGAGCCGCTGTGTTAACACGAATCGCGTCGGCTTATGACGATATAACTTGCTTGGGTAGTTAAAACATTATTATTTTTAGCCGTTTTTGTTTAGGTAATATTGTTTAAAAACATATTTTGATCCCTGGATTAGGTACAAAAAGGACAAAATCTTTTTTGTTGCTAACGGTGAAAAAAGTAATTATTTTATATCTCTGCATTTTTTTAAGTCTATATCTAATACAATTAGTCAGAAAAGATGAAGTACCAGTACCAGTGGTTACCCGGGCGTCGGGAGTCACAGGGTGACTTCCAGCCACCGCAGGCGCGGGCCTGCAGGCTGCGAGCAATGGGTAGCTCGCCGCCCGACTGAAACCAGGCCCGTGTAGACGGCGCGGCGTGTTCCACGCGCGCCTCAAAGAGTGTCAGCAAATTGTCGGGGCCTATAAGGGGGCCGTTGCCTTCCGGGGTCACGGAATTGTTCGAAAGAGTTACCGCGGCCTCGGAACACGGATGGGTTTTAGTCAGTAGAAGTCTGACACACCCTGCCGCTTCACCTAGATCGGGAGGCAGTCATTGAATGATTTCCCATCCTTAAAAAAGACCTGTGGTCACAGGCATGACCTTTGAGGCGCAGGTCATTAGAAAGAACCCAGGCGAGTCTATTACATGGTAATTTATACCATCTGCACTACTCGCAAAACGGTGAAAGCAAAATCCAAATACATGCGACCACTAACCCGAACTGGGCGCGCGTGGTGGATTACGGCCCATTCCCTCTCACAGAAAGGAAGCCTGTGCCTCGGCAGTGGGAATATTACAGGCTCCTATATATGTTTCCACGTATATTTATATCAGATAGAAAACTTGACTAGACTAAGACCTTATACAAGGTGTAACAGATTAAGCGCAATACCTCAGACACCCCAATAAGAATATTTAATTATAATTATTATTTTTAATTATTATTATTATTATTATTTAATTTTAATTATTTAATAATAAACAAAACCTAGATATTTTTTATAAAATAGTTATGCTTACTAAATGCAAAACGTATGGGCGTCACACAATATCGTAACGTTAGTGGCCGACACGCACACGAGCAAATTTACTTGAATTAGGGATTGTATTAATTTGTCATGATACTATGTTTCCATTTTAAGTTAAATGAAAGATTTTGCCGTCAAAATTTAACATCTATTTTTTATGACGGAAATCGATTCAGAAGCCGATTCTGAACCAACTACTTTCAGGAATTGCGTTTATTCTGTTACACGTTGTATATTAATGAATGTATACATAATGTGTAGTCCACGCGGGTGAAAGTCTAGTAAATATAATTATGTATATGTACTAGCCTTTTAAAAAGTAACCTATGTCCTTTCCCAAGGTCAACTTTATCTCTGTACAAAATTTCATCAAAAATCGTTATGTGGTACCTGAAAACGAACAGACGGTTACTTTTTCTCTCATGTAGTAGGGATGTCAGGCCGCTAAAATCACGAATGACCATACCCAGACTTTTGGTCCTTAGTAAAGTACCAATCTAATAGAAGGGGACTTCTATGGTGTTTAATATTGCTAGCCATTCAAGTTATTTAGTTGGCAAATACATAATGCCTTCATATCCTATCTTCTTTGGGAACTTCTATTCTGTCATTAACGAGGAAAAGAAAACGATAGAAATGTATTTTTTATAAATCTTAAGTTTGGTGGTTTGGTAGGGTGGGAGGAGTAAGAATATTTAAACTTGTTCAAGTTACCTAGTTCAGTCCACTATAAGTCACTACTAGTAGTTTTCTTGGAACCCAAAACAAAAAGGAGGTAATAAAATTTTGGAATTTATCAAGCAATTGCTTAATGAGATATAGTTGTAGGTAAGATTCCTTTGGTAGTCCGACGCTTCAGGTACGGATCTCGACAAACATTTGAAAATTAAGCTACTCAGTACAATTAAAAAATTGGCACGGGCATAGTCGCAAGCAACATCAAGTTAAGTTTGATTTCAGCTCTGGCTGCTAAACAATATCACATTGATATCTCGCGGCCCACTGAACACGA
Source organism: Tholera decimalis (assembly GCA_943138885.2). Classification (NCBI taxonomy): domain Eukaryota; kingdom Metazoa; phylum Arthropoda; class Insecta; order Lepidoptera; family Noctuidae; genus Tholera; species Tholera decimalis. Next base: position 31,406,479 of record OW964555.2, read on the forward strand.
AACACATACTTTCGCGTTAGTTCGTGAACAAAATATTCTGTTTTATTTTCTCTTCTGAAAACACGAAATATGACGTAGCCCAAATTACGTATATATGTAATACTTTTTAGGATTCCGTAGCCGAATGGCGTTGTTTCGTCATGTCTGTCTGTCTGTCTGTCTGTCAGTTCGTCCGTCCGTATGTCACGGCCATTTTATTCCGAAATTATTAGAACTATACATGTGAAACTTGGTAGGTAGATGTATTCTGTGAACCGCTTTCCGATTTTAAGAAAAATATATTTAAAATTAAGCGGGGCTCCCCGTACATGGAACTGATAAAGTTGCATAAAGTCAATCGTTTAAAAGATATACGCTTCCAAAGTGGTAAACCCCCTCTAACTTCTATAATAGAGAGAAAAATCTAAAAAAAAGTGTGTTGTAGATCTTAATATAAACTTTCATGAAAAATTGGTTTGAACAAGATCGGGTCAGCAGTTTTTGAGATATAGCATATTTTCTAAAACCGCAAATATAACTTTGTAATTCATACAAACACCATAAAAACAAAATTATTTGGCGTAGTTACTACGGAAATCTTCATGGGCGAGTCTAACTCTCACTTAGCCAATTTTTTAAGCAGGGAGCTTTCGCGGCAATATGGGACTTGTCATTAGGGCGAGGACATCGGTCTCCCATGTTATAATTGGATTTTTAAAACTAATAACCGTCCGAGATTTGACGTGGTTCTCATTAATTAAATGGGGAACTGCTGGTGGACTTAATAAATGTTGTGTTGAAGTACCTAGTAGGTGCTTTTTTCATTGTCGTGAAATCTGTCGTAGATGGCTTATCATAGAAATTGTTTTAAATTTGCTGTACACATAGAGCGGTGCTAAGTGGGTACCTTCGTGTTCTTCATTAGCATCCACTAATGAAGAATATCCTTCCAATCCATGGCTCCATCCATCCTCCATCCATGGAGGATACACATATTAGTTTGTCACGAATGACTGCTGCAACAGTCAAATAAATAAGCTCCCAACTAGCACAAATGGGCTGCATTAGGGCTTTGGAGCGTATCCGATTATTACTTATGGTAATAGACGTAAGCGTTAGAGCGTCTACCACAAACTTAAAGCAGCCGCTTTAGCGCTATTTGGGCGCCATTTTATGCAAACTAAAGTTCCATTTAACCTGCACAACGGGTGCATAAAGGTTCCTTAATAGCTATAACGATTTATTAACGCTATACTAAAGCTCTTGTAGCGCTACTTTTGAATGATTTTGAACTACTTTGAACGAATGAATTGATTATAGTTCTTTATTGTATATCTTCAGTTAACATTATTTGTAATATTTTGGTAAAGTGTTTTCGTCGCCATCATGAAAATAAAACAAAAGGAAGTAAAAGTTTGTATTCTGTATTAGCAAGATATATAAAGATACTTAAAACGCTGTCCAGTTTACTGTAGATATATAAAATAATTTTCGAGTAATTTTAACGCGCTTTTATGATATTTAAAAAATTAACAAAAGATATGTGATATTTTTTATTTGTTATACAGAATAAATTTTATTTCCGTATTTTTACGTGTCGATAACTTACTATTCGCAAGTGGCCGATTGTTTACCGGTACATTTAATGCACATTTAACTGAAAAACCAATGTATATCAACTCAATTTTGCAAGTGAATTATAAGTTTTCTTAAAACATCATGGCGTCATTGTAATGTAGTCATAACCTGCAGTTTTAGCTCTAATAACTCCCTTTTGAGAATCATAGCGCTAATTTTCACCCTTCTAACGCTTCCAGTGATTTTTGTTCCCCTAGTGCAACTCACAGCCACAAAAAGCTCCTATTTTCCTGTTTTTGAGGTTTTAAGATCTAGTTACGTACTTATTCGTTTAGCATCCATTTTTATTAAATCTATACTAATATTATATAGCGGAAGTTTGTTTGTTTGCTTGAACTCGCTAATCTTCGAAAGTACATGGTGGATTTGGATGAAATTTGGTATGGAAGTAGCTTGAAGCTTGAGGAAGGTTATAGGCTACTTTTTACGCGACTGCAAAAAATGAGAGTTTTGTTTTTACCGTGATAGAATCCACGGGAGCGAAGCCCCGCGTGAGTACTAGTGTTTTATAATAGTTACAAAAGCGGCTGTAAAATGGCGAATGGATTGAGCCTGCAAGGAATGAATATTGCTACTAAAGGCCTTAGTTACACTGATGATTTTTTTGTAACTATAGTATGCATAAGAGTTTCTATTATTTCTATAATGAAGCATATAGTAGTATAATAGTGGTTACTATAACTATAACCTATAAAAGTTACAATGGAAACCACTGTGCAGCTGTGAGTGGCAGAATTACCTTCGTAACTCTCATATAAAGGTATGAGTGGTAAATGAGTTCTACCGTGGACTACTGTGAAGGCTAGGGTAGTATTTGATTCAGCTTATAGCACCTTAAGTAACTTTTATAGCTATAGACGTTTACGGATGCAGATATGCAACTTTGAACTGCTTTTTGAACCCTTAAACCGCTATTTTACAACCCAAAGTAACAAAATAGGCTGCTATTTCCACTAATGTGCTCGTTGGGCTTGAACGTACTGCTTGTTTTTTTTTTTAATTTCAACCCTTTTTTAATTTCTTTTCTAACAATAACCTTTTTCTGAAAACAGAAACCATTGTCATATATGTGTCACACAAAACTTTTTGGGAATAGTTTCATTGTGCGTATATCTAAGGATTGGAATTCTCTATAACCTGGGAGCCTTTAAGTCAAGAGTGAATAGGTTAATTCTAAGCCAGCGTGCTTCATCTTCGACCATATCATCGCTTAACATGAGGTGAGATGAAAGTCAAACGCAAGCATCTCGCTAATTTTGTTTCCTTTTTGGTTATGTAATACATTGTTTTTTATCTAGCGCAAGTAAACATGTTGTTCATTTCTAAGTTTATTTACGTATTTATAACCAACCAAAACCATTTTGTTACAGTAAATTGTGTCTTTTTATTAATTAAAATTGAATATCCAAATCCAGTCCAAAAAAAATTACAAAAACCCAACGCATTTCTCAAAACCTTTGCTATTATAACACAAATATTACTATTTTATAAACTAATAGTATACAATCGATTCACTGAATCCCCAACAGATGGGACTTTCTCGTATTTATATGAGCAAAAAACCCTATTATAAGTTTATACAATGTTTTGGAACACTTTGAAAGTTGCGAAAGGGGTCCAAAAGTTTCTGTTCTGCCTCTAGTCATTATTTATGAATAGTTGGACAAAAAATATGAGTAAAATTGCTGACTGACAGGTCGGTATTATTTTGTTTTTGCCAACCAAATATGCTTTAACATTACATTAGCTATGTATTTGGTTACACAGTTAATATTTTCTTCATACTAAATCTAGGTATGGCCTATATGAGCTAGTTTTCAAACTTCAACTACTTCTTACAGTTCAATTATCTTATTGTGATGACGGCGCGTCGTGTTCCACGCGCGTCCGAAGAAGCATTCTGCAACAGTGACGGGGCCCGATAGGGCTTATGTTTGCTGCACTGAAAAAAAAGAATGATTGATTTTACTAAATTCCGCGTAAATTTTATCAAATCCGCGGGTTATATAGGTCCTACACACGAAATTGTTGATTTTACCAAATAGAACTGGTTGATTATGTAAATCAACAAAGTGGATTTTGTTAAATTCACTCTTGTTATAGTAAAATTAACTATGAAAAGGGTTGACTATGGCAGTTCATTACTCAACCTACGCTTTAGTACATTCAACAATTCTTTTGTTTCAGTGTGGGGTTGCAAGAATATTCTAATAAAATACCGGCCTCAGTATGCAAAGATAACTGAAAGAACAGTGAGTTTATATTCATTAGGAATCTAATACTAGGGAGTGTTCCGCGCTTCCGCTCAATCCATATCGGGACAAGTCATTTGCGGATTTTTCCCACGAAAAAAAAGTATCGATATGTGTAAAAACTTTTTTGCAAAAAATAAAACCGACTTCCATATCAAAACACTAAAAAGCCAAAAATAATTTTAATTTCGGTAGTCGGTGTTATTGGTTTTGTATTTTCTTTTTTTTTTCACACCGCCTTCCGAAATTAAAATTATTTTTGGCTTTTTAGTGTTTTGATATGGAAGTCGGTTTTATTTTTTGCAAAAAAGTTTTTATTTTCGCGCTTTTTAGTGGGTTAGTGAATTTTCCAAATCGATTCGTAAATGACGGAGTTATGCGCGAACAAAAAACGCAATGCAGAGTAAACGAAAAGATCATCAAGGTAAATTATTTTTTTCGACTTTTTTTGATTTTTCAGAAACGGCTCGTCCGATTTCGATAAAATTTTCATGGGACCATTTGGGAAGTATACCCTTTCCAACAAAAAAAGAATTTTTCAGATCGGTTGGCAAGCGACGGAGTTATGCGTGGACAAACATAAAAAAAAAAAAAAAAAATACAAACATCCGAATTGAGAACCTCCTCCTTTTTTAGAAGTCGGTTAAAAAGAAGTGATATTTCCCAACATCTAAACATCGACATCGGTAAATAATTACGGAAAAGCCTGCTCCTTTTCAACAAAACAGATTCCAAACAATTACTCTCCAGTGCGCAAAAACCGAACATCACATAATCCGCTCAACCCAACGTATCTAATAAATTCCCATCGCTCACTCGAATAAATCGCTTAATAAGGTCAATTTCATCGGCGTCCCAATTACTGAATCATTTCGCGTTGTGCAAATAAAAAGGCACAAAAAGGCACCCTTTTCATACGGCGTGGCTGAATAATTTGTTGTGACAAATCGTCGGTCTATTCAAAACAAGCGACCGTCTGCTTGATTTACGTGGCTTTTGTGAGCCTCCCGCAATTCAGAAGACATTTTCTGCTCTTATAAGCAGATACTGGGCTGTTTGTGGTAGATGGAATTGAGGGGGAATCCTTCAGTAATTTCGTATTAGTTGCTTATTGAGCGTGGTAGTTGATGATCGGTTGAAAGGAACTGTGACGGAATTGTATAAGAAAACTATTAAGCGGTTTCGAAAGGTGAGGAACCAAATAAACAAGATATTTGATCTCACCGTTGGAAATTTTCATATATTTACATAATATACAGGATTATTCTAGGCATTTCGGTTTTTAATAAATTTTATAATTTCCATGAAAATGACACGTATGACCAAAAATAATTCACAATGCCTACAAAGTTCACTAAGTATGAAGATAACAAAAATATATATTTATGTTTTAAAATACAGTTTTCAAACCTTTTCAGGTTAGCAGGACAGGTCCTATATAGCTTTGATTTAGTGGCGAAGTCTGAAAAAGTCCTATAGCCTTAGTTTTATAATGTGTTGACTTCGAATCTTGATTTTTTGGAGCACTAATGAACTATAAACCTACAGCGTATCAGATGTTCCTGAGCAAATGGGTCTTCAATGGGAAAAACTATTGTTAAACAAAGTGATCCTATAAGGTTTTTGACTTTTCTTACCTTCCACTGTGAAGTTACGCCAATGTCTATTGCCTCCCGATCTAGGCGAAACGGAACGGTGTGTCAGACTTTTACTGACTAAAACCCATCCGTGTTCCATCATATGCCCTCAGTGTTCTGAGGCCGCGGTAACTCTTTCGAACAATTTCGCAACCCCGGCAGGCTACAGCTCCCTTGTGGGCCCCGACAATTTTGCTGACATATTTTGAAGCGCACGTGGGACGAAGCGCCGTCTACACGGGCCTGGGTCCCACCCTGACTTGCTATGCCCCTGAAGAAAGTGACCTCGAAACACGCGAGATTCAAGAAATAATTACTAAGATTGAATAAAAGTTTGTTTTTTTTAACTTTATAATTATAGGCATACTCCCCACTCAGTTGCGTGATACACAAAGATAAGATCATGTCTAAGACTTTTAAAAATGTAATTTGGCTAAGATGCCAAATTATAAAACTATCTAGATGCGAACGCTTGTCCTTGCGGCCTCGAAGTTTTGGCTAAGGTTAAATGGTTAACACAGATTTTTATCATTGAAAAAAAGGACTTACTTACCAATTCCAACATTCTATTCAAATCAACAAGATTTATTGCGAGCGCCAAGAAACAACACAGCAGAAATATCGAACGCTTACACAGTAACATTGTATGGAGAACCATAATTTGAAAAGCATACGAAACTGAAAAGTTTTGAAATGCAAACCTCTGCCAGATTGCTAATAAATTATATTGGATGCCCTCCAAAACGGCAAAACGATGTACATATATTTCAAATTTGTTGAATGTGTCCGTGCAATGGTTCTGTGGAATCAATAAATTTGAATCAAGAGGCGGGTGCATTCTCTTGCTAGCAGCAGTATCTATCGCTCGCTCGCGCATACTTAGATATAATGAAATTTGACGATGTATGACTATCAACTATCATTCATTACCTATCTCTCACCACCCTGATTATTGTATTTTTTTACATATTTTGTACTAGATGTGTCCGTAACTTCGTTTGTCTGAGAGGTGTATTCAGCGTGCGTTAATAACTCATTTAAATCGGTATTCGGATAAACAGAAAGACAAAAAATATTTTTAAAATAGATTGTCCTGGATATAGTACCGTATAAATAACTATAAGCACTTGAGAAAACATAGTTGTTTTTAAATTACAAATAGACTCTTTACTTTTTTATAAATATAGATTCGTTGTGATGTGTTGTGTTGGATACAAAGGTGCCAAATCTAACCAATTACCCATCCAAAAACCACCCAGCAGTCAGTTCATAGCCGCCTTTTACTGAAAATAGACCCGACAAATAAGTAGAACTTTAATAAAAATAGCCTTCAAGAAACGAATAAAACGCTTCTAAAAGACTAGACTAAGACACAAGTCTTTGCATTTCTCCCTTTGGCAACGACAAGACGGATTTACTAAAACCTTTGTTCCTAATGCATTCGTCTTGGATTTGTTAGCGTGTTTGTGTCGCCTACAAGCCGTTCTAATTGAGATGTATGTGTACTCGTGTACTGTGTCGTAAGCTAGGTGTTGCTGTATATTGCTGCGTTCTGGGAAGTACACATGTGTGCCTTCATGTGTACTAACTTGTGTTGCAGCGTCTTCTTGAGAACAACAATAATTGTTGTTCAGGAATGCTCGTTTGTTTATTTGTTGTTTGAGGGATTAGTGTCGAGTTCGGTTAGGGAAGTTATCGTTTTGAGTGTATACTGTGGCTTGATAGATAGATATGTAGATAAATAAAACACGCTTGAGATGTTGTGGAAGAGCTGGTGGCTATATAATAACACCAGCCAGTGCTGGTGTTATTATTTATTATTGGTGTTATCTTCAAGGTTAAGCAACGCTAGCTGGGGTCAATCCACGGATGGGTAACCATATTAAAATATCGAGATTCTCTCGTGTGGTTAATTCGTTGGTCCCAGTTGTAATTTGTTCATATTTTAACACGTTCGCTGACAGTACGTCGTTAGGCGGGAAATTAAAATAGTGCGTTATGACCAGTGATCGGAGTAGGTAGATTGATTTTTGGTACTTGTATCATAAATGCACACAGAAAGAATAACATCGATAAGCCATTTTCCCGGAAAGTAATTCCGGTATTTCCGGATTCAATTAAACATTGTTAATGTTGGTAGTGATATTATTCCTACTCAATTCAAAATTTAAAGGAAGGTATAAAAACTAAATTAATTCATTATTTATCTGTTGAATAATAAAAACAATCTAATTCCGATCGAAGCTTTAATTTTTATTTTTTTGTTTTTAGCCTTTTATGGCTAGAACTTTTATAGATAGACATAAATTGTTGCACTTAAATTTAAATATTTTCATAGTGGTCATGGATTTTTTTCCGGTTTTTTTTTAATAATCCACCAATTCCGGAGGAATGTCCGTATTAATATATACGTTTCGGATCAATGACCCCATTTCAATCTACCTACTCCGATCACTGGTTATGACAGCACGTCGAGGGACAGGCCACTTATTTTTAAGAGTAGGTACGTCGTCTCACGATAATTTTTCATATAAGTATTATGAAGAGCAGTATCCACTGTCATATTATGAGCAATTTCACATTTCTTACTGCCGTAATACGAGTATTTTGTGGGTAGTTTCATATTGCTTGCTTGTGCACGAGTACTACGTTGATTTGTCATTTAGTATGGAAAATTCTACTGTCGTAATGTGGTGTCAGGGTAAGTGCTCACTGTCAGCGAACGTGTTAAAGTCGTTAGGTACGGGTACCTCTTGCCAAGGATTATCGTGTTCCACCTTCTGGGTAGTGGAAGTGAGATAAGCAGTCGCTCTGTATAAAAAACTTAGCTGCCTTCCGTTAGACTTGAAGCTGTTCCTAACACAGTTCAGAGTCATTGAACTCGATCGAGCGCAGAGCTAAAAGGCTTATAGGCGACGAGGTGCTGGTGGACAAGCTTCATAGCCTGGCTCATCGGCGAACCGTTGCTTGCCTGTCGGTTTTCTACAGATTGTACATCGGGGAGTGTGCGCAGAAGCTCCATGACCTGATTCCTCCATCTCCCTTTCACTACCGGTCTACCAGACGCACGGCTGGGTACCAACCACACTTGGTTAATATACCGTCTTGTCCACACATCTCCACATCGTCGTATCTCCACATTTATAGTGCGCACAGCCAAGCTGTGGAGTTCTCTGCCGGCTTCTGTGTTCCCTGCAACTTTCAGCCTTTAAGGCACGAGTAAATAGGCATCTTCTGGGCTCGTCTCATCTTAGACCTCATCTATCGCTTACCATCAGGCGAGATCGAGGTCAAGAGTGGGCCCATCAGTAATAAACAAAGAAACAGATGATGCGATGATGCAGTGGCATGAGATGTTCAGAGAGCCTTTTTATTTGTCTGGGTAGGAAAATCATCAGATGACTCATCGCAATGTGGTTAGAGCGAAAAGGTGTGTCAGACTTCTACTGACTAAAAACCCACCCTGCTTCAGTTCTTGCGTTCCGGGGCCGTGACTCTCGTTAGAACATTCCCACAACGCCGAATTCTCAGAGAACGTAGTACGAGTTTATTTACGCGATCACATTGTTGTCAACGTTCGCTTTGAAAAAAGGGTTCGTATCACCTGACAGTGTTTATTCAGTTTTGATGTTTTATAATGAGATCTAAAATAGATAAGATTTTTTAAGACGTTACCTCAAATAATAGGTGAGGGTGTATTATTTCCCGAGTCGTCGGTACACGGGTTCCAAGCGCGCCTCGAATGATCAGGCAACTTAATGAACCGGATGGGTTTTTAGTCAGTAAGAGACTAACACTGCCTTTCGCACCACTCAGAGCAGGAAAAGTCATTTGATGATTCATCAAAGGGAATCATCAGATGACTCATCGCAATGTGGTTAGAGCGGAAAGGTGTGTCAGATTTCTACTGACTAAAAACCCACCCTGCTCCTTCAGTTCTTGCGTTCCGGGGCTGTGACTCTCGTTAGAACATTCCCACAACCCAGAATTCTCAGAGAACGTAGTACGAATTTATTTACGCGATCACATTATTGTCAACGTTCGCTTTGAAAAAAAGGGTTCATATCACCTGATAGTTTTTATTCAGTTTTGATGTTTTATAATGTGATATAAAATAGATAAGATTTTTTAAGACGTTACCTCAAATAATAGGTGAGGGTGTATTATTTCCCGAGTCGTCGGTACACGGGTTCCAAGCGCGCCTCGAACGATCAGGCAATTTAATGAACCGGATGGGTTTTTAGTCAGTAAGAGACTAACACTGCCTTTCGCACTACCCAGAGCAGGAGAATACATTTGATGATTCCCCCCCCCCCCCCCCCAAAAAAAAGGATGTATGGTTTTAGACCTTTGGGGATATGCGGAACAGGGTGTTAAGTCCCGCAATCCCGTTGAAAAGGGAGGATCCTCCAACCAGACAGGTGTTTTGTCTGGTGGGCAACTGCCCGATGTTTATGATCGGGTGATTTGTATGTATGCTAGTTGTGCGGTAAACTCTGCTTGCGCGATACAGGATAGTTTGTATGTTGCGAGATAGATGTTGCTACAGACCTCTTGACTGAAGATTAATCGTTTAACCTTTGAGACGATGTTTTGTTGATTTTCACTTTTATATTACCACGTATCTCAATTGATTGAAGTAAATAATACATACTTTATGTGTCAACCGTTATTTTAAACTTCACTCAGCTTTATTTACATTAGAAGTCATTAATTACCACATAAGCTGGACGTCTATTTTTTAAAATTTCATTAAATATACGTTTAAATTCTCTTTTTTGCACTAGGCTTATTTCATTATTAAACGCCTAAATCCTGAGTGATGTGCGTCGCTGGATATAAAATCGTTTTGTTTACGAGTCTGCGTTCGTATTAAATTTTCATCTAGTCTAGAAGATGTTCAGGATTTGTGAAATCGTATTGCTACTAATTCTTTTTAGATTTTTCTCCCTAAAATAAATCATCAATTTATGTAGGTATCAAAGGTCTGTTGGCAATAGGAAAACGATGATGAGGGTGCTTTGAAACTTTGAGGGAGTCATTAACTCGTCATGAAGTCATCAAATCGACCTAAATGGGCCGTAGGTATGAAGGACGAGGACCGTCTCGAAACTTTTATAATCAATTCCTTATTTAAATATACTTTTGTTAGTAACTTCGGCTGTTATCCTATAACACTAAATTTTTTTGTTACTTCAAGCCACTTTCAAAGGATGTGAAAGTCAATACTTAGTAGAAGTAAATGAGATATTCTGTAATTCATTTTGCCAATTTTCAGCACCTCTCAGCCTCTGTGCCGTTACATTGAGATTTACGTTATGTGTAGGGCGAATATTATATTATATAAAGCTAAATTACCACTCACTGACTGACTGACTCACTCATTGACATAATTGTTCTCCCAGATGGTGGATGGGGAGGTGGGTATATTTTGACAGATTCGTAAACAAGTAACTCTCAAACCTACGGGAAAAGTGCCAAACCTCCCCTTTTCACCCCCCTTCTCCCCCCTCCCTATCGTATCTCGGAAACTACGAGACCCGTATTTTTTTCTTTTTACGGATTCGTATAGAGGAGGCTCGGTAAGGTAAAAACCATTTTTCAAAAGTCCCCCCCCCGCCCCCCTTCTCCCCCCCTTTAGGCGGATCTCGGAATCTAAGAGACTTGGAACATTTTTTTTTCAGATTCGTTTAGAGGGGCAATGCTTTAGTCGAAATACTTGTGCAACCCCCCCCCCATCACCCCCCCCCTCTTTTTTTTTTTTTTTTTTTTTTTTCACAAGCTCGCGAGGTGCTTGCACCTCGCGCAACACGCAAATACTAAACCCCCCCATCACACCCCCCCTTTTTTTTTTTTTTTTTTCACAAGCACGCGAGGTGCTTGCACCTCGCGCAACACGCAAATACTTGATTTAGAGGGGCAATGCTTTAGTTTTTTTCACAAGCACGCGAGGTGCTTGCACCTCGCGCAACACGCAAATACTAGTTATACTATATAAAGCTAAATTACCACTCACTGACTCACTGACATAATTGTTCTCCCAGATGGTGGATGGTGAGGTGGGTATATTTTGACAGATTCGTAAACAAGTAACTCTGAAACCTACGGGAAAAGTGCCAAACCTCCCCTTTTCCCCCCCCTTCTCCCCCCTCCCTATCGTATCTCGGAAACTACGAAACCCGTATTTTTTTTTTTTACGGATTCGTGTAGAGGAGGCTCGGTAAAGTAAAAACCATTTTTCAAAGTCCCCCCCCGCCCCCCTTTTCACCCCCTTTAGGCGGATCTCGGAAATTAAGAGACTTGGAATATTTTTTTTTTCAGATTCATTTAGAGGGGCAATGCTTTAGTCGAAATACTTGTGCAACCCCCCTCCCCATCTCCCCCCCATCACCCCCCCCTTTTTTTTTTTTTTTTCACAAGCACGCGAGGTGCTTGCACCTCGCGCAACACGCAAATACTTGATTTAGAGGGGCAATGCTTTAGTTTTTGTCACAAGCACGCGAGGTGCTTGCACCTCGCGCAACACGCAAATACTAGTCTATATATATAAAAGCGAAATACCACTCACTGATTAATCACGAAATCTCAGAAACTACAAGTAGTAGGGCTCTCAAATTTTGCATGGGGATTCCTTTTAGAACGTAGATGCTCGCTAATACGGGATTTTGCGAAACTCCCACAATTTTGTTTACAATTTTATTACAATTTTGAATAGGTACAAACAGAAATTAACCTTTACACAAAACATGTTACAGACCGGTTAAGTAGACGCACAGCCTTACTGAGCTGATCTACGAGTGGCCCCACCTAAAAAAAAAAAAAAATAACAAATCATGAACTTTGCATTTAAATCTCCCCTTAAAAGCCACTTATACCCACCACAGTCCTGGTAATGAGTTTCTGTAGCAAAATAGCCAATGTAAATCAAACCCACGGCATATTTAGCATAAGATAAGAGCAACATTACCTAGATGACACCATAAGATTGCATTATTGCAATAAATAATGAGACTGCTATCTAAGAAGGGAGGTAGCCGGCAAGCGTGGGTCTAACAATAAATTTCACTTGGAGAAACTACCACAAAATATGTACCAAGCTTGGAAGTTAAGCGTGAGGTAATATTTTAGACATTTCTTAATGGAGTTATTTTTAATATGAGATATTTCAGCAGGTTTTTTTTTTCACAGGTGGAGCTCATGGCTAAGTAATAAAGGCTACACGGTTATATATTTATGGTTAAGCCAATAATAACAATTGCACTGTTCGGTCTTTAAGATTTGTTTGCGTATTAGCCTGCTCTTGACTTCAACCATAAGTGCCAATTCAGCTGAAAGAGGCTAAGTCAAGGTTAAAATAAGTAGAAAGAATGAATATGTAAAAAGCGTACGTATGTGGGAAAAGCTTTACGTGTACTAAAACATTTTGCGTTAGTCTTTAGTTAATCTTTACTGACAAATAAGTTCAAAGTGAAATGGTTTACGAAAGATGTATAAAATACCTACTACAAACAGTATTGTTTGTGAAAAGCCGACTTATTACTAACCTATAAATATAGTTCTTATATAATTTAACGGGGCGCTGAGCTTTTTATACACAAAAACGCGTTTTTATAACGGTTGTTTGAAGTAGTAAACAATTTAATTAAAGTCTAAGGAAATAAACTGGTACTATTGGGGATATATACTAGGCGGTATACACGATGGAAATATGATTTGATAAAGTTAACTTGATATAATAAATTCACAAAGTTACCTCTAAAAACACAACAAACGCTTAGTACAGCGTGAATACTTCGCGGAAGGTCATCAGTTTTTGAATAATAACAAAACTACATGTTTTACAAAATGTTGATTTGTTTAACAATAAGAAGGAAATACATAAATTCGCGCGAGTTTCGCCCATTTTATCCAGAGCCGCCGTGCCGCTGTCTTGTCCGCTTTAGTCCTGCGTCGGCCATCGGACGGGGAGCATGTGTCGCTTGCGCTTACGCACGGATTTAGTAACATAACGATGAAAATTGAATGAAAATTCATTGTAGCGTATTTGAAATGGGGAACAAAGTAAAGAAATCAAGACAGGGAAGGGGTTGGCGAAAAACCAGAAATCTCAGTCGACCGGCGCGCGATCCCCGCCGTGTTTTTATCTGTCTAGCCTAGCCAGCTCACGCACACATACACGGAGCGCATAGAATACCTACTATCGATTAGTGCAAGAAACTCGGTGCGCCTTTAACAAGTACGAATTAAATGGCCTTTATAAGACGCTTTGAACTTTGAGTTGTTGCCCACTCTTGACATCGATCTCGCCTGAAGGTAACCGCTAGATGAGGTCTACGATGAAACGAGTGAGCCCAGAAGATGTCTGTCCCTGTTTACTCTTGCTTTAAAGGCTGACGGAACATATGTGGTAGAGAACGAATAACAATCATGCGGTTCGATCTTCGAGGATAAGCAACGGTTCCAAAGCTCGGTCGATGGATGGGTAATTTAAACATATTGAGATTCCTCCGTACCTCGGAAAACACGTTATGCCGTTGGTCCTATCCGTCATTTGTAGATCTTTGATATTTAGATAGTCATTACGGGTAGTCTTCGGACTACCTACCAGTCTTGTCAAGAGGTACATGTTACTGAGCTACTTACTGGTAGAGATCAGGTTAGATAGGTACTCACTCCATAGATAGATAGATATATTCTTTATTGTACACCATAACAGTAAAACAATAAGGACTTTACAACTAAAAAGGGTGATACAATGGGCGGTCTTATCGCTAAAAGCGATCTTTTACAGACAACCTTTGGATGGATTTGACACAGGAGAAAATAAATACGTGGGTAGTCCACGGTGTGCTATTTATCTATATAAAAATTTAAAAACAATAAATAACATTCTCAAAACATATATAAAAAAAAGAAACAAAGACATACATAATAACAACAATTTAAGAAGAGAGATAAAGATCCTTTACCAAGTTTTTGAAAGATGATATGGTTTGTGCTTGTCTTAGTGACACTGGTAGATCATTCTATAGCCGCATTGCTTGAGCTGCGAACGACTTACCATAGTAATTGGTAGTATTCGGCTGCATCCAGTCAGACTAAATGCAAACCTCGACATAGTTTGGAAGAAGCTACGCAGAGGATAATGAAAGTAGATTTGTTCAGTCCTACAATCAGCGCAACGGTACTGGATGGCCGAACGGTCCACGGTACGTGGAGCTTAACGTTGCTCTTCAATCAAACAGTTACACAATAGCCTTTTAGGCTTCCCTTTAATGGTTAATAATTATAATCACTTACCCTTCTGACCTGGGACGCCTTGCTTCGACCTTTCTGAGGCCGCGTCCGTGTGTGTGTGTGTATAGGTAATGAGTAATTGAACGTATAGTGACAGTTAAAGTGTGGATGGACGAAGGTTCTCAAAGAGGCAGTTCCTCCCAATGCGGTCCGTCAGCAATCACAGCACAATTACTTTAGCAAATCTCGCGTGTCAGGCAGGCTGACGACATTCGGTGTGGTAGTTCAAAATATCCCAGGTTTCCACTCAATTCGGGATTAATTAAATCAACAGGTCCCAACCGTTGGACATTTTTTTCAACGTAACAAAGGTTATCTGTCAAAGTCAAAAGTTATGTCAAGTGTCAACATCAAAAAGACAATAGAATGTTGCCACACCAAAAAGATCGTTCAAAAATACATTTGGGACGCAACAAGATTCATTTGGGATAATGCCACTGCTATAAATAAAGTAAAAATAAATGAAAAGGTTTTGAATAAGGAGCTGTCTCTATAGATTTGTTTAAGTAAGTACTCTAAAAGAAAATATTAAAGTAAACCTGTTACTATTTTGGGATAAAAATCTACGCTATTATGTCATATCATTTAGACTCTAGGGAATTAGAAACATTATCTGCAGCTTGTAGCAAAATGTAAAGCAAGTCGTTTGATAAGAATATTATTATAATCCACGTGTCAACAGAATGTCTAAATCTTTTCTTAGGGAGGCGCAAATTAACTGTGATATTTTAGCACAAACACCTTTTTAGTTTTAGGAAACAGATCGTAAAGCAAGTCTAACGACTTGCTAACGAGAGTATGAGAGGGAAAATGGAGAAAAACGGATAAACTCAGGATACAGATGAGTACAAAAGATAAAGAAAATAAATGTGAATTACCGCCCCTGACCCGAATTTAATGGTGGAAAGTTTTTGCAATAGATGATTTACAATTTACCTCGAAATATTTATGTAAAATTTCTTTATTGAAAACCTTGTTTATTTAATACGAAACGGTACAATTTTGACTTACTCGTAAATACATAATTGAGATGAAAATAACCTTTTAAAGAAACAAGTATCAACATCAAACGTCACTTACTGTTAAATGACTTATTGGATGGAAAGAAAGAAAGAAAAAGACCTGATGCCCTGTAACACAGGTATTCCTATTTCACCTTATAGTCTCCACAATATGCATAAATATGAGCACGTATTTTGTGTATGTTTCATTGAATTTTGTGGTCGAGAAAAATAAATAATATTTTATTACATCATTATTATTGAATATTTCGGTCACATTGCAAGGAAGCAAGGCAACAATCTTGAGAAACTGATAGTTACTGAAAAGATCGAAAGAAAAAGACTGCGTGGCTGTAGTCTGATGCGCTGGTCCGCCCAGGGTCCGCAATGCTCTCGAATCCGGCAATCTCCACGACGGTGTGCATGTTGCCGAAATCAGGGAACTAATGGGATCCATTGTCCATAGAAGGTGTACCATGGAGGTCGTCACGACTTGCAGTAGTGAGGACGTGAAGACACGACGTGAAGAGGAGGATCATTATTATTATTTATTCAAACTAGGCAGAAAATCAGCAATTTGGATCGTCAAAACTTTACATGAAGACAGGCCTCTGCCAGTCAACCATCAGTGACGGGCGGGCGTTTATTAATATGTTAGTTGGGATGATAAACTAGCACAAAAAACTACTCAGCAACACACTGATCTGCTTTGAATGAGCACGAGTTTATACAAATGTACATTATTTGCAACTTGAAAAATAAATTAAATTAAATATCACATGTCCTAACTTATATGTGACATTTTTTTTTGATAATAGGTTCGCGTTTGACCATCGTACTTGATGGTAAGTGATGAAGTGATCGAAGATGAAGCACGCCTACCTACATTGACATTTAATTTAATATCATTCTAGGATACTAAATTATACCAACCTTAATATAAAACAGCATTAAAATACGTTATTCAAAATTAAATAGTCGTTATTATATAGTCACATTCAGTAATAGCCAATCAATTAAAGCCAGCTTCCAAGCGTTAAATGGCGTGCCCGCTTACAAGAGCAACGTTGAAAACCTAACCTGTGATCTTAAGTTACATGTGATAAACTAGGACCACCTCGAAAACATTAATAAAAAGCAGGTAATAGTTTTAATAAACCACGACCAGCAAGACGAGCATCAAACCTTTCCGAAAGGACCCAGAAAACGTTCAAATCACGAAACCTCATTTATTCAGGACTATTGTCAGCTTTCGTCAGCATCTCAGAGTTGTCAGAAAGTCCAGTTATATTGAAAAAGTTCGTATCCACGCCATTCTAACGGTGATATATCAACGGGTCCTCAAAGTTTTTTGACGTCTCAGCAATAGCTGAATTCCTATTCATTTTATTGGATCGCCCTTTAGTATGAGTATCGGCAGGGATGAGTAGGGGAGACCGGGGATGGTTGACCAATTATCACTTTAATAATTTTTATTATTTTTGCTGTTGTCTTTATTCTTCTTAAAAGCAATTTCACATTATTAAGCTTTCGAAAAAAAGCAAGTAGCTCGCTACCAATTACGATATAGCGTACAAGCTTGATTTTATACGACGGGGAAAATGAGTCAACCTTCCCCGTGCTTGGGGTAAGTCGACTTGGCACTAGAGGTAAGTTGACCTAAGAAGTAATGGGACCAAATCTACGAAAAAGTAGGATAAAAAATACGAAAATATATGCAATCATCATTTTATTTATGAAAATAAATTCTCAACCCTCTTGACATCCTAATTTAACATATAAAACATAAAATTAAAAATAAACAATTGATAAACAAACATTAGGCAAACTAAGTAAGTGTCTATAAATCAAGTTAGATACATATACATACTTCCTATGAATGTGTATCTAACTTGATTAATGATTCTAATTCCATGTTTTACAATCAATTATATCAAAAGCAGTAACAAAATAAGCCTTTCCTTACTAGGTCTGACGTATTTTATGAAGTGTTTTGCAAATTTTCGGAAATTATTTTCCTTCATCCACCCAGAAGAACAATCGCATCACCAGCAGAACCTAATGGTCCACCTCTTATAAAATGGTCTTATTCTGTCAAACGTAGGTAAACGGTTTTCGGGTTCTATGAGAACCCGAAAACCGTTGATGATTGAACCTTGAATCTTCCATTATTTGATTTTCGTTTATACAGACGTATAAATGAAAAACAAATCGTTGAAGCATCGTCCTAAAACAAAATGTTTGGGTTAAAAACATTATACAAATTCCTTTTCATATCTAGCAAATTTAAAATGTCGTGGGGCAGCTTAATCAGATAGTTTACCAGCCCCTTTTTAAATTAGTCAATCTGCCCCATATTACCTTGAAAGTTTTAAGCATGTTCCATAACCTTAAAATCGCGTCTGAATCAAAAAGAATAAGGCAGAACACAAAGCTCAAGATCAAACATTCGTATTAAACACTTTAATAAGCAAAGGCAACAAATAAAATTGGCATTATAACATAACACATTACGACAAAAATAGTTACTTACGTGTCTTGTTTTTAAACAAAACGCTATCACTGACAAGCGACGTGCGTTGGCGATGCAGTGTTTCGGTGATAGAGCGGAGGGGTAAAACGGATGCTCTCGCATAGTCAGCCGACACTACAAGTTTGCGTAGCTCGCATTTTGGACAATTAGTCTACCTACTCCTATAGCCAACCATCCCCGGTCTCCCCTAACCTTTTACAAAACTTTTTGCAATATTATTATAAAAAAATAACATCTATAGTTCAGAGTTCAGAGAAAAAAACAAATTGACCAAAAAATTATGTCGCAAAAAAAAACAATTTGGTACTTAATTAAATTGAATTTCATAATTAAACATGGATCATAAATGAATAGATTTGTAATAACATACAGATAAATATGGCTGGAAAGGTTGTGATATAAAAAAAATGTATTTAGACGTGCCCAGATTATGCGTGCTTACGTGCCATAGGTTCACAATCCCTGAGTTAGGATTTAGTCAAAAGTATTCTACGTAGCGGAAATGTAATAAATCTAGGGTGAGTTCATTTAGTTTATTGAGTCATTCGTGGCTTATGTGCGTGGTGGAACTCGTTTGTGTGAACCCTGAATACGAGTATTGTGGTCGGAGCACAAAATTAATACTTGAATAGTTATGCTTTCTTGTGTTACAAATCACATTGTACATATCTAACGACAGGCTGAAATTGTAAGCAGACGCCTAACTATAACTCTAATGTATTTTCTTTTACTTTTTTATTGACAGGTGATTTTTTCGACAGTTAAAACGTTAGTTAATACAATAAAACTTAACCTACCTTACTCGTAACCATTTTTTTTTTTTTTTTGGGTGGGAAAATCATAGATAAATAATAATAATAATCTTTGTCCTGCTAAAAATAATGCTGGGTGGGAAAATCATCAAATGACTTCTTCCGCTCTGGGTCAAGCGGAAGGGTGTGTCAGATTTCTATTGACTAAAAACCCACCCTGTTCCTTCGGCTGCCCTAAATTTCCGGGGCCGCGGTAACTCGGTAGAACTTTCCCGCAAACCCCGGCAGGCAATGGCCCTATGAGGCCCCGTCACAGGTGTTGACAGCTCTTTGAGGCGCGCGTGGAACACGACGCGCCGCCGACCCGGGCCTGGTCGTTACCGGACGGTGAGCGACCCTTGCTCACCGTCCGTAGGCCCGCGCCTACGGTGGCCGGAAATCGGCTCGTGATCCCCGACGCCCGGGGCGTCTCCCGCGGCGGCTGGGGCGCACCTTACTCGTAACCTATAATAACAATTTTGAACAGCCATTGGACAGGACAGGATACTGTTATAAAATCATAAATCATTAATATTATCTCCAAAGATTGACTGTCTTCGTGGCCTCGTTCGGACACATTCTGTCAAAATAAATGTTGAGCGACTTTCACAACCCTCTGAATCTATTTTACGCATTAGTTATCCAAATTTGTTAAGTGGAATATGCCCGGAACGAAGCCTCAAAGCTGTCACCAGTTCTTTCTTGCCTATGGATCCCGATCTCACCGAACTACAGCATATCTACAAGATTTGGATTGTTTAAAAACAAATGCTCTTCGTCAATTCGACGAGAAATCGTGTTGATTTTGTGTCCGAATCAACGGCGTGTCGTGTTCCACACCTCAAAGAGCACTATTGAGGCTTGAAAGGGCCATTGCCTGCTAGGGTTGCGGGAATTTTAAAACGAGATACCACGGTCCCGGACCACAAGGGCAACTGAAGGAACGAGGTGGGTTTTTAGTCAGTAGAAGTCCGACACTCCCTTCCTCTTCACCCAGAGTGGGTGGAGTCATTTGATCACATTGTTGAGAACATCACTACGCTCGCGGAGTCCGCGGCGGGGCTGCGGGCGCGCGGGGCGGTGCAACGACGAGTGAGCGCCGGCCGGCACAATCACTGCGCCATCGTCCGCCTTACTAAGCGCATACTTGTCATTTTGCCATCTAATTTCTTTATTTAATTATCTGCTTGTTATAACCGTTAGAATACAGTCCACTATAATTTTACTGGCGTTTTCATCCTATCACCACCATTAGGATATACCCCGTTCCTTTCTACACATTGATGAAAAAAAAAGAGTCGGAGTAAACAGCTTTTTATCTTGCCTGTTATATGTCTTTCATCTTTTTGTCAACATCCGATAAAATAATACAGGCTCTATAATAAAAGCTTGTTGAATCGTGAGAGCTGGTCCATTTAATTAAGGCGAGGCTGTGCCCGGTAGCCCTCTATGTATATTGCAGCTAAACTTTACACACATTGTGTGGGTAATCGATTAAATATGCACCGTAGAACATTGCCCCTTACACGAAGGAATTTAATCGAATATTGAAAATACTGGGAAAATGCTTTAGAAGGGCTCGCTGATGTCGATAAAAATTTAATAACACATTAAAGGTTTAACTAACTTACATAACTATCCTTAGACCCTATTTTCTTATAAAAAAATAAAACTGAGACATCCCAACCTGAACAAAGACCTGTCAATTATATCTGAGATTGGTATTCGATATTGAGTAAACCATGTGAAATTGTGTAGGTATATGATAAACGAGCGTTTCTCGCAAACAAATTGCAAAGTTTGCCATTTATAAAAAAAATAACAATAAAGTAATATTGATTAAGATTGAATAAAAAAAATCTATAGTCATAAGGGAGGAAAATACCATAGACGTATTAACGCACACACTTCTGCACTTGGCATCG
Organism: Tholera decimalis; assembly: GCA_943138885.2. Classification (NCBI taxonomy): domain Eukaryota; kingdom Metazoa; phylum Arthropoda; class Insecta; order Lepidoptera; family Noctuidae; genus Tholera; species Tholera decimalis. Next base: position 31,427,532 of record OW964555.2, read on the forward strand.
TATATACAACTAAAGGTTCAGTTGGAAAACAGCGTTTTTTTTTTTTTTTTATATATATTTAGCTAAACTGAACCTTTTAGGTGCAGTCTCGGGGCTCACAAAGCTATTGCCCTAAACTAAGTGTCCTTATTTATATATATATATATAATGTACAGGGCGTGTTTTTGTATATAAAATAAACGCATCTTTTTGATTTCTTACGTTTGCTGTCAGTCTCCACTGAAATTGCATGCAGTCATTGCAATTTATTTATGTTTACTCTTCATGCATATAAGGACAAAGACACTAAACTGCACTACGGATTACTGGATTACGGTGCATCCTTTTTATAGAAAGGTGGCCTATGTCTCTGCATTGGGAATGTTAAGAAATTATGTTTTGTTTGTGTAATCACTAGCTGACCCCGACAAACTTCGTATATTTTTTCCCTTCATTAGAGGGAACATAATACAAAAATGACAAAAACCATTATTGAAATTGGTCCAGCCATTCTCGAGTTCTACCAAGACTAATGAACAGAAATTGAATTTTATATAAAAGAAGATAAATAATAAAAATTATCCGAAAAGTGACATTCTCCAGTTTTGCTCAACTACCATATGGAGATTAATATATGTATATGCAAATATATTCTATAATTTAATGCACCACTGACGTATATATACCTAGTTGTACGCAATGTTGTACGCAGCTGTACCAACGTACATTTCGGAAGCCGATATTGGCAAACATTTTGAATAGTTTTTTTTTTTCTACTTTTAGTGGCTTGCTGCGTAGTGTCGCCCGGCCGCAAACGTTCACCGGTCTCAAACCGGCCAATCCACCAAATGCCCAATTCACAGATGTCCAATTCTCGGAACGTCCGAATCGGTATTTTGCGGTGGAACGTGTGGCGAAGTAGATTTGATTTCGTTCACAGCTGTAACTAGGAAAACTGTGCCCGATACAGCATTGGTCATGAGCTAAGCCACAAAAATGAGGCCTAAATACAAGCTTACAAGATGAAATATGATTTACCTACTTCAATTTATTTACAATATTTACAATGCTTACTTATGTGGCAAGTCAACCGGTACAATTCTCACTATAAATATTTCAGCCGACTTTATTTGTATGTAAAGAAAATCTGTTTTAAACTTTTTGAATTGCCGTGTAATCCATAGATATTTATAGACTAGTACTCACGCGGGGCTTCGCTCCCGTGGATTCTATCACGGTAAAAACATAACTCTCCTTTTTTGCAGTCGCGTAAAAAGTAGCCTGTAAACTTCCTCAAGCTTCAAGCTACTTCCATACTAAATTGCATCAAAATCCACTTAGTACTTTCGAAGATTAGCGCGTTCAAGCAAACAAACAAAAAAACAAACAAACTTTTCCGCTTTATAATATTAGTATAGATGTCACTTTGAAAGCGACATCTAAGACAATTATGAAAAGAATGAGGTCAGGAAAAATCACTGACTTGGAAACCTATGGACTTGCCCTAACTGCGAAATTAGCGTGCATACCTACAAAAATCGGGCATATGGCTGCCGTTTGTAGTGTTGTAACTGCGAGCAACATGCGCAGCTGTTATCGATATTTAAACTTCATGAATTTGTTAAATTTTTTAACCAACTTCAAAAATGAGGTTCTGTATTCGACCAGTATGTATGTATACATATATGTATGTTTGTATGTCCGCGATTTTCCCAAAACGACTGATCCAGTTTCGATCGCGTTTTCGTTGCAAGCCCAGTGTGGATTAGTGCGAACTATATGTAGGTATCTCAAGTAACACAAAGAATGAGACATTTTTTTTTTTCAAAAAGTTTTTATTATGTGCTTTTTAGCATATAATAAAAACGTTTGAAAAAAAAAAAATAACCGTCTTGTGATTAGGTACCTGCGCTTATTTTAAACGGGATTAGAAACTCGATGTAAAATTCTTTAAGGTAAGTTTTTGCTTTATAGTGCAGTAGTGTTTTTGTTTGTTTTAAAGCTGTTTAAATTTTTTGTTCAAGGTTTTTATTAAATTACCCTTGTAAAAATAGTGCAGCTGAAGTGACAAAAATTTTAGAAGTTTATTTTTGTGTTTCATCGTCCCTTTGCTGCACTGGCTCTCTTTCTCTTCAAAATGAAAGACGATAGTGAATGCACTGCTGCTATGCGGCAGAAAATGGAAAGACAGACGGCTAAGTTCTGTAGTGGTGACCGGGGACTGGAAGATGTTGCATCAGAAGGCCTCCTACAAGGTGGAGCCACCGCCACCGGACTCCCGCAGCGGTCAAGGCTGCGGGAGTCCGGTGGATGCGAGATGCACAGAGCCGTCAGTGTAGCGACGCTTGAGGGAGGCCTATGTCCAGCAGTGGACGTAAAATAATAACAATGTTTTATGTAAAAAAAGACATTTATTAATTTTTGAACAATGTAATTCAACAATACCATCGAAATTAATTCTAAATAAAGGTTTTTCAATTATTAAAAATAAATTAGACTTTCTTTAAAAAAAAAAACTACGTAGTATTTATAAAATGTATCCTTACTATTACACTTGAAGGAAGTTGTAGTGACGAACATTGTTTTGAGGAACATTGATGCGAGGAATAAATATTGCTGAAAATTTAGTCACATAATTAAATTACATATTTTACATGTTTCATTCATTGAAATTTGAAATACTGCCAATATTGAAAGTATTTAACAAGATGTTGATGTTGAAATTACTATTCTGTGCAATTTTTGTTTAAAAACATATCGATGTGGGCACTGCACTGTCATGTAACCTTAATACATCGAGGGTTCTGTTAAAACAAGATTATTCAAAGTGCATCGAGCAGATTTGCCGCATTTTATCTCTAGGGTTTATATTTTCAGAACCAATACCTTTTAAATAAATACATCTTACCGTATCTTATCTTATACATTTCTTTTTTAAAGTTTCGTTTCCAAGAAACCTGTGGATTAAAATATCATACCGATGTATTTCACACACTATATCGATATTATCGATACTTATCCGCGCGAACATCTGACATGTGACATCACTAGCCTTACATACCGAGCATTGTATGTAAAAAATGCAAGGAAATAAAGAAAATAATAACGTTTCAACATGAACCAGGTAGAAATAATATTCAAAAAGATCATCTAGTAATAATACATTACACATAATAATTCTAAATATTCGACTGGATTAGTGAAAACTAGTTACTAACCTGTGCAGAGTCAAATTAGACCGATTTTTGTTTTTTTTTTCGCACTACACTGTTTTATACAACACTAGGGCATGATTTTCCTATTATTGTCTAAACTCAGATCACCGATATACTTTTTTACCTATACGTATTTTTCTATAAAACAACAAAAACATCTTGAGCAAGCAACTGTTTGACAGCACAACTACCACAAAACCACAGAGTACTTTGGGCACTCAATATGGCGACCGGTCACGCATAGACATAATTTTGACGTCGAAGAAAAGTTTTTTATATAATTTAGACGTCTCTCTTGTCATATGCAGCTTTTGGTATAAAAAGAGACAACACGCTTTTTGCCGTGTGTGAGTCGATTCGATAGATATTTGTATAACTATTCTTCATATCGTAGAATATGCCATCTCCATAGGTACCATAGGTACTTTTCCTATCTCAATGGGAAAAATAAACCTAAATAACTTCAGAATTTAATACAACGTGAATATTGTAAACAAATATCTACACCTGAAATAAAGGCTTTAAATGTTGTTTTTGTCTTTATAGGTGAGTAATAAATGTTATATAAGATATAAGTGGAAAACCCTTGTAAATAAATTTGTCTTATTAATAAATTGATTTGTCTTTATAGAAACGCAATTTTGTCTTTGTTTCACTTAACAGAGAGTAATCTTATTATATGTATAATAATTATAAACATATCGTTTATACAGACACACGTCATATGCGGTGCCATGTTGCCAATTTGTGAGTTAAACGTGCAATTGAACATAACATAATCGGCCTATAAAGATCTCACAGCAGGGACGCAGGCAGTGAGTTACCTCTCTATGAGAGTCAATGGGCCCTAATCCAACACACGGGCCCAGTTTGTATCAGTGGATGTCGCATGTCTTCTGATTTTTTAGTCAGAGAACACGCCGGTTTCCTAAAGATGTTTACTTCGTCGTTTTTTTGATAGTAAGTACTTTGATATACGTCGTTATAATTCTGGTACAGTCTGCGATTATACGCCTATTGATCAAATTCTTGTTTGATTCCTGGTATCCAGACTACTCCCATATTCTTCAGTTTTGGGACAGTGCAGCAGTAATTTGCCTGTCTAGGTTTAAACCCGCGATCAACAAAGTCGCGTCTGTATAGGTGCACTGGGCCGCTACTGTTGCTATCAATAGAACTATTTAAAAAAAAAAAAACATTCACGCTCACATCACTTGCGAGCATCACAACCCGGTTGTCCCGAAGAATCGTAAAAGTCCTCCATAAGGTAAATCTGGTTTTATACTTCTTTGTGTTTCATCCAGTTTGCAAGTTTTAAATCATTAACAGAAGTCACAACAACAAACTCTGTGCGTAACCACTGAAATAAATGTCCCCAGACTATACACGGCGGAAATTAAACTTTGTCACAACGTGACAGTTTAATTAAACTGTTTTCACATATTATGCGCATACAAAATATCATATAATGTACGTTGTTATTGAGCTCAAGTTGTCTTACAGTTTTTTGTGAAGTTACATGATAAGCTTTTGGCGGATCCCTTGACCTGTGAGTTGCATCTTTCTTTGCCTACAGATAGTTGTCTTGGCGTTAGTGCAAGTGAATTTAAATGTTTGTATAAGCACACACAATATTAGAGAAATAGTGTGGGGCAGCGTTTCTTTAAAAAAAATGAAGAATAAGGAAATAAGGTATAAGGCCGGACTGTGATATGTGCAAGGATTGAAGAAAGAAAGATTGATTGCCAGCACCAACATAATAGGGTAGTTTCTTGAATTACTCTATTAAAAACAAAAATTGACAAAGTTCCAAAGCTTCAAAGTTTAGGGCTGAAGGCTCCTGACGTCACATAGTGCTAAAAAGAATAACGGCGTGACGTCACGTGAAATTTCAACTCACTATATCGTCATAATTTCTTAATAATGTGAAAAAAGACGTATCAAAATCAAATCAAATCAAAATATTTTATTCGTTTATATAGTTTACATATATTATCATGTAGTGATTGGAGCCTACCGTTAAGCTAATAAAGCCTGTATTGGGAGACTCCGCTCTTCCATATCGTTATTTACGTACATGTGAATGTAAATCTTTTCTTTTTTTTTTTTTTTTTTTTTTTTTTTTTTTTTTTTTTTTTTTTTTTTTTTTTTTTTTTGGGTATGTCTATGGGGTATGAGTGTATGAGAACCATGCCATGTATTTATACTTGTTGAGTGAATGTAAGTAGTGCGTGTTTGTGTATGTGTGTATGTGTCTTTGTGTGTGAGGGTGTGTGCGTGTGTGTGTTGTGTGTTTGTCTGTAATGTGCTGTGTTGAGATGATTTGGTTTTTTGTTTAATTTGCTGTGTTAAGATGATTTTACTCTAGCAACGCCTACGTATCGTCGTAGGTAAGTGTTTTTATCCAATTATTAAAAAAAAATTACAATCACATAGTTTTTCTTCATATATATAAATTTGTTTATTTAGTTTATTATAGAGTTGTGCCGATCTCTTTTTATACTGTCTACTGGCAAATTTAGTCTTTGTATAGGGAACTTCAGCGATTATATCTTTCCTTCTTCTCAAAGTTAAATTGCGGTCGTAGGGTAGTATTTTGTGTATTTTTAATATAATTTTAACTATATATAATTTTCTGACCGATAGTAAACCACTTTCTTGGAAAAGAGTTTGTGTAGGGTATCTAATATTTTTAAAATACATCACTTTTATTAAAGCACGCTGTCCTCGTTCAATATATATCCCAATTATATCCCAATATATCCCAATAAAGATTGACGAAAAAACATCCCGTGGTCAATTCTATACATCTAAAAATCGTCTTCGTTGATAGTAATTAAATTTGTCTAATCTAAGCTTCAGGAGATATTCCTTGAAGTCGTTTTGCCTTATGAACGTATAATATTCGTAGAAACAGGCTTTAGGTCGCGCCACCGGAGATTCCATCTGCCGCATAGTTTTCAAGATTAAACCAACCGTACAAACACACTCGGTCAGAAACTTTGACTTCATAACTTATACTAGTCCCTTCATTATAATAATATGTTGAGTTGAGGGTAGATATACCGTTTTCATTAACAACAGCGACTGTTGCTTTTCCTGTGGTAGTTTAGCTTACATAATCAAAAAGTAAGAATATATTTTCTAAGTTTCAGTGTTGTTAAATTTTGTATTATCGTTTTTTTTTTGATAATAAACAAGGAAGTTGTTTGTTCCAAACGAAATTTATTTTTAACCGAATTCTAAAAAAGGAGGAGGTTCTCAATTCAGATGTTTGTTTGTTTTTTTATGTTTGTTCAGGCATAGCTCCGTCGCTTGCCAACCGATTTGAAAAATTCTTTTTTTGTTGGAAAGGGTATACTTTCCAATGGTTCCATGAAAATTTTATCGAAATCGAACAAGCCGTTTCTGAAAAATAGACAAAAGTCAAAAAAATATTTGCATTGACGATCTTTTCGTTTACTCTGCTGGTGAAGGTGATGATAAGTAGTTGACATTTTGGCTTTTGTAACTAGATTAATTACAAATTGACCGACTAAAAAGCGCGAAAATAAAAACTTTTTTGCAAAAAATAAAACCGACTTCCATATCAAAACACTACAAAGCCAACAATAATTTTAATTTCGGAAGGCGGTGTGAAAAAAAAAGAAAATACAAAACCAATAACACCGACTACCGAAATTAAAATTATATTTGGCTTTGTAGTGTTTTTAATGATTCCCATCAATTAAAAAAAATACCTCGAATAATATCCATTAAATTATTAAACAACCTTGTTTAAATCAATTACCAACAGTAGATTTGGTTTAAAAGCCCTACCCACATTAAGGCTATGTCAACTTCGAAAAATTTCGACTTATTGCATTTTATCCCTAATCCCTTAGCGATTGGCATGTGGTTGACTGTGGTACAACTATCTTTCAATTTAATTAAACATTGAAAACAACGTGGCTGACTGCTGAAATAGTTTAACATGGAAACATTGAAAATGGAAAAGCTGCAGATGAAAATAGATATACAGATATTTAAAAAAATATAAGTTCTTTATTTATTTATACATTTACATAAAATTACTAAGTTACGAAATAATAATTTTGTATATAACTACGAGAAAATCAAAATATGAACTGCTGTGTTGCTGCCTCCTAAACTAGACCAATAAATACTTAATACTCGCGAAATACTGGCTTATTTCAAGAACCAATGATCTTCCAGATAAAAACTTAGAACATGACAAACAAAATATTTAATTTTTCAATAAAACAGCTCCGGTTGGCTCATCCAGCGCTACATCAGCATTCAAACTAATTTGTATGTGTCACTCAAGCAAGACCACAAGCAACTTATGACGTGGCAATGCCTCATGCTTCGGATTTAAAAAAGGGTTAACGCTATTTGTTCTGTATAGCTCCGTCTCTTTCACACTACGAAATCAATAATATAATGATGTACCTATATACAAACTATACTAATTACTACAAACTATTATAAATTCCAAAAGTTTAAATGTTTATTTTTTATTTTATTTAAAATAGGTTCGCGTTTGACCAACATCTCACCTGATGGTAAGTGATGATGTGGTCGAAGATGGAGCACGCTTACATAAAAGTAACCTATTCACTCTTGACTTAAAGTTTGGATGGATGGATGTATGGATGAATGTTTGTTACTCAATCACGACAAAACTAATGAACGGATATAAATGAAATTTCATAAGTAGATAGTTGACATCCTGGAATAACACATACCTAGGCTTTTCTTTTTTTTCTTGGTGGAAATATCATCGAATGACTTCTCCCGCTCTGGGTTAAGCGAAAGGGTGTGTCAGACTTCTACTGATTAAAAACCCACGCTGTTCCTTCTGCTGCCCTAAAGTTCAGGGGCCGCGGTATCTCGTTAGAATTTTCCTGCAAACCCCTGCAAAAGTGTTGACAGGTCTTTGAGGCGCGCGTGGGACACGACGTGCCACCGACCCGGGCCTGGTCCTTACCGGACGGTGAGCGACCCCTGCTCGCCGTCCGCAAGCCCGCGCCTACGGTGGCCATAGATCAGCTCGCGATCCCCGACGCCCGGGCCGTCTCCTACGGCGGCTGGGGCGCAAGAAAGAGAGTTGCCTCTCCCTTGTGCGTTCAGCCTCCTCCTTCGCTCGCATGACTGCTTCGCAGAAGGAGGCGACTGCATCCCATTCCCTCTCGCTCCGCACCATGGTCTGAACCAGAACAGGGCCCGAGAGGTCACCGCCGCCGATCGCATCTACGAGAACATGACGGTGCTCCGCCCAAGCAAAGTCATATATAGGCATATCTCGACCGTATACTCCACCGTTTCCTCCGGAACACATAGGCTACTTTTATATCCTGGAATCCCTACGGGATCGGGATTCACGCGGGGAAACCCTCCCACGCGAACAAAGTCACGGGCAGAAGCTAGTGATGTATATAAATAGACACATAGGGAAAATTATTCACCAATGGTTAATGTGGAAATGGTAAATTAATTATAGTATATACATAACTGCAACACTTCAGAATTGTACTGAAATTGAATTAAATATCGCCCCCAGGGCACTATATCTAACGTTGTTCGGTGTTGGTATGCATGCTGGTATTGTTTATTTGTGTGTTCAATTGTCTGTGTAGGTGACAACTATACACACAATGGATCGCACAGCTACAAAAACGTTTTTGGGAAAATAGCTTTGATGCATGTTAGTATTATGTAAGCAGTCTTTATTAGATAATATTTTAATGTAAGCGTACTAGAGTGACCGGGAACAGTTTCACTTACCTTTGCTGACAAGGGGTAGGAGATGGACTCCTTAAATCCCCTTAGAGAAGGTAAGCAAAACTCTTCCCAGACCCGTGAGAAATGCAGATGGGACTGATAGACTCATACCTATTAAAACTCCATCATGATCCTACAGTTTCCTTTGCATTCCAGGGCCGCGGTCTCCCGATAGAAAATTCCCGTAACCACGCGTGGTTTAAAACGGCCCATCTTATTGAGCCTGAACCTCATCGGACGTTGATCTACCCCTGCTGGCCACCCATAACACCGGGCTTACGGTGGCAGGAGATCACCTCGCTAACCCCAAAGCCCTAGGCGTCAACTGCTGTGGCTTGTGAGGAAAAGAGTAATCTCTCCCTCACGCGTTCCTTATCACTGCTTTGCAGAAGGGAGGTGACTAACTCCCATACTACTTCGATTCGCAACATAGTTTGGATCAAGCGCGGGCGCCTCCATGAGGACCGATCACTTCCATAAGGATTCCCTTTATGGTTACGTAAACATGTTTACGTAAATATACCTAGTCGAAGAATTACCATTTTTGTGACATTCGCGTACACACAAAGCTATCCGCTTCTGAGAAACGCTCCATGTAACTAAATTCTAAACTAAACGACATATCTCTCGCACCCTGCTGAAATGTTGCGTTTACGCAGTAAGAAAAACAAATTTAAACTTTCTTTTAAATTATCCAGTATTATGTTTTAAAATATATTCAAGACTTTTTAATTATATAAATTAAATATTCTTTAACTAATTTCTACAAAATGATTATTATCTCTTATTGTATTGTTTAGTATTGTATCTTTTAGTGAGTACACAAAAAATACATCATGTGCACACAATCACTATTCCGTTACGGACGAGTTATTCGAAAATATTTGTATAATCAAAGCAGACCAGTGTAATTTACGTTCAACATAAATAATGCAGGCCGAACGTTCATTGAGTTTATTGCTCACGATGACTCTTTTATCATTGAAACAACTAATTCGTCAACATTTGAGCTTAAACTAAACTGAACAATTCAACTAATACAATGTAAACAACGCTAACAAGTAACAACATTAAAATTCAGTGTTTTTGTTAACAGAATATAATTATGATGCGAATTCCGTCGATTTTTGTTTAACTTGCTATGTTTGTATGTAAGGTTCTTTTATGAAGAGTTTTAGGTTTTACAAACGTGAATATTTTTTAAGAAATGGCGCTTAGAGATTGTCAAGCGTTCTAATAGTAAAATATCTGTTTGTTATCAGAAAATAAAGAATATCATTAAGAATTTACATGGTACCAATCATATAAATTCTAAATAATAATATATTTTTTCCTTTTATTCCTTATCCCCGATTAGAAAAATATACATATTTCGCTATTTGAACGCTACATAGATATGACTTACTTGACTTAATGTCCTAAGTCCCTTAGGTTGTCTACAGTATAATTCGCCATAGCGTTCTTTCTTGGGCTACGCGCTTCATTCACCTCGGGTCACGTTAACCCGTTTTTTATCAATTCCACCGCTGCCGAACGCTTCCATGTAAGCTTTGACCTGCCACGTTTCTGTTACCCCTGTGGGCTCCACTGTAGACTTTGTCTAGGGATGTGTCTGTGTTGGCTGTGGTCCCTTCAGAGAGTGTGGCCAATCCAAGACCACTTGGGACGAGCGATCTGCTGTCCGATCGGTATATCATGGCCAGTAGGTGTTCGTTGGTTATTCAGTTACATAGATATAACGATAAAAATGTCATTGAAAGAAACTAAATATCCGATTGCGTGAACTGAAAATTGTAGCATTAAAAATTTACATTAAAAATTAACTCAAAAGATCGAAAGAAGTTGAAAAATCAATATTTATTTTTGATTATAATGATCATGGGTGACAATTTTCACACACGCAGTAGGAGGCATCAAATATATTTATATGTCAATCCCGAGGAGGAACAAACTAAACTGATCCAATATTTCCATGAATATATTAAGTAACAAGTATTCCAAAAAGATAACAAGTGTTAAGTGTCAGTTGATTTGCCTTTCATCAACATAAAACGCTTCAGCGAGATTTTATAATTTATCGAAGGTATAAGCGATCCTTCTAAAAGCTTTTGAGTAATATGTAGGGGGATGAAGGATGAAGCGAAATTAATATTTTATATTATGTTTAAATATTAAGTGTTTGGGTAGCTTTGTTTGGAGACAGTAGAGAGATTTTAGGCATTTGTAATGTATTACGTTTTAATGGACAAGCTGTTTCAATTATTTGGGTCAGTGGGCCAGCTTGGTGATGAAAACTTTAATTAGAAGGTGTATAGACTTTCCATCTCACAGATATTGATTATCTTTTAAAAGTTTTAGTAAAAACAAAATTGGTTTACAAACGAAAGAACAGCAATTTAATAAAAAATAAACAAAAAATATCATGTAACGTGAGTGCTTTTACAACCATTTAAATTCACCTGGAAACAAAATCCTTCCGTAAATAATGATTATGTTTGCTTATAAAGAAATAACAACATCAAGTTTATCAGCCAATCATCTGCTCGTTAGTTGTAGTGTAGTAAATAATTGTTACTTTTTTAGCTTATACCCCAATGTAATTTAATTTCTTAAGCAAGTATTTCTTAAGATTGTTAAATTATGTAGTCGATGTTTTTGGTGCACGGTAAAACTCTAATGAGGTTATGTTGGCACCAACTTAAATGTAAATAATGTGTGTGAACTATGGAACAAGTAAATATATAAATAAAACATTGAATTAAAAAAAAACACTGCTTAAACTAACTATGTACATAAAAAATTAAAATAAAAAAAACAAGCTTAGGCGTCAAAGTACTCCTCCTCATCTCTGTCGTCCGGAAACGTACCTAAGACTGGCAGCATTGCCACGTTGTATGGCAATGCTTATTCTTTGGGCAAAGAATGAGCCAGCCCTCCGGTCACGCAAGGAATCGATCAGCCGGCGAGATAATTCCTTATAAAGGAGACGCGCACTCGGGCCCCATGAAAAATAAATAAATCTCTCTCTCTTCTTAGGAATAGAATATATCAGTGCTTACGTGGAATCATTTAATTAACAAGGTTATTTCCTTGTATTTGACATCTCTCAACGTATACCTATGTGCTTTTGTAAACAAAGACTGTGTATTTGATACCCTTACTTTCGGTTCGCTAAGCACGTGACAACATCAGCCAAACTGCTTTTGTATTTCAAATAAAAAACAAAAGCAAACTAGACAAAAAATAAATTGAAATAATATACCAAGATCTGTTTTACTTCAATCTGCGTAGCTTTTTTACAATAATGTCGGAGTCAGCCTTAATTCCAAAGGAGCGATTGTCTATTTGGCTCTTCACAAATCTTTGTGTTACTCACAATAACTTTTGGAAAAACTGATATCAGATCCTTCTGCGACGACAACGAGTGTTAAAGTTCTTCAAATTTTAATGACAGCAGAGGTCGATAGCTAACAGTGCTGTCCAATGCAAGGAAGTCACTCAGTGTATACATGATGTTCATCCGTCCCATACATAGACCGCCTCTGCCGCGATTTCCTGCCGGGGTTGCGGGAATATTCTTACGAGATACCATAGCCCCGGAACGCAAGGAAAACTGAAGGTGCAGGATTGGTTTTTAGTCTAATTCTCTCAGCCACAGCAGGATATAAGGCGGACACTCATTTGATGATTTTCCCATCTTGAAAAAAAAGGTGTTGCAACCAGCACTCTTACTAACTCAAACTAGAAATTTATTCAAACTTAGCTGAGTATACCACAGTATAAAAATATGGGCAGATATTTATAGATACTGTGGCTATACTGAGAAGGAACACCAAAACAAATTCATAGTTCAATCTCATTAGAATCCATACAATTCGTACTGGTAAAATCTTATGAGAACTATGTAGGTTTATGTTTGCGGTGCTATTTTAGGAATGAAACAAACATACTTGACCTTATCAAACAGTGATAGCATTTGTCAGTTAACGTGAAGTTCAACCTAAAACAATAACTAAGTAAGGACATTTGGGTAGGCCGCATAAAGTACTCAAACTGCCAAACAGAATGATATTAGTATAAATTTAAGTACTTACAAATATATTTTTAAAATTTAATTACAAAGACCATATTGCTTATGGTGTTTGCCTGTTTTTTTATGCGGTTATATTTAAGACACTAATACAGACATTTATGTTCCTATCTGTTTTATATCTGTACCAACTGCTGGTGAATCTAAATTAAATAATTAAATAAAATCCCAATCCAGTCGACTCCACAAGTGACCAGATGGCTGGCCTTTTCTTTGGACAGAGAATCAGCATTGCCATTCAACGTGGCAATGCGGCCAGTGTTCTGGGCATTTTTCCCATAGATAGCGATGTTGACGAATTTTTCGATGCCCTATAATTTCTTTTTATTTTTGTACAGACCTTGAATTAAATTAAATTTTAAATCATGTTGTTAATGTTCGGAATTTCATAGTTATCAGAATATTTTTATGTTTTTTACAAATAAATTGGAACCAATAAAATCCCATAAATTATTTTAACCTGGAATATACCCGTGCGCCTATTATTAGGTATATTTTATTTATTTATTTGTCTCAGACCATTGATCCATTGAGTGTTAGTAAAAAACTTAACCTATTGTTAGTACAATAAATTAAAACACAAACATCAATTTAATTGGCGACATGCTCGCCTGTGCGCACATGCCTACCAGCCCAGTGCCCGACAAATGGCCCATCAATTTTGTCCGCCAGTGTAACTAGAATGTTGTTGGGGCTACCCCTGAATCGCAGCAGCGCAGATGCACATCGCTTGCGCATAACAGCATAAAAGTCATCTACTCTTGCTTCAGCAAACATGCCCGACGCGCTGCAAAACCGAGGTAGCCCCAACAAAACCCTCAGCGTATTATTATACTGAACGCGCAGAGCGCTGTAGGCCTTTTGCGTATACCTGATCCACAGGCTGCACGAGTAAAACGATTGACAATAGGCTCGGAATAGAGTCAGTTTTACCTCTTTAGTACACCGTGCAAACCTGCGGGCTAGCATATTGCATCTGGCCGCCAACGCTCTGCGCTCCCTATCTGTCTTGGTCGTCTACGAGGCAATCCGTGATCACATGACCGAGGTATTTTATATGAGTGACGAGCTCCAATGGAGTTCCTCGTAACCTTACGGGTGGAATACTTGATGGAGTATTACTGCGCACTTTAAAAACGATTACTTTGCTTTTAGTTTCATTATACCTCAGGCCATGAGCCTCCGCATAACTCTCACAGACGGCCAACAATTTCCTTAAGCCACAGATTGATGGACTGAGCAACACATATGTAGGTACTTCATTATCTGCTAAGTCTTTTCCCAACTGTATTGGGTTCGGCTTTCAGTCTAGCTGGATGCAGCTAAGTAGGTACTAGTGTTATACATGGAGAGATTGCCTGTTTGACCTCTATAACAACAGTAGCACCGGGTAACACGGTACCCCTTGGCCAGACCAGTGTCAGATTGTCTGGCTTCTGGCTTTCCGTAGAGATGGTCAAAATATTCAATAATAAAGATCACAGAACAGATAAAAGAGGTTAGAAAGGACATAGTTCCTGATTTATATGAGAACGCGTGTCGCTACTTGTCTCCCACTTTATAGCTCCACTACAAGCAAGAAGCCCGTTACGTATATGAATTACGCACACAAATAAATTACACACACTTAAATCGAGAGCTTGCCACTGATTGTAACTTACTGTCGATAAACATGCGCCCTGTATCACGGCCAATCAGGGCAAAGGACGAAACGTCAATGGTTGAAGACGCAACGCATGCAGTGCATTGTAAGCGGACTTGGTTGTTGCGTTGATTAAGCGAGTACACATCGGGCAATGTATATTTTTTGTAACCTGTTGCAATAATGTTGTTAATGTTTGGAATTTCATAACTTGATCAGAATATTTGTATGTTTTTTACAAATAACATTCTAATTAAATGTTATGTTCGACTTACCGATGGAAAGGTATACCTCCTCGCTCTATACTTGCTGTCTAACTTTTTGTTTTACAGGTTACAATTGCACCGATCCACAGATCGACCTCGGTTACCTTGAAGATTGACCCCTGCGTTATTATGTAACCACAAGCTCCTCCTATTACACAGGTACTCAAACTTTATTTTGTGTTGTAGGATTCGATTAAGTGGAATTGTTTCTTCGAGGCTTGACGGGCTGCATTGGCTCTGCGTCTATGGGGTAATTACAGAGTATAACGGGCTTAATTCTACAACTAGAAAAAATCTTATACGCGCGAGCTTTATTATTTATTTATTTACACTTCATGCACATAGGTACAAAGCCGAACTTAATGCCGTAGGCATTCTCTATCAGTCAACCATATTACTCTAGAACCAAAAAATCCATACTTCTATTTTAAATGTTTGTTTGTTTCTCCTTCTTTCAAGTCAAAACAGAGCAGCGTGATTGATGTGGTTTTTCGGTATGGTATAGTCGAGATGCTGGAGAGGCTTTTGAGATGTGGGCAAAATTTCCACGCAAACGAAGTCACAAGCAACAACTATTAGTCAATATTCCAGTCCACCACTTATTCCTATTACTACCATTCAGCAAAATATATTTATTGTTCTGTACCAGACAGTACAATACATTTATTGTTCTGTTTGGTAGTTTGTATAGTTTTAATGGCACAAATAGCTTCACACTCCATTGATCAGCGGTATGCGAGGCTTGTAACTAATGAAATGTTAAATCAATCACACATAAGCTTGTGTAGCAAGTTATTTATTAGACCACAACCACATGGCTGTGATTGATACTACTACGTAAACCAAATCAAACGGCGTGCGATCAAATTAAACGCAATGTTAATTAAATTAGTTCATTCTGCTGTTTTGATGTGTGTTTGATGCTTCGGATGAATTCATTATATTAATTATTGATATGTTCATGTTAGCCCAATCATACTTGATGATGGAAAGCGATGATGTGATCGAAGATGAAGCACGCATGCCTAGAAGTAACTTAATTTTTGACAAGAATTGAACAAGTCTGTTGTGAATCAGCTTCGCATTGAGAACAGACTTTCACGGATATATCACAAAATAATTCATTGTCAATTCAATTATTGGTCACATTGCACGTAGTCAACATGATAACCTGGACAAGTCGATTGTGGTGGGCAAGGTAAATGGAAAACATACTACCTGAAGAAGAGCTGAACACCAAGAGAAATGGTTCACAACATAATCAGTAAGTAACATAATAAGTATAAAATACACACCGCTGCGACACAGACCGTATTTTTAAGAGAGAATATGTTGCATCTCAAAGGTGTGTTGGTGGATGTCGCATGTGTTCGGATTTTAGATTCTAGGACATAACGGTTGCCTCACGATGTTTTATTTCACCGTTTTGATAGCAGTATTTATGATGAAAATCTCACCACCATTGTCATCTACCACTGAGAGAAATCATGGAGGCGAATTATAAAATGTGGTATAATAAATAATTATCTATAAATAAAGAAAACGACCAAGAAGAGAAGACAATTAAAGTACAACATTGTCATTTACAGTCAATGTTTATAGTACTAGTGATAGTAGAACCTATTAATATCCATTTTATGAAGCACAATTTCAATTAGTTTAAAAGAACTTCTTAAAATAAAAGCTCCATAATATTTTGTCAATAACTTGCGAAACAAACGACGGTTTCTTATTTCGGTCAGACACCGTGTTGGGACGGAGAGCGCTTCCTCGGCAAAAAATTGTAAAGTATTCACGAAAAGACACTGATAAATTACTCCGTGTTTTACAGACACATCTGACGATTTATTACGGCACCCAGATACAAATATACCACCATATATACAGGATAAATACGTACAAATATACGCTAGCACAGCGACCAATATATGTTGACAGCTAACAGTGGCGCTGCTTGCCAAGAAAAATGTCAAAGACATGTCAAATTCAGTACTTTGTCATTTAGTTCCTAATTTTGCTGCGTGTTAAGTTACATTGGTCTATACGTAAACATATGCTTACATCAACATGTTTCGAGAAAGATCGATTATGCTGTGGAAGTTACGGGAAATGTTTTATTCTGCCTTATTTTCATTAGACGTGATTAGTCTGTTTATGGAGATTTCGGGTGTCAATTATATAAACGTATATTTAAACTCACACTGAAAGGAACAAAAGAAAATTAATCGCAAAGTAGTATTTTAAATAAGTTATAAAAACTAGAAGTAACTACAATTATTCAGTAGTTTCTTAAGGATTTTTTAAGGTGTTGGAAATCTGGATTATCCTCAATCAGTTTCTTAGCATAGCTTTGCTTGCAGAATTTGAATTTGTACTATATTCTTGTTCCTGCAAAAATGTCGATATACGGATTATTTTCAATTGAACACACACCCCTTCAAAAAAATTTTAAGTCAGCAAAATAAAATGGAATCCTCAACACGTTCACAACTCCACACCTGCCATATAGAAAAAAGAAACATTCGTATTCTCAACGAGACTAGAAAACGGCAAAAACCTGCCGCCATTTTTCTCACTCATTTTCACATTTTCGCGCGCCAACTTAATTTCCAAACAAAATACTCTGTGTGGGGGAGGGACGGGATCATCTGTCAAGGTCCGAACCACACTTAGGTCCGTACTGAACCCTTTACGTTTCGTTGTGCCAAGGTAAAAACATAGAGTATAAGAGTACAATAGTCCAGCTTCATACAGTAAGACACGCTTCACGTTCAACAAGAGTCATTTGTTTCATATCTTCGTATGTTCACGTCTATGTATGCGTATGCCTGTGTGCGTTTGTTATATGTAATTGACCTTCTGTTATTTGCTATTTAGTGGTAAATAGTTACCGGTCCTTTACGCTTGAAAAGAAAAATAACCGAACACAAAAAGGCCTTTCTACACCCGGATGCGTCTGAATAATTTATTAAGAAGAATTCTCTAAACAAAGGAGCTTGAAGTGTTTTATGGGCTGTTTGCATAATAGCCTTATTATGTGTGTGCGATAATAAAGTGTTTGTTTCGGAGTTTTGGGAAGCGTCGCAACAAAGAGGGCATTGGACCGTCAGTACATGATTTTTCTCAAATAGGCTATTTTTTAGGGATTTACGTGAATAGCTTTAGTAATCCAGAGCAATAACGCATAAAAAGTTCAATAATCTAATAAACTAGTCCGCCAGTTGAACAAAAACAACCTCTTTAACGATTTGGTACAAATTCATGTGTCCTTTTATCGAAATCTATAGCTGTTTCCATATCAATTTTAGGGATTGAGAAGCTTCAAAGTGACTTTTTATGGAGTGGTTTTTCTGATCTATTTTGACGCTAAATCATTAAAAAAAACATTCTAAAATTCTTAATAAAGCTAATATGTATTTGCCGAGTAACTGGCACATCTTTGGACCAAAAATTCGAAAATAGAAGAGATTAGAGGAGGCTTGTGTCCCAGCAGTGGGAATGTTGTACACTGAATTTATAAATAAATTTACATATAAATATATATAGTACTTATAAGTTTTTATTATATTTTTGTGTATTTATGACGTGTGTAGCAATTGTAATATGAATCATGTGTTTGGGTAGATAAACGCATTGAAGTGTTCATAAAGGGGAGATCTAAATTCTGAGAAGAAATACTGTTCGACCCCGTCTGTCGGTAGATGTCCTCCCCCAGTGTTAAGCAGAGGCCCGTACTCTACGCAGGGGGTGCCCTTACTGCCTTATATTCAGTATTAAGGTACTGAATTATTTTTTAATATAATCTGAATGATCCGGAGTTTGAAGTTTGCTCATCGGTTGTAAATGATTAAACAGATCATCCAGCCTATCGAATCCCGTTATTAATTCAGTAAACAACAACCAAATCACAACATAATGGTAGAAGCCTAATAATATTAACGTATAATTATATTATATAATAACGTCACAGGATTAATGATCAAAATAATTGTGTAACAGAGTGCAGTCCGGCTGAAGCAACAATTAGATGCTACATGCTCTGTAATTAATCGATTATTAAGGAGAATATGAAGACTTAATAATATTATTATGATTTGAATATCACATATAAACGACTAGTGTTGCCCAAAATTAGTCTTGGTCTTGCAATCTTACTCTTGTTCTTACATTTTTGCAAGACCAAGACCAAGACTAAGACTGCCTAATTTTAGCAAGTCCAAGACCAAAACTAACCCTGCAAGATTCAAGCAAGAACAAGACTAAGCCTGTGAGACTCTTGCGTTTTGCAGTTAGTTCAGACTGTCGTTTTGTTTGTTACTATTAAAATGAGAAAACTTTCATTGCAAAAATAGGGGAAGGGCGGGTGATGCAAGGCGACAATTGATTTTCTCAATAATTAAGCTAAATACAGATAGTGATACTTTTATCTCGTCTGCATTAAATAAGTCAGTATTGTTGTTTCATAGTTTTCATTGGATTTTATTACATAATGTTTTTATTTTTTGTCGTGGCGTATTATTGTGATTTGTATGATATGGACTTATGTGCATTACGAACAACAACATAAACATACATTGTACAAAATATCGATTAAAAGAAAAAAGAGTTTTGCCCATCGCAGCACTTTGATAGTGCGTGGCCTTCTTGTTGGCAATATCAAAATTCGAATACTATACCTGTCAAAGAAAGTTCGCATCTATTCGTAAGTACAAGGTCAAGATACATGCGCAGGCGGCTTCTATTCATATAGCATACAATTTTCGCCGCTGCCGCCGCGCCGCGCGTCTACAATACTAATCAAATGAGTGACGTCACGTCGCGCATTATCAATGTCAGTTTATCAAGTTCTATTCGTACTCTAGTAGTTACTAAGCACCTACATAAATACAGTAGGTAGCGTACCTAGGAAAATTTTATTTAATTAATATCGATTAATTCCATCAAAAGAAGAACATAATACACACAATATTATTTACATATCTACATTTTATTTTTACGTAGGCACACAACACCTATCCGGTAACCAATCTGTTTTGTTCATCTTCCAAAGAATCATAATTTTTATCAAAAAATGCCGTCTTCTATCGGTCTTTCGGCGTGTGCTTATAAATACAAGTATTTATTTCAATTTTATTCATTCCCAATTGAGCTTCGCTTTGAGTTTAATGTAATAATTGTTTTTTACTGTAATCCTAATTGTTTTCGGGGTGATAAGCACAAACCCTATCTTCTTTCAAAAACTTAGTAAAAGATCTTTATCTCTCTCCTTAAATTGGTGTTAGTATGTATGTCTTTGTTTCTTTCTTTTTTTTAATATTTATATGTATATATATGTTTTGAGAACGTTATTTATTGTTTTGTATTTTATATAGATAAATAGTACACCGTGGACTACCCGCGTATTTATTTTCTCCTTCTGTGTCAAATCCATCCAAAGGTTGTCTGTAAAAGATCGCTTTTAGCGATAAGACCGCCCCTTGTATCACCCTTTTTAATTGTTAAGTCCATAATTTTATTTTACTGTTATGGTGTACAATAAAGAATATATCTATCTATCCATCTATCTATCTATAAGTTTACAGTATTTGACATGACTGACGAATATTCAAATACAGTCAAGTTAATGTCACTAGTTTCTTTTTATATGTTTTAACCATATTTTAGTACATGTAAGCTTATTAAATGTAAACGTTTGTTAGACCAGACCTCAGCTGTGTCAGTTGATATTTCGAGTTTCTTATAAAAGTTATCAATTTGGTTGGTCTTTACTATGCCTATGTCAATTCAAGCTCAAAATGTACCTACTCTGTTACGTTGTTCTAAAGATTAGAACTAGAAAATTAGAATTAGCAGTAGGATAATACTTAATTGCAAGACTTGCGAGACTTGTGCACGACCAAGACAAAGACCAAGGCTAGGAGCGCAATACCAAGACCAAGACTGGCTACGTCTCGTCTTGGTCTTGCATTTGGGTAACACTATAAACGACGAGTCGTATTTCTGAAAAAAAAATGAAAAATACTACATCTCACACGTACACAAATGCACATCAATGATGGATATAGGTATACAATATGTGCCTTTCGTTTACATAGTTTTCATTTGCAAGTTTAACAATTTTGTATTCAAACTGAGTTGCAATATATTCATCAAAAGAATCGTTTTTCTATTTAATAAAATAAAATAATAAACAAGTTTATATCACGTTTGTCTATTTAATACAATAAAATAACATATAAGTTTATATACCAAGAAGCTTTATAACATTTTCACTTTTGCGAATTACAAGACAATTTTTGAAATGTAAATTAAAAAATCTTACCGTGTAATTAATTTATGATGTTTGATATAACGCTCTAATCTGATGAAAGGGAATCTGAAAATTACTTACACGACAAAACTAAAAGACTAAATTTAATAAAAATTTCACTATATTAAAACAAGACAATTCATATATTTTAGAATACAATGTTCCTTATATTTTTAAATTATTATTTAGATTACGTTGTGCGAGTGATAAGTGTTTTATTACCTCAATTTTGATAGCTGTCGTCGCCTTAAGTCAATTTAATTAATAGTATCTCTGGGCTGAATCAATAATCTGGCTTGAACCTCGAAGACGGCCGCGCTCTGTATTACAGTAATAGTTGTTTGCACCATTTCTTTAGATCTTAATTGAAAGAAGACAATAGCCTAAAAGCTAAGGTATCGGAATTGTGATCGAGAGGTCACGGGTTCTAACCCCACCCTTTACACTATTGCCGTGAAACTACTAAGTTAACAAGTTTGCTTGTAACTTAAATTCTAACCCATAGCAAGATCTCTTAAGATGGGGAAAAGTAGAATTCAAGTAAATTCAACCGAAAATATTCTTGGGTTCTTTATGTCAAGAGTGAATATGTTTTTTTTTTTATTTATTAAGACAAGTTTGACAAGTAAATACATGTTATATCTTCTGCCAAACTGCAGTACAGTTTCTCGGCAGTGTTCTCGTGGAATCTTGAAATTATATAATATTATGTATCAAACTGCTTAATACTACATATACAACGTGTAATTTAAAGGGTATATACATACCAAGTGCACGGCTTCTTTGGATGATAACAAAGGATATGGCCAGGGTTTTCTAATCCTATGTGTACATGTGTGATACCAGACACCGAATTTTTCAAATTAAGAAGGACGAAGACAATTTTCATTTTGTTGGCAAGTGACGTGGAAAGTTACGAGCCTCATAGTGCTGTGACACGTTTGTTATAATTGGTATTCAAGAAACATACGATATCAACAATTTGGCATCAATTCTGTGAGTCATTTATTTTGAGCTGAAACTGTTCACAGAGACTCCATACCAGATGTTGTCTTCAGTCCTTTTGGATAGAAATGGGGTTTCCGTTACACGTTGTATACTATACTTAAACTATATTTCAACGCAAACAAAATTGTACAAACACACTAAATATCTAATGATGGGCTGAGATTGTCCTGCCCGCCAGGCTGGCATCCATCGCTCTAATAGCGGAGCACTGCTCATGCCTATAAGTAATATAAGTTACTTCTATCCTAATGCTACAGAAAAAATTTAAAGTTACTTCTAGACAAGCTTGCTGTATCATCAACCACATCATCGCTTTCTATCAGGTGAGATTGTGTTTATTAGGGACCTATCAAAATCGATTTTGTCGTGTGTGCGTTCTAAAACCATCTATCAGATTATAATGAAACTAGGGTGTTTTGACGACGCTATTGAAGATTTCTAGACCAAAACTTCAAAATAAAATAAAAAATTATATTCATACTTTTTATTTACACAAACATTTTACGTGGCATTACAACGTATATCATACAGGTACATCATTTTTTTTGTACTGTTTTGTGACCAATCTTAATTGTATCTTTTAAGGTTGACAATCGGAGAAGTTAACTGTCAACTAAAAAAAAAGAATGAGTTTAAATTAATAATTTCGAGATCGGTTGATATCTGAACTATTTTTTTCTTTTAGCAACGCTAATATTGCATTTCTTATAGACAAGCTATATAACAGTTCACCTGTCACAGTAACTACTATGACGTTTAAAAGAAAGGCCTGTGCTTATGGGTAGTTGGTCGCGTACGCCATCTTAAGTAGGGTTGAGCCGCGCGATGACTTATTCATGCATACCAACTGTCGCAAACTAACCTGCTATTCTTTTAAAAGCCAGTTTAGACGTATGCTACATTGCTGTCACGTATTCGGGGACTACCATAAATGTCTGATCTTTACTGAAATCTTAACCTTGAAGGTTTTTGTACGTGTCTCGCGCAGTAGGGCAGTGAAGGTGTGATGCGTTTATATTTTTTGGTCTCTTTTAGACGTCTAACAGTGCAAGTGGTTTGTGAAGGAACTATATACCTACGAGGTTACTTTACACGGTGTTTTATGCAAAGTTTCAAGTCCTTATTCATAGAAATGACTGTAGTGATTTTAATTTAACTTCGTACACATAAACAAGGCAAGAGTATATAGGTCTTAAAGGAAAATAAAAAGTTCAGCGTGATTACGAGTAATTAAAATTGATTTGTCGGTTAGCGCTCGTGAATTTAAATATTTGTAAAAGCACCCACGATACAGGAAAAATTCATATTGAGAGATGGCCTCTCATGGTTTTTTAAAAAAAGTCACTTTTCTCGTTTAAAGTTTAAAAAAAGAAACTATTTACTAACATTCCCATTCCTCGGAAAGCAAGTTAAGGCGCGGTGAATAGACGACTTTTATGTATGGCTGATGACTCTATGGCCGCGAATAGACGCCACGATGGCGCGACGACGTTTTGCTGAGTTATATTTTATCATTAAATACATTAATCCTTACAAATATCTTATTTCAATCGACAAATAAAAACAATAATTCCCTTTATTATTATAAATTACATTACTGTTATTAATTTTATAAAGATTTGTTTATAAATAATACAGTTACAATTGCTACAATTTCGATTTGAATGGTTATTTTTATGATTTTTTCTATCGAGAAAATTTACCGAGAACGTGTTTTGAACACAATGGTCCACCCATAAATATGACCAAGATTAACATATATTTTTTCTGTTCTATTATGTATACATTTGGCTAGAAAACTGTTTTGTGAAGCCTATTTTTACTATGTACGGCGCCTTAAGTCGTTAGTGCTGACTGTCATGTGGACATCTTTAACAGTCGTTACGGGCAGTCAGAAGCTAGTTAATCTGAGACTGGTCTAGCCAAGGGGTATTGTATTACCCAGCTACTGGGTTGTGGAGGTCAGACAGGCAGTCACTCCATGTAAGACATTAATACTCAGCTGCATCCGGTTATACTGGAAGCTGGCCATAATATTGTTGGGAAAAAGCTAAGAAGATGATAATGACTCACTAACATTATTTTAGGTCACTTTCAACATGACACTTACGAAAACTAGTGGACACATACAAGGTGTAACAGATTAAGCGCAATACCTCAGACACGCCAATTAGAATATCTAAATATATATAACTCAAAGGTGACTGACTGACTGACTGACTGACTGACTGATTGACTGACTGACATAGTGATCTATCAACGCACAGCCCAAACCACTGGACGGATCGGGCTGAAATTTGGCATACAGGTAGATGTTATGACGTAAGCATTCGCTAAGAAAGGATTTTGCGAAATTCCCACGGGATCGGGATTTACACGGGAAAAACTTCCCACGCGGGCGAAGCCGCTGGCACAAGCTAGTTAAATTATAAGTCTAAAACAACATCCGTAACTAAATAAATTGGAACCAAACCAGGTCATTTTTTTATAAAATAGTTATCCTTACTAAACGCAAAACGTATGTGCGTCATATAATATCATTTATTATGCAGGCGTCTGCGTGTGCGTGCGCAGGCATGAGTGTATGCGTATACACTCATGCAATGTTAGCGGCCAACAGGCACAGGAGCCCATTTCCTTGAATTAAGGATTGTATTAATTTGTCATGATACTGTGTTTCCATTTTAAGTTAAATGAAAGGTTTTTACGTCAAATTTTAACACCTATTTTTATGACGGTAATCGATTCAGAAGCAGATTCTGAACCAAATACTTTCAGGAATTGCGTTTATTCTGTTACACGTTGTATATATATTCTTCTCCAGGTTTTGTGCACAAGTTTGGTCTTTGACTAACATCCAAAGTCTGAACTTAAGTTTTGCCAGCTTGTTAACAAACGCAGTACACGTGTTAAATTAACGGATCATGTTCGAAACACTTTAGTCCTCTGAAATTCGTTGACGTGACTCGGAAAGCTGACCAGCGTAAACGGGAAACCATGTCTAGCGTATAACATGTTGTCATAAGAGATGAGTCGATGTTTTCCTAAGGAATAAAGGGACACCTTGCCCAATAGTGGGACAGTAAATGCAGTAGTATAAATAATTATTAAAAGATTAAATATTGTGATTACCGTAACTCTCATCGATTATACATTTAAATAGTCAGGCTACAATAACTTTTTCGCAGTAGACAGTTTGTAACGTTTAAGAAAGTTATAATTATGTAAAAGCAATATGCTGGCGCCATCTACCGTGGCGTATGTGTATCCAGTATCAGAATTTGAGTTAATAAATATATTAAAACATAATAATAAATAAAGATTAAATTAATGGTGTTCTCCTTATGCATAAAATGTGTGGAAATAATTTAGTAAGATTCTATGCTGAGGTGACCCAATTAGTAATTGTCTATTATCATAGATCATAGACTATTAGTCGCTGTCAAGGGGCCTTCCTTTTTCTTCTGGGTCTGCGGACGAAGCAAAGTCACCAGCTTTTAAGAGATATAGAGATTTTCTTAGGCGTAAAAGCTCATTAATAATTAAATATCTCATGTATATCATAATAGACACTTAGCCGTACGATAGATAGGTAGGTAAGATACCATCTAAACATATTGAGGTTCATCCTAGCCTCGGAAAATATGTTAAGTCCTGTTTGATCCCAGCTGTCAATTATACACTGACTACGAATAGTCACGAGCTAGAAAATCTAATACCAGTATAGCGAAAGGGTATAGAGGGTATAGTGTCATCTAGTTACTATGTTGTGTCAGATGAGGAGTTGTTACATATAAAGTACTAGTTCTCAGATCTCAGGTTACACTAGAAGCCGGCATTAATATAGTTATTAACAGTCTATACACATTATCACGTTCGCTGACAGTGAGCACTTACCCTGACACTACATTACGACAGTAGAATTTTCGATACTAAATGACAAATCAACGTTGTAGTCGTGCACAAATAAGTAATTTGAAACTACCCACAAAATACTCGTGTTACGACATTGCTCATAATATGACAGTGGATACTGCTCTTCATAATACTTATATGAAAAATTATCGTGAGACGACGTACTCTTAAAAATAAGTGGCCCGTCCTTCGACGTACTGTCATAACGCAATATTTTAATTTTCCGCCTAACGACATACTGTCAGCGAACGTGTTATGACAAACACGAAAATCTCAGAAATCAAGGCTCCGTTTCATATCGCAAAAACCAATCTCCAACACCCATTTATTTTAACATACATATCGGTTAGTGTGCGCAGGTGCTCCATGAGATGATCCCTACATTTTACTACAGGTCTATCAGACGGACGTCTGGGTACCATCTAAACTTGGTTGATATACCGTCTTGTCGTACCAAGCGTTTCTCCTCCATTTATTGTGCGCACAGTTAAGGTGTGGAACTCTCTGCCAGCTTCTGTTTTCCCTGTTTTCTGTGTGAATTAGGATTTGGCTAGAAAAACAGTAAAAATTCATTAAATAAAAAGGCATTATGAAAATCATACCGATTCTAAAAGAAAATAGTAAATACTGTCACCCTAAAACTCATTCGTTTACATTCTATTTTCTTATCTGCAAAAAAATGACGTAACAAATACCCCAGCAACATATCTGATGGTTTATTTATTTAAAAAAGAAGCATATTAAATTTATATTCACACAATACTGACTGCTGAGATCACAACAAATAAACATTTTATGTCGAAAGATTTACAGATACGTAACGTTTCCATGACTTAAAGAACACAAAACTATTCGGTACAATGCCCTATTTACATGTAGCCACTCGTACGTTAACTGTCCACTTGACTGCTCTAAGTATTCTCCTCACTGTACTGGCTGGAGCACTAGACTTCAAGGATTTTCTTTGATGGTGTGTGTTGTAAAAAACGTACGGGAATTTATTTGTTGCATTCATTCTTATTCCATCTATTTAGTTTATACTAACATTAAAATAAAATTGTACTTGCAATACGGGTTGTTTTAATGCAGGTATCATCAAAAGTTTCAAGGTCAAAATCAATCAATCAATATTGTACAGAGGCTAAAGGTTAAGGTCGAACTTGTGATCGATAGGTCGCGGGTTCAAACCAGCCCAATTACACTATATCTGTGAATCTATTCAAGATACAAGCCTGTTTAGCTTAGTTGGAGGGGTTAACAAGATTACTAGTAACGTGAATTCTACCCACATTGCTAGTTTTCTTTTTTTTTCTCAAATGTCAAAAATATTTCGTAACCTTTATGTAACACTTTCTTATGAACTAAACTCCGTCATTTGGTTCTGTATTCTTCGGTATGAATCGCGTCGCTGATACTGGAGTTAACTGTCGAGCAATTTTGGTCAAACCAACATATAGGACTCCGTCTTCGGCGCCTCTTTTCTTCATTCTTGTCCGTGACAAGCAACTTTTTTAAGGCTGTCACCGCTCTTTCTAGCAACATGCCCGAAGAACTCGCGTATCCTGTAGGGACACCTGATGGAAAGTATGGTTAATAGGTATAATAGAATAGTAAAATCATCAAATGACTCTTCTCGCTGTGGATGGCGCAAAAAAGAGTGTCAGACTTCTACTGATTAAAAATCAACCCTGCTCCTTCAGTTGCCCTTGCGTTCCGGGGCCGCGGTATCTTGTTACAACATTCCCGCAACCCCGGCAGGTATAATAGGCCTTAGATGTAGCCAAAGCTCACAATACACTATGCCGTAGCAAGTTCCCGTAGCAACAGGCGTGTGCTACGCGCGTAGCACATGCGTAGCGCTCTTAATCTAGGTTTGTCTGCAGTGTTGCAATCAAAACACAAAGACAGCGTGCGTAGTTAATGCATGGTATCTTCTTTATGTTACCCAGCATGTCAGCATGTGACAAACGAGTGTTATCATATTTCAAGGTGATATTTGGTGGCACAAATACGACGATTTAGAAAAAAAAATGGTCGAGTTTTTTATCAATTTCTTTTCCTCATATTGCCAAACTGCCAATTTTGAAAACATCTCATATTATAAAACAAAATGGGTTCTTAACACGTCTACTTTCTTCAAGGGATACTACGTTAGTAGTCAGGTACCAAATTAAGTATCACGATAGAGTCATAAATTTGAAATAACTAACCAACCACGAGAACCATATAACCAGAACAGTTGAGACTTCAAAAATTAAAAAGCAATTTCGTTGCGAAACGAAACGTGACTCGAAGGACCAGTCTTTGGCGACGGCTAATCATAATAATGAGATAAGAATTTAATGGGCTGCCTATCTGGCCCCGGAGCTGTGGCCTGGCAATACCAGTGTAACTTGACCTGCATAGGGTACTAATTTTAATGAGTTGCAAGGGCCTTTCCTCGTGGCGTGAAACGACTTATTTAAGAAGATTACGCAGTTTCATTGGCCCTATAAAAAACTAATGTCTTGTCGCCTGTTTCGCAGATATTGTGAAATATAGTGAGGGGAGAGATGGCCAGCGTTTTAATGATGGTTGATTGCGTTTTTTTGACGTAAAATATTTAATGTAATTGAATAAAAAAACTTGATGGTTAATGAATGGTAAGTATGTAAGTTTATTTATCTCTTTTTTACGTTTTCAAAATGTAGAAGGCATTTTCTTACGTGCAAAACTTGGGAGATACAAAGCAAAAACAAAACTCAAACAAATTTTAGTCACCACACCGTTAGAAAGATCTAGAAAGAAAGGTCTCAAAAGACTTAGTTAAGAAACTAAGTCTTTTGAGACTTACAATTTGGGGTTTTAGTTGTTCTTGTTGAAGCGTCTATAGCTTAATGGATAAGGTGTCAGACGTGTGATCGAGAGGTCACCAGTTCGAACTCCACCTATTACACTACGGCCGTGAACCCACTCCAGCCACAAGCATATTTAGCTTAGTTGGAGGGGTTAAAAATTGCGACGTTGTATCGCGATGCTTAGCCTTTGACCAATGCCCACAGGGGTCATGGGAACTGTCAGCCACCCGTTTTGTATTTCCTTTAAAAAGTGGGCCCCGTTTTTTGAGGAAATTTGTGATCATAAGGGCTCTGTGATCCGAGAGTTCCGACCGTAAACGGCTTTGCTTTTTAATATATTAACAACATAGTGCTAGCTGTCTAGAGTGCGTCGAGCGTTTCGAATGATGTACTCGTATGTAACGCCACTCGGAGAACTTCTTCTTATTATTATTTATTCTTTTAACCAGATCACATAGTGATCCATAACATAGCTATTAAGAAAGATACTTATAGACTATTTTAGTTGTCCGCTGCACCCATTACAGATTACACAGCAGGGATTGACGTACTTACTGACAAACCTCTCTGCTATCATCGTCAGTATGCTGTTAGAGCTAGCTTCGCCCTGCGCACGGGAAGTACACTTTTTGCGCAAAATAGTGTAAAAGCAATCCAGTCCCAGCTTTGTTAATGTCAAAAAAATCAGTAGCGAAGGAGCCCCAACAACACCCTGAATGCATTATTGTATTGGAACTGGAGGGCATTGTAAGATTTGAATATGGACCCCTATACAGCGTGTAATTTAAAGGGTATATACATACCAAGTGCATGACTTCTTTGGATGATAACAAACGATATGGCAAGGGTTTTATAATCCTAAGTCTACGTGTGTAGAACTTATTACTAATTCCAATACACTGATACCAGAGACCAAATTTTTCAAATTAGGAAGAACGTAAAGAATTATCGTGTTATTGGCAAGTGACGTGGAAAGTTATTGACCCTCGTAGTACTGTGACACGTTTGTTATGATTGGTATTCAAGAAATATATGAAACCAATAATTTGGTATCAATTTTTTGAGTCAGTTATTTTGTACTGAAACTGTGCATAGAGACTCCATACCAGATGTTGTCTTCAGCCCTTTTGGATAGATATGGGGTTTCCGTTACACGTTGTATATATGTATGTGTGTGTATAACAAATATTCTCAATCTTAGAGTAAAAGCAAAATTGGTCGCTCGATTTAAAATACTTATATTCAGCAGCATGTAGTTCGACTGAAAGCCAACCCAATTTTCATTATGGGCCAATTACGTGTCGGGCCATACACAGTACCTATAGAGTTCTGAAATTGCTCCCATAACAAAAGTAAACATACTGTGGGAGACTGGTGTCCAAACTATGCTTTTTTTTTTTTTTAACGTGGTAAAATTATCAAATAAGTCCTCCCACCTTGCCCTGAGTGGGAGGACTTATTTGATAATTTTACCACGTCAGACTGTCAGACTTTTACTGACTAAAATCCACGGTGTTCCTTCAATAACCCTTTACATACCGGGGCCACGGTAACAGGATGTGTCCCACGACCCCGGCAGGCTTCGGCCCTCTGCAGAGGGGGCCTCGTCATGTTGCTGACGCTCTTTGAGGCGCGCGTGGAACACGACGCGCCGTCGACCCGGGCATGGTCCATGGTCGGACAGCGAGTTGCCCTTTACTCGCTGTCCGCATGCCCGCGCCTACGGTGGCCGGAGATCGTCGGCCGACGTCCTACGCCGTGGGCGTCTACCACTGCGGCTGGGCTGGAGGGAGGACGCCATCCTCTCCCTCACGCGGCCCGCCTCCTCCTTCGGAAGCATGACTGCTTCGCAGAAGGAGGCGACCGCTTCCCACTTCCTCTCGCCCCGCAGCATGGCCTCGACCAATGCCGGGCGCGAGAGGTCTCCGCCTATCGCCGCCGTGAGGACACGCCCAAGCGGGGCAGTCTTGCACCGTGTGCTCTACGGTGTCCTCAGGGCGACCCTCGCAGTGGTGACACCCAGGCGTTTCCTCCTTTCCCATCAGACACAGGTACCTCCCGAAACTTCCGTGTCCGGTGAGGACCTGCGTCATGCGGTAGGTCAGGACGCCGTGACGCCGATCTAGCCACTCCTCAAAGAGGGGTCTTACCGCCGCATTTGCGGCGTGCCCGGTCTAAACTATGCTAGGGCCAGTATTTCAGGACACCAGGCATTCACCCTTTAAGTTGCTTAAACATTCTAGTGTTCTTATATACAGTGGTTGTGAATCACTAAATATTTTTTTTATAATTGTGGTGTTTATACAACGTGTAATTTAAAGGGCATATACATACCAAGTGCATGGCTTCTTTGGATGATAACAAACGATATGGCAAGGGTTTTGAAATCATAAGTCTACGTGTGTAGAACTTATTACAAATTCCAATACACTGATACCAGAGACCGAATTTTTCAAATTAAGAAGAACGAAAAGAATTATCGTGTTATTGGCAAGTGACGTGGAAAGTTATTGACCCTCGTAGTGCTGTGACACGTTTGTTATGATTGGTATTCAAGAAATATATGAAACCAATAATTTGGTATCAATTCTTTGAGTCACTTGTTTTGTGCTGAAACTGGGCATAGAGACTCCATACCAGATGTTGTCTTCAGCCCTTTTGAATTAATATGGGGTTTCCGTTACACGTTGTATAGTAATGGTGTTGTTAACACCATTTATTTACATCTATGAAAGACCGCGATGAAACAGAAGACTATCAAATAAATCAATTTCATCCCCTACAACTATGTGAGATAGATAAAAACAATGTTTTCGGTGTTTTTATTTTATGATGCTTAATTTTGAGCACTATCGGTGCTCAAAATTTTGAGTTTTTGAAAATTTTGAGCACCGATAGTCTCTGAAATAAACATGACATGGACGGAGATGCCGAAACTATAAGAGCTCCTTGTATTACTATCGGCATCCTAATAAAGATTTGAAATCTTTAACACGAAAATTACATACCTACTGAAGCTTGTTCTCGGAAGAGAATACTCAAACTACATACTTTCCTTTTTTATCGGAAGTAAACCTTCAAAAAGCGCTTTTTTGGAGGAGACCTCCCTGAATATCAGTACATGGAAAGAACCCCGTGACCTCTAAAAAGTCATTTCCTCCACTAGTACCAAAGTTCGTAAGCCTAGACTGCGGGGTCTTAATATTTCGACTAATTACGTTCGGTACGAAGCCTTCATGAGCTGGCGGTAAATCTTAGAGAATAATTAACAGAACTCGTTTAATAGAAATGCTAAGTAATATTTAGTGGCCTTGAGTGTTGAATCAAAAAGGAAAATGTTTACTTAGACTCCTTTTATTATGAGTTCAACATATGGACGTAGGAAATTTTGTTATTTAATTTAATGAGCAAATAAACGATTAAAACTTTAATTAAATAATAGCTTGATTTAATGTTACGAAAATAAATTCTACTTATAAAATGATTAATAATTTTAGTACTTACCTCCTGCCTTACACTTTGTTTGTGTTAATTTGATCAAGAATTGTATGCAATCCAGGTTATAAGCACAAAAAGAAGTGTAAAAGGTTTTGCGTGAAAGAGACCAACATCGCATTCACAGTCTTTCTAATTTATCTTCTAAATATTACAGTTTGTTCTTTATGCGTTCTTAAAACATAGATCAGTTTGAGATTAAGCTTTAGAAGGGTGTACTGTGCAAGCGCATTTAGTATCTGGACCATAAACTCCACTGACGTATGTGCAAATTTTCCACGCAAACGAAGTCGTGAGCAACAGCTATTCATTTATAATTTACATTACCTAATTAATTAAAACAGGATAAGGTAGAAAATAGCATAGTAAAATAGTGTTACCCAGCATTCGCATATCGTTTTAGTATGTAAGTAAATGGAGTCGATGGTCACGTAGCATCAAAACAATAGTATAAATGTCGGCGCATCATCGCCGTCCGCGTTGAAATCACACAAAACAAAGTATGAAATGTTATATTTAACAGGATATTGCAATACTAAAAACTTGAAATAGTCATACTAAATCCTTATAAATTATAAGAACGCTATCATATCATCAAGTATTTAATTTAAATACTAAATTACATTTTTAAGGAACATACAGCGCCATATAGCGTAACTCATCGAAAGCACTACGATGATGACGGTTACCGCCGATATATACTACAATAAATGTACGTTCTTTAAGTACATATCAGCGAAATCAAAACATGTTAATTCAAACTAGTCTGAAAATCGGCACTTAACACGTCATAAATCAAGAAGGAGAAAGTTCACCAAAGCTCGAACCTTCACCACATCCACCGGTAGTTGATGCTTTTAGCTGCGAAAAAGTGGTGCGACCGACTCCACAGTCTCCTATTATATTATATTTGCGATATAATAGCTAGCAAACTAAGTAATACCAACAACTGTTATATAAATCTATTAAAAATAAATAAAAAGGTTATTAATTAGTCAAACACGAGCATAGAATGAGTCTAAATAAGCGTCCAAGCATGATTTGATAATTATAGTTATTGAATGTAAGGGTTTACTGAATGAAATCATTTCAATTCAAAATTATTTTTGGACCATATTATTGGGCCATAAACCTATAATTTTATCTATAGCTAATATCAGCCCACAGCGGAAAACTTGTCAGACTCTCACCCACCTGGACAATGACGCTATTCTTCTCGAGCTAGACAATACAAACTTTACTGTTATTTATGGAATAGAAGATGTAAACGAATGTGCAAATAGATTTATTAGTATATTAAAAACAATTATATCTAAACATACCAAAATAGTTAAAATATCGAGACAACAAAAGAACAATAAAGCTTTGGATGACACCTGGTCTGTTGAAATGTATAAAAAATCGGGATAAAATGCACATAGATTCAACTGAAAACCCCGATAACCTAATTCTCAACAAGGCATACACGCGCTATAGGAATTTCTGTAATGATTTACTTCGGAAATTAAGGTTAGCTCACGAAACAAATGAACTAGAAAAGGCTAAAAACAATCCTAAAATATTGTGGAAAACAATAAAAGAAATCACAAACACACAAAAGATAAATGTTAGTCCTCTTGAGCTACTTAAAATACGAGACGATCCCAAATCATCGTTAAATGAGGTAAACCTCTTTTTTAGTAATGTTGGTAAAAATCTGGCCATGAAAATCGTACAACAAGCACTATTGCCAGATACGACGACCGTTGATCAACGCCCCGCTACCTCAGTTCAAGATTACACTCAAAACCCTCCGATTAATTCTCTTGCCCTGTTCGAGGTTGATGAAACAGAAGTGGAATCTCTGATACTCCAGTTACATGACGACTGTGCCGTAAGATGGGACGGAATATCTTCCGCACTGCTGAAGAAAGGCCGTCATGTATTAGTCCAGCCATTAACATACCTATGCAACCGCTGCTTTCAAACAGGTGTGTTTCCTAATGCACTTAAAAGAGCGATAATTCACCTCATTCATAAGGGAGGGAGCAGACGCTGTGTTAATAATTACAGACCTATTTCAGTCTTACCTGCCTTGTCCAAAATTATAGAGAAGATCTTCAACAAGCGCTTAAGGACCTTTTTAGTCAAACACCATATTCTTGCTGAAAATCAGTACGGATTTCGAACAAAAGTATCTACAGAAGATGCCGTATTAGATTTTACGAAACTGGCTGCTAGTAAGCTAGACAATAAAACCAAATGCTTAGGTATCTGTCTAGATCTCTCTAAGGCGTTTGACACAGTTTCTGTTCTCAAACTTATCTTGAAGTTGGAACGTGTCGGTGTGCGTGGTAAAGCGCTTGAGATTTTCAGCGATTACCTCAAAAATCGTACGCAAATTGTCAAAATTGACTCATGCTATAGTGACGAGGAATCAATAACATACGGAGTCCCTCAAGGAAGCATTTTAGGACCTTCACTCTTCCTAATCTACGTAAATGACTTATGCAGGATGAGCCTTCCAAATTGTAGTATTTTCGCGTATGCGGCTGATGCCGCGGTGCTCGTCCATGGACCTACTTGGGACATAGTTTAAACTTTTGCAGAAGATGCTTTATCTAAAATAATGAAATGGCTCAACTCAAACCTACTAACAATCAATTTGGACAAAACAACTTACATTCCTTTCGCAATTCGACGTGACACAACACCTTCACACGATTTTTCTATAATCGTTCCTTCGTGCTCAAATATATCGAGATCATGTAATTGTCCAGCACTGACTAGAGCTGACAGTGTTAAATATCTCGGAGTGCAGATAGATAACGGTCTTCGGTGGGACAAACAGATTAAAGCCGTAACTGTAAGAACAATGCGTCTTATACACATTTTTAGGTCCCTCCGGCAGTCAGTTAATTACGATTTTATGAAGATGGTATATTATGCGATCTGCCAATCAGTTCTTGGATACTGTATTACTGCATGGGCGGTGCAATAAAAACCAGTTTTCTGAGAGTCGAAAGGGCACAAAGAGCCATACTTAAAGTTATGACGAAAAAGCCATTTAGATACCCAACCACTGATCTTTATTCTGAATCTAAAATACTAACGGTGCGGCAACTCTTTGTGCTTCGATCGATTCTAAGGACACACGCTGGCTTACCACCGCCTAACCCAAAAAAGCGAGTAAATCTCCTACCAAGTATTCAACATAAAACCATCTTCGCAAAACACCAATTCTACACACTAAGCACTCATATGTACCAAAAAATAGATAGGCAATTAAATATCCGTAAACTAAACACATACACAGTAAAATCCAGGGTAACAGAGTGGCTACTCCAGAAAGACTATGCGTACACGGAGTCTCTACTTACCTACCTCACATAACACCAGTATTCAGTCTCTTACACATAGTTTCATTCAAAATTGCGCACAAACAAGCGCTCAGTTCACAAACATATACATAAACTCGAGCCCCACATCCCCCTTTACATACATACACAAATACACACTAAAATTCACAACAAACCATAAACACACACGCTAACACATCACAGTTATTACAGAAACCGATACAGTATAATAAGTGTACATGTATAAAATGAAATTAAATCCAGCGGTAGCTAAGCACCGTCTACTTGTTTAATGTATTGTGTAATCAAGCTCAAAAATCACTTGGCAGAACAGTGTCTCCTAAGATACAGGTTACCCTAGTTTAGGAGACAGGGTTATATAAATTTTGTACAGATTCTGCAATGAGCTTCTTTTATAATATTTAAGTTCTACCAAATGTACGTACCTAATATACTTATGCTTAATTTTTCGTAATAATTTGTAAGTTTTTGTGAATAAACGATTTATTATTATTTATTATTATTATTTCAGTAATAGTCCATAAAAGCATTAATTTACACTGAAGTACAGCGCCATTTGCTAAATAAACTTGACATTAAAACATATTGGCTGCATCTTGTGCATACCTACACGTCTACTTACCTCTTAGGTATGTTAGTGTGGCCTGGCTACTAGGAATGTACCGTTAGTCTAATATACGGCCCTGGACGTCGTCCAGTTGGACGGTAGCTCACGGATTCTACACTTTACGGGTTCATTATATGGGCCGGTGATACATTTGGTTATAGGGTAAAACTGGTATAAATGCACTAGTGGTATATAAGCCCCGATTCAAGTTATGTTCTTTTGTGTCGTGGATCAAGCGTTTATGATTTACTAGTACTCACGCGGGGCTTCGCTCCCGTGGATTATATCACGGTAAAAACATAACTCTCCTTTTTTGCAGTCGCGTAAAAAGTAGCTTATAACCTTCCTCAAGCTTCAAGCTACTTCCATACCAAATTGCATCCAAATCCACCCAGTACTTTCGAAGATTGGCGCGTTCAAGCAAACAAACAAACAAACTTTTCCGCTTTATAATATTATTAGTATAGATGGAAATTCACTTATGTGATAGTTGGAACTCTCCAATTATCACATAAGTAACTGTGTCACTTGTCTCTGTGCATGGAATATCAAAATGCGATCAATGTTTTTGATGCCTTGTTTATCTGTGAGTTGATAAATCAGACCTCTATCTGTTGTGGAAATGAACTTTAGATCATGGAAACAAAAGACAGATAGAGGGTAATTTTTTATACTGTATTATTTAGAATCACCACATATCTTAACTTGTGACTTAGTAGTCACAAGTTAAGTCTAATATGTCCGAATGATATAGTACGGTAGTCCGTACTATATCATTCGGACATATTAGATGTACCTAATAACCAATTTTGTTTTACCTTAAAGTTGAGTGGGATCATTGATACAGTTTACCGAAAAAAAATTTCAAAAATCTCCAGTTTATTACTTCTATCTTTACCGTTTTATCAGCTGTGTCACGCGGTTGTCTATTATTCGAAATAGATAACTGTTATGCCAAATCAATACAGGGAGGGCGTTCCCGTTAACCCGCAATAGTATAAGCACATCAAATAGATCGCCGCACACGCGGCCCGTCATTCATAAATAAATTACGACGTTGCCGTCCTTCAAGTACGCGTGTACAGAGTGTTTCTTTTACGTATCAATTTAACATTTTTAGTGAATATTTCAATATTAAAAAATAATAAAAACATTATGTTTTCGAATGGTAATATTTTTTTAGCATGTATGGATGCTATACTATTGTGGGTTAACGGGAACGCCCTTTGTTAGTTAGCATACTGTATTTTAGCTACTATAAACAACTTTTTGGGAGGGAAATCTTCAAATCTTCTGAGTCCTAAGTCCACCCTGTTCCTTCAGTTCTCTTGCTTTCCGGGGCTGCAGTATCTTATCAAAACGTTTCCGTAAACCCTGCAGGCAATGGCCCTATTTAGCCTTATTGCTGGTGGCTGCTCTCTTATGCATAAATAAACTGCCTAGTGTGTAGTTGTATCTTTACATAATAATATTTAAGTTTTATGAACTAGTTCGTAGTTCATTATTACTTTTTTTACTAGAAGTTTTGTAATATGATTTGTACACAAACTATCTTTTCCTTATTAGAGACCCACCCCTACTATTACCACATTTTTATTACTTTTCAACCCCTATACCGAGACGTCAATGTAAATCTCTCATTACTTGTAGTGTTCAGGGCTTGGCTGCGTATCTTTCCTGTCTGGCGTTCGTTCAGCTTTGCCAGTCGACCGTGGTCTACACTGACATATACTTTCTAGCACCACAGTTTACGTTTACCCAGCTTTTTATTGTTTCATAAAACTCATCATCATCGTCATCATACTTTCATGGTAAGGTAAACTTTGGAAAGACTGAATTGAAAAATAAAGAAATCGTTCTATCACTGATATTTATTACTACCCGATTGCGCGACGGAAAGGAGGGTAATGTGTTTATTAGTCTATGTATGTATGTTCCTATGAAGCGTTGTAGAGACCAGTTATAACTAAATTTTAATTTAGTTTCTAGTACTCACTTCCTCGATCTATAACGTTATGGCAAAAGGTAGGAGAAACATACCGATATTTATATGTTGTGCTTGATGGAGTTTCATAACCATATTTTTAAATACAGATTTTCTTACTTTTATATTTTTGGATTAAAATATCCACTATGTCATTTTAAAAAGGACCTTCTCGGATTCCTTGGTTCCTGGGTATAAGTGTCTATTGGGACGACGGAAGAAGTCATTAATCGAATAAATTCACTCATAGTAAATAAAACTATGCCCGAGTCTGATACCTTTACTCGGCGCAAGATTCCTATGGCACAGCATAGCAGATAATCCTATCACAACAACAAACAATCACGATTATTCCCTTCACTATTCTATTAGTGGTGATGAAGTATTTTTTTTTTTCTTAAAACAGACTCGCGTTTAACCTAATGGTAAGCGATGATGTGGTTGAAGATGAAGCACGTTTGCCTAGAAGTAACCTATTCACTCTTGACTTAAAGATGCATAGGTTATAGGATGCAGACTCCGGCAGGGAATACCTGAGGGAGTGTCTGAGCACCAGCCTGGTGACAGACGTTTGTCTGTCACCAGGCTGGTTCTCATGAACCTTGATAGCTAGACAGTTGAAATTTTTACAGATGTTTTCTGTTGCCGCTTTAACAACAAACACTAAAAAATATTTCAGAATAAAATAAATATTTGAGGGGGAAAAAATCACATTTGTTGCATGAGAATACAACAAACGTGATTTTTTTGTTGGTGTTTTGGTCGAATAACGGCATCAGATAGAGGCTTAAAATATTCATAGAATATTAAGTTATACATTCACTTTAAAAATAAATAATTAAATTAAAACTCATAAATATTTAAGCGGGGTTGCCATACAACAAACATGTTTTTTGCCGTTTTTTATAGATGGCACGGAACTCTTCGAGCGCGAGTCCGACTCGCACTTGGCCGGTTTTGTAATAATTTTTATGCAGCTTTATACAAAGCAGCTTATATTTAATAATAAATACCTTACTTAAAATACCCTCATAAAATATCAGCGAACCACTGCGAAAACTCTAAAAGCAGATGGATTTATGCTGACAGCGGCTGTAATTTTTGCAGTCAGTGAGCCACTAATTTACGTATACGTTATACCTAATGAGATGTTATTACATACGGGTTCTGGCATCCTGGTAGCTGGAATATTGCACATATTACATTGACGTATGCATTAACCAGGGCACAGGATAAACGTGTTTGCAGTAATCATGATAATAGGACGATTATTACTACTATAATTATTACTATAACTATACTATTTGCATTATTTTTACAAATATAATTAACAGTAGAGAGGTAACACAGTTTGTTTGAATAGTTGAACGAGATACCGTGATCCCGAAACGCAAGGGCACCTGAAGAAACAGGATGGGTCTTTAGAGTTCCGTAGCCGAATGGCAAAAAACAGAACCTCTGTCTGTCTGTTATTTTTCGTTATTACGAAACTATTAGGACGATGGAGTTGAAACTTGGTAAGTAGATGTATTCTGCGAACTACTTAATGATTTTCCGAGGACGATTTTGTCCTATATGGCGGTTCAAGGAGAGTAAAACTTAAAATCTTACGCTGCCACGTAAAAACTGTCCTACTGATATGGATGCGAAACATGGAGGGTTACCAAAAACAACACGCGTCGGATCCAGTTATTCGCGTCGTCAACCACTGTTTCCACAGGTTCTCGATATCTTGTGGCCAGAAAAGATAACCAACGAACACCTACTGAAAGTCTGCCATGAGATCAAACAGCAGATCCCTCATCACATGTAGTCTTGGATTGACCATACCCGCCGAAAGGACCCCCCAGCCGCATCTCTACACAAGTTAGAGTGGAAGCTTACTTGGAAGCGTTCGGTAGCGGCGGAGTTGAAGAACATCGGGCTAATGTGCCTGAGATGAAGGGCGTAGCCCAGAAAGAACGTGATGGCAAAACACTTGACGCTCTCTGCCCCACCTAGAGGACTTTTTTTTTATCGTGGTAAAATTATCATATAAGTCCTCCCACCTCGGGCAGGGCGGGAGGGACTGTCAGACTTTTACTGACTAAAATCCACGGTGTTCCTTCAATAACCCTTTACGTTCCGGGGTCACGGTAATGGGATAAGTCCCACGACCCCGGCAGGCTTCGGCCCTCTACAGGGGGGGGCCTCGTAATGTTGCTGACGCTCTTTGAGGCGCGCGTGGAACACAACGTGCCGTCGACCCGGGCATGGTCTATGGTCGAACAGCGAGTTGCCCTTTACTCGCTGTCCGCATGCCCGCGCCTACGGTGGCCGGAGATCGTCGGTTGACGTCCGACGCCGTGGGCGTCTACCACTGCGGCTGGGCTGGAGGGAGGACGCCATCCTCTCCCTCACACGGCCCGCCTCCTCCTTCGGCAGCATGACTGCTTCGCAGAAGGAGGCGACCGCTTCCCACTCCCTCTCGCCCCGCAGCATGGCCTCGACCAATGCCGGGCGCGAGAGGTCTCCGCCTATCGCCGCCGTGAGGACACGTCGGTGCTCTGCCCAAGCGGGGCAGTCTTGCACCGTATGCTCTACTGTGTCCTCAGGGCGGCCCTCGCAGTGGTGACACCCAGGCGTTTCTTCCTTCCCCATCAGACACAGGTACCTCCCGAAACTTCCGTGTCCGGTGAGGACCTGTGTCATGCGGTAGGTCAGGACGCCGTGACGCCGATCTAGCCACTCCTCAAAGAGGGGTCTTACCGCCGCAACACCTAGAGGACTTAGGACATTAATTCAATAAGTCATCCTCTCAGGTATCTCCCAGTACATGCATCTAATACTGTAATCATTCCAAAATAATTTAATTTTGAAATACTCGTAATGTGTTGACTAATTTTATATAAATAATAATCAATTTTAATAACAATGTTTGCAGGTAAGGCATGCAATAATTATTTTTGAATGATAAGGTAGATTGTACAAGGATCACCAATTTTGCTGGTACATCTATTTTTATGTACCTAAAATCGTTATATATATATATATATTACTTTACTATACGTTAATTTTCCCACAGTAGACACAAAGCTTGATATATCATTTGATGTGTGTCTTTCCATCCGGGTACACGGGGTCCATTATAGTAATTAATAATCCATTAACGTGCCTCCACTTTGCTTTGGCGTATGTAACCTTCAAAACATGGCTTAATTATATCATATCTGACTTCTCTTTAGATCATGCCACCAAGTACGTACGATTTAAAAACACTCACACTTTATTTCTAATTCATACGTGGTTATGAATTTATAAGAAAAAAATAATAATTTCCAAGAACAAAAACCATTATTTAAATCAACAAATGCATACTCCCACTCTTGGTGGATCGGAAGTAAGTGTCAGACTTCTTCTGACCAAAAACTCACCGTATTCCTTCAGTTGCTCTTGCAGTCCCGGGTTCACTGTGTCTCGTTAAAACATAAACATAATCCGGCAGAAAAACAAAAACCAAACAGCCTTCATTTTGTTTACATTCATGAAAAAATAACGTGTCAAAATGTTATTTATAACGAATTTGCAAAACAAATATCACCGTCATGGCGACACGTTGGAGCAATAGTTGAGCAATTGGCTGTTGCGCTTTGTGTCGCAGTTTCGTTTCCAAACCGGGACAAATGTTTGTACTTTATACAAATAGTTGTTTAGAATTTATTGTAAATATGCTATCACATACAAGAGAAAGTGGAAAAGTTTTTCATTAAAAAAAAAAACAGACTGCTAAATCATTATAATAAAAGCGTCAGTGCAATACTAAGTACAATTTATTGATATGAGGTATAAGCCTCCGCTCTATAAAAGGGTCATGATTATAGATTGGAGTAGGTAGATTGATTTTATGTACTTGCATCATGAATAGTCATAGATATAATAACATGGATAAGCCTTTTTTCCGGGATTTCATTTTGGTACTTACGGGATTGAATCAAATATTGTGAATGTAAAGATTTTTCAACTACTACATTTGAAATTTATAGAATGCGATAGTTAAACTTTTAAAATTGTTTTTTTTTTATTTATCAAGTTGGATGGGCGGTAATGCAACGTATGCGACTTAGAAGTTTTCGGTTACACAGTTGACGGGAACCGGCGCTGGTTGGAACAAAAGATAAGAGTCCAGCGTCGTATAGGAAAGGCAGCACTAACCTTGATAATCCAGGATATTCAGGACTGCCAGCACTCTGATCACAGTTCACCACCACAGTATAACCGTTCTTCTGCTACGAATTGGTCGCACAAAACGACGCGACCGTTCAAATGCGATTCGATGCGTTTGTGCTCTAACGCGACTCGACAGCCATTGAAGCTCCGATCGTCCATCGGAAGATCCAGACGCGATCGATTTTTCTAGAGCGGTATAGTCTCTCTCCCTCACTCTCGAATAGACGAAGGTCTAGTGCAAGGGAGAAAGGATAATATGCGGAAGGGGAATGTCTAACCAATTAGCGATTATGCGTGTTGCCAATAATTAAAAATATAAACGAAAAGAATCGTATATCAGCGCAACCATTCCCCCGGGCTTGAAGGGATGCCTTCAAGAGTGAGGCAAACCACAAGAAAACGAATCTATTCGATAATTACTATCCTATAACTACGAAACTAAATACCTAATAACTAATATTAACCTAACCTTAAAGACGAATTAAATAAACTACTGGTTAGGCAATGGGCAAAGACGCACCACGGGACGCAAGTAGGATCCGGTGGTTGTCTTAACCCGAACGATACGAGTGACTCCGGTTGAGTCAGGGAAAATTTCCTCCACGACACCCAAAGGCCAGTGTAGTGGGGGCGAGTTGTCGGATATAAGAATCACGACCGTGCCGACAGAGACCGGATCGACCGGCGTGTTCCATTTGCGGCGAGATTGCAAAGTATGGAGATATCCAATTCTCCAGCGCTTCCAAAACGACTGTACTAACTTATCTAGTAGCTCGTGTCTAGCAGTAAGAGTTCTCTCGTCTATTTCCTCGGCAGGCAAGTATTTCAGAGGCGTGAGATTCAAAAAGTGCGCTGGAGTCAATGCGAGCGGCTCTGAAGGATCACTAGAGAGTGTCCTACAAAGAGGTCTAGTGTTCATTACCGATTCTATTTGAATAAGAACGGTACTTAATTCTTCAAACGACAGAATAGTATCGCCTATGACCCGATATAGGTGTGACTTTAAACTTTTAATATTAGCTTCCCAATTGCCGCCAAAGTGACTAGCCGTCGGGACATTGAGTGACCAATCTATTCGATTTATAGCTAATGTATGACCATATTCCGAATTATGGTACTTCGAACAAAGAAATGCGTGAAGTTCCGAGAGTTTCCGTTTAGCGCCTATGTAATTAGTCCCGTTATCGGAATAAATTCTACTAAC
Organism: Tholera decimalis; assembly: GCA_943138885.2. Lineage (NCBI taxonomy): Eukaryota > Metazoa > Arthropoda > Insecta > Lepidoptera > Noctuidae > Tholera > Tholera decimalis. The sequence goes on from OW964555.2 coordinate 31,471,433, forward strand.
CGGGCCACGCCTTGACAGGAACCGTTTAAAGGCGCCCATAAAACTAGCTGTGCTAAGATCCCCAGCGAGCTCTATGTGCACCGCGCGTGTAGTCATGCAGACGAACAGACACACGTAGGCCTTGGTGGAGCGAACACCTCGACCGCGAGACATCGTAACCTTAAACGGACCGGCGTAGTCCGTGCCCGTGTGGACGAATGGCTTAGCGGTTTGAACGATACGACAAGAGCGATGATCGGCCATCTCAGGAAAGCTCTGCTTAGGGCGCAGCCGAAAGCAGGGAAGGCACTTATGGATCCTATTCCTAATTAAATTGCGTGCAGAAAGGATCCAATACTTCTGACGCAAGAGCGACATTAGCAGGTCGGGACCTGCGTGACAGTTCAATTTATGATGATAATCGACTAACAAATTCAAAACGAGGTCCTTGCTTGGAAGCAGAATGGGATGTTTCCCATCATAACTTAAATCCGAGTTTCTTAAACGGCCTCCGACTCTAATGAGTCCGTCTTCGAGAAACGGTTTTAAGTGTCGAAAAGCAGGACTACAATGTTTGCCTTTCCTGAGTTTAACCAATTCAGTGGAGAAATAAAAGCGTTGAAGCTCGCGAAGTATGAGCAATTCAGCGAAGTTGTAATCCGCTGCCGCCATGCGGTAACCAATAGGCAATAGTTTAGCGAAACGACAAATGTAAATTACTACTCGAAGTAATTTACTCCAAGACGAGATACGATCGACCAAAGAAAGAATAGTAGATCTTTCAGTTGGTGTAGCGGAGAGCAACGAATGTTTCTTCTCTTCGGGCACTTCGCATACCGAAGAGGGATTGAAGGGGATGACAGGCCACTTTGAAACGTCTAAGCTGGCCCACGGAGGACCACTGAACCAAAGCGGATGATCAATGATTTGCGAAGGTGTGAGCCCACGTGACAGACAATCTGCGGGATTGTCCGTACCGGACACGTGATACAGGTTTTGTGGCGATAAGTCGTCCTGTATTTTCGAGACTCTGTTGGCCACGAAGGTGTTCCACCGATGGGGCGACGAATGTACCCAACAGAGAGCGACTGTTGAATCCGAAAATGCGAATATGTTGCGAAATATAATGCGGTTTTGACAAGCGACTACGACATTTTTTATGAGTTGAGCTAGCACAAGAATAGCGCACAGCTCCAGACGAGCAAGAGAAACGACCCTTTTAGGGGAGACCTTCGACTTAGCGGTCAACAACCTAACGATATTGCCATCACTATTTTGAACGTGGAAGTAAATAACCCCCCCGTATGCTTTCTCACTGGCGTCCGCGAAAGCCAATATAGTGACCACACTATCGCCGACGATACCAACGTGACGTGGGATCCTTATAGTACAGAGCAAGGGAAGCTCTTCTTTGAAGCGAATCCACAGCCTGACTATATCTTCAGGTGGAGTATCATCCCAGTCACAATCAGACAGCCAAAGCTGCTTGATTAGAAGTTTAGCGTACAGGACAACAGGTGCGACAAATCCCATGACGTCCCATATTTTAGCGACACACGACAATATTGTACGCTTAGTACAAATCTGAGCGGGAGTATTAATTTTCATGCCGAAGTTGTCCGACGTAGGTGACCAACACAAGCCCAGTACTTTATGTTGGTCGGACTCATCGAATTCCTTGACAACTGGCAGGCGGTGCGAGGGTGGGATCGAATCTAATACGACTTGGGAATTACTGGTCCACTTAACTAGCTCAAATTGACCAGCCTTCATGAGACCTATCATTTCCGAAGCGGTGGAAATGCCCTCGTCTTCCGTGCGAACGGAATGGACGTAGTCGTCCATATACAACCCCGCAGCGACAATATCTTTGGCCTGAGGGTAGGAGTCACCCTCATCCTCAGCCAACTGCTTAATAGTTCGAAGTGCATGAAAGGGGCTAGACTTAAGCCCAAAAACGACACGATTAAATTCATAAACCTGTAAAGGTTCTTGCGGGGAAAAGCGATACAAAATGCGTTGGAAACGCCGATCAGATTCCCGGACTCCAATGCTGAGAAACATCTGACGAATGTCTGCGGAAAGCGCTATCGAAAACAAACGAAAACCAATAATAATATTGAACAAGTTCCCTTGTAGGTTCTGTCCACCATACAAGAGATCATTAAGCGAGATGCGGGTAGTAGTTTTACAACTACCATCGAGAACGACACGAAGTTTGGTTGTGACCTTATCATCTCGGATCACACCATGATGCGGAATAAAATACGAACTTCCCGCCGAATCAGGATTCGTAGATGAAATGTAGCCCTTTTCTAAATATTCCCGGATGACACTGTCATACGCGACCCTTAATTGTGGAGAAGCTTGCATCTTCCTTTCCAAGCAGTAAAACCGCCGTTCACTTGCTTGGCGCGAATTGCCAAGGGATTCGACATCAGCCTTGAAAGGCAAAGCTACTACGTAACGTCCCTCACTATCCCGAGTGGTAGTGCGGGTGTAAAATTCCTCACACAATTGGTCGTCCGGGCTGAATACCGGGGGAACACTCACTTCCTCTAATTCCCAGAATTTCCGGACAGCAGAGTCTAATGTGTCCGCGATACAGCAATGCGATACGGTCGAATTACCGTCAGTACATGCTGGTGCGTCACCTACGATCACATAGCCAAGGACCGTTTCTAATGCGAGTGGCGATAAATTCGAAGTCGATCCTTGAACTCTGTTCGACAAAAGCAGGTGCGGAAAAATCGAAGCGCCGATCAATACGTGAATCGGGCCTGATGAATAATATGTATCGTCTGCCAACGGTAAGTCTTCGAAGTTAGACAGTCGCGAAGTGTCGACTGTCGCGGTTGGCAGACGTTCGGTAATCCTATCTATTACCAACGACTCAATATCATAAGTTATATTATGATCGAAACGAGAATGAATTTTAAATTGTACGGAACCTTGAATGGGTTTACTCGAACCTCCTATACCCCTAACAGTGGAACAAGTAGGTCTATTATTTATGTTTAATCCTAAACGTTGACAGCAATCGCGAGTAATAAAGCTACTCTGAGACGCGCTGTCCAACAATGCACGAACGCAATGTTCGTGACCACGAGAATCTAGAATAACGATACGTGCGGTACCCAACAACACAGTTCTAGAGCCTTTATAAGGGCCGACTGCACTTGAGCATAATGCTACATCCGAGTTCGCGGGAATCGAACCCGCGCTCGGCTCTTCGACTGAGCGTGACGGCGACATATTTGACGCAGGCCTATTTCCAAAACATAGCAATGTATGATGTTTGTACCTACATTTTTTACATGTAGACGTCGACTCACACGCAGACACGCGATGACCACTACTTAAGCAATTTATACACAAGTTGTTTGACTTAACGAATTTAAAACGTTGATCGGGGTTATAACTCTTAAAAACCGTACACTTATAAATGTAGTCATGGTTTTCCTTACACAAACTACAAGCGACTGGTTGAGAACTGGACACATATGCGTTACTTGATTTACGATCTAAAGGCCTTTTATTAGTATTGACTCGAGCAACAGGTATCGAAGTTCGTTCTAAAACCTTTATATGATCACTAACGAAATTAACTAAATCGGAAAACAATGGGATTTCGGATCCATTCGACTTTAATTGATAATTGGATTCGAACGTACGAACGGTGTCTGGGTCCAGTTTTTTAAGCGCGACATGCAATAATATAAAATCAGCCAGGTCACTGACTTTTGTATGTTTTAAAGCAACTACCGACGAAGCGAACTTATCAATAAATAATTCTAAACTACTAGGGGTACCTGATGTAATAGATTTAAATTCAAATATTTGAGTTAAGTATGAAGTTGCCGATTGTCGACTATCTTCATATTTTTTACAAAGCAAATCGAAAATGAGTGGGTAATTATGCGCAGACGGGGTAATACCAGCGAAAATTGTACGAGCTTTATGTGTTAATTTACCTAATAAATAATATAATTTCTCACAGTCTGTTAGAGAAACATTATTATGCACGACATTACGATAACTAGCGACGAATAATGGCCAATTCTTAATATCTCCGTTGAATTCGGGTATTTCAATTGGCGGCAATCGAGGTGACCTTTGGACCTCACTATGAGAGTGAGCCGTCAGGTTCTTCTCAGCCCGTAAAATGCGCCCTAAAAGGTCTTCGAACGCAGAAAGCGATTGATAATCTACAACATATTCAGGATTTAATTTTAGCTCATGAATAATAATTTCATCCAAAGCACTTTCAAAATCCACACGTAGTGATTGTACTAACGAGATGTCGCACAAAAATGATTCCTTAATGCTTTCATCCGAATGAATGTGTTTTATTTTATCTGCAATACTCTGCATGCGAGCAAAGATACGATCTCTCTTTGCTATCAATCTTTTAAGAGTAATATCGGTCGGTGCCATATTTATGAGCTATGAATATCAAACTAATTATTATAAGATATTTAGTAACTACCCACCGTTTTGCGAAATAACGGCCGGGTGCGCGACGCGGTCTCGAGTAACCTTGACTCGACCGATTGGTATTTACTTTACAAGTAACGATAATTAACTACTAAGCGGGGTTGCGAAATTCCTTACTAATCGATTATTAGCTAGGAAGACACGAAAACGACGTAATGAATTACGATGTACTTACTTGCCACGCGTTGGCAAATAAGTATCTATGCGGGGTTGACTACGAAATACGAATACGAAACTACGATATACCTAGCGAATTCTAGGGAATGGCTGTGCTGATTATTATCCGACTCGGGAAGGACCATCAAATGGATGGGCGGTAATGCAACGTATGCGACTTAGAAGTTTTCGGTTACACAATTGACGGGAACCGGCGCTGGTTGGAACAAAAGATAAGAGTCCAGCGTCGTATAGGAAAGGCAGCACTAACCTTGATAATCCAGGATATTCAGGACTGCCAGCACTCTGATCACAGTTCACCACCACAGTATAACCGTTCTTCTGCTACGAATTGGTCGCAAAAAACGACGCGACCGTTCGAATGCGATTCGATGCGTTTGTGCTCTAACGCGACTCGACAGCCATTGAAGCTCCGATCGTCCATCGGAAGATCCAGACGCGATCGATTTTTCTAGAGCGGTATAGTCTCTCTCCCTCACTCTCGAATAGACGAAGGTCTAGTGCAAGGGAGAAAGGATAATATGCGGAAGGGGAATGTCTAACCAATTAGCGATTATGCGTGTTGCCAATAATTAAAAATATAAACGAAAAGAATCGTATATCAGCGCAACCACAAGTAATACAGTGAATCTTACTTTTGTGCCTCCGTTCGAAACTTACATATGACTTATTTAGTAGTTGTTTCTTGCAAGTTTATTATCTGCTGCTTTTAATTATTGTTATACTATATAAAGCTAAATTACCACTCACTGACTGACTGACTCACTCATTGACATAATTGTTCTCCCAGATGGTGGATGGGGAGGTGGGTATATTTTGACAGATTCGTAAACAAGTAACTCTCAAACCTACGGGAAAAGTGCCAAACCTCCCCTTTTCCCCCCCCTTCTCCCCCCCCTCTATCGTATCTCGGAAACTACGAGACCCGTATTTTTTCTTTTTACGGATTCGTATAGAGGAGGCTCGGTAAAGTAAAAACCATTTTTCAAAGTCCCCCCTCCCCGCCCCCCTTCTCCCCCCCTTTAGGCGGATCTCGGAATCTAAGAGACTTGGAACATTTTTTTTTTCAGATTCATTTAGAGGGGCAATGCTTAAGTCGAAATACTTGTGCAACCCCCCCCCCATCACCCCCCCCCTCTTTTTTTTTTATTTTTTTTTCACAAGCCCGCGAGGTGCTTGCACCTCGCGCAACACGCAAATACTAAACCCCTCCATCAACCCCCGCCTTTTTTTTTTTTTTTTCACAAGCACGCGAGGTGCTTGCACCTCGCGCAACACGCAAATACTAGTTATACTATATAAAGCTAGATTACCACTCACTGACTCACTCATTGACATAATTGTTCTCCCAGATGGTGGATGGGGAGGTGGGTATATTTTGACAGATTCGTAAACAAGTAACTCTCAAACCTACGGGAAAAGTGCCAAACCTCCCCTTTTCCCCCCCCTTCTCCCCCCCCTCTATCGTATCTCGGAAACTACGAGAACCGTATTTTTTGTTTTTTACGGATTCGTATAGAGGAGGCTCGGTAAAGTAAAAACCATTTTTCAAAGTCCCCCCCCCCGCCCCCCTTCTCCCCCCCTTTAGGCGGATCTCGGAATCTAAGAGACTTGGAACATTTTTTTTTTCAGATTCATTTAGAGGGGCAATGCTTTAGTCGAAATACTTGTGCAACCCCCCCCCCCATCACCCCCCCCCTCTCTTTTTTTTTTTTTTTTTTTTTTTTTCACAAGCTCGCGAGGTGCTTGCACCTCGCGCAACACGCAAATACTAAACCCCGCCATCACCCCCCTTTTTTTTTTTCACAAGCACGCGAGGTGCTTGCACCTCGCGCAACACGCAAATACTAAACCCCCCCATTTTTTTTTTTTTTTTCACAAGCACGCGAGGTGCTTGCACCTCGCGCAACACGCAAATACTAGTTATATTATATAAAGCTAGATTACCACTCACTCATTGACATAATTGTTCTCCCAGATGGTGGATGGGGAGGTGGGTATATTTTGACAGATTCGTAAACAAGTAACTCTCAAACCTACGGGAAAAGTGCCAAACCTCCCCTTTTCACCCCCCTTCTCCCCCCCCCCCCTATCGTATCTCGGAAACTACGAGACCCGTATTTTTTTCTTTTTACGGATTCGTATAGAGGAGGCTCGGTAAAGTAAAAACCATTTTTCAAAGTCCCCCTTCTCCCCCCCTTTAGGCGGATCTCGGAATCTAAGAGACTTGGAACATTTTTTTTTTCAGATTCATTTAGAGGGGCAATGCTTTAGTCGAAATACTTGTGCAACCCCCCCCCCCCATCACCACCCCCTATTATTTTTTTTTTTTTCACAAGCTCGCGAGGTGCTTGCACCTCGCGCAACACGCAAATACTAACCCCCCCCCCCATCTCCCCCGCCCCCCCCACCTTTTTTTTTTCACAAGCACGCGAGGTGCTTGCACCTCGCCCAACACGCAAATGCTTGATTTAGAGGGGCAATGCTTTAGTTTTATTCACAAGCACGCGAGGTGCTTGCACCTCGCGCAACACGCAAATACTTGATTTAGAGGGGCAATGCTTTAGTTTTTTTCACAAGCACGCGAGGTGCTTGCACCTCGCGCAACACGCAAATACTAAACCCCCCCCATCACCCCCGCCTGTTTTTTTTTTTTTTTTTTCACAAGCACGCGAGGTGCTTGCACCTCGCGCAACACGCAAATTCTTTTTTTTTTCCACAAGCACGCGAGGTGCTTGCACCTCGCGCAACACGCAAATACTAGTTATATCCATACTAATATTATAAATGCGAAAGTAACTCTGTCTGTCTGTCTGTCTGTCTGTCTGTCTGTCTGTCTGTTACCTTTTCACGCCTTAACCGCTGAACCGATTTACATGAAATTTGGCATGGGAATAGTTGAGGACCCTGGGAAGGACATAGGATAGTTTTTATCCCGATGTAAGGTTCCCGCAGGATAGTTTTCGAATTGTATCTTTGTTTCTCTTTCACGCAAAAACTACTGAACGCATCTCAATGAAATTTGGCAAGGAGACAGTTGACATCCTGTAAAAACTAATAATCTATTTTTTATCCCGGAATTCCCACGGGTTTGGGATTCACGCGGGGAAAACCTCCCACTCGAACGAAGTCGCGGACAAAAGCTATCCATACTTTAATACTAATAATATAACTCCATACTTCCATATCCATATCCATACTACCCATACTTCCATATACATCAATACTTCCAAGCTAATCCATATCCATACTTCCATACTTCCATACTAATATTATAAATGCGAAAATAACTCTGTCTGTCTGTCTGTCTGTCTGTCTGTCTGTCTGTCTGTCTGTCTGTTACCTTTTCACGCCTTAACCGCTGATCCGATTTACATGAAATTTGGCATGGGAATAGTTGAGGACCCTGGGAAGGACATAGGATAGTTTTTATCCCGATGTAAGGTTCCCGCAGGATAGTTTTCGAATTGTATCTTTGTTTCTCTTTCACGCAAAAACTACTGAACGCATCTCAATGAAATTTGGCAAGGAGACAGTTGACATCCTGTAAAAACTAATAAGCTATTTTTTATCCCGGAATTCCCACGGGTTTGGGATTCACGCGGGGAAAACCTCCCACTCGAACGAAGTCGCGGACAAAAGCTATCCATACTTTAATCCATACTAATATTATAAATGCGAAAATAACTCTGTCTGTCTGTCTGTCTGTCTGTCTGTCTGTCTGTCTGTCTGTCTGTTACCTTTTCACGCCTTAACCGCTGAACCGATTTACATGAAATTTGGCATGGGAATAGTTGAGGACCCTGGGAAGGACATAGGATAGTTTTTATCCCGATGTAAGGTTCCCGCAGGATAGTTTTCGAATTGTATCTTTGTTTCTCTTTCACGCAAAAACTACTGAACGCATCTCAATGAAATTTGGCAAGGAGACAGTTGACATCCTGTAAAAACTAATAAGCTATTTTTTATCCCGGAATTCCCACGGGTTTGGGATTCACGCGGGGAAAACCTCCCACTCGAACGAAGTCGCGGACAAAAGCTATCCATACTTTAATACTAATAATATAACTCCATACTTCCATATCCATATCCATACTATCCATACTTCCATATACATCAATACTTCCAAGCTAATCCATATCCATACTTCCATACTAATATTATAAATGCGAAAGTAACTCTGTCTGTCTGTCTGTCTGTCTGTCTGTCTGTCTGTCTGTCTGTTACCTTTTCACGCCTTAACCGCTGAACCGATTTACATGAAATTTGGCATGGGAATAGTTGAGGACCCTGGGAAGGACATAGGATAGTTTTTATCCCGATGTAAGGTTCCCGCAGGATAGTTTTCGAATTGTATCTTTGTTTCTCTTTCACGCAAAAACTACTGAACGCATCTCAATGAAATTTGGCAAGGAGACAGTTGACATCCTGTAAAAACTAATAAGCTATTTTTTATCCCGGAATTCCCACGGGTTTGGGATTCACGCGGGGAAAACCTCCCACTCGAACGAAGTCGCGGACAAAAGCTATCCATACTTTAATACTAATAATATAACTCCATACTTCCATATCCATATCCATACTATCCATACTTCCATATACATCAATACTTCCAAGCTAATATTATAATAATACGAAAGTAACTGTCTGTCTGTTACCTTTTCACGCCCAAACCGCTGAACCGATTTAGATGAAATTTGGCATGGGAATAGTTTAGGACCCTGGGAAAGACATAGCATAGGTTTCGTCCCGGAAATCATTCCTAAAGGGTGTAAAAGGGGTGTTAGAATTTCGTATAGGGAATCAATAATACACTTAGACCGCTAAACCGATTTCGATGAAATTTGGTATGGAGATAGTTTTAGACCCTGGAAAAGACATAGTATAGGGTTATTCCCGGAAATCATACCTAAAAGATGTAAAAATAGTGTTGGAATTTTGTATAGGGAATCAATGATGTCCCCGACCTCCCCACCCAAATAATACACTTGACCGCTAAACCGATTTGGATGAAATTTGCTATGGAGATAGTTTAAGACCCTGGAAAAGACATAAGATAGTTTTTATCCTGGAAATCATTCCTTAAGGATGTAAAGGGGTTTTGGGACTTTGTATTCCCCCTCTCAATTCATTCAAATTGCGTATTCAAGAACCACTCATAACATTTTTTTTAAACTACACAACTGCATGTAGGCTAAAAGTACAAATCTTTGTTTAGAGCTGGGGTCGAACCCACGTCATGCACCAGTTAACAGTTACGCCAATCATGTCACTTAAATTTTAACCAATCAAGTTAATATACGAATCATTTCTATTTCAAAATCGGGGCAATATGCGTTTGCCCTTTTGAAAATAGAAGAAGATCGTGTGGCAACAGATATCAACGGGATGATTTATTTGACCTGAACTGAATCTGAAACTGAAACTGAAGCTGAAACTGAAACTGAAGTTGAAACTATAGCTGAATCTGAAACTGAAACCAAAACTGAAGCTGAAGCAGAAACTAATTCTGAAACTGAAACCAAAACTGAAGCTAAAGCTGAAACTGGAACTGTAGCTGAAACTGAAACTGAAGTTGAAACTGTAGCTGAATCTGAAACTGAAACCAAAACTGAAAATGACGCTGAAACCAAACTGAAGCTGAAGCTGAAACTGACGCTGAAACCAAACTGTAGCTGAAACTGAAACTAAAGCTGAAGCTGAAACTGATGCTGAAACCAAAACTGAAGTTGAAGCTGAAACTGGAACTGTAGCTGAAACTGACGCTGAAAACAAACTGAAGCTGAAGCTGAAACTGACGCTGAAACCAAACTGAAGCTGAAACTGAAACTAAAGCTGAAGCTGAAACTGATGCTGAAACCAAAACTGAAGTTGAAGCTGAAACTGGAACTGTAGCAGAAACTGACGCTGAAAACAAACTAAAACTGAAGCTGAAACTGGAACCAAACTGAAGCTGAAACTGAAACTGATGCTGAAACCAAAACTGTAGCTGAAACTGAAATTGAAGCTGAAACTGGAACTGTAGCTGAAACTGACGCTGAAACTGGAACTGTAGCTGAAACTGACGCTGAAACCAAACTGAAACTGAAGCTGAAACTGACGCTGAAACCAAACTGAAACTGAAGCTGAAACTGAAACCAAAACTGAAGCTGAAGCTGAAACTGAAGCTGAAACTGGAACTGAAACCAAACTGAAACATAAGCTGAAACTGTAGCTGAATCTGAAACTGATACCAAAACTGAAGCTGAAGCTGAAACTGAATCTGAAACTGAAAATTAAGCTGAAACTGTAGCTGAATCTGAAACTGATACCAAAACTGAAGCTGAAGCTGAAACTGGAACTGAAGCTGAAACTGGAACTGAAGCTGAAACTGGAACTGTAACTGAAACTGCCGCTGAAACCAAAGTGAAGCTGAAGCTGAAACTGACGCTGAAACCAAACTGAAACTAAAGCTGAAGCTGAAACTGATGCTGAAACCAAAACTGAAGTTGAAGTTGAAACTGGAACTGTAGCTGAAACTGACGCTGAACTCAAACTGAAACTGAAGCTGAAACTGAAACCAAACTGAAGCTGAAACTGAAACTGATGCGGAAACCAAAACTGTAGCTGAAACTGAAATTGAAGCTGAAACTGGAACTGTAGCTGAAACTGACGCTGAAACTGGAACTGTAGCTGAAACTGACGCTGAAACCAAACTGAAACTGAAGCTGAAACTGACGCTAAAACTAAACTGAAACTGAAGCTGAAACTGAAACCAAAACTAAAGCTGAAGCTGAAACTGAAGCTAAAACTGGAACTGAAACCAAACTGAAACATAAGCTGAAACTGAAACCAAACTGAAGCTGAAACTGAAACTGATGCTGAAACCAAAACTGAAGCTGAAGCTGAAACTGAAACTGAAGCTGAAATTGGAACTGTAGCTGAAACTGACGCTGAAACCAAACTGAAGCTGAAGCTGAAACTGACGCTGAAACCAAACTGAAGCTGAAACTGAAACTGGAACTGTAGCTGAAATTGACGCTGAAACCGAACTGAAACTGAAACCAAACTGAAGTTGAAACTGAAACTGATGCTGAAACCAAAACTGAAGCTGAAACTGAAGCTGAAACTGGAACTGTAGCTGAAACTGACGCTGAAACCAAACTGAAGCTGAAACTGAAACTGGAACTGTAGCTGAAATTGACGCTGAAACCGAACTGAAGCTGAAACTGAAACTGAAACCAAACTGTAGTTGAAACTGAAACTGATGCTGAAACCAAAACTGAAGCTGAAGCTGAAACTGAAGCTGAAACTGGAACTGTAGCTGAAACTGACGCTGAAACCAAACTGAAGCTGAAGCTGAAACTGGAACTATAGCTGAAACTGACGCTGAAACCAAGCTGAAGCTGAAACTGAAACTAAAGCTGAAGCTGATGCTGAAACCAAAACTGAAGCTGAAGCTGAAACTGAAACCAAACTGAAGCTGAAACTGAAACTGATACTTAAACCAAAACTGAAGCTGAACCTGAAACTGAAACTGAAACTGTAGTTACATACATAGTGAACGTAGTCCAAGATACAGATAATTTAATAAACCACGTTTATTCTGATTTGAAAACAAATATGAGGGATAAAGTATGGCTGCGTGAAAGAATAATTTTGGCACCAACTAACGAAATTGTAGGGCAGATCAACGAAAAGATTATGTCTCATGTGGATTGTGATGTTGTTGAGTATCTGTCCGTCGACATTGTCATGGATACAAAGCAAGTGACGTCGTACTCTGTAGAGTTTATCAACTCTCTGGAATTGTCAGGGTACCCCATCACATTATTTGAGGCTTTAACTTGGTGTCCCAGTCCTGTTGATGCGTAATCAGGGCGCACCAAGGCTCTATAATGGCATGCGACTACAAATTACATACCTTGGATGCAATGTTTTCAAGCAATAATTATGACAGGAACAGCAAGCGGTGAAAACGTATTTATTCCTCACATTCAGTTCGAAAAACTCAAACTTCCCCTAAAAGCGGCATTCGCAATGACCATAAACAAAGCTCAAGGACAGACACTGAAAGTAGCAGGTGTACATTTAGAAAAAGATTGCTTTTCCCATGGGCAATTGTATGTGGCGTGCTCACGAGTATTAAGCGTACAAAATCAACACGCCAAGGACAGGAAAACCAGAAACGTAGTTTACAAAAATGTATTGTAAACTACGTTATTGGTTTTAGATAGATAAATTTTAAATACTGTCTGTCTGTTTTTGGGGATGGATGGACCCTGGTGATGGTTTTTTTAAATATTATTATGCGTTTTTTAACCACCCAAAAAGATACGGTACAACTTTTTGGCAACAACGATTATTGACAAAGTGTAAATTAACGCGGGCGAAGCCGCGGGCAAAAGCTAGTACTATATAAAGCTAGATTACCACTCACTCATTGACAGAATTGTTCTCCCAGATGGTGGATGGGGAGGTGGGTATATTTTGACAGATTCGTAAACAAGTAACTCTCAAACCTACGGGAAAAGTGCCAAACCTCCCCTTTTCCCCCCCCTTCTCGCCCCCCCCTATCGTATCTCGGAAACTACGAGACCCGTATTTTTTTCTTTTTACGGATTCGTATAGAGGAGGCTCGGTAAAGTAAAACCATTTTTCAAAGTCCCCCCCCCCGCCCCCCTTTTCCCCCGCTTTAGGCGGATCTCGGAATCTAAGAGACTTGGAACATTTTTTTTTCAGATTCATTTAGAGGGGCAATGCTTTAGTCAAAATACTTCTGCAACCCCCCCCCCCATCATCCCCCCCTTTTTTTTTTTTTTTTTTTTCACAAGCACGCGAGGTGCTTGCACCTCGCGCAACACGCAAATACTTGATTTAGAGGGGCAATGCTTTAGTTTTTTTCACAAGCACGCGAGGTGCTTGCACCTCGCGCAACACGCAAATACTAGTTATACTATATAAAGCTAAATTACCACTCACTCACTGACTGACTCATTGACATAATTGTTCTCCCAGATGGTGGATGGGGAGGTGGGTATATTTTGACAGATTCGTAAACAAGTAACTCTCAAACCTACGGGAAAAGTGCCAAACCTCCCCTTTTCACCCCCCTTCTCCCCCCTCCCTATCGTATCTCGGAAACTACGAGACCCGTATTTTTTGTTTTTTACGGATTCGTATAGAGGAGGTTCGGTAAAGTAAAAACCATTTTTCAAAGTCCCCCCCCCGCCCCCCTTCTCCCCCCCTTTAGGCGGATCTCGGAATCTAAGAGACTTGGAACATTTTTTTTTTCAGATTCATTTAGAGGGGCAATGCTTTAGTCGAAATACTTGTGCAACCCCCCCCCCCCCCATCACCCCCCCCCTCTTTTTTTTTTTTTTTTCACAAGCACGCGAGGTGCTTGCACCTCGCGCAACACGCAAATACTTTTTTTTTTCACAAGCACGCGAGGTGCTTGCGCCTCGCGCAACACGCAAATACTAGTTATATATTATATTCTTGAATAAATAAATAAAAATAACTTTTTATACTCCTTAATATTTTTTCGCATTTAGTGCAATAACTTTTATTGAATATGAAAACAGGTAAAAATTAAATAAAAAGCAGTTTATATCAAAATCAACATTTTTATTGATAAAAATTATTGATATATTATTACAAAATCCCGAAATTCCGGAGGCATATCCATATTAATATATACGTGCCAGTTCATTGACCCCAAATCAATCTACCTACTCCGATCTCTGGTCATGATCCACCTTCGTGGATGTCGTATATCTACGGATTTTGCATCCTTAGGACATAAGGGGATCTTTCCCACAACAACAAAAAAAGGACAAGCCAGTTTCCTCGCGACGTTTTCTTTCACTGTTTTGAAAGCAGTGCTGATGATGAAAAATTACATAAAGTAACCTACCTCTGGGTGCGAACCCACGACTACAATTCGTAAGTCTTACCTGTTATCACTTTCCCAGCGCCGCTCTTCACTGGGCCATAAGTCCTGATTATTTACTTACCATTTAAATTCAAGTGCGTTCATTTAATGTTGTTGTTGCGATGTGATAGTCATATGTTTGTGAATTAATAACAGCTGTAAGGCTGCGTTTCCACCAGAGATGTGCGAGGATGCGTAGCGAGGGATGTGTTTGTAAAGAACCAATAGAATCGCTTCATTTACCTCGCCTCGGTCAGCACAGCTCTGGTGGAAACGCCTCAGTGTAGCTAGATTTTTGCGCATACAAAACAAGCGAGGGATGTGTGCGAGGAATGCGCATTTTCACAGCTCCGCTACACATCCTCGTAGGCACATTTTCATCGCACAGCTTTGGTGGAAACGCCCACACATTTTCACAGCACAGCTAGACATCCTCGCACGACACATTTCCATCGCACATCTCTGGTGGAAACGCAGCCTAAAGGTATATATAGTATATATAGTCCAGGGTAAAGCAACGCGTGCCGAGTTCGGTATGTGGATGGGTGACCATCTTAACATACCGAGGCTTCTTCTTACGCCAGTCGCTTAGTGAAGTACGTCGAGAAACTTCGACATAAATCTAGAATGTTCGAGACACTAACGCCATCTAGCGGCGAGTAGCAGGAATGAGTATATCTAGTCGAGACACTAACGCCATCTAGCGTCGAATAGCGGTACTGTGTACCTCGTGTAGCTTCCTGGAATATTCTGGGTAGTATAAACAGTGAGTCGATTTTACAGGAATGTTCTGGAATTCATAGACCGGGGTATAAATAGATCGCAAAGGAACGCGGGCAGTCAGTCTTATTACGAGGCGAATACGCGATATAACCGAAGCAAGTGAATTTTAGTGCGATTTAAGTGTTAAGTGACAAGTGTTGTGGTGCGAATAATTGTGTTAAATATTTATTTTGTGTTTAATTAATTAAAGTGTTAATTTTGGTTTAATTGGCATTAATTATTTCTATCCCGAACCCCAGCTCGTAACAATAAGATGAGCTGTTAATCCCAGCTATCATTGTTAAGGCACAGGTTAAGGGTCTTCAGAAGACAGTAATCTGACGATGGTCTTTCAACCGAAGGGGTATCGTGATATTCAGTAATTGAGTTATGTAGGTTCAGCTCACCTTTGCCACGGTAACCATGCATATAGCTAATTACTCCTTGGAAATGGTGCAGTGTGTATTGAATCAGTTCAAATATTCATAAACTACCTCTTACAAATAAATAGTCTAGGTACCCCTTAGTTAACTAAGTCATAAGTAATATTTAAAAGTATCTTGAAATATTTTTACGCATCTAACTAACGATGATAGGTACTAATTCGATGAGGTTTTTGTATGTGAATTTACTTTATTCCAAAACTGACTACCCACTGCATGCAATATGCATGTTGCATATTCGATATTCAGTGATTCCATACAAATGATCTATTTATAGATAAACTGAAAGCTCGCCAAATATAAATAGTGTGTATTTATCTAGCTTGAGAGCTTGCAGCCACAGAGAGCTCTTTGCATAACATGATTTTGTATCATTGTAGCGGCATCTATACCGTAACATAGGAACTATAAAAATCAACCTGACGTCTTACAAATTCTACATCGCGGTATCAAATTTGAAAAGAAAGAAAATCGAAAATTCGAAAACCTTCGTGGATATCCTCCGACCTGGGCGAGCGAAAGGTCTACTAGAGTCTGACTATTGTGAGAGAATTGTGGAAGGCGAGTTCAAATGTTTGAGCACTCGAGGAAACACATGGTGGTTTTAGAGAAGTAATACAGTCATGCCTAGATTTATTTTATTTATTTTGGCACATAGCAACAGTAAAGATTTACTTTTATTAAGATATCAAAGTTCGCAGCGCAAGACAACAACCGTCGGCCAGTTGCGTCGGACAACTCCCATCTGGTCAAAGATGTCTGCCTTTTTAATGTAGGTTTAGGAAGCTCTACTGCATAACTCTTTAGTATAACGTAAAATTACGCCAGCATCATTCGAGGGGATATACAGAACTGTCAAGTCCAACAATAACTAGCAAATAACCTAACACAGCGTACAAGAATAAACGATGCAGTCTAGCTCTGTATCTATGTTAAATATAATGAAGTTACATAAAACAAGCAAATAAAAAACTAAACTACGTTCCGTTTATGGTAATGGCTAAGAAAAATTTCCATTTTCTCCCCAGTAAAAACTATACACAACTATCAGATAATTTTAATTGTCCGAGTCCATTGTGAAATGTTCACAAAAAGTTCAAATAGATTTCCAAGCCAACGCGACGCTTTCTGGCCGTTTTGCATTGTAAGATAAATTCCTTTTGCCGAATCCTTAAGTTCCTTAGTTCTTCCCCGCCATTTCTTTTACTAATTATTGCTCCACAGAGGCGGTACTGTGGGAAATGGGCGTAATAAGATCTTTTGTAATCCCATTTATTAATTTTCGTCTCTCATTATTCTCTTCCTTTACAGCGGCTGGTTCTAAACAAGTCGGTCGTGTTGCCCGTGTCGGTTGTGTCGGCGAGCGTAATTAAATTTCAAAGAGATTTCTGTGTCACCCGGAAACGATGTTTCATTTTAAAGCCGTGTTGTTTGCAAGGTTACAAATTGTTATTTCTTACGACTGGTGTATTCTCTTTTTGGGTTAAATCATTAGTGGCTCGTCACGCTCTAGGTGGAGTCAGAGGGAGTGTCAGACTTCTACTGACTAAAAACCCACCTTGTTGCTTCAGTTGCCCTTTCATTCGGGGCATCAGTATCTCGTAAGAACATTCCCTCAACCCAACCTAAAGCAATGGCCCTATTGAGCAACGTAATTACTGTTGACAGCTCTTTGAGGTAACGCATAGAACAAGTCACACCGACGTTGACTCGGGACTTAACTGTGTTGTTTCAAAGATATTGTTTTGCTGGGAGAACTGATTATAATATCGTTTACACATTTGGGCAGGCATTCTTATGCTGAGAACTACTTGAGATAGACTAAGGACCGACACTTAGTCTTAATGCTAGGCTAAACTTCATTATCTGTAGCTAAGTGTTGGTTTTAGTATCTGCAGACATACTAAAACATCAGTGCTGGTGTTCAAATCTGTCTCTAACTACTCAGACATTATTCGACCAAATCCATTTTCCATTACGACTAGACGTTCTGTAACTAAACTGAAACTTCAGATACAAAGTACAATCCACCACTATCATTGTGAGCGACTAATTACAGACGAAGTTCACCTATCTTATGTCTCACTAATCTACGGTATTCGCTACTTAAGGATCAAGGCGGTGCGGTATTGTATGGGTACTGAATGAACTTGGTGTGATCGGTAATTTGCAGACTATTACTAAGTCTGCTTTTATAAAGTTTTGCTTCTTTTATCATGATTTATGGTATAATTTTGCCTGACAATGCTGCAAAATAATATAGCTAAGATTATTATAAAAGTCTAGATACCGCATCGTGTTGACGAGCAACGAAAAAAAAAATTAACAAGAAATAGAACCGACTTCTTTATCAAAACACTACAAAGCCAAAAATAACTTTAATTTCGGAAGTCGGTGTTATTGGTTTTGGATTTTCTAATTTTTTTCACACCGCCTTCCGAAATTAAAGTTATTTTTGGCTTTGTAGTGTTTTGATATGGAAGTCGATTCTATTTTTTGTTAAAAATTTTTTTTCACGTTTATTAGTGGGTCGGTTAGTAATTTATCTAGTTATAAAAGCCATAATGTCAACAACTTATCACCTTTTACAAAATATTGCTTTTCCCGATGCATAGCTGTTAATTTTTGAGGAGTTCTCCTGGTACTTGACCATCAGCTTTACATCACTATACTCGTATATATATATTGCGACGAGCATAAAGTGTTTAACATCCGTACTCAAGTAATCGAATCGCAATCCATGAAATACTTATTATTGAGTAGTTTCAGTGGCCATCTGTGGTCTTCATCATCAGTTCAACTTCCCCAAATGGTTCTTTTCAAAAGCAACTGCTCAAGGTACTATAAGAAATACCCAAAACGCTATATGTGTGTGTATCCAGATTTCGTAACAATGAGACCAACTAGAAAGTATACCCTTTCAAACGCAAAAAGAATTTTCCAAATCGGTCCAGCCGTCTCCGAGTTATGAGGTAACATACATTAAAAAAAAGTTCAAGACGAACCAACCTCCTTTTTTTGAAGTCGGTTAAAAATGACACTGCGGCGGAGTTTTTGGCGGAGGTTTTCAAAACTGCGCAAGGTTCGATGGAAAAGCATGATTAGTTTCAATACATTTCAAAAGGCCTTGGTTTATTAGTGACAAAGTATTAAAAACAACATGTACCGGTTATTATAGGCTACCAAACTGTCACAAAGTAAATTCAAATTATGTAGGACTTTTTTTTTATTTTTTGACAAACGATATCGCCAGGGTTGCGGGAATGTTTCAACGAGATACCGCGGCCCAGAACCTAAGGGCAGTTGAAGGAACAGGGTGGGTTTTTAGTCGGTAGAATTCTGTAGGAGAAGTCATCAGATGATTTTCCCATAGAAAGAAAGACGCATCCACTACAACAAACACCCATAACGTGAATTTGAACAATTATTGTTCTCAGACATTATGTAGAACAATTTAAACATTATCTTCGATCATGTTTTTCAATAAAACATTCTTCAAAAGTATTCAAGTTACGCTACAGTCTTGTTACTCTAATATTCTTAATTTCTTTTGAAGAAATTTTTTTCCACTTTAATTGGCTCCGTTGTCATGAGGAAAAAGAAAAGTTCGCTCAATAATAATACATAACAAATCATAACTACCAACTTCATGAGTCGAGTTAAGAAAATATATTTTTTTTAACTTTACCTTTTTTATTGAAAATAGGTTCGCTTTTGACCACTATCTCACCTGATGGTAAGTGATGATGTGGTCGAAGATGGAGCACACTTACCTAAAAGTAACCAATTCACTCTTGACTTAAAGACTCCTAGGTTGTAGCTGTCGGGAAACACAGACTCCGGCAGAGAACACTCCTTAGCCGTACGCACAATGAACGTATTCCCAAAACGTTAAGTGCGCATGGGTGGGATGTCCTCCATGTAAGAATTAAGTACTTCTGTATTGTGGGCGCGTTTGCAAATATATGTTAGCAAAATGCTGGCTCTTACTCGTCTCTTCGTTCTTAGCCCTTGTGTTATTCTAGACTTTATTTTAATCTACCTCTGTCTGAAATATCATGATTAACACAAAGAAACATCCAAACTTTTTATCTGCTTAACCTTTAAGTCGAACCGTATGCAGCTGAATAGTAGTATTTGACCTCTACAACCCTGTAGCTGGATAACACAGTACCCTTGTCAGGACCAATGTCATCCTGCCGGGGTGCGGGAATGTTCTAACGATATACCGCGGCCCCAGAACTTAAGGGCAGCTGAAGAAACAGGATGGGTTTTTAGGCAGTACACATCTGATACTCCCTTCCTCTCCACCCAGAGCGGGAGAAGTTATTCGATGATTTTCCCAACCAGAAAAAAAGGACCAGTGTCATAGAGTATGTCAACTAACAGACGGCGTTCCCGTTAACCCGCAATAGTATAGCATCAAACATGCAAAAAAAAATTACCATTAGAAAACAAAATGTTTATTTTTTTTTTTTAATATTAAAACATTCAATAAAAATGTTAAATTGATACGTAAAAGAAACATTCTGTACACGCGTACTTGAAGGACGGCAACGTCGCAATTTATTTATGAATGACGGGCCGCGTGTGCGGCGATCTAATTGATGTGCTTATACTATTGCGGGTTAACGGGAACGCCCTCAGTTAACATACTGTATTTTCTGGTTTCTGACTACCAGTAACAACTGTTAATGTTAAAATGTTCACCCATCCACAATTTGACCTTGGCAAGTGTTACTTAACCTCGAAGCTCGACCCGTGGCGCTGTTATTATTTAGCCATGAGCTTTTAAATTTATAATATTAGTAGAACGTACACAAAGTTGAGCTACACGATAACTGACAAATGCTTGCACTGTCTGGACAGGTCCGCTCAAATTTGCGTGGTTATTTCCTCAAAAGAATACCACAGACATGAACCTACATGCTTCTCATATAAAAATACAAATTTACTGGACTTTAAAAGAGACTATGACCTCTGAGTTTGTTTCGGTGTTTCTTCTCAGAGTAGTCAGTTAGGAAATACCGGCTCATCTAGCTAAACTTAACACGCAAAAAAACATGACGTGTAAAAGTGTTATTTATAACCAATTTACAAAATAAATATTTCATTTCATTTCATTTCATTTCATTTCAAAGAGCCAGTTTATACTACCTGGAGGCCATACAAATATTTGTTCCGTACGGGAATCGAACATGTGACGCGCAGCGCAGCAACCAATCGCTGAACCACTGCGCCAGGCGTGTCTTCAATATCAGATTAGTAATAATAGTGACAATATTGCACATTTTCCCGTTATAAAAAGTAGCCTTGTTTATTTTATATTGTAAACTCTAATCCCTTAAAGCAAGCCATTTTCACATAATTAGTAGGATAAAATAAACCTTTTCTTTTTTTTGTTGATAGTGTAGCGTTTGGCTAACATCGAACCTGTTCGTAAGCTATTCTTCTTATCGTGTGGGTAGTAAGGTCTAACGAACCCATACACCCTAGTGTCAAAGTTTCTAGACCGCCTCAAGGGCCTCTGACGTGGTCTATTTTGACGACCGCCATTTGGCGACCGGGACCACCGGCTTATACGTGCCTTCCGAAGCACGGAACCATCTTTTTATCAGACAATCAGGTGATTCAGGCCTGCAATGTCCTAGCCAAACTGGAAACAACTTCACAAAGTATGCTTCCCGCGGGAATCGAACCCACGACCACCGTGTCACGAGGCAAACGCCTAAACCACTCGACCACGGAGGCAGTAAGCTATGATGTGGTTGAACATGAGGCACGCTTACCTATTTACTCCCAGGTTAAAACCATCAAGAAACACAAACGGCAGCGGTGAATTTCGCTTCTAAAATGGACGCGCAATGAAAGTGGTGCTCCATTTTTTTATTCATGTATCGATGGTCATCGCCGTTCGTCTTTTCGCTAAAGGCTAAATTCTTCCCAAAAATTACTAGCGGAATACAGAAGCTGAGGATTAAGGAAATCAAACAAACAGTTTGAGGAACCAACACATCTCCGTTACCACTAAGACATCTACGTTCAACAGTAACAAGATTTAAACCAACAAAGTACGTATCATTACGTCTCCGACACCAGAATGAAAAGAGAATGAAAACGCTCATACATTAAGGAGAGTGCCAATTAGTTCGTGTGAGTAAAATGTAATGTATCTAATTATCTAGATTGTTTCGCATTGCCTTGAACTGTCGCTGAAAATACGTGGATTTTAAGGTAAAATAATAACGGTAATGGTACGGGAATGATGCTATATAGTACATATTCGTCTTTTTAGAATGTAAGAAATATTATGAGATTATTTTGATTCTTCTTATATTTATTTTGATGAAGGAGCTCGTGGATAAATAATAACAGGCACGCGGGAAAAGCACTCGGGTCAACGGCCGCGCAGACGTTCGTCGTAGGTATCGGGGAGAATAACTATGGATTCGTGGTCGATTTCGACTTTTGTTTTTCACAATGGTAAATCTGCCATTTTTTGTTTCTAATATTTTACTTGTTTATAAAACGATTGTATTACCAAGACAAAACCATTTCGCTTCGGGAAAACAACCATTAAAATTTCACGGTGTATATATAAAATTGTATTCAAGGTTAAGCAACACTTGCACAGATCTGTCTATGGATGAGTGAGCATCTTCACATATCCGAATTCCTCCATGCCGGACAACACGTTAAGCCGTTGGCTGTCATTGGAACATCTTTGACAGTATTTACGGGTAGTCAGAAGCCAGAAAATCCGACACTGGTCTTGTCAAGGGGTATCCCCAGCTACTGGGTAGTGGAGGTCAGACCCCTGCATATTTGGGAAAAGATTAAGCAGGTGGTGTTGATGAGTGTACCTTAATAGATGAATACATGCTGACTTTTATGTAGGTATTTAATATCCACGCACACATAGTATAACATTGTTTTTTTTTTATTTTATTACTAGCTTCCGCCCGCGACTTCGTCCACATGGAAAAAAAAATCCCCCGATTTTGAAACATTCTTCATTAGTGCTCCGCTCCTATTTGTCTTAGCGTGATGATATATAGCCTATAGCCTTCCTCGATAAATGGGCTATCTAACACTGAAAGAATTTTTCAAATCAGAACCGCAGTTCCTGAGATTAGCGCGTTCAAGCAAACAAACAAACAAACAAACAAACAAACAAACTCTTCAGCTTTATAATATTAGTATAGATTTAATGTATCAGTGTACTTTGTTCGCCCACTGCACGCACCGATATTTTTGTGTAACACCAATTAGACCCATTATAAGGGCTCTCTTTCCAAAGATACAGACAGGTTTTCTGCCTAGTTTAGGAAGAGTGTACGACTAAACGCCGACAGACACTACGGCGAAGGACTGAACACCGACAAGACTTTACTTCGACGGAATTCTTCGCCGACAGGACACTTCACCGATGGGACACTTCGCCGACAAGACACTTCACCGACAGGACACTTCGCCGACAGGGCTCATCAGCGACACAACTTATCATCAATAATCATATACTTACTTTGGAAATCGATTATGCTTTTATTTTTATGAATATTTTAACAAACCTCTAAATAAATTAAACAAAAATAATTTATTTAAACAAACCTCTTAGTAACAATAAAAATATCACAAAACCAAAATCATTTTTTAATTTAATATTACATTATGTTTTAAAATTAATAATATAGGATAAACCTTTTAAAAATGCGATCACATCTAAATTGTTTTTGTTGTTCAAATGCACCACCAACCTTTCGTTAATTACATTAATTTTCTTCTTCCGTGGTTTTATTATGCCCGCTGGTAGTCTCTCAATTTCGCATTTTGTATTTTTTTTGTTCCTTTTTAATTTCATCCATAGTTTTAAATATATTCCATTTTTTCTATTATTTAGCAATGTGTTCGCCCTATTGTGCCAACTTTCGACAGCGTTTTGTGTAGTTGGTGTGCCTACTTCAATGGAATCTGATATTGACCATCTCTAGGGGGAACGTGGGTGACACTTTTGTAACCAATACTTTTAATGAGCTCGTATTGATCATATTATTTTAAATTTTGTAATCATTGCTGTCAATATAATAGTTCATTACTTGGTGCGATTCTAGTGGTAAAACTTTGTCATCGATTTCATTAAAAGCTGCTGGAATTTCTACTGCAGGTAAAAATGCCAGTGCAACCAAATGTCTAATTTTGAATGCAAAATCACAGTTTGTCTCCATACAAGTTTTCCAATCCTGCTTCTTGTATGTGCCTCCATATACTTTGTCTTAAATGAAAATAGCAACATTTATTCCTGCTTTCTAGGAATGCGCGTTTACAAGCATTAATTGCTGATTTTTCAAAGTCAGTTATAATCGTTTTTGGATTTACATGCAAATTAAATTTATTCAGAATATGCATTTTTATTCTTTTTCTTCTTTTACCACGCCTGCTCCCTTTACTTGGGGTCGGCTCTCCTCGTTTTAAGGCGCCAGGACACTCTGTCTTGGGTTGTCTGTGCTTTCAGCTGAGCTCGCTCCATATCCTTGCCAGCGGTTGTCCACCACGTGGCTGGCGGTCTTCCTCTGCCCTTTCTGGTCTCTGGGATAGCCAGTGCCTTTTTCACTGGATGTCCTTCTCGCCTCATGACATGGCCAAACTATCTCAGCCTGCTCTCAACCATCTTTTCTGCAATGGGAGCGACTTTGAAGGAGCCTCTCATGTACTCATTGCGTACTTTATCGAGTCTGGTCACTCCCGCTGCCCATCTCAATATCTTCAGTTCGTTTGTGCTCATTTTCTGTTCGTGTGCTTTTTTTACGGCTCAGCACTCAGAACCGTATAGCATCGCTGGTCTAACGGCCGTTTTGTAGACTTTGCCCTTGAGTTGTATCGGCATTCGATTGTCACAGAGTACTCCTGTCAGCGTTCTCCATCTCAGCCATGCAGCACTGACTCTATGTGTAACATCGGCGTCTATGTCTAAGTTATTGGATAATACTAAATACCTGGGATTTAAATTGGCTTGTTTTTGGTACTGGCTGGCCGTCAATGTGTATCACGGTGTTATCTGGTTGGTTATTGAAGCTGCACTTAAGATACTCGGTTTATTTGCGACTGATACGTAGTCCATTGTCTTCTAGCGCTTGTCTCCATTGCTGAAGGGTGGTGTTTAATTTATTTGCGCATTTGTCTATTATGACAATATCATCTGCATACAGTATGCACCATGGTAGAGAGGACTGGATGTTTTTTGTAAGATAGTCCATAGGCAGGTTAAATAGGAAAGGGCTGAGTGCGGATCCCTGATGCACCCCAACTTTAACCTCAAAAGGTTCGCTTAGTCCGGCCAGGCTTCTCACTTGTGTGCTGATGCCAGCATACATATCTTGCACAAGGGTGATGTAGTGTTAAGGAATTTGCTGTGCCCTCATAGATTGACATACTAATCTTTAAGAAATTTATTATTACAACTGTGTAATTACAAGCAAAGCATAATCGATTTCCAAAGTAAGTATCTGATTATCGATGATAAGTTGTGTCACTGATGAGCCCTGTCGGCGAAGTGTCCTGTCGGCGAAGTGTCTTGTCTGCGAAGTGTCCCATCGGTGAAGTGTCCTGTCGGCGAAGAATCCCGTCGAAGTAAAGTCTTGTCGGTGTTCAGTCCTTCGACGTAGTGTCTGTCGGCGTTTAGTCGTACGCTCGTTTAGGAAAGGGAGGACAATAACTCATCTTATTATTTTCTATATGATTTCTAAGTATAAGACAACTCTGTACTTACATTGATCATAAATGTACAAATAATTTGCACGCTTGTTAATTATTAGGTATTTTTAAGACATATAGCTTTTAGAATATTGTTTTAGAGTATTGTTTGATGTATCTCTATAGGTTTACGTAGACCTACGTGTGTAAAACGCCTAGTCAGCATGATTTTATCACATTTCTTCTACAGTTTTATCAGAATATTTTAGCCTACTTTCACAAAATTTATTGAATTATACACTTAAATCCTTCCTCATGATTTCATTGTGCGTACGGTTAAGGAGTGGAATTCGCTGCTGGAGTCTGTGTATCCTGGTATCTATAACCTGGGTGTCTTTAAGTGAATAGTTTATTTCTAGGCAAGCGTGGTTTATCTTCGACCACATCATCGTTTACCACCAGATGAGACAGTAGTCAAACGCGAACTAATTATCAATAAAAAAATAATAATGACGTCTATTTTGGTGGAAACTGTTCAATATTTTTGAGTCAATCACAAATAGACTGACAGACATACGTGGCGGAAGATTTGGTTTTATAATAACTATGAGGTGATTTTAGAAGCAACATAATAGAAACAAACAACAAATAGTAGACATTTTGAACAGAATAAGTACAAAGCTTTTAAATTTTTCAACAATTTTATCTTTGAACGTGACTACCTGATCAGTAAAGAACACCTTGTACATTTAAATGTTTGAACAAACAAACTGCGACAGCCTGAATGTGAATAGATTCAATTTTCTAGTTTTTTTTTTCAACTGTTCAGTCTTCGACTGAAACGCAAGTAATAAGCGCTTGAGACTCGTATCAATATTACAGAAAATAATATCAATCTTTAAGAATATTTAAATATTCAATCAGAACATAACGTATTGAAAGTGAATGAGGCACTATATAGGTACGAGACACGAGCTAGAATTTCATAGGTATTCATTTTTGTATGCGTAAAGTTGCTTGCATATGAATATACTATCTTTTGCATGTTGCTTTGCAAGAATAAAAAGTTTTTCGGAAAAGAAAATTGTTTTGTTGTAGTTTGAACGCATGATAATGAGAATTCTAAGAAGGATTTGGGAATTCTCACTATCATGCTGTCACACTAAATCACTGATTGGTTTAATTTTGTTTGGCATAACAAAAATAGTTTATATAAAATGTTTTTTTTTACACTGTTTATTGATGATTATTTTCAAAATCAATCTTACTTGGTCCACATCGGACATCAGATGTATCCTAAAAAATTTACATTTCAAAGTCAACTACGAAGTTCCTCTTTTCATATGAAAATTGCGCAATCTGATAGAAGTCACTGTTGCAGTTAACTCAATTGTCGTATGCTCAGCAGTTGTCCGGACCAACGTTTTAAAGTAACCTAATGTGCGCACACGAATTATATGTGGGTGACAGGGTTGACCAACATTTGTAATTGGTTAGACATTATGCCATTTGATAGTAAGGATGGTCTTAGTTCCAACTTATGAATATGGAAACCTTATTACCATGTGACAGAATTATTAATCGAGGGGTCCCGGAAACAGCTTCTTGGATTTGTATTGAGTAAAACGTCAGGTAGTAAACTCTTGTAAAGATAATTTTAAAAGTACAGAGCCCCAAATAACACCACAGATAGATTGTATGAACTTTAAAAGAACTAACTTTTTTTATTGAAAATAGGCTCGCATTTGACCACCATCTCACCTGATGGTA
Organism: Tholera decimalis; assembly: GCA_943138885.2. Taxonomy (NCBI): domain Eukaryota; kingdom Metazoa; phylum Arthropoda; class Insecta; order Lepidoptera; family Noctuidae; genus Tholera; species Tholera decimalis. The sequence goes on from OW964555.2 coordinate 31,498,667, forward strand.
AGTGATGATGTAGTCGAAGATGGAGCATGCTTACCTAGAAGTAACCTATTAACTCCTGACTGAAAGGTTTTAACCCCAGGTTATAGCTATCAGGAAACACAGACTCCGGCAGGGAATTCTGTAAGCACAATAATTGTAAAGTATTTTCAAAAAGTTTTGTGCTTATGGGTGGAATGCCTACCATGTAACGATGGCGCATCGCCGTTTGTCTTGTAGTCCGATGATGGAACGGGCTTAGTGGAATTAGATTGTGCAATTCCATCGCACACTCACCGAAATGTAACCGATATAAAGCCTCTATGTGTATTTCGGGGGTTTTTCTCAGGGTCGGTCTTTAGCTAGTTAACAAAAAATTGACATAATTATGTATAAAAGTGTTATTTATAATTACTTTGCAAAATAATTAGGTATTATATCATTTATCATTTCACGGCTTAGCTTTTAAATTATCAAACGCAGATTAGTCAAATATGAATAAAATACTGTAGTATTTTAATCAAATATAAGCTACCATTAAGATACAACCAACCTAGTCAATATTCCGTAGCATAGACATTATTAGTTATTAAGCTACACATGATCACTTATATTATTATTTTTACTTAAAACGGGATATTATTGTTTCTAGTATTTTGGCACTGTTGCAAGCGCCATGATCCCGGATGAACTACTAAAATTGAAACAATAAATTCACATGGTAAATATCCCGTGTTGACTAATGACTAATAAAATATGCTTCTCGTCTAAAACAACAATAGAAATACAACCTCCACAATAGTAATATATTTCGCCTGCCAACCCTGCATGTAATCGGCCAAGCGGACGGAGACGTCAATTGGGTTTGGGTTCCCCGCTCGATATGCAGATGGCCTCTCGTTAGTTGTCCGCTCTTATGTACCCACCTTTACAAAGTCGTGGCGCCTAATACATTTACTTGGAGCTAAATTGAAACATGCTGTATGTAACTGGCCTAAAAGTGACTGTAGAGTGTGGCCAGTGTTTAATTATGGAATTTGAATATGAAATAAGTGTAGTGGAATTGCCATTCTGGTCTTTGTTCGGTCGCTGATGTATGGATTTAGCCAGCTTTGAGTCTTTGTCACATACATTTTCCCATTATTGCATTCCCCTTTCTGACTTTCCTCATTTCTGGCTGGCTAGATTAGGATACTGATAATTTCAACGTTGAAATACCTTCCTCAAAGGGATTTCTTATAGATCTTTAGTTCGTGATTTCTGTAAAGATTTACGACGATTCACGTATTCAGGCTTTCAAAATCATTTATGTTTTCAGTAAGTTTGGAGGCGTTAGAGTTTTGAGTTGCATCAGAACATGGACTATATACAAGAGAGTTTCTGTTATGATTACAGAAGTAGTCACATATCAAAGATCGCGGCAGAAAAAGTTTATTCTCGCTGATTGATCAAAGAGAATGTATTTTAATCTATTGACGATACGTTAGGCGTAGTGATTGTGCAATCGACTGCTGGGCTGGATGTCACAGGTTGGATTCAAGCATCAGGACAAACGTTTGTATGGCTGTTTTGTTCCGTGTTTGTAAAACCGTACGCGCGACACAGGAGAAATTCCTGAAAAGTATGGGAAATTAGTATTTTTAAATAAATAAAAAAGTTTTAAGAAACCAGTGTTCTTGCTACTTGTACCACAGCTGAAAAGCCTTTGTCTGAGTCAGCGTTTATTCCGTAATTTTGTTTTGTTACTGTACATAAAACAATATAGTGCTTCTAATATAATTACCCCTTGCAGCTGAGAATATCTTCACGCTAACAACTAGCTTACAAAGTTATCTGCTATCCAATTTACCTTTTCAGAGACGAAAGCAGTTGAATGAATATGTCTTATTTAGCAAAACCTTATAACGACAAAGATAGGAAGAGGATGGCAACATGAAAAATACACTATGTTAACTAACAGAGGGCGTACCCGTTAACCCGCAATAGTATAGCATCCATACATATTATAAAAAATATTACCATTCGAAAACAAAATGTTTTTATATTTTTTTATATTAAAATATTCACTAAAATGTTAAATTGATACGTAAAACAAACACTCTATACACGCGTAAGCATTCATAAATAAATTGCGACGTTGCAGTCCTTCAAGTACTCGTGTACAGAGTGTTTCTTTTACGTATAAATTTAACATTTTAGTGAATATTTTAATATTAAAAAAAATAAAATAAAATAAAATAAAAATATTAAATTAATAAAATAAAATTAATTATTAATATACTATTGCGGGTTAACGGGAACGTCCTCTGTTAGTTAACATACTGTATAGCTGGACCTAGTTCGAGGAGACATACATTTAACCACTCACTGTGGCAAGGTCTCGGGAGGCCTGTGCTGGAAAGCGAGACAATCGTAACATACCGGTCATCATCTGCTTAACCTGTTCCTATGTTTGGGTCGGCTTCCAGTCCAATCGGGTACAGTCTAGTCGACTTTTCCCAATGGAGCGCGCTACGATCGTCAATTTAAAAATTAGTTTGAAAAAAGAACTCTATCCTAATACACCTTCATTATTTACTTCTTAAACCCTCAAAAGCTCACGCGAGAGCGGAACCTACGTCACACGATAAATCGGATAGTTCTGACATGCCATCAGCTGCGAACGAAATAAGCTCCTTTGTAACGACGGACGCTTAATCCCTAACACGTAAGCGGGGTGAAATGAAAAACTAATGGCTTCGATCGTGGTTATAATCTGATGGGTGGTAAAGTGGTGATTCATTGGAAAAAGTGTTTGATAGGGTTCCGTTTCCCCAAAGTAAAAATGGAACCCCTGTAGGATCTCTTTGTTGTCCGCCTGTCTGTCATAACTATGCGATTCGAATAAGAATAAGAACGTCGATGACCTCTATCTGTCAAATGTCACTTGAAAAGTACGGTTTGTAAAGAAAACTTATTCGATTTTTTTAAAGTAAATAAGAAATATTAATATCGGTGAATTTTAATTTTTTTAACTGTTTATATATTAATTAGTGTTTTTTAAACCATACTTTTCTCTCTTTTATTTTTATTGTTGGCACCAATCCACCTGGAAGTAAAAGGGCGCAAAGGCCCAGAAGTCGTGGCAAAATTATTAAAGTATTTTTATTTCGCTGGTGATAGGCTGCGTTTGACCACCAAAATAAAGAGAGAGGACAATATTTTTCCTCTCATTATTTGTAAATTAATAGTTTAATAAATCCTTGTTTTGTTGAGTCTACCCAACTGATCTGATTTGACAGCTATGATGTCGCAATATGGCGCTAAGTCGGTCCTCTTAGTTGAATAGCACTGTATTTTATTTCTCAGCACCGCGTAGTGAACTAGAAGTATCCCACGGAAATATTTATCAAATATCCTGGTGTCTTCTAGCTGTGAACAAATCGAACTTGCAAACATGCAAAAAAAGCGATCAAAAGTATGACCGTTAAGCAATTTAAGCATAGCAACGGGAAGTAATCTATGGATTTTGATTCAAGAGAATCAAAATCCATAGGTAGATTACTTCACATCAGGCAATCTTGAAATTGTACTCAATCATCATCAAGCCTATTCTTTTCCCTACTGTATTGGGGTCGGTTTTTAGTCTAACCGGATGCAGCGTATTACTATTTTACATAGAGCCACTGCCTATCTGACCTTCATAACCCAGTAGCTGGGTTACAAGATAATAATAAATAATAATAATAATATTCCACAACTTTCACACAACGCCATCTAGTCCCAAACTAAGCAGAGCTTGTGGTATGAGTACTAGACAACTGATAAACATACATATGTAAATTCCTGCACGGAATCCACCGATTTCGGTATTAATAAAAACTACGTTCATGGCGCCCCTTGGAATAAAAGGTAGCAAGCAGAAATAATAGACAAGTTCACAGGTACTTACTTATTATATTTCCCCAATGCTTACAGAGGAGAAAAATATGCAGGTCACACATTCTATTTTTACGCTACGAAATATCAATTACAACTCAGTAAATTTTCTAGTATTTTGCTCCGAGTTTTTCACACAACAGCCATGCCCAGGACAACCCAAGATTCCAACCTTCTGTCATTTACTTTTACTCTTTAAATCACGCTCTGTGATTGGTTGACGTGTTACGGCGAGCACTCTTGGGTTGGTACCTTGTGGGCATGGCATTCGTATGTACCATAGAATACTACGATTATCTTTAATAGTTTATATTGGGAAAGTTTAAGTTTATGTCGCTAACACATATATATTTCTAAATACATACACATTATAGATAAATTACACCCAGACAAAGAACAAATGATCGTGCTCATCACACAAACATTTGTCCTGGGTGAGAATCGAACCCACGACCTTGAGCATAGCAGTCAGTCTTGCCTAGACCGGTGTCAGATTTACTGGCTTCTGACTACCCGTAACGACTGTCAAAAACGTCCAATTGACAGCTGGGACCAAGGGGTTAATGGGCTTTCCGTGGCACGGAGGTATTACGCCGTCAACTTTCCACTTTCCCGGCTACTACTGAGAAATTCCTTACAGAAAAATCCAATAGTACTTTTTTCTTCTTAACCCGGTTCCTCTCAGTCGCCGGTGCTTGCGACCATTTGAACAACGAAGTAGTAATAAATACAACTTGCAATTCGCTGTTATTTTATTTTTAAAATTATTTATTTGTTTTTAAAATAATTAAGCAACGCTACCTAATATTCTTAAAGTGCGCTAGTCTTCAGTGTCTTGTACCTACTACTAACTAAATTGCAATCTGTGCTGCTTATTCTCGTAGAACAGTCTTATTCGGTACCCTTGTTGAGAATGCAGTCCAAATAGATTAAACATTCCTTAGTCACATTCACTTACAACGTAGATAGTGTTCGAACGTTTTAAGCACAATGGAATAGGTCTGTTCCCACTTGTTCTACTAAACAGTTTTACGGTTGAACTGATGGGATTTTTTTCACTTTAGTCCTACGATATTATGTAAAATGAACAAGAATAACTTATAAATAAATAAATGAGAGTTATTATTGTACATTCTCCATTCCCACTTTTTGCACTTGTTATATTCCACGGTTCTACAGTAGAATAGTGACAGGTTTGGTTCCTATAAGTACTAGTATGTTTCGATTTATTCCTGAATAGTAGAACTAGCGAAGTTTACTTTCAAGCAGTTCTAAGAAATGTATTACCAAATCCAGACTTTAATATATTTATTATTATAATATTTAATATAATATTATTTATTATAATATTTTATTTATCATAAAAAAAAATATTAAAAGGTTATGAACTCGTCAGTGTTAAATTCATTTGCATTATTTTTAATATGTGCAAGTACAGAATATTATTCCAATATTATGAACCCGCTGTTCCAAAATTCCCTGTACGAGTATTGAGTAGCGAATACGATGGATATTTCATTATAAGCTCTCAATACCTCGAGTGTATCAAAGCACATTAATCAATGGGTATATGAATCATATTTTCTATAAATAGTATGATTTATAATTAATAACGTTATCACCGACTGTTGTTGCTTCTAGCTATTCGTGTACAATTTTGGTCCCGTGTCCTTTCTTTATATACATTCAGTAATTTGTCTATCTGATTTTGTACGTCTGTTTATGTAGGTATGTTGTTGCTAACTATTCGCTTAATAGGTGGGAAATCCAACTATTAGGCCTCAGTTATGGTCGTCGACTAGTCGGTGTAGTCCACACCCAATTAGCTACTGAAAAACGGGAAATAACACAAGTAATTGCTATTACTTTTTTATATGAAAATTCTATAGGCATGCCGTGGTAGTTAAACCGACTTGTATGCCGTGACGGCAAACGGCATGAACATTCCATGGCGTGATGCCCTCAACTCCGTTGTGTGTGACTGTGCATATATAATTATTCGGTTTTTAATACTATAATTAAAAAAATATAAAAGCAATATATTGATTTTACCAAAAAAACCCTTTCTTTTTGTACCTTCTTATTTTGTTATCTGGCATTTATTAAATTGTAAACTTAAATGTTTCACATCTACCAGGCGTACTCCGATGGCCTACTTTTCTTATTTTATTAGCCTATTCTATCCCACACCTGAGAAAAAGTCTTCCCCCATTCCTTCCGTTTCTCTCGATGGTGTGCCTCCTTTCGTTAATTCACAAGGAAGGCATCCAAGTTGTCCCGCCAACTTCATCTCAGTCTGCCACAACCCCGTCTTACTGTTTCAGGGCTCGATTCTTCATTTGCTACTACTTCGTATACTAATAATAATACATATTATAAAGAGGTACAATTAAATTGTTTGTAAGTTTGTATGTAGGCGTAATCTTCGGAACTAATAATCTAATTATAAATTGTTTTCATTGGTAGTAAGGTGCATTATTTCTGCGATAATTATTCGAAATCCACGCGGATGAAGTCATGGGTGATGTGCTAGTGTGTTATATTTTTCAGTTTCTAAAGATTTTTCTTCTTCTTTTCTTCTTATTTTGATTCTTCTATTTTATATAATGGAAATGGATTGATTAGTTGGAAAAGCCAACGATCCAACTATATATGAGGAATTGTTGAATAGTCAATCTTAGTTATTCTAGGAATTACTGAGATCAAATGCAGTTAACATAACGTTTCCAAGAAGCAGTAAGCCAAGTCAGGTTCCAGGAGCCTGTATAAATTTGACCTAGCCAGGTCAAATTTGTACTGGCTAACTACTTACCAGTATTGATACAGTAAACATAGTAGGACGCACATTAACGATAACATTTCTAGTAGGCCTAGCGTAGTACGGTGTATCAATACAATAAGAGATCAGATTTTAATGATGGAAGTTTGTTGATGTTTTACTTATTGAACATGAAGTTAGCAAAGTGTTAAAATCCAAACAGGTACACGTACATACGAAAATTTTATGTATAGACGTATATATTACACGTTATTTCTGTAAGTAGGTAATAAATAATGTTTTCTTATATCATTATTTTCGCTGGAGTGCTGCTGGAGTTTCCTATCTGACTACCTACCTTGAGAAGAAACAACGAAAATAACTCAGAGATCAAAGTTCCTTATAGAGTTCATAAAATTCCTACTGGCCTTATCATATTAGAACTATCTGTAGGTTTATGTCGGGTGTGGGCTTTTGATAAAAGAAATATAAAATAATAGAGACATACCCGGACTTTTAATTCGATGCAGTAAGCTGATATAAACTAGTGTCACTTACTAACACAATGATACCCATATTTAGGTACAAGTTCCTTGACCCATATTTAACCTAATAGTGATGCATTCAATTAATCGATTTTTAATCGTGAGAAATATAAATAAATGATAAAATTTATACTATTATCTGTCATTTTGAAGTAGTAACTAGATTTTATTATAAATATTCATATCTAACCAGACATGATAAGCCACTCTTTTGGAAATTGTTTCATGTGATGAATATTTTAATAAATTGCGCGTGATTACTATTAATAAGACTGCCCCGCACCACTGCGACCTAAACCCCGTTGGAATGGGTACAGGTAAAGGGACCTATTGCAAAAAAAAAAAATATTATCATGATCTATTTGTTTTATTTTTCACGCCCCGTTTTAATCACATTTTACTTTTTGTTATTTTCACATCATATTATTTAAAAAACTTTTTTGCAAAAAATAAAACCGACTTCCATATCAAAACACTACAAAGCCAAAAATAATTTTAATTTCGGTAGTCGGTGTCGGTTTTGTATTTTCTTTTTTTTTTTCACACCGCCTTCCGAAATTAAAATTATTTTTGGCTTTGTAGTGTTTTGATATGGAAGTCGGTTTTATTTTTTGCAAAAAAGTTTTTATTTTCGCGCTTTTTAGTGGGTCAGTGAATTTTCCAAATCGATTCGTAAATGACGGAGTTATGCGCGAACAAAAAACGCAATGCAGAGTAAACGAAAAGATCATCAAGGTAAATTATTTTTTTCGACTTTTTTTGATTTTTCAGAAACGGCTCGTCCGATTTCGATAAAATTTTCATGGGACCATTTGGAAAGTATACCCTTTCCAACAAAAAAAGAATTTTTCAAATCGGTTGGCAAGCGACGGAGTTATGCGTGGACAAACATAAAAAAAAAAAATCCGGGTTGCACTCCGGGAGTGCCGGCAGAAGTGAAAACTTGAATATTAACGTTGTGCATTTTTTATATTTTGGAATGGTTAGGGAATAATTTTGCATGATTTGCTTTAATTATCAGTATAAAAGTACTATCATTTATGTGGTAGAATACAATATTTATTTATTGCGCTATCGTACACAAACATGACAATTTATAATACATTAAAAAGTTTATCTCTTAGAAAAATCAACTTTCATGTTAACACACACGAACATTGGCGCAAGCGTCCTGCGCCGCCTAAAAAACACAGCAGGCGCAGGCATACATTTTCGCCGCGCCGTAGAATGAGAGGGGGATACTTCCTATCCTACGCCGCGCCGGCTGTCTACTCTCCGTCCGTCTTACGAATTTTCGATCAGGTCACGTGTCTTGACGCGAGTTTAACATTTTTTACCCATTACAAAAAAAGTGCACAACGCCGCTAAAGAAGGTTTCACTTCAAAAAAATCCTTCAAAAATTTACGAAATTTCATAGGTATAAGGTTGCCCTGGTTTGCCCATATAAAATTTCCACGACATAAGAAACACTGTATAATGCTCCCTATCTCATTTTCTCCCACGTTAAATCTTATGAATTTATATGTCTGTCTCTTTTTACTGTTGCTTTTTCGTTTCATAAAATTTCAAATCACAAAGACGCTAAAGAAGTTTTCACTTCAAAAAACCCTGTTTCTTGCTGCAATTCAAGGCAATTTAAATGAGTTTCCCGTTTTAGTAAGGTAAATAAAATATAACTTAATTTTAATTACTTTTGAAATATAATTTACTTAATTAACAATCAACATTATCAATTATTTTAAATAAATCGCTTAAATCCCGACTTGGCGTTTCATTTGAAATTTCGGAATTCTTAAAGTCATACATGTTTACATTATATAATTGTAACATTTTTGCAGATGGAGACAGATGGAGTAAACGTAACGCAAGATCCATCATCACGTTTCGTATCATCATCAAACTTAACAGCATTTCAAGGGACAATCGGTGTCGTAATTTGTTTTTCAGCATATGATATATCGAAAAAACGCGTTCAATTTTAAAATGGTACAGTCATGAATGCAAGTGCAAGTTTGGAAATATTTTCAAGACACTTATTAAATGCCTACTAGCGTCACAATCATCAAATACTTCCGAATACTGCCTAGTACTAGTACCTACATAGATATACTACTTCCTAGTACTAGTACATAGATAATCTAAAATGTAGTAGTACTAGGCCGCTGACGGCTGCGCGCCCTGCGGGCATATATGTGATGCTTGTAAATATATGTATGCCCCTAAAAATAGACCTACTTATTTTTGGGCCAAAAAAAATCCCAATAAGCATTATTTTACCCTAAATTAGGGGCTAATAGCCCAAAGAAGTTTAATCCTGGATAAAAAGTCCCCCTCAACTCACCCCTCAACTCGCCCCTCAACTCGCCCCTCAACTCACCCCTCAACTCATCCCTAGACTCACCCCTCAACCCATCCCGCACCTCATCCCGCACCTCATCCCTCAACTCATCCCTCAACTCATCCCTCAACTCATCCCTAATCTCATCCCTAATCTCATCCCTCAACTCATCCCGCAACTCATCCCTCAACTCACCCCTCAAATCACCTCTCAACTCATCCCTCAACTCACCCCTCAACTCATCCCTCAACTCATCCCTCAACTCATCACTCAACTCACCCCTCAACTCATCACTCAACTCATCCCGCAAATCATACAGCACCTCATCCCGCAACTCATCCCGCAACCCATCTCTCAACTCACCCCTCAACTCACCCCTAAACTCACCCCTCAACTCACCCCTCAACTCATCCCGCACCTCATCCCACACCTGATCCCTCAACTCATCCCTCAACTCATCCCTAATCTCATCCCTCAACTCATCCCTCAACTCACCCTTCAACTCACCTCTCAACTCACTCCTCAACTCACCCCTCAACTCATCCCTCAACTCATCCCACAACTCATCCCTCAACTCATCCCTCTACTCATCCCTCAACTCATCACTCAACTAATCCCGCAACTCATACAGCACCTCATCCCGCAACCCATCCCTCAACTCACCCCTAAACTCACCCCTCAACTCACCTCTCAACTCACCCCTCAACTCACCCCTAAACTCACCCCTCAACTCACCCGTCAACTCACCCCTCAACTCACCCCTCAACTCATCCCTCAACTCATCCCTTAACTCACCCCTCAACTCACCACTCAACTCATCCCTCAACTCATCCCTTAACTCAACCCTCAACTCACCCCTCAACTCACCCCTCAACTCACCCCTCAACTCACCCCTCAACTCACCCCTCAACTCACCCCTCAACTCACCCCTCAACTCACCCGTCAACTCACCCCTCAACTCACCCCTCAACTCACCCCTCAACTCATCTCTCAACTCATCCCTCAACTCATCCCTCAACTCACCCCTCAACTCACCCCTCAACTCATCCCTCAACTCATCCCACAACTCAACCCTCAACTCACGCCTCAACTCACCCCTCAACTCACCCCTCAACTCACCCCTCACCTCACCCCTCAACTCACCCCTCAACTCACCCCTCAACTCACCCCTCAACTCACCCGTCAACTCACCCCTCAACTCACCCCTCAACTCATCCCTCAACTCACCCCTCAACTCACCCCTCAACTCATCCCTCAACTCATCCCTCAACTCAACCCTCAACTCACGCCTCAACTCACCCCTCAACTCACCCCTCAACTCACCCCTCACCTCACCCCTCAACTCACCCCTCAACTCCCCCCTCAACTCACCCCTCAACTCACCCCTCAACTCACCCCTCAACTCATCCCTCAACTACTCCCTCAACTCCCCCCTCACCTACCCCTCACCTCCCCCTCAACTCCCACTCAACTCTCCCCTCAACTCCCCCCTCAACTCCCCCTCAACTCCCCCTCAACTCCCCCTCAACTCCCCCCTCAACTCCCCCTCTACTCCCCCTCAACACCTGTCGAGACCCCCCTCCCCCCACCCCGCCCCCACACGGGACCCCTCTTACCCCTCACCTCCCTGAACTCCCAACGAAACCTCCTCCCCCCGCCCCCTCTCAGGGATACCTCAACCCCTGCGACCTAACTCCTAGGTCCCAACAGATAGATACTGCCGCTTTTTCGTTTCATTAACTTTCAAATCACAACGATGCTAAAGAAGTTTTCACTTAAAAAAAAGTCTTACGCTTTTCGATCGGTCACGTGACCCTGACGCGAGTTTAACAGTTTTTACCCATACAAAAAGTGCTCAGCGCCGCTAAAGAAGTTTTCACTTCAAAAAAAAAAAAAAATACAAACATCCGAATTGAGAACCTCCTCCTTTTTTAGAAGTCGGTTAAAAATAGTTTACAATGTTATTTGATTTTATTTCTAAAGCGATTAATTTAGTTACATCACAATTTCGTAGTCGTCATTATGACAACTCAGAAACTGTCAGTCTACTGCATCGAATTAAAAGTCCTGGTATAGATAATGCAAACATTTTTTGGATATCATGTAGCTATGCAGCTCAACTGATTTTGACTCAGTTTGGAGAGAGAGACAGAGCTGTGCAGGACTAGTATTATCCCTTTAACACGGTATCCATGATAGCAATGACACGTCATAGTAAGGAGCCAAGGTCAAGATCATTACTGTTGTTTATGTCAGCATAAATTTTAAAGTAGGTAGGTTATTTGAAAGTTTTTGCATAATTCACTTTTTACTACACTTTTCCTTGTTGGTACTGTCCTACTTTTAAAAATAAGCGTGTGTTGAACATACTCAACTTAACTAGATTTTATCACGCAAACGTGAACGCAAATAGTTAATAAATCCACATACTTGGAGGTTTTATGAACATAGTATGTTGGACATTTTATTTCCGGGTATGAAACTGGAACGATGGGCGTAAATTCTGTCCTTACTATACAGGGTGACAATTAGGTTATCACATTAAATTGTACAGCAGGTATTACAAGTTGTTATCAATCCGTTAAATTGATAAAACACATAAATAATTTTACTAAAATTAAGAAAATGCATTTTTCAAACAAAATAATTGGCGTTTTTGGTAAAAAATAAATAATCCTTTATAATATAAGTTTACTGACCTATAAAAGCGGCAACGCCACGGCGCCGACGGCGCTGGCGGAGCACGTGCCGAGTGATTGGTCAGCTCATTACGTTTATGCAATACATGATGTTGTGAAATATTAAAATGGAAAAAAGGTGCCACGGCTATAATGTTGTTTAAGATTAAATTATTTTAATTGTATATGATAAAATATGTAATATAGAGTACGTGGTTTCAATTAATGTGATAACCTAATCGCCGCGCTGTATACTAATTGGTACCTATATCTATGATAAAAAGTGAAATAAAACAAATATAAAAAAGGTTATATCTAAAAACTAAACCCCGGCAGCCAAAACTTGCTTTTGTTTTTGACGCTTCGAAGTAACAAGACTACTTATCCTATGTATTTTAAATTTTGCTGTGCCCGACAGGGTCCATTTTTTCTTATAATTGTATTCCACCTGTATGTGTACATTGTGGATAGCAAATAAATACTTGAAACAAAAGCAAGTTTTTGGCTGCTGGGGTTGCGCCAATTTTCTAATGTAAATAAATAAATAAAAAATAAAAATAAAAATGTTTATTTGACACAGAGTAAAGACATACACAATTTGGCATTCCTGCGCTTCAGACAAATTTTTATACATATTATATTATGGTGTATTTACAAAAGGTACTGAGATACTGTTTCCCAAACTAGGCTGGAGCCTGTATGTTGAGAGACAGCGATCAGACCGGCAGAGAAGTTATTTACATTTATCAAAAATAGAGGCTTCTGTCTTTTACTTAGTGTACAGATTATGGTTAGTAATTGACCAATATGTATTTACGATTGTTAAAATATTACAACTAATTTAAAAATATAAGTTAAAAACGTAATGATTAAAACTTAAATAAAAATTGAAAAACTAAAAAATAAATAAGTACAGTATGCTTTTGTTTAGGCGTGTGCGAGAGTGAGAGTTTGTGGGTATGTGTGTATGTGTACGTGTGTTTGTTTGTTTAGGTGTGTGCGAGAGTGAAAGTGTGTGGGTATGTGTGTGTGTGAGGGTGCGTGCGTGTGTGTGAGAGAGAGTGTAAGCGCGAGTTTGCTTTATGTTTTGACGAATGATGGATAGTTTGTGACTTTACTTTATGAATTTAAGCAACCCTTCCGTCGTTTCATAATCGAGCTTTTGTATCTACTCAGTGACACTGATCTTTACTGCATGTCTATTTGAGCGCGGGGTTTGAGGTAGGTACAGTCAGATGCATTCTGAGAATAAGTCGGAGCACATAAAGCTGGCGAACAGTAAGTACTTTCGAGTCTGCATACAAATGTACCGTGGGGAATCTGTATGGTTTTTTAAGTAGAACTTTCAGCACAGCTCTCTGTACGTCGATTCTGTACAATTCGAACAACAACTCGCATCTCACATAGCTATTCACTGTCACTTCGCTTATGGTTCAAAGTGACCTTGATTTTGCATTCTGTAAACAGCGTCGAAGTGACTGAGGAATTACCTTACCGAATGCCACTTCTCACGTCATCTCATCTTCAAAATCTTTAGTTCAACTCGCTGACTCGCTCGCAAGGGTAGCGCTAGTGTAAATTCGAATTAACAACCGAGTTTTTAGAATGCCAATCAATAAACTCACAGCGGATTCACATTCGAAGTTTAGAATGAGGTCTTACAGAATAACACAGCTGGGTTCGCTCTAAGCTTAAAAGGTGCGTTTTGGCTGCCCCTCCCCATGTTGTGATACAATACTGGATGATAGATTGTCCTAGTGCTAAGTAAACAAGTTTGAGTTTCTCTTTTGGCATTGTATCTCTCAGGGATTTAAATAGATGTATTAACCATCTTACGCGTGCTGTCATTAAATCTATACGTTTATCCCATTTTAAGCCACTGTCTATCTGGACACCCAGATATTTAGCAGACTCGGATTTCGTTAGTTCATAGCAAGCACAAGTTTGTGAGGACGAGCAGGTGTGGACTTTGACAGAAAAATCTTGTGGAGGTAAGCTAGATTTTGATATTGAGAAGGGAACGTAGGGTGGTTAGGACAAATTGAGGGTTAGTGGGTTATTGTTTAGCCAGTTCATGACTTTACTGAGGGAATATTCTGCTCTCTCCTTAACTAATTGCCAATTTGGGCCCGACACTAAAATTGCTGTATCATTTGCGTATGTAAAAATGTCAGTGTATGGCAGTGACAGAGTGCAGAGGTCATTTATGAAGAGGAGGAAGAGCTTGGGACCCAGAATACTCCCTTGAGGGACGCCATAGGAAACCTTGTGCTCATCACTCACGTAGTCTTCTACATTAACCGACAATTTTCTATCTGTAAAGTAGTCTTCAAAAATTTTAAAAGGTGTACCTCTGACACCACACCTGTCAAGCTTATCTAGGAGAATAGGGACAGAGACCGTGTCGAAAGCTTTGGAAAGATCCAAAAATATGCATAGACATTTGGTTTTCGCGTCTAAGTTTTTACTTATTTTAGTTGTTAGGTCAAGTACTGCATCTTCGGTTGAAAGACCCGAGCGAACAATACTGATTTTTAGCCAAGATATTGTACTTATTTAGAAAATTTTTAAGTGCATTGTTCAATATTTTTTCCAATATCTTAGATAGAGCAGTCAATATTGCGATGGGTCTATAGTTACAGACACAGTCCCTGTCCCCAGACTTGTAGATTGGGTGGATATTAGCTTTTTTGAAGGCTGTAGGGAAAACACTGGATGTAATTGCTATATTACAGATGTGGGTTATGGGTAGCAACAGATTCCACCGAGAAAGTTTGAGAATATTACACGATATACCGTCCCATCCAATCGCACAGTCATTACGGAGTTGTTGGATGATGGTTTCCACATCTAACTCTGATAGCTCTGTCAGAGCTATTGAGTTTGATGGGCTGTGTATGGAGGATGTTAAAGTAGCAAGAGAAGGAGAACGTTGGGGAGTAGATGAAGTTATCGCACAAGCTAAGTTTTTTTCCACATCACTGAAATATTTGCAGGCGTTGTTGACGGATGTTTTAGGATGTGTTGTTGTGTGCAAGAGCACTATGGGACTAGTTTTTTGTTTACTTGTATTCGTTATAGTTTTGATGGCTTTCCATAGGGCCTTCGTATCATTTCCCGCTTCGTCAATTAAGTTTTTACCATACGCGATTTTTAGCTTGCGGAGCAGCCCGTTACAGAAATTCTTGTAACGTGTGTACGTTAATTTCAGTGTCATATTATCCGGCGATTTTTTCGATTTCAGGTGCAGTCTGTCACGGTTTTTGATACAGCGGAGTAATCCCGTAGTCATCCACGGTTTTAGGATCCTGTTTTTTTTACTTTGTCTGGTTATCTTTGTATGTCTACATATCGTACTCGATAGCACAGAAACAAGACTATCCACTGCCTCATTTGCCTCATGCATTTCTAAAATGTGGGAGAAATCTGTGTTGTCTATTTCCACCTTTATTTTTAAGTAATCAACAGTGGTCTTAGTAGTACGGTCTTGTCGTGTTGGTAAAGTTTTGTCTAATCATAATAATACTAGGGGCATGTGGTCTGTAATGTATGATTTTAATAATAGAGTTGTAGGTGACAGGGTAGTATTCATGAGTATGTGGTCTAGACATGTGTTGGATCTTGTGGGATAATTATGAGTAGGGAACAGACCATGCGAGGCATTGAATGTAAGGTATTCCTCAGCTAATGGGTCTTTGGTATTGGGACTGATATCGATGTTTATGTCACCCACAAGGAAAAGGTCGCTATTTGAATTATTTGTGTAAATAGAGTTTAGGCTGTCAATAAAGTTATTAAAGTGATTTCTTGTTTTTAGTAATGGGGATCGATAAGTAGCAATAATAATGGAATTGTCTATTTGACAGAGTAGACAGCTTGCACCCATAAAAGCTGGTTCACTTATTGTACACATAATATTGGTTTTGGCGTATATAACTATGCCGTCGTTTTGGTTTAATGTTACTTTTGTAAAGTGCGCTGTATAGCCATCCAATACTGGCAGATTGTTTACTTTACTGACCCAGGCCTCTGTAAGAATGGTTAAGCCGTATATTATATTTGTTTGTGAGAGCAGTATACGTAGTTGATCGAATTTTTTTTTTATACTACGGATATTTATGTGTAGTAGTTTCATTACTAGATTGCTTTTACTGACATAATTTTGACAGTCTTCTGGGTTGGAGACGAAGGAGTTTGCAGTTTTGTATGAATCTAATTCGATATTAACATCTGTTATGTTATGCATTTTTAAAGTGTAGATATATAAGACAGGATTTTAAAAACGTGAATAGGTACAGTAAAAGTAAAGCACTAGGCATATTTCTAGATCTGTCCAAAGCCTTTGACACTGTCTCTGTCACCCACTGCTGGAAAAAATGGAATGCATAGGAATAAGGGTGTGGCTCACGATATTTTCAGGGATTACCTTACAGGACGAATCCAGTGTGTAAAAATACAATCCTTGCAAAGTGACAACATCGTTCTTGATGGGTTTGGGGTGCCCCAGGGAGGCGTACTTGGCCCCACGCTCTTTTTAATTTATGCAAATGAACTTTGCAAAATGCAGCTAAGAAATTGTAAAATTCTCGCCTATGCAGACGACACCACTGTACTCGTGTGTGGCAAATCTTGGGCAGAGGTTCAAACTGACGCAGATAATGCTCTCAAAATTATTATGGCCTGGCTGAATACTAACTTACTCACTCTTAACGTCACTAAAACTGTTTATGTTGCTTTTTCCCCATCTACACAATCTCAACCATCTGGTAACATGCTCTCGCTTAAAGCTCACAGTTGTCCTGACATAAACAGCAGGTTTGTAACCTGCAACTGCCAAAGCATAGCCAGGGAAAACACCGTCAAGTACCTTGGTGTCTTTCTTGACTCCACCCTGAACTGGCAAACACATCTTAAAGTACTAACAGGACGTATCCGTAAACTTATATTTACGTTCGAAAGACTCCGATCTACTCTACAGAGTAGCTCGCTTAAAACAGTATACTACGCACTGGCTCAGTCCCTCCTTTCATACTGCATATCTGTATGGGGAGGTGCCTATGCCACGGCATTGCTTAAAGTCGAGAGAGCACAAAGAGCTGTCCTGAAGGTTATGCTTAAAAAACCACGAATGAACCCTACAACTCTCTTGTACAGCGAGTGCAAACTTCTCACTGTGAGACAGCTCTTTGTTCTCCAGGCTGTACTTCGCCAGCATACTTCTCTCCCCTATGTTCCAGGGCTTATGGATGAGAAGCGAAGAAAAAGCCACGTATGTCCTAACGTACGTCATAGGACTACCTTAGCTAGCCGTCACTTCTATGCTCTTGGTTCTCGTCTCTACAATAAGGCGAACAAAAATTTAAAAATATACGAAGCCTCGTTCTCCAAGTGCAAGTTGTTGCTACGTGACTGGTTGCTAAAACTGACATATAGCGATTGTCTGCGCCATACTTGCGCCTGACAGTTTTGTAATACCACCAAGTCGCACATTCAAGTGATGCTATATTTTGTTTATAAGTTTTTTACTCTCACCCGCACACTTTGACTTTATCACTTTTTTTATATTCATAATTCAGTACACGGGTGCGCCGCCACGAATAATTGCTTCTCATTGTAATTATATAAAATCTGAAGATTAAAGCTGTTTTTGTTGAAGAAACTGAGGTTTTCATTAAACTTCCATAATGTGCACTATCAGACATTAAAATTGGCGACCGTGACAGGACATATTCGCAAAATTCGTATCGAGTACCTACGAAGACAAAGAATCCTCATCAAAAGGAAAACTATCAAAGATTCATCGTGGAGGACTACAGACTCAAGAACACTAATAGAAGACAACTAAGCCAGCCAGGTCGGTCAGCATAATACGCCGCGCCCAGTCTTAGCTTCTACGACGTCGAAGTTCACCGTCAGCCTGCCACGCCATCTCGAGGATACGGTCAACATCTGCGAGCAGCTCGTGTACCTATTAGTGCCACAGCCACCAGCGAGGACCAGTGTAGCCAGAAGCAACAGTCTCGCCTATCAGTTAAGTGCCTTTCCTATAAAATATCCTAAATATCTAAACCTATTTTCCTATCAAAGGTGTCACTGTTTGGTACATTCCATATTCCATTTGTGTATTTTATTAGTTTATCAAAGTATCTAGCTATTCTAAAGCTTATTTCAAGTAAGTAACCAGTAAATATCCTAAAATAGTAAAATTAAAATTCATTGTTCAGTGTCAACTACCTACGTCGCAATAAGTAAAATTGTAAGGTCATTCCCGATATTTTCCGTTCTACTGGGCAATCTGAGGCCCTAAGCTTAGGCGTCCTCCCAATAGTGCGTGTCATTATTCTAGTTCACACTATTTCAAATACTTTCGGCCGACTATTTCAGGTCGCTGCCGGTTACCGCTAGCCGCGTTCCGGTGGCGTCGACGCCTCGCCACGCCCGCGCGCCGAGACGTCGCCGCCGCCGCCGCTGTGCTGCCGCCGCGCTATTGGCGCGCTTGCTGCCGCGTGGCTGCGTTCGGGACCGAGGTGCCGCCGAAGGAGTATCAGATAAGGCTTCAAACATACAATTTTATTCCTTCATTTGGCATTAGTGTGTTACTGTTTAGATTACTCAATCAACTATAATCATTTTCTAAAGCTCTCAGTGGTAGTTTATTGTTTGTGGTTGCTACTATTAATTATTAATAAAACAAGATGTCTTTAAGCGAGGATAAAGACAGTAATGCAAAACTATTGAAGGAACTATCAGCTAAACGTAGCTCGGTCAAAGGTCGTTTAACTAAATTTAAAAAATACTTAGATGTAGTTTGCTCTTCAAAATTAACAAAAACTCAAGCTAAAGAGTTAGAAATTAATGTTGGTAAAATACGAGCTATGTCTAGCAAATTTGATGAACTACAGGTTCAGATTGAGGTCATTAATTGCGACAATATGGATTCTGAGATCGATGAACGTGATGAAATTGAGCAGATATTTACTTCACATCTTGCGATCGCTGAAGAGCAACTTGATAAGTATAAGAATACTCCTCGCGAATCAGATTTGCACAATTCATTACAATGTCATCACGATCAGTCATCTCAATGTCACCATGTTGATTTTAAATTACCACAAATACAAATTGCAAGGTTCGATGGCGCTTATTTCCGTTGGCTTGAGTTTCGAGACACCTATTTGTCGCTCATTCATAACAACGAGCGTATCAAGCCTATTCATAAGTTCCATTATTTGGTATCGTATCTCGAGAATGAAGCCGCGCGAATCATTTCTAATTTAGAGATTTGTGAAACTAACTATGAAACTGCATAGCAGCTCTTGTGCGATCGTTATGATAACAAGCGCCAACTTATAAATCAACACCTCAATTCATTGTTATATTTTGAATCAACACAGCAACAACACAAACGTGAATCAGACAAATCACTGAGGTTTCTAGTTGACCACGTAACAAAAAACTTGCGAGCATTGTCAAGCTTAGCTAAACAAGATGAATTGCTTGACATGATAATTATTAAATTTCTCATACCAAAATTAGATAGTCGTACAGCCATGAAGTGGGAAGAACATCGTAATAGTTTGTCCGATCTCTCCGCTCTAAAGGATTTCAATAAGTTCCTAACTGATCGCGCTGATGTGTTAGAAACTATGTATCAAAATAACTCTGATATACCCAAGGCAACACAATCACGCCAAAATAATCATAACAATTCTCGTAGTACTAAATCATTTTCATCTACAGTTCAGAACACTGGCCCTGTCGCTAAGCAGTGCGTCGTCTGTAAAGGTGACCACTGGATATACGACTGCCCTATCTTTCTAGCGAAGAGTGTTCAAGAACGACGAGATGAAGTATTTAAGTTGCACTTGTGTTCCAATTGTCTACGAACTGGGCATCGTGCACGTGATTGCAAGATGGGTCCGTGTCGTGAGTGCAAGCGTAGGCACAATTCACTCTTGCGTTTACCTAATTCTAACAATACTAGCACAAGTAATGCTAGTACAGTCAGTAGCAATAATACTAACACAGATCGCGGTCCAACTGAAATATCAGTCAATAATTCAATTAACAATTCCATAGAAAATCAAGTTTTTTTGTCAACAGCCATGGTTAATGTTATTAATCCTCAAACAAACAAACAATTTCGAGTGCGTGCTTTATTAGACTGTGGCAGCCAGTCCTCATTTATTAGCCAGTCACTCATGAACAAGTTGTCATTACAGGTATGTGCTGTAAATACTATTAATGTTATTGGTATAGGCAACAACTTAGCAGAACATGTAAACAAAAGTTGCATTGCCCGATTAAATTCATTTAACAATGACTATAGTGTCGTACAATCATTTTATATATTGAACCAATTAACAGGTGCTATTCCTAGACATTAGGAAATTAAATATTCCAAGAAACATACAGTTAGCTGATCCTAATTTTAATCAGCCTTCGGCTGTAGACATTTTGATAGGTGCGGACCTATTTTGGGACCTATTAGGATGTGATCAGTTAGCATTAGGTCATAACATGCCCAAACTACGTAGCTCTAAGCTAGGTTGGCTCGTTGCCGGCCCTATTTCTCCAAGTTTAAGGAATCGTTCGTCACCTAAAAAAATTCCGTGTCTTGTTTCAATTAGTGATAGTGACGAATGCAATAATTCCGAGATTAATTCCGAATTGATAAAGTTTTGGGAACTGGAGCAGGTTCCAGATAAGCAATACTTTGGCAAAATTGAGAAGGTATGTGAAGACCACTTTTATCGCAATACGTACCGTTTAGAATCGGGTAGATTTTGTGTTAGGCTGCCCCTAATTGATACTCCAGATTGTTTAGGAGATTCTTACGCAGTGGCTAAGAAACGATTGTTGTATTTAGAAAAACGTTTCCGTAAGAATCTAGAACTAAAGTTACAATATTCAAATTTTATTCAAGAATATTTGGAGCTAGGCCATTTAGAGGACTGTCCGACTATCAATCCCGTTCCATCCTATTATTTATGTCACCATGCAGTGTTTAAACAAAATAGTGAAACGACAAAGACTGGTGTTGTCTTTGATGGATCGGCACGAACTTCCTCAGGCTTCTCTCTGAACGACCTACAGATGGTCGGCCCCAATGTTCAAGACTGAATCTTTTCTATTTTGATTCGGGCTCGCCAGTATAAATATATTTTGACAGCTGATATAGAAAAAAATCTTTAGGATGGTTAGATTAAACGAAAAGGATCGCAATTTGCAATTAATACTTTGGAGAAGTGACGAGTCCAATCCTGTCAAAACCTTACGCCTTAAAACCGTAACTTATGGTCTCACAAGTGCTACATATTTGAGCACCAAGTGTCTGTCAGTATTGGCAGAGGATTGCGATGACGAGCTTATAGGTAATGTCATTAAACACGACCATTATGTCAATGATTTAGTCACCGGATCCAACAATGAGTCCGAGTTACTATATATTCAACGCAAGGTGTCGGACACCCTAGGATCTGGTGGATTTAAACTACGTAAGTTCAGATCGAATTTACCAAGCATTTTATCATCATCAGTCATTGATCAAAATGATAAGGTTAGTTTAAGTGAGTCTTCTAATACTTTAGGATTAAATTGGGATCCCAAAACCGATACTCTTCAAGTATCAATTAAAATCTATCTATCTATACTTATAATAAATCTGTAGAGAGGTCAATTCTGTACATGAAATATATTTTCAAAATAACTATCAGGGGGTGATTAAGGATCGATACTCATGCCAAAAATGCAATCAGTTAAATTTTTGTCTGTCTGTCTGTCTGTCTGTCTGTCTGTCTGTATAACCGTTATAGAAACAAAAACTACTCGACGGATTTTAACGAAACTTGGTACAATTATTTTTCATACTCCTGAGCGGGTTATAGTATACTTTTCATCACGCTACAATCAATAGGAGCAGAGCAGTGAAGGGAAATGTTCCCAACATTTCGCTTCACTGAACGGGCTAAAGCTACACAAATCATTTCATGACGGAAATGTTCTCCTTAAAATTATATAAAAAATATCCCACGACAGCATATGTCTAACTTTTATGGTTGACTCACAATAACACGTGTAACTCCCGATAGCTTAGCAGTTCGAAGCTTTCTGATTTGATTTGTCTACTCTTACGTTTATAACACTCTCAGTCACCCCTAATTGAAAAAGTTAACATTATTAACTATTCCATAAAAAAATTGGCCAAGTGCGAGTCAGACTCGCCCATGAAGGGTTCCGTAGTAACTATAATATAATATGCAAATTTATTTAACGAAAAAAAAACCTTACAAATTTCTTAAAACTAGCTTATTTACATTTTTTACAACTGCGCCAAATAAATTTGTTTTGAAAAAAACCTTACAAATTTCTTAAAACTGGTTTTTTTACATTTTTTACAACTGCGCCGAATAAATTTGTTTTTCATAGTGTTTGTATGAATTACAAAGTTATATTTGCGGTTTTAGAAAATATGCTGTATCTCAAAAACTGCTGAACTGATTTCGTTCAAACTCAGGCTCAGTCAGGTTTAGTTCCATGTATGGGGAGCCCCCCTTTATATTAAATATTTTTTAATTTTTTTCTCAAAATCGGAAAGCGGTTCACAGAATACATCTACCTATCAAGTTTCACATGTATAGTCCTAATAAAATTGCTGTGACAGACGGACGGACGGACAGACAGACAGACAGACAGACAGACGGACAGACATGTCGAAACTATAAAGATTCCGTTTTTTGCCATTCGGCTACGAAACCGTAAAAAGAATCATAAAAATCGGTATAGAAACACCAAAGTTATACGTGAAATACGCTTATAATAATAAGCCATCGCGCGTGAATAATGAATCATGCTATAAGGATTATTTTTGAGAATCGGTCGCCGCGCTCGACGCGTCTCGCGGTCGAAGCGTTCTCTAGGTACTTAAGCCTCATGTGAACGTGATCTAAACAATATTACCAATACATTAACTTACGCTGACGGAGTCGCGGGCACAGCTATATTGTATCATTACGCTAAGGCCAATAGGAGCGGAGCGCCAATGAAGAATGCTTCAAAATCGGGGTTAAATTTAACGTGAGCCCAAAGTAACTATTCCACGCGGACGAAGTCGCGGGCAAAAGCTAGTTCCTAATAAAAATGATGTAGCTACCAAGCGATCGATACTATCTGCATCATTCAAGATATTTGATCTTCTTGGAATTCTCAGTCCATGTGTGATTATACCTAAAATGTTACTTCAGTCCTTATGGCTCAATAAAAAGGACTGGGATGAGCCAGTTAGTTCCGATATTCTGGAATCCTGGAAAGGGTTCATTAACAATTTACATTTTTTATCAGACCTACAGATCCCGCGTTTAACGCTATGCGAAACTCCTAGTTATATAGAAATACATACCTTCAGTGATGCTTCCCAAGTCGCCTACGGTGCATGTGTGTATCTACGGTCACACAACTTAGCTGGTGATGTAAAGGTAAACTTACTATGTGCTAAGTCTAAGGTGGCGCCGTTGAAGCCGACGACAATACCGCGTCTGGAACTTTGCGCTGCTCTATTAGCTGCAAAATTATGCAAGACAGTTATCACTTCTCTGCGATATGAAGTCAATCGCATCGTTTACTGGTGCGATTCTAGCGTTGTTCTCAGTTGGTTGAATGGTAATTCCGCAAGGTTAAAAACGTTTGTAGCTAATAGGGTAGCCGAAATTAATGAACTTACCGATAATTCGTCGTGGCGCTATGTGCCGACTGATCAGAATCCGGCTGACTTGATCTCAAGGGGCGTCAGTCCAGATCAAATCATCAATTTTAAATTGTGGTGGTCAGGTCCAAGCTTTCTAATACAGCCTGAATCTGATTGGCCCTATTTGAACAAATTTATAAATGACTCAGACTTACCTGAGATAAAATCCACTCCCACTGTGGTTCAGGGACCTGAAACTGGAATTCTAAAAATAGATAAGTTTTCGTCATTCTTGAAATTGAGACGCATATTTGCGTATGTCAATAGATTTATACATAACATGAGATATACATGTCCTAAAGATAAACTATTTGGTAAATTTACAGTTAGTGAATTAGAATCATCTTTTATTTGTTTATGTAAAATTGCTCAGCAAACTTCATTTGCTTCAGAGTACAATATTTTGTTAAAAAATAAATCATTAAGTAGCAAGTCAACACTCTTGTCACTTTCACCCTTTGTGGACGATGACAAGGTAATGAGAGTCGGTGGTAGAATAGAATTATCTAATTACAACTATACTCAAAAACATCCCATACTTTTACACGCCTCTCATCCGTTCACAAAATTATATTTTACATACGAACACTTACACAACATGCATGCTGGGCCTCAGCTGTTGCTAGCCTGTACAAGAGAGACTGTGTGGACTATAAACGGTAGGCACTTGGCCCGCCGCACAGTTCATGCCTGTGTCAGATGTAGACGTATACAAGGTAAAACATTAACTCCCATGATGGGAAACTTACCTGCACAGCGCATCACACCTGATTTTCCATTCCGTGCTGTTGGCGTTGACTTCGCTGGTCCGTTCCTCACGTTAAATAGAAAGGGTCGAGGTGCACGATTAATCAAAACCTATTTATGTTTGTTTGTATGTTTCCGATATAAATGTGTGCACCTGGAAGCCGTCAGTGATTTGTCTAAAGACGCGTTCATCATGACGTTACGAAGGTTCATATCGCGACGGGGCAAGCCAGCGGAGATATTTTGCGATAATGGCCGCAACTTTGTTGCAGCAGCTAGAGAGATAGGTAGTTTTCTTAAAGCTAATCATGGACCTGTGGTTAATTTTGCCACCAATGAAGGAATAAGGTTTGTGTTCTCTCCCACGTATGCTCCACATTTCGGCGGCATCTGGGAAGCCGGCGTTAAATCCGCGAAATACCACTTAAAGCGCGTTATGGGGAACAATCATTTAACGTTTGAGGAGATATGTACTCTTTTCACACAAGTGGAAGCGGTGCTTAATAGTCGACCTTTATGCCCACTTTCCCCTTCCCCTAACGATTACCATTTCCTAACTCCCGGCCACTTTCTGATAGGGCGTGCCCTAAATGCATTGCCTGGTCCATCGCTGGAGCACGAGAGCCAGAACAACCTTCAACGTTACAAGAAGCTTGAGCAAATCCATCAACATTTTTGGCAGCGCTGGCAAAAGGAATATGTAGCAGAACTACAGCAGCGCTCCAAATGGCGTACAAAATCAGCATCCCTGCAAGTTGGAGATTTAGTTCTTCTCCAGGAGGACCACCACTCAGCTGGCGAATGGGACGAGTTAGCCGCTTGTTCCCTGGGACCGATAGCGTCTCACGAGTCGCAGACGTGAAAACTACCAGAGGCTGCTTCAGGAGGCCTCTCACTCGGATTTGTCCCATGCCTGCCTCTTCACCGGAAAACGACTGAAGAAGTTGAAAGGAGTCTTTCAACGGGGGGGGAAGATGTCTGCGCCATACTTGCGCCTGACAGTTTTGTAATACCACCAAGTCGCACATTCAAGTGATGCTATATTTTGTTTATAAGTTTTTTACTCTCACCCGCACACTTTGACTTTATCACTTTTTTTTATATTCATAATTCAGTACACGGGTGCGCCGCCACGAATAATTGCTTCTCATTGTAATTATATAAAATCTGAAGATTAAAGCTGTTTTTGTTGAAGAAACTGAGGTTTTCATTAAACTTTCATAATGTCCACTATGAGACAGCGATACTCAAAGTCTTTTAGTACAAGTAATACAGTTGTGCATTGAAACTCTACATTCAAACGCAAACACACTCCACATAATACAGTCACACAACACATCTACACATCACATCCCACATAATACACCTTTACACACACTTTTAGTTAATTCATTTTAATTCTTATATTTTATACCAACTTGTTTTTTTTTTAACTTCTTGTATATTATTATTTTTTCCAATATCCAACAGTTTGCACAGATATAAAATGTTTATCTCGTAATGGAAGGCCCTGTCTCCTGTAATACAGTTTATTTTTTTTAACTAGCACAGGACACAGGTGATCATTTCCACTTATAATTGGTACCATGTCGCATTTTTGTTTGTATGTACAAAACTAGTGGAAAAACTGTATCATGTATTTTGGAACAATAAATTATTATTATTATAGGTTTTTTGTTTTCATATATGTTAGCATACCGCGCATTACAGGAGTTAGTGTATGGGTGATATTTTTAGTGTATGAATGTTTGTGTGTTGTGTGGTAGATGACTATGTGTGAGTGTAGATTGGATATACGTGTAAACTAAATAATTCCACATTACAATACAATAATAATACAATTATTATTATTGTATTGTAATGTGGAATTATGCAAACTGATAAAAATCTTTTTGTTTCCGGTAAGAAAAAATAAATGTTTTATGTGCCGTATAGAACAAATACAGGGCGGATGCAATATCTTCGTATGAATATGAGTTTATACAATAAAGATAAAATAATAGGAAGCAAACAGTGATGTACGTTATTTTAAGGACTAGTCATATATTTCTTCGCAAGTCGAGGCATTGTTCAGATGAAACCAAGATTTGTTTTTCTCCTTCAGCCTTGCGGAGAAAAATGTTGCCATTTGATGACCAACAGAAACGATATGAGTGTTGTTTTGCAAACTCCCGTGACAAATAAAAAAGTTTCTTAGAACTGGCGGGAAGATGGTCCGCGACATACATAGGTTGCTGTTTACCAGGAATAGCAATCAATTTCGTGTTAAGTGATAATGAGATAGGTACCACGGTTCCAGAACGCAAGAACAATTTAAGGAACAGGGCGACAATTTGTATGACGCTTCTCTCTGATCTACCCAGAGCGGGAGAAAAAAAAAGTAGTTCAGGTGGGATTTAAGGATTGTAACTATCAGTTTGTTACCTATACTTATTCGCACCAGCTTCAATAGTATAAGTTAAGTTAAACCACTTAAGAATAGAGGTATATTTTGTAAAGTCGGCTTCGGGTTTTCCGAAAATCTTCAATAGCGTAAATATGAATGCATTTAATTACATAACAATAAGTAGACATCTATTATTAATACCATGTTTTATTATCCACACACGTAATCGTTGTTATTACGCACAAAAGAAATACAATAAGAAGCTTATGAAACAAACAATACGTATAAAGCAATATTTACGCGTAATCGCATTTCGGAGGGCACAGTGGCGTACGGAGGGCACGATACATAACGAGAATTGAGGATGACAACAATAAGTACCTATGTGTATAGGTATAACATGTATGTATATGCTGTTCTATTAAATATATTAAATAAAGAAATATGGAGCCACTGAGACGCAATGTCCCGGAATACTCAAATTTTTGCCGCTTCATCGCCAATAAGAAATTTAGTTATTGAGAATATTGGAGAAATAGCCAGTTTCGTTGACATCAATAAGACGGTTCATGGGGGTATATTTTATTAAGGTGTATGCGACCCAGTAGGTAAGTATATAACAAAACATAGATGTTAAAAATAAAATTGGCCAAGTGGGAGTCAGACTCGCCCGTGAAGGGTTCCGTGGTAACTACGCAAAATAACTTGGTTTTTCATAGTGTTTGTATGAAATACAAAGTAATATTTACGGTTTTAGAAAATGTGCTATATCTCAAAAACTGCTATCCCGATCTCGTGAGAAAGTGGTTTTAAAAACCTTAATACCATTTTTAAAGACCTGTCTATAGATACCACATACCAGGCGCGTGCATAGGATTATGACAGGGCATGCGGCGGAGTAAAAACACACAAAATCTTCATCTTTTATAGATTTTTAGCATAGCCACAGCCACGCATCGCCACCATGCTACGATGCGTGGCTGTGGCTATGCTAAAAATCTATAAAAAAAGAAGTTTTTGTGTGTTTTTACTCCGCCGCATGCCCTGTCATAATCCTATGCACGCCCCTGCCACATACGTATAGGTTTGAAGAAAAAAAAATAGTTTTCTATGTCTATACATAGAACTAAAACTATTTTTTTTTCTCTCCATAGAGCTCTCCATGGGCTCTCCATAGAGCCCCCCTTAATTTTACATATTATTATTATTTATAAAATCGGAAAGTGGTTTACCGAATACTACCTGCCAAGTTTCATATGTGTAGTATTCATAGTTTCGGAATAAAATAGCTGTGACATACGGACGGACGGACAGACAGACAGACAGATATGACGAAACTATAAGGGTTCCAGTTTTGGCCATTCAGCTACGGAACCCTAAAAACTAATGTAAAAATCTAAAAACCCGACTGCTGAATTGAAATGCAAGAAACAAGCACATTTTAATTTTAAAAAGTGACAAAATGTGTTTGTTTCTTTCATTTCAGTTGAGCCTTCTGTTCTTATTTTTGACAATATGGCGTCTGGTTGTCGTTGTGGTTTTCATTGAAAGTGTCAGACTTCTACTGAACAAAAACTCACCTTGTTTCTGGGTTGCCTCGCCTTCGTCATTAAATCACGAGAACGAAATTGATATGCTTGAATATAAAGTTTTCTTCAAAGCATAGGTTTTAATTATCGCTCTAAAATAACAACTAACGCTACAACGTTATTAAAAACAAAAATGCTTCAACATTATTTTTGTTTTTAAACAAGTCAATAGCGTTATTTTAATTGAATATCCCGCGGCAACAATGTAAATAAAATTAATAGTTGGAACAAAAAGGATTTAAAATAATTTTATGGACTAATCCGAAATCAATGTACTCATTTAATGCACAATAGGGAAGATGCAATAGTTTTATTTATGTTTTCATTTTAAAGAATTCCATGTAGAATAGACCACAAATATATTAAAAAATTAAATCTTTGTAATTTATCGGAAAAAAATGCGGTTTGAAATTGACAGTTTAAATTTTCGAGCGAAAAAGGACCTATAGTTCCGATGACGTCATTCCTGTCTGTCACTGGTCGTACTTGTTCGTCGCTGGCTAATACTTATGCATATTTTTTCGACTTTCGAGATTTTTTTTGTGAAAATTTAAAGTGGACTATCCATCAACATCAGGCGATTATAAAAATACCACTAATATTCTGAAAAAAGCCGTGGTGACTCATGTTTTGTACTAATGTGTCCAACTACTTCAACAAAGTTTCCAAATAAATTGTTTGTGACTGGACCTTCTGACCCAAAACCGAGAAAGAAAAGTGGTTTCAAGCTACAAAGAGAAATGACAATTATTGGAGAATAATTGTGACCACCATTCGATGCTGTGAAGATCACTTTGATGTAAGTCGGCGAATATACTTGTTATATTTTGTAGTTAATCTGCTTGTACGCAAAAACACATTAGTTACCTACCTAATACATACAAAACTTATCTATAACATCATTTTAATTTTACAGTTGGAGAACGACGTCGAAAATTGGATAAAGTTTAAAATGTGTGCAGGAAAACTTTTCCTGAAAAAAGGTGTGGTACCTCATATTTTTGAATGCCAAAACAGAATGATGCCACTGAAACCTAGATCAGTAATAATGAAAAAGAAAAAACGTGAAAATCTTGAAAGCATTGAAAATACACCGGGTATAATTTTGATTTATTCTTTCAGATTTATTTTTATACTAGAGACAAATAAACATTCAAACTTTCAAATTTATAATAATATAAGGATAATGCTTTTTAATGAAGAACTAAGTATATTATTATGTCTTTCGTGTTTTAGATCCGTCTTCAGTGTTCATTAATCACAGAAACACATGGTTCTCAAAATATTAAAATATCCAATGATAAAGGTGTACAGGTCCAATCCTTATAAACGAACGATCGAAATAACTCATATATGTCGAAGCCGCTGAATAAAATACAAAGTTAAACAACTATGATTTTATACATATCGTAGTAATTTAGTCCCTTTCATTTCTACACTTGAAAACTCTGCACTTTCGACAAAAAAGTTACAACCATGTCAACACTAACTTTTGGTAAATAACTTAACTTAAATAACTTTCCTAGATTCCTGGAGTCAGCTTTGATAAACCCAACTTCCATTTTTATTAAAAAAACGCAATTAGTATTCCCGTAAAATAATATTCACTTTTACAACCATAACCTCAAATAAGTTGTTATAACAGGAGTGACGTCACTAAACGCTGATTGGTGTTTTGAAATACGCTTCGTTTCAAGTCATTTTTAATTCGTAATTATTGTTAAAAATCAACATTATGTAAAATAAAAATGTTACAGTGGCCCTTCTTTTCTATTTTTTTTACATTTCAATCATAAAATTTTCATAAATATTATATTTGCATCTTCCCTATTCACTCGGTCAAGCTCCGATAGTATAGGTACACATTTATGCAGACAGCGTACACTTAATCAAATAGCAGAATCATCAGTTGATATTTACCCGTCATATTACCTTATCATAATAATATAATATTGTAAATGTGAAGTCGATATTTGACATCCTGGAATAACACATAGGCTTCTTTTTATCCCAGAATTTCCGGGGGATCGGGATTTACGCGGCAAACGACGTCGCGGGCAGAAGCAACATCAATAAAAAAGATTAGAAAGAGAAATTTATTACCTACTAGCTTTTGCCCGCGACTTCGTCCGCGTGGAATAGTTACTTTGGGCTCACGTTAAATTTAACCCCGATTTTGAAGCATTCTTCATTGGCGCTCCGCTCCTATTGGCCTTAGCGTAATGATACAATATAGCTGTGCCCGCGACTCCGTCAGCGTAAGTTAATGTATTGGTAATATTGTTTAGATCACGTTCACATGAGGCTTAAGTACCTAGAGAACGCTTCGACCGCGAGACGCGTCGAGCGCGGCGACCGATTCTCAAAAATAATCCTTATAGCATGATTCAGTATTCACGCGCGATGGCTTATTATTATAAGCGTATTTCACGTATAACTTTGGTGTTTCTATACCGATTTTTATGATTCTTTTTACGGTTTCGTAGCCGAATGGCAAAAAACGGAATCTTTATAGTTTCGACATGTCTGTCCGTCTGTCTGTCTGTCTGTCTGTCTGTCCGTCCGTCCGTCTGTCACAGCAATTTTATTAGGACTATACATGTGAAACTTGATAGGTAGATGTATTCTGTGAACCGCTTTCCGATTTTGAGAAAAAAATTAAAAAATATTTAATATAAAGGGGGGCTCCCCATACATGGAACTAAACCTGAAAATATTTTTTTTCATGAAATCGATGCATGTGTGGTATCTATAGACAGTTCTTTAAAAACGACATCGGGGTTTCTAAAACCACTTTTCCATAAAGTCAATCGTTTAAAAGATATAAGCTTCCAAAGTGGTAAAATGTGTGTGTGGCGGACACAACCTCTAACTTCTATAATAATGGAGTGAAAAATCTAAAAAAAATATATGTCTGTAGATCTTAATATAAACTTTCAACCAAAATTAGTTTGAACGAAATCAGTTCAGCAGTTTTTGAGATACAGCATATTTTCTAAAACCGCAAATATAACTTTGTAATTCATACAAACACTATGAAAAACAAATTTATTCGGCGCAGTTGTAAAAAATGTAAAAAAACCAGTTTTAAGAAATTTGTAAGGTTTTTTTTCAAAACAAATTTATTTGGCGCAGTTGTAAAAAATGTAAATAAGCTAGTTTTAAGAAATTTGTAAGGTTTTTTTTTCGTTAAATAAATTTGCATATTATATTATAGTTACTACGGAACCCTTCATGGGCGAGTCTGACTCGCACTTGGCCAATTTTTTTATGGAATAGTTAATAATGTTAACTTTTTCAATTAGGGGTGACTGAGAGTGTTATAAACGTAAGAGTAGACAAATATTATAATCAGAAAGCTTCGAACTGCTAAGCTATCGGGAGTTACACGTGTTATTGTGAGTCAACCATAAAAGTTAGACATATGCTGTCGTGGGATATTTTTTATATAATTTTAAGGAGAACATTTCCGTCATGAAATGATTTGTGTAGCTTTAGCCCGTTTTCCCAACATTTCCCTTCACTGCTCTGCTCCTATTGATTGTAGCGTGATGAAAAGTATACTATAACCCGCTCAGGAGTATGAAAAATAATTGTACCAAGTTTCGTTAAAATCCGTCGAGTAGTTTTTGTTTCTATAACGGTTATACAGACAGACAGACAGACAGACAGACAGACAGACAAAAATTTAACTGATTGCATTTTTGGCATGAGTATCGATCCTTAATCACCCCCTGATAGTTATTTTGAAAATATATTTCATGTACAGAATTGACCTCTCTACAGATTTATTATAAGTATAGATAAATATTTTTTTCATACATTATGTCACACTATATGAAGCTTGTGTTTTCTAACTGGCTAGAAACCGACCTTGAGGAAAAATACCAAAACAACTCAGAGGTCTTTTGGAGTTCATAAAATTTATCTGTGCTGTTCTTACCTTAAGAGTTTACTACCTGACGTCTTATTCAATACAAATCCAATAAGCTGTTTCCAGGATGTTAATAATTTCGTCGCATGATAATAAGGTTTCCATATTCTTCTTATTATAAATTGTGATGATATCATAGAATAAAACTGCACTGACTGCACATAATTAGGTATTACATATATGATTTATTAGATTTATTTATTTATTATATAATTTATTTATACTACTTACAATATTTGTATGGATACAAAAAGTAAAACTAGTGTACAATGTATTACAAGACGTTGACGACACAGTTGGTGCAGTGGTTGAGAGATTTGACGCTGCTCTGCATGGCGTGAGATCGATGACCGCAACGAAGTGTTTTTGTTTTAAAACTTTTTGTAGGACATATTGTCCTACGAAAAGTTGTACCAGGTAGTTTTAAACAGGCACTCACGATGCAGGAAGAATTTTAAATGTGCCGTCAGCCTTTAAAGCAAGAGAGAATAGGCATTTTCTGGGCTCGCTCGTTCGATCGTAGACCTCATCTTAAGCCGGGTCCGCTGCGACGTGTTTTCGTGTTTGCAAACAGTATAACATTGTTTGCTAACAGAATATGGGCGTGGTCTAACAATTTTGTTAGCAAAAACACAATAACATGTTTGCCGAGACGAATGGATAACATCCCCCGCGTTCACCTGCGGGGAGGGGGAAAATGACGCATTTTGTGTTCGCGCTCACTATCCCTATTTTTTAATCTCACAGACAGAATTGCCACATTCAAATATCAACTAAATCTACTATTGCTATAACAGTTTCCACGTCTTCTTCGTCGGAACTCATTTTTTAAATTAAACAAAAATATTACAACAATAGGCGCAGCGGACGGGCGGTTTTACTAACATGTTTTGCTAACATGTTTTGATAACATGTTTTATTAGAAAATTGGCGCAGCGGACCCGGCTTTACACTTACCATCAGGTGTGGTCGAGGTCAATAGCGGGCTCATTCGTAATAAAATCAAAGGGTCTACGAAAAAAAAAACCAAGACAGTTTGACTTATAAATTCACTCATAATTACATAATCGGTGCTTTACGGTATCATAAACTATTCTTATGAATCTCTAAGGTCAAACTATGTAAGACCGATAAATGTTGCTTAGATTGTCATAGGTACTAATTGCCCATGTATTTTTCAGACTATTTCGCTGGTAGCCTATAGTTTTATCAACTAACTAACTAAAAATCAACAAGGAGCAATATAGCAATTCACCTTGGCGGCACGCAATTCGCTAGTAATATTACATATTATAACTGACTATAAAGCGGAGAATAAACAATTCATTCTATATTTAACTCACTTTTCTTATGTATGCACTGCATCAAAAATCAAAACCATTTAAATAAAAATATAAAACAATAGATATATGAAATAAAATATTTTAAAAACTCAAGTAATATTTTCTTGTTTTTTTTTTTTATAATTATAAGCCTACATACTTATGGATAGATAGATAGAATATACTTTATTGTACTTACACCAAAAATTCAAGAAACCTATGTTAAATAAGTTGTTTTGGTATAAGTTGTGTTTATCAGTGTTTAAATATTGTTTTTTCTATGGTTACAATGGCAGTCTTATCGCTTTCAGCGAACATATGTTCCTGACAACCTTTGGAAGGACTTAAAACTTTAATTAAAGTGAGGAGGGCTAAATTAATGTACTACATAATAATACTATAAGTACCTACTTATAATAAAAATATAAGTAGGGGTAGGGTAACTTTACGATTCCATACTATTGATAATAATCATTGAGATCAATCTAATCTGCCAAGGAACGCTTTTAACGAGAAACTGATCACGGTATTTCATAAAAACTATCAAGTTCGTAAGTATTGTTAATTTTGCATGAACTAATTTCATTAAAATTTAGTATGCACACGCAATATTATTCGGTCTTAATACTTAGTTAAGTATTTGTTTAAATAACAGTTATCTGAATTATTCTAAAGACGCAGACCAAACTTACAAAAACTACAGTTATATTAAAACGGCCTTTTTTTGAAGCCGGTTAAAAAGAACCATGATCAAAAATGGTGTGCCTATCCCCTTACTTGCCGTGTTTGCGCACACGATATGCTCAAATTAGGGCGGACAGTTGCATGATTTGTGTTCCAAGTAAACGCGGAACAATTTTCCATTTAGGTTTTGTATATTTTTCACAGGTGAAATTGGGAACGCTACGTTGCGTTTCGCTGTTCATAATTCGTATCGAAAGACTTTTAGCAATTGTCTATATATTTTTATTTAAAATAATTTAAACTAATATTATAAAGCGCCAAAGTTTGTTTGTTTGAATGCGATAATCTTCGAAAGTACTGGATGGAAGGTGATAGAGATGATTTGGTATGAAAGTAGTTTGAAGCTACTTACTACTCATTACCCAACTGCAAAAAAGGTGGGTTATGATTTTATCGTGAGAAAATCCACGGAGTAGTAGAAATAATAAAGAAAGGTGCGATTACAAACTCGAAGGTTTACGATTTTGATACTGTAAGACCCGCCGCTCATTGCAACTTTTTGTCACCGTGATTTTTTGTCACTTAGTCAAGTGCTATGAAAACTATACTGAGTGCGCTCATTATGGTGACTTGATAAGACGGTGACAAATAGTTGCAGCGACAGGCAGTACCGGAGTGACGTGACTGTCACTCGCCCTGTATATTACTATGAGAGTCCGCTCACTGGTGACATTTTGTCACTCAGCCGTAAAGATGGGCGTTTAAACGAAAAGCATATAATAAAACATGTTATTTAAAATAAGCGTATAAGCAGATTAGTTTGACAACCTGGTTGAAGTCCATTACACGCAATTTGTTACCCACAGTGAGCGCATCGTGGGTGACAGTAGGTGACAGTAACAATAAGTCACGGTGACAAAAAGTTGCAATGAGCGGCCGGCCTTACACTTATAACTTTAATCAAATCAAGTACCATAATTATATTTGAAAGTGTAACATCTACAAAGTACCTATCCATGATTCGCTTCACACTTCAAAATTATGGTATATTTGATTTTTTTTATTGATAATAGGATCGCGTTTGACCACCATTTCACCTGATGGTAAGTGATGATGTGGTCGAAGATGGAGCATGCTTGCCTAGAAGTAACCTATTCACTCTTGACTTGCAGACTCCCAGGTTATAGCGATCAGGTAACACAGACTCTGGCAGGGAATTCCACACCTTAGCCGCACGCACAATGAAAGTATTCCCAAAACGTTTTGTGCGTATGGGTGGGATGTCCACCATGTAACGATGGCGCTTCGCCGTTTGTCTCGTAGTCCGATGATGGAACTGGCTTGGCGGAATTAGATTGTATAATTCCATCGCACACTCCCCGAAATGTAACCGATAGAAAACCGATAGACTTGCAACTCGTCGTAGATGTTCAAGGCTCTGGAGCTTTGATTCGACTAGTGACTAGTGAATTTGAAAAAAATATATAAAATACCACATTCAGTGAGCAGTTAAGTGACTTTGGGTATTACGGATGTATTGTTGTAAATAAAATAAATAATTATAATTTACCACTGTGGAGTTTTACTACGCTTTTTAGCATTCCGTAGCCGAATGGCAAAAAACGGAACCCTTATAGTTTCATCATGTCTGTCAATCTGTCTGTCTATCTGTCTGTCTGTATGTCTGTATGTCTGTCTATCTGTCACTAAACTATTAAGACTATACATGTGGGTTTTTTAATGCTCAATTGGGCGTAGAAATGAAACGGATTCACCGGAGTAACTTGAGTTTATTCTTTTTAAACACTTCCAACCAGTCTCCTTACTCTCGCTCGTCGCTCTCAACCTCTAACCACAGATTCTCTACCATAGATAACACATTCTTTTATTTTTAAAACAACCATAAACTATTTACAATATTCGACTAACTTATTATCGACTCCCACACTCGGCCGTCCTGCATTCAGACTGTCCTCAGCCTGAGCACCACAATTGTTACACAGAATTACAAATGGAAAAGAACCAAATAAAAAATACAAGTTAACCAACTAAGTCATTACAGGCATTTAGAAACAGCAAACTGTTACACCTTCTCAGTAAATTAAAACAACAAAATGATTAAACAACAAAAAAAAAAACAAAAAAAAACTTACAACTAAATCCTACATAAGTACTTAATAGACTATCAACAATCAAGTACAATGATGTTGACCGATAGCACACATAATATTTTAAATTTAAACAAAATAAACATTATGAAACGACATCACCAGACAGGTACACAACAATACCACAGCAATAGGTTGGCAACAACAGACTCAGAAATTAAATGTGATGGAATGGCTGAAATCATAAGAATGATTTTTTACACCCCGCAATGTACACCTGAATACCCATAATACACATGGTCAGTGGGATTGCTACTTACGGTTCAGCACCATCAGCCGGCCACGTCTTCATGAAGTCTGCTGCTGAGCTGGTCCTTCTGGGACCCTCCTGCGTCCCATCTAATTTCTCCATCTCGTACCTATCTCTACCATTCACCTTGGTGATCTTGTAGGGACCTAAAAACTTGGGTTTGAGCTTCATGCCTACACCAAACTGCGTTCTTCGGATAGCAACAACATCTCCTATGGAGTATCGTTGGCTTTGCTTCCGTTTCTTGTTATAAGTCTTCAGATTTTCGTCCTGAATCTTCAAGATTTGCTGTTTAGCTTGCACCCTGAGGCCTTCTCTTGCTTCTATGTAATTATCAATATTTTCTTGCTTCAGCAAGTCATAAATTTCTAAATCTTCTTTGTTTCTCATCTTTACCCCAACCAATAGTTCATATGGAGACGTGTTTATGCTTCGTTGATATGTACTGTTAAGTGATCGCTGAACACGACTGACATGTCTATACCAAAGCGTTGGGTACTCCACACATAGCTTAGTCAACACAGATATTATTGTCCGATGCATCCGCTCGACTTGGCCATTGGACCTGGGAATACCTGTAGTGATCTTCACATGATGGATCCCTTCTTCCTGAACATACTCCTTAAACTCCTTGCTGGTAAATGCTGCCCCTCTATCAGAAATTATTCTGATCGGGTTTCCAAAGCATTGCTGGTGCAGTCGCAGCTTGTCAATCATCTCCTTACTAGTTGTACTCTTCGTAGGGAAAATCCATGTAAACTTGGTGAAGGCGTCAACTACTGTAAGGATATAGTTGTATTGCTTCCTTGTCTCCGTCATTTGTCCAAGATGATCTATATGAAGTGTGTGTAATGGAATATCTTGCTTATCAATACAATTTAAATATCCTTCTTGTTTACCTTCCTTCCGGTTCGCTAATAGGCATGGTACACAGGTAAGTAAATAATTTTCGATTTTCTTTTCCAACTGAGGTATGTAATAATCCTTGCTCATAAGTTCTACCATCTTCCTTTTAGCAAAATGTCCGTTCTCATGAATTCTTTTCAATATTTCGTTTTTCATTGACTTTGGTACCACTAACTTCTTATCAGGATCCTTAAACAACAATCCGTTGTTTATTGAGTAATCTTCATATGGTTGTCCCTTCAGAATTTCTATGATGGCCCTCAAACCTTCATCTTGTTGTTGACAGTGCC
This sequence comes from Tholera decimalis, assembly GCA_943138885.2. NCBI lineage: Eukaryota > Metazoa > Arthropoda > Insecta > Lepidoptera > Noctuidae > Tholera > Tholera decimalis. Next base: position 31,536,900 of record OW964555.2, read on the forward strand.
TCAAGTTGTCATGTAAATCTGAAAAAACTGCAGCTACATAAGGGTTTCTACTCAATGCATCCACGTGACGCATTTTGCTCCCTTCACGATGTTCCACATCAAATTCATAATCTTGCAATAAGATAATCCATCTAGCCACTCTGGTCGACATGGCTAAATCTCGTTTTTTCAGAATTAACTCAAACGCCTTGCAATCTGTTACTAGTTTGAACCGGATCCCATACAAGTAGTGCTGAAACTTCTTAACACTTTCAATAATTGCCAAGGCTTCAATTATGTGGCCGAGATATTCAACTCTTCTGACCATCAGTTGGCTCTTCTTCCAATTGATATCAAGGCCATATTCTGATGCTGTCTTTAGTACCTCCGCTAATCGACTCACAGCTTGTGCCTCGCCTTCTGCTAAAATTAATAAATCATCGATAAATATGATCACTTTTCCCTGATGAATCAAATCCTGAAAAATACTTGTTATAAATCTCGTAAATACATTTGGGCAGATGGCTATCCCAAATGGAGCTCTTAAAAATTCATACTGACCCGTCATGGTCACAAATGAGGTATATTTTATTGACCTTTCATCAACACGCAAATGAAAATAGCCATTTTTTAAATCAAGAGCGCTGAATATCGTAGCCTTCTGACATCGGTCAATGTGATCAGCTATGATCGGCAATGGATATTGATCCTTGATCATTTTCTGATTCACTTTCCTATAGTCCACACATACACGCAGCGTACCATCTTTCTTCCGCACCAACACTAATGGGCTAGAAAATTCAGAATTACTTACACGGATTATGCCATCTTTCAACCACTGTGCGATCTGGTTGTCTACCTCCTGTTGCTCCCTCAGAGCCAGACGTCTGTGCCACCGGCGTGTCATCCCTCAGATGAATCTGCAGCTGTATAGGCGCCTCCTTCATCCTCACAGGTTTGTATGACGTCACCATACATCTCACCTGCTTCTGGATGTCTCGACCAACCTCGCAACCTACAACATCATTATCAGACACAAAACATGTAATATTCCCTAACCAGTCATCATTTATGGGCATCAGACATACATTGTCATGTCCCATAACCATCACTGTCTGTTGCAAAAACTGTTGCCCCATTATTATGGCATATGGCATAACTGGACTAGGTACTATGTGGAAACTAACACTTTTATACAACTTGTCATCAACCAAAACATTCGTAATATACTGTCCAAGAGATTTCACTCGACTACCTTTTTTTTTTTTTTTTTTTTTGGGGTGGGAAAATCATCGAATGACTTCTTCCGCTCTGGGTCAAGCGGAAGGGTGTGTCAGATTTCTACTGACTAAAAACCCGCCCTGTTCCTTCGGCTGCCCTAACTTCTTCTCAGGCGAACCTAACTTCTTGTAAAACTCGATGGACATCAAATTCACCTGGCTGCCTGTGTCGATTAGTGCGTTCACCGATTCCCATTGCACTCCATTATAAACATTTACTGCCTTCATTGGCTTTTTCAAAACAATCTGTTTCGATCGCGGCGCAGTGTCATCTTTTTTGTTTACATCTTTGTTGGTGTCAATGTGTTAGCTGTCAATGTCACACAATTACACTCGCTCTTGTCCAAGGAACTTGTACCCAAGGATCTTCTACCTACTAACTGGATTGCTTACGAATGATTCAAAGAATACAGAAAGTCTTTCTTAGCTGTTAAACAATAGAGTATAAACTTGCACGCATAAAACTGAAGGAACTATTCGTTCCGAGCGAGACAGTGCGGGTGTGGACTGTGTCCCTTTCTTCTGTGTGTCAGATTAAAAATATTTATTTCAATGGTATGTTTTTCGACCTGTCTGTTGTAGTAATAACACCTAGTTTTAAACTTCTTTGGAATTCTATCTTTAAAATGAATTACCATTATTACTGTATGCATATTAATGAAAATTAAAGTTATTTACCATGCAAACACAAGATGTTAAAAACAAAAAAAAATTGAATTTGTAACAATTAGTAGTGATATATTATACTATACATGGCAATTACTACGTTGCCGTCTGACGTTTACTTGGCATCTGTATGTTTGTAAATTTGCATTATATTTAATTTTGTGAGTTTTCGTAATATTAAAGTGCAAGATACTGTAACCATGGTAAGAACGTGTTTTGTGGTTAATCGCAAGAGTGAAGGGTACCCTGGGTCTGGAATTTCCTTTTTTAAGTTAGTTTTGTGACTTTGTTTACAATTTGCATTTAGGGTGACTATGTTTTCAATGTAAAAGTGGATGTTCTTCTCTCTATTCTTCTTATTTATTATTTTTCTTTCTTCTCATTATATATTATTTTTTGTTATTATAAGCTTTCCTAAAAATAATGATCTTCGAGACCGGTGGCTCAGTGTTCTACACAGAAAAAGGTCAGTAACGATTCCAAAATTTGTAGCCGCCATTTCAAGCCCGAGGAAATATTGCATTTCGAAACAAGATCAAATGATGCAATTCCATCCATTTTCCCTAAAGTAAGTTATCAGTTTAGGGTTTTTATTTAAATTAAAATTGTATTCTTTCTCAAATAAATTAATAACCAGTTATCAATTATTACAAATGACATGAAGATCACCGGTTCGAAATAGAATATGAGCATAACAAGATGAATTTTAATTTTGAATCTATCTTAACCATAAATACTAAATTTTATTCTCATCAATCTATTATTATTTTAGATTCCTGTTAAAGCGAAACAAATAAATATTTTAAGTACTATAATATTGAAACCCACTAAAGAAAAGAATATACAACCTGTACCTACTGGGCACATTCAAAGATCTGGTAAGTGAAAGTTATGAAAGGAGTCAAATTAATAAGCATAAAAGTCGACATTTTAGTTGATTTATTTACATTTGCTTAGCAAATTGATGGCAAAAATATTTTATATCATTTTGGCCAAAAACTCAGCTACGCAAACTTGCTTACAAGTGTAGTTTATTATATTAATAATTACTTATAACTTAATTACTTAACTTTCATCCACTGCAGTTAGTTAATGTCGACAAATAATAATTCATAATTTAAAGATTATTTCAATACTTTTAACTAATAATAGTGTAATACATTTTTTAGGGTTGTGTGTCAAGCCAGTCTTGTAACAAACCTGCAGCTGCAACATATGAGGAACTAGAAAATATAGAACCAACCTAATAATAATAACCTTATAATTGTCATTCGATCTGCCTCCTTTATGTTTAGAATTATGTATGTTAATAATATTGATTTCTAACCTTAAATAGCACATGTGGTGTTAGCCTGTAATTAATTGTTACACTTATAAATGTAATATGACTGTTTCATACAAATGTATAGTGTAAACAATTGTAGGTTAACCTAAATAAATATCTACATAAATAAATTATATCTCTTCTGTTATTCTTTCTATTTATAATCATCGATTTTCATGAAGGATTTTAGTAGTTTTAATTATATATAAACATTGCATCATTTTACTTTTAGTCTACTGGTTCTGACCGTACAAGTGTCGAATATACGTAGATTACCAATTAATGCACGTTTGTCTGGACGTCTATACCGCTGCCTATCAAGCCAAAGAAGGCCAAGCCTTCGAAGAATTGCCAGCTGGTAATTCTGTTATTAATTCTGTATCTGCAATAATTGTATTTGTATCACGGGTCTTAACCACTTTGAAATTTATAATTCAATGCAATGAAGTCTGCTTAACAAAACAAATTTTGCATTTAGCCCGCATAAGGAAGGATTTATTATAGAAATTAGCGCGCTCAATATAAGTTCCTCAGATATATTGAGAACTAGCTTTTCGCCCACGTGGAATTCTGTTATATCGCGCTACCGAGCAACTGTTCAAAAATCTGAGATAGAAAGAACCCTATATAGTTCCCAGGGTTTTAAACTATCTCCATGCCAAATTTTTTCAAAAGCGGCTCTGTGATTTAACCGTGAAAGCGTAACAGACCGATACAGACCTTTGTTGTATTTATAATTGAATTTATTTATTTCTTTCTATTTAATACGTTGTTAAGAAAAAAACCGACCAAGTACGAGTCGGACTCGCGCATGAAGAGTATTTTTATAGGTAGGTAATGAATGGTACGGAATCATTACCTATAAAAAGTGCCAAAATAATCACAACTGTTGTATGGGAGTCTCCCTTAAATATTTATTTTAAATAATTTTTAGTATTTTTTGTTATAGCGGTAACAGAAATACATCATTTGTAAGGTTAATAATAAATGTCTTAAAAAATCTGCAAATATTGCATCAAATAAAATTGTCCTTACGTTTATCACGAATTGATATACACACTACTAGAAAGAGATAGCTAGGTCCTTCGAGTGTATACTCTTCGGAACGGATTTGAGCTTCGCGTCCGCATTCCAGTTTAGGTACAAGCAAGGAACTTGTACCTTCCACTCTACCCAGAGCGGTATGTCCGTTTGATGATTTTCCAACAGAAAATCATAATAAATTTATAATAAAAAAAAAAACACTTAAACACTCTGGAACTGGAGTTAAGTCTTGAAAATCTACGTATACTCGAATGTATATACTTATATTATAAAAGTGTGTTTGCCTGTCTTTCTTGCATGCCAAAACAGAGTTACGGATTAATGTAATTTTAGTTGAAGGGATTGAGAGTGCTACTTTTTATTCGAGAAACGTTTCACGCAGAAACTGGTACATTTAATGATTACGTTGCCGAGCGCATTACTAAGTGTAGCACATTCACAAACCATACTGCGACTTCATACGAACTAATCTATACATTCATATTAGAATAGTATATGTAATAGTAGGTAGAAGATCCTTGCTCTTGTCACTTTCGGAGACGTCATCGGTGTTGCCAGCTGTCTCTGGGGCGCGTTCTAGTTCACACTCGCAGCATTCACAACAGTATGTCGCCTGTCTCTTTCGCTCTCGGTGATGCTTCGTACTCGACCGTGTGTTGGAGCTGGAACTTCGTTGTCCATGGTGGCCAGCATTCCGCTTCTTATCTTCGTCCAATATGGCGGAACTGCTGTTGCCGACACGACACTCCGACGCAATATGACCGAACGAATTGCAGTTAAAACACTTCAGCCCCTTATCTCTGTGAGGACACTCCGTCGCTATGTGTTTTGCTTCACCGCAATTATAGCACTTTTTATGCTTTTCGCTCGCACTTGCACTGACGTTATCCGGATATCGCGTGCGTTCCTTTCGATTGCTATAATTATTCACTCTGTGTTCGTGCGGGCCACTTTTGGTTTTCAGACTTATTTGCTCGTAAATTTTTAATTTCTCCTTGAAATCTGTGTAGGTCGTCGCACCATACAGCACCGCTTTGTTAGGCTCATAATCTTGAATACCATCAATGATATATTTTATCGCCACATAGTCTGCCATCTTGCCGCGCTTGCCTAGTTCCTTCATTGTCAACATATAATCTAGACATGACTCACTATTTTCCTTCTTACGCGCGCTCATCATTTCATGCACCGCCTTCACGTCGATGGTGTCAGAAAATTCCTTGATCAACGCCACCTTTAGGTCTTCCCAGCTTTTGTATGGTTTTTCAGACCTCAACCATAGGGATGCGGTTCCCACCAACGATCGCCTAGCCACAATGAGTGTTTGCAGCGGCGTCCACTGAAAGATTTCTGCGTTATCATCAACATCTTGGGCCCAAATGGGCCCAAACCAAATGGTTACCGCATGTGTTTTTTCTTGCCCGCTGAACGTCGAAACAAGGCCTTCCATATTCCAAGCAGCTAGCTCGCGGCTCATAGCTTGCCTTGCAGGTGCGGTTGCCACGCGTCCGTCGTCGTTATCGTAATCTGGTTGGCGGCTCTTTCGGCGATTATTTCTGCCCATCTCGTCGTTTCGTCGTTAGAGAAATAGCACGTCGTCCGTCGTTTGTCGTCGTAATAGTGTAGCGGAACACCCAGCCACACCACGTCGTCAATGAGTTTCGTTTCGCCCCGTCGCTGTTTCGAAGTAGCCCGTCGTTTGGCCTTTCCGAAAACTATTGAGCACCCCGGACCGAGCCCTCAACTGTGGGTTTTTTAATGCTCAATTGGGCGTAGAAATAAAACGGATTCACCAGAGTAACTTGAGTTTATTCTTTTTAAACACTTCCAACCAGTCTCCTTACTCTCGCTCGTCGCTCTCAACCTCTAACCACAGATTCTCTACCATAGATAACACATTCTTTTATTTTTAAAACAACCATAAACTATTTACAATATTCGACTAACTTATTATCGACTCCCACATACATGTGAACCTTGGTAGGTAGATGTATTCTGTAAACCGCTTTCTGATTTTAAGAAAAAAGTTAAATAATATTCAAAATAAATGGGGGCTCCCCATACATGGAACTAAAAGTGAAAATATTTTTTTTCTTGAAACCTACGCGTGTGTGATATTTATAGACAGGTCTTTAAAAATGACATTGAGGTTTTTAAGGCCACTTTTTCATAAAGTTAATCGTTTAAAAGATATACGCTTCCAAAGTGGTAAAATGTGTCCCCCCCTGTAACTTCTATAATAGTGGACTGAAACATCTAAGAAAAGCATATATCTGTAGATAATAATGAAAAATTTCAACCAAAAATGGTTTGAATGAGATCGGGTTAGTAGTTTTGGAGATATAGCATATTTTCTAAAACCGCAAATATAACTTTGTAATTCATACAAACACTATGAAAGACAAAGTTATTGGGCGTAGTTGTAAAAAATGTAAATAAGCTAGTTTTAAGAAATTTATAAGGTTTTTTTTTGTCAAATAAATATACATATTAAGTACATTATATTATTATAGTTACTGCGGAACCCTTCATGGGCGAGTCTGACTCGCACTTGGCCAATTTTTTAAGCTAATGTGAGAGCTCAATTCAAGCATCATTGATATTAATAAGTAGGTATGTAAATATAGTATTTGCGTGACCCAAATTTTTCTATTAAAAACCCTTCATTATGATGTGCACCATAATTGATAACGACTCGTAGTAATTCGATCTGGATCGCGTTAATCGCTAATTCGTGTGAAGTGTCCTGAGAGTGACAGCGTTGAATACTATTGACAACGTCGGACGTAATATAAACATTGCCCATATTTGCTGACCGAATAACCTAATCATTATTTTATAATAGCCAGCAACTCGCATCGGCTTCGCAAGCGCATGAATTTCATACTTTCGCTGATAACCGTATCTATGGCATAGGAGCCTATGTACCTTGTGGCTTTGTTTAGTTAAAATAGAAAGATACTAAGATAGCAATTTTGTACGAATATAACGTGCCATTCTATTAGTTAAGGCTATAGATTGATCACGTGATATTCCGACATTACTTGTCAATCCCATATATTTTTAATGATTTGACATCCTCTCCGCTAGATTACAGCTGACAGAATTTTATTTGTCTAAACTTAAAGTCAAATGGTGGGATAGGAAGTTTATTTGGTAATATAATATATAATCAAAATAAATCGTCGAAAAACTAGATGTCATATATGTGAAAACCGGTCAAATAAAAATACTAGATAGATTAAAAATAATACCACAGCTACCACGACGCTCGAACATGTCTGTTTTTCACGCATTCAGTCTCCTCCTTCACTAGCATGACTGATTCGCAGAAGGAGGCGACTGCATCCAATTCCCGTTTGGACCAATAATGGTCTGAACCAGGGACAGGTGCCAGACGTTGCCACCGCCGAAAGCAAGTAACTTTTCCCTGAAAATTCAAGACAGGCCGTCCTGTAGCCCGTCTTACCACATAGCCACGTCAAAAACATACTCGTAATATGATTTACTGAACATAATAACTTCAATTTTATCAGTTATGTTTTAATTCTAGCTCCGTGGTTTTCTTTTCCTTTTATACCATAAATAACATTCGATGTTTAAATAATAACAGCCACATAGGTCAATTTTCATCTTTAATATCGTTTCCTCCGTGCCTCGTAAAACCTTACGCAATATAATACCTAAAATATTAATTAAAATACCAATTTCTGCTGCGCCCCGTTTATTATTTGAGTTGGTATATTTTTTTTTTTAATATTGCCTTCTTTGTAATCCAATAAAGCACTGAAAAATCTACAGTATGGTATGCCGTGATCATAAACCCGTCGCTTCTTTGTGACCAACGTATGATATTGAAATTACATAACAACCCTTCATAAAATCCACACGGGGTAGGGGAATTTATCAAAATTAAATACCTACCGCAAAATTCTCAGGTGCGAATTAAAATTGTCGCTTTTAATTTTATTCCTTTTGAGTTCGGGATTTCAACAACGAGCAAGTTAAAAATGAGATATACTGAGCACATTTTCAATAACTTTACTTCGCTTTTCTAAATAAGCATTAGAGATGACGTCATGAGTCGAGAATGGCTAGATCAATTTAGCTGATTTTGATTTTAAAATATATGTGGAAAATTATAAGAGTAGAGAAAATATGGAAATTTCGCCGAGTCAGTTAGTATTTAATTAATAAAGTAAGAATACAGGCCAAGGTGAAGAGAAATACTATGAAAATTTCCGACTTATCGATGCGAGCCTAAGGCAGCAGTCATCAGCAGCCAACTATTCGGTCTTTTGCACCCACTAATCGGTCAGTAGACAAATTGATCATAAAAATAAAAAAATATATTCTAATATGAATGTATAGATTAGTTCGTATGAAGTCGCAGTATGGTTTGTGAATGTGCTACACTTAGTAATGCGCTCGGCAACGTAATCATTAAATGTACCAGTTTCTGCGTGAAACGTTTCTCGAATAAAAAGTAGCACTCTCAATCCCTTCAACTAAAATTACATTAATCCGTAACTCTGTTTTGGCATGCAAGAAAGACAGGCAAACACACTTTTATAATATAAGTATATACATTCGAGTATACGTAGATTTTCAAGACTTAACTCCAGTTCCAGAGTGTTTAAGTGTTTTATTTTTATTATAAATTTATTATGATTTTCTGTTGGAAAATCATCAAACGGACATACCGCTCTGGGTAGAGTGGAAGGGAGTGTTAGACTTTTACTAACCCTTAAGCAAAACTCTTAAGCAACTAAAGGAACAGGGGCGTTCCTTTAGTTGCTTAAGAGTTCTAGGGCCACGGTATTTCGTTAGAAGATTCCCACTACCCTTACGTATACGAATTATGTTACACCAACCGTACTGCTTAAAAATTCTATTAACGAAGAAAAAAGGAAAAAAAATCTAGTAACGGCATTGTTCAAGATAATAATGTTAATACTCACAGCAAACACGATTCCATAAATAAATAAGAAAAGAGTCCAACAATCAAACGTAAAAATAAAATTAATAAGATAAAACTGTGTAAGCACCTACCGTCAAAAACGAAAACAATCCCAACGTAATTCACCTGTACTCGTAAAAACCGTCCATTATTACTTGATATTCTTTTAGTCCCGATAAACCGACAACGATATTTCTTTTAGGTAAGTCGGTTCAACAATGTATGTCGGCCTTCATAAGCACCCGTCCTCTACGATTCAAGCGTGAGAATATAAAATATTATTACAATCTTCTTTTCTTACTACAAATGTCAGTCTTGGAACAATGTTTGGAGCCATTCATAAATACAAAATACGTCTTAGACAAATGGAGGTTTAAGGCAATGAAATATTGAGGTTTATAAATGTCTTTGAAATAATGAAAATAAATTGATCAGTTTGACTTTATTATAACATAAATAAAGGTCCCAAATACGTGCCGAAAGCGTCGAGGCTAGTCTCGCGGTGGCAGCCTTATCAGGGAGTATTGTCTATTCACTTAGCATACTTTGAGTTGAGTTTCTGGTTAAGGATTTAAAAGCTTCGTGTGAAAATGAAACAAAACCCTTATTGGTTGACTTGTATGTCAGCCTGCCTCAGAAAAAATGCTCCAAATCCTCTAACTGATTCATTAGAAAGGCTCATAACATTTTGAATGTAATATAATTATGTTAAGTATGGTTCTCTATAGCGAGGGTCTCAATATTATGTTAAGTTTAATTAAAGTTGACCATTTTCTTTAATAATTTTTATTTGAAATTCCGTAAAATAATGGGTATATAATTATATACTCTTGGATATCTATACTTGTCCCTATCTCCTTTTCTCGATACGTTTGAATAAAATAAAAACTAAAGTACATATTTGTTCGAGACCCTCGCACTCGATAATATTTTTATAACCGAGCATAGATTCATATTACATGTTAGTACAGACTTAAACTACATATTTCACGCGTGATGGCGTCGTGTTGTACTGCGTGGTCGTATTACGACTGTGGAAATTTTGTCTATATACTTTTGCGTTTTTTAATAATTACCCACTCAACTTTGCATTTGGATTGAAGACTTCCTGAGAGATCGGTCCATTCGAGTGGTCAATTGGCTATTAATGCCGGGGTCCCTCAGGGGTCTGTTCTCTTAGCAACTTTGTTCTTGCTGCACATTAATGAACTGCTTATGCCCGGTACCTTTGGGTATGCTGACGACAGTACAGTTGCTGAGATATATGTGTCCAGCGCGCGTGCTGGTGGGCCTCAGATCCAGTCTCTTCGTGAGGACATGGTTGAGCGCTTGAACTTGTCCTTGAAGGCTGTCTCCGAATGGGGTGATGCCAACTTGGTCAAATTCAGTGCAGCTAAGACCCAGGCGTGTCTCTTTCCCGCACAAAGGAGCCAATTCGTACCAGCTCCTACTTTTCGTGGTGTAAACGTGCCGATAACCGATCGTATTGAGCTTCTTGGGGTAACACTAACTTCTACCCTCAATTTTGGTCCGCGTCCAACTGGTATTTGGCAGATCCATCCCAAAGATGAGAGCAGTACTCCATACACGACCGAACCTGGGCTTGATATAGATTGAGCAGCTGTTCCGGTGTGAAGTATATGGGGTCTTTAAGTCAAGAATGAATAGGTTACTTTTAGTTAAGCGTGCTCCAACTTAGACCACATCATCATTTACCAACAGGTGTTGTGGTGGTCAAACGCGAACCTATTAAAAAAAATGGGCAGAGTACATTTTTTTGCAAAACAGCCGATGGGGCCAGGGTTGCAGCATTGGAGGATCTCCCACAAGGTGGTCGTCACTGAGATAACCAAAAAATACTAATACACATTTTTTCTTTTTTCACATAACTAAAAAAAAAATACGATACAGTGAGTTGAAACTTCACGTGGCCGTCAGGCCGTGGTATACTTTTTATCACATGTTTTGATCTTTTGACATTTTTATTGATTTGAGAAAGTAAAAAATACGTGTACAATTTTTTTAGGAAAATCTAACTAGCGGACCAAATAGAATAATCATTTTGAAACACATGAAACTGCCTTTTTTTCATAAAAAGGGTACCCCTTTTTATGAAAAAAAAGTGTTTGCTTCATCTATTAATATATATGTATATATAGATGAATAACAATACTGTATATCAAAAAGTTGTAAAAAGAAAACAAACTAAAGTAGAAAATAAAATTTAGTTAAATGGTTACAGAAATACCTACTCATTACTAAAACAAACTTATCACTATATATATGTTACTGTAAAACCCCGAACCACGCTAAATCCTAAGATTTTGCGGTTTTAAATAAAGATTAGATTTACCAACTATTAATGGTAAAAATGGTCGGGCCACGCGCAGTGTAGGGTTCCGTAGTTTTTATAACAGCCAAGTGCGTGTCGTATTCGCTGACTGATCGTTTCGTAGTACCATGCTCTAACTAAAAGCCAAACATGACTACCTAACTAATTTGACTTCCTATACAAATCCTCACCTGATCCGACAATTTTGCACGAAGTTTTAATTTTTTTAGAGATTTGTATAAAACTTGTCATAGCCGGTGTTTTGAATTTAAATACGAACACAGAGCTACACTACTCAATCGTCACAAGAAGCTAGCACGATACAACTGGCGCTTAGCGCCATCTATCGACATTTCTGTAGAATTGTTCGAAATTTTCGAGTCAAATACAATTGGTCGACTATTACTCGTAAACTTGTAAAGCCCACTTATGTGTGATAGTTTTCCTTTAAATTTCGTTATATATGGGTACTACTGCCGTGACATTTGAATTTCTAACTACAACCGTTTAGTTGATAGAGGGGGGGGACACTTGACTCTAACGAAAATTGGTACTTTAAAGCTTGATAAGTAACGAACGGTTTACTTAATCAAAAAACGGTAATACCAAACCCCTAATATTTCTATTTAAGACCTATTCAACGATATCCCACACTATGGGAAGAACGAAAAAAAAGAATTATCATTCCACTTTACATGTATGGGAGGTACCCTAAATAACTGTCTTTTTCAAAATTTTATTTTACCAGTTTTTCGGCGTCATTAACGTGTATACTCATGCCAAAGTACAACTTTCTAGTACCAATAGTTTTTGAGCTAAACCGCGGACAGACGGACAGACAGACGGACATGGCGAAATTATAAGGGTTCCTTGTTGACTACGGAACCCTATAAAACCTTATATCCTTATTCTAAGTTGTCGATCATTGTTAAATTCAATTACTTTATATCGAAACTTCCGGTATTAAATACTGTCTTTTATTAACATTCGTAAGGTAAAACTAAAATATAGAATTAATAATTAGTTCTAGATTTAACAAGTCATTTGATGTAATAATTTAAAAATATTAGTAAATGTATTTTAAAGTAACGGAAGTGCTGTTCTTGGTTGATCAATTGACTTAGGCCCGTATTACAGAACGTTCCTCAAGTCCAGTTTGAGCTTAATTCGCCCGATCTCAGTTTCAATATAGAATCTGCACTTGAGCATTGGTCTTATTCCAGAATGGTAATAAAACTACACTCAGATTCAAATCGAGCCTCAAGCAGAGAATATCTAATTGTCTATGCAACAGTCTGTTTTCGTTTACGTTTTATTTTCTTCGTCTCCGCTGTACCGATCTACGAATGATCGTAAATAATTCAATTTACTTTAATACCAAATTTTTAAGAATAAAAAATATGTATTGCACGGTTTTACCACAGAAATTATTTTTTAAGAATTTGTAAAAGCAAATTCTTGAAGGTAAACGGTGTTAAGGCAATATTTTCTAACATATAAAAATATAGCAAGAGTAACTTGTTCGTGGAACGGAGTGGATCCTAAATAATGTCTGTGACAGTGTTGTTTTGAATTGCTCATTAATCATATAATAAGTAATATTCAAATAAATAATGGTTTGGGATCAATAAAAATATTAAAAGGAAACAAAGTTATAGTTAAAACAAAACAGAAATGCATATGTTTTACCAAATCTTGGTCAATAGATGGCAGTATTACAAATAGTCAAAAATCTTCATCTTGTGAAAATCCATACCATTTCTTAAAATAATTAACGTAAAAGTGTTATTTGTAACCAATTAGCAAAATAAAATGTGATTTCATCATCATTCGCCAAAAATTACCATTTTTATATCAAATAATAAACTGAAAAGCAAATGAATCTATACTTGAGGAACATTCTAAAATTAAATCTCGACTCAAAACTAGTTTTAAACAGAGATCAGTGCTCGAGTTTCGTTCTGTAATACGGGCCTTAGACAGTGTGGCATCAACGCTATGGAGTGTGGGTGGCCAGTTCTGTTAAGCTTCGACTACGGAACAGGTCATTTCTCTTCAAAGATAAGTACGTATTTTGTTTTATTATTAGTAAGGATTATATGTAAGGGCAGATCGATATATTCGAAATCCGTTTTGATTTTGTAAGGCAAGATAACAAGGTTTTTAATGTTGCCGACACCGTATATATAAACCAAGACTTTATATATATACTATATATATACATCTATTTTAAAAATAAATAATCTCACACGCGCATGCACAATTGGTGCGTGGAGGTGCTAAGCCGGGGTGAAACTCCACTGCCACGGCAAATCGCGGCCCGGCGGACAGAGCTCCGATGCGATTTCAAGGTGGCATGGAAAACGCGGCTGTCACAACCGAGGGCTGGGCACGCCGCAATCGCGGCAATAAGTCCCTTCTTTGATGAGTGGCTAGAGAAACGCCACGGCATACTCACCTTCCCTCTGACGCAGGTACTGATCGGACATGGCTGTTTCGGGAGGTATCTGTTTCGGATACAGCGGAAGGATACGCCTGGGTGTCGACACTGTGAGTACAATCCGGAGGACCCGGTGGAGCATACAGTGGAGGTGTGCCCTGCTTGGGCGGAGCATCATGCAACGTGGTGTCTCGGGCCTTGGTTCAGACCATGGTGCTGAGCGAAAGGGAATGGGATGCAGTCGCCTCCTTCTGCGAAGCAGTCATGCTAGCAAAGGAGGAGGCTGAACGCCTGAAGGAGAGACAATTTTCTTCCTTATGCCTCAGCCGTCATGGGAGACGCCCCGGGCGTCGGGGATCGATCTCCGGCCACCGTAGGCATGGGCCTGCGGATGGTGAGCAGGGGTAGCTCACCGTCTGGTAAGGACCAGGCCCGAGTCAGCGGTGCGCCTGTTCCGCGCGCTCAAAGATCAGTCAGTAGCATTGATGGGGTCCAATTGTGCTACTGCCTTTCGGAATTGCGGGAATGTTCTAACGAGATACCGCGGCCCCGGAACGCAATTGCGAGTGAAGGAACAAGGTGAGTTTTTAGCCAGTCGAAGTCTAACACTCCTTTTGATCCACCCTACAGCGGTAGGAGTCAATCGATGATTTTCCCACCAATGAAAAAAAAGGCATGGTATATGTTTAGAAAAACATATATACAATTTTGATTCACGTAGAGTAGTTAATGTACCTAAGCGTTATGTCTGTTAAAAAAATAATGTGTTACTTTTAAGAAATATTTAAAGGGTGTTTACATTTCGCACTCTTAGAATGAAAGTGACCTAATTCTAAATTCGTGTAATTTCAGATTATGATGTAAACTGGCCTGAAACACTACTCTGAATTGCCATGGAAATAGGGATCTTTATAACGAGTCATAAAGGGACAGCTTATACATTTGCCACTTGAGATATATGAATATAATTTATTAAATGCTGCTTTATTATTGTTCAAATCCAAAAAATACTATTTTTTGAGTTAAGTCCCTTCCATTCTAGTACATCCTCTAGAAAAAATTTTTAACGATTGTCTAAAAACCCGAGTGTTTTCTTATTCCCTAAAACGATCAGAAGTGTGCCCAATTTATAAGACAAGAGACAGAAATCGTATTAGCAACTATAGACCGATATCCATACTACCTGCAATTTCCAAAGTTCTAGAGAAAATAATAAACAGCCGTCTTGTAAAATATCTCGAGAAAAATAAACTTCTATCTAATAATCAATATGGGTTTAGACATGGTAAATCAACAGAACAGGCAGTAAATTGACTTATTGACTATATTAGCTCTAAACTGGATAAAGGGAAAAAGTGCCTTTCTATTTTTATCGACCTGGCCAAGGCATTCGATACTTTTCTGTTTCCCTCTTACTTAGCAAGTTGAAAGCTCTGGGTATCAGGGGCACGCAGATCAAACTTTTCAATAGCTACCTCTCTGGGCGAACTCGGTGTGTTCGAGTGGATAATCAGAAAAGTACTCACCTACCTATTATAGCTACCTACATACGGTGTGCCACAGGGAAGAATAATGGGGTCCACCTTATTCCTCGTATACATAAATGAAATGAGCTTACCAACCTTAAACTGACCAAATGTGAAATTATTTCTTTCGCGGATGATACCACGTTGGTATTTGCGGGTGATAACTGGGATGAGGTGTTCAATATCGCACAAAGTGGTTTTGACATAGCAAAGGGATGGCTGCAGAAAAACATACTCACTCTAAACGTTGATCAAACAAAATATGTTTGTTTCAGTATTAGGCAAGCGGTGTGTATTCGCAGCGACCTACAAATAGATTCACATTATTGCATTACTGCGGAAAGCTGCACATGTTCTCCTTAGAACGCGTTAACTCGGTAAAATATCTTGGCGTTACCTTAGATAATAACCTTAACTTTAAAGAACATGTCAAAATTCTTTGTAGTAGATTACGTAAATTAATCTACGAATTTTAAAACCTTCGTTATGTCGTGGACCCTCCGCTGCTGTCGCGGATATATCAGGCCGTATGTCAGTTACTTCTTACCTACTGCATCTTATCCTGGGGAGGATCTGCAAGACAACGCTAAAGGCAGTTGAGGTCGCCCAGAGAGCTATACTGAAGGTTAGCATGTTTAAACCTATGCGTTTTCCTACTGTTGTTGTACAATTGAAACATCAATTGTGCGAGGTTATGATGGTAAGGCAATTGTTTATCCATAAAATTATCCTGCAAGAACACAAAAAACAGTCCTTCAAGCCAATGTTATTACAGAGACGTCGAAATTATCATGTATGTGAAAATGTAAATACATTCAATATAAAATTTAGTAAACAATTTGGATGTTTTTTCATGTTGGCTTAATGAAATATAACATATATACCTAGAAAAAAATGTAAATTAATTGTATGCCAATATTTACGAAAATTAAGCTACGAGAAGACGGAACAGCTACTGCTTGTACCACATTAAAAATAGGGCTAAGAGCATCGAGATCATAGATAACCTCCTGACAAGCTCGCCTACACACATAATTATACAGTCACGCCTTCTCATACCCTCAAACTCTCCACATAACTTCACTCACACTCACACCCTCATATCTATACATCACACACACCTTAATTCACACTTTCATAAGCACGCACACGCACACACAGTCATATATACACACACAAATGCAATACACATTACACTTAATGATTAGATTAATATTTTGTACTTACCTTACATAAATATATTTCTTAATGAGTTTTTAATTTTTCAATTTTGTTTTCATTTATCATTATTTTTCTCTATTGTTGATTATGCATGCTTTCACTGTCTGACACCAATTATATTATTTATTATTGTATTTAATGCGAGGGAATGGTAACTGATAGCCGAAATACAGGCAATGCCTAAGTTCGGCTACAGACGCTAAACTCAACGCCTTAACACAAGTTGTTGCCACAATGCGATTGTTAAGTTACTTATAAGTTGTTTTTGGAAATAAACATATTATTAAAATTATTATTTTGAGAGTGAAATTTATATGTAGTTACTTGAATTATTACGACCTCCGGCCACCGTAGGCGCGGGCATGCGGACAGCGAGTAAAGGGCAACTCGCTGTCCGACCATGGACCATGCCCGGGTCGATGGCGCGTTTTGTTCCACGCGCGCCTCAAAGAGCGTCAGCAATATGACGAGGCCCCCTCTATAGAGGGCCGAAGCCTGCCGAGGTCGTGGGACTTATCCCATTACCGTGACCCCGGAACGTAAAGGGCTATTGATTGAAGGAACACCGTGGACTTTAGTCAGTACAAGTCTGACAGTCCCTCCGGCCCTGCCCGGGGTG
Source organism: Tholera decimalis (assembly GCA_943138885.2). Taxonomy (NCBI): domain Eukaryota; kingdom Metazoa; phylum Arthropoda; class Insecta; order Lepidoptera; family Noctuidae; genus Tholera; species Tholera decimalis. The sequence goes on from OW964555.2 coordinate 31,554,291, forward strand.
GGAGGACTTATTTGATGATTTTACCACGTAAAAAAAAATAGTTAATTTAATAGATCTGACATTTTTGTTTTATTTGTTTGTAATGTTTTTAATATGAATTTAATGACTCAATTGACTGAATTGAATGGAATAGTATAGTTGAATTGCTATGTTTTATGTTCTTTTTTTATTTCTTTTTATATTTCTTTATGTTTTTTTATATGGACCTGCGTGCCTGCAATAAAGGAATTTATTATTATTTATTTCTTATTATTAAATAAAAATATCATTTTAGGTAAGAATTTGACTGATTAGTAATATATATGATTAATAACTACTTTCATATCTGAGGGCACGGCAGTGCCCCCGCCAAGTCGAGCAAAAAAGCGGCACGGCCGTACCATTCTTTTCTCGAAGCAACTTTGGCAATTTTCGACCCCCTATAACTTCGTTGTGGATAAAACTAGAAGCCTGAATTTTCAGTAACCAAACAGGCATTGTATAAACACGCTATATTTCAAATTACATTCAATCTGAACCAGTAGTTTAAGAATTATAACGAGTCAAAGTTCCTTAATTTTGTAAATTTTGTCACTCACTGACTGACCGATCATCAAAAGTCTAAAGCACTTCTAGCAGACATAGAAGCTTCAAATTTAGAATACAATTAGTGTTTAGTATACGAATCAAGGAAAAACTATAATATTTTTCAATTTCGTTCCAGTTTTCTAGATACATCAACTGCATAAATAACTTTGTAACCCCATATAAATATATAGGATTACAAAGTTACATTTGCAGTTAATTAATCAGTGTACCTGTATAATATAATGATATAATAGATGTAGATGGGTACTTTTTTTTTTGGTGAAAAATATCATCGAATGACTTCTTCCGCTCGGGTGTATCAGAATTCTACTGACTAAAAACCCACCCTGTTCCTTTGTAAGCCCTATAGTTCCGGGGCCGCGGTATCTCGATGGAACTTTCCCATAAACCCCGACAGGCAATGGCCCTATGAAGACCCGTCACTGGTATTAATAGCTTTTTGAGGCGCGTGTGGAACACAACGCGACGCCGACCCGGGCCTGGTCCTTACCGGACGGTGAGCGACCCCTGCTCGCCATCCGCAGGCCCGCGCCTACGGTGGCCCGAAATCGACTCGCGATCCACGACGCCCGGGGCGTCTCCCCCGGTGGCTGGGGCGCAAGGAAGAGAGTTGCCTCTCCCTCGCACGTTAGGCCTCCTCCTTCGCTAGCATGACTGCTTCGCAGCAGGAGGTGACTGCATCCCATTCCCTCTCGCTTTGCACCATGGTCTAAACCAGAGCAGGGCGCGAGAAGTCGCCGCCGCCGATCGCCTCTATGAGGATACGACGGTGCTCCACCCATGCAGGGCACACCTCGACCATATGCTCCACCGTGTCTTCCAGTGTAGATAGGTACCTAGATATAATAATTATGCTCAAAGGTAACTTGTTAAATGGTCAACGGAATAAAAAAGCAAGAAGTATTAAGAGTATTGGGGAGTATTAAGTAGAGTAAATTGCCCGAAATTGCATAATTACTTACTTATGGATTAACTTTAACGGAGACGTTTGACGAGTGCGGCATTAATTATTACTAACTAATGCAAAAGACGTACGTGCGTATCCATATGTGCGTATCAAAGCCTTCGAAAAAAACCCATAGAGACAGGGAGTGGGCTTTGAAATAAACTTTAGCTGAAGTTCAAGAAGTAGTACCGGAAAATAAAAAAAGGAATGCTACCTACAAAAATAAGAAAAGCTCATAAAACAGAGAGAGGGCTTTAAGAAAACTCGTCGTTGGTATACAAGAAGTAGAAGGTACCGGAAAGGAAAAAAGTAGGACTTTCTACAAAAAGCAATGAGATCCCATAAAAAACAATACTTGTCAAAAACCCAAGTCTCGCAACTTAGTTGTTCTACCGTAAAAAGTTGTGAGATCCATGTAATACCAAGTCGGTTATTAATTTATTCAGTCCCTACTTAAGGGACCTTCTGTCTTAAGTTGTTACGTAATTATCTAACCTAACGACATCTTATAGTGACCATATCAATATTAAAAATCTTTACCGTTTTAAATAAATAGATTGACTTGGCAATCGCAATAAACAATTTAATTTATATATGTATTACTTGTGAGATATATTGTGTTTTCATGCGATGGCCGAGTCAATCTATTTATTTAAAACGGTAAAGATTTTTAATATTGATATGGTCACTATAAGATGTCGTTAGATTAGATAATTACGTAACAACTTAAGACAGAAGGTCCCTTAAGTAGGGACTGAATAAATTAATAACCGACTTGGTATTACATGGATCTCACAACTTTTTACGGTAGAACAACTAAGTTGCGAGACTTGGGTTTTTGACAAGTATTGTTTTTTTATGGGATAAACATATGTCTAGTTAAGACTGATATGTAGTTAATTGAAACAATTAATCAATAAGTATTCATTGTTTTATTTCCTAAACCAACATTTACGAGCATTAACTGGTAAAACCTAGCATGTCCTAAACTCTGGTGGTAGATGCCCGAAAAAATTATCTTTTTTTTGTAAATCCTCACATTTACCAACTCATGTCGGCAAATACTAAGATTTTTTTTATCGATAATAGGCTCACATTTGACCACCATCTCACCTGATGGTAAGTGATGATGTGGTCGAAGATGGAGCACGCTTACCTAAAAGCAACCTATTCACTCTTGACTTAAAGACCCCTAGGTTATAGCTATCGGACAAAAGCTTAGATTAACCAACAAACGAGCTTTTACAGTAACATATATACAATATATATATCAGTATTTATTTATTCTTAATATTTGTGTAACACAAATAGAAAGAAGTTCTTACTTATAACCCTTTACATAAAAAACATTCACTCAACAAGTTTTTCCAAGACGCGAATTTTTCACGCCTTATTTTAGCACTGTGACTACAATATCCCGATTGTACTCGTGTTCAGCGGAAATTGTTAAAAGGGCTTCAGCAAATATTTTGTTGATTCTGAAACTACTGAAGTCACCTTTTATTATGTAAATCTGTGTGAAGAGTTAAATTGTAGACATCTTTGTGACTGTGTTTTTGATGTGATGATAATAAAAAATATCACGGTTTTTATGGTTGTTGCATTTTTTTTTTGTGGGTCCTGAGTTTGAACCCAGTTAGGCGCATTTTTTTTGTAATTTAAATCATCACCATTGTTGTTCTCTAAAAAAATTTTAGCAAAAAATAGAACCGACTTCCATATAAAAACACTACAAAGCCAAAAATAACTTTAATTTCGGTAGTCGGTGTCATTGGTTTTGTATTTTCTTTTATTTTTTTGACACCGCCTTCCGAAATTAAAGTTATTTTTGCATTTTTAGTGTTTTTATATGGAAGTCGGTTCTATTTTTTGCAATTTTTTTTTCACGCTTTTTAGTGGGTCCGTTTGTAATTTATCTAGTTACAAAAGCCAAAATGTCAACTACTTATCACCTTTTACAAAATATTGCTTTTCCTGGTGCAGAGCCGTTAATTTTTGAGGAGTTCTCCTGGTACATCACCATCAGCTCTACTTCACCATATGCATTATGACGTGCATAAAGTCCTTAACATCTATATTTGAGTAATCTAATCGCAATCCACGAAATACTTACTATTGAGTAGTTTCGGTGGCCATCTTTGGTCTTCATCATCAGTTCCATTTCCTCAAATAGTGCTTTTCAAGAGCAACTGCACAAGGTACTATAAGAAATACCTTAAACTTTATAGGTGTGCCTATAATATTTGAAGAGTTCCCTCGATTTCTCCATGATATCATCATCAGATCCAAACGTAATGACAATGGGGACAACTGGAAAGTATACCCTTTCAAACAAAAAAATAATTTTCCAAATCGGTCTAGCCATCTGCGAGTAGTGTTGTGGTGTTACATACATATAAAAAAAAAACAAACAGTTCAAGACGAATTGAGAACCTCCTCCTTTTTTTTGAAGTCGGTTAAAAAGGGGAAGGTAATCGTTAGAAATTCGGCGGAAATGTTCTAGGACCAGCGATCCGAAGATATGTTCTCGATAAGTGGTAGGTTCCGGCTGCCATTTGACATATTTGACAGTCGTTACGAATAGTCAGAAGCCAGAAAAATCTAAAACCAATCTTGTGTTACCCAGCTACTGGATTGTGGGGGCTAGATAGGCAGTTGCTTCATGTAAAACAGTAATAGTCAGCTTAAAAAAGATCCCTTTTAACGATAAGACCGCCCATTGTAACACCCTTTGTAGCTTTTAAGTCCTTATTTAATTCTATTATGGTGTACAATACTGCCCTGGTAATCGAGAGGGCAGTAAGTCGAAGCTGGCCATTTTTTTTAATTATCGATTTGGAATGTACGTGAAACGAGCTTTCTTCCTATCTAGGTTTTATATTTTTACGTAAATTAGAAATGCATTTTCTTATTTGATAAAGAGCAGTAAGAATGGTACGATAAATCTAGTTACTACGTAAAAGAGCAGTATTTCATTGAAATACTACCCTTTTTCTTTGTATTGACAAATTCCTTAACAAAAAAGCAGTAAATCTCTGACATACTGCTCTTTTCGTTTGTTTGAACCAATGTACCAAATGAATTTACAAGTAAGATGTACTGTATGGAGCTGTACTGCACTTTTAAGATATTAATTAGGTATAATGAATGTCTCCTAAATATACAAATATAAACACAGTACCTTCCCTTACTGCTTATATAACATGGCATAAGATAAAATAATAATATAGTCTTTCAAATCAGTAGAGCAGTAACCGGTTGCTGTTTTGTGGAATGAAGTGATATCGGGACGAAAACAAGAAGATATTATGTCTGCTTTTCGTGCTTTTCTTTTGGAACGACGCGATGACAGGAATATAGTTATATGGTCTGATAACTGTTCTTCGCAGAACAAAAATTGGGCGCTTATGACATTTTTAGTCCAAATAATAAATAGCAATGAAATCACTGCAGAAATGAATTTATTAAAATATCTAGAACCTGGGCATACATTTATGTCAGCCGATAGCTTCTATCATTTGGTTGAAAAGTCTCTACAAAAGCAAAAGATTGTGTCGCAACTTGTACGAAACATGTTATAGTTAAAAAAAATCGTAACCGACTTCGTCCAGTTTCAAGATAAATCATCTCAGCATAGGCTCCGAAATTCTCAGCCTAGGGTTTATTTGAAAGACATAGTGGCTGTACAAGTTATCAGAGGTAGTTTTGATCTCCACTTCAAGATTTGCCATAAAGCTGTAACATTCCAACCCTTAAGCTTTTTGCAGCTGAAAATCCTAAAATTAAAAAATATTCCACGTCCAGATTCAAGGATTCATGAAAGAGGAATTACTGACGAAAGGAAAAAGCAGATAATACAAAACCTGTGTCCTTTAATGCCTGCTAATCGTAGAGTTTTTGGGAAAATTTATTTGTAAATAATGTTGAAAATTTGGCAACCGAGGACGAAGTTGGAGAAAATGTAACACAGATATAAAAACTGGAAGAAGACGTATTTTAAATTATAATACATATTTTACATGTTTCAACTTTTGTATTTTTAGATTTTATAGAAGTTATTTTATGTTTCCAAGCTCTTTGAAGTTAGCTACTTTTGTTTTTTATTTCATTTTATTTTATAAGTGTTATGCCAAATAATTATAACTAAGATTGTTGATCTCATTGATTATGTTGTCTAATTAAAACGGAAGTTACTCGTAAGTTAGATTGTAAGAATAATTTTGTGCTGAAACCAGGTAACCAATATGTGATATTTGATCTGTCTGATTAAGTCTTAAGTTATGATAAATAATTATGTTTCTAAAGAAGTTTTTTGTTTATATTTTGTTTATATTGGAATATGTTGAAGAAAATGGATTATTACCTTATTTTTAATGAATAAAACGATTTTTGATTTTATTATTAAAGATTTTTTCTTCTTTTTCCACTATTCGTAGACGTACTGCTCATGAAATCCTGATAATACCTAATTTGAAATACTACTTTAAAAAGCAGTAACGTTCTATACTCCATAGTGAAAAATAGCCTCAATCATTTTCAAGATCTAAGGTAAAGGGCAGTATGACGCTCCCTTACTGCTGTTTTAAGGTAAAATTTAAATTTATTATTTTAAATTCTGTAAGCAACAGAACGGTATGAGATAATACTAAGCAAGAGAGCAGTATCAATGGCAGTTACTGCCCTCTTACCTAAATATTAATTTAAATTAGTTAAGAGTATATTAATGAAGACAAGGTTTGTTATGTTTTACGATAACCCTGATGAAGATATTAAAACAATAATATTCTACTGTAAAAAACACATTTTTCCCTTTCTTTTGACATATAGAACATAAAAATCGAGTGTATAGTTTTATCACAAACGCTAAAATTGTAACCAAAATATTTGCGCGCCGTTTTCTCGAAACTGACTTTTTTGACTTACTGCTATATCGATTACCAGGGCAGAATAAAGAGTATATCTATCTATCTATCATCCAGATAAACTGGAAGTCGACAAAAACGAAGTTTGGAAAAGGCACGTGATGATTAATCGCATTCATTAAACTTTTTTCCCAGTTAATCTGCAATCAGCACAGGTTTAAAGCAGACGTTATGATAATAATGGAAGGTCTAGTGTCTCCTCCTATCTCCAAATCAATATTATATGTTTTTCAATATGAGCAAAAAATACTTCCGCTTCTGCCGCTTTTTATAGTGTTGTTCAATATATAAATTAAGTCCTAGATGCTCTCTTAGAGATAAGTTTAAAGATATTAATATAATGACTGTGCCCTGTCAATATATTTATGAAAATATTTTATATGCTCATAAAAATAAAAATATGTTTAAAAAGTACAACGATATCCACAATATAAATACTAGGAATAAGCACACATTGATTGTTCCTTCAACTAGGCTCAAGAAAATTGGGGGCTCATTTAGATGTCAATGTATAGCTTTTACAATGAACTTCCCAGTCATATCCAAGAACTAAGCCTAAATAAATTTAAATCGTTTGTGAAGCAGAAACTTTGCCAGAAAGCTTTTTATTCTGTCAAAGACTATCTTGCTGACAAAAATGCTTGGGATTGAGCTGTTCCAATTACATTTATTTTGTAATTCTGTTTTGTTTCTTTTTTTCTTATTACTCATTCATTTTTTTATTTTATTTTATTTTATTTTAATGATTATTTCATACATACATTTTACATGACAACATTATTTACTTTTTCAAGTAATAGAATATACTTTTAATTTTTTTTTACTTTATCATTTTTAATTTTGTTTGTACAAAATGAAAATATTATTTTTTTCTCAAGTAATATATTTTTTGTAATAGCAAAAGCTTTATTGTGAATGTGAGAGCAATCTGGGAAAACAACAAATATTATTAATAGATTACCGCACTGTCTGGCAGTTTGAGTGCTTTATACGGCCCACCCAAATGTCCTAACTTTGGTATTATTCGTCAAATCGTTGAAGCTCCTTAAGATATAAGTTGAGCTACACGATATTTGACAAATGCTTGCACTGTTTGGACGGGCCTGCTCAAATCTGTATGATTATGTCCTTTAAAGGGCGCCACAAGCATAAACCTACATGGCTCTCATATGATTTGATTACTACACATTGTATGGACTTTAAAAGAGACGTTGACCTCTGAGTTTGTTTCAGTGTTTCTTCTCAGAGTAGTCAGTTAGGAAACACTGGCCTCATCTAGTTTACATTTATGAAAAAAATGACGTGTAAAAGTGTTATTTATAACCCATTTGCAAAATAAACATCATTATTTCATTATTGGTATTTGTCTGTATTTTTTTAGTAGGTTAGTGACCTGTCTAGTCATTGACATTTTGTACTTCGAAAACCAGTTATGAATCGATTCTGCAAGAAGAACAATGATTAGATAAAGGAAAATGAATGCTTAAGCGAAACAACTGTTGCTGATTCATTTGTGTGAGTATTAGTAAAAGACGTGTTAAAGAAATTTGAGACAATTTTTCTATCTTTGGCCGAACTCCTCAGCGACGCCGCTATCCATATTAATTGACTCAGGGGAGACTGGGTGCGGTTTTGTCACAGGGCGGTTATAACAGTGAAAACACAAGACAATGAAACAGAAGATAGGATACCAAGGCAAGCGTCGAATCGAAGCATTATAGTATTGTTATCCATACAAAAGCTAAATCGATTAATAATCGTATCATATAACGTAAGCTTCAAAAAACTTAACATTAATGGCCTAGATATACTATTTAAGAACTTTAAAACAATAGTTTTAGTTAGCTTTACTACTTTAATTAGTGCGTAAAATGTTCTTGGTAATAAATGTGGGAACTTTAATATTTTACTTGTGAGTTGGAACGATCATCGGGGGATTACTGCGGGTTAATGAGTAGCGGGTTTCACTTGCTCATAATTAATGTACATCAGCCAATGTTTAACTATTTGAGGTGGAAAATAATTACGTAAACGTTAGCTTTGGTAATTATTTTGCTAAATTGCGAGAATTGCTGATATTCCACTAGTCTCTAGTAGTTACTTTCCAGAGACTGTTGGCTCCAATATAGTTGAACAGCCAGGCAGAATAATTTCTAAGCCGGGGTGAATCTCCGCTACCGCGGCAAGTCAAGGCTCAGCGGATAGAGCTCACGGCAGCATGGAAAGAACGGCTGTCGCAACCGAAGTTTGGGCAAGCCGTAATCGCGGCGATAAGCTCCATCTTTGAGGAGTGGTTGGAGAGACGCCACAGCGTCCTCCCCTTCCGCCTGACGCAGGTATTGACCAGACATGGCTGTTTCGGGAGGTACCTAGCTGTTTCGGATACAGCGGGAGGACACGCCTGGATGTCGTCATTGTGAAGATCACCAGGAGGACACTGTGAAGCATACGGTCGAGGTGTGCACTGCTGTAGAGGCGATTGGTGGCGGCGACCTCTCACGCTCTGCTCTGTTTCAGACCATGGTGTGGAGTGAGGGACGAGACACCCCGGGCGCTGGGGATCGCGAGCCGATATCCGGCCACCGTAGGCGCGGGCCTGCAGACGGCGAGCAGGGGTCGCTCATCGTCTGGTAAGGACCAGGCCCGGGTCGGCTGCGCGTCGTGTCCCACGCGCACCTCAAAGAGTTGTCAACACCAGTGACAGGGCCTCATAGGGCCATTGCCTGCCGGGGTTTACGGGAAAATTCTATCGAGATACCGCGGCCCCGGAACTTTAGGGCAACCGAAGGAACAGGGTGGGTTTTTAGTCAGTAGAAGTTGACACACCCTTCCACTTAACCCAGAGCGGAAGAAGTCATTCGATGATTTTCCCACCCGGAAGAAAGGCAGAATATTTTAAAATTATGACTGAAAATATCAGTTTTTTTCTGTATAGGAATATAAGTTAAGAAGAATTAAAGAAAAATTGTTTATCAGTATTTGTGTCAAGAGGAGTCAATGATGATACACTTTTAATAGTATTAATTTTATTAACACGTTCTATTTCGAACAAGCTAACCTTAGGTTCAAAGCGAGCAAGAAATTTAGTTAAGAGGTGTTTTTAAAATGATTGTGGAAAAAGGTATTACAATGTGTCCCAAAATAGACTAAAAGTATGTTTCTTTAAATCTTTTTGTATTTGTACATAAAAGCACGGAGGTACATATGTATATATGTACGAGTAGGTTACTCATTCTTTGTCGTTTTCGACATAGAAGGAGGCACTCCACGTGGAGTTCCAAATCTGATCCACCCCCTCATCAGTCGAACTGATTAAAATATTCATGGATTATTTCTATAATAATAGATAAACACGATTCAAAATAGTCTATCAGTCTTGGAAGCTGATTTTTCTTCGACTAACAGAGAACGGGTAAAATGATACGTTATTGAAATGATACGTTACGAATAGGTATACGTAATACGAGGAGGCTCTTTTCGAGATTATCATTTGTTATTATGGGGTCAGTGTCAAATAACTGTGTTTAAAGACTTTTTACAAATATATTTTAGTAGTAGGTTACCTTTTTTGGCTGAGTTCTTTACCCGAGGGTGGTTCCAGTAAATACTATTTAGTGGTTCCAGTGAAAACAAGTATTTTTTTTAGTAATAAAAGGTAAACTACATAGAGAGGTAGTTTATTTTGTTCTTATGTTATAAACTGGAAATAAAAGACTTATTTTTATTTATTACCTTTTTCCCACACTTATTTAGCTATGTTGGGTTATATGGGTTTCAATTTGTACAGATACTTAAATTAAAACCTTAGTTACGCATTTTATATCCGAATTTAATACTATAGATTTTGGAGTATTTGGTAGCACATAATATATTAATTCAGCCGTCACTACCCGTGGTTACGTGATTGTTGAAATGAAAAACACTGACTCTGGAATGCAAAAGTAACTGAAGGAACTGATTAAGGATATGACACTCCCTTCGGCTCCACCTAAAGCGAAACAACAACAAGTACATAAAACGATGCACTAAAATGAATTGCGAAGGTATAATACATTCATATGTACCTATGAAACATCTGATCTTCACATGTTAAAATCCCACGAAAACCTCTCTTCTTACCACTTCCCACTATCATCAAGAAAAATAAACACCTGAAATAAAAACAAAACCCCAAATGAGAAAAAGTTAGTTCTACCATCTACATTTAAATGCTCGTACATTCGACCCCACATACAATTTGAACACGTTCGTTCAGTACTGAGTTTTAGCTTTGAATAGAAAGGCGTGAACTACTTTGAGTCTAAACTTTTTGTTTAGCCTCACTTCACTTGCATTGCTAACCGCTTTAACAGTAAAGAGAAACTGTGTGTAGCTTTTCTACCTTTTTAAGTTTATAATGCAAATGAACGTGCTTTTTGGCTAGCTTATAGGTATGTACCTATATACATATCTAGTTGTTATCTGCGAAAGTTTCAGATGACTGAACCGATAGTTCACGAAAACCTTACGGTCTATGCACATGTAATTATACACAGACTTTTCTGAAGATCAAAATAAACGTGAAATAAGGATACAATTTCTAGAAGTTCTACAAGTAATCTGATCTAATAAATAAAATACATGTATATGTATCATAAATACATCGACCGGATTGAAAATATACAGAAACGGTTCATTAAATATCTTTGTTTCCATCAAAAGATTCCATATCACTCAGCAGGTTATCATCGACTCTGTAAGAAGTACCATCTGTTGCCACTGGTAGATCGGCGTAAAATTGCAGACTGTTTGTATTTATTGAAAATCCTCCACAATAATATTGATAGTCCTGAACTACTTTCTAAATTTTATTTTAACGTACCTAACAAAACATTGCGCTTTAATCCTCCCATATGTATACCTCATTCATCATATAATTATAGGCAAAATAGCTATATTGTGCGCGCAAGCAGAACTTTTAATAAGATATGCAAGCAGTATGATTTGGATCCTTTCACAACTAGTGTGAACTCAGCCAGAAGGTGCTTAAGCCTAAACTTTATCAAGTGTTAGTGGTTAAGTTATGCTGTTGACTCATTGCAAGCAAATCTTTATATATTTAGTATTCTTACTGTGTAAATTGTATCTTTAATTTATAATTAGCTTTATTATTGCTTGTTTATTGCTTATAACTTTATTTTAGTATAAGTCTAAACGTGAAGACTTGTTATTGGCTCTCTGGCGACTATGTATTCCTCTTTTTATGTTTTTATTAGCTGTAAGTCCTCCATATAGTAAATAAATAAAATAATTTACTGAAATAGGGCACCTTCAAATTAGCCGCAGCAGGCTGTAGTGCTGCCACCGCGCTGCTTTGTTAATCCATACAAATAAATGCAAATAAATGACGCGCGGCCGCAGCGCGATATCAGCGCTGCCACTGCGCGTTTATATTTATATGGATTTTCAAAGCAGCGCGGCGGTAGCGCTGCAGCCGCGCTCCTGCCACGCGGCTAATTTGAAGGCGCCCTTAATCTATAAGAAATGCTATGTTTAAACGCAAAAAGTAATTAATTTAATCCAAAAATATCCTGAATTCCTATTTAGGAGCCCGAGGCAAAACACATGCGTCGATTTTCAAGGTAAAGCAACGCTTGCCGAGTTCTGTCCGTGGATGACTGACTATCGTATCACATCGTTATTTTAACGTAGTCGAGTTTCCTCCGCGCTTCGGATAGCTCGCTAAGACTAACGTCTCAACTGTCATTTGTACATCTTTGACAGTCATTACGGGTAGTCGGAAACCAGAAAATCTGACACAGGTCTTGTCAGAGGCCATCGTGTTACCCAACTAATAGATTATGGAGGTCAGATAGGCAGTCGCTCCATGTAAAACTTTAGTTCTAACTCAGCTCCATCCACTTGACTGGAAACTGACCCCAACATAGTTGTGAAAAAGCTAAAAAGATGATGATAAAGATCCTGAATACCTATGAAAAAGTTCGTCTTAATTGATTTTGAGCGGTGATAACTACTAGGCTATCACCGCTCAAAATCTATTAAGTCGAACTTGCTATCACCGGATTACAGTCACGATTTAATAGTTCTAGTTCTTGAGTTCGAATCCAGAAAGGCACTTAGTGTACTTTTCACAGTGACGGAGCTCCATAGGGCTATTGCTTGCCGGGGTTGCGGGAACGTTCTACCGAGATACCGCGACCCCGGAACTTAAGGGCAGCTGAAGGAACAGGGTGGGTTTTAAGTCAGTAGAAATCTGACACTCCCTTCCGCTCCATCCAGAGCGGGAGAAGTCATTCGATGATTTTCCCAGCACGAAAAAAAGTGTACTTTTCACCATCAGCACGTTCTCTCAAAACAGTGAATGTAAATATCAAGAGGAAACCGTTTCCCCGAAACCGTCACCCAAAAAATCTGAAGACATTATGCGTGTTGGATTACGGCCCATTCCCTTTCACAGAGAAGAGGCCTATGACCCAGCAGTGTGAATGTTACAGGCTAGTTATTCAATCAATCAATCAATCAATGTACTTATTTCATAAGGTTGTTACAGTCTGTTACATAATATAATTTACAATTAAATGAGGAAGAATTATAAATAAGTAACAATTATAAGTGGCTCCGGTTGCCTAGCTAGGTTACGTAGTAACCTGTATTAAGGTCCACTAGTCCCTAATTCCCACAATAAACAATATTATAGAGGCTGCATTTTATTTAATACTTATGATGTCTACATTTCTATTTTTATATTACCTAATCTGCTTCATAATTAAAATGTGAAGTGTGATATATGTGTAGGTTTATATTATGAAGTGTGATGTATGTTCTGAGCGTGAGTGTGGTGTATGTAGTAGTGAATATGAAGTATGATTGGGCATTAGCTGAACTATAGTATGTTAACGGAGCGGAAAGAGTAATAAAAATGTTACTAAGAAAGTGATACAAGGAGAGATTCGGTGTCATCATAATTTTTATTTAACAGAAAAATGTTAATTCCTTTTTGCATATTTGGTAAGAAGATTCATGCAGAGGGATAGATATACTAATTCTGTTAAACAAAAAGGGGCCTAAATAGTAGAAAAAGCGTTTTATGAAGGTAAAGCGTGGAAATGGTACATGGCATATGATGTCCTTACGTCTAGATAACGGTCGGTTATGTGTGAGACGTGTTTTTGTGTGTTGGTGTAATATGGTGTTGATTATAAATAATTGACGAACCGTAAGGACTTGACGTTTTTGGTATAAGTCAAATGTTGGGTAAAGTCTAGGTCGAAATGTGGCTACTTTAAGGATGGCTTTCTGAGCCACCTCCAGTTGTTTGAGTGTAGTTTTAGCAGCACCACCCCAACTCTTTATGCAGTAGGATATTACCGACTGACACAGGGAGAGGTATATAGTTCGTAATATGGAGGCATTGGCCACGTCTCTAAGGGTTTTGAAAAGATAAATCAATTTCCGAACTCTGCCAGTTAGGTGGGTGATGAGCTTTGAAGTTCCATCAATTACGTCTACTGATACTATTAAATATCTAGGTATAATTCTTGAGGTTTTTATCAAGAATTATACCTAGATATTTAATAGTATCAGTAGACGTAATTGATGGACAGTTACAAGAAGTAGGATTGAATTGGCAAGAGTGGGCTTTAAGAGTAATGGGTGTCAAAGGTTGTGTACCATTATTTATAGAAAATGTCATGAGTTTAGTTTTACTGGTGTTTAGCGTGAGTGAGTGAGTGATTAGCCATTTGTGCAGGATGTCAAAACCAGTCTGAGCAGTAGTTCGCAGCTTAGTCCAGGAGTCATCATAAAATGTAATTGCAGCATCATCAGCGAAGGAGATAATGTTACCAGAGTCCAGACTCATGTTTCAGAGGTCATTTATGAAGATCAAGAACAAAGTAGGGCCTATTACGCTGCCTTGAGGGACGCCATAAGAGATATTCATCATTGGTCATTACTTAAATAATTGTCAATCTTAACTGTTTGTGTACGGTCGGATTGGTAAGATTTAAAAAGTTGGAGCTGCAAGTTACGTATACCTAAGCTTTCAAGCTTAGATAAAAGGCAGGGAACCGGCACCGTATCATTATTATATTTAATTGTTGATAAGCTCACGTTTGTCCACTTTCTCACCTGATGTTAAGCGATGTTGTGGTCGAAGATGAATCACGCTTGCCTAGAAGTAACCTATTCACTCTTGACTTAAAGACTCCCAGGTTATAGCTATCAAGAAACACAGACCTCGGCGGGGAATTCCACAGGAATTTCTATGGATACAAAAAGTAAAACTAGTGTACAACGGGAGGTCTTATCATACAGGGCGATCTCTTACAGACAGATAGATGTTGTTATGTTAGATCTTGTATCAAGGTATGCATGCGGTCACTGCCATAAGCCCGGAGCATAGCACTGTCGAAGTTGACCGATTAGATAACTAAGTTCATTCCTCTAATATAATTTGTGTATATTCCTCTAATATAATCTTCGTACTGGATACATTAAAAGCATCTGTTGGACTTTATCAGATTGCTAAATAGTTTGTTGTTTTGTGTTCATGTTATCAAGCGGCTTTATTATAGCCCAAAGAGAAACTGTTAAATAATATTGTTGTTATATCAGTAAACACTGTTTACTGATATAACAACAATATTATTATTATACCGGTACTCTCAATATCTCTCTCCATACCACCGCAGAGCTAGATTCACGTTTTAGTTATTTAAAAAAGCTTCCATTAAATCAAATTGTTCTTGATAAGCCATTTTTACTGTGATACAATTAAATAATTTGTAAAAACAATCAAATGTGAATTACAAATAAATGACAATCTATTTTCAAATGTAAAATTCCATATTTAAAGTACCTTATACACGCAGTTATGTCGCATCTAAGAAAGGAGTCTGCATTACAAACACGTGCAAATTGCAATCGTCTTATCTAAATAGTAATTCGTCATTTTAATGGATAAATGACGTCAATGATAATTATTTATTACTAACATAAGTAAACAGATGGATTTTTGAGTTAATAAAGAGCATTAACTTGACTCATTGAATTTATAAGTCCAGATTTCATGGTTTTCCTATCATTTAATTTATCAAGTTTGTTAGAGAGATTTCATCCTTATAATTGATTCTAACGATTAATGCAATAAAAGTACAGGATGTATTTTTTACACATTTTAGTCTGTTCGATTCCCGGATATGGCAAGCGAATTTTCGAAAATCTTTGAAAGCAGTTTTCATTCTATTCAAAAATATTTATTTTTCGTAGTTACTACGGAACCTTTCATTGACGAGTCTGACTCGCACTTGGTAAATTTTTTTTTAATTACTAACTAACTGACCCGCCACGACTTCATTCGCGTGGTATCCTACCCCTACCCAACCGATACCACTACCCCTATCCTACCGATACCTTACTCTACCCCTACCCTACCCAAACCCTACACTACGCCTACTCCACCAATACCCTACCCCTACCCTACCCTACCGTACCGTACCCTAGCCCTACCCTTGAGACCTTTCCTACATTTTTTTTCATAAGAACCTTTTCCTGACAAAACCAAATACATCAAAAAAAGAATCAGCCAAATCGGTCCAGCCGTTTTCGTGTTTTGCGCTTAGCAACACATTAAGCAATTTATTTTTATTGTATAGATGAAACCGCACGAGTGAGCCCAGAACTATTACCTACATGATAAGTTTGATGACCGTCTGTCTGTCAATCAAATAAATGCCATACGGCGGCGTTTAACGCGCATTAATGTGGATTCAACGGAATAAAAAATGCGGTTATTTATAAAATAACTAGCTATTACCCGTGGTTTTCTTCGCATGAATTACTACATAAATATTCATTAGCCGTGTTCATCAATACCAGCTAAGCGATTTAACTGTGAAAACGACTTTCACATTTATAATACCAATATTTAAGTATTGATTTTGATACTCACAAATAAATCAAAACCTATAGAATTCTTTCAGTTGATTTAACATAAAATTATTAGTATATTCTCACGGCACAAATAAAATTCCACAAAAACTCTGTGACAAAACTTCCAAAACAATGTTCTCATTTCCCAAAAGTATCTTTCGTATCTACTCAGCCCAACCATCATTAGTAGAAATCGAAACCAGTCACCAAGCCGTTAATATTAATTTGATGAAGTCGCCCCACGTAACGGGGAATGCACGCAGATTGCAGTAATGCACTGCACTAACAGTTTGTTGCGAACGTTGCCAGCACCGTGTAACCTATTTTCAGCAGATGGATGCCTATTATTTTTGTTTTACTTAGTTAATAGATGCCTCGGTGCATATAGGTATTAAACTCCTTCGATGGTATAGTGGTCGAAACCGCGATTGCTGCTTAGTTTCGATTCCCGGTTTTTATGTTTTTTTTTTTTTTTTTTTACCGTGTTAAAATCATCAGATGAGTCCCCCCACCCCGGGCAGGGCCGAAGGGACTTTCAGACTTGTACTGACTAAAATCCACGGTATTCCTTCAATAGCCCTTTACGTACCGGGGTCACGGTAATGAGATAAGTCCCACGACCCCGGCAGGCTTCGGCCCTCTACAGGGGGGGCCTCGTCATCTTGCTGACGCTCTTAGAGGCGCGCGTGGAACACAACGCGCCGTCGACCCGGGCATGTTCCATGGTCGGACAGCGAGTTGCCCTTTACTCGCTGTCCGCATGCCCGTGCCTACGGTGTCCGGAGATCGTCGGCCGACGTCCGACGCCGTGGGCGTCTACCACTGTCGATTCCCGGATTTGGTAAAAATTGCTATTGGGTTTTGCTGATAGAAACTTGTCATTAGTAGCCAGGAGTTTGGAAGTTGGTGGTATGATATTCACGTGCTTCGGAAAGCACGTTAAGCTGTTGGTCCTGCACCGGATCCCTCTCCGGTCGTGTCGACTATCCATCCCATCGGGCTACGAGAGTAAAGGAACAGAGAGTAGGCACCACTACCCGCGCACAGACTTTTGCACTATACTATCTTCTGCAATTAGCCATCTAGCCAATCAATGATGAGATTAGCCGCCGATACCGACATCGGTTAGGATGGCTATTATTATTAGATGCAAGGATTCATACTTTATACGGCCTATCCAAATATCCTTATTTTGGTATTGTTCGTCAAATCGTTTGAGCTTCTTAAAGTTCTAAGTAACGCGATAACTGACAAATGCTTGCATTGTTTGATCGGGCCTGCTGATTATGTCCTCTAAAAAGCACCACAGACATAAACTTACATGGTTGTATGAACAGTTTTAAAATGCAAGTTTGTACTACATTCGATAGACGCTGTTTGATTCCGAGTTCTTGCAGTATGGAAATATTAGTTCTAAATTCTGTCCAAGATATTAGAAGCATTTTCTTCTTCTCACTGTCACGCACCGTTAACGTCTCTGCAGCATACAAAAAGATGGGGAATATGAGTGTTCGTACGAGCCGGATCTTAGTAGGTTTTGTAATGTTCAGTTCTTCCAAATTTTCCTCATCTTTTCCATTGCGGATCGTATTATAGCCAAACTTCGTTTTACTTCTTCGATGCAACCACCACTGTTTGGAACTAAAGCACCCAAGTAAATGTATTTAGATACTACTTCGCAGTTTGTAATCTTAGTGACCCTTGGCAAGTTGTTAGCAGCTCGGTCAACGATACCTAATCATCTTCGTTTTATTGCGGTTAATTTTTAATCCAAACATAAGGCTCACACGTTCCATTTTCAGAAGTAGTTCCTCCATATGGCTAATACTGAATGCAAAAAAACTTTTTACCAAAAAATTAAACCGACTTCCAAAAAACACTGTAAAGAGAAAAATAACTTTAATTTCGGTAGACGGTGTCTTTAGTTTTCTATTTTAGTTTTTGGCACCGACTTCCAAAATTAAAGTTACATGGTGGACATCCCACCCATACATACGCACTAAACGTTTTGGGAATACTTTCATTATGCGTACGGCTAAGGAGTGAAATTCCCTGCCGGAGTCTGTGTTTCCCGATAGCTATAACCTAAGGGTCTTTAATTCAAGAGTGAAAAGTTTATTTTTAGGTAAGCGTGCTCTATCTTCGACCTTCATCATCACTTACCATCAGGTGAGATGGTGGTCAAACGCGAACCTATCTAAATATATATAACTCAAAGGTGATTGACTGACTGACTGACATAGTGATCTATCAACGCACAGCCCAAACCACTGGACGGATCGGGCTGAAATTTGGCATGCAAGTAGATGTTATGACGTAGGCATCCGGTAAGAAAGGATTTTGCGAAATTCCCACGGGATCGGGATTTATACGGGAAAAACATCCCACAAGCGAAGCCGCTGGCACAAGCTAGTTATTATTTAAAAAAAAAGGTTTTTTTTTCACTCTTTTTAGTTAGTCGATTTTTAATTTACCTATTTACAAAAGCCTAAATGTCAACTACTTATAACCTTTTACAAAATATTGCTTTTCTCAATGCTGGGCCGTTAATTGTTGAGGAGGTCTCCTGGTACTTCATCATCAGCTTCACTTTACCATAATTATGCATTATGACGAGCATATTGTGTAATAACCATATTCAAGTAATCGAAGCGGAACCCACGAAATACTTATTATTCCTACTTATATATTGAGTAGTTCCAGTAGCTATCTGTGGTATTCATCATCAGGTTCACTTCACAAATGGTACTTTTTGGATGCAACTACACAAGTTACTATAAAAAAATACTCAAATCACTATAGGTGTGCCTATAATATTTGAAGAGTTCCCTCGATTTCTTCAAGATTTCATCATCAGATCCTGATTTGGTAACAATGAGACCAACTTCAAAGTATACCCTTTCAAACATAAAAAGAATTTTCCAAATCGGTTCAGCCGTCTTCGAATAATCGGTGATCATACATAAAAAAAAATTACGCGGCGACTTGATAACCTCCTCCGTTTTTTTCGTCGGTTAAAAAGAGTTGTATCGTCTCCATAGCATAAATTAGTAATTTTATAGCCGCCAATTGCAACACCGTCAGTCCAATCTTCCAGAGTGATTCGTATCTCAGTATACGTATTGAAAAGAAGTGGAGGTGGTGGAAAATACATCCTTGGCGGACGCCTGCGCTGGGATGGAAATTTTCTGACAAGATCTCATCTGTTCGTAATAAGGCTGTACCTGCCTCGTAAATTTGTCTTAGAAGGTGTACCAGATGCTTTGGTGCCCATTTCCACAAAGGTTTTCCACAGAATAGGCCATTTAACTGAATCAAACGCTTTTGAGAAGTCAACAAAGCATATGCAAGTCGGTTTGTTGAATTCTCTAGACTTTTCGATAATCAGGCGTATGACGAAAAGACATTTCGTCGTCGTGTGTATATTTTAAATCTTGAATAATATAAATATTTATATTGTATTTTTGGGTCAAATTCAGTCTGTTATTTAAAAATAATTTATATTTGTGAGTCATTTTACGCCTACGAATTATTTGAATGACTGAATGGTACACCAGAGAGAAGGGAAACAGAAGAGTACACGACTAATACGAAGATAGGATAATGATTTGAGGACGATGAAAGAGGAAAATCCATGACCCAGAACTGTGTAAGATTTTCTGAAACCAATATCTAATCTTACGATAAACATTCTTATTAAATAATCAAAGAAATGATAACTATAACTAGATTGTTACTGGAAGCTATTACTAATTGGATTGGATTTGGTTTAAATAACCTTCTTTGTAAGAACAGAATTCTTCTATCCTTCCTTGCTAGATAGCAAGGACGGATAGATAACGAACTTATTGTAAGAAAAAAAAATTACATTAATATTTGCATGAAATTGACCCATATCGGTAAAGTAAACGTTTTTTCACGTAAGAACATAGTTTATCTCAACAGACTATTTATGTAGATGTTCAGAAATAGTGTTCTAAATTCAATTACATACACTTCCCTAAGGAGATAAAACGTGTAAGTACGAGAAGAATATTTGTCTTTCTTTCTGTGTATTTAATCATACATTATTATTGCTCTTCTGTTCTACAGGGAATAAAACAAAAAGAATATATTTAGCTTTTTGCTACCTGACATCTTAAGTGACAAAAATGAGCCTTTGAGTTTAGTTTTTTTAATAGTTTATCTTTACTACATATAATAAAATTCAAGTCGCTTTCTGTCATTCCAAAATTACTAAGTTTTCTCAAGTGATTTTACACGACACTACCACATAGCGATTTTAAATTTTTGTCTGTGTTTTTTTTGTTTGGGCTAATTAATCTTTGGGACATCGGAACCGATTTTAAGGTGACTTTCAATAAAAAATTAAAGTTAAAGTGATTTTTTTTGGAACATCGAAGATAGAGGAGTTATAGGGCAACTTATGGGTTGGAAATTCTACGGGATTTACGCGACAAAAATTTCCCATATCAAAATATTGCTAGTCCATGTCCGGACACATTGTATATATTATATATATTGTCGTCATTTCAGATGGAATCATTTATACATCTCGGAAATTGATATTATGGCGTCCAAAAGGTTTTTAATTCTAAGGGCATCCACTGCTGAGGCTGATCTATTCTTCTCGAAAGGTATAAGGTGTAATATAAACGGGCTTCTCAAACCAAATACTGATTAGTGGATGAGTGGTGATTTGATAGATTTTTTTTTTCGTTTTTAAGTGTTTCTCAACACTAAAACTTTTATCCTGTATCGTAGTGGGATTATAAATTTAGAGTCACATACGCAGACAACAAGATCCGAAACAACTATTTTTAGGCTATTCAAAAACTTATTCAGTACGCTAATCATGCCAGCGATTCGCAGCGCTGCGCTGCCACCAATCGCTCAGCCACTGCGCCAACTGGTTTGTCTTTATACAACGTGTAATTTAAAGGGTATATAGAGTATATACATACCAAATGCACAGCTTCTTTGGATGATAACAAACGATATAGCAAGGGTTTTGTAATCCTATATCTACATGTGTGGAACTTATTAGAAATTTCAATACATTGATACCAGAGACCGAAGTTTTCAAATTAAGAAGAACGAAGAGAATTATCGTTTTATTGGCAAGTGACGTGGAAAGTGATGACTCTCATAGTGCTGTGACACGTTTGTTATTACTGGTATTCAAGAAACATATGAAACCAATAATTTGGGGTCAATTCTGTGAGTCACTTATTTTGAGCTGAAACTTTGCATAGAGACTCCATACCATATGTTGTCTTCAGTCCTTTTGGATAGATATGGGGTTTCCGTTACACGTTGTATATTAACATAGGTATGTATTTTTCTTAACATTTTGATGCTATAAATTAAAAAAAAAATAGCAAAAAATAAAACCGACTTCCATTTAAAAACACTACAAAGGCAAAAATAACTTTAATTTCGGTAGTCGGTGTCATTTGCTTTGTACACACATCAAAAGTGTCTAGGGATCAACATATATTTTTGCAATAACTTTTCTCCTGATTGATATTAATTAAAATTTTCTTTAAGGATTCATCAAATAAAGTGTTTTCGTTTGTCACAGTAACGATAAACCAAGTCACCTTTGCATTAATAAAGAAATTTGCCATTTTCCTAATAAAGGGATTTTTGACATTAGAACCACTAACATTAAAGTTCGAAAAAAAGACTGAAATAACAGTTTTCTTTAAAATTTTATTGGGTAACTTAAACAATTAATAATCCGTGTTTCTACCGCGAACACTAACAACACAAGAACATCGGTTTGGCATACTCAAAATGAGTTCATCCAAATCACGCTGTGGAATGGCCGCCCATGTTCGTTGCAACAACAAAAAAAGGTCTTCTTGCGACTGGATACCCTCCATATTCGGCAGAGCTCTTCTCTGTAGCATATGCATGCTCAATCGGGTTCAAGTCTGGCGACTGAGCAGGCCAGAGCAGGACATTGATGTTAGCTGCGGCGAGAGTCTGTCTTACAACTCTTGCGGTGTGCGGTCGTGCATTATCATGCATTAACTGAAATAAAGGACCGATTTGCACTTGTAGAGGAACGATGACGTCAGATACAATCGTCTCAGCATAAATTTGAGCGTTGAGGTTGCCTCTGATCCAAATCAACTCAGTTCTTCCGCCGATCCAAATACCCGCCCATACCATGATGGTTCCACCACTATAAGGATGGACTTCCTGGCAGGATTTTAATCGCTGTTGGCGTCCAGGGGTTCTCCAGTGTCGTATACGTCTTGTATCCGGTCTCATACCAAAACGAGACTCATCAGAAAAGCACACGAAACGCCATTGTTCTTCTGCCCAATTTCTGTGTTCAAGAGCCCATTGATATCGAATCCTACGATTGTGCATTGCTATAGGTGGTACTCGTAGCGGTCTTCGGGAATGAAGGTTCACTTCATGCAAGCGGTTTCTGACTGTTTGGTCGCTAATTAAGTTCCCTGAAGAGTGATGAAGCCTCACGGCTAACATCATGGCGGTTATTGTTGGAGCTTTTCTTCCCTGCTTAAATGACGTCGCCGCTCCATAATAACGTTGGTTTTAATCAGTAGTAGGGAAACAGTAGCACTAATAATGTCTTCAATGCGTTGTATGTTTTTATAGGGAAAATATTGACAGCTGATTTTCATCTTTTACTCGAATTTGATTAACAGTTCCTGTTTCAAATTATGAAATGCACCAAAAAGGATCCATATAAATTTATAAAATCATAAATTTATTACAAAGCCACATCTCAATCTCAAGAAATCCGCATAAAAATGCTTGATCCCTAAACGCCATTGCCTAACGCCACACTTTTGATGTGTGTATTTTCTTTTTTTTTTGACACCGCCTTCCGAAATTAAAGTTATTTTTGCCTTTGTAGTGTTTTTATATGGAAGTCAGTTTTATTTTTTGCTAAACATTTTTTTTTCACGCTTTTTAGTGGGTCGGCTTGTAATTTATCTAGTTACAAAAGCCAAAATGTCAACTACTTATCACCTTTTACAAACCTTTTACTTATTTTTCCCGGTGCAGAGCCGTTATTTTTTGAGGAGCTCTCCTGGTACACCACCATCAGCTCTACTTCACCATATGCATTGTGACGAGCATAAAGTGCTTAACATCCATATTCAAGTAATCTAATCGCAATCAACGAAAAACTTATTATTGAGCAGTTTCGGTGGCCATCTGGGGTCTTCATCATCAGTTCCACTTCCTCAAATGGTACTTTTCGGAAGCAACTGCTCAAAGCTATAAGAAATACCCAAAACGCTATAGGTGTGCCTATAATATATGGAGAGTTCCCTCGATTTCTCCAGGATCCCATCATCAGATCCTGATTTCGTAACAATGGGACCAACTAGAAAGTATAGCCATTCAAACGCAAAAAGAATTTTTCAAATCAGTCCAGTCGTCTCCGAGTTATGAGGTAACATACATTAAAAAAAAAAGTTCATGTCTAATTGAGAACCTCCTTTTTTTGAAGTCGGTTAAAATGGAAATAAATTTTCTTTTCTTCTATGTATTTACCTATAAAATATATAAAACCAGTGTGTTCCGTACAATTAACCAAATATTTTTTTTATACATATCTTCTCCTGTCAAAAACAAATATAACAAAAAGAAAATCACCCAATATGGCGGAGTGGAGTTACTATATTTTCATCGTGCGTGCAAGGAGTGGAATCTGTGTTTCCCGATAGCTATAACCTGAGGGTCCTTAAGTCAACAGTGAATAGGTTTCTTCTAGGTAAGCGTGCCCCATCTTCGACCACATCATCACTCACGCCATCAATAAAATAAAAAAGATTTTCTTTTTTTTTTTCTAAAACTTTCTCTAATTTTTTCATTTTTATTTCTTATATATTTCCTTCCACTCTTTAAAATCCCTTCAAAGCTTCTTGCCTTTCAAAACTAAAATCTCTTTAGCTCAAACTTTAATTCAGCCGATTATTGATTATGCTGATGCCTGCTATTTGGATGCCACTGAGGAGCTCTTATGTAAGCTTGAGCGCTTGCAAAACTTGTGTATTCGCTTTGTTTTTGGTCTGAGGAAATACGATTATGTCTCTCAGTTTCGCAAGGATCTCAAGTGGCTCCCTATCCGTCTTCGCAGGAACACTCGAATATTATTCCTTCTGTACAACATCCTATTCAATCCTGCATATCCTAGCTACCTGCGCGATCGTTTTTCATTCACTCGTCCTACTGATGCCCTTTGTAGATCCCACCTTAAACTCCATCTCAATTTCCCATCCCAAAAAACCTGTTTCTATTCCCACTCCTTCTCCTTTCATGCAGTACGACTGTGGAACTCACTTCCCGCTAAAATCCGTTAAGCCAAATCCATTACTATTTTCAAAAAGCAGGTCAAAGATCATTACCTATCTAACATCCCGTAATTTTATATATTTATTATAGGTATATATTTTTATAGCATGTATTTTAATTCTATGTATGTATATATTTATTAAATATATCATTTTAGTTTAATTTTATAGCTAAGTATGTTTTATATCGTAATTAGTATTTATACACACTGTGTCTATCATCTCCTCTTCAACTCTTCTGTCGCAGGTCTGCTGGAAGAAATTTCTTAGGAAATAAGCAGCACCTTTGTGCTCTTTTGTCTGTATTTAATTTTTTCCATTATAAGTGTCTTGTGTGTACATAAATAAATAAACAAAAATATAAAAAAAAAATATTTTTTATTTCTAGTAAATAGTACTGGTAGTCGTGGGATCGAACCCAGGCAGACATATTACTTTGTGTCATGTCACTGTAGATCTCGAAATGGTGCTGAAGGCAAAATAACATAGTGAGGGAATCGGTATGTTCTAAGAAAAAAATCCGAATACATGAGATATTTATTTATTTATACTTCATGCACATAGGTATGAAGTCGGACTTAACGACGGCATTTTCAACGCCACCAGCCCGATATCCACCAGCGGGTCATCGTGGTGGTATACGGTCTACTTCCCCTCAGAGGGAGGAGGCCTCTATCCCAGCTAATAACAATAATAATAAATCTTTATTGACATAAAATGAGGATACAAGACACTGTGAAGCCTCTGAATCCCAAACTAGGTTAGAATCTGTATATCAGGAATCAGCGCCTTCTTCCATTTTTCTGTTTTGAATGTCAAAAACCATGTTTACAGAGTATGTTTACAGGTATGAGAGCATGCAAAAAAATAACAGATTTTAAATTAAATTAAATTAAAATGAAATAGTTTAAAATAAATTACATTGAATTGGATTAAATTAATAAGTTATATTTTAATATTTATATTATTAGTATGAATTATATAAGTGTGTAGTGAGTACCTACATGCATATGTGCTTGATTGTGTGTGTGTGTGTGTGTGTGTGCGCGTGTGTATGTGTGTGAGTATGTCTTATCTGAAATTGGTAGTAATTATATTATATTAAGTGTGGGAATGATTTACATTAAAAAAAAATATATAGTATATCCACAAGTTATTGCAGTAATTTTTCTAAAATTTAATTTTTGTTGGTCATAGGAAGTACAGATATGTTTACTGGTAATTATATTGTAAATAAAGAGCTGCCTTACAGTAAGGACTTTGCAAATCTCATAAAGTGTTTTAGTAGGGAATCTATACGGCTTACGAGTCATAGTTTTAAGCAGGGATCGTTGAGCTCTCTCTCTAAAAGGATGATATGCGTTTTACATGTGCCTCCCCAAACACCGATACAATAACCAATAACCGACTGAACCAGTGCATAATATACAGAACGAAGAAGATCTAAATTAGCCATGTCCCTAAGGTTTTTAAACGCCCATATTAGCTTTCTTACTCTTGACGCTATCATGTCTATATGCGGCTTCCAGGTTAACTTCTCGTCTAATAATACTCCAAGGTATTTTACTGCAGGGATTTTAGTAATGGTTTGGCAAGAACACTGTTGGTTTGTTCAGAATTTGCATGTGTGAATAGAAATCTCACAGTTCGGCTGCTTTATACGAGAATTACTAAATTGCACTAACGATGTCTTAGCCACATTTAGGGTCAATAAATTAAATCTTAGCCATTGTTGAGCCCTGTGAAGTCCCTTTTCCGCATTTTGTCGTACTTCGTCCCAAGTCTCCCCTTGAAACACAAAAGCTGTGTCATCGGCATACGTAAAAATTTTGCCTCTATGGAGTGCACATTTGACACAGGTCATTTATATATAAGAAAGAGACTGGGACCGAGTATACTACCCTGAGGGACACCGCAGGTGACAGCAATGTCAGAACTAACACAATTACTAATTTTGACTTGTTGCTGACGACCTGTAAGAAAATCAGCAAAATTTTTAGCACCTTACCCCGTATACCGTGTTTTTCTAGCTTGTCTACAAGAATAAGGATCGAGACGGTGTCGAATGCTTTGGTGAGGTATATAAAAACTCCCACGCACTTTTGTTTGTGGTGAAGACAACCTGTGACATAATCCACTAATGAACTGACAGCTCCATCAGTACTATGCCATATGCCTACCACTGATAAATTAAAAAAGAAATCCTGAATAGTACAGACAACGAGATGTCAGAAGCTCGAGACTCTAGCGATATTAAACCAAACGTTTTACTGAGCTCGTTCAATAACTAGATTAAGGAAGCAATATAGCAGCTGTTCCGAGTAAACCTCAATACCCGGGCCTTATCGTAGCCTTATATTTCTATGCGACAACACATATCAACGAATAGTAACAACTTTATATTTTCATAAAAAATATGTTTGTGAAAATGGTATCTACCAATTAACTGTTGTCCGCTTTTGCGTGGCTTTTTTCAGCCCCTTTATGGACATTTTTTAAATAACAGTAGTTAGATTGAATATTATTAAATTTAAACCAACAATTTAAATACACCTGTTTCACAATATTGTTTAACTTATGGTAACAAAGGTGGTCTTATCGCTGATAGCGATATCTTGCCGACAACGTGTGGATGGACTTTACGAATATAAAAAAGCGGTGAGGAGAAATGGCTCTTTAACTATCTCAATGCCTAATTTTCACACACACTTGCGAAAGTATAGTTACATTAATATTATTAATACGGTTATACTGACTTTTGGCAGTGACCTCAAACAGTATTGATAAGGGTACGATACGTAGCAGAAATATAAAGTTAATAATTTCTAAATAATGCACTAAGTTGTGCAAAAAGTTACCTCACATTGAGGCCTTTTTTTCTAGTGGGAAAATCGTCAAATGACTCCTCATGCAGTGGGTGGAGTGGAAAGAAGTGTCAGACTTCTACTAACTAAAAACCCACCCTATTCCTTCAGTTGCCCTTGTGGTCCGGGACCGCGGTATATCGTTTCCGCAGCCCCAGCAGGCAATGACCTTATCGGGCACATCGAGGCCTTGGTTCCAAGAATACGTACACTTATTTACATATTATGACGCGTGACTATTATACCTATTATAATAGCTCACTCAAGTGAATAAACACTCTAAACCAAGAAGCCTATCAAACCTCTTTTACCGCAACAAATAAAAACATAATCGCAACGGTATCTACAGGTATACAGTTCCCTATAAGTACGATTGTTCCCTCTGAACCCTCCATCCTTTCACACAAAAGATTACGCCGTATTACGTATGTTTAGGGAGGCTTGTGTCGTTAGGACTCCGCTTGAGCACCGGAAAGACTCGAGCATTGACTTGAGGAGCATTCAACCCACTGAATATGATACCTATCTGCTTAACGGGCCTCGATAAGGTAAAGGTGGGGTTTAGTGAGTAATAAAAAATTATATTGTGGTCGTTTTTTTTTTTGTTAAATAATCATATTAATCGATTTAAAATTATGGAAATACTGGGAAAACGGTCGTCAGATGTAGTAACATAACTAGTTAATTTACATTTTATTAAAGTTACTAAATATGGAGATTTAAGTAAATAATATATATCATGATTGAAATAAATTTGCAAAATAAAGATAATTTATTATAAAAAATATTTAAGCTCTGCACAAAGGAGATAATACACTCGATTGCTGTTTATCATTTTTCTGTTCGATAAAACAAATATAAGCCGCAAGCGTATGCTTTATTTATAACCTATATTTACATTGCAAATAAAGATTTTCATGCCAACTGTATCAGACAAAAGGAAGCCTCGCCTGCGGCCACAAATGATACATGTGGACTTTCAATGCAGGCTTCCCATTTTCACGACTCTCATCGCAAACACAAATTGATTCTATAGCTTATACTCTGTACAGTTGGGTCTCCCATCTGTGATGTTTGATTCAACGTGATCGGTAGTCAGTCTAGATACTCGTAAGTTTATATTCTATTGATGACTAGATATCCAACCTCTATATTTCTAGACATATCGGAATTTCAAATGATATAATATCGTGTCTGCATTTTCCTAAAAGAACAGATGTGTATATTAGTGTGCTAGCTACTGCCCGCGGCTTGTAAATGAAATATACATTTGTATGCGTATGTCACTTTGTGATAACATAGAATTTTACAAATATTCTATATAAATTTTTATCGAATGACTGGTGTCGAAGATAATATCCTACATACGAACTCGCTTCAAACATTACCCCTTTATAATATGAGTACAAAAGTACACATACCTACATGGTAAAAGTATATTTAAAATAATAATAAATTAATTTATTTCAGAACTTGTTGACATGCAACTGACTTAGAAAATACATTAGGGGACATTCCTGTTTGCATGCAATTACGTTTAGAAGACTGTTGGTGCTGGCACGCCCTCTGTGCATCATGGCTGCTATCAACGCAAGCGTGCCGCAGCCAGTACAGAATCGTGGGAATACCTTCATTGTGCGTACGGCTAAGGAGTGGAATTCCCTGCCGGAGTCTGTGTTTCCCGATAGCTATAACCTAGGAGTCTTTAAGTCAAGAGTGAATAGGTTACTTTTAGGTAAGCGTGCTCCATCTTCGACCACATCATCACTTACCATCAGGTGAGATGGTGGTCAAACGCGAACCTATTCTAAATAAAAAAAAAAAAAAAAAAAAACAACAGCATCCTAAGGGCATTGTTGAACAGTGCAGTTTTATGGAATTGCTCAGTAAAATGTTCCTAACCCAAGAATTACACCATAAATTGCGCTTGGGACTACTTAACCAATAAGCAAATTTTTAGTTTCCTTTTACTTCATTAGTACCTACCTTCGCGATTGATGCAAATGATCACAATTTTCCTAAATGTAGACCGTTGGAAATGATTGCTGCCCATTTTCTTCGGATCTAGTTTGAAAACTTGTGAATGACAAACATTTCAGGCAGAGCTAACGATCGGTCCAACTTTCTTGCCTTGAAAAGTTTTAGTTATTCCAATTTTGTGCGTATTGTGAGAAGTTTTTGTTACATTTTTGTCATATTTTCACGGTAAAGTTATATTTAATATAGAATAACGGCCACATTGATATACAGGATTAAGTAATGTCTAGTGAAGTCAGCCTTTGGATGGGTGAGCATTTTTATGTAACAATATTCCTCTATGCTTAGAAGAGAATGTTAGGCTATCACCGGCCGGCAAAAAAAGCCTTTATGCGGTAGAAAAAACATCTAGTGACTCCTCCCGCTCTCTTTAAAATGGAATGGAATGTCAGACTTCTAGATACTAAAAATCCACCCTGTCCCTTCACTGCCCTTACGTACGGGGCCGGGGATGGCCCTGTCAGGCCCCTTAAATGCTGCTGACTGCTCTTTTTTGCCGGCCAGTGATAACCTAACATTCTTTTCCATCTTTCGTCGTTACGGATTTTGAGAAGTTAAAGGATCAGATACAATGTACAATGATACAATGTGATACAATGTTAGCATCAATGTGGGTTGAAACCCAGGTGGGTTGTGAAGGTAGCCACTCGATTTTTTATACTAATACTCAGTTGCATTTGTTAAAACCAGAATCCGATCCCAACTGAGAGTAAAGCAAGGCATATTGAAGTTCTATTATCAGAAAATATGTAAATCTATGCGTTGTGTATTGATCATATACCCTTAGATTTATCATGCAATCCACGAAAACGCCGACACTATTCGATATTTATTGTCCCATGAAGGTTCAATATGAGCCGTAATATCCACTTTTATGTCAGCCCAAAGGTACAAAAGTAAACAAAACTTTCCTTTTTACATTCCTCACTTATAACAAAAACACAATACTGAACTCAGCCGACATTCACCGACATTTCCGTGGTATGAAAAATATAGGTGTGTGTATGAAAAATATATTTTGATTTTAGTCAAGTAAATCCGGATTTTATCGCTAGCCCCGTACGAAGTTAGAAAGGATGATTAATGAGCTGTATAACAAGTCAGGTTCATATGTAGCAGAATCGATTACCCTTTGGCGAACTGGAAAAATTGCTTATACGTGCTATGTGGACGCTGTTTTATTACCAACAGATTTTTTTCATCAGATGAAAATCATTTGGACATGCAACTCTTAGTTTGAGTAATCCGTTTTATTGCTTCATCTGATTACTTATTTTCGTAGACCGGATTATTGGGATTGGCAAGGTTCAGCAACACTTGCAAAGGTGAGTCTATCTTACATACCAAGAATCACAGAAAGCTGTGGATTGCGTGTTGTGTTTGCAGGGTTGCGGGAATGTTCTAACGAGATACCGCGGCCCTGGAACTTAAGGGCAGCTGAAGAAACAGGGTGGGTTTTGAGTCAGTAGAAGTCTGACACTACCTTATTAATTCAACGATTTTCCCACCCGGAAAAATGCTATTTGTATTGTATTTATGGGTAGTGGTATGGTAGCAAGGATGGGAAAAAATGAAAATGGTACGAGTGTCATTTCATTAGTAAGTAAAAAATATGCGAGTACTGTATCGTAGCACTCAAAAGTAACTAAAATGTGACGCTTGTGTTATATGCTTAACGCGGCTGTAGAAATTTTCAGACAGTCCTACCTTAACTAATTAAATCTATGATTATTTTCTAATTATAACCTCACAAACATGATTGTATATCTGTTATAGTTATAACAAAGTTACCCCTGTTGAGACGCTCCTTAAGTGCAGAAGTTCTATATTTTCAATTGTACCTGTAAATCGTACAAGTTTGTACTATTCAGGTCTTTAGGTGGTAACTTTGGACATTAAGTGTCACCTGTGGCTTTACTTACGCCTCTACATCTAAAGGGAACTAGAAAATAACACTTAAAAACTGATAATTTTTACTAAGTCTATCTGAGAGTAGTTTTAAAATATTGTTTTCGTCCAGTTCATGAAAAGAACTAACCTATATATACAACTAACCAAATCTAACCTAACCTTTAAAACCTTTAAAGGTTAGGTTATTATGATTTATACTGATTCCCACAACCTTTTTAGGGTTCCGTATCCGAATGGCAAAAAACGGAACCTTTATTAGATTCATCATATCTATCTATCTGTGTGTCCGTTCGTATGTCACAGCCATTTTATTCCGAAACTGTTAGGACTACACAGTTGAAACTTTGTATGTTCTGTGAACCGCTTTAAGATTTTTTTTTTACATTAATACAAAAACAAATATTAAGAAAGGGCTCCTCATTCATGAAACTATTTTTTTTTATTAAACCTTTTTTTTATACAAGAGCTCTCTTCATGATCACGTCCGACTCGCGCTAGGCCATTTTTTTACCCGACTGCGGCGAAGCAAGGAGGTGGGTTATGTTTTTAGCGCGTATGTATGTATGTCTGTTCCTTTGTTCCCTCGTAACTATTAAACCAGTGAACGGGTTTTGATAAATGATACGTCATTGGATTTGTCTTAATGGCGCGAGTGTTACTGGATACATTAAAACAAAAACAAATCACCACAACGACAACAAGACGCCATATTGTCAAAAATAAAAACACTAAAATCGATAAACTATGTCATGTGGGGTATCATTAAATAGGTCTTTAAAAAATATTTTTCTTTGATGAGGTTTCTTTCACTATTTTTCATTTTAAGTAACCGTTTAGGAAATACTGTATGTTAACTAACAGAGGGCGTTCCCGTTAACCCGCAATAGTATAGCATCCATACATGCTTAAAAAAGTATTACCATTCGAAAATAAAATGTTTTATTTTTTTAATATTAAAATATTCACTAAATAAAAAGAAATACTGTACACGCGTACTTGAAGGACGGCAACATCGCAATTTATTTATGATGCGTACGCGAGCACAGAGTGTTTCTTTTACGTATCAATTTAACATTTTTAGTGAATATTTTATTATTAAATAAAAACATTATGTTTTCGAATGGTATTTTTTTTAGCATGTATGGATGCTAAACTATTGCGGGTTAACGGGAACGCCCTCTGTTAGTTAACATACTGTATAATGTTTTGAAACGGAATTAAATACTAAAAAGCTAATCATAAAAAACTTATATAAAAAATCCTATTTTTTAATTAAAATTATATTATATTTAATTAAATACAATATAATTTTAATTAAAAAATGGGATTTTTTAAACCCAAATGGACCCAATTGGGTCCCGCCTGCTTGTCACTTTAAATAGGTAATAAAAATGTGCTAGTTTCTTGCATTTCAGTTGAACAGTCGGGTTTTTTAGATTTTTTAAATGAGTATTTTATTTGTTATCGGGGTTCCCCTTCAAAAGGCTTGTGGACTTTTGAAGAAAACACCAGGGTGTAGGTATAAAATGTATATCTCCACAACCTAGTACTGGTTCACACAAAACCCTTTAGCAACTCGACAAGACTAGTTAGATTCTCTAAATGATAACCGGGATGAAAGGTTAAGAGTGCTTTCAAAAGCACGAAGGATTCTTAAAATATTAAGTCCACGGATGGATACCGGCAATTTTTTTTGAAGATTACTAGTAATGTGGGTAGAATTCACATTACTAGCAATCTTGTTAACCCTTCCAACTTAGCTAAATATGCTTGTGTCTGGAGTGGGTTCACGGCAATGGTGTAATGGGCGGGGTTCGAACCCGCGACCCCTCGATCACAATTCCTTTGTTGGAATTATGATTGTGGACGCTTTAAGTAATGCTTAACTTTAAAGATTGCCAAGTGCTTCTTAAAAGCGTTGCATGAATTCTGTTGAACAGATCAAAGTGAAAATAGTACAAATAGCGTCTCAAAGAGAATTTATAATTATTTTGAATATTCGGATCAACATTTAACGTAGATAATTTATTTCAACATATCTATTTGCTCTCTGTTTTTATCTACCTACCGACCTATTTTGTTTCCATTTTATATGCTTTCTCTATCAATCGAACCCGGGTTGTGCCTTTAAGAACTCCCCAAAGTACGCAACGTAATGGATTTGGTAAAATAATACGAGAATTTGTGTGTACGTTTTACTCAGAAAGGGTTTGGATAAGTACCTACCTACCTATGTATATTTTCTTAGGGTTACTTGGTTTAAAGGTGTTATTCTCTGTTACAAGCCTGTCGTTTTTAGTAGAGTGCTTTTTAATTTATTTGAATTTTTGTTTTAAACCTCATGCTTTTGCTCTCCAAAGAAGATTGCAAGACATTAATTTATCTTTCGATTCGATTATTCACCATACAGGTGCGGTTCGTTATAGAAAAGTTTCTGAATGAGGAGGTCGGCCCGGTAAATGAATTGTGGTTGCTCGATAGTACGATGAGAATTCCTCGGTCCCTTTCAAGATATTAGATGGGTTCGGCAATTATGTCGTGTTCGAAATTTCGCCTATCTAGTTCATACATACCAGCCGACGAAATCCAATCTACCATGTCCAGCTGTATACAAGATTTCAATAGCAATAGTTAGCTATCTATTTGTGTTCGTGAACCATCCGCCCGAATAAGCCACGACACTTTCTACTTGAGATATCGAATAATATATTTACCGTCAATACTGGCCACGTTAGAATGTCCATATTCATTTTTGAAAAGTTCAATTTTCCTATTTTTTTAAGTGCAAAGAAAATGGAATGTTATTCTAATTTGTACAGTTCATAAATTTTTAACAAGTTTTATGTGTACACAAATGTATGTAAAAACAAACTGAAAGTCCATTTCCTTTTGTACGAATGCCCCAACGTTTCCACTCGATGTGATATTATTATTTACGGCGCCTGCTCGCGTGTATGGAATAATAATGTGCTGTTGTAATAATTTTACGGACGACACATTTATCATAACAGTATTTACTATTTAGGCTAGCTATAGAGGCGATAATAATAGCTATAAATATTGATTTTGTAAATCCAAATGATATATCTGTGTGTAGTAGTAATTAGAAGTGTAATTAATAGCTCTTACTTAAATGCAGTATTTTGCACATATTACTAATATTATGTCAACTTAGTAAGTATATAAGTAATTCAAAGAATTTTACTGCCATGTAAATTCCGTCCCTGAAGTTCAATAAGGTCGATCTCATCGATAAACATTTTTAATTATAACAAGACTCTCCCTAATTTTACTCGAGGGAAAAGTAGGAAGGGTTTTCATTGAAACGTCAAGCAAAATTGATGGGCTCGCCGTGTGCCGTGACCAATAGTCGTGGGGCGTTTGTATCGTTGGGTCGCGTCAGTCGAACGTCCGGAGTCAGTGTGGCCACACGCTTGTTTACTGTGGACACGTCCTGTCACGCGGTCCCCACGTGGAAACCGCACGTGACACAACAACTTTTTAAATTTAAAAAATCGAACGCGTATCCGAACTTCTTGCTTTGAGATTTTTTTTTATTCTGTCACATATTGGCGCGAATTTTTGATCTGTCAAAGTGAAAATAGTGATAAAACTTTTGTCATGAGAACAATAGTGTTAGTCCTGGTTTTGTTTGTAGTATTCGAGCAATGAACAACATGTGCGGTATTCGGTACTTCGTTCTCTGTTTCCTGGCGCTCCCTGGCCCTTCCTGCAGCAACTCAGATAATTTAGGTTGGTGTTAGATTTATTAGTAACTTAATTACCGGGGCATCCGTAGCTTGTGGGCTATGGCTTTCCTTAATAACACTCGTTGTCAGCGATTTAATGCTTTTAGATATGTATGTTTGTAGCAACTATTAGTGTTATCGCGTTTTGTTAATTGCCTCATTCGACGAGCTTATTATTCGTAGTGATGTTTTTATTAGCTCAATGTGTTTGTTTTAAATTAATTTTAAAGTTATCACATGAAAATATTTGAACAATTATTACGTTTATTAGTTTAACATTACATCATATTTCGTATATAATTAGTATAAATTGCTGCAATAATAGGTTTTATTCCAATAACGATAGATGCTATAATTGCTTACTTAATTGTATGTTTAATGTTTTGTTTTATCTTAGTACAAAGATGTATTGTGTTAATGCTGTTATCTAGTGCTAATTAAAGAGGAGTAATGTAAGATAATCTTAGTGCTTATCTCAGTACTGTTTACTTTAATTACCTAATTTGTATTATTGCTTAGATTTTTAAGCCGATAAAAATGGATTTTCTTTCTTCAGTTTCTACTCCAACATTTTAGCTATGGAATAATTTGACTTACTTCGTGAATGTTTTAAACATTAATTACTCGCGGCCGTATAAAAATATTTTAGCTTTGAGTATCATGGACTTGTAGGTACTTAAATAACTACATGCGCATTTAAGGCATAATATTTCATAAGACCCTGCTCAGTTCATCATGGTTCTAAAAAGTGAGACTGTATCTACAACTAAAATTAAACAAATATGTATTTTAATTAAAACAGCTTATATAATTTTAGCAACCCTAGGCTAACATATGCTCCGCTATTTAGCTCAGTTAACAACATCGTGTTTTGGCAACAGAAATTACGCAAACAGCCTCACTCGCGGAATTAAAACGTTTGCCAGTAATATGCAGGAAAGCCTACGGATAATCAAAACATCATTCGCTACGAGCGTTGCGCTACCAAGCTACGAATCTTTACTACGGCGTAGCGTTCAATTGGGCGGCATGCGAGTTACGATCTTGCATAATACTCAAGTTCCATTAACTCAAGTGGAGTTCAAGTTTGGAACTCAATTAAACTTTTCTTCTATTATGTTAATGAAGCACGCATACAAAAAGTGGCCAGTTCCCTCTTCAAAGATAATAAATTATAAGATAAGACATTTTATTCTGTTTCAATGCTAATTGTAAGGAATATGTTGCATTTTTATGAGCAAAGGAATAATGAGAGAATACCTTTGCAGTATAAAAAAGATTCTTGAGAAACATTTCTTTTGAAAACAATCTTTCTTTGACGGGATTTTATTATTACCTACATAATATAATTGAATGATCAATTCGGTTTTTTTTAATATGAATGATGTTAATATTCTTAAAAAAAGAAAAAGGAAGGTACAATATTTTAATGTGAGGTAATGTCTGGCTGTAAAAATGTTATTTTCTTCTTGAAAATATTGTTAGTGATTTCTTTGTCTTAATCTAATACATAGTAGGTTGCGGGTTCGAAGCATTAATCTCACAAAGCACCTTAATTACGTGGAATTAAGAGTGGTTTTTGAAAATCAAGGTGTTCCCACTAATATTTCGTGGGCTTGTTGTGTACGTAGTAAGGTTTCAGTGTTGTTGAGGTGAAAACGAAACCTTATATTTGACACTATTTGTCCCCTTTATAACTGTTCTTAATACTGATGATAAGTAATAATATTGATTGAGAGGGATCTCGTAGAGGAGCTCGTGGCTATATAATAACAGCCTCATGAATTGAACTTCTTTTTTTTTTTTTAGCGTGGTAAAATTATCAAATAAGTCCTTCCACTCCGGGCAGGGTGGGAGGGACTGTCAGACTTTTACTGACTAAAATCCACGGTGTTCCTTCAATAACCCTTTAGATACCGGGGCCACGGTAACGGGATGACTCCCACGACCCCGGCAGGCTTCGGCCCTCTGCAGAGGGGGCCTCGTCATGTTGTTGACGCTCTTTGAGGCGCGCGTGGAACACGACGCGCCGTCGACCCGGGCATGGTCCATGGTCGGACAGCGAGTTGCCCTTTACTCGCTGTCCGCATGCCCGCGCCTACGGTGGCCGGAGATCGTCGGCCGACGTCCGACGCCGTGGGCGTCTACCACTGCGGCTGGGCTGGAGGGAGGACGCCATCCTCTCCCTCACGCGGCCCGCCTCCTCCTTCGGAAGCATGACTGCTTCGCAGAAGGAGGCGACCGCTTCCCACTCCCTCTCGCCCCGCAGCATGGCCTCGACCAATGCCGGGCGCGAGAGGTCTCCGCCTATTGTCGCCGTGAGGACACATCGGTGCTCTGCCCAAGCTGGGCAGTCCTGCACCGTGTGCTCGACTGTGTCCTCAGGGCGACCCTCGCAGTGGTGACACCCAGGCGTCTCTTCCTTTCCCATCATGATGAATTGAACTTCTAGGTTAAGCAATGCTTGTTGAAGTCGTCCATCTTAATATATTGAGTTTCGTCCGTGTCTTACCATATCTTTGACAGTCGTTCCGTACAGTTAGAAGCCAGAAGATCTGATACTCGTCTTGTCAAGGGTATCGTATTTCCCGGCGACTGGATTGTGGAGTTCCGATAGGCAATCCCTCCATATGAAACACTAGTACTCCGGTTACACTCGACGCAGAATCCAACATATAAGCTAAGCAGAGGAATTATGTTGATGAATGCACTTGTCTAATGCAGTAGGAAAAAAGTATTGTTATAAGAATGAAATGCTAAATATAAGTGATGGAATTAGGTGAGCGCGTCACGCCAATCTTGCAGACTAAGGTTCCGAATACCGAAAAAGAGTGTTTATGTAAAAAAAATTTTTGCAAAAAATAGAACCGACTTCCATATCAAAACACTACAAAACCAAAAATAACTTTAATTTCGGAAGTCGGTGTTATTGGTTTTGGATTTTCTTTTTTTTTTACACCGCCTTCCGAAATTAAAGTTATTTTTGGTTTTGTAGTGTTTTGATATGGAAGTCGGTTCAATTTTTTGCAAAAAATTTTTTTTTTCACTCTTTTTAGTGGGTCGGTTTGTAATTAATCTAGTTACAAAAGCCATAATGTCAACAACTTATCACCTTTTACAAAATATTGCTTTTCCCGATGCATAGCCGTTAATTTTTGAGGAGTTCTCCTGGTACTTGACCATCAGCTCTACATCACCAGATGTATTGTGACGAGCATAAAGTGTTTAACATCCGTACTCAAGTAATCGAATCGCAATCCACGAAATACTTATTATTGAGGGGTTTCAGTGGCCATCTGTGGTCTTCATCATCAGTTCAACTTCCTCAAATGGCACTTTTCGGAAGCAACTGCTCAAGGTACTATAAGAAATACCCAAAACGCTATAGGTATGCCTATAATATTTGAAGAGTTCCCTCGATTTCTCCAGAATCCCATCATCAGATTCTGATTTCGTAACAATGGGACCAACTACAAAGTATATCCATTCAAACGCAAAAAGAATTTTTCAAATCGGTCTAGCCGTCTCCGAGATATGAGGTAACACACATAAAAAAAAAAAAAGTTCAAGACGAATTATAAACCTCCTTTTTTTGAAGTCGGTTATAAAGGATCATCATTGGCTTACTTAGGCTCAATTTACACCGCCGCGAAATGGAATGGAAGTGACTTTTTGCAACAAATTGTATATAGCATATTCATTATGCTATGTCAATTGCACACAAAAAAGATCGCGCGTCTTCCAGGGAATCCTCGCGCATTCTCGAGAATTTTTTGCTCCTATTTAGTTTGTAGCTTACATAATTGACATAAAGGTCATTATGCTATGTACAGACACCAGCAAATGAAGCTACCCGAAACTGTAAAATTTTCCCAAACAACCTTGAACCTAATTTCTTTAACAATAAAGTTGAAAATCTATTAAAGAAATTTGACAGATTGTTGCAACTTGATGTGCTGGCGTCTGTACAATTTCGTTGCAAAAAGTCGCTTCCATTCCATTCCGCGGCGGTGTAAGCCTTAGTTTTTTCCCAACTATGTTGGAGTCGGCTCCCAGTCTAACCAGATCCAGCTGAGTATTAGTGTTTCACATAGAGTGACTGCCTTACTGACTTCCACAACCCAGTAGCTGGGTAGCTGGGTCCTTGGCAAGACCAGTTCCAGAATTTCTGACTACTGATTATCCATAACGACAATCAGATGTAAATTTCATCTAAGTACTTTATGCCGTTGAGAGCTGGCTTAGTGTGTTTTTCGAAGCACGAGGGAAACTCGATATTTTGAGATGGTCACCCATTCATGGACCGACCTCGACAAGCGTTGCTTAACTTTGAAAATCTCAGGAGATCCTTTTATGTAGATAACATTATCATTAGCTATTATACACTTCTGGACACATCTATTGGCCCACCTTGTATTTTCAGTTTCGTTTGGTCCTAGCTAAAATTTTATATTAGGTCGAGCAAAAAGTTTTTATGCAGTTTTGAACCTGGCACATTCACAATTTCATTCAATAGTCTTTTTTTGAATTTCGAACACAGAATTTAAAGAAACAAAAGACAATTTGGAGCCTGTTTGTTGATATCAAACAATCGAATACTAAGAAAACTTGGTTTTATTGGTTTACTTGGATTTAATTCTTGAAAAAGTGATTGATATCTTTGCTTTTGCAACAAACATTACTTATTCTTAACATTAAGGTGAGGTTCTATCAATAATCTATGGATACTTCACCTGAAGTCGCCGCCCAAGCTGTGGCACTTATTCAGGCCGGACACAGCCAAAGAAACGTGAGTGCTCAACTTAATTTAAGTCGATCTGCGGTCCGAAATGTTTATCGGAGGTACCTAGAGACTGGCGGCTTTGTTCGTCGCCAAGGAAGGCCACGATCTCGGGTCACAACTGAAAGGCAGGATCGATTCATCGTGACGACCAGCTTGAGAAATCGTCACCTTACCTCCATTGAGATACAAAACCAACTTCGCGACTTCCACGGAGTATCTGTGAGCGCTCGAACTGTTCGGAGAAGGTTAAAAGAACGCGATATGGTACCACACAAGCCAGCTAATGGGCCCAAACTAAAGCGAGCCCACCGAACAGCGCGCCTTCATTTCGCACGCAGTCATTTAAATTGGACACAGCAAGATTGGAGCCGTGTACTCTTTTCTGATGAGTCTAAAATTGTGTTACATGGCAATGATGGAAGGAAGAAGGTCTACCGGCGTAAGGGAGAGCGTTTCGCACAATGCTGCTTTGAAGAGAGGGTTGCTTATGGCGGTGGCTCATGGACTGTCTGGGGCGGTATATCCGCGAGCGGCAAAACTCAACTTGAGGTTGTTACAGGACCACGGCTGCCAACATTAAATGCTGAAAGATACATTCGTGAGTGCTTAGAACCTCACGTGATACCATACGCGGACTATGTGGGCCCAAATTTCCTTTTTATGCATGATAATGCAAGAGCCCATGCGGCCGGCATCGTCAGGGAATATCTTCGGGATGTGAACATCACAGTTATGGACTGGCCAGCCAGAAGCCCAGACATGAACCCCATTGAGCACATGTGGGACGAGCTAAAAAGGCGTGTTAGGGCTCGTCAGCCAGTTGCCCAGACGATGCAGGAGTTGAAAACTGCCATAGAAGAGGAATGGGAGATGATCCCTCAAAATTTCATAGAGCGGTTGATAAACTCTATGCCTAATCGTATGAGAGCTGTGGTAGATGCCCATGGAGGCAACACGCGTTATTAAATTAAACCTTTATTTGATAAAACATGTTTTTTATTCAAAAATTAATTGCCTTTAACAAGGCGCATATCCGACTTGTTAGGCGTAGGTCCATGTCGTATGGTATTCTGAATTCAAATTTAAAACTATACGATCGAAAAAGATGGTAAAATGTATCAGGTTTAAAACTGCATCAACAGTTTTTGTTCAATCTAGCAATCATATTTCGGTAGGGGCCATCGAAACCTAAACTCTAAGGTGGGCCAATAGATGTGTCCAGAAGTGTAATTTGTCTCCTTTAATTTCTGTCTATCCAAACATTAACTCGCATGCTAGTGGGTCACAAGTCCAGTCTCTCCGAGAGGCCATGGTGGGGCGCTTGAACTTGACTTTGAAGGCTGCCTCTGAGTGGGGCAACGCCAACTTAGTCAAGTTTAATGCTGCTAAGACCCAGGCGTGTCTTTTCTTCGCAAAAAGGAGCCAATTTCAACCGGGTCCTTCTTTCCGTGGTGTAACCGTGGCGATAACTGATCGCATCGAGCTTCTTGGGGTTACGTTGACATCCACCCTTAATTTTGGTCCGTTTATCGAGGCTAAGGCTCAACTGGCTGCCAAAAAGTTGGAATCCTAGCAAAGGTGAGAAGTTACTTCACACCGAAACAGCTGCTCCACCTCTATCTAGCGCAAGTTCGGTCATGGATGGAGTACTGCTCTCATCTCTGGGACCGATCTGCCAAATACCAGCTTGATGCACTTGAGTCTATCGAAAAATAGGCCAAAAGGCTCATCGACAACGAGAAACTGGTCAAGACAAAGCTCCAGAGCCTTGAACATCGGCGACATGTTTCAAGCCTATCAGTTTTCTATCGGTTACATTTCGGGGAGTGTGCTATGGAATTACACAGTCTAATTCCACCAAGCCCGTTCCATCATCGCACTACAAGACAAACGGCGATGCGCCATCGTTACATGGTGGACATCCCACCCATACGCACGAAACGTTTTGGGAATATTTTCATTGTGCGCACGGTTAAGGAGAGGAAATCCCTGCCGGAGTCTTTGTTTCCTGATAGCTATAACCTGGGAGTTTTAAGTCAACAGTGAATAGGTTACTTCTAGGCAAGCGTGCTTCATCTTCGACCACATCATCACTTAACATCAGGTGAGATTATGGTCAAACGCAAGCCTATAAACAATAAAAAGAAAATAAAAAACTGTAAGAGATCGCCCCGTCCGATGAGACCGCTCATTGTACACTATTTTTACTTTTGTAGCTACAAAAATATTGTAAGATTTACGATAAAGTATATAGTAAATAAATTATTTGATACATTACTTTTACGAGGTTCCACACAGACTTTGTTCAAGTGGATAAAGCGCAGTTTACGTTGAAATTGATATGCTGTATAAAGTTATGGGCAAGCAGGTCGCTAGTGTAGGCTACGACAAACAAAGCTTTGATGTTGCCTACAAAACCAACATGTGCGGTAGTTGCGAATGCTCATGAATTGCCAATTAACGTTTGGAGCCGTTCTTTTGTTTAATGAACAATTGCCTTCGTGCTTAAATGAAGTGCTGAATCAATTGTTGCAAAAATATTGAATATTATTTGGATTTTTGAATGTATTGAAGTATTTTGGCGTTTTCATTGTTTGTTATTCTTGAGGTGAACGCTAATTTAAATTGGTTTTGGCTGTTTCTGTGGAGGTAGGC
Organism: Tholera decimalis; assembly: GCA_943138885.2. Taxonomy (NCBI): domain Eukaryota; kingdom Metazoa; phylum Arthropoda; class Insecta; order Lepidoptera; family Noctuidae; genus Tholera; species Tholera decimalis. Next base: position 31,597,024 of record OW964555.2, read on the forward strand.
TCGAGTACCCTCTTGGAAGCCATTTGTTTTGTATAATTTCCGTTAATTTCCTCAAGTTATATTGTCCATTCAGATGAAATAGCCTATTACTGGGTTAGTGCTGTAAGACTTTCGATGTTGATTGCTAATTAAACCCTTAAATTTTATATTTATTATTTTATTATAAGGCATATAAAACAATATACATAAATAATAACAGTAAGTAACTGAAAACTAATACATATTTTTGTAATAACACAATAAAACGACTAATATTATCATTACTATATACAAATTACGGCATCGTGTACTAGGCTAAATAATTAAAACAAAAGAATTTTTATAGATTCTTTTGCGATTATAAATCTTGAATATCTAAATCTGGAATCGCCCTACTAACCTGCGCGCGGCTGAGCGTTCATGTATTTTTCGCTGCGGTATCCAAGCTACACAATCTTGCTATAATCTGCAAATAAAAATAACATACGTTTGTGAAGTTAACCTTGCAATGTGTAAGTATAACTGACGTTGTAAGTTCATTGTTTAGAAGCTTGTAAAGTTTCTTTTGGCTTTTAAAACTTTAGCGAGAAAATACACTTAAGATTTTCCTCTCATTCCAAGTTTCTGCTAACTTCAGACGCAAGCCCAAGTGGCTAGTAACATATCTTTGCATTTTACTGAGTTTTTTGTCTACATACCTTAATTTTTAATGGAATTTTCTCTACTGAAAGCAAAATATGTCTTTGTACTTTTTTACTACCTGGTTTGAATGGCTTGTTTGTAGATTTTTTAATAATTTTACCTGCATCTCGTTGGGCGGTAAATAATGGATTAATTTAAGGTTAGAGCGAGAGAGTCAATAGATTCACCTCAAACCAGATATTCATTCTTGCATGCAATACCCATCACCACCACCCGTCCGCAAATATATGCATAACATGCAAAAGTGATGCGATTAAGAATACCACACGCAAGCAATATAGAAAACATATGTATTTGCGGGCGGGAGGGCAGTGCTGCAAAGAATTTGGATTTTGGACACTAAAACGAGATATTATTCAGTAGTATTAGTTGACGCCTTTAACGCCTAATTTCGTTCTAGATAACTGTACTACAGTAAAAACTTAACTGCGTTAGAGTTCAAGCAATTTCAGAAACGAGTTCCCAGTAAAAAAAATCAAGTATACCATCATACCGATCGTAGCCTCACATACTAGAATAAACTAGTTACTTCCTAACACTATTTGTACAGCTAATTTCAGTTTACAATAATGAAAATGTAAATGTGAGTGCTCGCAGCACTAAAGCCACGTTAATTGATGAATTTCACATAAGCGGACAAAGGTTATGCGTGATACCCGGCCTCGCCCACTCGTAAATTAATTAAAAACGTGACAACCGCGAATTTAGCCCTTTTCATGCCGTGACTGAGTGGAGTAACGAAACAATGGAGGTTATGTTCTGAGGGCGAAGTTTAGCGGGATTTAATGTTAATCATGTTCGATGGCGCAAATATGCTGTCGAAGGTGAATTTTTTGCTTAACGGTTTCGCTTTTTGCGCTAATACGATGTAGGTTAAATGTTTTACAGTACAGGAAAGTCTTATAGTCTCGATGGAAAATATATAAACAAATATCCATACACCAGAGGCAAACAATCTGAACTCATATTATGCTAATTATTCAGTGCAGATTAAATCTCAATTCATGTAACGTCACATATAAAATTTGGCTTAGTATAATCAAACAGTTGTGTTGTCAATACACAACTGTGTGATAATCTCAGTTCAATTTTATTTGTTGTTTAGAATTAGATTAATAGATAATTTTTATAACAAAATCATAGGATTAAAAAATTATTGAGTAATAAAAAATGGACTTGGAATAATAGTAGTACCTCTGATATACGTATAGATAAACTAAGGAGTTGAAATATTGTGTTTGGCTAAACTCAGCGAACATTAAATTCATTGACCCACTGAACAGCTCACGAACGGTGTTCGCTGATACAGTGATACGAACCTGAAATGTATACTATAGGCTTTAGGTACGTATTATTCTGTCAGCAGTAGCGTCTAGGTGATTTTCGAAACATAAAATATATATTTTGGCGTTCTCATTCGCTAATACATAAGTATGGAACTTTAAATACATAAATAATGTATCAAGACTAATTTAAATTTAGAATTAAGTCAACACTTTCGACGCGACTAGGATTATTTTATACTTTCCATTCGTGCGGCTGAAGGCGATTCAGACCGTACGGGTACAGGGCTTATTAAACCTGCTATCACTGAACTCTGTTGTAATAACATATCTTAGATATATATTCATCTCTTTCTTAAACCGAACCAAATTGAAGTTATGTCCTTCGCACGACAGAGAAGTCTAAACTTTTCTTTGCCACCCTGTTAGCAAGATACACACAGGGTGTTTTAGACCTGGTTTCGCACTCAACGTGTAAAAGTTTAAAATTAAGTAAGCAACGCTGCGCGTGCTGTGCACTTCTATAAGTGTCGTACTCACTATACCTATACTGTCTGTAATTTCTATGTAGATAATATGTAAGTAAGTCGTTGAAGTCCCATATCAATAAAAAATAGTAATTAAACATGCATCGCTAAATATCAATAATGGTTTAGTTATTGTAGTGAAAAATATTTAGAGTTCAATCCACCAAAAAAGTGTGTAAGTATTTTACTGTTAATTTTTAGTTTGTTTTAGATTTCCGCAAAGTAACGCTGACTCCATTCTAATTTTAATTTATCAATGTTTAACCAAATATCATGTTCTGAGTAGGTATGATTTTTTACGCGTTTCGCTGACTCTTATTTAAATTTCAATCTAACGCGCATAAACGATGCGGGTCCAACGTTTGATTGCATATTCATAGACACGATACCCATCTTAATTGTATAGATGTGTGCTGTTGTATTTGGTTTGATCCAATATCTGGATGTTTGTTTTGGACAATTTCATTTAACACAATTTCAATATAGCCTACATTGGTATTTGTCGAGGTCAGGAATTTGGCCCGGTGATCGACGTTTGATTAAGAATTTCTTCGCAACACACTGGAGAATATGTGGATAACGTTGTCACTATCGGTAGATAACTTGAGCCTTAATAAATATCCCAACGGTGGCAATTTTTCTTTTCTCAGCATTAAACAAACATCACGTTTCGATTTACCAAAAAAAGACGTAGGTATCACTATCACATTTTCCTTTCATGACTAAACAGATTCGGGAAAACGACCGGAAGCAAAAACTGCGATAAATCTCATTCCATAAAGATGGTTCCGTAATGGACAGAGCGTGAATCAAACAAGATATCACGCGTAAATAATTTAAACTTTTGGATAAATTAACATAAATCTCGTCTTTAGAAGAAAGCGGCTTTCAGTCATTAACGTTGAATAAAACAAAACTTATCACAACCTCATTTCTTGTCATTTTATTTTAGATATGACATTGCAAAAGAAAATATAAATTGTTGAAAAAGAGTAAAATACGATGTGAGAAAACAGAGGAACGTGACAATTTGATTACGAATATTTTGCTAACATTAGCTCGCTTTATTCAGGGTGTGATGTTACAAAAACGTATTTATTTTTTATTTAACTTCAGACGAGATATCTGAGCACAATGCTCGTCAAATCTTAGAAATATCCTCGTGTCTTTGCCAAAACTTTTATGTAATACATCGCTTCTACGATATTAGTAAGAATATTCTAGCTATATTCCAGTATTTGTCATTGAAAATTTATTATTGTGAAACTTCATTTTGTCTTGTTTGTTTACTGTCTCGTCGAGTCCCGCTTTAATTACAACAGCATTTTCACTTTAAATAAGATTAGAAGCACAACTAATGTAAGTGCATTAAAATTTTGGTCATAACTTTGTAACTTTTATGACTGAAATAAATGGAAGAACTTTGTAACTAAGGTGTGTAGTTAAAAATTATGATGTTGTAAACACTAATGAACAGGTTTGTATTATTCTTACCTATTGTAGCGTAAAACCGCTACGGTTAAAACTTCCTCCAATTCTAATCCAAACTTTTCAATATAAATTTTTTCTTCTTAGCTGTTATTCACATTTGAACAAGGAATCGTGAAAAAAATCCTCGGATGTTTTGCCTTTTGACGGCGTCATTACATTTTTGGGACCCGATATGTGATGGTCGACCTTATTTTTTGATTCATATCGAAATTATGAAGTGAAAGTTTTTTTCTGTTGGTGTTAAGCCAATAAAAAATATAAAGTGTCCTAGCAAAAGGATAGTCTGTGGGTGATTTTCTGGTTAATTTGGTATGTATTGTCGCCTTTTTTCTTTTCGATCCATTTCGCACTAGTTTCATAATTAATCAAAGATTCAGCTTGCATCGGTGGTCTGAAGTTTCTTTTTTGTTTAGATCCCGTTACAAGCCAATTTTTGGCTCCACCCTACGGGCAAGCGACGTCGGTGATCGACGACGGAGGTCGGGGCGCTCTCGCCCGGTATCCGAGCACATCCTGTGCCTGAGACGTCCATCTCAAAGGCCTGAAGAGGGTACGAGGTAGATGCGGACCCCGCAGCGCAGTGGCTTCGTGATTTCTACGTTACTTCCCACAGTCGTGTCCAGCCGTCCAGGAATTACCGAGTTTTCGCAGCAGGAGTTTTATTTTAAATAGTGCACCTAATTTGTATATTTCTAATCTAAAAATTATCACGTCAAAAACTCTTTCTAACCTAAGGCCTATCAAGACGCGTTGGATGCTCTTAGTGTTTTTTTTGTAACTAAAATTACTAATATTGCGTATTCGCCTAGCTATAACCGATTGCAATCGATTTTTTGTTAGGTAAGTTAAAAATATTTTGCATAATACCTTCGACAATATTCTTTTCTTTCCGCTAAGTTAACCCACGCCATCACTGAAAGGTTCCCAATAATAACTAATATTTAACTTTTTTATGTTTTTTTAATTAAGTACTTGTTTTCTATCTTTTTCCTTTTAATCAAAATTAAACGTGTTAAGTAGCGGTTGTGTTTTACTGTGCACTTAATATTATTTACGCTACAATATGGCGCCCGAATTAAAGTAAGTTTGCATATTAATTATTACTAAAATACCTTTTTTTGTTATCTCGTGTGTGGTTGCTCTTGAGAGCAATCTTTAATTTTCATCTTTCTTGTTGTGAGTTTCAGGTTTTAGAATTGGTCAGATACCCGTATGGAAGTTAAAAGGATTACCTGTCTTGAATGTTTTCCCGATTCATACGACTGGACTACAGAATTGCTAACTGAATTTATGTTCTTTGCTAAATTGTGTGATGTTTGTGAAATTCAATTTTAAAGATTAACTTTGTAACTATACCCAATTTCCAATTCTTTTATTTTCTCCCAAAATATACGTATCTATCCCGAGTTTTATTTTATCCCAGTAGGTAGCGGTAGTTAGTTTCCCGTAGAGTGTGTTTGATGTGTGGATGGTTAGGCATCGTGACCAAAGGTAAGCTTTTTGAATGGTCGTGTGCTAGTGTCTACCTTTTTTATTTTTTTTAGCCCGTCTGTTTGCTTTTCTGCTATTTGCTAGTATCTGTTTTTGTTGGATTCTTAGCCCAGCGGATTCCTTTGACGTTCATTTTGTTGTCTTCTTCCCGTATCGATATTACGGCACGATATCTAACGATTTCCTGCTAAGTCCCGCTCTCTTTCATTTAATCTATTTCTATTTTGTGTTTAGAAATGTCTGAAGAAGGTTCTATCGGTGAGACTCCTTTACGCGAAAGTATTAATATTTCTAGACCTCCTCCCATTCCACCTAGGCCCACTCCGGGTACTAGTCGTTCTACACGTTTGATATCATTCATCGCAAAGGGTCGCAACACGTCGTTCCAGACGCTTTATCTAGAATGTACGCGAGTCCGGTTACATTCGATCAAGGACCTGACCATACCAATGATAGATGGTATAAAAAGGTGTATTTAGGGGCTCGTGACTCCCCTCAAACGTTTCCAGCTTACGCCATTCGGAACGGTGTTCTGTTAAGACGCATGCCAATCACTAACCCATTGTGCTCTGATCCTTGGCGCATAGTTTTACCCGTTGAAAAGGTTAAATCCGCTATATGGGAAGCTCATAATAATCCTCTCTCTATACATCCTGGAGTTTCAAAGACTTATTTTAAGCTCAAGGATAACTTTTACTGGCCAAATATGTTTCGAGATATTTCTGAGACTTTAAGGCAATGTGAGGTTTGTAAAGCTTATAAGATCGCGAATTCCCAACCACGTGGTCATATGTGTTATCCAAAGGAAGTTTCTTTACCTTTACAAATGATTTCTATCGACGTTATTGGACCGCTTCCAATCGCTTATTATGGGTTCAAATACATTTTATCTATGGTCGATGTTTTTTCTAAATATGTTTGGTTAGTCCCCCTTAAAAGGATTGACGCCAATTCAGTTATAAAAGCTTTGGAATCTGAAATATTTTTTAACTTCGGAGTTCCACGGTCTATTCTCTGTGATAATGCTACCGTTTTTCGTAGTAATCAGTTTTTAAACTTTCTTAGATCGTTTCGCATTGAATCCCCTACGTATACCCCTTATTACACTCCACAAGCAAACACGGTAGAACGTTATAACCAAAGTGTCGTTACTTGTTTGAGCATATTGGTTGGCGAGAACCAAAGGAATTGGGCTAAATTGTTACCCAAGGTCAAACTTTACCTCAATTCATGTATTAATTTAGCCACAGGGTTTACGCCAAACTTTCTCATATTCGGTAGAGAAGTCTGTATGGATTCATCGCGTGCGAATATCCAGACTCTAAGCACTAATTTAGCTGAAAGTCGGGAACAACACGCGAGTAATCTGACTTCGCTCGCCGAGATTTACGCAAAAGTAGCGGACAATCTTTCTTCTGCTTTTCTCCGTAATTCACGAAATTACAATACGAACCGCACGGCTATTACACTCAATGCCGGCGACATTGTATGGAGGCGTAATTTTTCAAAATCGTCAGCTGCTGAATACTTTACAGGAAAGCTTGCTCCTCGTTTCATTAAATGTCGTGTGATCAGAGTCATCTCCATGACTACATATGTCCTACAAGACTGTGATTCTCATCATATTGGACAATATCATATAAAAGACATACTTAAATGAATTAATTTGTTCCATATTCTTAACTTAATCAGCATTACTTATGTTAGGCCATTAGTTTTCAATTAACGACACCTCTTTTATTATTTCGACCCTCATTCCTCCCTGGAGTTAATATTTATTCATAACCATTTCCTCTCATTAAGCGTCGTATTTTTGATTTTGATTTAAGGTCCACCCTCTTCAACTTAACCCTCTCTCTTTAACTTAACCTTCTAACTTATCCCTCTATAACTTAAGCTCTTGACTTTGAGTCGTGTTAGACTTTGAGTCGTGTTTCACTTTGAGTCGTGTTTGACTTTGAGTCGTGTTTGACTTTGAGTCGTGTTGGACTTTGTGTCCTGTCTCACTTCGAGTTATTATCTGACTTCGAGCTTTTGTGTTCGACTTCGAGTTTTTGTTTGACTTCCTTTGAAGTTATTTTTAGGTTATTTCTTAATCTCAACTCTTATTTGTTTCGTCTTGAATATTGTTCTTTGTTCCTATTTATTTAAGAATATTATTCTAGTTCTATCGTTTGTTTTTCTATTCTAATGTAGGTTTAGGAGACGCATCTGAAGCTCGCACTGTTAACGTCTAAACTGGAGGCCGGCTTTCAATTTTATTCAGTATCAGCTGCACTTCGATGTCGTCGATTTGATGTATTTAGTTTAAAGTTAGTTAGGCTAGTTTATTTAATTTGTATATATTATGGTTTTCACTCTTGGTTGATGCTATCCCTTTTGTGTTGTCAATCTGTTATTGTGTTTTCAATCTGTTATTGTGTTTTCAATCTGTTGTTGTGTTTTCAATCTGTTGTTGTGATGTCAATCTGTTATAGCGTTGTCACCCTCTCACTGGGTTGATACATTCACTTGGGTTGATCTCTCACCTTTCTTTTAGGGTTGTCAACCACTTTTCTTTTAGGGTTGTCAACCACCTTTCTTTTAGGGTTGTCAACCACCTTTCTTTTAGGGTTGTCAACCACTTTTCTTTTAGGGTTGTCAACCACCTTTCTTTTAGGGTTGTCAACCACCTTTCTTTTAGGGTTGTCAACCACCTTTTTTTTAGGGTTGTCAACCACCTTTCTTTTAGGGTTGTCACTCACCTTTCCTTTAGGGATGCCACTCACCTTTAGGGTTGCTACTCTCATTTTTTTTTTTACTGGAAATGGGGTACTGTAGCGTAAAACCGCTACGGTTAAAACTTCCTCCAATTCTAATCCAAACTTTTCAATATAAATTTTTTCTTCTTAGCTGTTATTCACATTTGAACAAGGAATCGTGAAAAAAATCCTCGGATGTTTTGCCTTTTGACGGCGTCATTACATTTTTGGGACCCGATATGTGATGGTCGACCTTATTTTTTGATTCATATCGAAATTATGAAGTGAAAGTTTTTTTCTGTTGGTGTTAAGCCAATAAAAAATATAAAGTGTCCTAGCAAAAGGATAGTCTGTGGGTGATTTTCTGGTTAATTTGGTATGTATTGTCGCCTTTTTTCTTTTCGATCCATTTCGCACTAGTTTCATAATTAATCAAAGATTCAGCTTGCATCGGTGGTCTGAAGTTTCTTTTTTGTTTAGATCCCGTTACAAGCCAATTTTTGGCTCCACCCTACGGGCAAGCGACGTCGGTGATCGACGACGGAGGTCGGGGCGCTCTCGCCCGGTATCCGAGCACATCCTGTGCCTGAGACGTCCATCTCAAAGGCCTGAAGAGGGTACGAGGTAGATGCGGACCCCGCAGCGCAGTGGCTTCGTGATTTCTACGTTACTTCCCACAGTCGTGTCCAGCCGTCCAGGAATTACCGAGTTTTCGCAGCAGGAGTTTTATTTTAAATAGTGCACCTAATTTGTATATTTCTAATCTAAAAATTATCACGTCAAAAACTCTTTCTAACCTAAGGCCTATCAAGACGCGTTGGATGCTCTTAGTGTTTTTTTTGTAACTAAAATTACTAATATTGCGTATTCGCCTAGCTATAACCGATTGCAATCGATTTTTTGTTAGGTAAGTTAAAAATATTTTGCATAATACCTTCGACAATATTCTTTTCTTTCCGCTAAGTTAACCCACGCCATCACTGAAAGGTTCCCAATAATAACTAATATTTAACTTTTTTATGTTTTTTAATTAAGTACTTGTTTTCTATCTTTTTCCTTTTAATCAAAATTAAACGTGTTAAGTAGCGGTTGTGTTTTACTGTGCACTTAATTTTATTTACGCTACACTATGTAGGAACGTAAGTTTTCACCCTTTAAAATGTTGAGGGTTGTGAGTGTATTTCATGTATTAACGTAGACGAACCTGCAGGTTTTCCGCAACGTATATAGTTTTATAATATGTTTTTTACTCTTTCATCACATGCAAGTAACCGCGTAATTGACATTTTCAGAAGGGGCATAGTATAATAATAATTACTGATCTACTTTCAAAATATATTTATTATCAGCTATCTAATGTATTGGCTACTTTTAAAGAGAATACTTCATGAAATACAGGTAAAGGTAACCTACCGAATGTAAAACTCCGTTCATTCTTTGCCTTCCATTGACACTCGTTTGCATAATAAATAAAAGCTCTATTATTCATTATTGGACCCTATTGAATATAAAATAGACTTTAAAATCTAAAAGCATGATATGCAAGGCTCTAAAGGTCAGGATTGTGGTCTCAGTATTATAATACGATCACCAATCCGCTCAATAAGCGCGGTGTTAATGGCGAAAATGCATCAAAAGTGGGGTTAATCCTAAGACTAACATTAAAGAAAACTTTGACTTAGGAAAATCAAGAAAAGCTTTTAACATTTTAAGCTTCTTTTCAGAACAAGGTAGATTGAAAATATCACGAGATTTTCTAAAAGCAGTTAATAAGCTTCTTTTTTCGAAATCGAAGCATTTCAAAAATCCATGTCTATGTTCGAACGCTACCAACATGCAAGCTCAAACAAAAATAATCTTGATACTAGAAGTGACACATAGCCACTGAGCTGAATGTTGGCTTTAAATCCAGTAAAATTGTATACATAGTACTTTTAAGTTGCGTACAGAAATATTTTCAGGTTGTCATTATTTATCTACCCTCGTTTAAACGTGCATAAAACATGAAGTCCTTCGTTTAAACTACAATGTTGTCCGACTTTCATTGCGCCGAGTAGGTTGTTAAATATAAACTATTTATAAATGTGTGACCTATATACATAAATATACATACGTAGTCAGTTGCCTGGTGAGCAAGGGGATCAGCCATTGCTATCAGCGGCCGAGTGTATATTTCACTACAAAGAATCATTTAGTGTATTTTGATGGCGGGAATGACTGAGGAAACAGGGTGGGTTTCTAAAAAGTCCGTTACTCCCTTATGCTCCACCCAAAGCAGGAGGAGACTTTAATTGATTTCCCTCCCCGAGAAACAAAGAGTACCGATCGTTTCCGAACGTACTCTTTTGACATAAAGAAATTTGATCTTGACATTACTCTGACTGGACAGATAGACTTTGCTTCCCCGTTGAAAATGTCGGTCATGGGACCCTGTTGAGTTCATTATAATTGGTAAAATATCGTTTGGAATCGCCTGTTGCAACCGATAATTGGGTCGCGATTATGAATTGTTTGAAATTGTAATCTCCATTTGACGAGAATCCAGGGATATTTCTCGGAACACATCGCCTTATTGCCTCATCCGCGTAGCACGCGCTTGCTGGAAACGAGTTAGGCTGTGATGCTGTTGGAACCGCGCCATCTGGAGACTGGCGCCTTGTGAACGTCCACAAACTTGACTTACATCACACCTTTCAATTACTCACCTCATATTACATACAACCACTTGGGCGTGACCTTGGGGAAGGTCGAAACTTGGCGAACCCAGCACAGAAGGTTAGTGGTTAGACCTGTAATTTGTATGGTTTGTAGGCCGAAGAGCCTTTTGTTTATTATTTTGTACTTTTGATTATTGTAAGCAACGTTTATAGCTCCACGTATCGTGGACAAGTTCAGACCGTCCAGTTATCGTTGCACTGGCCAATTGTAGGACTGAACAATTTTCATATGAGATTTTTATGGAATCAATTTTATATCTGGATGCAGCTGATGCAGTACCAGATGGTATTTTAAATGGACGGTATTTTTGGACTAAGTAGTGTGTAGAAGTTCCCTTGAAATTGGTTCAGTTGAATGATGCTGATACACGTGTTATGTTTGTATTTGGATGACGTCGGTTTAGACTGGTCATCTATTCACTACCACTGGTCGATTCAAATCCTTCTATTCTGGTTTGTTTTATACGCCTTAGTTTCGAATGTACACTGTTCTCAAATACAGATACAACAAGAATAATGTAACCGGAATTTTTGTTACGTCTACGTAACATGATTTAAAGGAATGTCCGTGGAGTTTTGTGCAGGTTCTACTCCGAATATATTTACACTTTTTATAGTAGGGCAAAAGTATACATATTCCTATTATTTTTACACTTAAAAACATGCAACCAGTTCAAGTTTTTGACTGACTGGCTTTGACAATTCAAAATTCTCTAAATGTTTACTTACATAAAATAAAAGCTTTGATTTTGACTTTGGAATCATAAAAATGAAAGAGATTTATTTTTATAAGTATAATTCACAATCATTAATTTCACATAGGCACACCAACGTGCAATGTCACCAACGCATTATTTAAAACTACCTACCTCTTGCGTGGGACTTGGTTCGCGTGGATTGCTCTGTGAAAACATTTATCTACATCATATTCAGCCCCTGAACGGTTGATTTTTGATAAAATTAGCTCAAAAAGGTCATGCTGGTTTAGCAGTTAAGCCGAGAAAGCGTAACAGACAGACAGTTACATTTTCGTATTTATAATATTAGTATGGATTAGATACTATGTATGTCGTTACATTAATGGGAAGATCTTAACCCTAGATTCATAAACATACGTCTCGCATACACCCATAAGTAGTAAAACACTCGCAGCGCGCAGCGCAAAAGAGATAGAAATACGTGTCTCTCAGTATCTTCATAAAGCGACGAGAGCTCACTTGGGCACCAGCAGTTTTGGCACGTAAACGTATAGTTTTGGATATACTGAGCACGAGGTGTCTGAGATACGTATGTTTATGATTAGTGTAACAACTTTGTATAGTGGATGCTTTTACTATTTGCCTTATAAAACGAAAGAAAGTACAGATTTTTTTTTAAATAGGTATGTATTTATTCTGTTATATTCTACGAAAGTAGTTGTTAGTATGAAACAATGTTATCTATTGCCGTTGTTATAATTTTGCTAATCAAACTGTTTTACTGTGTATTAATTCGTAGTTATACTTATTTTTTATTATTATCCAAGTACTTATTGTGTGTTGTTTTCCAGCATAGCTTTTTTGAAAGACGATGAAATTGGTGCAATATTATTGCGAGTGGATGACGAGGAAGAAGTGGATCATGATGTCAGATAAGATGATAGAGCTTTGGTTACGAAGGCGACGCGAAACACCAACTTTGAGGCGATGCCTAAAACGGAACATCGATGCTATTTTAAGTGATACTTTGCCTGATGCACCAGCCAACCCCGAAAATCAATCCAGAAAGTTATGCAACTTTTGCTGTTATAAAAAAAAACGTATGACTAGATTTATCTGTACGTCCTACAAACGTTACATGTGTATGGAACATCGTGGTAGTTTGTGCCTAGAATGCTTGGATTGATATTTTTTAAATGTTTTTTTATGTTTTAATTCTTAATAAAAGTTAATTCTAATAAATCACTGTGTTTTGTTTTCAATATCTCCCATAATCATTAAGTTAGGTGACCTTCAAAGTAAGGTGTATCAGAGACGTATGTTTACGAACTATGTAACCCTAAATATAGTTTATGAATCTAGGGTTAATATAGTCTAATTTATCATGCTAATAACAATTCAAAATACAACATTATTGAACACTAAAAGATTCAAACAAGAAAATATAAATTAACGTCTTAAAATAAACTTAAAATAAATGTTATTAATTAACATCATTAGTAGAACTATTATGAATATATCTACAATCATCATAAAATAAATAGAGTACCTACAGCAAGCGTAATGTTGATTACGATAGACTCTGTTACTGCTAATTCATTTCGTTTAATCCCATATACTCTTGAATGACACCCGAGGGAATCAGAAGAAAAACAAAACAGAGGGTGGGCTTTTCCTCGTAGAAAAACACAAACGTACATTAAATAAGTAGACATCTACTTATTAAAGTTAATTTCACGCATACGTGAAAGCAAAAAAAAACGTGAAGCTATATGTATAAAATATACTCACGTGTAGGACACGTAGGTACATACTTATATTTAGAACATTTTAAAAAGAAAATTTCGCGATACGTTTGAAATGTGCCCTCTGCTCCTACCATTCCCTTTGGGACAATAAAAACCCGACTAAAAGTAAATAGGTATTCTGTTCGGTCGGTATGTTAACATTCAGGAGCACCTTTGTATCCCGTGGGATAATACGTGAGGATAATGTCAGGCTCTGTTATTATATAACGCGGATGATTCCGTTACAGACTATCTCGCGAAACTTTAGCGGTCGGCAAGGTAAGCGAAATGACATGTTTAGTTTTTTTCGCAAGAATTTTTGGGTTACTTATCGGTGGAACGTTGTATTTTTTCAGCCTGTAGGGAGTTTTGGCATTCAAAAAGTCAGATACGAATCAAACGAAATTTTTAATTTTGACTTATTGTGATTTTTTTTTACATAAGAATAAATTGAACAGGCTAGCAACAAAACAGAGTTTGAATGTCAACCTTACTTTTTCTACATCGTTTTGGGATTTTTAGTACAATCGTTACTAGAACGTATGTTATCAAATTTTCATCGAGTATATATAAAATACTTTACGTATATTTTTACGATCACTACGATGAAAGTGAGTAGTTATATTTACGACAGCGCTTCATATTTGTAGCAATATTCATTGGCTACACGTTTCTTTTAAAATCCATGATGAGTTGAACTGGTCCTGAAAATATATGGCTGTCGAAAGCGATATATTATGGTTAGTCAAACGAGGCCCTGTCGAACAATAGTCTCGGGTTTTGGAAACATTTAAAAGGCTTTAGGATCCCGTTACAAACCAACTGACAGGAAAATGTAGGTTTATTCACAGTTTGTATACCAGACAATAAACATTAATTAATTACATTAACATTTATTAATTTGCTTTTTTATTAGAACACGCACTTTTTTATAGGCTCGCATTTGGCCACCATCTCACCTGATGTTACGATGTGGTCGAAGATGAAACACGCTTACCTAGAAGTAACCCATTCACTCTTGATATAAAGACCGCCAGGTTATAGCTATAAGGAAACACAGACCCCGGCAGGGAATTTCACTATTTAGCTGTACGCACATTCAAGGTACATATTTCCATAACGTTTTGTGCGTATAGGTGGGATGTCCACCATGTAACGATAGTGCATCGCCGTTTTTCTTATTTTTCTATGATGGAACGGACTTGGTGTAACAATCTAAGTGCAATTCCATCGCAAACTCCCCGAAATATAACCGATAGGCTCGCATTAAATAAATTATAATATAATATAATAATAATGTTAATTAATAAAATAATTAATTATTAATAATTATCATTTATTAATTATTATTAATTATAATATTTATTAGCTTTCGCCGACTCCGTTACAGTTTGAAGAGTTAGTAAAATAGGAAAAATGTTTGATATGGCCTGTGACGTCAAATTTGAACAACTTTACGGTTGGCATCGAAAAAGCGCCTCTGCATGGAAGCCAGATATATTGGTCAGAAAATAGTATAAACAGCTTTTTTTAACACGCTTTTATTAGGTCGACCTGTATGTAACTATCTATGTAATGGAATCTAAGGTAACTAATTTAACCATCTTCCAAGGGTCGTAGCTGTATGTAGTTCTGATGACAATACAATAATATGGTACTGTCGAACTGATCTGATGATGGAGCCGGAAGATATGAACTGGAACTTCATGATAGAATATCGTATCATAGCTGTTTTGGATTTCATAGAAAAGTCTTGTAATGAACTTTGACCACGATTAGGTTTCAAGGTCTGATGATGGAGCCGGAAGATAGGCACTGGCATTCCATGATGGAATATCGAATCAGTCGTGTTTGCACTTGTGAGAAAGGCCACGTAATGGAATTTGAACACGATCAGGTTTCAAGGTTATAACAAACCTAAAGATTTTTTTTGTTTTTACGTGCATTTATAAAAGCGTGTTTTTCTAGTGTTTTTAAACTATTAATTTATTTTAATATAAATCATGATTCTGCTTTCACCGGTACTACCTATTCTTTTCTATTTTCAGATTAACTGTTTTTACAATAAATGTTTTTCTCATACATATTCCCTTTTCTCAGAATACCCTTTTCTCCTGCGTACCTACAATGTGTGACCCGAGCGCCGTTGACATAAGCCAGAGGAACAAACGTTTACCTGTGTACAAAACCCAAATAAACCTGCACCCTAATACCGTTCCCTAACATATATTTGCCTTCTTACGTCCTAGACCTTATTAACACTTGGAAAAGCAGCCAACATACCACGAATAACAATCATTCTGATAAGCGAACACCGACCCAAATACACTGTTAGTGTCCTTTAAACTTGGCATTCCTCGTCCCTTACCCAAATTCCACTACAATTAACCCCTAAAAACTGTTAGTTGGCACCAAAAACCTAATTTTATGTATATTTGTTGACCTTCAAAGTTTTAGAAGCATTCTCGTGTAAGAGAACTATAATGTAAAGAGTAAACAAGGTAGGTACGGAAGGATTCGTTAAAGTAAATTGTAGGTATATCATGCTTATTGTGACAGTTTTAGGCGTCCTAACTAAACAATTTTATATGAGTTAAATTCCCTTTTGTTGTGTCAATTTGCTAAGTATCTTTGTTTGTTCGGGGCCTTAGAACCGGAGAAAAGAAAACAGTGTTTATCACCTGTTTATTGTTCCGCGCCGGTTGTAAGATTTAATGAGGACGTTGAAAAAGAAATATTATCTATCTACAAACAAAATAATCAATATTTGGACTAGCTTTATAATTGACTGTCACCATCGTACCGTATTTTATTTTAACAGTAATAGCTCTTTTCCGTGACTTCCTGCCTACGTACCGCTTCAGTTTTTTTTATCTGTTTTATATAAAAGTTCATGCAAACATGCATGTCGCGACAGTGCATAAAAGAGGTGACAGCAATTACCATGATCAGAAAGAAAAAAAGAAAAAACATAGTTATAACAAAATATGCTTCATGAGATGAATAAAATATAAGAACGTTTATTTAAAACAAAGCGTTTCTAGATACAGTTTCATTTGAACCTTTCTTATTTCTCATTCCCTGTTCTGTTCTGAGACAGGGGTCTCAAATCCAGTACGTCACGTCAGTACCCGTCAATCATGAACGGGTCGTAAATCAAAAAGCGCCTCATTTGATTGCTAGATACCTGGAAATAGTTTGAAGCTGAATGGAACTAGGTTTTAAAGGAGTTTTTTTATTTATTTTAAATAGAGAATTAGCAATCTTGGTAACACCTCCAACTAAGCTAAATATGATTGTGTTTGGAGTGGGTCAATTGCAATATTGTAATGTGTGGGGTTCGAACCTACGACCTTTCGATCACAAGCCACTTCGGTTGTTTTAATCTACGTACAAATTGTAGTTTTATTATCTATTCTTACCTACTTAATGTTATAAATGCGATGCAAGTCTGTCTGTCCTTTTTCCATGTCACAACGGATCAACGCGATGGAATGATGTGATACATATTTTATGTGGACTACTTCCACACCTACCTGCCTGTATATTTTTGGCAGAAAAAATTCGCGTGTAAAGCCGATAGCAGAAACTAGTGATATTTTAACTCAAACCACTTTCATTTTGTTGCGATTTTTGATTTTGTATTTCGGAAAAAAGACAACACGCAACACAAACACACTGAAAAACAAACACATACACTTTTTATTCTCAGAATAAGTTCCTGTAGGTTAATTCCTGACGGTTACGCGAGCTAAATTGCAAGCAGAAGCTTGTATAAAGCGATACTAATAATATTAATGAGAAAATAAACTATCCGTCCTTTATTTTTTTGCTTTTTCATGCCCTAAAGTCTGAATTGATTCATATAAAACTTGGCACATGTTTGAACTATACTAACAATTTTTTCTCAGCCATAACTCACCTTCTGCCCATTGCTTCGTCTAATTCTTCCCTCCACAAAAGACACGCTTAATCACACCTGTTTAAACTCAACTACCCACCACCTCAATCACACTCACCCTAAACACATACTACATGCACGTACATACACCTTCACGTACACACACCTTCATACAAATCATATTCTTTCATACCATATATCTTCTTTCAATAAATCGCACCACACATATCCGTATTATAGTCGCTCATTACATAAAATGGGAAATACAGGCTTTTGGCCTAGCTCAGGCACCAGGCTTCCACAATATACGTATGATACCCATCTATACATGTAATTTAAAGATATTGTAAAGAGTAAATAAAGGCATTTTATTATTATTATTAACTATGGCCCGAATAAAGACAAGGTAAGAAACTTATCTCGGTTCTGTCTTTCTTTCGGATACCGAAACACTTTTCACACAAGCGAATAACTATAATTCCGCATCTTCGAATATTTGGTCCTTTTGTTTTTGGTTGGAAAATCATCATTTGGCTCCTCCCTTATGGGTGGAGCGGAAGATAGTGTCAGACTTCTACTGACTAAAAACCCACTCTTCTCCTTCAGTTGCTCTTGCGTTCCAGAGCCGGATTGCGGTATCCCGTTCGATTATATTTTTTTATTATTTCGAATCTTCAATTGTTTTTATACCTAATTTCCATTATACACAAGGAGAAAATCCAATTTGATATGAAACATTTATTTTTTAGTGTATTTAATTTGAAATTGGAACATTGAATTTTGATATGTTTTAGGGTTCCGTAGCCGAATGGCAAAAAACGGAATCCTTATAGTTTCGACATGTCTGTCCGTCTGTCTGTCTGTCCGTCCGTCCGTATGTCATAGCCATTTTATTCCGAAACTATTAAGACTATACATGTAAAACTTGGTAGGTAGATGTATTCTGTGAACCGCTTTCCGATTTTAAGAGAAAATTTAAAAAAATATTTAAAATGAAGGGGGCTCTCCATACATAGAACTGAAACTGAAAATATTTTCTTTCATGAAACCTATACGTGTGTGGTATCTATAGACAGGTCTTAAAAAATGACATTAAGGTTTCTAAAATGACTTAAAGTTAATCTTTTAAAAGATATACGCTTCCAAAGTGGTAAAATGTGTGTGTCCCCCCTCTAACTTCTATAATAATGAAGTGAAAAATAAAAAAAACCATATGTTGTAGATTTTAATGTAAACTTTCAACCAAAATTGGTTTGAACGAAATCGAGTCAGCAGTTTTTGAGATACAGTATATTTTCTAAAACCACAAATATAACTTTGTAATTCATACAAATACTATGAAAAACAAAGTTATTTAGCGTAGTTGTAAAAATTGTAAATAATCTAGTTTTAAAAAATTATGTAAGGTTTTTTGATTTTTTTTTCTTATAAATATATTAAGTATATTATATTTATTATAGTTACTACGGATTACGAAACCCTTCATGGGCGAGTCCGACTCGCACTTGGCCAATTTCTTTTTTGTTAACACGTTCATCGCGGAAGCCCATTTATACATCTAGTTAATATGACGCAACGAGATCTAAACGTCCTCGTTGTGATCCACAAGGAATGACGCAACGAGATCCAATAGATCGCGTACGACTTGGTCACTTCAAACCTCAATATTTCTGTGAAATTTGAATAATCTTATAATTTTTTTGTATGTGCAGGTAGGGGATGAACAGCCCTTTAAGTTCGTATTCACCGCCTCAAGTTATCTAAAACAAAATACTGGAAAATATTCAAAATAAAAAAACGAGAACTTTTGGATCTCGTTCCGCACAAGATAGCAAAAAAATGCGAGTACTCTTAGATCTCGTTTCGACGATATTGCACACTATCGATAAAAAAATAGTGATGGGAAACAATAATAAAAACAAAATTATCGATACAGGATCATTTATTCTAATAAAACAAAAGTAAGTAAGGCATTAGAAACTTAATAACTATTTTATTTAGTACAAAAAATGTCAATATTTTAAAGGTAATAGTTGAGAAACCGGACTGTCCTTTCCTGATGCACTGGTCCCGCAGGCATGCCTGCGGGCCTGGGGCTGAGGGAAAATATTTAAATTAAGAGGGGACAATATTTTAAAGTTAATTTATTTTGTTTAATTCATTTTTTTACTAATATAGTTGTATAAGTATTTCTGTTACTAACACATTATGGATTTTCTGTATCTGAAATAAAGTATATTATTATTATTATTATTAAAACACGGAAGACACATAGCTTCTTTGCTCGTCATTGTTCTTCGTGCCTTTAGCAATAGCAACTCACACAACGTCTCTTCTTGGTATTTACTATATATTTGTGTTCAATGGTCAATTCCGCATCATATTTTTCCAGGTTAAAAGGAACTCCTGGGAATTTCCTTATGATGCTTTCAATAAAATTTTTCTTTGCCATCTTCCTTTTTCTTATTGTTACTATCCTAATTACAGCGTACTTGACGTGCACTCATCGAAAGTTGTCACGGCACTAATTATTTTCTCATCAAGCTTCGCACGAGATCGCAACGAGATCCTTTAGTTCTCGTTCCGCACTAGATGCAAAATTTTACTATTTGGTCACAACGAGAACCATTAGATCTCGTTCGTTTTTATTCATAAAAATACTACACCCGAAGTACCTGACATCAGAAAATATATTTATCTCACTCTATCAGTAAAGAAACATACAGAAATATCATTTGCCAAAACGGGATGGTCGTAGGATTTCACTTGCGCGATACTGAAACGTCATAAACGAGAACTAAAAGATCTCGTTCCGCGTTGAACGTGTTAATGCTCCAAATGTTTGCATGTTTTTTTTTTGTCAGGTGGGAAAATCATTGAATGACTTCTCCCGCTCTGGGTTAAGCGGGAGGGTGTGTCAGACTTCTACTGACTAACAACCCACCCTATTCCTTCAGCTGCCCTTAAGTTCCGGGGCCGCGGTATCTCGTTAAAACATTCCCGCAACCCCGGAAAATGTTTCATGCCTAATATAAGGTAAATTGTACAAGGATGTCATATTTGTTTAATTAAGACCAATCATGTACTGTACCTACCTACAATCTAAGCAAATAAATTTATATTGCAATTCATTCTATTCTAGAATATTCCCGCAACACTGGCAGGGAATATTTGGTTCTAGGATATTCCGGTTTCCTCATGATGTTTTCCTTCACTGTAACGAGAGTAATGGTGATGACATAAATTACCTAAAATAATGTGTCTGTCTGTGTTAGAACTCAGGGGTCCCTCAGGGGTTAATTCTTTCAGCAACTTTATTCTTGCTGCATATCAACGATCTGCTAATGCCCGGTATCTTTGGGTATGCAGACGACAGCACTGTTGCTGAGAGATATTTATCTGGCGCGCGTGCTCGTGGGTCACAAATCCGGTCTCCGAGAGGATATGGTTGGGCGCTTGAATTTGACTTTGACGGCCGTCTCTGAATAGGGCAACGGCAACTTGGTCAAGTTTAATGCTGCTAAGACCCAGACCCACCCATGGCGTGTCTTTTCTCCGCAAAAAGGAGCCAATTTCAGCCGGCTCCTTTTTTCCGTAACCGTGCCGATAACTGATCGCATCGAGCTTCTTGGGGTTACGTTGATATCCACCCTTAATTTTGGTCCGTTTATCGAGGCTATGGCTCAATTGGCTGCCAAAAAGCTGGGAATCCTAGCAAAGGTGAGACAGTACTTCACACCGGAACAGCTGCTCAACCTTTATCAAACGCAAATTCGGTCATGTATTGAGCACTGCTCTCATCTCTGGGACGGATCTGCCAAATACCAGCTTGATGCTCTTGAGTCTATCGAGAAACGGGCCAAGAAGCTCATTGGCAACGAGAAACTGGTCGAGGCATAGCTCCAGAGCCTTGAACATCGGCGGCGTGTTGCAAGCCTGTCAGTTTTCCATCGGCTGTTTCCTGATAGCTATAACCTGGGAGTCTTTAAATCAAGAGTGAATAGGTTACTTCTAGGCAAGCGTGCTTCATCTTCGACCACATCCTCGCTTAACATCAGGTGAAATGGTGGTCAAACGTAAGCCTATCAATTATATAAAAAAAGAACTCACAGCCTCAAACACGTAAGTCAGATGCCACTAGGCCACCACTGCTCTCGAGCAACCTTTGAGAAAAAGTAAGTATCAAATAAATAACAGTGGACTATACCACAGGCTTTTCTCTCAACATTGTACGGTACATTTTTCATATAGGATTTTGTATGTTCCAATTTTGTTATCCCCTTTTCGAGTCGAAAACTGCATATATAGTATGCACGATATATGATTTTTTGCATTGTTTAAGTTACTGAACTAAAGCCACTCAGTGTTTGTCTGATACACAAACTTCAGCCCGCGGTTCCGCCTGTCTGAAAGTGGAGTATATGGCTCAAGACATCATCCTTTTATGATAAAAAGTATTTTACGTCCTTCTCCAAGGTCTAATTTATTTACACACATATTATAAAGACGAAAGTTTTGTATTTTTTATGTTTTTATTTGACAAACTCAGTAACTACAGAACCGACTTAAAGAATTTTTTCACGAGTGTAGACCTCTATGAGCAAGTATCATAGGATAATTTAATTTCACTCGAGCGAAGGCGGAGGTACAAGCTTGTTTTACTAAGTCTCAATATTCAAGATTTTTTTTTTCAATTTAGGAGTCACTACTATCTGAGTGTATTTAGGGTGGCAGTTAAAGTAAGAGTGTAAACAAAAACTCGACTTGTGAAAAATCAAAGAGCCTCACCTCACGGAACCAAATTCCAAACCCAATAAGTCCTAATAAAAAATAATTCAGAACCATTTCAATATCGTGAAAAAAACATCTAAAATATAATGGAGTTCCATTGAATTGCAAACACTTATATCCTGCCTATTATTATCAACAAAAGGTATTTAATATACAACACAATAGGTGTTAAATATACATTTCGTTTTGTGTAGTGTTATTTCGTTCATAAATTTTGGTGGAAACCCATTGAAATCGAGCTAGAGCGATATGGGTTTGGAAACCTGTTTGATACTTCATGATAAATGTTTTGATACTATTTTATGGGTTTATTTTTAGTATTTGTGAGGTAGAAAGTCATACTGGCTTATATGAAGCTGGTCCACAGTGAATGCTTTATGCTGTATAGATAGATGGAATATACTTTATTGTACCTACACCAAAATTTAAACACACCTATTTAACATAATTTATTATTATTTTAATTTATTATTTATTTTTATTTTTTGTATAGGTTTTCGATTGCGCAGGTATGCAAAATTTCGAATATTTTATTTAAAGGTTTATCAATTTTCAACGTTTCAATGTTAGGTATGCTCTGAAGTTACAAACTTTCGTGTATATTTTATTAGTTAGGGTATTACCAGAATTATGTTATAAGTAATATTACATGCAAGAAGTAAAATAATAAAATCCGTACGGGTCAATCTTCATGGTTAAGCAACGCTTGCCAAGTTTGTGGATGGGTGATCATCTTAACATATGGATATTCCTCAGTGCCTTGGAAAGCAGATTAAGCCACTGTCATTTGTACATCATTTCAGTCGTTATACAGGGTGGCAGGGACATCGACGCACAACCGCTTACCATGGATTCAGTACATGATTCTGGACCCCACTGCGTTGAAATTTTTCATCGGCTTTTTCTTAATTTAATAAAATTAAGAAAAATCCGACGCAAAAAAAGCAGTAAATTCACTTGTTTCACTTAAAACAGTTTAGTAAATAAAACTCGGAAGGGCTACCTGATCAGCTGTGTTGATCTCGCAAATTAACTCTAGCAAAACAGCTGATCAGGTAGCCCTTTCGAGTTTTATTTTCATTGCTGTTTTATTTGAAACAAGTGAATTTTATTTTTTAATTAAAATCTCATTTGGTTAGATAGAGACAATGATTTTATGCAGTTTTCAGTAAAAAAAATGCTGAAAATTTAAGAAAAAGCCGAAGATAAATTCCAATGGGTTCCAGAATCATGTACCGAATCCTGGTAAGCGTTTGTGCGTCGATGTTCCTGCCACCCTGTATGTAGTCAGAAGTCAGAAAATTTGACACAAGTCACTGGTCAGTTCCTGGGTTATGGAGGTCAGATAGGCACTCGCATCCGGTTAGACTAGAAGCTGACCAGCCGATGACATGCAAGATATAAAAGTATTATTTTTTTGATATGTTAACAGTATCCATGGAGTTTTCCTGCTCGGTTTTCTCCATATAGATCTGCGATTTGTTAAGTAAAATAAATGCTTTGGCCTTGGTTATCTTTATGCGACTCTGTTTTCCTCTTTACATCATTTGTAACTAGGTAGGTAGGCACATTTACCATTTCATGTAGTTACAATGTTATATGCGTGTCGTCAATATTACAGCTATAATAGCACGCAGAGCAGATATTAATAATAAACTATCACGGGATTAACAAAAAACTTCTCGCTGTAAAGAGGTCTCAAATGACGTTATAGTTCTACAGTTTTAAAAAGTGATGATGGTTCTGATGATGATTTATGGCACGTTCAAATCACTTGTTATCCAAAATGAATTGTCAATTAAATATAACGTGACACTTATTCTGAAATATAGATGACTGGTAAGCCAGTGGTAACAGTCACGACTTCCGAAATGTAGGACGTGGCTTCGATTTCAGGTAGGCACATAGCGTTGTTTCATTTTCATCAACACCTCACTGCTCTGAAATGGTCGAAGAAGACATTGTCTGAAAATCAGCATGTCCTAGGACCTAAAATTTGAAGACATGCGACATTCAACAAAACACACTACGCCCGCGTGTTGAATTCTTTTTGTAAAATCTCTATACTGGAGAAAGAAATTCAAACAGCTTCCTAAGTTTTCGGTAATTGAATTAACAGATAAACTTGATTTTCTTAAAATCCTTATTCAATGTTATAGAAACCTGTGGTTAGTAGTCTAAGTACGTTTATGTTTCAACTTCAAAACATGTTTCCGAAGTCCGTTTGGCTTATAGCATGTAACCGCTCGGTTTCCTATCAACCGACCTAAATGTCTGCGACGCTTCCGTATGGCTGTGCGCATCGCATCTGATCCCGGAATAATGACGGCCAAGATACAGGAATACTAATGTAACATGTTAATGTGAACACTTTAGCTTCTATTTTAGCGAATCACTTAGGGTATACAACATACACACATAACATAAATTCACGACTCTTTTCATGATTGTGGACAGAAACAACAGAACGCCGCCGTCAGCTAAAATAAACACGTTACTATATTTAGAATAGAATAGAATAAACTTTTATACTAAAAACATGAGCATACATCAAATGTGTAAGGTTTTAAAATAAAACAGTTAGATCTACATGTTTTGCCATTCATGGCGTACAAAAACATAATAATTCCGTTTAACAATAAACCAAAAAAAAAATAAAGACAATGAAATTAATAAACTAAATCTTAATGCAAATAAATAATGGAAGTCAGTATTTATAACTATATATTTTTAGACTTTTGTGTATCAATCAACCAAAAATAGCCTGAGGGATTAGTACGAAACTTATCATACATACCACCTGGAATAGGCTACTTTAATCTCGGAAAAATTAACATTCGAAATTGTCTCGCTGGTTGATCGATTTCTTGCGTGACTAGAGGGGCTGGCTAGTTTTTTGCCCACAGAATTAGCATTGCCATACAACGTGGCAATTCTCCCAGTCTTCTGGGTGCGTTTCCGGACGCCAGCGAAGTGTAGGAGTACTTTGACGCCTAAGTTAATTTTTTATTATATAATTATATATACATCATTAGGTTTAGTAGTGTATATCATTTAAAAATTGTCAATGCAATGAAACTGTTGTTTTTAATTTTAATATGATTTACAATAGGGAAATGAGCGATATTTCAACGTGACCAAAGTTGCGGAAAACAACTAGTATACATAATATTATTAAGTATAAATTGTGCTACATAATAGTTACTTAACAGTTTAGATTTTCATAAGTATGGCCTTAATATTGAACAGGTTTTGCTGAAACTGGGCCTAAATCAATGTTTAAAACGAGGTGTTTAAGAGGAGGTTGATTACAGCCTGCCATCACGAGTGGTATAAACAGATTCATTCGGTATCTCTTAAAAGGCCTTCACCTATTTTTATAGGCTTATTTGTGTAGTATGGTAAGTAATACTATAAAATGCAGCAAGCGTAATTATTATTGATGGAAATCTCAAAAAGAATTGATTGTCTCGTCTTCTTTATTGATTTCAAAAACAAGAGACTTGCAATGGGGCCATTGCCTGCTAGGGCTGCTCGAATGTTCTATCCAGATACCGCGTCCACGGAATGGAAGGACACTTTAAAGAACGGGGTGGATTTTAAGTCAGTAGAAGTCTGACACTCTCTTTCGCTCCACTCAAAGTGAGAGGCACCATTAGTCGATTTTCTCCGTGCGATTTAATTTCAAACTCTAGACCATATTTTACTTTCTAAATTCCGTATATATAGAATCAACAAACCATAATTTTATTTGCATGCATCCAAGCAGCCACTGCACATAGATCTCAATATGCCACGTTCACAAAATGCCTCATGCCTCGGCATGGCAACGAGGCATAAATATTCCAGTATATTAAACTGAACGGGGTCGGAACACAAGCCCCAAACAAAAATCTAGCATGTAAAGAGACGAATACTGTAATAAATAACAACACTTGTATTTTTAATCTACTTCAAAATAGGTGAAGGTCTTTTAAGAGACACAGAATGAGTCTGAATAAACCACTCGTGATGGCTGTAATCACATCATTATCACCTCGTTTTGAACACTGATTTAGGTCCAGTTTCAGCAAAATCTGTTCAATATTAGGGCCGAGCTATGAAAATCTTTAAACTATTAAGCAACTTATTATGTAGCACAATCTATACTTAATAATATTATAAAGAGGAATCTCCGGAACGAATCATTCAAATCTATTTTTTTTTTTTTCAATTATTTAGCAATCGCAAACGAAGTCTTGGGCGAAATGCTAGTCTTAATATAATATCTTAGTTGTTTTAAAAAAATATTTTTCCTAATTATTCGTTAACTATTTCTGTTTGTAGTCGTCCTTACAACACCAATTGCGAGTCGAATGCCTGCCGGGGTTGCGGTAATGTTCTAACGAGATACCGCGGCCCCGGATCTTAAGGGCAGCTGAAGGAACAAGGGGGGCTTTCTAGTCAGTAGAAGTCGCTCCACCCAGAGCGGGAGAAGTCATTCTATGATTTTCCCACCCAGAAATAAAATGTCGTCCATTCCAACACTGCAGCAGAGTAATGCAAAACACGTTAAAGTACACATATACTGCTTTTATTACGATGCAGTCTGTTTAACAAGTGCGAAGTCCAATAAGAGAATCCGAAAATATTTATACACACGTTACGTGTGTCAAGTATTTTTTTTTTTTGGAGAACTAGCTATGTGGGTAGAATGCACATTACTAGCAATCTTGTTAACCACTCCAACTAAGCTAAATATGTAATGGGTGGTGTTCGAACCCTCAACCTCTCGATCACAAGTCCGACAACTTATCCATTAGGGTATTGACGCTTCAGTTGTGATAGGATGTTGAAATCAACAATGAATTAATACTTTTTTGCTATCTACCTTCTAAAACTGCAGCATCAGATATTTCTATCGTTTTAAAAGCTTTGACGCAAAACATAATGCCTACCTAACGATTGCAATCTATCCCGTAGGTACCAAATCTAATGGCGTATTACTTTTCAGGCTTCGCGTTCTCGTAAAAATGAATGGCTTTGTTATTTTTTACTCCTGAATAAAATAAAATAGGCACTTTGTTTGAGTACTGAGCCTCAAATTATGCCTATGAATTTAAATGTGCGTGATTTTCTTTGTCAGACAATTTAATTTCTGGCATCTTTTACGTTACAAAGTGTTTCAAAATATGTTATATCTTACCAATCTAATGTATAAAGATAGATAACTAATTACCAACACCTACTAGCAGTCAGCCAGTTGTCAAACATTCACCATTACTCAATTCAATTTTGTACAAGTTTGAACCTTATTATATTAAATCTCCACATGAACATTAACTGTGCCAAATTTGATATTCCTCCGACCGCGTAATTTTTGTAAAAAGGGGTACAAAGTTTTTGCTTCTCGTATCTACTAATATACAGTATGTTAACTAGCAGAGGGCAATAGCAAACATGCTAAAAATATTACCATTCGAAAACAAAATGTTTTTATTTTTTTTTTAATATTAAAATATTCACTAAAAATGTTAAATTGATACGTAAAAGAAACACTCTGTACACGCGTACTTGAAGGATGGCAACGTCGCAATTTATTTATGAATGCGTACGAATCAACAAAGAAAGGCATTATTTTTGGGATGATGTTTTTTGTATCTGATTTACAATAAAAATAATTGTAGTCACTTTTCTAACATTCTGAAATAGTTGCTGCATTTCCAAATTAAAGTTAATTTACTAATTTAAAATAATGCTAGGGATTTCTTATTAAATCTAAAACTTTGTATAGATGCCTTAAAACTGAAATAAGTAGTATTTATTTTATATTTACGACTACTATGCTATCACTCCACTCTTACTTAACACGGACTTAGAAAAAGTAAGGATTTACTGAGCTTCCCACATTGCTACATAAACCTGTTTGACCGTATCTTTATAGGTCTATAAGCCTTATATACCGAGCACTGCTGAAACAGAGGTAATATAGCACCAAAACAACGTCGGAAATATGTTTTATAGCCACGGTAACAGCTAGCAGACATCCTCTGATGAACTGGGAGTACCTAATTGAAATGAACGTCAGTGCAGGCGGTACATACTCGCCATATTGCAATCATCGCTCGTTCGTCTACTAGGTAGGGAGATACTATTACTGCTCTATGCTGTTCCTTTTGAATGATTTGGGTCTTAACTTCTACGCTTTAAGGGCAAAAAGAAATCTTGGTCATAAACTTTAAATTATTAAAAATATTAAAAAAGAATATGATTATTTCTAAGGTATGTTTATGTATATCCCTATCGGATTTGTGTATGTTTAAGAATTTTTGAAATTTGAAATTTAACAAGGTGCAGGGTGAGGGGGAATGGGATGTAGTTTTCTCTTTCTGTAAAGCAGTGATAGTGAAGGAGGCTGATCGCGTGAAGGAGAGACAACTTTCTTCTCACGTCCGACTTTTTTTCGTGTGACTACTCCCATTCTGGGTGGAGAAGAAGGCAGTGTCAGACTTCTACTGACTTATATTGCCCCATCGGTCTGTATCTGTGTACTAATGTTTTACAAGGAGCGACTGTCTATCCAATCTCCATAACCCAGTAACTGGGTAAAACAGTACCCCTCGACATTACTTCTATTGCTACTTAGAAAACGTTCTACCGTTTACAACAACTGGGCACTTTCATATATTTTCCTTATTATTTATTTAATTGAGATATTTATCTGAGCCATAAAACCTACCCATATAACTCTTACATAGTTAAGTCTAACGTATAAACTAAATGGCGTCTGTATATGCAAGTTTATAACAGTAATTTCCGTAAACATGCTAGGTACCCGTAATTATTTCCATGCCGTTTATTCGGGATGCATT
Organism: Tholera decimalis; assembly: GCA_943138885.2. Lineage (NCBI taxonomy): Eukaryota > Metazoa > Arthropoda > Insecta > Lepidoptera > Noctuidae > Tholera > Tholera decimalis. The sequence continues at coordinate 31,625,983 of OW964555.2, forward strand.
AAAATGGCGATGTCGTGTTAATTTAAGCTGTATCATTGCTCTATTTTTGTTGTGGAAATAATTTTGGGTGCTAATTACTGCCTGTACTACGTATCTATTATAGTATTTACGTTTGTGTGTTTAAAGTTATTTTGAACACGTTCGAGTATGTTTCAAGCTTGTTTGTTTGATAAATATGTAGCGATTTGTTTGAAAATTCAAGTGAGTTCATTTTGTTTTTTTATAATGTTTGTTTGTCATAAACAAAGTGTATGTCAAATATCATTTTGATAAAACATGTCGAACATTTAAAAATGATGATAAATGATGGGTATTGATTTTAAACCGTGTAAAATTCGAAAATTATCTCAATGGAACATATCCTTTGGGATGAGAATTGAGCACTCCTGTGTTACCTACCTCATCTAGCTTCAACCTGCTAAATGCAGTCTGCCTCTCTAGTCACCAGGGTGAGTGACCACCTTTTCTTCTAGCCCTAATGATAACACGTCACTAGGTCACTGCCTTACTTCATCTGTCACCACCATGCATTGTCATCTATTTAGTTCAATCCTTTTCTAAGTTCCATATGTAGCCTATATCGACAATCTTCGTATGTCTTTGGATCTAAGCACTTGGAGTTTAGTAAAAGCCGTTATGGACAATAAATGCCAACATTATTCACAATGGGTGTTAAAACTTAAATAGCAACGAGTTAGTTATTAAAAATGAGAAAATTCTAATAATATTTTATTTTGAGAATCTGCAAGCTAGCTATAGAAAGTAATTATATTGATTACAAACACTCTATTACTAGACTTGGGTGTCGTAAAAATATTTCAAAGAAAAGCTTTAAAAAACATCTTAAGCGCGAAAGATCTCATAAATTGCAATAAATAAAATCGCTTTTCCTTTGACAACCACTAACTAAAGTAGGCTATTGACTCGTATATAAATGTATGAATTCGTATCATAGACACTCAGCTCTGAAAGTTTCACTTAGCAAATGAAATTGTTCAATATCAAAGAGCTAGAAAATATCACTTATACATCTTACGTACTATACTTATGAAGACTCCTCATTCCACTAATAAGGCTAACGAAAAACTATTATATAACTTTGTTTGATACAAAACATCATGAGGTTACATATACAGCGTGGCGATTTTGTTATCACATTAATTGAAACCGCGTACTTTTATCATATACAATCAAAATAATTTAATAATAAACAATATTATAACCGTGGGACCTTTTTTCCATTTTAATATTTCACAACATCATAAACGTAATCAGCTGACAGATCACGCGGCGCGTGCTCCGCCGGCACCGGCGCCGCGGTGTTGCCGCTTTTACAGGTCAGTAAACTAATATTATAAAGGATTATTTATTTTTTATCAATAACGCCATTTATTTTGTTTGAAAAATGCATTTTCAAATAAATAATTTAATAAAATGATTTATTTTATTATTTTAACGGACTGATAACAACTTGTAATACCTGCTGTACAATTTAATGTGATAACCTAACTTGTTTTACTCGTAAGACATGTGTTGGCATAAAAAGTATTGAATATTCCAGCCACCGTAGGCGTGGGCCTGCGGGCTGCGAGCAATGGGTAGCTCGCCGCCCGACTGAAACCAGGCCCGTGTAGACGGCGCGGCGTGTTCCACGCGCGCTTCAAAGAGTGTCAGCAAATTGTTTAGTCATTAGAAGTCTGACACACCCTCCCGCATCGCCCAGATCGGGAGGCAGTCATAGGATGATTTCCCACCCTAAAAAAATAATAATTAAAAAAACCATCTATACTAATATTATAAAGCGGAAAAGTTTGTTTGTTTGTTTGTTTGCTTGAACGCGCTAATCTTCGAAAGTACAGGGTGGATTTGGATGAAATTTGGTATGGAAGTAGCTTGAAGCGTGAGGAAGGTTATAGGCTACTTTTTACCCGACTGCAAAAAAGGAGAGTTATGTTTTTATCGTGATAGAATCTACGGGAGCGAAGCCCCGCGTGAGTACTAGTACCAAATATACCTACACAAAAATGTTATAAAAATCAGTGAAACCGTTTAGGATGAGTTTTTATACGCGAGATTTTTATGTATTCGATTTTATAATATATATGTATATTATGCGCTGTGTCCGCGTCTTCGTCCGCGTTAGCAGTTTTAATTTTTTTGACTTATTATTTTGAAAATAAAACTCATACATAATTTGAATTTATTAATATGTAATCAAAAGTCTAAAAAATATAAGTTTCAAGCTTCTACCTTTAAAAATTACGTAATTTCCATACAATATTTCATCCCCTATTTCAACCCCTTACAGCCCTTTTTTCGCATTAAAAAGCAGCCTATGTCCTTTCTCTCTAGATGATGTCCCTACCGAATTTCATTAAAATCGGTTTAGTAGTTTAGGCGTGATTGCGTAACACACTGACAGGCAGAGTTACTTTCGCATTTATAATATTAGTAAGAATATAATACTAGTGTCTGCCCTGCGGGTTCACCCGCGTTAATAGTTTTTTTTTACTTACGGGTAAGAAAATTAGATTAAGACCAATTCTCAGACCTACCGAATATACATTTTTATTCTAGAAACTTTGTTATAGCTTCAGTTATTAGACTATGAACTTAATCTTAAATGAAGTTTTTGAATGAACATTATCGTAAAAAATTGGCCAAGGGCAAGTCAGACCCGCCCATGAAGGGTTCCGTAGTAACTACGCCAAATAACTTAGTTTTGTACCTACCAAGTTTCATGAGTATAGTCTTAATAGTTTCGAAATAAAATGGCTGTGACATACGGACAGAAGGACAGACAGGCAGACATGACGAAACTATAAAAGCTTATTCATTCATACTGTTTTTTGCCATTCGGCTACGGAATCCTAAAAAAGAAGCGAAACATTTATGGAATTGATAAACTCTTCCGAAACATCACGTCGGCCTTATATTTCGTCAAGTCTGGCAATGTCCACGTCTTTCGGCACCGCATTTCAATAACAAACTTTTTTGATATTTGAAAAACGTTGGTAAATCGTCACATTATCTAAAGGTTCTGCGTGAGATGACCTGTAATATAATGTTTTTATTAAAACCTATTCGAGGCTCAACTTTCTCGCAAAGTTGAACCCTGTTTTTCTAGAGGGCTTAGTAAAAAGTAACTTCGAGAAGAGACAGAAAAAACGCGATTCATGTTGGTATTATACTTGTAATAAAGGTTATGAAAAAAAAGACGATTTATATTATCATCTGTTTAACCTTTTCTCAACCATGTTGGGTTCGGCTTCCAGTCTAACCAGATGCAGCTCAGTATTATTATTATTTATTTATTATTATTTATTTATTATTATTATTTATTTATTATTATTATTTATTATATACTTTATTGTACACCTTACTATATTTCATTTGATTAGTGTTTTACATGGAGCGATCTGACCTCCACAACCCAGTAGCTGGGTTGATACCCCCTGGCCAGATTATTGTCAGACTGTCTTCTGACTACCCGTAACGACTGTCAAAGATGTTCAATTGACAGCTGGGACCAACGACTTAAACTACTTTCCGAGGCACGGGGTATCACACCACCAACTTTCAAACTTCGAGCTACTACTGCGAAGTCCCTTACACAGAAAGCCAACAGCACTTTATATCCATCACCTCATCCTCTGCAGTCGCGCTTGCGAGCACTAAACCAAAGACGATTTTAAAAGAAGAATATCGTGATTTTTGAATAGTGCGTGATTCTTTTCACATAGTGTAGTTTATTTGTAAAACTGATCAATGTTAGATTGCATTACATTATTGTCGCTTGTGATTGGTGTTGCCATCCCCGATCATTGCCAAAATCGTTTCTAACCACACTTGCTACCTATTTGGTAGCAAGTCACCATAGCTTTACGTTTTATGTAAAATGTATTTACTTAAAAAAGCTCCAGAGCCTTGAACATCGACGACGAGTTGCAAGTCTATCGGTTTTCTATCGGTTACATTTCGGGGAGTGTGCGATGGATGCGAGACAAACGGCGATGCGCCGTGCGATTACATGGTGGACATCCCACCCATACGCACAAAACATTTTGGGAATACATTCATTGTGCGTACGGCTAAGGAGTGGAATTCCCTGCCGGAGTCTGTGTTTCCTGATCGCTATAACCTGGGAGTCTTTAAGTCAAGAGTGAACAGGTTACTTCTAGGCAAGCGTGCTCCATCTTCGATCACATCATCACTTACCATCAGGTGAGATGGTGGTCAAACGCGAGCCTATTATGAATTAAAAAAAAAAATATTTTCATTTAGGCGTTTAAAAGATTTAAAAATTAAGTCATCATCATCTCTTTTCGATTATAATAGCTACTTGTTTTAACAAGCAAAAATAGCGTAACTGCTAAGGTATCGGACTTGTGATCGACAGGTCGCGGGTTCGAACCCCACCCATTACATTATTGCCGTGAACCCACTCCATACACAAGCATATTTCTTAGTTGGAGAGGTTAACAAGATTGCTAGTAATGTGAAATCTACCTACATAGCTAGATCTCATAGTTTTCTTTAAAAAAACATGCATCAATTATTGATTTGGACATTACTTAATTTTTTGACCCAGATATCTATTCATTTTCAACTCATTCCTCATTTTTTTTATGGACACAGACTCATGAATTTATGAAGAAACCTTTGTTTAAAAAGTGACTCACGGCTCAAAGATGTGATTATCAGACCCATGGCACCAATCTTACACCGATTTCATTAAGGTTCAAATAGGCCTTAAACGTAACTTAATTATGCAGGCCAAACTGCGCTACACAGAGTATAAATGACACGGATGTGTGCGAAGTCGATAGCCGACCGCTCGTCGATTACGGACATTTAACCCGCCGATGTCCCCGTTAATCGAGGCCTGGACTTGCAACCTCGTTAGATAATTATTAATGAACCTCAATGCCCGAGGGCGTTGTGTCGTGGCCTCGTGGTCGATGTTAATCTTTGATTATTAAACGGTTGGTTATTTTGACGGTGGAGGTTTTGGGGTGCGTCGTTATTTTTATAATAAAGATTACTTATTAAAATATTTTCGAGACGGGTGTTGTTTTGTGGAAGCCCACGATAGTAATGCAAATAATAATATAAGAGTGTATCGTGAGAAATGAATCACAAGCTTAGGTTCAGAAAATAATTAATTTAATTTAATATTTTTTTTTACGCAAACATTGAGACACCTATATTATACATAACGATTACCACTATGATATAGTTTGATTGCTTTTTTTCGAATTCATATTTTTAGCGATTTTCTTAAGTAAAGTAAGTAAGTTTACAAATGTGAATTTGAACTGAATATTGTATTTCCATATCGCGGTTGATGTCGTTGACCTTTTTGGCAGGTATAGGAGGGGCTGAAATCAATTCGCAGATGCTCTGCTGAACGTTAAAGACACCAACCGTGTACATGTACTTCCAAGAAACAAATCCCAGTTGGTGCAAGATATTGAGAATGCTATGACCTTGGGTGGTTTAGTGGAATCTGTCCACTACAATACAGGAGGACTCTTTCTCAACCCATGTATGATACGGCAAAGTAAAGTTTTTCGGCACGGACCTTTTTTTCGGGTGGGAAAATCATGGAATGACTTCCTCCTCTCTGAGTGGAGCGGAAGAAAGTGTCAGACTTCTACTGACTAAAAACTTACCCTGTTCCTTCAGCTGCCCTTTCCGAGGCCGTGGTATCTCGTTACCCAAGCCCCACCATAAACTTAAACATTACGTTAACTATTGTAGTAGGTACTAAAATAGTATCGAAAAGTTAATTATTTTTTCTCTTAAAGTTTACCAACGCAGAACAGTAATTAAACCAAGGTTAATAACATTCAATAGATTTTGCAATCTGATCTTAGAAAAATACATTTACAATATGAAAGGGGTTTATTTTTCTTTAAAAATCGAGACCTAAGTAATTATTTTGATTGTGTTATTTCTTTAGCTTAAAACGACTTTGATGTGAGGGCAGACTTTATTTTATCGCGAGATTTGGATTTTAAGGGCAAAGACTTTATTTTCTATTCAGATTTTTATTTCAGTTCGACTTAAAGATCAACTAAACTTTAATCCACTAGCAATATCAAGCCGCTCACTTTAAAATTCAAAATAATGCTCCATCTTCGATCACAGCATCACTTACCATCAGGTGAGATAGAGGTCAAAGGCGAAGCTAGTTTCATAAAAAAAAATTGTGGTTTAAACGATACATGCTTGCATTCGACTGCGTTCCTGTTAAACAAATTTGCACAAATTTAAATACAGAGTAACATACAGAACCAGAAAGAATTAAACGAATAAGTAGGTACCACAACAGCCTAACCTAGTTTTATTTTTCGGGGAGAAAATCTTCTAATCTCTCACTTTGGGTGGAGCGGAAGTGAGTGTCCGACACCCACTGACTTAAAACCCACCCTGTTTTTTCAGTGGCCCCTGTGTTCCAGGTCACGATATCTCTATCAGTAAGAACATTACCGCAACCTCGAACCTTCATTATGTGGACTATAATATTAAGCGTCAATAGCCTAATGGATAAGGTGTCAGACTTGTGATCGACAGGTCCCGAGTTCGAATCCCACCCATTACACTATTGCCGTGAACCCACTCCAGATACAAGCATATTTAGCTTAGTTGGAGGGGTTAACAAGATTGCTAGTAATGTGAATTCTACCCACATTGCTAGTAATCTTTAAAAAAAAAATATATATATATCGACGGTTGAAAGGCTAATTGATCTAAGCGACATTTTGTAAAACTTGCAGGAGGACGGATCAAAGTTATTTATTTTGAAAAAAAATTCATAAAAAAACAACCATTTGATAGACTTTTATTTATTTAATACAGTATATCTCTAATTAAGTAAGGAAGTTGTTTAAGTTATTACTGTTGAAAATTGTGTATTATTTTAGAAAATTTATGTTGGTTAGCCCAAAATGCATCAAATTTAGTTATTTTTTGAGAAAGGCAAAATGGTACAAATACCTACCGTAAATAAAATAGCTGAAAGTAAACTAGCTCAAGTTTTAACCTAGAATAAAATAAAACGAGAGAAAATGAATTTAGCGCCAAGTCAACTGACAGTTGTTTATACCCAATGAGCATAAGCAACATGATGGTGTTGCACCAGAGTGAAGTAGTTTGATGCAGATGCCCATTAGAGGGACTACAGGATGAAACAAAATGAAACCTCACTAGATTATAGTAGATATTGATGCTTAGGCTATCATAATTCAAAACATTTTTGTGTAGAGGTATCATTCAAGATGTTGATGCAATATGTTTTGGAACAAGGTATTAGATAAGGTGGTATATCATCCTAAGCCTAGGTAGTAGTATCACTGGAGGACACGGTGGAGCATACGGTGGAGGTGTGCCCTGCTTGGGCGGAGCACCGCCGTGTCCTCGTAGAGGCGGTCGGCGGCGGCGACCTCTCGCGCCCTGCTTTGATTCAGACTATGGTGCGGAGCGAGAGGGAATGGGATGCGGTCGCCTCCTTCTGCGAAGCAGTCATGCTAGCGAAGGAGGAGGCTGAACGTGCGAGGGAGAGGCAACTCTCTTCCTCGCGCCCCAGCCGCCGCGGGAGACGCCCCGGGCGTCGGGGATCACGAGCCGATTTCCGGCCACCGTAGGCGCGGGCCTGCGGACGGCGAGCAGGGGTCGCTCACCGTCCGGTAAGGCCCAGGCCCAGGTCGGCGGCGCGTCGTGTTCCACACGCGCCTCAAAGAGCTGTCAACACCAGTGACGGGGCCTATAGGCAGAGCCGGATTAACCCTGTCAGAGGCCCTAAGGCAATGGCATTCTAGGGGCCCCTTTTCTTACTTTGACTGACCAAATCGTGTGTGAACTGAGGAAACGCACATTAAGGGCTGTGGTTTTTAATATATTTGTTTACTTATTCCCAGATTTGTTCTAAAATTGTTTTAATTCTACTACTAAATCTAACGATTTGTATTTTGTGAGATAACAGTGAGGTCCCTAAGTTCACACGCATATCAAATTCTCGTTCGAAGAAACATGTTTTCTTGGTGCGTGCACTGGGCCCGGGCCCCTAGTTGATGCGGTGCCCCTAGGCAGTTGCCAGGGCAGGCAGGGTAGGCAGGGCCGGATTAAACATTAGGCGGAGTAGCCGCCTAATGTTTAATCCGGCCCTGCCTATAGGGCCATTGCCTGCCGGGGTTTGCAGGAAAGTTCTACCGAGTTACCGCGGCCCCGGAAATTTTGGGCAGCCGAAGGAACAGGGTGGGTTTTTAGTCAGTAGAAATCTGACACACCCTTCCGCTTGACCCAGAGCGGAAGAAGTCATTCGATGATTTTCTCACCCCAAAAAACAAAAAAGGTAGTAGTATCACCAATTACGGAAGCCAGAGAGGCGGAGCTGTACAAGGAGTACAGAGCAGCGAAGACCGTCCTCGAAGAAGAAATCCGGCGCGCCAAAGATCTGGCCAGCAAGGAGATGTTGGGGACTCTTAATTGGGACCCGTGGGATCATCCATAGAAATGGTGCGGGACAAACTCCGCACCTGGGCTCCCCCACTGACACAGTCTCCGGCACCAATTAGTAGAGGAGTGCTCACCACGTGTGAGCACTCTGTTCCCCTCGCGAGGTGAGCATACTCGGTGCGGTGCCAGACGCGGGCCACAGTGACGACAACGCTCCAGAAGTGACCGAGGTAGACATGAGAGTGGCGGTACGCGGGCTGAATGCCAAAAATACCGCCCCGTGACCCGACGGCTTCCCTGGCAAAGCCTGGGTCCTGGCCTTGGAGCCTTGGAGTTCTTTAACGCATGTTTGGAGAGGGACCAGTCCCCGCTTCGTTGGAAGACGGGAAAACTGGTCCTAATCAAGAAACCGGGGCGCCCGGGGTGCCATATCGGCCTATTGTGCTGCTCGACAAAGTTGGCAAAATGTTTGAAACAGTTATTGCAAACCGCCTCGTTGGCCGAATCTTGCCGATAGCCAAATTGGTTTCCGCAAGGGGCGCTCGACGGTGGATGCAATCATGCGTGTGAGGGCTCTCTCGACAGACACCGCCAAGATGACCCCACCCCGGGACAATCCCGGGGCAGGATAATCTTGGCGGTGTCTCTCGACATGGCCAATGCCTTTAACACCCTGCCCTGGAGTTGCATACGGGAGGCATTCCGGTATCACCGGATGACAACCTACCTCTGTCGTGTGGTTGAGGCCTACCTGACGGACAGGGCCGTCATCTACTCTGGTCACCAAGGAGAGTGGAACCGATGAGAGATGTCATGCGGTGTCCCACAGGGATTGTTTCTGGGGCCACCCTTGTGGAACATCAGTTACGACTGGGTGTTGCGCGCCAACCTTCCTACAGGCGTCAGCGTAGTTTGCTACAATGACGACACGCTGGTCCTGGCGCATAGAAGGTCGCACCAGGCGGCGGCCGAAGTGGCGATGCGAGGGGTTGCAACGGTCGTAGAAAGGATCTGACAACTGGGACTCGAGGTGGCTCTGCACAAGTCCGAGGCCATGTGTTTTCATGGCCATCGGAACGTGCCACCTTCGGGTTCCCAAATAACGGTGGGAGGGGTTCGCATCGGCGTCGAGACGACGATGAAGTACCTGGGACTTGTCCTCGACAGCCGGTGGAACTTCGTCGAACACTTCCGACGTTTGGCTCCAAGACTGGACCGGGCGGGGGCTGCACTCAAGTGGCTCTTGCCCAATCTAGGGACGCTAAACGCCTCCTGCCGAAGGCTATATGCGGGGATTGTGCGGTCCATGGCCCTCTATGGGCCCCCTCTTCGTTCGCTGAATCTGCTGCGGCGATCAACTCACCAGCTGGTCGCGTCTCAGAGGGTCATGGCTATCCGGATGATCCGGGGATACCGCACGATCTCTGGGGAGACGACGAAGCTCCTTGCCGGATTGCTGCCGTGGGATCTGGAGCCGGTAGCCCCCGCGCACGTGTATGATTGGCGCGTGGATGTACTAAGCCGGGGTGAAACTCCGCTACCGCGGCAAGTCGCGGATCAGCGGATAGAGCTCCGGTGCGATCTCACGGCAGCATGAAAAGAGCGGCTGTCGCAACCGAAGGCTGGGCGCGCCGCAAACGCGGCTATAAGTCCCCTTCCACCTGACGCAGGTGCTGACCGGACATGGCTGTTTCGGAAGATACTTGTTTCGGATACAGCGGGAGGACACGCTCGGGTATCGTCATTGTGAGGACCACCTGGAGGACACGGTGGAGCATACGGTCGAGGTGTGCCCTGCTTGGGCGGAGTACCGTCGTTTCCTCGTAGAGGCGGTCGGCGGCGGAGACCTCTCGCGCCCTGCTCTGGTTCAGACTATGGTGGAGAGCGAGAGGGAATGGGATGCAGTCGCCTCCTTCTGCGAAGCAGTCATGCTAGCGAAGGAGGAGGCCGAACGCGCGAGGGAGAGGCAACCCTCTTCCTTCTCGCCCCAGCCGCCGATTTCCCGCCACCGTAGGCGCGGGCCTGCGGATGGCGAGCAGGGTCGCTCACCGTCCGGTAAGGACCAGGCTCGGGTCGCTGGCACGTCGTTTTCAAAGAGCTGTCAACGCCAGTGACGGGGCCTCATAGGGCCATTGCCTGCCAGGGTTTGCGGGAAAGTTCTATCGAGATACCGCGGCCCCGGAACTTTAGGGCAGCCGAAGGAACAGGTGGGTTTTTAGTCAGTAGAAATCTGACACAGCCTTCCGCTTAACCCAGAGAGGAAGAAGTCATTCGATTATTTTCACACTCAGAAAAAAAAGGTAGTTGTATCACCACGGAATACATTGTACTTTAGTATCACTTTCCAAATAAAACAATAAATAAATTGTTATTAGTTAGTGTTACTCAAAATAGCCGAAGTGACATTACTGATTATCCTTAATAGACGCTTAATGGATCAAGAGACATAGTTAAATAATATAACTTAATGCAAAATGGTTCAAGTAACACGGTTTTTTAATGTAGTTGAATGCAAAATGGGCCAAACGACATAGCTTATTTTTTTGGTTTATTGCAAAATAGGCCAAACGACAAAACCACAACCATGGTGAAAAACCCAAATGCCTTAATCAACACACGTTATAAAAGTTTGAAAAATCAAAATACCTTAAGTCATCCAGTCCTCAAATATGTCTAATTTTGTGTCGTATAGATCAATGAGCTTAGAAATGAGGCCTGTTTTGCAGTGGGTGCTAAGCGCCACAAAAGTAGTCCAAAAAATTTGAAACCTGACTCAAACGATGGAGAAAAATTTGCTGATTCCGAATATGTATATAACTCAATATCGCAAAAAATGTCGCTTAGATCAATTAGCCTTTCAACCGTCGATATATATATGAACAAACAAAATCACTGTCGAAACACTCAATTCTTTTTGTTGATATCCGAAGAATCAGTGATCATTACGCGATCCCAATTTAGTTCCCCAGTTAATATTATTATGTGGTACAAATGCTAACGAATAAATCCACTGCCTTATCTCTTGAGAGCTTCCCAAAACACCTTTTACTTCTATTCTAAGTAACATTTGTCCAACTATTATTCTACTAAATTCCAGACAGACATGACGTGTTAGTGTGACAAGCCGTACTTTATCTCTTTCAAACTTAATAGGCTTTTTGATAGTTTTAAAGGGAAATGTATGTTTCGTATTTAAGGCTAGCTAGCCCATGTCATTACGTACTGTAAACTTGTATTTAGTGAAATATTTTGCGTCTCTAACTCATTTTTATCAATTGACTGAGTAATACCACAACTTTGTTCATTTATATAGCTATGTTAAAAATTAGAGTGAAGCCAAGCGAAATTCCGTCATATTATATACCTACTAAATCGATGGTACCCGTTTGTGCACTTTTCTTATGCTTGTTTTGTGCTGGGTAAGCATTTTATGCTGTTAACAAAATGGGTAGTCTAGATTAAAGTAGAAAACTTAAGAGTTAGACAAGCTTTAATCATCATGGTCAAAGTCTACACTTGGCACATACGCACAAGGTATCCCCATGCGATATGCATGCCCGTAGCCCCTAGAGGTGGTTAATGAGAAGGATAACCCCACCCATTAGGTTAGTTTAGTTTAACAGTTGGTGGACAAATGGTTAAATTACATTCAGTGACATTTTTTTAATTTTTTTTATTGATATTTGCGTTTGAACTCCATCTCACCTGATGGTAAGTGATGATGTGGTCGAAGATGGAGCACGCTTGCCTAGAAGTAACCTATTCACTCTTGACTTAAAGACTCCCAGGTTGTAGCGATCAGGAAACACAGACTCAGGCAGGGAATTCCACTCCTTAGCAGTACGCACAATGAAAGTATTCCCAAAAAGTTTCGTGCGTATAGTTACATTATGAGAGACGAAGCATAACAACAATGCAATACTACAATAGGTCCAGATATTCCGCTAGAAGTCCCATAATATACAGTCAGGCAAAGTACAGCCGTCATACATTGGTCGTACAATCGTATTTCATGGCTGTGTACCCTGGGTGTCCCATGACCACGATGAATGGTCTAGTGATAATCGTATAGGAGGAATGTGCTAAATCTTAATACCTTTTGCCATGTTCTCGCTTTGTTCAACTAAGCAGGGTAGCATGGACACTCAAAGAGAGAAAACAACAGCAATGACGGAGTCTCATAGGGCCATTACCTGCTGGGGTTCGAAATTGTTCTAATGAGATACCGAGGCTTCGGAACGCAAGGGCAATGAAGGAACAAGGTGGATTTTTTAGTCAATAAAAGTCTGACACTTTTACTGGGTTATTTTTACCAAAAAAAAGAAACAGCGGGTAGCATAACAATGATACATTTGTGGAAGTTACACTTTGCCGCCTACATAAAATTCTCATGTGCGTTGGCGTTAAGTAGAAAATAATCCGCATTACCAATTTATAATCCCTGCGTACATCTAAAAATAGAACCCCCATCTCTACATTTCAAGATCTTGATAAAAGAGATCTTGTTTATGTCGCGTGTAAGTATCATGTTTTAGTTAATAATACCTTCTCACGTACTTAGTTTTTTTTTTTAACTCGTACAAATATTTAACTAATAACTTTTACTGAGCAAGAATTTACAATTCTACATAACATTTTGAGATAAGTTTTGAAAAGTTTGTTCGTTTATTCTATTTTCTTCAATGAGGCTGCACAGGTTGAAGCTCTTGCAAATTGAAGATGATCTACGAATGCAAAATGTTCCAGAAAAGGTACAACATACCACTACATATATATCAATGTGTATATATAAATACGAATGCCATCAAACGAGGATCAGAGCGTCTACCGCGTGAGATGCACTCGTCGCTTCTTCCAATCGCGTCTACGCCTATCCAGCTAAATATGTTCATTGTGTATGCATCTATGTTGCCAGGAACTGAGTGATTGCAATTTCACCTGTACTTTTTCTGTATATTTACACCATTTATTTATTTATAAGAAATACTACAGATGCTTTCATATTATTTTATTTACCTTCCTCCGTCTATTATTGCGGGATGCCAACTGAAAACCAGCGCTGAGTGTCTTTCGCCCAGAAAATGCTGAGTTAGTACCCTTTCGGTCGGACATTTCGGACAGTTTGTATTGTAGTTGTTGTGTGTCTGTACTCGAATAAATATATTTCTATTCTATGTACGGCCCTAAATTAATAAACCTCTTATATCAGCCCAAATCCGAACAAGTCTCTCAGTACAGCTCATGAAGACAAATGGATGTCACCCTGTTCTATGTCCCAATTAATACGGTTGGCCGTAACGTCTATCACGGCATAATGTCCAATGCCACACGTCCTAATGACATTAGTGAGAGCCTGCGGTTTGTACTTCTGAGCCTACTCATTTTCCTAATTGTTATTGAGCGATTCAGTGCTCGATTGAGCGTTGTACGTGAAGTACTGTCTCACTCGTCAATAGAGTTAAGTCGAATTAGGAAGTCGTTCCGTTGGAGTTAAGTGCGAGCGATTGATTTTTAGGGGGCGGAAGGTTCTTAACCAATTGAATGCCGAAGTAAACCAACAGACCGTAATCAGTGGACACCATAAAAATGGTTTACTACGTAGTTGGCTTCTTCTATTATCCTATGTAATACAGCGTAGTTGGTTGTCAATGAGTCAATCAGTTTATAAAAAAAGGTTATTTAAAAAGTCTAAAAACCCGACTGTTCAACTGAAATGCAAGAAACAAGCACATTTTTGTTTTAAAAAGTGACAAGCAGGCGAGACCCAATTGATTTTTTTATATAATATATATAATAGAATAGTCGGGTTTTTTAGATTTTTTAAATAACCTTTTTTTTTCAACTTTTTAGTTAAAATATTAATTAACATTTTTATAGTTTTCCCGGTCGTATCACAATGGCACCCCACCGGATTCAGAAAGTGAAAGAGCTAAGTCCATATTTTTAAACTTTCTCTTTGTATTATTTTTGCTAGTATTGCACTAATGATAAACATGATATACCTTTTTGAAATTCTTGTGTTAAGCCCTTTAACTTGATATCCATATTGCAGTATTCGAAAAAAATTTTTTTTGTTTCATTATGTATAATGACATCGCACAGCCGCCATGTTTGATTTTATCAAATGTCTCCTATCTAAGAACACTTGGGCTGCTAAGACAAATCTAACGATACCTCAATTATGTGAATCCGTTCAGGGATTCTGGAGATATGAGGTAATAAAGAATATTACATACATACATACATACATACAAGATACGCGCGAAAAACATAACCTTTCCTTTGCAGTCGGGTAAAAATAAAAGCATACATTTGTTTTCAGTACACTGCACGTTTACAGGATAATATAAAACAAATCAGTTCTTAAATAAAAACAAATATATGTTATGTCAAATAAACAACCTTTATTTTTTGTTGTCTCTCCCTCACGCGCTCCCTCTTCTTTCGTTCGCATAACTGCTTCGCGGAAGGAGGCGACTGCTTTCAATTCCCCTTCGTCCCTCACCAAAATCTGGACAAGGGCTGAGCATGAGAAGTCACCGACACCGATCGCCTCCACGAATACATGGAGGTGTTCTGCCCAAGTGAAGCATATCTTCATCGTATGCTCCACTGTATCTGCACAATAAACAACCAGCTTGACGTTGGTTTTCAACCAAAACTGAGATTCTGAGATACTATGAACGGAAATCATTGTCATCCAATCCCACTCCAGACACAAGCATATTTAGCTTAGTTGGAGGGGTTAACAAGATCGCTAGTAATGTGAATTCTACCCACATTGCTAGAAATCTTTAAAAAAAAAATTGGCCAAGTGCGAGTCAGAGTCGCCCATGAAGGGTTCCGTTGTAATTATAATAATATAATATAATATGTATATATATTTGACAAAAAAACCTTACAAATTTCTTAAAACTAGCTTATTTACATTTTTTACAACTACGCCAAATAACTTTGTTTTTTCATAGTGTTTGTATGAATTACAAAGTTATATTTGCGGTATTATAAAATATGCTATCTCTAAAACTGCTGACCCGATCTCGTTCAATCTAATTTTGGTTGAAATTTTACATTTTTTTTATTAAATTTTAGATTTTTCTCTCCATTATTATAGAGGTTAGAGGGGGGACACACATATTTTACTACTTTGGACGCGTATATCTTTTAAACGCTAAACTTTATGAAAACGTGGTTTTAGAATCCTCAGTATCATTTTTAAAGACCTGTATATAGATACTACACACGCAAAGGTTTCATGAAAAAATAAATTTTCAGTTTTAGTTCTATGTATGGGGAAAAAAATTAAAAAATATTTATAACTAGCTTTTGCCCGCGACTCCGTCCGCGTGGAATAGTTACTTTGGGCTAATGTTAAATTTAACCCCGATTTTGAAGCATTCTTCATTGGCGCTCCGCTCCTATTGGCTTTAGCGTAATGATATATAGCCTATAGCCTTTCTCTATAAATTGACTATTTAATTAAAAAATACTTTTTCAATTCGAACCAGTAGTTCCTGAGATTATCGCGTTCAACCAAACAAACAAACTCTTCAGCCTTATATTATTACTCTCTGCTAAATAAATGCTCTTACCATTTGAACGCTGATGACCTACAGCTCTACGCGCAAGCTGACGTTGACAACCTGGACAACTGCATCTCATTGCTGAATGCTGACCTTATAGCTATCAGTGATTGGTCAAGCAGGTTTGGTGTCACTGTCAATGTCAGTAAGTGTCAGGCTATCCTGATCGGTAGCTCATATTTCCTGCGAAACTTGGACACCAGCCAACTTCTCCCGCTTAACTTCAACAATACTGTCATCCCTCTCTCGCCACACGTAAAAGACTTAGGCCTATATATTGACGACAGGTTAAGTTGGAATAAGCAGATTGCACAGGTTAGCCAGAGGGTAACATTCACACTGCGATCTCTCTATAGATTCAAGCATTTCCTTCCTTGTAGCACTAAAACCACATTGGTCCAATCACTTGTGCTTCCTATCATTGATTATGCTGATGTTTGCTATTCTGATCTTTCCCAAGAACTTCTTAACAAACTGGATCGACTTCTCAACAACTGTATTCGTTTCATTTTTGGCCTTCGAAAATATGATCACGTTTCTTCCTTCCGTTCTCAGCTTAAATGGTTGCCTATCCGTCAAAGGAGATCCCTCAGATCCCTCTGTATGCTCTTCACTATTATGAACGATCCTTGTGCTCCTGTTTACTTAAAACAAAATTTTAAATTGTTGGGCAGTTCTCATGATCTTAACCTTCGCGCATCCAAAAACTTACTTCTTCACATTCCTTCTCACCGCACCGGGTTTCTATCTAATTCTTACGCTATTTCTACTATTAAACTCTGGAATTTGCTACCCCTTGACATCAAGAAGGCTGAGTCAAAATTTTCTTTTAAGCGCAAAATTAAAAACCACTACTTAAGGGGCTGTTATTCTTAGTTTGGTCTTCGTCATAATTATCATGAGCTCTCTTATTTTTATATTCTTCTTATATTATTCAGAAAGAATATTATACAGCACCGTATCTATTAGTTTGTCATTTTAGCATATATGTGTATTTTATTAGTATTGTTACATATTAGTATTATATTTATTAGTATTAAATATATTATTTCATTCCTTTTTCTTGTACACCTACCACAGTGTGTTTTTTTTAACCCAAAGGTTGACTGGTAGAGAATGCCTTGCTGCATTAAGTCCGCCCATGTAATACAATTGTACATAAAATTTAAATAAATAAATAAATAAATTATTAGTATAGATAGCTGTTGCCCGCGACTTCGTCCACATTTCCGTCGATTTTCGTAAAAAAAAAAGTAGCCTATGTCCTTCCTCACGGTTCAGGGATTTTGATGTAACATACAGATTAACTTTCGTAATTTAGTAGGGAAATATAATATGTCAATCTATAATACTGTTGAAAACTATCGCAATACCGAACCGCACAATATTATTGTTAATATCTGTGCCCGCGACTCCGTCAGCGTGTAACTCTAATATTGTTTAGATCACGTTTACATGAGGCTTAAGTACCTATAGAACGAAAATACTTCAGCACAAAGCTTCCGGGTAAACTATGTTGAAAGTTGACCCGTCCGGCACGAGAACATAAAGATTTTTAGAACTGCTAAACCGGGAAAGAGCGACGTACATGATATACAACTGACCATGCGAGAAACAACTGACACCGAGATCTACTCCAGCAACACGAAAAGTCTGCCCTTGAGCCTTATTAATTGTCATTGCATAAAACACCGATACTGGGAATTGCGTTCTTTTAAATTGGAATGGAAAATTATTTGGTATTATGGGAATTCTGGGAATAAAGACGTTAAAGAAGTTAAAATTTGAGCCTCGATTATATTTTGTTGCAACTGGGTTACTTTTAGCCGAGTTCCATTGCAAAGTTGTGGTGGTTTTAAATTTCGGAGCAGAATAATAATCAGAAAGCTTCGAACTGCTAAGCTATCGGGAGTTACACGTGTTATTGTGAGTCAACCATAAAAGATAGACATATGCTGTCGTGGGATAATTTTTATATAATTTTAAGGAGAACATTTCCGTCATATATGATTTCTGTGTAGCTTTAACTATTAAGGTTGCACACGCGATGGAAGCTTAAAAAATGGAGTAACTTCTCCCGTTTTCCCAACATTTCCCTTCACTGCTCTGCTCCTATTGATTGTAGCGTGATGAAAAGTATACTATAACCAGCTCAGGAGTATGAAAAATAATTGTACCAAGTTTCGTTAAAATCCGTCAAGTAGTTTTTGTTTCTATAACGGTTATACAGACAGACAGACAGACAGACAGACAGACAAAAATTTTACTGATTGCATTTTTGGCAACAGTATCGATCCCTAATCACCCCCTGATAGTTATTTTGTAAATATATTTCATGTACAGAATTGACCTCTCTACAGATTTATTATAAGTATAGATAAAGAGGGGCTCTCTTTATTATAAATATTTTTATTTTTTTTTTTTAAATTCAGAAAGGGGTTTACAGACAGACAGACAGACAGACAGACAGACAGACGGACAGACATGACGAAACTGTAAGGGTTCCGTTTTTTGCTATTCGGCTACGGAACCCTAATTAGTATTTTTTGGTATAGGTATATCATCTTACTATCAAAAGTAAGAACACTGAAAGTTCCAAGTAAATATACTAATATTATAAATATAATATAACAATAAATAATTGAGCCTATTACATTCCCACTGCTGGGACACAGATCTCCTCTTTTTGAGATGGAATGGCCGTAACCACGTCAGCCCAGTGCGGTTTGGTGGATATTATAGCTATGTAGTTATTAAATTTCTTTATGTAACTGTCATATTATCTCTTCACCACTCAGGGTTGACTGGTAGATAATGCTTATTATGGTATTAAGTCTGCCATTGTACCTTTTTGTGTTGCATGCAGTTTTAATAAAAAATAAATTCTACATGAAAACTCAAAAAATATTTTAATACTGCATTGGTTGAAAAACTCAAAAGTTGCTCGGTTTTGCAGATATTCTTCTTATTGTATGCTTATCTTGCAAAAGTCGTTTATACTGGACGGACCAATGCACTATAACGTGCTATAAGACTACTTACTATCTCTGATTTTCAGACATTCTAAAACGCCTTTTCATTAGGAGATTAGTTTCTTCATTTAGTTTTTGGGAAACCTAATACAAAATATTCAGTCACTACCAAAACGCTACACTGTTTTTGTACAAGCTTAAATAAATTTATACTTGCTTCGTTCGTATGTTTATCCGATCGGAATTTCGTAATCCATTTTCCTAGCACTTCCTAACATCCGATGAAGCTTAAACATATGGTATTATGGATCTAGTATAATTTTGGAGCGAAAAGCGAGCGAAAGAGTGAATTTTGGTGGCTATAATTATATACATACATATACATAATATGAGCAGAAACTCGATTCGTGTTTGTGTTCATAATATTTATTTTCGCAAGCACTATTAAAGTAATTAGTACCTACGTCAGTAAGCAGAGAATTTAACGGAAAGACCAAAACATTACGACGAACAAGATGAAGTTAGTTAACTCTCGTATTTTCTATATTCTGCTGAAGTGAACTTTGGAAAAAGTCGATCGTGATCGCATCAATGCTTTTGAGATGTGAAATACGAGTAAAATGTTGCCCATGGTCTGATGATGAGCCGAAAGCTGGCCAACAAGACACCAACATAAGTTATTATTATTAATGAGATGAACGCTAAAAATTATCTACTAAATAAAATACAATTAACAATCTTTTAAAAACAGACGAAATCCAAGCGGACGAAGTCGCAGGCGAAGTGCTAGTATATTATAAAAATATACCCGTGTCTTTTTGAAGACACTGTCAAACTAACTGACTGTAATTTTTTTAAGCTAAGCAAGTTACCCCCTTTTTTCGTGTGGAATATCAATCAAATAAAATCTCTGGTTCTAGGTGGAGTACCAGACTTCTACTGACTAAAATAGCAACCTGTTCTTTCGGTTGATTTTATGTCTTTGGACCGAGATCGACCCGTGTCTTTTTAAAGACACTGTTAAATTAACTGACTAATTTTTTTAAGCAAGCTACCCCTTTTTTTCGTGTGGAATATCAATTAAATAAAATCTCTGGTTCTGGGTGGAGTGCCAGACTTCTACTGGCTAAAATTGCAACCTGTTCCTTCGGTTGATTTTACGTTTTTGGACTGAGATCGACCCGTGTCTTTTTTAAGACACCGTCAAACTAACTGACTGTATTTTTTTTAAGCTAAGCAAGCTACCCCCTTTTTTCGTGTGGAATATCAATCAAATAAAATCTCTGGTTCTGGGTGGAGTGCCAGACTTCTACTGACTAAAAATGCAACCTGTTCCTTCGGTTGATTTTACGTTTTTGGACCGAGATCGACTCGTGTCTTTTTTAAGATACTGACAAACTAACTGACTATTTTTTTAAGCTAAGCAAACTACCCCCTTTTTTCGTGTGGAATATCAATCAAATAAAATCTCTGGTTCTGGGTGGAGTGCCAGACTTTTACTGACTAAAATTCCTTCGGTTGATTTTACGTTTTTGGACCGAGCATTAGAACGTTCCCACAACCCCGGCAGGCAATTGCTCAATCGTGCCCCGTCATCACTGCTGTCTGTTCTTTGGGGAATGTGTGGAAAGCGACACGCTATCGACTCGGGAAGCTGCCTACCCTCTTCTGCGCATTTATGGCCTTTATATGAACATAAAACCTAATAAAAATAACTACATAGGTTCAAACCTATCGATATCCAAAGAAATTACCAAGTGCGAGTTAAACTTGCTTAAATATCGACTTATGCGTATTACGAACAATAATATAAACATACATTGTACAAAATATCGATTAAAAGAAAAAGAGTGCATCCCTAGTTTTGACCAACGCAGCACTTTGATAGTGCGTGGTTTTGTTGTCGGCAACCTGTCAAAGAAAGTTCGCATCTATTCGGAAGTACAACGTCAAGATACGAGTACACGCGCAGGTGGCTTCTATTGATATATCATACAATCGTCGCCGCCACGCCGCGCTCCCATATGAGAAATATTGTAAATACTTGTGTGTAAAAATTATCTACATACTAATCAAATGAGTGACGTCACGTCACGAATTTTGTGTTTTAAAATCACACACATCCAAAAATTGAGCATAGATAAGCATTGTCGGTTTATCAACTTCTATCGTACTCTAGTAGTTATAAAGTACCTACATAAATACAGTAGATAGCGTACCTAAGCAAATTTTATTTAATTAATGTGGATTAATTCCATCAAAAGAAGAACATAATACACAGAATATTATTTACATAATATCTACATTTTATTGCTACGTAGGCACTATACCTTTCTGGTAACGCATCTGTCTTATTAATCTTCAAAAGTAGTGTTGCCCAAACGAGAGTCTCGCAAGAGTCTTGCAATTAGCGATTATCCTATTGCTATTTATTAAACGGTAGTTGAGATCTCAGAACAATGTAACAGACTCTGTTCTGTTATATTGTTCTGAGATCTCAACTACCGTTTACCGCTAATTGCAAGACTCTTGCGAGACTCTCGTTTGGGCAACACTATTCAAAAGCATCATTATTTTTATCAAAGAATGCCGTCCTTTGTCGGTATTTCAGCGTGTGCTTTGCTTCGAGTTTAATGTAATAATTGTTTTTTACTCTAATCATTGTTGTTCTCGAACTGATAAGTTTATAATTTGACATGAGAGACAAATATTCAAATACAGTCAAGTTATTGTCATTAATTTGTTTTTTAAACGTTTTAGCACATGTAAGCTTATTAAATGTAAACTTTCATTAAGACACCCACGGACTTTCGTGGGACACGGTAGGTAGCTCAGTCGGTTAGAGCATCAGCACGGATTGCCGAGGTCGTCGGTTCAGACCATGAGGTCTGAACATTATTAATTTGGTTGACCTTTACTATGCCTATGTCAATTCAAGTTCAAAATGTACCTACTCTGTTACATTGTTCTAAGATCTAGACTACCGTTTAAAAAATAGCAATAGGATAATCGTTAATTGCAAGACTCTTGCAAGACTCTTGCGCACGACCAAGACCAAGGCCAAGACTAGGAGCGCAATGCCAAGACCAAGACCAAGACCAGGTGTATTGACGCAAGACCAAGACTGGCTAAGTTCCGTCTTAGTCTTGCATTTGGGCAATACTTATGAGGATCCCCCCTTAGTGCTTTATGTTTGTATAAAATTGTAAAGCTGTTCACATAATACAGTTTCAAAATCAAGTGCTGTGACATACGGACGGACAGATAGACAAACATCACGAATCTATAAGGATTTTTTGGCCATTCAACTGCGGAACCCTAAAAAGAAAAACTTAACAAATGTTAGATCTACGTGCCCAAAAGAAAAATAGCTGGGGTATACAAAATTGAGTGAAAAAAGTAATATCCTTTTAGACCCGATTAAGCAACAAACATTTACAGGATGTTGTAATTTCGCAGTTCGGCTCCCGCTTGCAAAGATAAGGATGTTCAAACAATACATTGAACAATGTAATGAGTGCGGGAAAGTAACTTTCTGAAGCCCTTTTTAGGGATTCAAATAAGTTGCTAAAAGGGTTGATAGGAGGCTTGCGTTTGACCACCATCTCACCTGATGTTAAGCGATAATGTGGTCGAAGATCAAGCTCACGCTTGCCTAGAAGCAACCTATTCACTCTTGACTTAAATACTTCCAGGTTATAGCTATCAGGAAACACAGACTCCAGCAGAGACTTCCACTCTTTAGCTGTACGTTGTATAGTCATTATTACGATTAGAAGTGACCCATTCTGAATTGATTACTATCGTAACATATATGTAGTTTCCTCCGTTCCACAGAAAACTTGTTAAGTCATTGGTCCTGGCTGTCATTTGTCGATCTTTGTCAGGGTGTCTTATTATTTTTCCCTGCGATAATCCATCCGATTCGACGGATTTTCTGTTTGTTTAATTTTTATTATTAATTTATTCTTCACTAGTACTCACGCGGGGCTTCGCTCCCGTGGATTCTATCACGGTAAAAACATAACTCTCCTTTTTTGCAGTCACGTAAAAAGTAGTCTATAACCTTCCTCAAGCTTCAAGCAACTTCCATACCAAATTGAATCCAAATCCACCCAGTAATTTCGAAGATTAGCGCGTTCAAGCAAACAAACAAACAAACTTTTCCGCTTTATAATATTAGTATAGATTATTGAAGTCTAATGTTGTCGCGTCTCAAGTTTATTTTAATAAAATATAAAGCTTTTTTGTGAATAACACTGTAGACTCTTAGATTTGTTTAACAATTTTTTATTTGTAATTCTATTGTGCTGTATTAATTGGTCTATACAGACCTCTCATACCTAATTAACCTGTATACCTGTAAAAATTATATTTTGATTTGAAAAGAGTAACTGTGGAATGTCTTGCCGATTCTTCTCAATAGAAAACGACCAATTTCGAACCGTGCCCTAACTGCTGACGTTTTGTAAGTGCCCATGTGAAATAAAACATTTTAAATTTGCATTTGAGTTTTAACAATCGTTACGGTAGTCAAAGAGTACAGATAGTGCAATCCACGAAGACGCGCCCCACTATTCCTCTTAACCGTTTATTAACGCACACTACGATGAATAGACTAATCAGGAGAAAGCGTCACGGACAAAGGGAAAGATGCTCTACTTAAATTTTACATATTTTTAATTTAAGGTGGGGATATTTATACCCCCCGCACCCCGCAATCCCCTTAGCCTAATTGGTGGGGCGCGTCTTCGTGGATTGCACTATATATACCGTGTTACCCAGCTACGGGATTGTAAAGGTCAGATAATCAGTTACAGCATGTAAAACATGGTTAGACTGGAATCCGACCCAACATAGGTGGGAAAAGGCTAAGTAGAGATGAGAACCGACCCATTTGAAGGTCAAATTATTTATAATTTAAATTATAATAATAAATTATTTATTGCCAAATAAATTAGGTACACATTTACAACTGTATGACAGGAGCCTGTGCATTCCCTTAACTAAAGTGCCGTACAAATAAAAACTGGCAGTGATACAAATCAATTAAAAAATATATATTAAATTTTACTTTCTGAAAATATTTACATATAAAAACTGTAGGTACACTTAACATCGACTCTCTGAATCCTATCAGAAAAAGGACTATTCAGAAAACCGTCCTGGATTCCTTAGTAATGCAGCTCCCAAATGACTAAATGGCTTAGACAAATTCCCAAATGCAAAAAAAATGCCCAAAGGATCGTGCGATCCTTTGAGAAAAAAAAGTTATATATGCATATCTTCTCATACAATATAATTATTATATAACAAGTTTCTCAAACATTTTACTAAAACTAGGTCGATCTTAATATACGTGAGATATTAGTAGGGTACGTACTTTCTCATTTAAATAACGATTTTATATTACTATGGAATCAGAAATTTTACCATGCTCTAGATAATTACTTACTACTTATAACATTTCTTTATTTGAAGCAAGTAGGCCAAATAAAAAAACAAATACAAAAATGTATAAATAAACTGAGACATAATAACATGGTTAACATAAAACTACTTAACACGAACAGACAACGTCGTGTTGTGCTGCGGTACTGGTAAGATGGCAAGCGATCGCGAAGTCGCAGCTTAATTAGACCGTCTGACCAAATCCCCTTAGTCTTTAACCCCAAGCTGCACGATGCACTCCACGACGCTGAGGATAGGCTCTGGTGAAAAAATATCGTTAAAGAAAAAATTATGTCCCAAAGGGAGAAAAAAAACCCTCAGTAATGAGGTGGGCGCCAAGAGTGTAATCAGTACGTAGTCGTATATAAATGAAAATTTATATTAACAGAAAATTAATAGTACGTAAATAATGCAAAAAATGTATGTGATATGAACCCATTATTACTGTCCTATTTACTTCCAACATCTGCTTAGCCTTTTTCCAACTATGTTGGGATTGGCTTCCAGTCTAACAAGATGCAGCTTAGTATTAGTGTTTAACATGGAATGACTGCCTATTTGACCTCCACAACCCAGTAGCTGGGTAACCCTTGGCTAGACCAGTGTCAGATTTACTGGCTTCTGACTACCCGTAACGACTGCCAAAAATGTCCAAATGACAGCCGGGACCATCGGCTTAACGTGCTTTCCGAGGCACGGAGTTATCACAGCACCAACTTCCAAAGTCCAGACTACTACTGAGAAATTCCTTACATAATAGTACTTTTTGCCCGAGACGTCGTGCTCACCAGTTGCGCTTGTGACCACTCGACGAACGAGGCAGTGTTGATTTTTCAACCTTTGACTAACTAAAATTAGCTTTATAGACAAGCGTATTAAATATTTAAATAGAATAACTTAATCGTTTAAAAAACACTAGAAAAATACGCTTTTATGCATTTTAATGCACGTGAAAACAAATGTTGCTGTTTCTTTTTTTGTAGTTTTTGACATATTATTCCCACGAGTAGTGAACAATTAAACGGTCGATCCTCCAGAGGATTTGAAAGTGACATCTATAAAAAAAAAATCTATGGATTACGCGGTAATTCAAAAAGGTTAAGCAAACCGATAACGGATTTTCTTTAGGTTTGTTATAACCTCGAAACCTGATAGTGTTCAAAGTCCATTACGTGGCCTTTCTTACGAGTGTAAACACGACTATGATACGATATTCCTTCATGGAATGCCAGTGCCTATCTTCCGGCTTCATCATGAGACCTTGAAACCTAATCGTGGTCAAAGTTCATTACAAGACTTTTCTAGGAAATCCAAAACAGCTATGATACGATTTTCCATCATGAAGTTCCATTCATATCTTCCGGCTCCATCATCAAATCAGTTTGACAGTACCATATTATTGCATTGTCATCAAAACTACATACAGTTGCCAATTTTCATTACGCTACGACCTTTGGAAGATGGTTAAATTAGTTACCTTAGATTCCATTACATAGTTAGTTACATACAGGTCTACCTAATAAACGCGTGTTAAAAATGAAAGGACCAAATTAAATAAGCTGTTAGATTATAGAGTAGCCTCAGGAAAACAAAAATACTCATGTCATGAAAATATGATTGATGAGGTGTTTGCTTGCTTGTTCAGTACACGAAGTTTTTTAAATTCACTTATTATTAGACAGTAATGTGCTTGAAAATATTTGTTTCTAGATGTTTTTGATTAATGTGTTTATTTCATGAAGAAAATAAAATAGTTCGGTGTTCTTTTTAGGCACAAAATGGTAAGCTCAATGGATAGAATTTAATAGAGAACCAGATGTATGTTAAGATAGGCATCGTCAAAAGAGCATAGGGCCTAATTTCCCAAAGGGGCTACAGAAGGTAGTTTTGAATAGTTCTCGGTAAAGCTTTTCTTTTTTTCGTGGATTAAGGGTATCCTTTCCTCAGATGTTTTAAAAGCGGCTCCATTACCTACTTACCATGCCTCGATATTGCTTTCAATTAACTAAGGTTTTTCTTCTTTCTTCACTTTAAAAACAAATAAATTTTCTTTTAAGAACTGTATACCCATAACCCATATTAGCAAATAAATGAAAGAGCAATGCCAAGTGTCCATAGTAACTTTGGCTAAATATAAAATTCTCACGGCCAGCGATGAAAATAATTTTATTGTGTGTAGTTCAATACTAAGAACTGTTTCTTAGCATTAAATATTGTATAGAACTTCTAACAAAAAATATTAGGATAAATACAAATATGGAATTTTGAAGTTGAATGAAATGAATTGATTTATATTGACGATCTCTGTGCTCGACTGGCCTACACACCGGTCTTCATGGTGTAATAATGGAATAATGGATGTACTTCAAAATTTCGAAAAGCAAAAGTGTCAAAAAACAGAGAAGGAAACGTAAACACATGCACTTCGGAAAATCACCGACAAAAACAACTGTTTGTGTTTGTAATGTTAATCGATTCCCTTTGTGTCGCTTTTGACACTTGTTTTTTTTCTGCTTTTTGACTTTGTATTTGGCAGAATAGCCGACATCGCCTTTGCTTGCCATATATAAAAATAAAATAGAGATTTTTTTTTCTCAATAATTATAACATTATTTCAAATTTGTAATGTGATTAAATGAAATTATTGTTCACCACATATTGTTACTATTTTAGTATAGAAAAGAATGCAGAAAACAATAAAGATGTGAAATAAAAAACTGATTAATAAGTTTAATTGCAGCATACTGACAACTCAACTTATTTTTGACAATTTCCGGTCAGCTATGTGTTTATTAATAAATCAATTCTATTGGAAAAGTTCTCGAAAAAAATTAAATATAACTGTATAGTTTAGATTTTTTGTATAGATTCTTATATATTAAAGATAAATGGCCGTGCCATTTTATATTTAAAAGTTGTGTAGGCAAGGATCTGTCTTTGTTCTTTGAATTTGAATTTGAAAATTATACTAAAACCTTCGTTTCGTTGTTACCATCTGGAGTAATTATTTATTTTTTAGCAGATTAGTTGCTGCGGTATTATGACAATGAAACTATGCAGGTTAACAAAACTCCTTGTTGACATTGCATGGCACTGACAGAAGTGTAGGTAAATGTAGCGCGTTTCAAATGTGCCATCACAATTATTGTAATACAATATTGTATGTTTCCTGAGATGTGGGCAAAGATCGTCATCCACTAGACGCCTGAAGGAGGATAACGCCGTCGAGGTCAACCACGGCGCAGGAGGTGACGATCAGATCATGTTCGCGGGGTAAACATGGTCGGATATTGCTCAAAACAGAGCGGTTTGGAAGGAAAAAGCAGAGGCTTTTGCTCAAAAGTGGGACAAAAGATAGGCTTAGAAAAAAATTGGGCTTAATTTTGGTGTGCAGCCGCACGAACATACAAAAAAGATATTTTTCAAGCCATGTTAACGATATTGGACTTAAGTAAAGAAATTGAAAATAAAATATTTGAAGTATTTTACGCGTTTTCTTCTATTCTAATTTCAGTTATGTGTGCGATCATACATGATTATTGTAGCATCAGCATGCTCCTTGAGGTTCACTTAAAGTGAACTGGCAATGTAACTTTTTAAGACGTGTCGTACGTGGAATAAATGGCGAGGCAAATGCGACCCGAAACGTAGGTTTAATTTACCTTCAACTGACTATGTTCAAACTGTTCACTGTAAGAGATTCTGTTACTGAATACGAGCAAAGAGACTGGAATTGTTTTTCAAGATTGTTTACGATTACTGAGCCTAAAACTAAGTAACCAGTCAATATTAAAAATATTTATCAGAATACAATTGCTTTGAAAAAAAAAATTATGTGTGTTGTAATTTTTAGGAGTTTTGTTTGAGTTTGTTTTGGTGTTCCTTCTCAGGGTAGTAAGTTAGGAAACATCGGCCTCATATAGTTTAAATTTACAAAAAAAGACGTGTGAAAGTGTTATTTAATAACCAATTTACAAAATAAACATCATTATCATTTGGTCTATTTTTAAGCCCACATTTTATTGCGTAATTCAGATAAAATTACCATCATAAAAAAGAAACAAGCGAACAACGGCGTGTCCATCGCTAGGAGTGATCTTTAACGGACATCTACCAAATTTTAAACAAGTTTAAAAATGCCATTTACTTTTCGAACAGGCACGTAAAATACTTTAAATTTAAGACTTAAATATTCATCCCTAACTCACGTCTTGAACATAATCCTCATTACCAAGTTCAAGTTAACATTGTTTAAAAAACTTATAAAAATAAAGTTTTAAAATTAATCACATGTAAAGAAGCATCCCTCATTGTTAATTATGATTCAGTGAGTGTTAAAGTTTTGAGTGGGTTCACAAACTTCTGTTAGGTTTAAAGTTTAAGTTTCTTGCCTTAAGTTTCTAGAGTTTTCAAGTATCAAGCCTCGACCCTGGACGGTTCTAGTACACTTTTACGATTTATTTTGTGATATTTATAGCTTAGCGTTTTATAGTTTCAAGCATTTTTATTCTGCTGTTGTTTTTATAAGATAAAGGTTGATGGATGGATTCAAGAAAGAAAAATATTTTGCGAATTATTTTTAGTCTTCATAAAATGAAACGCAAAGGTAATCTAATGTTGCTATTCTTAAAGTTATCTGTTCAGTTACGTGCAAGTATATTCATACTTTTTTATTGTTTGTTCATTAAGATTAGAGGCCATTTGAACTCACAGCACGTTTTACTGATATTTAAATGTAAATTTGTAAGTTTAGATTATAGATACATATTAATCGATTACTCGTCAACAGCTGCAGTTGAGATCACATTAAACTGTAATTTTTTGGCGCTTCGGCAAACCCAAATTTAGATTATGACATTATGCTTATTATATATTATTATTATTATGCTTTTAATATTAATAGTAAGATTTCGTTGTCATTAGGGATTATCAGTAGCTAAAAATTCTGACACCAGCCTTGCCAAGTAGTACTGTGTGTCACCAAGTTCTTAGTACTTTCAAGCCAAGGTGACACATATTTTCCCAAACGGTATAGGTCTCTAATTATGCTTCTGTGACATTCGTCATAATACCTACTGCTTGACGCAAATAAAGGTTTTTTTTTATTTTACTAGGCATTTTCTGTATGTAAAATATTGGTATTTGGTTGCATTTGGCTTAACTTGAAGCCCAATGTAATAACAGAAAACGGCTGTGTATTTGTATATAATACATATATATGTATATAGTTGTGTAAAAACCTTGAAAGATTGTATATTTTTTATTATTAATTGGACAGTAACTAATACAAAATATTTATTTTTAAAATTGTTTATGATATTAGGTACCGCAACTAACTCACAGGTCAGTCATCTCTATCTGGAAAGCGTTAGACGTGCAAGGATTGCATCCAGAGTACATTAATATCATTAAAAACATATACAGAAATAGGACAGCTAGAAATCATAGAATAAAAGTCCCTAAAACAAAAGATTTAAAAAAAAAGAACTGGATAGTACCGGTCCTGCCTTTGACATAGAGCGGGGCGTGAGACAAGGGGACCCAATGTCATCCATAGCCGTCCTAGAGCAAATATTTCGATCGCTGACGTGGGACAAACTTGTCCTGAACATACATGGACAATTCCTATCACACTTGCGATTTGCTGATGATCTTGTCTTGCTTTCTGAAGACCTAAACGAGCTGCAGTACATGCTAGAGTCTCTCAATGTAGAAAGTAAACAAGTAGGGCTTGAGGTGAACCATAGTAAAACCAAAGTTATGACAAACTTTACTAAAAAGACAATAACATTCAACTCTAAACCTCTTGAATGGGTTAATGAATACATATAAGAGGTCGATAACGCAAAGTTCTTGAGATAATAGTTGACACAAACTGTAACTGGAAACCTCATATTGATTACCTATGTAAGAAAATAGATAGATTTGTATTCATCTTATATAGACTAACACGTGTGGCTAGCGTTAATGCGTCATTATGTGCATACCATGGCTACGTCTCATCAATTTTGCGCTATGGCATTATAATATGGGGTAATTCGGTAGAACTTGAAAGAGTGTTTAGAGCTCAGAAAAAATGTGTGTGCTCAATTTGTGGAGGGCACCTACTGGACAGTTGTGTTCCACTATTTAAAAAACAAAAAATCCTACCACTTCCAGCACTGTATATTTTAAAAATGTGTGTCTTTGTACACCAAAATAGACAAGACTTTGACTTGCATAATGATGTTGTATCCAGACCTAGTTGAAAAGTGCATATGCTTAATGTTCCTAGGCGTAGAATTAAACTGTATTCAAATAATGTATAGGTACTGCATGTCCATTACTGTTTATAACAAATTAATTTTATTATCATTAACAATTGTTGCAACATTAATTTTATGTATTTGTAAACTCCATTCTAATTTTATTTAATTTAATTGTAATTTAATGATTTAAACCATAATTTTACATATTACACCGGAAACGGTAGAATATTCTGATCTTAATTATTAATGCACGTAACAACTTTGTACAATATTCTGACAAATAAATGCATTCTATTCTATTCTATTTATATATTTGGGACATTTGATCTCTACCGGACTGTACAAAGTTAGAAGTAGACAGAAGAGTAAAAAGTACGTGGAACAAACACTGGGCTATGAAAGAAATATTTAAGTGTTCACTATGTACTGAACTAAAGACAAAAGCTATGAAGACATGCCTGATGCCGTGCCTAACTTACGCCTGCCAAACATAGCCTCTAAAGAGAAATCTCTACATAAATTAAGAGTCTGCCAGAGAGCAATAGAGAGACGCTTTATAGGCCACAAATTAAGGGATAGAGTCAGTAACAGTTCAATAAGACAAACCAAGGCCAAAGACGTAATCAGACATTGTTTCACATCCAATAACCGGGCAGTACTGACTGTCGAGAGACAGTGGTCTAGTTCAGCACACTAAGGCTGGTGGTAGTCACTACTCAACCGGTGTGCCGATTCTACGGCGCAGCCTCTTTCATGCGCTATAGGCTAGGTGGGAGTGATTACGTCCGGTGAACGTGCCACTAGCGTATAATAACGCTGTCTCTTTCTTGCACTACTTCCGTCATACTTACTACTTATAAGGAATGAATAAAGCTATTATTATGATTCCATTTATTTAATCTATGTACATATCAATTACATTTTTAAATATTCATATAAAAAAATATGAACATTTTTAATTATAAAAAAATAGTAGCCCACCGGTATCGGGAACCGGGTAATAATAATATTATTATTATGACCCTGTTATTACCACTATTGCACATAAAATAAATATAGTAGATTAGTAGCCAAGGGCTGTAAGCCATCAATTGCAGCCCGAGATATTTAGGCGCACGAGCGCAGCGAGGGCGCCTATAGTTCGAGGGTGCAATTGATGCTTACACCCGAGCTAACTACTCTGCATTACATCTCGATTGTGAGGTAAGTAGAAAAAAACCGGCATTACAAGAATACAACATTTTATTAGTTAAAATTTATAGTGAAATGAGAACAATTTTCAAATTTTAGGGACTATTATGACTATTATACTCATACGAAGACAAGGCTGAATAGCGAAGCGACCTCTTTTGTCATTGGGCTGAATGCATGATGTCTATAGCCAGTATGATGGTTAGATGTACGCAAACTTTTTGAAAGAGTGAAGAGTATTTTTTTTTAAATTACTTACCGCCCTAGTGCTTTTCTAGCTATACATTATTACCCTAGAGCACTAATTGGTTACCTACAAGCCCCATTATAAGTAACTAGCTTCCGCCCGCGACTTCGTCCCCGTGGAAAAAAAATTCCCCCGTTTTTGAAACATTCTTCATTACTGCTCCGCTCCCATTGGTGTTAGCGTGATGATATATAGCCTATAGCCTTCCTCGATAAATGGGCTATCTAACACTGAAAGAATTTTTCAAATCAGAACGGTAGTTCCTGAGATTAGCGCGTTCAAGCAAACAAACAAACAAACAAACAAACAAACAAACTCTTCAGCTTTATAATATTAGTATAGATAAGGTAATAAGGACCTACTTACCGAATATGAGAGATGTAAAATATATTTGACTGAACATTAGGATTTGTCCTGACAGCTCAAGCTTATGTCAGTTAAGCCAATGCTCAACTTAAAACTGGAGCTCTAATGAAATGACGTACTGATAAAACTAAAGCATGGACATATGGGTTGGCCTTTTTTTGAGGCACGAAAATATCACATTTTTCACACAAAGTATGAAGTTATCAACTACCTATTCCGTCTTCTAGTGATTAGAGAACTGTCGTGACGTCAGCATTGGATTGCGAATGGGTCTTTAAGCTGATAATGCCGTTGGCACTTAAGCTGCCGCTCTAAGCAGACTTATGCTGACGTACCGTACCCATCATATTAACATGGCCATTTAGATTAACGTGAGCACATTCGGCTGCAAATATTTTTGCTTTTAGGTTGGTAAATTCGATTGAAATTCTTAAATTCTAATGCCTGTCACACGTGTTACTTCGGAACGGGGTTGGGTACTCGGGTTGGGTAAAAGAGATCTTTTAGATCGTACCCAAACACGTCAAGTTTTTAGTTACTGTATTTATGATGCCACTGAAAGTCAGTTAGTATTTGTCCGAGAAGGCATACACTGAGTGTTGGCAATACATTTAGTTTGTTTTGTAGGGCATGAAGACCCAGAGGCTACGTGCGTTCAAAACATATTGTCTAATATTTATCTGTCAATGTCTCTAATGTCAATACTGTACAAAGCAACGAATACACCGAGCAAAACATATTTTTCACCGTATCTGCAGTTTTATTATTTAAATCTATATCTAAATATATATAACTCAAAGGTCACTGACTGACTGACATAGTGATCTATTAACGCACAGCCCAAACCACTAGACGGATCGGGCTGAAATTTGGCATGCAAGTAGATGTTATGACGTAGGCATCCGCTAAGAAAGGATTTTGCGAAATTCCCACGGGATCGGGATTTACACGGGAAAATCTTCCACGCGAACGAAGTCGCGAGCAACTGCTAGTGTAGTAGTATATATAAAAGCGAAATACCACTCACTGATTAATCACGAAATCACAGAATCTGCAAGTAGTAGGCCTCTCAAATTTTGCACGGGGTTTCTTTTAGTACGTAGATACTCGCTAAGACAGGATTTTGCGAAATTCCCACGGGATCGGGATTTAAACGAGAAAAACTCACGCGAACGAAGTCGCGAGCAACTTACTGCTCTAATTCATAAAAATTGTAGTCAAAGTCCCCAACACTCAGATGAGTGGCCTAAGGGAAGGTCTTTGCTCAAAAGGGATAACTATATATTTTTTTATATCATTAAAACATCAAGCATCCCTGAATAAAACTAAAATTCATAAACTTTCCAGTACCGTAAGATCTATTATTTATTATCTTTTTTACGAGACATACTTCCATACCTAATGTTAAAAATATTAAAGTGTGTCTGTTTGTTCATCCTTTCTTCACGTCAAAATGGAGCAACTGATCCATGTGAATTTTGGTGTGCAGATAGTGTAAGGGCGGGAGAGTTACCTAACCAAATGTTTTCACGCGAGCAAAGCCGTGGCCCGAAAATACTGGTTGGCTGGCTGGTGATACATGTGTTGATAATAATTATGTCGATGACCCGAAATATATGGCTTAATTGATTCGAAGTAAATGGACAAACTTTTCAAATATCATGTTTACCTACAGACGAAATCAGTGCCTTATTTGTTTGACATGTTACTATAATATCGTGTCATAACAATATTTGTAGAAACCATCCCTTTATTTTCTATGTGTGTTTGTGTGTAACTGAATACAAATTTGAATAAGCGGAACGTATAATATTTGATTTATTAGAAGTAGTCTAATTTCACAAATATTTAGTTAGTACGTACTCCAAAACGTAGTTTACTAGCACTTAGCCCGTGACTTTGTCTGAAATCGCGAAATCATTTATAGCACTCACAGTTAATGCACCTTACAACCAATGGAAAAACAATAAGATCAATACCTCTATAATAACACAAATATTTTAATTTTGTTTGCATGTCTTTATGTAGGGACATAAAGACATGCAAACAAAATTAAAATATTCATGAAGATATAAAGTTATCTAGCATTAAACACGACCAGCAGCGAAAGACGTTGTGTCCGACCACATGACTTACATCTCGTAAGTTGTACCTGTTATTTATTTTTTTTACACACTAAAATGTTATTTATTTAATCAATAATGGAATATACATTTAAATAAAAACTAAACCCTAAACTACATATATTCATCTAAAAGTAAACTAAAATATGGCGTCCAGAAATTCGTGCGCCTGCTACTGGTAATATGCCCAAAAGATTGGTGGCATTGCCATGCTGTATGGCAATGCTTAACCGCTGTCCAAGGTAAAAGCCAACCTTTGGGTCACGCGATGTGTCGACTAGGCGCCTGGATAGTTCTTTAAATAATTTGTGAGCACTCGAACCCCACGATCCTAAGGTCCCCACCCCAAACGGCTCGAAAATATAACTTCCATCAAGGTTATTATATTTCCGCCGCTTGAGGTTCTCGGCGGCAGCAGCGGCAGCGCCAGCACAGCAAGACGAGCTAAGAAGATGGGATGGTGCAAGAGTATCGACACAAGGTGCGTCTCACACTAAAGGCCTACCCATCTTCCATGGAAATAAAGACATGCCATCCGGTCTTTTGCCATCGTTGCGTGCCAGGCCATTGGGTTCTAATACAGCCGGAACGCCGACGGTGACAACAGCTCGTCGGATAATGTTGTTAACATTCGCGTGCCGTGCTAGACGACCCACGCTACGGCCGCATGAAAGGCCGTTGTGACCGAGGCTGTTGACAACTTCGCCACAGTGGCAGCGATGAGCAGAACAACAGAGAGCATCTAATCGAATGGAAGCAGTGAGGTAGAAAGTAGTATCATCGAACAATGTGCCTATATTCGACGACGGTAGTTCATGAAGCCAGAGACCCCACTCCCATTCACTCACAGCCAGCAGGCGCGCACACTCCGCAGCGGAAGCAGATGTGGCAATAAGGACACTCTGAACTACTTTACAGAGCAGCTCATCCCACCGCTTCTGAGATGATGGGTTTTCTTGTGGATTTAGATTCGGGCAAGCGATTCTCTAGGTGTCCATAGCCTTGGTGAAGCACGGCACATTGAAATCACCTGTTAAAATAGATCACCACTACACAGTTCTATAAAATTATAGTAGTAGATACTTAATGCGTTTAAAAAAAACTACAAATTCTACGTCGGAAAACAAACCTCCTTTTTTAGAATAAAACAAATACTCCTTTTAGTAGCTAATAAATTTTGCCTAAATAAAGCATTACACTTTTCACACCTAAGAAATTTACTGCTTGGCGTCGTCCAGTCAGCCTAAATAAATGTTGGCAATACATTAACTATGTATCGGGTTTCGTCTAGTACAATGTCAGTATTATTTTTAATTCCAGTATTTTACTTTATCTGATGTTTCGTATTTTATTTTGGTAACTATTTTGATATTTATTTAGCAATTTGTTTATTAAATAAAATATTTACTCGTAATTTTTTTTTCGTCAATGTAAACTAGAAAGAGCCCTGAGAAAAAACACTGGCACAAACTCGGAGGTCTGTCTCTTTTGAAGTCCATACAATATTTACTGGTCAAATGATAAGAAAGCAAGGCTAATAATATCTGAGGTTCGGATTCGATAGCGCGTGGTTTTCCACGCACGTATCAAGGAGCAGTCAGCACTAATAATGAAACCCAATAGACTCTCGATAGTCTTCTAGGGTTATCATCTAGGGTTGCGGAAATGTTGTAACAAGATCCCGCGGATACGAAACGTAAGGGAAACCGAAGGTGGGAAGGGTGGGTTTAGGTAGAAGTCTTTTTTAAGGATAAAAAGTCACCAATGACTGCCTCCCGATCTGGACGAAGAGGCAGGGTGTGTCACACTTTTATTGACTAAAACCCATCTGTGTTTCATCATTTATCCTTCTTATTCCGAGGCCGCGGTAACTCTTTCGAACAATTCTGCAACCCCGGCAGGCAAGGGCCCCCTAGCGGGCCCCCATAATTTTGATGACTACTCTTTGAGGCGTGCGTGTAACACGTAACACGCCGTCTACACGGGTCTAGGGGCCCGCGCCTACGGTGGCCACCCCGACGCCCGGAGCGTCTTCTGCGACGACTGGGGCGTAAGGGCTGTAAGAGCCTTGAGGTCCGCCTTTCTCTCGCGCGTCCCGACACCTCTTTCAATTGCATTACTGATTCGTAGAAAAAGGTGTCTGCTTCCTATTCCTCCTCGCTCCGGACCATGGATTGGAACAGGGCTGGGTGCGAGAAGTCACCGCCTATCGAACCTACGAGGACACGGCGGGCCTCTGCCCAAGCGAGGCAAACCTCCACCGTGCCCTTATAGCGATCCTCAGACCCGGACGTTTCCTCCCGGTTGATAGAAGTTCAACATTCGCTTTGGCTCCATCCAGAGTGAGAGGAATCACTTAATGGATTCCCATCGAAACAAAAAAAATGTTTATTGTGGTGAGTTTGATTTCCAGCGGGCCTAGACAAAATCCATTTTCTGTAAGCGTTAACGCCAACGGAAAAATTAAATTGCATGGAGTTGACATTAGCTAACCACATGTCACGTGATTGTCACGTGTTAGTAAATGTCAAGTCCATACAATTTCATTTTTCCGTTGGCGTTAACGCTTACAGAAAATGGATTTTGTCTAGGCCCGCTGAGAGGAAAGAAACACACAAAGATTGGCAAAACTTAATGTATTTAAGTGACGGATTTATACTTCGCATGTATTAGTTTAAACACCCGAAAGAAGAAGATCTAAGGCTTAATAACATAAAGTTTACCTTATCATAGCATATTTTTTGGAGGGATTTTTAGAGAGAATCGTTTTAAAGACCATGTAGGTTAGGTTGTTTTGAATGGTGTATCGATATATTAATAATTGAGTAGACGAATTATTTTTAGATTATAATGTACTTATTTACATAATTATATTAAGTATAATAGCATTTTTCCTGTGGAGTGAAATTGACAGTGCGTATACGTACTGTATCTTGTTATCTACGATCATCTTTGTAAAACTTTGGGCGTAAACGACATATTATCGAGACTACCTACAATTTACATACTTCATAACAAAGTTTAGTCGCAGGTTATAGTATTACGTGGCAATAAAATTAGATGAAATTTTGTGTTGACTTCCTTAATAATTTGAGGATAAAAGTTTTACGTAATTTATCACAATTTTTTTTAATAAAGCGTTTATTCCTGTGGGGTTATTACGGTTTTGGTTTGGTTTAGGATGAACTTCTTTTTATGCCGACTGTTAATAGGTATTAAGGAACCTATGGAGATTACATTTTATTTTCAACCGACGATAAAAAAAGGAGGAGGTTATCAATTCGACGCGTATATTTCTTTTCTTTTTGTTTTTTTTTTTTTATGTATGATCACCGATTACTCGAAGACGGCTGAACCGATTTGGAAAATTCTTTATTGTTTGAAAGGGTATACTTTGAAATTGGTCCCATTGCCACCAAGTCAGGATCTGATGATGGGATCCTGGAGAAATCGAGGGAACTCTTCAAATATTATAGGCATACCTCTATAGGTGTGCCTATAATATTTGAAGAGTGCGTATTTTTTATAGTTACTTGTGTAGTTGCATTCGAAAAGCACCATTTGTGAAGTGGACCTGATGATGAAGACCACAGATGGCCACTGGAACTACTCAACCTAAATATACATATATAACTCAAAGGTGACTGACTGACTGACATAGTGATCTATCAACGCACAGCTTAAACCACTGGACGGATCGGGCTGAAATTTGGCATGCCGGTAGGTGTTATGACGTAGGCATCCGCTAAGAAAGGATTTTGCGAAATTCCCACGAGTTCGGGATTTACATGGCAAAAACTTCCCACGCGGGCGAAGCCGCTGGCACAAGCTAGTATTGTATAAGTAGGAATAATAGGTGTTTCATGGGTTCCGCTTCGATTACTGGAATATGGTTATTAAGCACAATAAGCTCATCACAATGCATATGGTGAAGTGAAGCTGATGGTGAAGTACCAGGAGAACTCCCCAGCATTGGGAAAAGCAATGTTTTGTAAAAGGTTATAAATAGTTCAGATTTAGGCTTTTATAACTAGGTAAATTATAAATCGACCAACTAAAAAGAGTGAAATAAAAACTTTTTACCAAAAAAATTAAACCGACTTCCAAAAAACACTGCAAAGTGAAAAATAACTTTAATTTCGGAAGTCGGTGCCAAAAACGAAAATACAAAACTAAAGACACCGACTACTTCATCTTAATACCAATGCTGTGAAAGACGAATAGCTAAAAACGCACCATCATAGTTATTTAAACGGACAACCAATTTCAAGTCTAATATAGACAAAAAAGAAGTAAGATCTATAGACATTCGTGATTTTTTTGCTTAAGTACCTATTATATTGCTCGTACTACATACCGACGATAGTTTTACGAAAGGCTATAAAGAAGTTAGCGCTTTATGGCCGAGGACGCACTAGTTAAGAGAGGATCTATATAATAATTTTTCTGCAAACAATGACAGTTTTATATTTGTGTAGTGTACCTACATAGATGTTAGGACAGACAGTAATGTCCAATACTTATGTAGCATCATATATGTTAATTAACGAGGTGTGTCGCATTATACATGCCTTGCTATTATTTTATTTATGAACATTTAATGTCCACAGTAAACACGCAGGCTTATGTGAAAAGTGTAATTTTTAAAAGTGAACGTAATGAAATGTTGACCTAATAAGTTGTTAGTTACGGCCGGGCAAAGGAAAAGGTTTTTGTGTGTAAGCTTCATAAAATGTAGGCCAAGAGCTATGTTTACATCTATTTATGAATACTAAAAAGAGACTCGGTTATAAGTTTCGGTCTAAAAGCAGGCTTGCGTTGTGATTTTTATGATTTTCTCAGTTTTAAATGAAGCAATGGTCGCCTAGTTGTGTCAATTTTATTTTTCAGATCATAATTAAATAAAATGTTAGGTTTGGACGTAAAATATAAACATTGACCGTGTGTCATACTCCTCCGCCTGAGTTGTTTCTGTTAAAAGCGCTCTAAGTTTTCGCTTCGCGTATTAATAATATTATGTATCTAGAGACTGTTATACACAGAGTGTTTTTTTAAACCCGTTGACCTGAGAGCTGTATTTATAATATCGCAAAAACATTATTAAAGTTTTACATTTTCGCTATTGTCATATTTTTTTAATGAGCGATCGCATTCGCATCAGTCGCAAACTGTCAAAAACTATTTTAATATCCCCGAAATTTTAGTTTTGACGAAGTGCTAGCATTACCTATAGTAAAACTTAAAACAACTCTTTTTTATCACCAGAACTGACCTTTAGAACCCGTTTCTTCTAGAACAAGGTCACAAGTCAAACATTATTCTTTACACCCGACTCCTCCGAAATTGCTTTCCCGAACAATAAAACGAATGCGACAATAACCGAGCAACTTATAAGCATCGAAACTTCAACTGTGAAAGTTTCGAAGTTAATCTCAACAAAACATATGTCATTAGAGAATCAACGTCTTCGCGAGTGTGACGCAATCAGTGTCTGGTAACTCGTAGGTTTCTTATTTGTTTTCTCATGTTTACGAACACAATGATTATTGTTATATTCGAGATGACGACGTGTTTGTTTTTCCTCGTGTATCGCTCACTGAGAGTGAAAGTGACTTAGCTTCTGGTATAAGGTATTTATTTATATACAATTACACGTATAGAAATTTATATTATAGATAAGGTTAATCATGCGGGCTTGCGGGTGGCGACCCTGGTCGCTGCCCCTGGGCAGGGGCGTTGAAGAATACTTATGTGTTCCCGCAGCCCCCGGCGAATGTGTACGAGGCAACACGGGGTTATTTTAGTCAGTAAGAGTTTGACATTCCCCTTCGCCCGCCACAGGGCAAAAAAAAATAAAAATAAAAGGTTCTCAGGTGCCTCGTGTTCCATGCGCGTCTCAAAGCAACAGCAAAGCAGCATTGACGGGGTCCGGCCCATTGCCTACCGCAGAAATGTTCTAACGAGATACCGCAACCCCGGAATTTAAGGGCAATTGAACGAACAGGGTGGGTTTTTAGACAATAGTTGTCTGACACAGGAAGTGTCAGTGTCCGCTTCACCATGGGCATTAATTTGATGATACCCTCTGAAAAAATAAGATTAACTTATCATTATGCTTCGACATTCGGCCTTGCAGTAAAAGATATCATTTAGATAAGTTGTAACATTATGATAGAGTATGTTCGAATTGACTTAAATATTTAGTGGGTACTCCCAGAAAGATCGCTGTGACATTAATCAAAACTACCCTCCTTGAAGAAAAACAGCTCGGTCACGATGTCATACTGCAGTTTATCAGGCAGTAGTTCTACTTTGTTTGCAGTTTTCATTTCAAACTTTTTGTACACCACAATTATCTTTTGTTTAAATATTTATTATTCTTGGGATATTTGTGAGAAGATAAAAAAGTAGTGTCGTGTCAATTTAATAAAAATACATACATATAATATAATGTATCTTGTGATGGGTGTATAGGCTGTCCGTTTCTTACTACTATATGACCTTTATTACCCAAATGGTATTACAGCTGGCTAATTAGAGTCAGTTCATAGTAAAATCAACAGTAGGTACTGAAATTTTGAGATCCTTCATTCTTAGTGTACAATATATCGAGTCTACTAAGCTCTGAAAATTCTAGGTTTCTGGTTCTGGATGGCTATAGATCAAGGTATACACTTTCTATACAAAGAAAGAAAGTCTCTGAATTTTTTTATAGAAAGTTTAAAGTCTGCTTATAGACATTGACCACTCTTGACAATTATTATGACTGCCTCTGACAGCTGCAATGTTCTGAAAGAGAGACGGAGCTATACAAAACGTATAGCACTATCTCCTTTCATCCACGGACAATGCAAAATGGAATAGGCATATTACTAGCATTCTCGACTCGCTGAAAAC
Source organism: Tholera decimalis (assembly GCA_943138885.2). Taxonomy (NCBI): domain Eukaryota; kingdom Metazoa; phylum Arthropoda; class Insecta; order Lepidoptera; family Noctuidae; genus Tholera; species Tholera decimalis. The sequence continues at coordinate 31,667,521 of OW964555.2, forward strand.
GCTTTGTTCTGTCCATATTACACTGCAAGATCTAAACTGGACTAAGTCAAAATTTTGATTTTTTTAGGAATCTCCATTCGAGGTCATATTTTATAACGAAATTTTAATATTCGGTTCAAAGTCATGACACCTTAATTGATTAATATTTGAGTCTATCTGCTAAGCTGATTAGTCGTGCATTTAGTCACAGAGTATTCTAATGTAAGAATAACTAAAATCCCAAATTTTGAGTTGACTCAGTTTGCATCTAGCGGTACGATATATTAGAGAAATCTCCGATGATCTGAATAACAGTAATGTATTGTACGATTTATGGAGCGAACATCTGAACTATATTAAGACTTGTACAAATTACCGAGACTTGTCAGTTTCGAACAACTTTGTTAGATATTTCCAGGTAATTTTCGTGTGTAACGTTCCAAAACGTTCTACACGTGTTTCTTAAAATATTGTACATACATATATGTATTTCGGTATACCGCATAGGTATCTAACGCTGTGTAAAAAGATTATCATTCACCTTTTTTTGTGTGTGGCATCTCGCAGGTCAACCTCTGAGGTTGTCGGCTGCTTAACCGGGCTTGCCTGTGGTTGCCTTAATTAATAAATCAATTAAAGCCTCCAGCCAGGGCTTATTAGAAAACTTACAAACTAGGCGACTACACGCTAAGGGCACCCCCTGTGGGGTACGGACCTCGGCTTAGGGCGTCGCAGTGGGAGGGCAGCTAGGGACAGGCTGGATCATATCATTTTTATTATTAATAAAGGAATTTAAAGCTACTGGCTCAGCGTCGCGGGCTGGCTCTGGCAAGGGTCGGGGCGGACTATTACGGGGACGTCGCGGCGGGCCTCGGCGGTGAGGACGGAAGGACGGTCGGTTTTTGTTTTTGTGTGCCACTGTACTTGTTTCCCTACGGCTCTCTTGGAGCAGGGTGATTGCGTCATCGGGAGTGACAAGGGTATGCCTTGGTCGGCGAATCTTAGAGATACGCGAGGGTTCGTATTGGGCGGCCGATACGATAAGGGGATTCCTATGTTGGATTGCAGTATCAAAGAAACGCTTGGAGACACGTTTCATGAACTGCTGGATGGTGGGCATCTTGAGGTCTACGTGAAGAAGCTCATTTCGAACATAAAAGGGGGCTCCCGTGACTCTACGGAGGAATCGGTTTTGAAGGGTCTGCATCTTGTGGAGGAGGTAGGGCTTTGCGTGTGCGAAAACAACGCAGGCGTAGGTCATGATGGGACGGATGACCGCGGTGAAAATACGCAGCTTGCACCTGAGTGATAACTTGCTGCGGGAGCTAAGAATGAAGTGGAGCCTACCTAGAGCGAAAGCGGCGCGCGAACGTGCCTGCTTTATGTGCTCAGCGAAGGAAAGGTGTTTATCGAGGACCACGCCTAAGTATTTGGCTTGCTTTTCCCAGGGGATCGGCTTGCCGTACATGGTAATCGGACGGGGGGAGGGTGGGTTTATCCGCGGCTTAGAAAAGAGGACTGCCTGGCTTTTGTCTGGATTGACTTCGATTCTCCATTTCCGGAACCACTTGGCCAGAGTGTTTGCGGAAGTTTGGAGAGTGCGAGCGATGGCATCGGGTTTAAGACCGGTATAATAGATAGCCGTATCGTCGGCAAATAGGGCTAGCTGAGTATTTTTATGCTTGGGGATATCGCTAGTGAATAGCGTGAAAACGAGGGGGGATAGTACGGAGCCTTGAGGAACTCCTGCGCGAATGGGATGGGGGGAGGAAAGCTCCCCCTCAATTCGGTAACGAAAGGTGCGATTCGATAAAAAGTCCCGTAGGATGAGCACGAGACGGTCAGGCACGCCGAGTTGGTATAGCTTATAGATTAAGCCATTGTGCCAGACTTTGTCGAACGCTTTCGCTATGTCGAAGAATAAGGCTCCCGTTATTGCGCCCCGTTGGAAGCCGGCGCTGACGTGTTCTATGATGCGGTGGACTTGTTGGATACATGAGTGTTCGGTTCTAAATCCAAACTGCTCATTGGGTATAAGACTCTTTGCTTCGGCAAAATCTTTGAGCCGCTTATATATAAGCCTTTCATAGATTTTACCAAGGACGTTGAGTAAGCTAATGGGACGGTAGCTAGACGGGTCAGACTTGGGCTTGCCTGGTTTGGGAATACCTATGACGGTGGCCTGTTTCCAGGTTGCGGGGAACATATTATTGCTCAATGCACCATTGAAGATGGCAGTCATTAGCACTATAAGCTGGGCGGGGAAAAGTTTGAAAACCCTATTGGTGATGCCGTCGGAGCCAGGGGCTTTTCGCGGTTGGAGACTTTTAATGATATCCTGGACCTCATCAGGAGTGATGGGGGCCAGTGGATTATCGGGATCTTCGACGGGCGGAAGGGAAGTTCTACGTTCGACTTCGGCGTTCACCATATCGAGGTGGGCTTGGTCTACTGGTTGAGAGCTGGGAGTACACTGGGACTCTAGGCTGTCGGCTAGGCATTCTGCTATTTCAGAGTTATCGAAGGCGACACTCTTATCGGGACGAATGAGAGGAGGCATTGTGGCCTCTTCAGTGGATCGTAACTTCCTCTGAAGCTGCCAGAAGGCAAGATGGGTGGGCTCAAGTTCGCTCAGCATCTTGTCCCAGCTCGCATTACGCTGCTCGGTAATGCGTTTCCTTACAGCACGCTGTAAGTTGCGCATGTGAGCTTTGTTTGCGGCGCAGGGAAAAGCGCTGTACGCACGGATGGCTGCGTTCTTCTCGGTTATCAGATTCCGTACATCGTCCGGGAGTTTCCAGCGGTGGTCTTCCACTACAGGAACTTCCCTTGAACAATCGTTCAGGACGGATTGTACGTGATTTGTAAGCGAGTCGATCGCCGCCGTCGTGTCAGCGACTGAGACTATGTGGTCAGGAATGGTGTCCAATTGAGGCGACGTGGTGGATTTCAGTTTTTCACTTACTTTCCTCCAGTCGGTGATCAATTGGGTCGGAGGAGGTTGGGTAGGATCATGGTTACCCGAGCGGGAACCTAGGTGTAGGATAACGGGACGGTGATCCGAGTTGAGCTCGTGAAGCGCTTCTATGGAGTGTAAACGGAGGTTTACATTCTTTAGGAGCGCCACATCGAGGACATCGGGGTTATGGTTAGGGTCGTGTGGGTAGTGGGTGGGAGTCATCGGAGCGATGACGTCGTAGTTTAGGGTCGCGCCTAGGTTATACACGATTCTGCCTCTGGCATTTGTCGTGTTGCTGTTCCAAGCGGGGTGTTTGGCGTTGAGATCGCCCGCTAGTAAGACGGAGTCACTCAGGCCGAAGAGAGTCGTGAGATCGCTGGTGAGCGCGATAGGATCGTCTGAAGCAAGAGACGCGACCGATGGTGGGGGATGGTAGGCAGAGATGATGGTTATCGGAGGATGACCAGTCATGCCTAGTCGACAGGCAGAGTACTCTAGGTGAGAGAGAGGCGCGGGTGGGATTATCATTCACCTGTGTTCTGTAATGTAGTTATATGGATTCTGAATAATTTACTTGAGGAAAAAACAATTTCTGTACTCCTCTTGTTGTCAAATTGACTGTCGGGTGATTCCTCACTTACATACGAAATGTAAGATATAAGTACATACATCTTTCGAAAATGTATTAGGAAACATATTTATGCATGAATCCCAAAAGGAAATAAATTAGGTTTACGGTACATTTGACAACACAGTTGGCGCAGAGGTTGAGCGATTGACGGCTGTACCGCGTGTCGTGGGTTCGATTCTTGCACCGGAAAAAAAATTGTAAGACCTACAGATAGTTGTTACGGATCAGGGTGTTTGTAAAAAATCACTCACGATACAGAAGAAACCCCTAGGATGGGCCTACGTTTAAGAAAATCGGTGTATACTGTTGTTATTAAAATTGACTATCACTAATATCGATTAAAATTATTTTGGAGGAAAAGAAATATATTTACAGAAATAGATTTAATCGATCAAAAATACTTTTTTTTAAACTCATTCTAACTAAACACAGTAGTTGTGTTCGCAGGAACACTAGGGTTTTGTGTCTCCTCTTCAACATCTTACACAACCCGTCTTACCCTTCCTACCTGCGTGAGCGCTTTTCTTACGCTCGTTCTAGCGACGCACGGTGGGCTGAAAATCGGCTTTCATAGACTTAGGCATTTTATTTTGCAAGTGCGAGTTTTTTTGCCGGATATCACTTCTATTAGTTATAACAATATACAAAAATGACACCAGAATTGATTCTGCACAGAAACGAAGGAATTATAATTTTTTTACGAAAATTTTGTATGGAGCTAGTATGAAAAATCGAAATATCTCTAAAACGGCAGCGATAACCGTAATATCCTTATAGGGGGTTATAGTACAAATTATTTATGATTTTTTGACATACGTTACATAATGGTAGTAGATGCCTTTTTTTTAAAAAATCGTCAAAATATTTTTATTTATTTTTACATATTTAAACGTTCCTTTTAGTGTTTAAGTTGAAGAATTCAGAGCTTTAACAACTCTTATCATAAAATAGCATCACCCCTATAGACCTGAAGGACTAGACAGAGGTGTGTAGTGTCTTGTTGATCTTGTAAGATTTCCAACAATACCAAATAGTTGAATATCAGTGTCAAAGTGCCCATGCTGTCGCTTCTTTTTGAAAGATAGGGGAATGAAATTGTTAATTGATCATACCCTAAAAGTATGATTACAACAGAACCGGACACATAATAATAATAATATCCTTATAGGGGATTATAGTACTAACATTATTTATTTTAACATATGAAACTGTTCAAAACGATCCATGAACTGTGTCAAAGTTAAGAACATCGTTAGGAAGCATGCTTTTTCCCCAAATATTAAGAATATGTGAAAAAAAAAAGACTGTATATAAACTTTTTATTGATAGGTAATTTAAATAAAACAGAAGTAACAAAAATAATATCTAATAAATTCAATTATACAAAATACATATTTGAAACTATAATTTATGAAATTATTAACTAAACATATTGGTACAATAAACTAACATAAATAACAAAAGAACATAAAGAAAAATAATTAAATTTTACAAATTTTCTTTACAACTTTCGTTGTCGGACTCCAATTCCGAGTCAGAATCCAGATCGGATATACCTACAAACTCGAACTCAGTTTCCGGAAACTGTATTAGGTCGAGAGTTTCAGCAAAAAAGGTTGTCTTCCTTTTGGCATCTAACTTCGGCCTTTGTGCACTTAGAAAAGGATCCGAAGAAATAACAAGCATATTTAGGATATCTTGATTAGAATCTTGCCTGCTTCTTTTCCGCGAATGATGTTCCCGGAACCTCCTAAAATCTTTGTTTCGAGACTCTGAGGCTTCTTCCGAGAGAGTCCCAATCGGGACAATATCATTTTTTTCGATTATGTCAGCTCCGTGTATTAATAGTTTATGTACGGTTGATGACATGTAGTACCAGTCGTATAATTCCACGTACTTTTCTGCTGTTTTGCGAGCAAAATCATTAAATTTGATGACATCGATCTTCTCACCAGATGTTATTGCTTGCAAAATAACAGCAAATCTTTTTATCAGGTTTTGATCCAACCCAGTAATAGCTGCAGTTTTATTGGGAAACTCGAAAAACTTCCTTGCGGTATTCCCGTCATTGGTAGTTCCCGAGCCTTGTTTTACTATATCAATTAACAGATTGAGCTCCTCTTTAAATTTATTTTGAATGTTTTTTTTTCTGTTTTGTAACATATCTTTATGCTCATTACTTCTTGCTGCCCACTGTTTGAAGTCAAGTCTGTACGCAATGTGTAACAGACATTCCATGCAATTTATACGGGCATGTAGGGATGATAGGCCAAATTCATATATGTCAGAACACACAGTTTTTGATGTTACAGCATCTAAGTGGTTCATTTCTGTTGGTTTTGCTAAGCACAGGTAGCATGATGCATTTGATCTAGCTTCAGAAAGGTACGTGCAGACTTTTGCGTCGATCATTGTCATCATTAGTTTATGAGTCACCCTGTTACTATTAATGCACTCTGTGGGGTTAAGGGCCTCAATTTCCTCATCCATTTTTCTTTTGTTATCAATGACAACTGCATGGCTTTCTTTTACAAAAGTGAACTGAACCGGACGACAATAAAAAGTTGAGCATGGTTTCGGGTTTGTCCATATAGTATTATCTCCATCTGTCAGTTTCAGTGGCACCAAGGAGGTCATGAAAATGCTTGAATCATCATGCTCGCCGTCCATTTTCTGCTTGTATCGGCTTTGATTGGAAGCACCATCAAATCCCCACTTCGATATCAGCTTTAACTGCTTATTTTCCACATTATCAGAAAGACTTTGAAGAATCCGCTTCACCGTGATGTCAAGTAAAGCTTGAAGTGTAATTCTAGCTGATGAATCCGTAACTGATACTGATTGATTAGGAGGGTAGCATGCAAGCTTAGTTTGTTGCAGTTTATAGTAGGATGGGTAAATATCCTTAGCACCTTCCCGAATGGCAGTCTCTCGCAACGTAATATATTGCCACTTTGAAAGCTTAAGTGAAAGAAGCAATCCAAGTGCTTTCTCTGGTGTAAATATTACTGTTTTCTTAATGCTTTCCTTGATTTTAACGGCAGCTTCTGGATTTTTGATCATATAATTGATTACAGATGCGATATCTTCATAACCTTCTTCTTTTAAACGTGCTGCAGCTGCATATGCCAATTCACAGGAATCCTCGCCTATGTGCTCACTAGATCTTCTCTTTTTCTGTTTGCTTCCCAGATCTTTGAATGGTTTTCGGGACCTTTTTGTCATTGTTCCAACAGTCGATGATGTCGAAGGTTCTGGAGAGACTGAGCGTGCTCTTGGTATCTCATCAACAGTTGGTTCTTGATTTATTAAAGTTTGCACGCAACTCGGCCAATCAATATTTGCTTGCAACCACTCTCCGTACGTATTTCTAAACTTATCAAAGAATCGTTTAGATTTCTGCCACCTGTTTAAAGCAGCTCGCGTGAATCTCCGGCAAAATTCTTTGAGAGTTACTTGATCTTCGGCAGAAAGGCAATCGCATAAGCGGGACACAATTGCACTAAACAATACTCCATGATTAAATGAAGGACACTCACTTTTTAGAAGAACAAACAAATCTAAGTTGGTGATTAAACTTTCCATTCTAAGATTTTGTAGTCGCAAAGCAAATAGTTTTAGTGTTAGCAGTTACACGGTTGTGAACAATCTAAATTATGGAACAAAATTATAGCCCTTTTATTGTATAAAGTCAATAATTAGTTAACTACCCTCATTAAAGTTATAAAAGATATGATAATAAAAATTTATAATCGTCAAAAACATTTCGTAGAACTCATAGTAGAACTAATCAACATTAGCAAATCACATTAGCTCACTAATTATAAAAAGGTGAATGCAGTTCTTAGTTGGTATTGTTGCGAGATATTTCAAATCATTTAATCACTTAATAGGCTCATTAGAATCAGAAGACTACAACCATCATTCTAATTACTTAATTACTTGTCATCAGACTCATTAGATGACTACACAATATGTTATTTTGTATTTTGAACGTATGCAAGGTTTTAAAATTCCTTTTGTGTCGATATTATTATGTGTCCGGTTATGTTGTAATCATACTTTTAGGGTATGATCAATTAACAATTTCATTCCCCTATCTTTCTAAAAGAAGCGACAGCATGGGCACTTTGACACTGATATTCAACTATTTGGTATTGTTGGAAATCTTACAAGATCAACAAGATACTACACACCTCTGTCTAGTCCTTCAGGTCTATAGGGGTGATGCTATTTTATGTTAAGAGTTGTTAAAGCTCTGAATTCTTCAACTTAAACACTAAAAGGAACGTTTAATATGTAAAAATAAATAAAAATATTTTGACGATTTAAAAAAAAAAAAGGCATCTGCAACCATTATGTAACGTATGTCAAAAAATCATAAATAATTAGTACTAAAACCTCCTATAAGGATATTACGGTTATCGCTGCCGTTTCAGAGATATTTCGATTTTTCATACTAGCTCCATACAAAATTTTCGTAAAAAAATTATAATTCCTTCGTTTTTGTGCAGAATCAATTCTGGTGTCATTTTTGTATATTGTTATAACAAATAGAAGTGATATCCGGCACAAAAACTGGCACTTGCAAAATAAAATGCCTAAGTCTATGAAAGCCGTTTTTCAGCCCACCGTGCGACGTACCGTGTAGATCACACCTTAGATCCCTCCTTAAATCTCATCCTCATAAAACTAGCTACTACTCTTATTCCTTCTCTGTCCATGCTGTAAGATTGTGGAACTCACTTCCGCCTAGCATTCGTGATTTAAAAACTATATCTTTATTCAAATGTCGATTAAAAGAGCATTACCTTTCCTCTTAACTGTGTTAATTATTTATTTATATATTTATATTATATGTTTATATATTCTTACATTATGTATTTATTTAAGTATATGTTATTTTTATTGCATTATAAGTATATGTAGGTATATCTAATATTTTAGTTTTAGACTTCACATATTAATTTTTATTTCTCTTCTTGTTCTCACACACTATTGTCTACATTTCTTTTTCACTTCTCCTTTCGCAGGTCTGCTGGAAGAAATTTCTTAAGAAATAAGCAGTACCCTTGTACTCAAATATTATAATTATGTTGTCCTATTATATTTTACTGTGTGTACATAAATAATAAAATAAATAAATAAATAAACCTTATCTATTTATTGCAGCACTTCTTCTGGACACCCTGAAGGTGATACAACGGGCAGTATGCAACGACGAGACAGTAGCCCTGGCATGTCCCAGAGGTACCACCATCAGCATCCAAGTGGCGCAGTACGGGAAGGCTGGTGAGGAGCAGGGCTGCCCAGCTTTAAGCAACGAGGAAATCGAACAAACTAGGAACTGTAAAAGACCTAATGCTATGCAGGTTGGCAGTTTTATACGATTGTAATTATATTTCATGTATAAGAATGTTGAAAGAAACGTTCCCAATGCTAGGACACAGACTTCATCACTACGAGAGACAATGGGCACAGGGGCCCAGTGCGGGCTGGTAGGTGTCTTCGGGTTTTTGGCCCTTACTTTTTTTTTATTGAAAATAGGTTCGCGTTTGACCACTATCTCACCTGATGGTAATGAATGATCGATGATGGATCACGCTTACCTACCACCTACCCACCTAACCACTATCTAACCTATTCACTCATGACTTATGACTCCTAGGTTATAGCTATCGGGAAACACAGACTCCGGCAGGAAATTCCACTCCTTAGCCGTACGCACAATCTTTTTTTTTCTGGGTTGGAAAATCATCGAATAACTTCTCCTAGTAATAACCTCTCTAGCTTTGGGTTAAGCGGAAGGGAGTCTCAGACTTCTACTGACTAAAAACCCACCCTGTTCCTTCAGCTGCCCGTAAGTTCCGGGGCCGCGGTATCTTGTTCTAGGACATGCTAGTAATCTCACGATGTTTTCTGTCGTAGTTTTGAAAGCAGTAGTGATAGCTAAAATTAAACAGTCATGAGCTTTGTGTGGGTTTCAATCCATGACTAACTCGTGAGTCTGCCTGCCACTGAACCATGAACCATGAACCGCTGCTGACGCGGACGGTGTAATACTGCGGGAATAATACAGGCTGATTACTGATTACGAAACAAAACTAACCAAGTACGTCTCGAACCCGCATAGGAAAGGTTTCATAACAAGAAAAAGTCACGTTTCATTAATTTTATGATATTATTATGAAATCTATGAATTGACATTTTAGCTCCTTTCGTTTTTAAATTTTTACATGATTTGTTAGAAATACTAAGATCACATGGTGAATACAGATCGGTCGATCAATCGGTGATGTACTGGTGGATAAACGTATTGACTGAAAAACCTTAGTTGAGTTTTGGTAATCGTGATGAAAGGATTTGAGAGCTAGACTCTGAGTTACCGAATACTAGCTCATGGTATGTCGGGCGTTTGGAATCGTAATACGTTGTATTTATGTTCTTTTCATGCACCCCAATTTCAAACAGCCTTAGTAGGTTTGTGTTAGTTACGAAACATTGATTATGAAAAAAAGGCTAAGCTGATAAGCGCTGATTGTGAAAAGTCACCTTCATCAAATTTTTTTTTTCCGAGGGAACCTTTAAAAGGTGCCTCGACTTTTAATGGAAAGATCAGCGAGTGTGGGATTTTTACTTCACTAAATCCCCCGGTTCCTGCTCCTAGTCAGCTCATATAATGGGACCTATTTTGCGCAAAAACTCAGAACTGGAACAACTATCTGATTATGTAGGCCATACAAACATTTGTGCCGGGAATCGAACCCGCGGCACACAGCATAGCAGCCGTTCGCTCAACCACTGCAATTCCTGAATTTCTTTATCTGAAATACCTACACTTGAATGCAAAATATCTTCTTCTTCTTAGTCGTTTCAATCTTGGCAGAGTGGTCTTGATCGTAATTTTTGTTGTGTGACTTGCCTCACAATCCCAAAGACAGTTATTGTAATATGTACTACTAAAAAAAGGCAGGAATACTGAATACTCCAAATATGTTGGATGTTATTTCAATGAAGCTGTCAATTTTCCATTCAGTTATCAAGTATAAACCCCTTATTGAAACATTAGGATTCGATTACACTCTCCGTTCGCATTGTAGTTTGGCCCACAAATTCATTGGTTCGACCATATAATGCATTCTGATTGGCTAGCGCAGCCTGAATTCCAATTAGGTAAAATGTAGTGTCAGCTTGCATGCGGTGTGTATGCGGACAGAAAACAAATGTACCGTCCCCTTTATGTTCTAAAGTATTTAAATTTTGGAAGCTTTTAAGAGAAATCTCTATTGTTTGCTTGTCACATTTAACCCGACTACCAAGTAGATAATTATCTTTCAAATCCATCCAAAGATTGTATGCAAAAGACTTTTTAATGACTTTTAATAAAAAGGATTTTTTAAATAAATGGTCCCCTATAGGTCGAAATAAAACCAACCTGTAGGTCGAAATAAAACCAACATTTAGTTAAATTTAAAAGTTAGTATGCTTTGGTCACTATTTCTCCTTGAAAACTGTGACTGCCCCAAATCTCAATCTCCTCCATCCGCTTAATTTTAGTAAAATGGGGTACTTTTATAGTTTTTCTTCACTTATTAAAAGTTTTATATAAACAACCACACCATACAGATACACATACTCATAAATCATACATACCTACAAAATTACACCTACATTCACTCTCGATTTAATTGTAATCTGTATACTTCATAACTGGCGTAACTTTTAAGTTACGCCAGTAAGTAACAGTTTAATATTTTATACCAGTAAGCTGTGAAGCTACCTTTTATAAATAAATAACTGAAAGTGACTCTAACTCTACAAATTGGCTTAAAGGAACACGGTAGTCGCATACATAAAATTATTCCATTAATTAAAAACGATAAGATTTGATTACACCGACATTGTTGTACACTCTGTAAGCCTTTATTCTAATTTGTTAATAGTATATATAGGATGGATTTCTAAACCTAAGTTTTGTTGAAAAAATATTGTGGATTTTGTGCACAACTTTATCACTGTAGGTACTTCAATTTTAAATCACGAACAAATTATAAATCATGATTTAAGTTGCTAAAGTAAGAATAAAGTACAGCAGGCTAAATAAGAACCTTAAACCTAATATAAACTGCTTCTAACGTTAATGTATCTAACCTTAGACTTGCCATAAAAAGCACCTTAAAAATTCGGAGGGAGTCTATTCATATAACCTTATTTGCAAAAGTGCCGAAATTACGGATGGCTACAGACTATAACAAGCACTTAACATCAGGTGGGTCACTGGCCGTTTGTCATCCTTTGACATAAAAAAAGAAAGATGTCTTTAATAGGAAACATTACGTCCTCTTTCGCACTTAAAGCGATATTTTTCATAGATATGCTTCCTAAAGTTGATGATGTATGTTACGTTATCCTTAGGGAAAGGAAAATTTATTTCTTTTGAATTATTATTTTGAGATTTACTGCTTTTTGAGTCGATGATTATTTAATATTGTACAGATTTTAAATCATACAATAATACAATTTTTCTGTAACAAAGATGATTATTTATTGACGACATTGATTGCGTGTAAAAACCTATATCAATGTTAATTGTATTTTTTTAATTTGTACTAGTGTTGAGGCACTGAAGATCGCAGGAAGTGGAGGCGCATCGCAAGGACTGCTTTATCTAGAGAAAAGGCATCATCGTCAACTACGATCATTCTATCAAGAATGTACGACTAAGGAGGAGGACTGTTTATTAATATCCAATAATCCACAATTAGATAGATAAAAACTTTTATTGGACAACACAAAAGCACAGTTAGATACAAAATTATAGACATCATTTAAAAAGGAACAAGAATATAAAATCAATAATAATTAAAGAGCATTAGTTGGGGGGACGGAAATAACGAAAAAAGCAATAGTAATAATAATCTCAGCAACCTTTCACCCAGCAAAATTGTAAATACATACATTACCAAGCTTCTCGAGCATATTCAAATTGATTAACTAAAACCTTTTTCTTCTAGTACTCATTACTGCAGACGGTCGTGGAAGCTTGCCAAAAGAAACCCCAGTGCAAGTTCAGTACCCTGCCAATGGCGGGTCTTGTGGACCCCTGTCCTAGGCAGAGCAAGTACGTCGAGGTCGCATATAAATGTCGTCCGTGTGAGTATTGAAATGTATAATTACTTACAGGCTTAGTCTAGCTGTGTCCGCGGCTTTGCTCGTAAGAAAAGTTCATGTTACTGAGGAATAATGTTGCCTTTTATAGCTGAAAGAATTTACAAAATTGGTTCATGAGATATAGAGATTACTTCTTACAAACTTTATAATATTAATACCAGCCGCGAGCCACGTCAGCTTCGCTCCTGTAAACTTTATCACGATAAAAACATAACCCGCCTTCTTTTGCGGTTAGGTAAAAAGTCTTTACCTTTCCTCAAATTTTGAACCACTTCCATACCAAATTTAATCCAAATTTAGACGAACACGACGACGACTATACGATTAGCGCGCTTAAACAAACAAACATTCACGAGTTAGAGTATAGATAAGTATAAAATAATAATCACAAGCTTAGTGTTAATACTAATTCGCGGATATTTTTTTATTAAAGCTCTCTATATAAAGGCTTTGTCTATAAAGAGACTTTAAAATCCTCTAATCTACTTTTGCATTGGATAACGGCGTGAGTTGCATTTATTATGTAAGTACATATATGTATTTTATAAGCCAGTAAATATAATCATACGTAGAAAATTTTTCCTTAATAAATATATAAATTCATGTAGACAGTTTTAAGAGAGATATATGGAAAGACCGGCTAAGTTAGAAACGACGTACTTACTCGGTGTGTACGCATGCTGTGTGTTTGCGTGCAAACGCAAAGGGTTCTGAATTAATCATATTTGTTTACCATGTTATTTTAAAACCTCTTACAGGTTTTTTTTATGAAACCTCAAAGAACTATTTCCTTCTCTTTATGTTCAAGGTTTCTTGTATGCCTTTTATTTAAATTAAATGAATAAAGTTAACAATATTTTAATTTACAAATTACATATGAATTCATTCAGTAAATTATACTGTAAATTATAAATTTGTGTGTGAAATGGTGATTGTGAGTGATGTGGTAATGTGTGGTGTTTTTTGAGATAATAATTAATCTGTTTAGCCGTTTAAAGATCATCAACTATTTTCTAATTGATGATGAGATAAGAGCATCATCCATAGGTCTGATCGATGTGGAATTGGATATTCTGTCACTTCAGTGATGCGTAAGAAAAAAAAAGAAGATGAAAAGGTTGTCTGTAAGAGATCGCCCTGCTGTGTTATTCTGTAAGACCTCATTCTAAACTTCGAATCTGAATCCGCTGTGAGTTTATTAATTGGCATTCTAAAAACTCGGTTGTTAATTCGAATTTACACTAGTGCTACCCTTGCGAGCGTGTCAGCGAGTTGAACTAAAGATTTTGACAAATAAAGTATGAGATGACGTGAGAAGTGGCATTCGGTAAGGTTATTCCTCCGTCACTTCGACGCTGTTTACAGAATGCAAAATCAAGGTCACTTTGAACCATAAGCGAAGTGACAGTGAATAACTATGTGAGATGCGAGTTGTTGTTCGAATTTTACAGTATCGACGCACTGTGCGTTAAGACCGCCCATTGTACCTACACTAGTTTTACTTTTTTGTATCCATTGTAATATTGTAAGGTGTACAATAAAGTAAATAATAAATAAATAAGAACATGAAAACCTCCGCGTCAACAGCACATTGTATTCCACGCGTGCCTTAAAGAGCAGTCAGCACCATTTAGGGCCAATGCCTGCAGGGGTTGCGGAAGTGTTCTAACGGAACCACAGTACCTGAACGCAAAGGCAACTGAAGGAACAGTGTAGGTTTTTAGTCAGTAGGAGTCTAACACCCTCTATCACTCAATCCAGAACAGAAGTCATTTTCTAATTTCCCCCCTCAAAAAAAAGGACATGATAACCTTGATCTGATGCTGCAGCATGGTCTGGAATATGCGTGATACCCAACACCATACGTACTTACAGCAGACGTTTCGTGTTTTGGGCTAATTGATTTGGTCCCGAAAATAGGTTATAAATAGATGGCGGACAGATGATCAGGGTCTGATAAAGGAACAGAAAAGAAAAATGAGTAACGAAATTGTTGAGACATACTTAGTTATTTCCCTCGTTTAATCTATAAAGTAAAAATCTGATACTGGGGTACCTTCACGATGAAGTGCCATTTAGGTGACTATCGACCGTAGAGCTTCTTGTAGTGAAAGGTTAAGAAAACTTAAGAAACATAGATGGATAGAATTATTTATTTGTTAGAATATTGTTATAACGTTGTTGCACATGATATGAGGCCCATAATATTCTGCTGTTGCCAGCGTATAAATATTGAAAGAATAGGTTTAATATTAAGTCAAAAGGAAACCATGCAATGTCAAGAAAAACGCTAGCTACTATCAAATACAGTGTCAAAAATAAAACATCAAATGCATACATAATTAATGAATTTAATTTTTAATAACATAATTTATTTCCCAAATGTATTGATTTACATTACGAGTCCGTATAATGGCCACAGAACTTCATAAAGTGCTAAATTATAAATGGATGAGTCAGAAGACTGATCCATTTAAAATTTAGCACCCGCGGACCCATAGGGTTTTGGAGCAAATTGGCTAGGACAAACGGACAGACAAGTAAACGGGCAAACAATGAGATACAGAAAAGTGTTTAAATAAAAATGGTCGATCATATATAGGTTCCTTCGAATGCAGGTTACACCTAACATGTTTAGCATCTTTCTTGACCCTAACCGTTCTTGCCACAGCAATAAAATGCTTACCTTTTTAATTAACGTGAAACGATGACAATTGTGGAACGAATGTATTTGAACTCATGACCTCAAGCACATCAGTTCCCCTCCTAGGAGATCGACTTAGGCATAGTCGGCTACCGGTAATATTGCCGTTTCAAATTGTCAGTCATGGCAAATAAGACTTCACGTAAAAGAAGTAGAGTATGAAGTGAATAATGTCATTAGCAAGTGTTAAATTGCTAAACAAATTGAACTCTTTGTACAATGTCATAAATTGCTCGATAACTCTATAAAACTCGATACTATGAATATTTAAAATTTATCAATATCTGTCAGAAAACCTTAAAAGAAACTGATAGTTCTAAAGTATTAGGTACCTACTAGTACTAGGATCATTTGAATTGACAAAGATACTTGTTAATATTTCAATATAAAGTATAATATTACTAGACATCCGAATATTATATTGCAGAAAATAACTTTACCTAAAATATAATTATGTTCGCTGAAACAGAATTGACCAAGTTTAAATTAATAATCGGGTTCGGTTGTTTGTTAAACGCTTAATGAATTAAAGTTTTAGCTCAGCTAATCACTACGGGAACATTGAAAGAAACATTCAGGATTCGCTTAAACAAAAATCTGTTAATATGTTTGATTTAAATATTCTAATATTCCACAACTTTCACACAACACCATCTAGTCCCAAACTAAGCAGAGCTTGTGGTATGAGTACTAGATAACTGATAAACATACATATATATTTCTAAATACATACATTCATATATTTTGAAAACCTACTTATGTTCTGCACTGTCTTATTATTATTATGTTACTGTAAAATCTTTCAAGTACATATATACTTCAAGTACATCTAGCTAAGTATTAGCGTTCCCGTCTGTTAGTCCGTGGTTCCTGATATTGTAGCTATCCTCTCTGGGTCCTGGATCCCTTAGAGCTTAAAGTTTTCCACCAAATTTTCCAAACGCTAACCTAACGGTACCAGAAAATTAATAAAATGTTAAAAACGAAGGTTAGATACTACTTTCACACATATAATCAGAAGCTGTAGTGGTGGAGTATGATCATTTAGTAATAAGTACAATGAATAAATGACTTAATTTTTTATATATGAGATGAATAATACAAAATTATATCTATACAACTGAATAAAATTTGAGTGCCTGTCTGTGATTTAAAAATAACTATGTTATCTCAAGTTTTATAATTATTTATAGGATACTAAAACACAAAAAACTAAAAAAAAACTGTCTGTTTCTCTGGGCTAATCCTTTAAAAAGAATGAACCGATTTCAATGGAACTTTCACTGAAAGATCAAGTAGGTTATAAGGACAACATAGAAGCTCCTTTTTGTCTCGGAATACCAAGGGATCGGGATTGACGCGGGAAGTACCTCTCACGCGAACGAAGTTGTGAATACAGCTAGTTTAAAATATATAATGCAGTTTGACTCGTTTATTTCTAGCATTTAAATTCTCTTTGTATTCCTTAGTATTCTTTCCAATATCTTGTAAATGAGTAACACTTTTTCGTTTCGGCGTGACTGGCAATCCATTTTATAAGAAATAGCTGTCTGAGCAACAGAGTCTTAAATTTCCCTCAATTTTTTGCCATTTCCCCTCCATCAGGGTTGTAATTATTCAGTAAAGACTGCGTCGCATTCTAACGACCACTTCTAAAATTAATGAGTTTGCTTTACCCAAGACCGTAGGGTTTTTCGATCGGTCAAGAAGAAATTAATCGGTTTAGCAAGCAATCGATTTTGATATATTGGTGTGAAAGCGAAATAGAGGAGCTTGTGGATAAATAAAAACACGCTCGGGTCAATTTCTAAGCTTAAGCAACAACACTTGCTAAGGTTTATTCTTAGATACTTGACCATCAATACATACCGTGATTTAATACTATGTCTAGATTCCTGTGTGTCTCGAAAATCACAATATTAAGCCTTTGGTCACAGCTGTCATGAATATACAGAGTTGATACGACATGGGTATTAAATTACACTACGCATACTATACGTGTTTAGTGTTAATTTGAAACAGTTAAAAAATAAAAAGAGCCAATTTTTTTTTTCTACCAAACTAAATAGCTTACAAATCAGAGTAAAACGCAACCACCCTTTGTAAATAAATGTGACTGACCTTAAATACCTAGGTAACAAAGTGGCAACGTAGCACGGCGTGTGTTATCTCTTGTCTTGGTCAGATTTATCGCTTTAAGGTGCATCTGATCAAAATCATTTGCGACTAAACTACTTCTCCTATTTAATTGATTTTTGGTACAAAGCTTGAAAATGGTACCTAGTATACGCAGTTTAAAGGAAAGCCCCTCGGTCGTATCAACTCTGTATATCTTTGACAGTCGGTAAGTGTAGTCCGAAACCAGAAATCCAGACATCAGTCTTGCCAAGGAGTATAGTGCTATTCAGTCTAGGCAGAATATAATGGCATGAAAATAAAAAAATAAATATAAAATAAAAGCGTTTGTTTTACATCAAATAAAAAATTAAGGACCGTTAACACTACGCCTATACTAAGATTCCAAGTTAGTTCTACTTCTCGACAAAACAAAAGAAAGTCCCTAAAAATAACCACAAATGAATCTATCCATTACCAAAATTGGTTTTCCCACAAAAAAGAGACATGGGGCAACCTACTGATAACATGACCCTCTAAAACAAAAAAAGAGGGTAGCAGAATCACCGATCGCGTGACGTACCTACAGTATATACTCCTGGAAGTGTATTGAAGTGATTTATGCCCAGTTAATAAATTCCTGGACGGGGTGAATGGCCGGTGGAAGGGGCGTGTACTCGTACAGGAGTGCCAAAGGTGTGTCTCATGCACATTAAACGTACAGACCGGCGTTTCAAACGCCGAATGATATGTTTGCAGTTTCAATTTATTATGAGCTATGATTATTATGAGTTCTCTGAATCGGAAAGATTATTAGAAAGCACCGTATTTATTAGTTTATTTTTAAGCATATATGTATTTTATTAGAATTATATATATTACTAGTACTCACGCGGGGCTTCGCTCCCGTGGATTCTATCACGGTAAAAACATAACTCTCCTTTTTTGCAGTCGGGTAAAAAGTAGCCTATAACCTTCCTCAAGCTTCAAGCTACTTCCATACCAAATTGCATCCAAATCCACCCAGTACTTTCGAAGATTAGCGCGTTCAAGCAAACAAACAAACAAACAAACAAACAAACTAACAAACTTTTCCGCTTTATAATATTAGTATAGATTTCATTCCATTTTCTCATACACCTACCATAATGTGTTTTTTTAACCCAAAAGTTGACTGGTAGAGATTGCCTTCTTGCATTAAGTCCGCCCATGTAACACTATTGTACATAAGGTTTATATAAATTTACGGCAGCATCATTTTTAGGGTTCCGTAGCCGAATGGCAAAAAACGGAAGCCTTATAGTTTCGACATGTCTGTCCGTCTGTCTGTCTGTCTGTCTGTCTGTCCGTCCGTCCGTATGTCACAGCCATTTTATTCCGAAACTGTTAGGACTATACATGTGAAATTTGGTAGGTAGATGTATTCTGTGAACCGCTTTCCGATTTTATGAAAAAAAAAAAATAATATAAAGGGGGGCTCCCCATTTATGGAACTGAAACTATAGACAGGTCTTTAAAATGACATTGAGGTTTCTTAAATAACTTTTTCATAAAGTTAATCGTTTAAAAGATATACGCTTCTAAAGTGGTAAAATGTGTGTCCCCCCTCTAACTTCTATAATTATAGAGTGAAAAGTCTAAAAAATATATATGCTGTAGATCTTAATGTAATCTTTCAACCAAAATTGGTTTGAACGAGATCGGGTCAGCAGTTTTTGAGATACCGCAAATATAGCTTTGTAATTCATACAAACACTATGAAAAACGAAGTTATTTGGCGTAGTTGTAAAAATTGTAAATAAGCTGGTTTTAAGAAATTTTTAAGGTTTTTTTTTTTCAAATAAATATATTAAATTATATTTATTATAGTTACTACGGAACCCTTCATGGGCGAGTCTGACTCGCACTAAGCCAATTTTTTTCATCTATACTAATATTATAAAGCGGAAAAGTTTGTTTGTTTGAACGTGCTAATCTTCGAAAGTACTGGGTGGATTTAGATGACTTTTATTTTTTATTTGGTATAGTAAGTAGTTGATGGAAGTAGTTTGAAGTTTGGAAGTAGCTTAAAGTCCACGGGTGTGAAACCCTGCGCCACTGCTAGTCCAAAGATAAATATCAGACTAAAATACCATTCTGAAGCAGCCTACATTACATGGGTCTCTCCGTAAATATTGACAAAAAAACGGGATATTTTTACAAGCTTTCATTTGACTTGTTTGTCAGTTTGTTTAGGTCAAATCTTGCAAGCTAAATTAGACTAACTAGGTATTTACGTTTATTTCTTTAGATATGAAAATTTTACATGTTGGTAGCATCATATATTATAGTGGAGTTATGTTTGGTCCATAATATAAGTGTTTATAATTATATTCTAGGCTTAAATTATGAAATATGCATATATAATATATGATAAGACACCTGATGGGTACGGCTTTTTCCTTCATTAATAAATTCAACCCCTAAATGCATCTTGTGCCTAAAACGGTACAATAACTTCAAGTTCAAATAACCCGCCAAATATTAAACTGTTAATTTATTATCTGTTGCATCTTTATTCTGTTGTCTAGAAATAAAAAATACGAGAATATCAACCTTTAGTCTGTATTACCAGTATATTTTATCTGTCAAATTGCTTAAACAAAACCACCTCAATACTTTACGTTCTTTTATTTTCATTTGCACTTTGTGTTAGACATTTTTCGAAATATTTTTAAAGAACCAAGTTGTAATGCTATTATTCACTGTGAAAAAGAAGTGATGTCGGGATTCAATGACGTCATTAGTTGCTACCTCGTTATCTTGTTATTTTTAAAACTTGAGAACACTTTGTAGCGGTCTTGTTACGGAAAATACTCGTGTTTCATTTCTGATTAAATAATTACACGTAATTAGTTATGATTTCAGATTAAAGCGGTTTTAAGTCTTGTTTCCCGGTCTTTGAATTATTTGAAGTTCTAAACTTAAATTCTTAAGGCGTGTTCTTTATTCAAACATGCAAACGTAATAATTGAAATGAAGATAGAAAAACAAATGTAGAACAAAAAAATTAATGACAAAGTTTAATTATCTTTTGTATACTCAGTTTTGCAAATCATCATTTAATTTTACTTTGGATGTTTGGGTGGTTTTACTTGTAACAAAAAAGTTATTTAATAGCAAGGCAGCATTATCACTATGAAATCTGAGAACAAAGATTTGCTTGATTGATTATACCAACTATTATTTTTGGAAATTAGTCTAATCAAAACAAAGTTTGCAAATTTGATTTTTATAATATATTGGGTTAAATATTTTGTTTATTGTAAGAATCAGTTGATTTATGGTTTTAAATTCATTAACTCTTAAAGGGATTATTTTAATAGGTATTATACTTTATTTTACGAGAAGCTCTTGCCTAATCATAACAGCCATACGGGTTGAACCTTGAAGGTTAAGCAACGCGTGCCGAGGTCAGTCAGTAGATGGGTGACCAACTTAACCTCTCAAGGACCGCCATTATTTACGTCAACTATTTAGTTGAGCCCCGCTGGCACACAAATTTTGTGCCCCGCTGGCACACAAATTTTGTGCCCCGCTGGCACACAAATTTTGTGCCAGCGGGGCTCAACTAATGCTTGTTTACTGGCACATTTTTGTGCCGCTGGGGCTCTAGAGGTTAACATATCGAATTTTCTCCGTGCCTCGGAATGAACGTCAAGCCATCGATCCTGACTTTCATTTAAACATCTTTGTCAGTCGTTACGGGTATTGAAAAGCCAGACAATCTGACATTAGTCAGACCAAGGGGTATCAGGTAGGGTTACCTAGATGCTGGATTGTGGAGGTCAGCCAGGTAATCTCTCCAAATAAAACACTATTACTTAGCTGTATACGGTTAGACTGGATGCCGACCCCAACATAAGGCTAAGTTGATGACGATGATACTTTATTTTACTCGTCACAATAAACATAGTTTTTTTTTTTTTAAAGATGACTAGCTATGTCGGTAGAATTCACATTACTAGCAATCTTGTTAACCCCTCCAACTAAGCTAAATATGCTTGTGTCTGGAGTGAGTTCACGGCAATAGTGTAATGGGTGGGATTCGAACTCGGGACCTCTCGATCACAAGTCCGACACCTTATCCATTAGACTGCAAAATGCAAGTTTAAAGTGAGTATACATATACAACGTGTAACAGAATAAACGCAATTCCTGAAAGTAGTTTGTTCAGAATCGGCTTCTGAATCGATTTCCGTTATAAAAAATAGGTGTTAAATTTGACGGAAAATAGAAATGTCTAGGTTTGGTTTCAATTTATTTAGTTACGGATGTTGTTTTAGACTTATAATTTAATATTCTAATTGGGGTGTCTGAGGTATTGCACTTAATCTATTACACCTTGTATGTGGGGATACCAAAAGAGATGTACCCACGGTTATCAGTGTACAAACATCATAAATAATATACATAAACATAACAACACATATTTCATACCAAATAAAATTCTTAAAATATCAGACATATCATTGAACTAAATTAATAGTTAAACTGAAAACACGCTTTATATTTACTAGTAGGCAGTCCAAGGTTTCATCAGCCACCTTCCGTCATCAGACCAGCTCGATGGTACCATAATATTGTATTGTCATCTAATCTACGTATAATTGCCAAGTTTCGTGATGATACAACAATAAGTAGTGCGTGTAATTCAGATTCTTAGATTTTTTGACAAATTTTGTTACAGCACGACCTAATAAAAGCGTGTTAAAAAAATTTTTAGCAAAAAATAGAACCGACTTCCATATCAAAACACTACAAAGCCAAAAATAACTTTAATTTCGGAAGGCGGTGTCAAAAACGAAAATATATACAAAACTAAAGACACCGCCTTCCGAAATTAAAGTTATTTTTGGCTTTGTAGTGTTTTGATATGGAAGTCGGTTCTATTTTTTGCTAAAAATTTTTTTTTCACGCATTTTTGTGGGTTGGTTTGTAATTTATCTAGTTACAAATGTCATAATGTCAACAACTTATCACCTTTTACAAAATATTGCTTTTCCCTGTGCATAGCCGTTAATTTTTGAGGAGTTCTCCTGATATTTGACCATCAGTTCTACATCACCATATGTGTTGTGACGAGCATAAAGTGTTTAACATCCGTACTCAAGTAATCGAATCGCAATCCACGAAATACTTATTATTGAGGAGTTTCAGTGGCCATCAGTGGTCTTCATCATCAGTTCAACTTCCCCAAATGGTACTTTTCGGAAGCAACTGCTCAAGGTACTATAAGAAATACCCAAAACGCTATAGGTGTGCCTATAATATTTGAAGAGTTCCCTCAATTTCTCCAGGATCCCATCATCAGATCCCGATTTTGTAACAATGAAACCAACTAGAAAGTATACCCATTCAAACGAAAAAAGAATTTTTCAAATCGGTCCAGCCGTCTCCGAGTTATGAGGTAACATACATTTCAAGACGAATTGTAAACCTCCTTTTTTTGAAGTCGGTTAAAAAGGTGAAGAATTTGTTCAAAAACTCTTATTTTGTTTTTCTACTTTCTTAAAATATTTTTGCCACATAGCGAATATTTTCACAAGTTACAATTCAAAACATGAATGTGAATCGAGGACCAATATTTACAATTTAAGATTCATGGCACAAACCCTTACTTAAATTTCGAACAATATAGAGGAGCAACATTTTTTTACGACGCCATCCTGTGCCTTTTGTATGAGGTTACTATCGTTTTACCATAATTTGGTAACATGATGTTGCATTTAAATCGGTTACGATCACTTAGAGCTGACGCCCATAAGACTACAAGAGGCCCTACACTAGGGACATTCGGACAGCGGTGCCGTGCTGAAGACAAAGTCAAAATGTCATATGCTCCATCCCTTTTTTCAGAGGAAATATCATAAAATGATTCCTTCCGCTTTGGGTAAAGTGAAAGGGAGTGTCAGACTTCTACTGACTAAGAACAACCCATTGTTCCTTCAGATGCCCTTGAGATTCGGGACCACGGTATCTCGTTAGAACATTCCAGCAATCCTGGTAGGCTTTGGCCTAAGTTCATCTATTACGTCATCAAGAACACTTAATTGTACAAAGCCGCACACTATTCCTGTAAGGAATAAAATCGCAGTGTCATTAACAGTTGAATGTAAACATCGCTTAATCTTTAAAAAAATCCGCAAATGATTGTAATAATTTTGTATGACAGAATAAGGCAATCGTTTTTGGTTTTTTGCTTCAATTTAGCCTAGATAGTTAGTTAGTAGTTTTGTATCATTGTGATTTTAGTGAACCGCAGTTAGCAGTAATTCTAATTACCTATATTATTATGTATATTGTAGACTATACGGAGGTATAGTATAATTAATTGAAACACGGTCGTATCCATGGGAATTTCATTAAGAAGGATTTCGTAACGTAAACCCCAATTTAATTTTCACATATCTAATTATTTACTCATGTAGTGGCAAAAGTTAAATTTTGAACTACCCCTAGCTGTTCAAGAGATACAACCCGCTGAACGGTAGATAGTTATCGGATGCTTAGTCAAAAGATTCCGTTGGCTACCTTGTGATACAGAACCTTGAAAATAAAACAGTATGTTTTGGGTTATTCAAATCACAAACTAGCGAAGAAGTGGACGCCGTGGCCTCAAAAGGAATTGACTGCCCAACCGCCCGTCTGCCCCGGTCATTAATATTAGTTATAGCTTCCTCAGTCAAGCGTAAAACACTCGGACACTCCACTAATTGATACGCGAACACTTACCGAAGCTTTTATCGTATTGGCGGTTTTACGTTACAAGCTAATGGATGCGAAAGGGGTGAAACTAAAAACAACGGGAAGGTAAGTACTCGCACCAATATTGATAGGAAACTCGTCTAGGGTAATTAGAGGCGTAAATGATGATGAATACATTTTGTTTAACCTTTTTTCCTATGATGAGTTGAGTTCTAGTCCAATGTCGGTATAGACTGCAGAATTTAAACAGTGTTATTATGCAGTGACTGCCTTGCTGACCAGTAGCCTGGTAATATGATATTCCTTAGCCATATCTGGTGCCACATTTTCTGGCTTTTAATCAGTAAATAACTACTGTCAAAAATGAAAATAGCAGCTGAGATCAACAGCGTAATGTACCACTCAAAAAATAGAGGAATCTCGGCACGCTATGAATTGATAACCCATCCAAAGTCTGCTTAACTTCGAATATAACTGAGAAGCTATTATAATTGAGCAACGGAGTCTTCTACAGGAACCGTTCAGGGTTAATCACCCTAATTAGTGGTGAAAGCGATACTCAATTATCGTATTTAAAATCTGCATCAAGTCGAACGAATTAAGTTCGGAATTAATATTTGTAATATGAAGTGGGATTTACCTCGATAACGTAAATGCTGGAGATAATTATTGTGATCAGATCTGTTAGTTTTCAATTTCGGAATTCATATTTGGATATTGGGAATATTAGTTGGTGTAATTTGGGCTTATAAGTGTAGTTCTTTTTTCTTTTTTAGTTTAGTTTTTTACTGTTATGTGTATCAATCAATTTGCAAAGGTAAGTAGGGTTATTGAGTGGTTGTAAATGTAGTTGTTAAAGAAAATACGTAAAACATTAGTGTGTTTTTACAAGAAACCAAAGACCGATATTCTTTTTGCGTGAATTACTGAATTGAGTATTTTGTGTGCAAAACGTCGAATGAAACATCACTGTTATCATTTTGACAAGTTTTTAATCTAAGTACTTATCAATTTCTTTTCAGTAGTTGGGTTTCGTTTTCCTAACATGGTACTTGATTATATGATGTCTATACCAATTTAATAAAAGTAAGGCCAAACAATATACATAATTATATGTTGTTTTAGATAACGAAAGCAGTATCTCACACCTGATAGGTTATACTCGTACGTTTCACAATACTTAGTAAGTTTAATTTTTACCATGGACATTTGTTCGCGTGAACTTCGGTGTCTGTCTATATGTATTAGCGAATTTATATATATCAGTGGCAATCAGTGTAAAAAAAATTATCAAAATGTTTGGAATTTAGAGCTGTTTTTGCCAGTTCACATACGTGAAATCCATTGAAAACACGACATGTTTAATGATAACGCATGAGAGAATCCATGTTATATTTTTTACTGCTTTATGTATAGTAAAATATCTGCGATCAATGACGGACTTTACTCGGTTTTGCTTGTGCATTTTAACAAACCCTCAGACCCAAAAAAAACTAATATTAGGCCAAACAAAAATTTGTTCCATTACGGGAATGCAACCCGCGATACGCAGCGCAGCAGCCAATCGCTCAACTTCTGCGCCAACCATAACGTCAAACTTACTTTTAAGTGATTTTATCGGGTATTAAGGTAACAATTATACCAACAAACAGTTTTTAACGCTTACAAATATTCCACAGATGAGTTCCGAAGTCGAACCGGTTGTGAGGGCGAGGTGATTAAGCTCAGCTGTAATCCTCACTCCCGGATCGCGATCTTCGATGCCCAGTACGGCAGGACTGCTTTTGAAGCCATCGTCTGCCCACAGACGCAAGGAGTACCAGATGAAAGTAAGTATTACCTACATGGGACCAATTTTGCCAACGAATCAGTTGATTGTGTCGAAAAAATCTTAACGTTTAACCTATGAGAAAGTGGGTTCATAATCTACATATGAGCTAAGCAGTGACAACTCATTTCAAGCTCACTTCATTTAGATTATCACTGTAAGATTTGAGGCGTTATAATAATATGTCGTGCTAATACGAAGCGATCATGGCGTAAACGGGTCATACATACTACATATTAGTTTTGCACTCAACTGAACTCGATCTGTATATTTGAACGGCGCGGAGTTTAAGAGCTATCAGTTTCATAATTGATTAATTTAAATCTTCATACATAAAGTTACGATGGCGGAGTTGATGATTTCTTTTTACAAGTTAGCAAATAATGGTGAAATATATTATGGCAGGTGCATTTTTATAAACGAAGGATGTAATAGAAAATAGGTATTATGTATGTTTATGCATGTATTTTTAATAATTTAATATACAAATACTTATTATATTATATACTTAGATCTTAAAACATATAATTCTGCTGTACGTGTGTTGGACACGTAACTTCTCCTAAACGGCTAAATCGATTCGGATGAAGTTTTGTATGTATATTTAAATAGGTATCGAATGGTTTGAAAACATAATTGGACTCGGAAGGTGACGATGCAGTCAGTTTTTCCGGGCAGGACAACATCTGCCGGGTCTATCAGTATGTATATAATTATAAAGCATTAGAAAAATTGCTATAGAGATTACCTTGTTACTTATATTATTATTGCTGTAGGATTTCGGCAATGATAACTCTTGAGCGTAATTCAAATCCAGTTACATTCAACACAAATGGCTGTTGTTATATCATTTATGATTGTTCTCATACATTTTGAACGACCTATTTTTACTACGTACAAGATAAACACATCTCTATGATAACAAGAAGAAAATAGGCAATTGATTGACTATGTTGTCATAATACGAGAAAAGTTGTGATTCTATCAACGTAGTCGAATAAAAAGGCCGTATATCTCAACTTAGAAAACTAAGGCTCTCGTTCTCTGTTAACAAAAGCTCGTTCGGTAATATCAATAATAGTTACGCCGAGATCCGCTTACACTAATAGATCGAAATATCATTACTTATTTTATAATAGATAGGTACAGTATTCGACCACTTTCCCACTTTGGCAAGTGGCAAGAGATGATGTGCTTGAAGGTATAGTATACCTACTTAAAAAAACCTTTTTACTTAAAGACTTTTTGTTTAGTAGGAAATAGGTAATAATTCTGTAGGAAATTTATCTAAAAAAATTAACATGCCAATATTACTTTTTTTTCGTCTTATTAGTTACGTTATTTGAATCTTCCACTAATCTAATATTTACCAAACAAAATTAGTTTTTAAGTACTCCATTTTCAATTTTCACTGCCAATGACTTTCAAAGTCGTATAAGAAAATGTCCGGTAATGACTACGAAGAAGTGGAAATATTAAACTGTTTTGAGGCACACCAACACCAAAATCATTTGAAGAAAATAAGCTAAAGGAAAGTCTCTCAAGTCCGATAACGATTGCGAAGACAAAAACTAAACGAGGCTCTTTTGATGAAGTAGACTAACAAACTGACGAGTAATTAAATTACTTTTTATTACTCTTAGACTTGACCTTAGCATAGAATTGGAGAATCTTATCTTTACACTTCTTAGTATTGGGGTTTGGGGCAAAATTTTAGGACAATCAAGGGTTATTACGAGTAATTTTAGGCAAAATCACATTTTGTAAGGCTTCACAAAATTGTTTTTAGTTTACAGTTGACTCTGTTATATCATATTTCTGAAAACATAATTTATTTAACTCATAGTTATTCAAGTTCGTAGAAGTCAAACCACGATCGTGGAAAATGTGTTGTATGTTCCAAAAATGTGTTAATTTCATTTGTCATCCCTAATGGCTAGCAGGTGTGGCATTGTCCTATATTAGTGTGTAACGCTAGCATTTGTAATTTATTTTAACAGACTCGAAATTAGTGGGATTATTTTTTCGGTGAAACATTATAAGAAATTGTCACATGAAGACAGCTATTTAGTTATGTATTATGTGACAAGTGAATTAAAAATTATTTATTAAAATTATAAATTAATAGCTGTGCCCGTGACTTCGTCCGCGCGAAATAGTGACTATCAGCAGCATTTTTAATTTATTAAACTAATTATTTTGAAAATAAAACTCATACATAATTTGAATGTCGTATTTATTAATATCTTATCAAAAGTCTAAAAATAAGTTTCAAGCTTCTAGCTTTAAAAATGACTAATTTCCATACAAAGGGTCATCCCCTATTTCAACCCCTTACAGCCCTTTTTTCGCATTAAAAAGCAGCCTATGTCCTTTCTCAGGTTCTAGACTTTGTCCTCACCAAATTTCATTAAAATCGGTTCAGTAGTTTAGGCGTGATTGCGTAACACACAGACAGACAGAGTTACTTTTGCATTTATAATATTAGTAAGGATTAAAAAAAAGCACGAAAATAAAAACTTTATTGCAAAAAATAAAACCGACTTCCATATAAAAACACTACAAAGCCAAAAATAATTTTAATTTCGGTAGTCGGTGTTTGTATTTTCTTTTTTTTTTCACACCGCCTTCCGAAATTAAAATTATTTTTGGCTTTGTAGTGTTTTGATATGGAAGTCGGTTTTATTTTTTGCAAAAAAGTTTTTATTTTCGTGCTTTTTAGTGGGTCAGTGAATTTTCCAAATCGGTTCGTAAATGACGGAGTTATGCGCGAACAAAAAACGCAATGCAGAGTAAACGAAAAGATCATGAACGTAAAATTTTTTTTAGACTTTTGTTGATTTTTCAGAAACGTCTTTTTTTCGATAAAATTTTCATGGGACCATTTGGAAAGTATACTCTTTCTAAAAAGATAAGAATTTTTTAAATCAGTTGGCAAGCGACGGATTTATGCGCGGACAAACATAAAAAAAAAAGAAAAAAATACAAACATCCGAATTGAGAACCTCCTCCTTTTTTAGAAGTCGGTTAATAACAGCCGCATGACTTGATCTTCAAAGTTAAGCAATGTTTGCCAAGGTCGGTCTGTGTAACGGTGACAACATATCGAGATTCTCCGAAAGTAGGTTAAACCATTGATTCCGGCTGTCATTAGTACATCTTCGACAGTCGTCACGGGTAGTCTGAAGCCCAGAGTCTGTCACTAGTCTTGCCATGGGTATCGTTTTAATTTATTTAATTTATTTATTCCATTCAGACAGCAAAAATCCATGATGTTAGTAAGTATACACGCTTAAAATTTTTTTATAAAATTGTTTTTTTCACGCTTTTTAGCCGCTGGGCCGGCCGTAACGAAAGCAAATCATTTATTTATTATAATTTATTTTATTTGTTTTTTATTTTCTTTTTTTTAGACACCGCCTTCCGAAATATAAGTTATTTTTGCCTTTGTAGCGTTTTCATATGGAAGTCGGTTTTATTTTTTGTTAAAACGTTTTTTTTCAAGCTTTTTAGTGGGTTGGTTTGTAATGTATCTAGTTACAAAAGCCAAAATGTCAACTACTTATCACCTTTTACAAAATATTGCTTTTCCCCGTGCAGAGCCGTTAATTTTTGAGGAGTTCTCCTGGTACATCACCATCAGCTCTACTTCACCATATGCATTGTGACGAGCATAAAGTGCTTAACATCTTAGAAAGACAATGATGTTCTCAATATATCTATATTCAAGTAATCTAATCGCAATCCACGAAATACTCATTATTGAGTAGTTTCGGTGGCCATCTGGGGTCTTCATCATCAGTTCCACTTCCTCAAACGGTACTTTTCGGAAGCAACTGCACAAGATACTATAAGAAATACCCAAAACGCTATAGGTATGCCTATAATATTTGAAGAGTTCCCTCGATTTCTCCATAATCCCATCATCAGATCCAAGCATGACGACAATGAGACCAACTAGAAAGTATACCTTTTCAAACAAAAAAGAATTATCGAAATCGGTCCAGCCATCTGCGAATAATGAGGAAAAATATATAACAAAAAAAAAATAGGTCAAGACGAATCGAGAACCTCCTCCTTTTTTTGAAGTCGGTTAAAAACGGGATATTTACCATGTGTATCTTTTGTTTCAAGTTTCCGATATTTCGGCACTGTTGTGTTGTGTGGCATGATCACGGATGAACGGAAGTCACTGCGGGTGGACGTTTATGAGCAGACAAATCGGTCTACCGTCTTTCTCGTTAGTTTGTTCTGATCGACACCGCTATCACTGTCACATGTATCACTAAACACAATTTCAACACTTTTTCGGTTTTTACACATTTAAACTACTGGATTCCAGGCCCTCAACAGTTGAAACCTATCCTCCCGGTTGAAATTATCATATTTGGTAATCTCAATCGCTTTCCTTACCAGTCTGGGTATATAGTGGCGGTCTGTTCTGAAACCGAAAACGTTCCTTAATAAGTTCGCGAGTCCACATGGTGGGTTTTGTGTGTCGGGAACAAAATCAAGTGCTTAGTTGAACATGTCACAGTGGTAGCAGTGTCGATAGCAAAAAACTAATGAGAAACGTCTACCCGCAATTACTTCAGTTCATCCGTGATCGTGGCGCTTGCAACAGTGCCGAAATATCGGAAACTTGAAACAAGATACACAAAATATCTCGTTATATCTCGTTTTAAGTTCTAATGATACTGTCAGTGACCATGTTAGCTTAAAAACTTATACACGCTTAAAACTAATGTTAGTATTAAAAAACAAATACAAGTTAATAGTTCTATCCAGCTAGGTACAGGGTTGTTAAAGTCAAATATGCAGTCGCTCCGTATAAAACATCAGTACATGTTGATGATGTAATGATAATGTTAACAATAATCGGTTTAGGCTGTTTCTAACTATGTGGGGCAACACTTTCAGTCTAACAAAATGCAGTTGAAAACATTCACAACTCTGAATGTATGAACAAAATGCATGACAGCCGGGTTCAGGTGCGTACATTTTTACATAATATATTACTAGGATTAAAGGTATTTTGATGTGGGATGCACAGTCGCCCATCAACAGGCTGATTTCCTATCTTACCACATTTGATCCACCAGTGTAGCTGTTTTTATTGAGCCACAAACCCCATAATCAGAATAATAAATAGCATAGAATAGTTTATATTGTGCGAACTACAGAGCCTTAATAATTCACGTACGAAAAGTAGGTTAGGAATGTATGAACCTAATTAATTACTCCTGTAGTACGCAGCTACTTGAAGCAATAAATTCTCACGACTATAACCCGAGTAATAACCGTACCACATTTTGGTCTTAAGACGTGTTCAAGGCGCTCGTTATTATTTGTTTTACTTTTAGTTCAAGAAACTGCTTACTACTTATGTAAGCTTTACTCTAACCTAACATGTAAAAAAATATGATTGACATTTTCAATTCAAAATCTCACTAACGATCCGGCCTTACTATGTATTTGTTACAATCGTTTTATTAATCTGTTTTCCACGATAGTTAATATTTCATTCTCTGTGAAGTCATCCTATTTCTTAGAAGTTAATCATAAGTAGAAGGTACACAATCCATCTACTGTTTTATATAATTAAATTACTTTGATAATATGTTATACCCTATTGCTTATAAAGGTTTAAGGCTACGGCAGATAGGCGCGAGGCGACAACAGCGCTACAGATATCGTTAAAATTACAAATGAAAAGGGTTGTCGCATTGTCGCGTCGCATCTAGCTTTTAAGCTAGAATTTATTCACAATATCGATGAAAAAAGACTGGGTGTTTATATGTATTAATATTTTGTAATCTATAGCCTTGTCTACAGCATGTGTGACTCCGCATGCGGTGAAGACAGCTATCCAGCTATGTCTTGGGAGGAGGCGGTGTCAAATAGCAGCCAACAATAGGACCTTCAACTCATCCTGCAACTTTCTCTCAAGACCATATCTTAAAGTCGTCTATGCTTGTGGTAAGCCTATTATTATCATCTTACTCACATTAAATTCTGAAAAAAAGTCCATCGTTGTAGCAGGTACCACAGAACTGAGCTTTAAAAAACTGCGCTTTGTAAATTTCTAAAGAATCAGTCCAAAATCAAAGCACAAGATTTTAACCATTTTATTGTTAAAGCAAGACATAATTAATTGGCCACGTCTATAGTTCGCAACTACTGCAAATGGAATGTTATTTTAATCACAATTCTGCATACTTTTCCATGATATTTTTGTTGTCTACAATTCGAATATTGTAGCCACTTTCTGTATTCTTTGAATAAATTCTGGTTTGGAGTATTGTTTATCCATACCCGCCAATGTCCTTTGACGTCCACTATTAAAGTTTTAAAACACTTTTGTATGCATCGAAGTCTAGCCTGAAGAACCTTGGTTAATTTTCTTAACTTTAAACTCCACAAAGTTGTACAATAATCTGTGGATTGCTTTATCTCGACATCACCTCAATCTCGTGTAGCCTCAAACTAGTCCTCGAACGTTTCAGCCCGTAATTACGCAACTTGTTACAACTCTTGAACTACCCTATTCTGATGCATCTCGCAAGTTTTAACAATACAAATCTCTATTTTATCGAGGAACTTTGCTTGTCCTACTTTGCTTGGTGTTATTTACAAGAATTTATGGTTGTGGTAATGTCATCATCGTCTTTTTTATGATTCAGACGGCTCTAAAAGCCGAAAGCGCCACTGCTAAACATGAGGTTTTTGATTTGAAACCCGAGTCGGAAACAGTGGTATTGGGCTTTTACATAGTCATGAAATATCTCAATAGTAGCTTGGAGCGTAAATTTGAAGTCAGATGATGGCAATAGGCTCACTCGCTATACTTAGAAGTCATATAACCAGTGCAATATATATTTAATATTGGTTTCCCCAAGAACTATGGCATCTAAATATGTATATTGTATTGTTTATTAAGATGACAGAATGAATTACTGAATATCAGTAAGTTAAGATGGTATTTTTCGTCACGATGTAGTTATAATGCTCTATAACCTTATATTTTTTCTCAACTATTCATTACAAAACCTACTACACTAATATCTGAAGACTGATGCGTAATTTTCTTTTACAGTACCATTAGGTGTCCTCTCAGAAAAGTATGAGAGTGCGCCTGAAAGAGATGAAGATTCTACCAGTTTCGACCATAGCAAAGCACTTTTTGATGAATCTGGTAATTATGACTTTTAACAACTTATTTAGATTTAATAAAATGAGATTACGAACGATTTATGTACTTACTTTTATTTTGTTAGAAGAAGCAGGTGAAAAATGGGGTGAACCAAATGCTGATCATGCATTGCAACCATCTGTTATAGAAGAAAGTGTCCAACCAACTCGTCCGGAAAGTGAAACAACAACCAATGTCCAACCAAAAAAGAACATTGACAGAAATGAAGGTAAATCATGATATAAAAAATGCCAAAGCAATCACTTATTCCCTTTTACTTTCATATTTCATGTTCAAACGCGATCCATAAATTTCGAGTACACCAATTAAACTCCTAACAAACATAATACATCAATGTATTTGTGCCAAACCGAAACTAGAACGCATTAGTTAATTTTGTACAAATATTCGGTGCTGTATTAGAAAATATTTGTTTGTTTCAGAGCCGCAGCATGGTAACTCGTTATTATTGTTATCCGTTAGTATAGGACTGTTAATTTTCATCGTGATAATAGGAGCATTGATAGCTGTCAGATGTTATTTGAGTCGCAAGAAAGAGCATTCCAAAAATGGAGACATGTATACTACTGAAGCACCTAACGTCTTCAATGATGCATTTTCTGACATAGACAATGACGCAGATATCAGCCACATTTCTGGAACATTCCATGACCCTATACATCCAGACATGATTCTTTACAAAAATATTCCTGGTAGCAGAGGAACTCTTAGAGCCATGAAACCATTATGTACAATATATCCTTCAAATACTGAAGCTAATATGTATGGTAATGTAGACTATGTGCCTTCACACACGAGAGAAATAGCACCTAGGTTTACTAGAAGCAGAAGTAATGAAGAAGAAGTGGAACCAAATGTTATGACTAGTCCCAGGAGCTTAGGAGCACATTCCAGTAATTATTACTACGGCTGACGTCACGATGACGGAGGCAGACAAGATGCCTCTAGGACATATTGCTTTTAGAGTGATGTCAAACAAGTGCACAAAGAAAGAGAAAGCTTATAAAGTAAGGGATTGTGTAAAAATGGTGGTTAATGTATGGAACTGTTAATGACTATGGATTTGTTTGTGAGGTTTTTATTGTTACATTGTATTAGTTTAAGGAATTCAATTGTTCTGTAAGTTCTCCTACTCATTATTCAATCTGTCACGCTCATTAGAGATGCACCTATGTATCTACTTTTGCATATCGTCAACTCAGCACTTTTGTATTTCAAACTATACCTACAATCCCATCTGTGATGGTTATTAATATTATGCTCTACGAGTTTAAATTTAAATATAGAAAAGATTATTTGTATAGAACTGACGCTTCATTTATAACTTTGCGCCCTATATGTAGAACATTGTAAAAATCCTTTTATATTATTTTTTAAATAAAAATGCGGAAAATCTGTGTTTCATTTTGACGACCCCGGTAGAAAGATGTACAACAAAAATAATGGGTGAGTCATTAACTAGGTACAGTTATGCGATATATTTTGTTAAAACGTGATGTAATGGTCGCGTGGTTGATGTCATTATTCATGGAAATTAAGGGGAGATCCCGGTGGCTATCACTCAAGAAGCTAAACAGGGGAGCAGGATAATGGGAGGTAGGTTAATAAAAAAATATGCATGTAAGAAAAAAAAAGCAATAGATTATGAAACATGTTGTTTGAAGTCACGAACGTGAAATTTTGGAGCGGAATGCAATTTATGTTGACATGATAATAATTATCTGCTTTTGCAATCACGGAGTATAAGTTAATTCTGTGTGTGTTACCACAATAACAATTTTTTTTTTTGTTATTTTTGCTTTATTAGTTAGTATTACGTAACATACGACTGGCGTTTTTAATAAATTGCATTTAAGGAATGGGAAAAAACAACATATTTTTGTAGGTAATCTAAACTAATATTAAAGAGAGGAAGCTTTTGTTTAGCTCTGTTAAGGACATTTCACCAAATAAAGGGTACCTATATTATCAGCAGTAACATAGACTATATTTATGATGGAGAAATTTATAAGGTTCTCATAAAAATGTCTAATGCTAAGGAGTAGAATTGGGAGGCTTTAAGTCAAGATTGTATACGTAACTTCTAGGCAAGCGTGCTTCATCTTCATGTCCGTTTGCTCAGCTAGGCCCCCCAGAATTTGCGTTTTAGGTGTGCACCAATGCAAATACTTGCCTCTAGGAGTATATGTAATGGTTTCTTTTTCAATGTACCTCTGTATTTTTTAAGAAATATGCAAAACAATTGGCCAAGTGCAAGTTAGACTCGCCCATAAAGGGTTCCGTAGTAACTACGCCAAATAACTTTGTTTTATTAATTACAAAGTTATATTTGCGGTTTTAGAAAATATGATGTATGTCAAAAACTGCTGACCCGATCTTTCTTTCGATCCGATAGTTTATATTATGATATATAGCATATATTTTTTTTAGATTTTCACTCCATTATTATAGAAGTTAGGGGGGGGGGGGGCATATTTTAGCACTTTGGAAGCGTATATATTTTAAACGATTCACTTTATGAAAAAGTGGTTTTAGAAACCTCGATGTCATTTTTAAAGACCTGTCTATAGATACCGCACATGCATAGGTTTCATGAAAAAAAATATTTTGAGTTTTAGTTCCATGTATGGGGAATATTTTAAGAAAAAAAAAATATTTAAAATAAAGTTTGAATACTTTTTATTTTTTCTTAAAATCGGAAAGCGGTTCACAGAATACATCTACCAACCAAGTTTCACATATATATATAGTCCTAATAGTTTCGGAATAAAATGGCTATGACATACGGACGAACGGACAGACAAACAGACAGACATGATGAAACTATAAGGGTTCCGTTTTTTTTTATTACTAGTGGGCCCACACTTGACCTCGATCTCGCCTGATGGTAAGCGATAGATTAGGTCTAAGATGAGACGAGCGAGCCCAGAAGATACCTATTTCCTCGTGCTTTAAAGGCTGAAAGGTCATAAGTGTCAGGGAACACAGAAGCCGGCAGAGAATTCCACAGCTTTGTTTTTTGCCATTCGACTACAGAACCCTAAAGGGGGCCGTGCCAGCCAAACGTTTTCAGCATGGCTCCCGTGTAACTTGAAATATGTATAGCGTATTAAAAAGTTTCTTAAACTCAAGGAATGTACTCTATTAACACGCTATATGTACCGCAACAGATATTGTGTATTCGTAATAACAAATAAGATATAGATGCGTATAGGCGGCCGTGCTGGAAAAAAGATTATAAGAAAATATCTAAAAAAGACAAAACAACCTTAGCCCAAATAATTGATGTTTGGTAAGTAACATATGTACCGCATTGGTTTCTCATACAAGTTGCTTGAAAAATAAACCAATTTTAGTTCATTCAGCACGGCCCTCTATAATTATCTTTTTAAATATGATATGGTTGTTTACAAAATTCGACTTCTTGAATTATGTATAGGTGTACATTCGTTCCAAATAAATTGCGATTCTGCTGTATTAGTATTTTAAAAGGTAAATTGGATCAAAGTAATTTGTAAGTGTATGCACAAGCCAAAACATTAAGAAGTAGTTACGATAGCAGCTGGGGTTTGATCATAAAATTTTAATTTAAAACGTAAACAAGCATAAACTAGCATAATTATACATAATTAATAGCAAATCGATCCTAATATTAATAAATGGGCAATTATGTTTATTTGTTAGAACTTCTTTCACGTCAGAAAAGAGTAATGTGTCAATGTAGTTATTGGTGTGGAGATGGTTGAAGGACTGGAAAAGCTGAAAATAAAACTTTTTAACGCGAGCGAAGCTAAGGGCAGAAGCGTTCCGTCTTATTATAACTGGTTAACGCTAAACCATTTATCATCATCTAACAAGCCCTTTTCAAATATATTGGGGGAGTTTTAGTTCGACCAGATGTCAAGTGGAAGGAGTTTCCACCCGGTGGGGGATCGCGGCGAGTGGTCTCGGGGCTCTCGCACCTTGATGGTGTCCATCAACACCACGGTTCGTAACTATGGGCCCATCGTTGTGGGTCCAAAAGCTGCATCTAAGCTAGGCGAGCCGAGCATGAGCCGAGCACGAGCGGAGCCGTTCTCGGCTTCGTCGTTGTGTCAAGTGTGGACGAACAACGCGAGCGCGAAGCAAATCGTCAAAAAACCGACAATTGGTGGAGCACAGCCGAGTACGAACGAAATGCTTGCAGCGCGCTTGTTCGAGGCTTGTAAGTCGGTCCACACTAGACGACTTGTGTTGGGCTCGTGCTCCGCTCGTGCTCGGCTCGTGATGGGCTCGCCTGGCGTAGACGTAGTTTTTGACGAAATAGCAATTTACAGGTTCGGGCGCCTACTTTAAATGAATAGCACAGACGCACCCATGTGGGTAGATGCCTATACTTGAATTTGTAGGTATTTTGCAGCGGTGCGCCGTGAATCGGCGCTGCTTCTTCACGACATCTCAGCGGTATGTTCCCGGCAGGTGAGAACTTCAGTTACCTGGAAGACCCCAGCGGGAGACGACCAGCGGCGAAAGTCTAACCATATGTTGCTGGACACCTGTGTTTTACATAGAGCGACTACCTATCTATACTCTGTAATCCAGTAGTTACTGATTGTAAATATCACATTATCCACCTTGGCAAGATTGTATCTTTACTGGCTTACGGCTAACTAATAGCGATTGTCAAAGATGGCAGCTGAAACCAACGGATAAACGTGCGTCTGAGGCACGGAAAAACACCGATATTTGAAATTGTTATCCATCCTAGAACTAATCTCGGCAAGTGTTGCTTAACCTTGAAAATCGACATCACTGGAACCCAAAAAACAAAACAACCTTAATAAGTTATTAAAATTGAACCAAATCTCCGCAGCCTTATGGAATCCAATCGCAAAACGTGTAAAAATTCAATACCCCTGCCATATTGATTTTGGAGTTTCATTACCAAGTACTAAAGACGATAACATTTTTATTAAAGCAAGAAGCGGCTCACTGGCTCGGCTCTTGAATCCCAAGGAGGAATCTGCATAATTTTACAACTGTAATCCAAAGGTTCACAACTTTGGCTTCGTATCAATAGTTAAAAGTTAGTTTCTGCCGTAATCTGTTCAATAATTCTCGTTGATTATGCGATGGACCAGTAGGTTTGATATTGGATTGAACTTTATGATTTATCTGCTAATAATGTTCGGAGCTAGTTTAATTGGGTAGGTATCGTGTTTTATATGCTTAATGAGCCAGGTAAAATTGATTCTGTTATGTCCAATGGAAGCGGCCATGGTTTAAGTTTTATAGTTGGACAGGTACTTTAGGAATTTTTCAGATACTTTAATTATTTAATAAACATAACCCAAAAATAAACAACAATATGCCACTTTATTCTTTATTATTTTCGTATAAATTAAATATAAACAAATACAATATGACAGTTTCGTTTTCTGTTAGAAAATGTGGGATAATCCAAAACTGAAGCCAACGCCACATAAGTCGCAGACTGAAAGGAAATAATATGGTCGTTTTTGAAAATACCAAATACCTACTCATAAGATGGTAAATACGGTATTTATGAACTTAAAACCACACGGACGAACTCGCCGGCAAAAGCAAGTAGTTGCTAAAGCTAGTATAAACGTAAACATTATGAAGAAAGCGTCATGTCCTATTTTGCCATAAATTCGAAGATATTTGACATTCACTAAACCACACTGGGCTCGCTGGGACGTATTATGATCCATTCCCTGTCACAATGAGAAAGACTGTGTCCCAACTGTGAAAACAATGTAGGTTATCCTACAAGCTACCGAGGACGACTTTGGCATATATTTCAGAGACTTAAACAGACAAAAGGCTACAAAAAGTAAAGCCACAACAAAGGTGAAAATCCAAACTACAAAAGCTTGGTCAGCCAGATACCTAGAGTAAAACAGCAACTTTATTGCGTACACGTCGCTGTGTACTCCTACAATCAATCGGTAAAGATATCTGTAAAAAGATTTTCTATTTAAGCATAGGGTTCTCAGTTTAGAACGTCCACACAGTACCTATGTTGCAAAGTCTAGTATAGATCAATAATGATGTTGTTTTTCTCTTTCCGATAGTTTTAAGTACTAACATTAGTTTTATAAGTTGTTTGTGGAGTAACCAAATGGATTCTGTGTGAAATAAAAGAATTTTATTTATTTATTTATAAATGCTAAACCATAAATCTGTGTAGATTAGTACTTATAGCAAATGTGTGATAAGTTATTACTACATTGACGTTTCACAGGAAAGTAACGAGTCAGATTGGGTTGTGCCTGAGGTTGGATGCATATCCGCGAATGAACTCATTAACTTCAGAAAATGCCTGCGCTAATTTTGATTATTTGTGTGAGACTTTTAGCAAAGGCTATCGATATAAGACTATCCCATACATCGATCATTTGCATAAGGACATTATTAATATTTTGACCGATTCTAGGAGTTCTGCAATGCCTGGCTCGACGGTCATCGAATTGTCAAGGGAAACCAAAAGCCTATTTTTTTTTATAATGGCTTCTAAAACCCGAATCAACAATAATAGTATTAAATTACTATATCCAGATACCACCTCACATGGTCTTGTATAGAAATGGCGGAAATTGATCGGTTAGCGAAAGAGGCGATCAGAGACGGAATAATTTTGGAATACCTTCCCTTATTCAGTGACCTCTTGTTAAGAGTAGGTCCAAGATCAGTGTAATATGTAGTGTGATACCGTGTAAAGAATATTGTGGTAAGAGATCACTGTGTGTGCGTTTGGTTAAGAGTCGTCGGCGTGTCGAGTCCCACACGTGAATCAAAGAGCAGACACTAGAAATATAACCGTACCCAATAGGGCCAATGTCTTCCAGGATTACAGTAATATTCTAACAGGCTATTTTTAAGGTAAGTAGAAGGTTGACACTACTTTCCACATCACTCAGAGCGGGAGCAGCCATTTGATGATTATTCCCTCAAAAAAGGGTAGGACGTGAAATTATGACCGCGTTTCGACTTCGTTCTAGACCCAATCCTTTAAATAGCTAACTTAAATAGTTTTTAATGAGGAAAACTGAGTCACCCAACTATTCGGAGTGGGACAAAGTAATGATGTACATTAGCGATTAGAATCCAAAAAAAGGCTGAAAGAAGTGATTACTAAAACTAAGACTGAAAGTAGTAGGTAGTATGAAAAAAAAAAAGAAAAAAAAAAGGTAGTATGAAGTATTTCCTTTGTCAGAGAAGACCTAAAAAAACTATATTCAATTGTAAATTCGTGCATAAAACGTACGGAAGTATTTAGAATCTTCTTATTACGGTTGTGTGGTTATACTAAACATCTATACTCATATTATAAATGCAAAAGTTTGGATGTTTCGATAGATGGATGTATGGATGGATGTTTGCTACTCAATCACGCCAAAACTAATAAACGGATCGACTATTTTCTATCCCGGTATTCCCACGGGATCGGTATTTACGCGGGAAAATCCTCTCACGCGTGCGAAATAGCGGGCAGAAGCTTGTGTAGGTATTATATATAAGCAACTAACAAAAAATACCTTCAATATTATAACAATCCAAAAAAGTCTAGTGATTTAAAAAAATAAAACACTAACTGCGTCGAGCGCGACCAAGTTCTATACTACCATAAATCGTTTGCATTAAAAACTCCAAAAAGTGAGAGAAAGCTGGCTAAGTTTATTCTGAGTTTCCTGAAGCGAGCTACGATCTGTATGAGCCCAGTCGTGCGGCAAAACTTCATTATTCAGAAACCCGGTGTTATAAGTTCACGCGGCAATCGCTAGATGGCGTAAAACATAATATTGTGACCGGCACGGAGTTTTCTACTGATTTTAGTTTTTGTGGAGGAAGATATTTTTGTGAAGGTTTTTTCAAGTAATATTTTAATATAATTCAGAAATATTGGATTCATAGTTACAAAACTAGCTCATCGTAAGATAAAAATATTATATTTCACTCTTGTTTTACTTAAAAGATGAGAAAAAATATAATTTATTATTGTACTTATTTGATTCCCAGGTCAGTGAACACACGATAGGATTTCCATTACGAGTTGACTGACCTAGAAATTGGATAGCTATCTATATAACTATCCAATTTCTAGGTCAGTATTTATAGTATAGAACTTTGGTTTCTTAAGGTAAGCAGTAGCAGCCTAAAATGTATCTGTAATAGACTTACCTACAACTGAAAAATATCGATGCATCTTTAGTCCATTCATACATATACTAAGGAAAAACATGCAGACAATAAATTTAGCTTATCAATCAATCTGCCCAGCCTTTTTCCAAATATATTGGGGTCATAATATATCCACATTTTACTAGAAGTGACTGCTTATCTGAACTCTATAACCCAGTATCTAGTAGACACG
The DNA here is from genome assembly GCA_943138885.2 of Tholera decimalis. Lineage (NCBI taxonomy): Eukaryota > Metazoa > Arthropoda > Insecta > Lepidoptera > Noctuidae > Tholera > Tholera decimalis. Next base: position 31,709,245 of record OW964555.2, read on the forward strand.
ATACCCTTTGGGTAGACAAGACAGGTGCAGAGGCGGCGTAAGGCGTGGGTGGTATGGGCCACCGCCCACGGCCTCGCGGTGCAAAGGGCCTCGCGCGTCGCGCCTAAGAACCAAAAATAAATTTAAAAAGTATGGTATATCCGAAAGTACCTACAAGCCATAAGGTTTTTCTTATAATAAATACATTAGAATGAATTCTCAACTTAAAGATATTTTGTGATAATTTGTCTGCGCGGAATACTGAAGTTTTTTTGGTCACAAAGTTGGCTTTGGGACCAAAAAACTTATTATGAATAAATTGTTCAAGATTCTGGCCTTCTTTCTTGGGAAAGAAGGCCACAATCTTGAACAATTCATAATTACTGGTAAGGTTGATAGAGAACGACCTAGAGGCCGTAGCCTAACAAGGTGGGTTGATCAGTTCCGTTCTACCCTGGATGTCCACGTCGCTCTACAAGATGCCAAGAACAGGCATAGATGGTGGAATACTATCACGGAAAAGTTATTTCCATGGGGGCTTCACGACCCTCAGCATTGAGGAATTCGACGTGAGGAGGTGGAGGACATAAATATGGTATGAGTTATTACCACCCGTTAATACCACAAGCAAATAATGGCAACCTGTATAAGTCCATTTAAGCAAAACAAAATGTACGTAAATACATTTTGTGACTGGATCAAAGAATATCGACGAACTGGACTGTATAGTTTACGAACTGGAACGAAAGAAGCATAAGTAAAAATTTTGGTTTGTTTCTTAATGAATAAATAACTGTAAAATTTCAAGTGATTTTTAATTTTATATTCCCTCTTTCATGCACCATCAGAGGGCCTCGCGAAATCTACCTTGCCCACATTAAGTTTTGGTCTTGCGCCGCCACTGGACAGGTGCCATATTTTTGTCCTCTTAGTACTTATATGCGCTGATTAACAAAGCCCAAATGGTCAAAACAATAATGTTCAGCGGTTACTTCCCCACAGGCTTTACGTGATTTCTGAAATACGGTGTAGTCTCGGTATGTAATGGATGATCTCCCATCTATAAGCTGATCCTCTTTAGGCAACCAGTAAGAGACTATACAAAAAAATCAACAATCTTCTCGTGCAGCGGTTATACTACTGCTCCTTCAGAATGATGCCCTCACGGTTCGGGGCCGCGGTATATCGTTAAAACACACACAGGTACCAGGTCTCGGTATACAATGGACGATCACTCATCTACAGGCTACAGGCTCTCTGATACTCTTCTGTTAACCTGCTGGAGAGCAGACAAAATTACGTGCATCTTTTTTTTATAGGTCTACTCGTAGTTCAGCACACTTAGGCTGGTTACTACTTAACCGGACGAAATACGTGCATCTGTTTATCGTACGGATTTTATTACTCAGCCAAAAAACTCTTTTTAATTTCCGTGTGGAAAATGATGAGGCGGTGTCAGACTATACTGACAAACTGACCCAGATTCTTCCGTTGTTTTTGCGTACCGGGGCTGCGGTATTTTGTTTGAAAATTCCCGCATATAGGCAGGCAATATACCACTGAGCCCCGTTATTAATGGTAATGATCACTGTTCTTTAAGGCGCGAGTAGAACACGATGTCGCGTCGACGCAATGTCGGCTCAGTAGCGACAAAATATAAATATTATATATATTTATTGGCTGAAAATAAAAACTGAAGTCCACTTTTTCTTTCCCTGGGAAACCGTGTGAGAAATGTCAACTTCTAACATTACACCAATAAGAAATGAAAATAAAACAAATGCATTGCATATAAGAAAGGCATTTCCAACTGTTTTGAATATGTAGGTGTTTACAGTCAATGAATGAGTTAGTTACTAGATCGTAAGATATCAAAGCATCATTCAACTTCGCCAACCTAAGTTACTTACTCAATAATTTTTTGATTGAAAGATTTAAGATAGAAATGAAGTGTTTGACTTAAAGTTTTATATACATGCACCATTAAATGGGTAATTAGTAGATATTTGCTATTGACTATTTACAAACCTATATTAAATATGGCACAGTTGGATAAAGAAAAATACGTTTATGGATTAACAGAAACATAACTACAGGGCAAGGAGACGAAACCCACCCTGACAATTTATATTTCATCTATATCATACATATAATAAAACATTAAAAAAGCGTGTCTGTACATATTTTTACAAAAATAGTTATAGAAACAGTAATAGAGGATAAATTAAAAAAAGTCTGTCTGTTTGTACACGCTAATCTCCGGACCTACTGGATGGATTTTAATGAATTTGGTAAGTAGATATTTGACATCCAGGAATTACACATAGGCTACATTTTATCCCGGAATTCCCACGGGATCGGGATTTACGAAGGAAACCCTCCCATGCGAACGAAGTTGCGGGCAGCAGCTAGTTATAAATAAAAAGCTGTGTATGCATCGAAAAAGAATAAACAGAGTACCTGATATCATATTAAAATTGAAAAATAATTATGTAAGTGTTGATTACACCAATTCATGATGCATTATTTATTTATCTACGCATTGAATTCAAATCTGGCATTCAAACTACTGCAAAAGGCGCAGCGTCAGGATTTTGAGAAACTTTAGGCGAAAAGTAGCATATTCGTCGAATTTCGAAATATCGTAGCACTATCAAAAACATCTATTTCATCATTAGGTTATATATCTAATACTATGCGTTACAAATACAAATGTAAGCGGGAAAATTACTGCGTTATTTTATTTATTTTATAATATAAATTAATCTTACTAATTTCATATTATAAGTGCGAAAATTTGTGAGGATGGATGGATGTTTGTTACTCTTTCACGCAAAAACTACTAAACCGATACAAATGAAATTTGGTAAGTAGATAGTTGACATCCTGGAATAGCGATCCTGGATTAACGCGTGAAAACTTTCCCACGCGAACGAAGTCGCGGGCAATAGCTAGTAATATTGTCATAAATTTATTTTAAAAAACAGCTAAGGTAGTAAATATTTATTTATTATTATTCAGGAAAATGTGGTTTAACATATCTTAAAATATCCTAGGCGGATTACCAACATTTTTAGCTCGCTTTTGTAAATCTGGCGTTCCATGTGCTCGGAAAAATCACCGGAATTGCTTGCAGGCACTAGCAAAGAAGCCTTGCTCTGGGCCACTTATCTGAATTTCTATGGGCCCCGCGTTGGTTTAATCTGGCACTGGGCATAAACAAAAATTGTTTATATATTTATGCACACACAAGACATTAAAAAAAGACAAGTACAGATATATACATACAAATAATGGGTACAAATTTATATAAACACTATAAAATATTATATACAAAAGACTATGAGTAAATCATATAAATATAAACTTACAGGATACGAGAAGGTATTTTATAGTTGAAACGGCATTATATTCCAACATTATAAAACAGATACATCTCAACACTCTAAGAAAAAAGCCAAACTGTAATCCAGTGAAACATTCGCTATCTAAGCGATTCCTTCAAAACACGGTCCGTTTGTACCCCATGTCGTTACACCGCTGATTTATTATTATAGGCCCCATTTGTTTCTTTAGTATGCATGTAAATCCCGCAAAGGATTACTTATACCAATAGAAATCGGTACGTGCCACGAATCCTGCATTTCTTTTACTTTTGTTTGTATTTTTTCGAAGATTGGCTCTATAGACGTTATAAGTGCTGCGGTTTGGGATTTTTTTAGAAGCGTAGTAATGCTATTTGTAATCTATGTATAGATCAATCAAGCACCTCGTTAAATAGCTATTCTTATATTTATCTTTTGTTTTATTTATTTTTATATTATTATGTCTACCAACAATTGTTTACACTAATTTCTATTACAAATCTTTTTAACGTAATACAGTGCAACAATTACTTATAGGTAAACACCAGTTGAATAAAAAAATCATTACGCTTATTAGTCAGCTTCAGGTACAATATATAAAGCATGGCATTTATGATATGGCTTTCGAAGAGCTCGTGACTAATTAATAGCAGCTACCCTGATTGATTTATAAGGTTAAGCAACGCTTACCGAGTCGGTCCGTAAATGGGTTACTATGTTAACAAATCGTAATTCCTCTATTCCTCGGGAAGCTGTTGATCGTGCGTACTTTGCGAGGGATGGAGAAATCTCGATAAAGCTCGAAATATTAATATGAGTTTCCTTGTAGATTGAATCGTGCAGCTGTTATTATTTTATACAACGTGTAATTTAAAGGGTATATACATACCGAGTGCACGACTTCTTTGGATGATAACAAACGATATGGCGAGGGGTTTTCTACTCCTATGTCTACATGTGTGGAGCATATTAGAAATTTCAATACATTGATACCAGAAGCCGAATTTTTCAAATTAAGAAGAACGAAGAGAATTATCGTTTTATTGACAAGTGACGTGGAAAGTGATGACCCTCATAGTGCTGTGACACGTTTGTTATTACTGGTATTCAAGAAACATATGAAACCAATAATTTGGGGTTAATTCTGTGAGTCACTTATTTTGAGCTGAAACTTTGCATAGAGACTCCATACCAGATGTTGTCTTCAGTCCCTTTGGATAGATATGGGGTTTCCGTTACACGTTGTATAAAACTAAACGTGGAACTTAATTAAGCTGGGTTAAGATTTTTATAGCGGAGATGCAATCTTAGTAGCCTGATTTGTTAGTCATATCACATCACAATTTAGATTATGTATGATCCATAGAAAAGCTTCAGTAGGTTTTCAAGGGACCTCATGGATATATAGGGTAAACAGTATAGTTATTGGCCCCTACATAGTTATTAGCCATTTCAACATCGGTATTGAAAAACTAGCAACCCACATTACTACATGGTAAATTTTAAAATGCACCATGGTAACACAATTGTTGACTGTCAAAATGTTTCGGTAAAACACCGCTAGGTGAATTCGTTCTTTTGTAGTCTGTGGTTTTTTCGTGCCGGTATCAAAAATAGGTAAATTTGTTTAATAAATGTTAAGATCATACAATTTTAGGATGTCATATTCTGAAATTAATTTACAAAGTACAGTGATTTATAATCCGTACAATTTAAAGAGTATTATGCATAGTACGCGTATTTGAAATGTGAAACGACAAAATCATAAAATATCCTTAAAAAAATGTAGTGGCCAATTACTGTCAATAATTTAATTAACATTACAGTAAATGGCCCCCTATGTCAATTACTATATTCATTTCACTCAAAACAAAATGCGTTTATAGTGATAAAAAACTCTACTGTCTGTTATACTATGCATTATATTCATTTGTCACTCATTTTAGGGCTGTGTAAACAGTTATTGGCATAGGCCAAGTACTATAAAGTCTGGAATAATTTTCAATACAAAAAAGGTGGCCAATAACTATAATATTTTTTATTTTTAGTTTGGACAAGATCACTCATGCTTATTTTTCTGTTCTATCAGGCTAAAGATTATAAATAATCATGCCAAAGAAACCTCAGTACACCAAAGAAGCCCTTGATGAGGCGTTAGAAAACATTCAGAATAAAACAATGTCTTTAAGAGCAGTTGCAAAAAAATATAATATTCCCAGGGCAACTTTACAGTTTAAACTTAAAAATCCCACTTCTAAATCTGAGTTTGGACCGACGACGCCGTATTTGACTCAAAAGAAAGAAGATTCCATCAAGGAATGGCTATTTAAAATGGCCCGAAAAGGCTTTCCAAGAAAATCAGATGCTGTTCTTGATACTGTACAAAAATTTTTGTCTGATAATCCACGAGAAACTCCTTTCGTTAATAACAGACCTGGACAAGGATGGCTAAAGGATTTCTTAAAACATCATCCTAGTTTGGCTCAGAGAACCAGTGAAGGAGTTACTAAGGCTAGTGCCTGCGTTTCCGAAAGTGATATTAAAAAATGGTTTCTGGAAATCAGAAATTACTTAACTAGTGAAAACCTGAAAAAATTGCTAGATGCAATTCAGGATCCACACCGTGTTTTTAATGCAGACGAAACAGGATTCCAGACTTGTTCTTCTACTGGTCGTGTACTTGCTCCAAAAGGAGAAAGAAATATTTATTCAGTTCAACAAGGAAATTCTAAAGAAAATATTACTGTTCTATTTACGTTTTCAGCTGATGGAAAAACATGTCCACCTTTAATTGTCTTTCCATATAAACGTTTACTGGATAGGATAGCATCATCAGTGCCACCAAAATGGGGCATTGGCTTAATTCGCAACGGCAACGTCTAATTTTAAAAAGCTCATCTTTAAAATGCAGTTGTGAGAAATACTATCATAATCACTGCATACCCAATAGTCATCGTGAAAATATCCCGGATGATGACGAATTAGTAGATTTTATATGCCACAAATGTTACGTAATTAACGATGATTCCGAGCCTTCTGATGATGAGAACATTTTTTAATTAGTGAGGGCTATTGGATTTTGTTAAAGTTTTTATTTTTTAATGTTAATTATTATTTTGTATTCTATGGCCAATAACTATAATAATACATGGCCAATTAATATGATTATGGTGGCCAATAACCGATAATTCAATATTTGTATCTTTATGTTGATTTTATTAAAAAGTGTATGGAAAAAGAGTATGTAAGCCATACCATTGAATAAATACGTTAATGTTATATATTTTAAAAATTATTTCATTTACATCTACCCGTTTTATATTTTTATATATTATTAATAGTGTCTTGAGGTAGCTTAACTGGCCAATAACTATACTGTTTACCCTATCACAGCTATTTTATACGAATTTTAGTTACAGTCGTTTTTACCCGACTGCAAAGGAAGGGTTATGTTTTTCGCGCGTATCTTGTATGTATGTATGTAATATTATTTATTACCTCATATCTCCAGAACTGCTGAACGGATTCCCATAATTGAGGTATTTTTAGATTTGTCCCAGCAGCTCAAGTGTTGTTAGATAGGTGATATTTGAAAAAATCAAATACGGCGGCTGTGCGAAGCCATTATACACAACGAAAAAATATTTTTTTCGCATACTACAATATGGGTATCAAATTAAAGGGCTTAATACGAGGATTTCAAAAAGGTATATCATGTTTATCGTTAATGTAGTAGCAAAAATAATACAAAGAGAATGTTTAAAAATATGGACTTAGCTCTTTCACTTTCTGAATCCGGTGGGGTGCCATTGTGACATGACCGGGACAGCTAAAAATTCTTAATTAATATTTTAACTAAAAAGTTGAAAAAATAAGGCTATTTAAAAAATCTAAAAAACCCGCCTGCTGAACTGAAATGCAAGAAACAAGTCCTTTTTGTTATAGATTTTTTAAATAACTTTTTTAATCTATGTTTTCACCTTACCGCAACGTCTTTATTTATAAGTTTATATAAGTTGGCAATAACGTTCTAACGTTCAATAAGTTCTAGACAAGTGTTGGAGCTTCAGCGGCACTTATGTCAAAGCCCTTCCTTCTCTATTCGCGCCACGTCCTCATCGGCAACAAAGTCATAAGCCTCGTCGAAGTTTCCCAACTCAACCGAACGCGCGCCCCCTGACAACCTCGCGAAAATGGCAATCTTAAGAAAATGCCGTCTTGAAGTTCTTGAACTTCAGACTTAAGTCGCTCACTAATTCTTTTAAACTGTTATTTTGATAGTCTTTCGAGAACAAACAGTTCTTGTTATATAGTTTGAATGTGACCTAAACATTATTTGTTAATACTTTTGTAATGCTTTCCTCTTTATTATATTAATAATAAGGGGAAAGAAAAGATTTGTATTATTGAAATATAGTTATTGATTAGAGATTTATTAGTTAGACAAAACATTCAAAAAAGTTTGTTTGTATTAGTCCTTGAAAAAAGCCAGTTATTTCGAAATCACAGGCATACACTTTAAGACCAGGCAGTCCAAAATAATTTTCACTCAAGCTCCGCCCCCATGCACCCCGGTTAGGCCCTTAAACTAAACTAAACTCTAACGCAACAGTAATAAAGTTGAATATCGCATGCGCTCTTTCACCATGTTCGGTTTCGACACTGCCGTTGTGTGCTAAACACTAACGCAGCAGTAATAAAGTTGAATATTGCGTGCGCTCTTTTACCATATTTGGGTTCGAAACTAAATGTGGTAAGTCTCAATTCTTATTTCGTTGATAGCTAAAGTAATAATTGATCTAGAGAAAAAATGTTCTATATTTGAATAATAAACTATATTTTCTTACTGTCAATACTAATTTTAGACATAAAAACCGAGTAATCTTGATTTAATTTTGAATAATCTTTAAAAAGGACATGATTTTAGATAAAAAAATGAATCGAGCAAAAATGTTCCAAATACGAAACTGGTCTAGACATATAAAGAAAAAGATCCAATAAGTCATATACTAAAGTTCCATTTTGATGGTATGCGTGATTGTTTCAGAATATTAATGCAGAATTACATACAATTTAGGGAGCTTCCTCTTAATTGTATCGATATATTATGTATGGATGTCTAAAGGTACATTTAAATTGATGCGTTATTACAAGTTTAAAAAGCTAAAACCTATATTATTTCGCAATGTATAAGTTTTATTATATTTCGAGTTCGGGAAAAATGTCTTGAAAATCTATGAAAGCAGTTTTACAGATTCTTCAAAAATAAAATTCTTGACTAATCAAATGAACATAATTATTCAAAGTACTACAAAAAATATAAAAAATTACATGTTGAACAGAAAAACAGAGGCATTGAACTTGAAAAACAAAGACTTTATAAGAGCGTACCTAACTTGTTTTGCATAATACATTCAGATATATCCAATATGGCGAGCATTTTCGATATGAGTGAAAGTTTCCAGAATATTTTAGTCAAAACAAAAGATATTGTGTTCGTTTTACAGACGTAGCGAGTTACTAAAACGTCTTTTGTATAAATAGTGTTTTCAAAAATTTCTCTCTCGATGTACGTATTTTCTTGTTGGAAACATGATTCTTCATAGTTCCAGATTTCTTCGAATAGATTTAATACGAAAAGTGTAGTTATATTGAGTTTACTAATCGTTTTTACAATTATTGAAATTTCTACATGCTATTGCATACAACGTGTAACAGAAACCCCATATCAATCCAAATTGGCTGAAGACAACATCTGGTATGGAGTTTCTATGCACAGTTTCAGTTCATAATAAGTGACTCAAAGAAAATTGATAACATATTATCGGTTTCATTTGTTTCTTGAAAACCAATTGTAACAAACGTGTCACAGCACTATGAGAGTACAGCACAGAACTTTCCATGTCACTTGCCAATAACTCGACATTCTTTCTTCTTAATTTGATAAATTCGGTATCTGGTACAATGTATTGAACTAACAAGTTCCACACATGTAGACTTAGATTTACACAACCCTTGCCATATCGTTTGTTATCAGTTATCATCCAAAGAAAGCCGTGCACTTGGTATGCATAAATTCTTTAAATTACACGTTTACTTACAAATATCGTACATGCAAATATATAGTTGAAATGGAACACAAATCAGCAATATTTTAGATTTTTGTCCGTCTGTTTTCTGTTAGCTCACATCTCCAAAACGACTGACCGGATTTTCATATTATGTTGTTAAATGATTTTCTTAGAAATGTGATGATCTTATATACCTTTTTAATTGTATTTAACATGTTCAAAGTACATCTATTACTAATGTTCAAGACTGCAATAGGCCCAGTGCAACGGTAACTGGGGTGTCCCAAACTTGTCCGCGATACGCGGAGTCTAAACGTTGCTTACAACAACAAGGTTACTTAATAATGATAACACTAACCTGATTTGCTGGGTTCGCCAACTTCGACCTTCAAAGGTCACGCCCTAAGTGTGGTTTGTATGTAAAATGGGGTGAGTAATTGAAAGGTGTGATGTAAGTCAAGTGTTGTAGAACGTTCACTAGGCGCCGATCTCCAGCTGGCGCGGTCACAACAGCAATCACAGCACAACTCGTTCCCACCAAGCGCGTGCCACACGAGGTGACGCAATAAGGCGATATGTTCCAAGAAATATCACTGGATTCTTGTTAATCCGAGATTACAAAGTTCAATCAATCACTGAACACAATTAATATGTTAATCTCACGTGAGATCCAAGCTGATTTCCAATTATAATGAATAAAACTCAATCTTCCAACCGGTGGTTAGTTTTGCAAGAACGGAAAAACGTCAAGTGAAAAAAAGTCAAAGACTATAGAATAATGTTGCCAATCCAAAGGTGCGTTCAATTTCACGTTGGACTAAACATCTACCCCCCCCGGACGGGCCTACCCGTCCGCTAATCAATTGGAAGTCTTGACAAGGTTGCGACCGCTCTCTTTATGATGGATCCGTCCACCAAAACTTCAGCAAAACGAGGGACCCCGTCGGTGCCAGCCACCAAATTGAGAATGCGCCCCATGCGCCAATACAAAGGCTTCAGGTTGGCATCCTTAATCAGGACGAGGTCTCCGATCTTGGGCGGATGAGTTTTATCCGTCCACTTGACGCGTTGCTGGAGGATGTGCAGATACTCTAAGCTCCAACGCTTCCAAAAGTTCTGAGCGAGCTGTTGCACCAACTGAAACCGCGAGAGCCGATTTTGGCTCACATCAACAAAAGAGTACTCCGGCAAGGCGACAAGTGGCTGTCCAATCAAGAAGTGGCCCGGTGTTAGAGCCTCCAAGTCATTCGGGTCCGAAGAGAGCGGGCACAATGGGCGCGAATTCAACACAGCTTCAATGCGGCAAAATACCGTAGCTAGTTCCTCAAAGGTGAGAACGGTGTCTCCCAACAATCTCCGCCAGTGTCCCTTTGCCGCTTTCACCGCGGCCTCAAAAATACCCCCCCAATGGGGGCAGGCTGGCGGGTCAAACAACCAAGTGACCCCTCGGCGGGCCAAACTGTTACCAATGTCAACCTGGCTCTCATTAAGGAAGGCGTATACCTCCTTCAAATAGTTACTTGTACCCTTGTAATTCGTACCGCAATCAGACCTAATCAAAGAAGGTAACCCACGGCGAGACACAAATCTGTCCAAGGTCGCCACAAAGGCCTCTGTCGAGAGGGAGGTCACCAGCTCCAAATGTACTGCCTTGGTTGACAGGCAGACGAAAACACACAAATAAGCCTTGACGATTTTACTATTTCGAAGTGTGGACGTCTTCACCGAAAAGGGACCAGCAAAGTCCGTTCCGACGCCAGCAAAGGGCCTCGCCTCATTGACACGATCAGCCGGCAAATCTCCCATTAGGGGCTGCATAGTGGAGGCCTTAGTCCGATAACACGGCATACAACGGAAGACAATGCTACGAATAGTACGACGAGCCGACAAAATCCAAAATTCTCGCTGCAGAATAGCCAACAGCGCATTGCAACCGGCATGCGAGTTTTTAACGTGACGATCAGTCACCAGCAATTGTACCAAGTGGCCCTCCTTGGGCAACAAAAGGGGGTGACGGGCCCCATAAGGAAGGCTAGAGTGCCTCAACCGTCCTCCAACACGTAAAAGACCCGTCTTATCCAAGAAGGGATTCAGCTTACTAACAGCTCCCGACAACTTAACCCTACCAGACTTCAGGACCTCGATCTCCTTCTCAAAGTGTGCAGCCTGCACAGAGCGGACCCAAAGGAGGAGTGACTCCTGTCGCTCTTGAGGAGAGAGAACTGGTGACAGGTGCTTGTCCCCTGGATTCCTAGAATTATGGCCAAAACGCCGGATCCACGAGGTGACGTTCAACAATTTGTCGAGGGAGCTGTATCGATTCAACAAAAGGTCAGGATCAAACGGAGGATCCACCGTTCCAACAGCGAACACCTTAAGTCCGGGCAAAGGATCCGACATCAAGACTGGCGTTCGAGGCCAATCGTCCTCGAGGCGAGTCAGCCAGTCCGGCCCCCACCAGAGGGGGTGAGCAATCAAGTGGGGGGCCATGCACCCGCGTGAGGCCACGTCGCCCGGGTTCAGGTCACCAGGCACGTGTCTCCAAATCAAAGGCGTTTCAGAGCCCTGAATCTGCGACACTCGGTTCGCAACAAAGATCTCCAAAGAGTGGACGGACGTCTTCAACCAACACAAAACAATTTGACTGTCCGTCCAGGCGTAAGAAGCCCGAATGTCAACGGTTCCACCCAAGGTGTGTGCAACGTGATTTAGGAGACGCACAAGAAGCACCGCCCCTGACAACTCCAACTTAGGGATGGTCAATGCCGTCCGGAGGGGGGCCACTTTGCTCTTGGCCATGACCAGTGACAACTTCACCTGGCCCGTAGCATTGACGGTGCGCAGATAAACAACGGCGGCATAACCGTGAGAGGACGCGTCACAAAACCCATGAAGGGTGGCGGCATAAGCCCCAGGGGGGAGGATGGCGCGTGGCAGCGCGACCTTATTGACCACAGGGAGCACGGATACAAATTGGAGCCAGTCTTCCAACAGGGTTTCCCGAAGTGGCTCGTCCCAACCAAGTTCAGCGGTCCAAAGGCGCTGAAGGAAGCATTTCGCCCAGAACAATACCGGGCAGATCCAACCATTAGGGTCAAAGGTCCTTGCTACAGTAGACAACACCAATCGTTTAGTCCAAGTATGAGGAGACTCCAAGTCGACATCATACGTAAAGGTGTCTTGAACTGGTCGGTACTGAACGCCGAGGACGGCCATCATGGCGGGGTTGTCAACGTTTTCAAACAAATGAGGATCCTGCTTATGATCCTCCAACACACCTTCCAATAGCGCTGGCGAGTTGGACACCCATTTACGCAACTCATAGCCAGCGGAAGCCAGAATCTGGACCAACTCGTCACGCAACAGGACAGCTTCCTCCACCGTAGGAGCTCCAGTACAGACATCGTCGACGTACAGGTCCGTTTTCAAGATGGCGGATGCACGAGGGAACCTCAAACGCTCCCGGTCCGCAAGCTCCCAAAGCGAACGAATAGCAACAAAGGGGCTTGACCGAAGGCCGTAAGTATTCGTGTTGAGCTCATACACAATCATGGGATCCTGGGGATGTTCCCGCCACAGGATCAACTGATAACGTCTGTCATCCCGGTGAATGACCGTTTGCCGGAACATCATTTTGATGTCGGCCACAAAGACTACTTGATGACGACGAAAAGACGTGATGACGTCACAAAGATCCCTCAACAATTTGGGGCCGGAATGCAGGCAATCATTCAAGGAGACGCCGGAAGAAGTCCGCGCAGACCCATCAAACACTGTGCGCAGTTTACCAGTGGATGGCTTGAGGACCGCGTGATGTGGCAAGAAGAAATGCTCTACTGAGCGCCAATCCAAATCTGACACCGACATGTGTCCCAAGTCTGCATACTCACGCATAAACTCTACATATTTTTGCCGCAGCACCGGGTCCCTGGCCATGCGGCGCTCCATTGCCAACAATCTTTTCTCAGCCGTAGGTCTGGATTGGCCAAGAGGTGGTCGCACCGCAACAAAAGGCAGCCGGGTCTCAAGCCGACCGGAGCGGAGTCGACCAGTGTTGTTCTGATAGAACAACTCGCACTCTTCGTGTTCCGGATTCAAGCGGGCCACCTGAGGGGGCTCCTCAACCTCCCAAAACCTCTGAACGGCGTCAGAGAGGGCTGAGCCGGACACCAACGCAAGGACAGGTTCAGGTGGAGGGGGCACGTTCAACACTGGGCCCATAATCGCAAAGCCGAAGATGGTTGAGACCGCCACCAGACCCCTTGGGTGGCACCATGGGGTCTCCGGCTGCAAGACCGTCATATTTCCCAACAATATTTTCCCCAAAACATCGGAACCCAACAACAAATGCACCGTACAAGGGGAATCAAACCGGGTGTCAGCCAAATCCAGACCTGACGTCAACCGTAGAACATCCAAAGGCAACTGACAATCGGGATGGCTACCCAATATAGCCGGCATAACAAGGGCAGGAGCACCAATTTTAGGGTACGGACAACTCACAGGGGTGACTTCAAACCAGGTCTCTCCCTCAACAGTGGTGACAGCCGCTTCGCCAATTCCCTGAATTTTGCCTGAAAAGTCGTTCACCTTCAGACCAACCTGTCCCGCTAACCAAGACGAGAAAAGGGAACCCTGGGCTCCCGTGTCCAAAAGGGCACGGACCACAATCGAGTCACCAAAGGGTCCCCAGACCCTGACCGAGGCCGTTGGCAACAAAATCGACTCGATCGGGGGGGGTTCTTTAGCGGGGCGGGCGGCAATTTCCTAGCGGTGCCTGGGCGGCGACCGATCGACGCATCCAGGCTGTCCTCTTCCACGACGAGGGTAAGGTTGGAATGGTTCGTCCGCGCGGTGTCCCAAGCCGCTCGCCATCGCTGGAAGGGCATATCCTACCGGATGCCTGAATGGCGGAGGACGTGACTCCAATCGGGGACGTTCCGCCAACGGAGGGGAGAGGTGGCGGTGCTGGTCCGGCCACTGCCGCCTAGCAGCCAACGCGCGTTCTCCCTGACAAGGGGAGACCAAATCTCGATCGCGGGGCTCCTGTACAACTTGCGCGGGGGGTGGAGAGCGGCGTGCAGAATTGCGGGCCTCAGCCCGGTGCTCATCTCCGGAATACCCCCCCCTGCGCGAACCCTCCTCAGAAGAAGGTCTGCTGGAGCGGTTCGCGTTGGCGCACAAAATCTCCAGGTGGGATCCCGTGCAAATTCTACATGGACGGGGGTCGGGGCAGTCCCGATGGAAATGGGCTCCCAAACACGAGAAGCACAAACGGCGTGCGTTGGCAATACGGCGGCGGGCACTTACGTGTAAGTTCAAAAAAGCCGAGCAACGTGCCATGACATGTCCCGTGGACTTGCAAAAGTGGCAATCGTGAGAACTCCGGGCTCCAGCAAAACGGGGGGCGGGGTGAACCTCAACAGGCCCCCGAGCCCTAGTCCGTCCCTGGTCTCTAGGCCGAGAAGGTGGCGGGCGTGACCCCGTGGCGCCAAGAGTGTTGTCCAAAAACCGACACTCGTCTTCCAAGAATTTGAGGAGGTCGTCAAAGGGGGGAAGATGGGTGGCACTGTCCCCACCATACCTCTGCTCAAAGCGGGACCTCAACTCTGCCGGGAGCAACCGCAGCACTATGTGCACCAACAGGTAGGACCAATGGTCCACCGGTAACTGCAAGCGTCGCAAGGCGTGGGTCGCTGAGACCAACGGGTTCAGCAGGTCAGTGCGCAACGCCGACATGCTGGCGATGGCCGGTAGCCCCAAAATCTGGTCGATGTGCACATCAGCCAGACAGCGCTTATTCTGATACCGTCTGGAGAGAAGCTCCAGAGCGGTAGGGTAAGAAGAGTCCGTCACCGGCAAGTGTTGCACCAAGGCTCTGGCTTCGCCCTCCAAAACGGACAACAAGTAGGCCAACTTTTGGGCAGGTCCGAGGTCCGAGCGTGCATCCACAAGACTCTCAAAGAGATTAATGAAGCCCAGCCAGTGGTCCAAACGACCGTCAAAATGTGGCAGCTCCAGGGTGGGCAGCCTACTCAACAGTCCAGGGCCCTTGACAACGGAGGTCTGAGGCTTGGCCTCCTCAGGCATCCGGCTCCTCAAAATTTCACGGGCTCGTTGACCTATGACATCCCCCAGGTTGACAATCTGGTCATAGTCACCCAAAACCTTATCGCGGGCTGCCTGGTCCATCACCGCCAAATCCACGTCCATGATGTACTCATTGAAGCGTGTGAGCGCAGCATCAGCTGACTTGATCCTCTCATCCACTTGCTTGTTCCGAGCAAGGGTGAGCTCCTCCAAGTCCGGACGCTCAACCGTTGCTACCGCCGATGCGAACCATCTCAACTGTGAGACCAATACGGCAGCAGACTCCCTGACTGCCTTTAATGAGGCCATTGCAACAATCAAATATTAATACAACAGGCTAAAATAACAAACAAACAAACAAATATGACTTGTTAGCTGACCAAATAATTTCAACAAAAATAAAAAATTCAAATTCAATTATTTAAAGTTCAAATCCGACCCTGTACTTATTCCAAATATGAATCTAGCCTGCTAAGGATGGCTAGTTACAAAGAAACAACAATTGAATGTATAATACAATGCTGGATCAACCTCAAATAAATACAACAATAGGATGTGTAATATTGCTCCGGACAACCTCCAATAACACAATCCAATAATCACACTATAAACAATAACCAATACACACAATTCAAGTCTTATTATGTTAGACTATGTGATTATTATTTAGATAAACCTTTAACTTCAGACTAGTGACATTCAATTATTAATCAAATGAATATACCAAACAGCTTTTACAACAATATACCAAATTAACCTGATAATTCCTAATTTCACTAACAATCCCACCTGTCAGTGCAATAAGCTAGCCAAGCACTACAAATTACAGTACAACCACAAGTACTATTTGAGCCCGGCTGACAAGCAATATTCAGAACTTATCAAGTTACAAGTTATGTTAAGTAATTGAACCAAAGCTACTTTCAACAATAGTCAAAACTTCCAATGTACTATGTGGATCTTATAAGACCACGCTTCTGCTACCAGTTTTGTTCAAGACTGCAATAGGCCCTGTGCAACGGTAACTGGGGTGTCCCAAACTTGTCCGCGATACGCGGAGTCTAAACGTTGCTTACAACAACAAGGTTACTTAATAATGATAACACTAACCTGATTTGCTGGGTTCGCCAACTTCGACCTTCAAAGGTCACGCCCTAAGTGTGGTTTGTATGTAAAATGGGGTGAGTAATTGAAAGGTGTGATGTAAGTCAAGTGTTGTAGAACGTTCACTAGGCGCCGATCTCCAGCTGGCGCGGTCACAACAGCAATCACAGCACAACTCGTTCCCACCAAGCGCGTGCCACACGAGGTGACGCAATAAGGCGATATGTTCCAAGAAATATCACTGGATTCTTGTTAATCCGAGATTACAAAGTTCAATCAATCACTGAACACAATTAATATGTTAATCTCACGTGAGATCCAAGCTGATTTCCAATTATAATGAATAAAACTCAATCTTCCAACCGGTGGTTAGTTTTGCAAGAACGGAAAAACGTCAAGTGAAAAAAAGTCAAAGACTATAGAATAATGTTGCCAATCCAAAGGTGCGTTCAATTTCACGTTGGACTAAACAACTAATATTATTAAAAAAGTTTGCTTGTTCATTTGTTTAACGTGCTAAAAGCGGCAAAGGTTGTCTGTAAAAGATCGCTTTTAGCGATAAGAAGCCAATTGTAACACCCTTTGTAGTTTTTAAGTCCTCATAAATCCCGTAATCCTATGTTAGTACTTAACTTAAATTAAATGGTTGGTTCGCGAACAGATGCTACAAGCTCAACAATGACGTGCAGAGCTTGCAGGCTTGCAGGCTTAGGATAGACTTTTTACCCGACTGTAGCAAAAGCAGCTGTTAACGCACACGTTAACACTTCCAATACACACATGCATCATCAAGCAGAGGGGAGCGGGTGGCGTGGTAGCGCAGCGGCTCTACGACGGCTCGCGCGCCCTCCACACTCCTTTCAACAACGCGACCACGATCGCATGATTTTTATTTATTTAAATTTTGACCATTGTAGAAGAACATAATATGTAATTTTGAAATATAGTCCGCTTTTAATTCTACCTGGGCCTATCTAGCAGCACTGGGCCCACGTAGTGGATTACGGCTCATTCCTTCTCGTAGAGTCCCAGCAGTGGACACATTATGGGCTGATTATGTTATGTTATATAGAAACTACATTTATTTATTTCTAAACCTAGCCAACTTCAGTCTTCTACTAAATTACAGCTAACGAAAACATTTGCTTTACAAAAATAACCTCGCACGAAATGGAAAGCGTTCTCATGCGATCACGTACGAACGACTCCAAATTGTACATAAGCCTTCGTTGCTCGTGACTTGTTCGAAAGACACGTGTGCTACCCTAATCGACATCTTAATGACCACCGAATGTACGCACCGTGTAATTATCTTCAATTTTCTGAGTAATTTTACTAAAGATCGGGTTGGATCTTATACGTTATTATGTTTTGGGTTGGGGTGGAATTTATACCCCATATATGTGACGTTAATTATTGTCATTTTGTGAATTGGATAAAGGTGTTTTTGAGTAGCGTATTTTATAGGTACTGTATTTCAGATTGTGATGAACTCTTACGGGTTTGCCGTAATATGTTGCAGTGTGTTATGAATGCCCAACGTTTATTACGCAAAGCAGGATGCTGGCATTTAAAATCGCAACTCACAACTCAAAAAACTACTTTTTTCTTAGAATGGTAAGAATGTCGGTCTGCGCGTCCGTAGAATAAACAAACAACACAATTATTTGCGATATACCTATAAGTAGTACATAAGATGAATTTTCATAAAGTTCTTAAGACCCACCCTACTATAGCAGGTATGCAAAATATTATAACAAATTAAAAAAAAAAATAAACTAGGTTACACATCAATTGTTATTTGTTAATTTTATTATACAAAGTGATTATTCATAACCATTTAAATAATTAATTTAAAAGTCAATACTATACCTACTTAATTTAATGACAACTAGACTAACTATGCATGGAATAAAATTTCAATTAAAATATGGAAGGACATTGTCTAGATTCCAACATCGTTTTGATTAATCATTGGATTTTTATATGGATTATATGAATGATCAGCAAATTATTAAATAAATTAAAGAGTATGTATTACAGTTTTCTTGGCCTTTTTTCTGAACATGCAATGTTCCCCGAATGTTAAGCCTTTAAACGGAGCCTGAAACTTTGGAGACAAAACCAAGCAGGGTGAAATTTTTGCCTTACTAAAACCATTCCACGCTCAATAGCCCCGGAGAAGATACTAAGAAAGCATTTCGACATAGCTAAAGAAAACAATTCATTAAAATACAGGCTTTGGTTTTCGGACCTTAGTTGTGACTGAATGAATAACAGTCCCACGGGTCGATCTAGCTGAGGTCAGTCTGTAGATGGGTGGTCTTTCCCAACTAGCACAAATGGGCTGCATTGGGGCTTTAGAGCGTATCCGATTATTACTTATGGTAATAGACGTAAGCGCTAGAGCGTCTACTACAGACTTAAAGCAGCCGCTTTAGCGCTATTTGGGCGCCATTTTATACAACCTAAAGTTCCATTTAACCTGCATAACGGTTGCATAAAGGTTCCTTAATAGCTATAACGATTTATTAACGCTATACTAAAGCTCTCATAGCGCTACTTTTGAATGATTTTGAACTACTTTGAACGAATGAATTGATTATAGTTCTTTATTCTATATCTTCAGTTGACATTATTTGTAATAGTTTGGTAAAGTGTTTTCGTCGCCATCAAGAAAATAAAACAAAAAGAAGTAAAGGTTTGTATTCTGTATTAGCAAGATATATAAAGATACTTAAAACGCTGTCCAGTTTACTGTAGATATATAAGATAATTTTTGAGTAATTTTAACGCGCTTTTATGATATTTAAAAAAATAACAAAAGATATGTGATATTTTTTATTTGTTATACAGAATACATTTTATTTCCGTATTTTTACGTGTCGATAACTTACTATTTGCAAGTGTCCGATTGTTTACCGGTACATTTAATGCACATTTAACTAAAAAACCAATGTATATCAACTCAATTTTGCAAGTGAATTATAAGTTTTCTTAAAAAATCATGGCGTCATTGTAATGTAGTCATAACCTGCAGTTTGAGCTCTAATAACTCCCATTTGAGAATCATAGCGCTAATTTTCACCCTTCTAACGCTTCCAGTGATTTTTGTTACCCTAGTGCAACTCACAGCCACAAAAAGCTCCTATTTTCTTGTTTTTGAGGTTATAATAATTATGTAGTTACGTACTTATTCGTTTAGCATCCATTTTTATTGTTTAGTGTTTAGTGTTTTTAAATGTTTTATAATAGTTACAAAAGCGGCTGTAAAATGGCGAATGGATTGAGCCTGCAAGGAATGACTATTGCTACTAAAGGCCTTAGTTACACTGATGATTTTTTTGTAACTATAGTATGCATAAGAGTTTCTATTATTTCTATAATGGAACTTCTAGTAGTATAATAGTGGTTACTATAACTATAACCTATAAAAGTTACAATGGAAACCTCTGTACAGCTGTGAGTGGCAGAATGACCTTCGTAACTCTCATATAGAGGTGTAAGTGGTAAATGAGTTCTACCGTGGACTACTGTGAAGGCTAGGGTGGTATTTGATTCAGCTTATAGCACCTTAAGTAACTTTTATAACTATAGACGTTTACGGATGCAGATATGCAACTCTGAACTGCTTTTTGAACCCTTAAAGCGCCATTTTACAGCCCAAAGTAACAAAATAGGCTGCTATTTCCACTAATGTGCTCGTTGGGTTTTATCATATCGAGATTCTTCCAAGCCTAGGAAAGCATGTCATTTGGACATCTTTGACAGTCGTTACGGATAGTCAAAAGCCAGAAAATCTTCTCTGGGAAAGTCTCGTCTGGACAAGGGGTTTGGGGATATGCGGTACAGGGTGTTAAGTCCCGCATTCCCATTGAAAAGGGAGGATTCTCCGACTAGACAGGTGTTTTGTCTGGTGGGCAACTGCCCGATGTTCGTGATCGGGTGATTTGTATGTAGGCTAGTTGTGCGGTAAACTCTGCTTGCGCGATACAGGATTTATATAGTTTTTAGTTTGTATGTAGCGAGATAGCTGTCGCTACATCACTCCCCTCCGAGACCGGAGGCCGTAGCAGGATGAGTTGTCCTTACATCTTGTGATGCTTGCCGGGCCAATGGAAGGTAGGTTCCAGTGAGTCGGAACCGGAAGGCGCATAGTTCGCGGTGAGTCGGAACTGTCTGCGGTGCTGTCCCCTTTGAGTCGGGGCGATATCACAGTGAGTCAGAATGATACTCCAGTGGGTCGGAGTGATGTTGTATGATCTCCAGTGGGTCGTAGTGGTGCTGTGCTGCGTAGTGGCTGACTGCTGCGTCGACCAGGAGAGAAGTGCGTCTCTGCTTGCTGACCGGCCGAAATGCAGGGTGCTGTGCCAAGGTTGCTGAAGAGGCTAAGGGTGATGACCAGGTATACGCGTTCGCTGCATGCGGTGGTCAGGATACCCGTAGAAGCCGAGGGTGCTGGCTGGATGTATGACTCTCTACAGGGGTACCGTGTTACCCAGGTTGTGGAGGTCAGACAGGCAGTCAATCCATGTAAAACACCAATACATTGCTGCATCTTATTAGACTAGAAGTCGACCCCAAAATAGTTGGGAAAAGTCTAAGTAGATGATGTTTCATGAACGATCGATTATTACGAATATGAGTGTTGGATGAATTATGATTATAATCCAGCTGTCCAGCATACTTCATTACCGTAAACTAAAATCAATGCTTCGATTTGGAGATAATGTAATTCCAATACATTTATGCTAAGTTAGACAACGTGTAATTTAAAGGGCATATACATACCGAATGCACGGCTTCAATACATTGATACCAGAGGCCGAATTTTTCAAATTAAGAAGAACTAAGAGAATTATCGTTTTATTGGCAAGTGACGTGGAAAGTGATAACCCTCATAGTGCTGTGCCACGTTTGTTATTACTGGTATTCAAGAAACATATGAAACCAATAATTTGGGGTCAATTCTGTGAGTCACTTATTTTGAGCTGAAACTTTGCATAAAGACTCCATACCAGATGTTGTCTTCAGTCCTTTTGGATAGATATGGGGTTTCCGTTACACGTTGTATTTATTACAGACAAAATATTCATACACCTTTGGCTAAGACCTTTCTAATTTTTAAGTTACATCGAAAGGTTGTCTGGTAGACTGATAGAAACATGACTGACACTGTCTGTACTCATAGAATTTATAAAGTGTATATACTTTGGTCTATAATAAATTTTATGCTTTTATATTCTATTAGCAGTCGCGCAGAGCTTAGCTCACGTGGACTTTATCATAATAAAACATAACCTCCTTCTTTTGCAGTCGGGTGAACTAATAACCTTCTCTAAGCGTTAAGCTCCTTCTATACTAAATTTCATCCAAATCCACCCATTACTTTCGAAGATTAGCTCGTCTAAACAAACAAACTTTTCCGATTTGTAATAATTAGAACAGATTGAAGCAATGTATTATTTAGCCGCAATACTTTTGGTCGCAGTAATGCTTATGATTTTCTCGACAGCTAATTCTTATTTGTGTATAGGTTTAGTTATCTACATTTTTAGTTCTAAAATAAACCTGCAAATACAAGGTGTAACAGATTAAGCGCAATACCTCAGACACCCCAATGAAGATATTAAATTATAAGTCTAAAAGAACATCCGTAACTAAATAAATTAAAACCAAACCCAGACATTTTTTATAAAATAATTTTCCTTACTAAACGCAAGATGTATGTGCGTCATACAATATCCTTACGCAGACGCATACACACATGCAATGTTAGCGGCCGACACGCACACGAGTGCATTTCCTTGAATTAAGGATTGTATTCATTTGTCATGATGCGTTTCCATTTTTAACCGACTTCAAAAAAAGGAGGTTTACAATTCGTCTTGAACTTTTTTTTTTATGCATGTTACCTCATAACTCGGAGATGGCTGGACCGATTTCGAAAATTCTTTTTTTGTTTGAAAGGGTATACTTTCTAGTTGGTCCCATTGTCGTCACGTTTGGATCTGATGATGGGATCATGGAGAAATCGAGGGAACTCTTCAAATGTTATAGGCACACCTATAGCGTTTTGGGTATTTCTTATAGTACCTTGTGCAGTTGCTCTCGAAAAGCACCATTTCAGGAAGTGGAACTGATGACGAAGACCCCAGATGGCCACCGAAACTACTCAATAATAAGTATTTCGTTGATTGCGAGTTGATTACTTGAATATAGATGTTAGTAGAGCTGATGGTGATGTAAGTACCAGGAAAACTCCTCAAAAATTAACGGCTCTGCACCGGGAAAAGCAATATTTTGTTAAAGGTGATAAGTAGTTGACATTTTGGCTTTTGTAACTAGATAAATTACAAACCGACCCACCAAAAAGCGTGAAAAAAAACTTTTTAGAAAAAAATAGAACCGACTTCTATATAAAAACACTACAAAGGCAAAAATAACTTTAATTTCGGAAGTCGGTGTCTTTAGTTTTGTATATATTTTCGTTTTTGACACCGCCTTCCGAAATTAAAGTTATTTTTGCCTTTGTAGTGTTTTTATATGGAAGTCGGTTCTATTTTTTTCTAAAAAGTTTTTTTAAGTTAAATTAAAGATTTTTCTGTCAAAATTTAACACCAATTTTTTATGACGAAAATCGATTCAGAAGCTGATTCTGAACCAATTACTTTCAGGAATTGCGTTTATTCTGTTACACGTTGTATATCTAAATTAGAATAGAAGAAATACAGGGCACATTTATGTTCACCTTTAGGGAGATCCTAAACTTATTTACCTACCATATTGAATAATTTATGGTTACTGTGGCTCAGATAGCCTGTAATATCTCGTGTCGTATTCCACGGGCGCTTCAAAGACCAGTCAGCAGCAATGATGGCGCCCTATTGGACCAATGCCTGCCGGGGTAGCGGATATGTTGTAATGAGATACCGCGGCTCCGGAACGCAAGATCATCAGAATGAATATAGCGGGTTATAGTCAGTAGAAGTCATTCAGACATAATTTTTTCCCCCCTGAAAGCATTGCTGCGAATGAGGAATTCTCTCTTCCAATATCGTTTGATATCACCCAAAGAAGCCGTGCCCTTGATATGTATATACCCTTTCCGTTACACGTTGTATAGTACAATCCATCTCATATACTTCAGTTAAATGTAATTTGTCTCGTAATGCTGAACACGTTTTAGTTTAATCTGTATACATATTTTTCTTCTATTTCTCTTTAATACGATTTTCGTAGTGAAATACTAATGCACTATGCTCTTTTAAATTGTAATAAGTTATATCATTAACTGTATTATAAAAATGCTTTTAATTTTAAATATGCCGTTCTAAGTAATGCAGATTCACTTAAGGATTGAGTTAGCTTTTCCCTTTATGCTTTTATTAAATACTTTGTTTCATTATGAAACTTGTTTTTACTTTTAGAATGAAGCTCTGTGGGACGTCCAGGAAATTAAAATTGTATATTTTTATTCAACATGACATTATTGCAGTGGCTGATAATAAAGTATTTAAAAAAATATTATTTCAAAGCTAATGTGAGTTTGTCCCATTCCATTCTTAGTATCATAAAGCAGAAAAATTTGCTTGTTTGTTTGATCGCGCTAATCTTGAAAAGTTCAGAGTGGATTTATATAAAACTAGCTCTTGCCCGCGACTTCGTTCGCGTGGGAGGGTTTTCCCGCGTAATATCCCGATCCCGTGGGAATTTCGGTATGTAAAGTAGCCTATGTGTTATTCCAGGATGTAAACTATGTACTTGCCAAATTTCATTCAGATCCGTTCAGTAGTTTTTGCGTGAAAGAGTAACAAACATCCATCCATCCTCACAAACTTTCACATTTATAATATTAGTAAGAGTAAGATTGGTATGGAGTAGCTTGAAGCTTAAGAAAGATTATGTTTTATCGTGATGAAGTTCATGGGAGCGAAATCCCGTACAACTGCTAGGTATATACAGTGGTGGTCATATAATTAAGAACGATTTGTAGTACCAGACATTTAAAAAAAAATACAATGTCATTATGTACTTTTATGTTCCTTCTCAAAAGTAATTAATTATTTTATGAAATAGCTACATGGATAGAGTAAACGGGATTAAGAGTATATATTTAAATCACTTACTATTTAACTTATTATCGACAATTACAATTTCAAATAGTAATAAAGCTGGACAAATAATTAATAAACATTTTTAAACTGCTCGACAGTTGTTTCAGTAGATACTTAGATTTTAAAAATCTCATTAAATAAGACGGTGATAATGTTAAGAATTGCAATGTAATAATTCTTATTCTAAGTTAATAGTTTGTAGTGTGTCCATGGCTTTTGATGAATGCCTTACACCGGCGAGGCATTGACTCTATCAATTTTTGACATTTCTCAAGAGAAATAGAGCGCCATTCTTCTAAAAAAAACGTTGTATAAGTCACTTCGGTTACCACACCATCGATTTGAAACCTTTTTCTTAACTTCGCACCAAAGATGCTCTATGGGATTTAAATCTGGACTGTTTGGTGGCCATTGTAAGACAGAAACTGATTGAGATATGAGGAATTATTTAGCTGTGCGTGCAGTGTGCTTGGGATTAATGTCGTGTTGAAATGTCTAAATAATGGGCACGTACTTGCCTGCCATGACAAGTACGTCTTCAGCATAAATATGGTAACATTGTTTCTTTCAGTATATTTTTGTATTGGAATTGATCCATGTTTCCTTTTATCAATCTAACAGGTTCAACACCATGACCAGAGAAGAACCTCCAAATTTTCACATTGCCACCACCATGTTTTAATGTCACTTTTGTATACTCGGGGTCAAATGCTGTATTGGGAGGGCGTCGAACATATCGTTTCCTATCAGAACATACTCTGTCAATTTTTGTCTCGTCAGAGAAAATAATATTTTTCCACTGTCTTACTGTCCAGCTTTCATACCCTCTAGCAAATGTAAGCCGGCCTTGCCTATGACACCATTTTAATGTGGATACCTTTCTTGCTATCCTTCCGTTCAACTTAGCTTCTACCAAACGCCTTCGGATAGTGCGCGCTGAGATCGCTGAAGAGTTGTTTTCACCAAAATATTCTTTTCTCAACTCGTTAGACCCCTTAAAAGGGTATTGTTTTGCCAAACGCACGATGTTTCTATCGTCTCGCTGAGATGAATTTCTCTGTTTAGGTACACGTGGAATATTTGAAGTTGTTTGATACTATTTGCAAAATAAACATAATTATTTCATTATACGTGTTAAAATGCTTTACAGTGGGGAATATCATCGTTTTTGAGCACTGCAGGTGATCGGCTACCTTTTAATGTGACCAATTCTTATCGCGAAGTTTTATTATCACTTCCCCTGTAGATTAATCGCAACTTTTATTTTTCTCCATTGTTTTTATGTGAAATAATCAACTTTTTGACTTTTACAGCACTAAACGGCGCCAAAATTACGCAAATAATGACTTAGTTACAGAGTGTTCTCTATTTAAATTTGAATAAAAAAAACTAAGCTATCCAGCGTTCTTAATTATGTGGTCAGCCAGTAAGTTTGCAATAATATGTTAAAGTTTAATGTAAAACGTTTATCTATATATTATTGAATTAATTATGTTATAACTGTGTGCTACGACAATGTGAAACAATTTTGCGATACCGAGAAAGATACGAAAATCATGCAAAAAGTGTAATTCTCGTACGTTTTAATTTTTTTTTTTTTTAAATAGTCGTTCTTAATTATATGACCAACACTGTAACCTACCTATATATATATATACCTACTGTCAATCTGTCATCATCATCTGCTAACGCTTTTCGAACAACTTTGGGTTCGGTTTCTAGTCTAGTCTTCCAGATACAGCAGTGTTTTACATAGAACAGCTGCCTATCTAACAAGCCAGTAGCTGCATAACACTCTACCCATTAACAAGAATGGTGTCAAATTTTCCATCCATCCATCTGTGCGACTGTTTTTATATATATACATATTGAATGTAAAAGTACCCCTGCCTGTCTGTGTATTTGTAAAAGTGGTCGAATTAAACTTGGCACACGGGTACATCTGGTTAAGGATTTACGCGAAATCTATTTTATTTTTTGGTATATGTATGACAGATTTTAGATATAAACAAAGATTTTAAATATTTAAATAGAAGCTTTTTATCTCGGGATCCTCAGATAATTTACATTTACGAAGGGAAGACGTAGACAATATCGGCTAATTATTCAAAAGTACTAATGAGTAAAATGTACTATTAGCAGTACGTTTAGGCAGCATTACAACAGTTTTATTCCTCATCTATATACTAATACGTGAAGTAAAAACTTTGTACCCCTTTTTACGAAAATTACTCTGATAGAGGAATATGTAATTTGACACAGTTAAAGTTTATATGGAAGAGTGCAGAAGCTAATAAAAATTATATAAAAATACTTGAAAAATAATTTTAATTAAGATCTCATCAATTAAGATTGGCAATCTTAACTCACTGCTCGATCTAAACTGAGGTAACTGAAATTTGAGATTATCTTACATTCGAATGCTGTGTGACTAACATATTAATACATTTATTTATTGATTAACATGCGTACATGTAACAAACTGTAGATAAAAAAAACTAAACTGTAGCTTGGGGATCCACGTCTTGCAAATTGCAAGTTAATTGTATTCTTTTTTATTCCATTCCAATATGTGACGTCGAATGGAGGTATAGCTGCAAAATTCAAAATGTTGAGTTGATTCAGTTTCGATATAGGTACCTAGCAGGGGGGAAAAATAATGAAGTGTTTGTTATTCTTGTCAAGCAATATAAGAACGCACAACTTGTCCATTCTTATAAAGTCGTATTCATCCGTTATTGTGTTTAAAATATTTATTTACTCTGAACACAAACTCACTCGCGATACTCTTAAGAAAGTACTAAACATTTTTTAAAACGTAAAGACACTTGACTCATTTAAATAAAGCTTCATGTCTTGAAACAAAAATCTCAGGGATTCTCAGAAACGTTAGTCGCAAATACGCCGGCTATAAGCTAAAGCGAAACAAAGTACTAACTTATTTTACTAAAACCTGCACACAGAATAAAAAGATACAGAAGGCTAGCTCCTTACAGTGAGCGAAAAGCGGTGTTCACATAGATATACGTACTCACACATAAGATGTTTTCTTCTTCTTATTTTTCCCAGAGTAAGATATTTTAATACTATCCTGGCTATACTGCACGATAATGCTTTTCAAAGAAGCCTCACTCTGCAGAGTTGGCAATCATGGAGCCCTATCTAGCGACACCGGCTAGAGGTATCAATAGGGTTAAGATAAATGTATTTTTAATTATATATTTGTATCTGTCTTTTTTGCACTAACATAGCATGAGGTTACTATCACACTATTGCCTGTGTCTGATAAGATATGTTGTTATATATTAAATATTATTAAACAACGGTCAAACAAATATTTATTCGAATCGAAGTAAAAAAACTATACAACGTGTAATGAAAACCCCATATCTTTCCAAAAGGGCTGAAGACAACATCTGGTATGGAGTCTCTATGCACAGTTTCAGCTAAAAATAAGTGACTCAAAGAATTGATACCAAATTATCGGTTTCATATGTGTCTTGAATACCAATCGTAACAAACGTGTCACAGCACTACAAGAGTCAATAACTTTCATATCACTTGCCAATAACATGATAATTCTGTTCGTTCTTCTTAATTTGAAAATTTCGGTCTCTGGTATCAATGTATTGAAATTTCTAATAAGTTCCACACGTGTTGACATAGGATTACAAAACCCTTGCCATATCGTTTATTATCATCCAAAGAAGCTGTGCACTTGGTATGTATATACCCTTTAAATTACACGTTGTATAATTCATTAGTAATAGTTTAATTCCTCTTTTTTAATGTTTTCCGTATATGTCACTTTTGTCCTTGTACTCTGTGTGAATGCATTTTTATGTTCATTGTAAGGATAAAGCTGACTTTCTGTACTTTTTATTCTATGTTTTGAATCTAGTACTGAGGGATAGTGCTCCCGAGCCCCGATGTAAATGGAAGTGGTCGCTGGCGGGTAGTCTCGCAAGTTCTGTTTTAACCTACTTTTTCTAGCTACCGTCTGTTTATATATTTGTAGGTGTGTAAATATATAAAATTATGCTTGTCTTTCTTTATTATTATAGAAGAAAAGTTGAAATTTTCTTGTTTGTGTTAGTTGCAGGTTTATAAAAGTTCGTAAGAAATTCAATGAACACGAGATGTTGAAAAGTGTGGTATATTTTTATTTACACTTGAATACTTAATTACTTTTTGTATTAACAATGGTCAACTCCGCAAGATTTGTTTGTTTTTATCCCATGCACAGAAGAGTAAGTGGCACGATTGCCGCAATGGTTGAGCAATTAGCCGCTGCTTTACGTGTGACGGGTTCGATTCCCATATGGCAAAAATAATTTGAACTTCTACAGTTTTGGGTCCAGATGTATATGGGTTTAAATGTTTGTAAACAAATAAAAATACAGGAGTAGGTAAGTCTTAGTGTCAGGCAACGTTACTAAAATATTAATATTTAACATTGGACTCTCATCATAAATATCAGACATCTCACCGGCTCACCAGCTTTATATAGTTTAAATTTACAAAAAAAATAACGTGTAAGGGTGTTATTTCAGACCCAATTTATAAAATAAAGATCATTTATCATACTTTATAAAGGATTTAATGATTTTATGTCATAGGCAATCGTTGGGAATCGAATGTCGCTTTTACTTAACATAATAGGAGCACAATTTGGAGCAACTGGATAGGTTAACGCCAAAGGCCAAGAGAAAAAAGTCATTGCAGATGGACAGACCAGATCTGTGCAACATTGGACAACATCCTGCACAAAGGAAAAATGGCGAGACACCGAGAAAATATTTTCACAGAAATCGATCACGAGCCTCAGTAGTGAGAAAAATGATGCGTGAAGGAAGACGAGGACTTTACATAATAACCATAATCAGCCTATAACATTGCGGCTGGGACACAGGCTTGCTCTCTATGCGTCCCAACTAGCACAAATGGGCTGCATTAGAGCTTTGGAGCGTATCCGATTATTACTTATGGTAATAGACGTAAACGCTAGAGCGTCTACTGCAGACTTAAAGCAGCCGCTTTAGCGCTATTTGGGCGCCATTTTATGCAACCTAAAGTTCCATTTAACCTGCACAACAGTTGCATAAAGGTTCCTTAATAGCTATAACGATTTATTAACGCTATACTAAAGCTCTCGTAGCGCTACTTTTGAATGATTTGGAACTACTTTGAACGAATGAATTGATTATAGTTCTTTATTGTATATCTTCAGTTGACATTGTTTGTAATATTTTGGTAAAGTGTTTTCGTCGCCATCATGAAAATAAAACGTAAAGAAGTAAATGTTTGTATTCTGTATTAGCAAGATATATAAAGATACTTAAAACGCTGTCCAGTTTACTGTAGATATATAAGATAATTTTCGAGTAATTTTAACGCGCTTTTATGATATTTAAAAAATTAACAAAAGATATGTGATATTTTTTATTTGTTATACAGAATAAATTTTATTTCCGTATTTTTACGTGTCGATAACTTACTATTCGCAAGTGGCCGATTGTTTACGGGTACATTTAATGCACATTTAACTGAAAAACCAATGTATATCAACTCAATTTTGCAAGTGAATTATAAGTTTTCTTAAAAAATCATGGCGTCATTGTACTGTAGTCATAACCTGCAGTTTGAGCTCTAATAACTCCCTTTTGAGAATCATAGCGCTAATTTTCACCCTTCTAACGCTCCCAGTGATTTTTGTTCCCCTAGTGCAACTCACAGCCACAAAAAGCTCCTATTTTCCTGTTTTTGAGGTTATAAGATTAATTATTTGTATCTTTAAGTGTATTGTAAGGTGTACAAAAAAGTATATAATAAATAAATAAATAAATAAGATCTAGTTACGTACTTATTCGTTTAGCATCCATTTTATTAAATGTTTTATAATAGTTACAAAAGCGGCTGTAAAATGGCGAATGGATTGAGCCTGCAAGGAATGACTATTGCTACTAAAGGCCTTAGTTACACTGATGATTTTTTTGTAACTATAGTATGCATAAGAGTTTCTATTATTTCTATAATGAAACTTATAGTAGTATAATAGTGGTTACTATAACTATAACCTATACAAGTTACAATGGAAACTACTATGCAGCTGTGAGTGTCAGAATGACCTTGGTAACTCTCATATAAAGGTGTAAGTGGTAAATGAGTTCTACCGTGGACTACTGTGATGGCTAGGGTAGTATTTGATTCAGCTTATAGCACCTTAAGTAACTTTTATAACTATAGACGTTTACGGATGCAGATATGCAACTCTGAACTGCTTTTTGAACCCTTAAACCGCTATTTTATAACCCAAAGTAACAAAATAGGCTGCTATTTCCACTAATGTGCTCGTTGGGGTCTATGAGAGGTAATGGGCGTGTAACCTACCACGCGGGCCCAGTGCGTATTGATTAATTCCAAATATCTTCGGATGTTTCAGTCCCAGGGCATGGCAGTTTCCTAACGATGATTTCCTTAATCATTCTGAAAGCAGGTGTGCTGATGCTAAAAAAAAGTAATTTGCTTACCTAGTTCCAATCTGACGGCCTATAATTCGTAAATGATTCCAGAAACCTCTTGGCCATTAATGCTCTAAGTAATGTTTCCTTATCTATAGTAATATTTACATATTTGCAACTATCCACTAGTCCACGAATTAATAGGAACATTTCACTGACACGCTTGTTTTAATATTGGCTACCAAGTCTCAGAGCTCATAACACAAATAATTAGTTCGACAACTTCAACGTCATCACGATTGCGTCAGAATCATAGCAGATTGTGTGAACGGATGATATGACATGGTTTGCTCGATTTGCTCACGTAATCACAAAAATAACCAAAATCGTGTCAAAGTTGACTTTCTATCTAGCGTGTATATAAATGTGGAAAAAAATATCAAAAACAACTAATTTTATGTACCTACCTCTAGGTACTAATTTACTATATTTTTAAATTAGTTTCATTGTTCTTATGACGCACGCCACTGGCAATCAGCAGCCCAAGTGGCTGACTTTTGATAATTCCAGTAACATTTGTATTTCGTAAAAAAATAACCAGGCGGCGCCACTAGCTATGTTAGGTTTATATAGGTTATTATAATACATAATAATATAAACAGAGCAGGGGTAATAGATAGATAATAGATAAATAGATTGACTTGGCAATCGCACTAAACAATCTATTTTATTGTATTTGTACTTGTGAGATATACATATTGCGTTTTCATGCGATGGCTGAGTCAATCTATTTATTTAAAACGTTATAGATTTTTAATATTGATATGGTCACTTATTATTATATTATTATGTTGTTAGGTTAGATAATTACGTAACAACTTAAGACAGAAGGTCCCTTAAGGACTGAATAAATTAATAACCGACTTGGTATTACATGGATCTCACAACTTTTTACAGTAGAAGAACTGAGTTGCGAGACTTGGTTTTTTTAACAAGTATTGGTTTTTATGGGATAACATATATACCTGGTTCTTCTGATCGTTATGGCCACAGCTGTCAATCTCAGCGGATATTAGCCATCTACGCAAGAGGTCAGGAGTCATCAAAGCATGGGTCCATTTTTTTAATATTAAAATATTCACTAAAAATGTTTAATTGATACGTAAAAGAAACATTTTTAGTGAATATTTAAATATAAAAAAAAAAATCATTTTGTTTTCGAACGGTAATATTTTTTAGCATGTATGGATGCTTTACTATTGCGGGTTTACGGGAACGCCCTCTATTAGTTAACATACTGTAGATAGATAGGGAATCAGCGACCTTTTCTCTCTTTCTAACCGTTAGACGTTTTCGCATACAGGCAGCCGTATATACAGGGTGTCTCAAAAGAAAGTTTATTTGTCAATCGGTAGCCTGGCTCTTGGGAATTTAATTGATTAGCATATCCCCTGCATCTCTCCTAATGATTGCGTTTGCACAGTAAGCTAAACAAACATAAACTTTCTTTTGAGACATCCTGTACTTTTTGCCCGAAAAACCCGATAGCACTTTTTGCCGCCCCGGGAATCAAACCCGAGATCTCATGCTCAGCAGTTACGCTTGCTACCATTAGACCAACAAGGTATGGAGTAATTAGAGATAGATATCTTCTCTCTTTTTCTAATCGTCAGACATTTCCGCAAACAGGATAGTGATATCCTATCCCGGTAAAATGACTTCTGTGGTAGCACCAAAGAGGTATTATAGATAGTGTAGGAGTGATCCTACACTATCTATAATACCTCTTTGGTGCTACCACAGAAGTCATTTTACCGACTGTCAAATGGAAAGCCTTTCTTGATACCGTGTTCTACGATCGGAACGTGCTGGACCCTAACGTATTAACAGTTTACGATCCCCTCTACGTGCTTGTAGTTAAACTCGTGGAAATATTTCGATTGCACTGTTGGCATGGAATTCACCTTTATTTTTCTTATCTGTATTATTTTCTTCGTTTCCTGCCAAATTTGGTTGCCAAGTATAGTTATATTTTTATGACTAAGTGACGCTAGTAAAGTGTAGTAAAAAGTTAAAATATGAATTAATTTTTGCTGCTAAAAATCGAGCTTAAATAAATCTGCCAAAAATCGAACCCTAGTTTTACAGCACTATCTGAGAATTAGATACTCAGAAGGCGATGTTTTTGAGGCTATAAATGCGGCTGCGTATTTGAAATCTCGCTTAACCATAAGGAGTACCAAGAACGTACTTCCTTTATTATTATAAACATGAAAGTTTGGGTGTTTATTTTGATTGCTTGTGTTTCAATCATGCAAAAAGAGCTTTAGATAAAACTTGGTACATATTATAGGGGACATTGTATAAAAAACACATGGCACACTTTTTATCCCGGAAAAATGTGAGAAATTTCCCTGCGAACGAAGTCCCCAGCAAGTAGTTTATAATCAACTGCAGTATCTAAAATCTATGAATTCTCATTTCAAACCTAGCAGATAAAACCAATCAGCTTTAAAAACTAAACTCGAAAAAAGAAAGCGGTAGGCGGGAAAACAAAAGTGAATTTACAAAATGGCGATCAAACGATCGGATAGTTACCTGGGTAATCAGGAATTGAGATGAAATCGAACAAAAGTAATATAACTTTCCTTATTGAGGTATATTAAGTAAAATCGGACCCGTTCATACGTATAATTAACGAACCCCAAAGTTCGTTTAATATAATCGTCTACTCTAGCGATTGTCGGATTGGAAGTCCTGAGAAACTTGTGCTGTATAGGTAATTGTATAATAACAAAGGGAAGATTTTAGGCATAAACTGACATTTATTATCATAATTTTATACTTGAACTGTGTTCAGTTATTTAACTTTAATTGTACTTATTTCAAGCTCCTCGCAAAAACACTGGCTATTCTGATGCAGCTGAGTAACCATATTTTACATGCAGCGATTTTTATTAATATTCCACAACCCTACCTAACCCCAATATGATACCACTTAGCAAGACTGGTTTCACACCTTTTTCTCTGGTGGGAATACCATCAAATGACTCCTCCCGCTCTGGTGGAGCGGAAGGGAGGGTCAGACTTCTATTGACTCAAAACTCACCCTGTTCGTTCAGTTGCCCTTATGGTCCGGGACCTCGGTATCTCGTTAGAACATTTTCGTAGTAGATTAGAACTTAGGAAGGGAGATAGTTAAGTATTTGGCTGAAAAATTAAACTTTTTATGTCACTGAAGGTGCAGCAGGTAGGTGCTGACTTTTAACATCTCTCATGAAAATCTTATTTTAAGCACTACAACTGCTGAGATGCAGCTTTCATAGTTCTAAGTTGAGATACACGATAACTGAAAATTACTTGCACTGTCTGGATAGGTCCGCTCAAATCTTTTCTCTCTCATCTCAATTTTCGCAAACCGGAAACTAAAATATACTTGTACAATTGCCTAGTCCGTAGTTTGCTTGAGTATTGTATTGTTGCTTGGCGTCCACACTACTCAACCCACAGCCTAAGAATTGAACGTATTCAGAAGCGGTTTTTAAATCACTTAGCTTACTCAACGGTGAAACGTAAAATCCTGAGTTACACCAAACGTTTAAGCACATTCAATATGATATCCCTCGAAAGACGAAGAGACATGATTGATTTAATGTTTTTGTATAAAATTTTACACAATAAGATTGATTCCCCACAACTATTAAATAAACTAAACTTCAATATTCCCCATAATTATCCTAGAAATCCCATTAATCTCCTATACCCACCGTTTCGTAGAACTGTTTTAGGACGTAATTCGGCAATTCCTAGGCTTAGTCGATTACATAATAAATTAAGAAATATTGATATTTGTAGCTCCTCTCTTCAGCAGTTCAAGTACCAGCTATTCCAAACAATTAGTAAGCATTAATTTAGTATACAACAAGTCTTATCATATAAAAAGATACACTAGTAACAATTATCTATGTATTATATTTCCATTCAAAATTTGTTTCTGGTCAGTTTTGTTTTCCTTCGTACCTAAATCTTTTATTTAGATATGTTCATGTATTTATTATGTAGCATGTAGTGTTTACTGCTTAATGTTGTACATCTAGTTTAAATATTATGTGTTGTATTTTAATTAAGCATTGATGTAACAATTGTTAGTAAACCAAATAAATAAATAAATAAATAAATAAATAAATAAATCTGTGTTTCTTTCCGCAACACGCTTCTCATATGATATGACCAGTACAAATTGTATGGACTTTCAAAGAGACGTTGACCTTACAGTTTATTTCGGTGTTTCTTCGGTTTTCTTCTTTCCTTTACTTTTCTACCTATACTAAAAACAGCAAAATTACGTGTAAAAGTTTTATTAACAAATTTACAAAATAAACATTACATTTCATTTCATCTCATTAACAAGTGGTAACTATTCAACAAGCTAAGACACTCGACAAGATATGGAAAAATAATTATAAGTTCTTGCAGCAACGAAATAATTAAAAAATCTAAGCCGGTTCAGTACTTAGTTTTTGAGTTTATTCTTTACAATAACACGAAAACATAAATTTCATAATATTAGTATATATAACTTTTTTTTTAACGTGGTAAAATTATCAAATAAGTCCTCCCACCCCGGGCAGGGCCGGAGGGACTGTCAGACTTGTACTGACTAAAATCCACGGTGTTCCTTCAATAGCCCTTTACGTTCCGGGATCACGGTAATGGGATAAGTCCCACGACCCCGGCAGGCTTCGGTCCTCTACGGGGGGCCTCGTCATATTGCTGACGCTCTTTGAGGCGCTCGTGGAACACAACGCGCCGTCGACCCGGGCATGGTCCATGGTCGGACAGCTAGTTGCCCTTTACTCGCTGTCCGCATGCCCGCGCCTACGGTGGCCGGAGATCGTCGGCCGACGTCCGACGCCGTGGGCGTCTACCACTGCGGCTGGGCTGGAGGGAGGACGCCATTCTCTCCCTC
Source organism: Tholera decimalis (assembly GCA_943138885.2). Taxonomy (NCBI): domain Eukaryota; kingdom Metazoa; phylum Arthropoda; class Insecta; order Lepidoptera; family Noctuidae; genus Tholera; species Tholera decimalis. The sequence continues at coordinate 31,745,401 of OW964555.2, forward strand.
ACGCGGCCCGCCTGCTCCTTCGATAGCATAGTCATGCTATCGAAGGAGCAGGCGGGCCGCGGTCGCCTCCTTCTGCGAAGCAGTCGCTTCGCAGAAGGAGGCGACCGCTTCCCATTCCGTCTCGCCCCGCAGCATGGCCTTGACCAGTGCCGGGCGCGGGAGGTCTCCGCCTATCGCCGCCCTGAGGACACGTCGGTGCTCTGCCCAAGAGGGGCAGTCTTGCACCATATGCTCTACTGTGTCCTCAGGGCGATCCTCGCAGTGGTGACACCCAGGCGTTTCTTCCTTCCCCATCAGACACAGGTACCTCCCGAAACTTCCTTGTCCGGTGAGGACCTGCGTCATGCGGTAGGTCAGGACGCCGTGACGCCGATCTAGCCACTCCTCAAAGAGGGGTCTTACCGCCGCAATTGCGGCGTGCCCGTAGTATATATAACTTAGGGACGTACTTTACTTATGAAGTTCTTTCTGTTGTCCTTGTGGTCTGGGACCACGGTATCTCGTTAGAATGATGGGCAGGTTTCTGACTACAAAGGATAAACTCACATTTCACTATTTTATCATAAATAGACAATTAGTATGTGCCTATCTTTAATTAACTATCATCGGACTACAAGACAAACGGCGAAGCTCCATCGTTACGCTAGATATCCCACCCATACGCACAAAACGTTTTGGGAATAGTTTCATAGTGCGGGCAGCTATGGATTGGAATTCTTCGCCGGAGTCTGTGTTTCCTGATAGCTATAACCTGGGAGTCTTTAAGGGTGTTTTTAATATCGTGCGGATTTCATCACGCACGCGGATTGGCCCGCATGCGGAAAATTTCACGCAGCGTGAGACACGCTAGCCCACGATTTAGTTTTCTGCGGGCTGCCACGCATTGTGGTTGTGTACAATGAACGACAAACTCAGAAAATTATTGATCATATACTTAATTTATAAAAGACGGAATAAGAAGACGAGATCACAGTATGTATAACAATAAGGACCAGTTTTGAAATAATAATTCAATTATATCTACAAATGTATATACAATAGTATGTAATAATGTAGATACAATAGGACGTGGTCTGTGTGAATTTTGTTATAGCGTCAAGTCACTATCCTTTATATTCTTGATCAATGAAGAAAAACAAATAAAAATGAAACTGATCGTAATAACCTCCCATAATATAATGAAAAGTAGGTACACCTTCATTCTTATTTTCCTCTTCACTCAAACTTTCGAAATTTGGTGCTAGTTCCTTTAATATTTCTTTCCAGGCAGCGTCTCTAGCATCTCTGTTTTTATATAATTCATGGGATTTATCCCATAAGCACGACCGCAGATGCACTTCAATTATAACACGTTCTGTGTCAATTTTCATTTTAAATGTGACTGTACTACGCGCGCGTGCACCCCGCATGTAAGTAAAACGCACACTGATTTTCATAGAAGTGCTCACGCATGCGGAGTCCCCGCACGGGGCTGTTGCCACGGATCACATCCCGCGTCCCGCGTGCGTATTCCACGCATTACAATAAATCTATACTAATATTATAAAGCGGAAAAGTTTGTTAGTTTGTTTGTTTGTTTGTTTGTTTGTTTGTTTGTTTGCTTGAACGCGCTAATCTTCGAAAGTACTGGGTGGATTTGGATGAAATTTGGTATGGAAGTAGCTTGAAGCTTGAGGAAGGTTATAGGCTACTTTTTACCCGACTGCAAAAAAGGAGAGTTATGTTTTTACCGTGATAGAATCCACGGGAGCGAAGCCCCGCGAGAGTACTAGTACTTGTATAAAAATGACACTTGCGGGTGTTACGCATGCGGGGCAATCCCGCGTGCGTGATGAAATCCGCACGATATTAAAAATACCCTAAGTCAAGAGTGAATAGGTTACTTCTAGGCAAGCGTGCTTCATCTTCGGCCACATCATTGCTTAACATCAGGTGAGATTGTGGTCAAACGCAAGCCTATCAACAAAAAAGAATCCTTTAGTCTCTTCTACAAGTAGTCTTTTTAAATATCACATAATTATGCTGAGATGGGAGCGTTTTTGACCGTGCTCGCACAATCGCACATACTATTACTGTCGTAAATTTAAATTTTATTCTGATTCTTCTTGTATAAGCCTCTCATAAATTGTCTTTTTATTTTTGACAAATGAGTACGTTATCCATAAGTAGTATTATAAATTCTACAGTGTGATTACTTTTCTGTTTACTTATTAAATTTGTCCTTCTCTCACGGCAAAATGGAACAACGGATGTATGTGTTTTGTGGTGCGGATGTACATAGTTGAAAGGCTGGAGAGTGACATAGGGCACTTTTTCCGATGAAAAACATTTCATGTGGTCGCAATCGCGGCAGAAGATTGTCATTAACCATCCATCCGTTATCCAAGGCACGGAAAAAATCCCGTTTATCGAGGCTAAGGCTCAACTAGCATCAAAAAATTTTGGAATCCTAGCAAAGGTGAGACGGCACTTCACACCCGAACAGTTGCTCAATCTCTATCAAGCCCAGGTTCGGTCGTGTATGGAGTACTGCTCTCATCTTTGGGATGGATCTGCTAAATACCAACTGGACGCGCTTGAGTCTATCGAGAAGCGGGCCAAAAGACTCATTGGCAACGATGCACTGGTCGAATCAAAGCTCCAGAGCCTTGAACATCGACGACGAGTTGCAAGTCTATCGGTTTTCTATCGGTTACATTTCGGGGAGTGTGCGATGGGATTACACAATCTAATTCCACCAAGCCCGTTCCATCATCGGACTACGAGACAAACGGCGAAGCGCCATCGTTACATGGTGGACATCCCACCCATACGCACCAAACGTTTTGGGAATACCTTCATTGTGCGTACGGCTAAGGAGTGGAATTCCCTGCCGGAGTCTGTGTTTCCCGATAGCTATAACCTAGGAGTCTTTAAGTCAAGAGTGAATAGGTTACTTTAAGGTAAGCGTGCTCCATCTTCGACCACATCATCACTTACCATCAGGTGAGATGGTGGTCAAACGCGAACCTATTCTAAATAAAAATAAAAAAAACGGAAGCATTTCGATGTGTAATAGATGGTCACCCACCCAAAGACTAACCTCGGCATGTAAAGCTTAACCTTGAAACGTGACCCGATCGAGCTGCCATTATTTAGTCCTGGGGCCATACCATGACGTGTTAAAGCGTGAGTCGTTCGAGCGAGAAAGAGAGATGGAGCTATATAGCGTGCATAGCTTCATCCCTCTTTCTCGCTCGAACGACTCTCGCTTTAACACGTCATGGTATGGCCCCTGATCTTAATATTAATGTACCGAAAAAATCCAGACTTCGAAAACAAAACAACCATAAAACAAGTCCTATAAAAAATAATATCCGCCAATTTTCTTCTAAAATATTAGAAAAAAAAAACATGAACCAAAATGCCTGTAAAAATAATAAATTGTCATTGAAGAGTAAACGAGAATAATATCATAAATCATCTGTCAGTGATGTTTATATGACTTAATTTGATTTAGATGGGTATTTCAAACGGTATAATAACGGTTATATTTTTTCGGTATTCGTTTCTGCAATCATTTGGGAAGTAAATAAAAATGTTGGTCAAGTTACGGTAAAAACTCTGCTTTTTTGGTAGGTTGAGAATTTCTGACTTAATCAGATTTACATAGAATTTAAGTAGCGTGCGATCATAATTATTTAAGTGTGATCTGTTTAATATGATAGAAACAACAGCAAAATCGATAAAATATTGAATTTATTTTATTTCAAGATGAGAATTATTACAAACAAGAACCCTTTTGCATAACGGCTAATAAATAAAAAGCAAAACTTATCACAATGTCATATATTGTTGGTGGCATTTATTTTTTCAATTTTTTTTTAAATCGCTTATTTTATATTGCAAACTACATAACACTGCTTGAAAAGTAATTTAATTTGAACTTTTTAGGTAATACTTTTTTTGCAGGGTTTTTATTGTAACTTTTATATAGACTTTCCTACTTATACATAATTATTATAAAGAGCTTAAAAAGTTTGTCAGATTCTAGTCTCTCGAACATTTATTCGTCACATTCTCTTATTGATAGAATATTCTAATACCGTTGATATATATATTTTATAGAATTACACGGGGTATATTGTAATGATTTAGCCTGTGACATGATTCTAAATCCTATATAATGGACATCCAAATGGTAAATCCCCATGATATGGCTATGAAATAAAAAGTTTAATAAATAGAAAAAGAATAAATTCCTTAAAAAAAAAAACGAGTTATGATGGAACATCAATTTATAACACTCAAAGGAATTGTGTCTGGCTGTCGATGATTGATTTCCATGTTTAACAGTTTTTTTATCCTTTAAAAAGAGAACTAGCAATGTAAATCTTGGTAGTAACCTCTCCAAATAAGCTAATTATGCATTGTGTAAAGGGTGGGGTTCCAATCCGCTACCTCTTGATCAAAAGTCTAACACCTTAGCCATAAGACTATTCACGCTATTGTTAGTTTGATGCAACCACCTGTAAGATATCCAACTGTCTGTATTATAGATGTTCTGCCCAAAACCCGAAGATCTCTGCGGCTATCCTAACATCACAACGATTTGGCTCTAACATTTCACGACGGAATTTGCTTGAGAAATTTGGCCAATCGAGTGTGATTGTTTCGTGGATAACCAAATAATTACACTCGATTGGCCAAATTAAATACACTCTCCAAACAAACTATCGGTTGCATTATCGATAACTGATCTGATTGGAAATCTGGCTTCAGGGAAATTGACACTATTGTAGGTACCCAAAAGGAAGATTGATAGATAGATAGATAGAATATACTTTATTGTACACCAATAATTGAATCACACTTAAATAACAATATTGTAAAAAATTGGTTACAATGGCGGTCTTGTCGCTGAGAGCGATATCTTCCAGACAACCTTTGGAAGGACTTTATGAGCTTTAATTAAAATGGGGAGGGCTATATTAGTGTACTACTGTACAAATATTCATTAATAACGGAAAAACTAATAAAAATACAACATGTATATATATATATATCTATATATATATGTTGTATTTAAAAAAAAATTGTCTTAAAATGTTCTTTGAGGTAAAAGGGAGTCGTTGGATTGAAAAGAATACTGTAGAGTAATGATAAAATATGTGCATTCCGGCGAAGGCGAATAGGCAGCCACTTGAGTTTAGTGAGAAACTCAGAAACATGATCATATTTGCGCAATCCAAATATGAATCTGATACAAAAATTTTGGAGTCGCTCAAGCTTATCTAGCTGCACTTCAGTTAGATCTGGATAACTTGCATCAGCATAGTCAAGGATAGGGAGAAGAAGAGATTGGGCAAGCGCAGTTTTAGTAGCAGTCGGTAGGAAATTGCGCAATCTGCGTAAAGAACCCGCAGAGGCGAACAGTTTGCGGCTCACTTCTTGCAACTGGGGACCCCAAGACTTTTTTTTTTTTTTTTTTGTGTGTGGTATCTCGCAGGTCAACCTCTGAGGTTGTCGGCTGCTTAACCGGACTTGCCTGTGGTTGCCTTAATTAATAAATTAATTAAAGCCTCCAGCCAGGGCTTATTAAAAAACTTACAAACTAGGCGACTACACGCTAAGGGCACCCCCTGTGGGGTACGGACCTCGGCTTAGGGCGTCGCAGGGGAGGGCAGCTGGGGACAGGCTGGATCATATCGTTATTATTATTAATAAGGGGATTTAAAGCTACTGGCTCAGCGTCGCGGGCTGGCTCTGGCAAGGGTCGGGGTGGACTATTACGGGGACGTCGCGGCGGGCCTCGGCGGCGAGGACGGAAGGACGGTCGGTTTTTGTGTTTGTGTGCCACTGTACTTGTTTCCCTACGGCTCTCTTGGAGCAGGGTGATTGCGTCATCGGGAGTGACTAGGGTATGCCTTGGTCGGCGAATCTTAGAGATACGCGAGGGTTCGTATTGGGCGGCCGATACGATAAGGGGATTCCTATGTTGGATTGAAGTTTCAAAGAAACGCTTGGAGACACGTTTCATGAACTGCTGGATGGTGGGCATCTTGAGATCTACGTGAAGAAGCTCATTTCGAACATAAAAGGGGGCTCCCGTGACTCTACGGAGGAATCGGTTTTGGAGGGTCTGCATCTTGTGGAGGAGGTAGGGCTTTGCGTGTGCGAAAACAACGCAGGCGTAGGTCATGATGGGACGGATGACTGCGGTGAAAATACGCAGCTTGCACCTGAGTGATAACTTGCTGCGAGAGCTAAGAATGAAGTGGAGCCTACCTAGAGCGAAAGCGGCGCGCGAACGTGCCTGCTTTATGTGCTCAGCGAAGGAGAGGTGTCTATCGAGGACCACGCCTAAGTATTTGGCTTGCTTTTCCCAAGGGATCGGCTTGCCGTACATGGTAATCGGACGGGGGGAGGGTGGGTTTATCCGCGGTTTAGAAAAGAGGACTGCCTGGCTTTTATCTGGATTGACTTCGATTCTCCATTTCCGGAACCACTTGGCCAGAGTGTTTGCGGAAGTTTGGAGAGTGCGAGCGATGGCATCGGGTTTAAGACCGGTATAATAGATAGCCGTATCGTCGGCGAATAGGGCTAGCTGGGTATTTTTATGCTTGGGAATATCACTAGTGAATAGCGTGAAAACGAGAGGGGATAGTACGGAGCCTTGAGGAACTCCTGCGCGAATGGGATGGGGGGAGGAAAGCTCCCCCTCAATTCGATAACGAAAGGTGCGATTCGATAAAAAGTCCCGTAGGATGAGCACGAGACGGTCAGGCACGCCGAGTTGGTATAGCTTATAGATTAAGCCATTGTGCCAGACTTTGTCGAACGCTTTCGCTATGTCGAAGAATAAGGCTCCCGTTATTGCGCCCCGTTGGAAGCCGGCGCTGACGTGTTCTACGATGCGGTGGACTTGTTGGATACATGAGTGTTCGGTTCTAAATCCGAACTGCTCATTGGGTATTAGACTCTTTGCTTCGGCAAAATCTTTGAGCCGCTTATATATAAGCCTTTCATAGATTTTACCCAGGACGTTGAGTAAGCTAATGGGACGGTAGCTAGACGGGTCAGACTTGGGCTTGCCTGGTTTGGGAATACCTATGACGGTGGCCTGTTTCCAGGTTGTAGGGAACATATTATTGCTCAATGCGCCATTGAAGATGGCAGTCATTAGCACTATAAGCTGGGCGGGGAAAAGTTTGAAAACCCTATTGGTGATGCCGTCGGAGCCAGGGGCTTTTCGCGGTTGGAGACTTTTAATGATATCCTGGACCTCATCAGGAGTGATGGGGGCCAGTGGATTATCGGGATCTTCGACGGGCGGAAGGGAAGTTCTACGTTCGACTTCGGCGTTCACCATATCGAGGTGGGCTTGGTCTACTGGTTGAGAGCTGGGAGAACACTGGGACTCTAGGCTGTCGGCTAGGCATTCTGCTTTTTCAGAGTTATCGAAGGCGACACTCTTATCGGGACGAATGAGAGGAGGCATTGTGGCCTCTTCAGTGGATCGTAACTTCCTCTGAAGCTGCCAGAAGGCAAGATGGGTGGGCTCAAGTTCGCTCAGCATCTTGTCCCAGCTCGCATTACGCTGCTCGGCAATGCGTTTCCTTACAGCACGCTGTAAGTTGCGCATGTGAGCTTTGTTTGCGGCGCAGGGAAAAGCGCTGTACGCACGGATGGCTGCGTTCTTCTCGGTTATCAGATTCCGTACATCGTCCGGGAGTTTCCAGCGGTGGTCTTCCACTACAGGAACTTCCCTTGAACAATCGTTCAGGACGGATTGTACGTGATCTGTAAGCGAGTCGATCGCCGCCGTCGTGTCAGCGACTGAGACTATGTGGTCAGGAATGGTGTCCAATTGAGGCGACGTGGTGGATTTCAGTTTTTCACTTACTTTCCTCCAGTCGGTGATCAATTGGGTCGGAGGAGGTTGGGTAGGATCATGGTTACCCGAGCGGGAACCTAGGTGTAGGATAACGGGACGGTGATCCGAGTTGAGCTCGTGAAGCGCTTCTATGGAGTGTAAATGGAGGTTTACATTCTTTAGGAGCGCCACATCGAGGACATCGGGGTTATGGTTGGGGTCGTGTGGGTAGTGGGTGGGAGTCATCGGAGCGATGACGTCATAGTTTAGGGTCGCGCCTAGGTTATACACGATTCTGCCTCTGGCATTTGTCGTGTTGCTGTTCCAAGCGGGGTGTTTGGCGTTGAGATCGCCCGCTAGTAATACGGAGTCACTCAGGCCAAAGAGAGTCGTGAGATCGCTGGTGAGCGCGATAGGATCGTCTGAAGCAAGTGACGCGACCGATGGTGGGGGATGGTAGGCAGAGATGATGGTTATCGGAGGATGACCAGTCATGCCTAGTCGACAGGCAGAGTACTCTAGGTGAGAGAGAGGCGCGGGTGGGGTCATTGCGAAATAGACGGTAATTCGCAATTTTGGGGTCAGCGCGGTGGGGTTTCAAAAGGGTCTCCTGTATAAGGAGGACGTCTAATTGGTGGTCGCGGAGGAATTTAGTTATTTCGTCGCGTTGGTTGAAAATGCCATTGGCGTTGAAAAAACCTATTTTGAGGGATCGAGGCCTAGAGTTGTTTGTGCGTTGGGAATCCATTGGATCAGTCCATCGCATCCATCTGGTCGAGGCCTAGCACGACATCACTGTGTGTGCTGAATATTTGGCTGTACATTTCCGTCGTAATTTTGCCGTTATTTTGCTGCTCGGCAGCCAGAAGGGCATCGCGGAGAGACCTGGCTTGGCGGGTCATAAATATTTTATAGTGGCGCAGTAGAGTCTGGGCGCAAGACTCGCCGTTACCGACGGGTGAGGGTTTGGGCGGTTGTTTGGCTGCAGGAGCAGCAGTGGTTTGAGGCGCGGGTCTGGGACTGGTTGTGGCCTCTGGAGCCACGGCTATAGGCAGGATCTGCGCTGCGATGGGTAAATCCATCAGTGCCTGCAAAGGTTTGGCAGGGGCCAAGGAGGGAAAGGCTTTTTCGTGGTTTAGCCTGTTCCACGGGGATGGTCTCTGAGGAGCGAGACGTTGGGGTATTTGAGAGGAAGGTGCCTCTCTTTGTTGGCGGGCGTTGGCGCGCTTCGCTAATTTAGGAGCGAGTTTGGGGGCTTTGGGACAGCCGCGGTAGTTTGCCGGGTGACCGGTCTGGCCGCAGAGAACGCAGCTGGGTGGTTCCGAACAGAGGGTTCGGTCTTTGGGCCGAGGGCAGTCCGCAGTGCTGTGCTCGCCCAGACACTTGACGCATCTGGGAGTCGCATAGCAGTTGCTCTGCGCATGGCCATACAGTTGGCAACGGTGGCATTGTCCCACTGTTGCGGTTTTGTAGGGCTTTTCAATTGAGATACCGGATAGGGAGCAAATGAACTTAATCTTGAAAATCGGGTGATGGCCTTCGGTTGGTTCACAAATGACAAGAACCATGTCGTACAATTCACCGCCTCTCGCTTTATGTAAGCGATGGACGGCGATTACTGGTATACCTTGATCGGCAAGGTCGTCTTTAATATCCTGTACTAGGATTTCTTTAGGGACACGTTTAATAATAACACGAGTGGGCGTGTCCTCGGGGAAGGAGAAAGTGTGAAAGGAAATATTCCTTTCACGGAGGGCGCGATATAGTTCCCTATAGTCGTTCGACGTAGGGACGGTGACTTTAATGCCATTTTGGCAGGCACGGGCGTTTCTGTAGTTGATCTTTCGATCAACACACATCTTGGACACGTCAGTCCATTTACCCTTGTCCTGGATGTAAAAGGGGGGCGGAGGGCGTTGCTTCCTTTGGGCTGAGGAAGTTTGGGCTATCGGGCTGGAGGGACGACTATTCTGCGCGTGAGCAGAGGTAGTTGGGACGGGGCTAACGGGTCGTACGGGCGTTTGAGTTGGGGACGGGGGCGACGCGGTGGTCTTTTTGGCCTTGCTGGCCTGGGAGGTTCTCCCTTTCTTCCTCTTGCCTCCGGTGACGATTTGAAAGTCGTCTTCGGAGGACGAAGGGCAAGAAGAGGCTTCGTCTTGGTCGGAGGGTGGGTTAGATAATGGCGCCGACGTGTCCATATCGTAAAATTCAGGTGCAGCGCACACGTGCGCGGCGTCCATTGTTCTATGAACGATGGGATTAGAGAGTGGGCCGGCAACAATAGCTGGGTCTGGGAATCGAGTGGTCGGTACGTCTTTGTCAGCGGGCGGCGGCGGTAAGGGGCTATTAGTTTTGGAGTTTTTCATTGTTCGATGAACAATGGGGTCCGAAACAATAAACTTTTCGGTGAATGAGCCAACCGGAGGGCCTTGATCCGCGAGCGGGGGAGATAGCGGGCTATCGAGCACGTCGCTAAAATCAGTGACTTTGGCTTTAGTAGCCAGGGAAATATTTCGCTGCAAAGCAGCGAGCTTTCCGCCATATCTGGCGCAAGAGTCGGGGTCCTTTCTTAGCTCGTCCAAGAGGTGCGCCTTTTGCAAGGCGTCCTCCATGACGAGGGATTAAAAAATATCTATCGGGGAATTTTGGAGATTTCTCTCCCGCGGGGGGCCTATTTAAAGCCTAACTGGCCTAACTCCCCGGATGGATGGGTCCGGGGATGTGTGAGCCTCCCAGTCGGGTGGAGACTGGGAGGTGTGTACCTATTGGTAAGCCCTAAGCTTGTAACCGGTCGCCAGTCTTATTGTGCGAACCGGGCCCTATTGGGTCTAGTGCGAAGGGGTAGACACACCCAACCGACACTAGGTGTGTAGCTGAAAGGGAAACTCAGTAACTAGGTTTGACTAGGAGATCCCAGAAGGCCAAAACCTAGCACTCGACTCCAATTGACTGCTTCACCCTGAAGGGGATCAGCGGGTGCGTCGGGTCAGCACCCCCTTGGTATTATTGACACCGTGAGGTTTCCAACCAAGGACCACGAAACTGTGGTTTTACCCTGAAGGGGCCAAACCAAATTGTTTTTGACGATACTCTGTTATAGAAACAAAATATCCTTCACTGCCTTGAAAAAGGCGGTTCCGGATCGGGAGCTGTAGTCGGCGACTACGAATGACGTCACGGCGAGCGCGACGAAGCGATGACACAAACACAGAACGATCGGGAGCGCAGAGCGGCACGACCGTCTCGGGCGAGCGTCGGGCGGAGAGTGGGGACCCCAAGACAGGTCTTTTACTGAGTCACAGTAGGGTATAACAGCTCCATCAAAAATGATTTGGGGAAGGGTCATCCAGTCAATTTTGGAACGTAGCCTAGGGCTGCCAACAATAATGACTTTAGTCTTTTAGATTAACCTTCAAACCATGATCCAAACTACCTAACCCTAACATGCTTGTATTTATTATACATATTTATTTTCTCCTTCTGATTTAAATTCATTCAAAGGTTGTCTGTAAAAGATTGCTTTGAGCGATAAGACTAACATGTGACACCCATTTTAGTTATTACTTAATAATGTTAAGCAATATAATAAATAGTATGTTTACCTACTTTATTTAAGGAAAAAGATAATAATATACCGCTACACTGTGTACAAAGCTACTCATTTAGCCACAATGAAATCTGTTGTTTTTTTTTTGTATAAAAATTTTATACAAAGAAAAACAACAGATTTCATTGTTGGAAGAAGAGTAGCTTTGCACACAGTGTAGCTATATGTAGCTTAGAAAATATTGAGTAGTGCAGTATGACCACAACGTCGGTCAACGTTAATTTACAGCCCGATCTCTTTCTCACTACACAACTTACATAGGTACTTTATAAGTAAAGTATGTCCCTAAGTTATATATACTATGATAATATTATGAAATTTATGTTTTCGTGTTATTGTAAAGAATAAACTTAAAAACTAAGTACTGAACCGGCTTAGATTTTTTAATTATTTCGTTGCTGCAAGAACACATAATAATTTTTTCATACCTTGTCGAGTGTCTTAGTGTTGTAGTAGTGTTGGATAGTTACCACTTATTAATGAGATAAAATGGAATGGAATGTTTATTTTGTAAATTGGTTAATAAAACTTTTACACGTAATTTTGCTGTTTTTAGTATAGCTAGGTGAAAGAAGAAAACCGAAGAAACACTGAAATAAACTCTAAGGTCAACGTCTCTTTGAAAGTCCATACAATTTGTACTGGTCATATCATATGAGAAGCGTGTTGCGGAAAGAAACACACAGATTTGAGCGGACCTATCCAGACAGTGCAAGCAATTTTCAGTTATCATGTATCTCAACTTAGAACTATGAAAGCTGCATCTCAACAGTTGTAGTGCTTAAAATAAGATTGGTTTTATGAGAGATGTTAAAAGTCAGCTTCTACCTGCACCTTCAGTGATCTAAAAAGTTTAATTTTTCAGCGAAATACTTAACTATCTCCCTTCCTAAGGTCTAATCTACTACGAAAATGTTCTAACGAGATACCGAGGTCCCGGACCACAAGGGAAACTGAACATGGTGGGTTTTTAGTCAGTAGAAGTCTGACACTCCCTTCCGCTCCACCCACAGCGGGAGGAATCATTGGATGATTTTCCCACCCAGAAAAAAAGGTCTAATCTTTCTTTGTACCTACCAAATTTTATCAACATCGGGTTGGCCGTTTAGACGTAAAACTGTATCAAACAGACAGATTGCCGTAATTACTTTCACGTTCATCTATTAAAAGTGTGGATTGTATTGATAAATTACAAATTTCTCAACAGTTGTAATTGCAGACTTAAAAATCGATGAACTGTGCCGCGTCCAAGTCTATAAACATACAGATGCATAATATATTACCCGCTCAGGAAAACAATGTGTAGGTAGGTAAGCCACACGTTCTACCTAATATCGTGTATGATGCATGAGCAAGGTGGTGTAAAGCCATTTATACCTGACTGGATATGGTTCATAATTCTGTGGCTTGTATCATAATTTATCGTATCCTGTCCAGCCAGTCTTATAAAAGCATAAGTTCCTCTCCATATACAACGTGTAATTTAAAGGATTTAATTTTAATTTAATTTTAATTTGTACATACCTAGTGCACGGCTTCTTTGGATGATAACAAACGATATGGCAAGGGTTTTGTAATCCTATATCTACATGTATGGAGCTTATAAGAAATTTCAATACATTGATACCTGGGGGCCTAGACAAAATTCATTTTCTGTAAGCGTTAATGCCAACGGAAAAATTAAATTGTATGGAGTTGATATTTGCTAACCACATGTCACGTGATTGTCACGTGTTAGTAAATGTCAACTCCATACAATTAAGTTTTCCGTTGGCGTTAACGCTTACAGAAAATGGATTTTGTCTAGGCCCGCAGAGACCGAATTTTTCAAATTAAGAAGAACGAAGAGAATTGTCATTTTAATGGCAAGTGACGTGGAAAGTGATGACCCTCATAGTGCTGTGACACGTTTGTTATTACTGGTATTCAAGAAACATATGAAACCAATAATGTGGAGTTAATTCTGCGAGTCACTTATTTTGAGCTGAAACTTTGCATAGAGACTCCATACCAGATGTTGTCTTCAGCCCTTTTGGATAGATATGGGGTTTCCGTTACACGTTGTATAGTAAAATATTTACCAGTTACAATAGTAGCATTTTTCACGTGAAGCTCATGACTAAATAATAACAGCCACTAAGGTCAATTTTCAAGGTTAAGCAAAGACTGCCGAGGTCGAGCCGTGGATGGGTGCCCATCTGAACATCTCGAGATTTCGCCGTGCCTCGGAGAGCCCGTCCAGCTATTGGTACCAGATGTCATCTGTATATTTTTACAGTATTTACAAGTAGTCGGAGGCCTGAAAATCTGACCGACAGTGTATTTCTCTTGAGAGTACTGATCATCATATTAATACACAAAGTAATGGCCGTGACTGGATTCAACCCCACTAGTCACAGACACCAACAACAGTCAACACAAAATTAATTAATTCTGCCTAGCGGTAAAGTGTAACCCAGCTTCTGTGTTTACTAGTTCCTGGAGGAACTAGTAAATCATCATCTGTTTAGCCTTTTTCCTACTATGTCGGGGTCGGTTTACAGTCTAAGCAGATACAGCTGAGTACTACCATATGGTGACTACCGATATGAACTCCACAACACAGAAGCTGGTTTTCCCTTCAAGCAATATGAATAAATATAGATACGTATTAATATAGTATAGACTAGGGCTTAAGAAATGGGAATCCCACCCATGATAAGAATGTGGATGGACGCTACATACATACATTAATAACTAAAATAAACTTACATACATATTTATCATAATAAATACCAAATATATATAATATATAGTAATAAAAATTCATAGAAAGGGGGTTATGAAAACTCTGCTTCCACTATTTGTTTTGAAAATAATCCCACAACTTTGTGGACCTGTTGGCCGTCTTGATATGAAGAGGTAGTGCATTGCACAGAAGAATAGACTATGTATAAAAGGAAGAATGAATAAAATCAGAAGTATGAGAAGGACAGAGAAAGAGAAGAATTTCAAGAACATTCAGGAATTCCCCGGCTCCTGCGCTAGTATTTAATGTATTACAGGAGCCAGTTTGTTCCCCATGACAATAGGTGACATTGAAAAATTAATCACAATAATTCTTTGAGCCAATAAAATGAGAAAAAAAGCACAAAATGAATTAAATTGAATGATACTGGAACTTGGAAGAGCTTAAACAGTAAATATTAGCATTTTCGCAATACGTTCTCAGTATGGGCTTATGCAATTTAACAATATGTACGACGCAATGATATTAAAACTACCAATAACATAGTTGTGAATGCCTTCACAATGCCTTTCATTTTTAGCATCCAACATTATTATTATGTAGACGGGCTGTTGAAAATATATATTATATGGGGCAATAGAATGTCATTTGTGTGCGAAAGAAATTTAACTTATTGTTATACATCATTAGGGTTCATATTTCTGTGTATTGTATCTTACATCCCATAATTATTTTTATATAGAAAAAACTAGGAAAAAAATGTTCATACTTTATCGCAATAGCTATAGATATTTAAACTACATTTTGATAACTCCCTGCTTACAACAGAATGATATCACGCATTAGGTTCTTCGTAAAAATTCATTTAAATATTGTATGGGTCATTTAATTTGGTCAAAGTAATTGTTCTTTTATTCAAAAGTTATTTAGTGCCTTTATTTTTCAAATTAGGTGTCGTTTAGATAAAAATCACTTCGATAATAAACGTAATTTAAAGCGTCGAAAAGTCCTACTACTTATTAACAAGGAACCTAAACCAATCGACGCAGAAAAAATGCTGGTTTTCGTATTAACCAAACTCATTGGCGATTCTTTACTATTGTCGATATTCAGAAGGTGTGGCAATGCGTAATGCAACCCAAATCTTTTTCTTCGGTGGGAAAATCATAATTATAATGACTCCACCCGTACTGGGTGGAGCGGACGGCAGTGTCAGAATTCTACTGAATAAAAACCCACCTTGTTCCTTCAATTGCCCTTGTGTTCCGGGGCTGCGGTAGATAGATAGATATAATAATAAATATACTTTATTGTACACCAAAATTTAAACACACATATTTAACATTAATTCTTAATTCTATGGTTACAATGGCGGTCTTATCGCTAAAAGCGATATCTTCCAGACAACCTTTGGAAGGACCAATTCAAAGCTTTAATTAAAGTGGGGAGGGCTAAATTTGTGTACTCATAAAACAGAAAATAATATAAATTTATACATACAAAACTATAGATACAATAGAATACATAAGTAATTATATATAAATAATGTGGAGAGGAAACAAAAGAGTAATCTTAAATTTGAAATGATTAGCAACCGAGCTCTTAAACGTAGCGAGTGACTGAGCTTGTCTTACTGACACCGGCAATGCATTCCACAAACGAACAGCTTGCACCATAAACGATGAGTCATAGAATTTAGTGGAATGTGCAGGCATTGAAAGTCTCAAATTCTTTGATGATCTCAAATTTCTAACATGTGTGTCATGAAGGAACTTAAAACGTTCTTTGGGATAAAACGGAGTTGTTGAATTGAAGAGAATACTGTAAAGTAATGATAAATATGTGCATTCCGGCGAAGGGGGATAGGCAGCCACTTGAGTTTAATGCGAAACTCAGACACATGATCATATTTGCGCAAACCAAATATGAATCTGATCTCGTTAGAACATTCCCGTAACTCCTGAATGTAACCCAAACCTAGCGTGAGCGGTAGACTCATTAACATCTGATGAACAGGAACAGGAGCTAAACACGTGTACAGTTTACGCACTTTTGCATGTGCATATACAGTGTAACAGATTAAGCGCAATGTCTCAGACACCCCAATTAGAATATTAAATTACAAGTCTAAAACAACATCCGTAACTAAATAAATATTTAAGCTTTCAAAAATTGATTTTATTTTGAAACAATTTAACTTAAGTATTTCTATACATAATAAAAATATATACAGACGAAAATAAAGATAAATTATAGGGCATCGAAAAATTCGTCAACATCGCTATCAATGGGAAAAGTGCCCAGAACACTGGCCGCATTGCCACGTTGAATGGCAATACTGATTCTCTGTCCAAAGAAAAGGCCAGCCCTCTGGTCACCTGTGGAGTCGACTAATCGTTTGCCGATGTCACGAAAGAGTCGATGCGCACTCGGACCCCATGGTCCTAACGTTTCAACCCCAAACGGCTCAAACATATAGCACCCAATTAGGTTGTTGTATTTGCGCCGTTTGAGATTTTCTGCACCTGCAGCTGCCGCCCCAGCACAGCCCGCCGTACTGAGAAGATGGGATGGCGCAAGGGTGTCAACACAAGTAGCATCCCACACCAAAGGCCTACCCAACTTCCAAGGCATTATAGTCATCCCGTCTGGTCTCTTCCCAACGTCCCGTGCCAAGCCGTTGGGTTCTAAAACAGATGGTACTCCAGCGGTGACAAGAGCCCGACGAATGATGTCATTTATGCTGGCATGCCGTGCTATCCGACCAGAGCTTCTGCTGCAGGAAAGGCCATGATGTCCGAGGCGGTCGACTGCCGCACCGCATTGACAGCGATGTGGAGCACCGCTGGGAGCACCCAGACGTAGACATGTAGCGATCCGGAACGTATTATCACTTAACATAATACCTATGTTAAGTGAAGGTAATGCTTGTAGCCAAAGGCCCGACTCCCATTCACCCACAGCCAACAGGCGCGAGCGCTCAGCAGTATTGGTTGACGTATTTAAAAGGTTATTCCGTACCAAACTGCAGAGCGGCTCGTCCCATTGTCTCTGGGAGGACGGGTTCTCGGGCAACGCTGTATTCGGGCAAGCCATTTTCCAGGCATTAACTGCATCGATCAAACACGGCACCTCGTAGCTAACCTGAGATTGTGTTAAAATTTTCTTAGTTAAAGTCTCAGTGCTGCGGACCGAAGACAGAAAAGCCGGTAGACTTATACTGGAAATTTTGCGGATGCCGAGCCCACCAAAACGAATGGGTAGTGTGGCTTGTAGCCACGCTCGGTCATCCAGAGCCACATTTAAAATTGAAGTAAGGGTGTTTTTTATAATAAGGTCAATTTTGTCCAACAACTGAGATTGCTTCCATAGTGGAGAAGAACGGAGGAAATAAATAAAATTTGGACCAAAACAACAATATCTTATGAGGGTGTAAGCCGAATGTATGTTAATTTGGAAAAATCTTTCTGAAATATCATTAAAATGGTTAATTTTGCTATCAATAAAAGAGGGAAAACTTTCTTCTAAAATTGGGGAGCATAAGAGGTGCAATGAACTTTTTTGCAAGATTTTGATATCAGGGGCTATTGTATGGAATTTGTTTAGTGTCGCTTGTCTGTCAGTATTTTCACAGATATAGAGTTCACATTTCGAGAGGTTCAGGACAAAGGCCGATGGATTGGAATTGCTCTTTCAGGAAAATAAAATCTTTGATTACGGTGTCTACTTCACCTCCTAGAGTTCCATCGTCTAAATACCACACGTTAAATTTAGAATTTAGTTGTCGAATGATTGGATGGATAGCCAAGCTGAAAATGACTGGTCCGAGAGGGTCATCTTGTTGGCATCCAACTGCTGAATCCAGAACGTGGTCTTTATATAATAATTTGGAGGGGTGCCTGTAGCACTGCCACATAAAACCGTAAATTTCAGGTAATTCTTTTTTAACTTCTGCCAACAAAGTGTCCCTGTTCACAGAATTAAAAGCGTTTTTAACGTCAACCTTGAGGACGACCTCACCTTTACCTGAGGTCAAGTATGTGGACAAGGCATGTACGGCAGCCTCACAGCCCCCTTTGGAACCAAAGCCCAGCTGCAGGGGCTGGAATTTATGGCTAAGCGCATCACTATAAAATTTGCAACATATCTTGGCTGCCATACGCCTGTAAGTGCAACCGACGGCAATGGGACGAATGCCGCCGTCCTTCTTGTGCAGGGCGCATAGGTTGGCCCCGTACAAGACATCAACGACGGCTTCGTTCACGCCGCCGGAGAGCATCAGGTTAACTAGAGCCGCAAGCTCCTTCAAAAGAGACTCACCGGCTACCCCGGCGCCTGAACTCAATAGGTCTTTTAAATGTTGAGGAGTTAGGCCATCAAGGCCGCCAGCAGAGCCGCTTCGGAAGGAGTTCACGGCTGCAAACAACTGCGGGGCTGTAAAATTTAAAACAGATGAGGCCGAATCGGGGGGGTCAGGAAAGGTGAGATCAACCGCAGGCGCTGGATGTTTACTCTCCAAGGCTGCAACAGTTTCTTGAGAGTAAGGCGCCACCACATCACTGCTGAATAACAGCCTGGCTGCTCCCCTAATGTCACCTTCACTTAATTTGGATTCCACATGTGAACACAAGCTCTTCTGGGAGGGATTGTAGCATGTATGTAATTTTGAATCTAAAATAAAAGTCGAATTGTTGCAGTTGTCTTTAATTTGGTTTGTTAATGTTTTTTTAGAAGCCAAATTTTTTTGCACATGTAGAATTCTATAAGGGAAAGTGAGCAAATCCTCCCAGGTACTTTGCGTATTTTCTTGGGTAGCAAGGCGGATACTCCGTGCCAAACTCATCGCAACAGACCGCCTTGCGCCCCGGGGAACTCTTTTTAAAACAGGTATAGAATTTTTTAATTTAGGTAATGTTGTCCAGAGTGAATCCAAATGTATTGATGTTTGTGGAGGGGTAGGGGGGCACGGAGGAATACTATGAGGTTTGTGTACCTTGCCAAAATGGATCCGTAGCCCCCGTTCGCCCTTGAAAAAGCGTGCCTGAGAGCAACTGGGGCATCTCACAAGCTGGGTATCCAAGGATGTGGCAGGTTGACTGCTACAATTTCCGGAGTCGCTACAGCCAGCATTAATCATTAAATTTAAATTACTTACCTAATTATTTAAAAATTGGCACTATAAACACAAAACTAAACTAAAAACAAAATAAAACTATACATAAAATGTCACAGACGAAAAGTCAAATAAGTAAATAAAAATGTTTGACGGCTGGATAACTGGCGACCACGACGCAGCCGGCCTAAGGCACCGTGCACACAGGGCGCAGGGCCAGGGCCGCAATATGATATTTCTTCAGAATTTTAACATACGTAGTAGCTTTCAAGTACCAGTTTGCTTCGTATATTTCCACTGTGTCTTCTGAAATTAGGTTATGTATCTAAGTACACAACTTGCTTTGTAAGCCTTCGAATTGCTCTAACGGCGTCCCCGTCACGTCAGCCTCTTTTATGATTTTACAATGCTTTATCTGAGTAGACGCTGCGCACTTTTTGCAATCATTCAAACTTATTTTCACTGTAGTGTAAAATTAAATAGTTGCATAAAATATTTAAAACATTTTGACACCAAAAATAAATACACTAAATAAATTGAAATCAAACCTAAACATTTTTTATAAAATAGTTTACCTTTGCGTAAAGGTAAACTATTTTACTAGATGCATACACTCATGCCACGTTAGCAGCCGACACGCACACGATTGCATTTCCTTGAATTAAGGATTTTATTAGTTTGTCATAATACTGTGTTTCCATTTTAAGTTAAATGAAAGATTGTTCCGTCAAAATTTAACACCTATTTTTTATGATGAAAATCGATTCAGAAGCCAATTCTGAACCAACTAATTTCAGGAATTGCGTTTATTTTGTTACACGTTGAATTTGCAGATGCGGTAATATTAACTCCATTCATTTTAGTACAAGCCGTTTAAGTGTAATTTATACTTTCCATAAATTATGTATACTCACTCCAGACACCTATCTTTTCCATCACTTACGACCCATTTAATACCTCTGCATACTTAAATACCTAATCTTATTCACTCCACACTATGTTAATGGTTTGAAGATCCTTAGCGCAGTAAATTCAGATATAAAGCGAACGTTACTACTATTTTATGGTCTTCATATAGATGGTATCCTTCGTATTCCACAAGTTTATATAGGTTGTTAGCCATCCTTGGAATTTATAACGTGTTCCAATTATAGCGTTTAGGTAGTGCTTGAAAACGCATAATTTTCTTGTGATTAAATATTTGATGGTTTGGCATAATATGCTTCTTTTTTAACCGACTTCTAAAAAAGGAGGAGGTTCTCAATTCGGATGTTTGTATTTTTTTTTTTTTTTTTTTTTTTTTTATGTTTGTCCACGCATAACTCCGTCGCTTGCCAACCGATTTGAAAAATTCTTTTTTTGTTGGAAAGGGTATACTTCCCAAATGGTCCCATGAAAATTTTATCGAAATCGGACGAGCCGTTTCTGAAAAATCAAAAAAAGTCGAAAAAAATAATTTACCTTGATGATCTTTTCGTTTACTCTGCATTGCGTTTTTTGTTCGCGCATAACTCCGTCATTTACGAATCGATTTGGAAAATTCACTGACCCACTAAAAAGCGCGAAAATAAAAACTTTTTTGCAAAAAATAAAACCGACTTCCATATCAAAACACTACAAAGCCAAAAATAATTTTAATTTCGGAAGGCGGTGTGAAAAAAAAAAGAAAATACAAAACCAATAACACCGACTACCGAAATTAAAATTATTTTTGGCTTTGTAGTGTTTTGATATGGAAGTCGGTTTTATTTTTTGCAAAAAAGTTTTATTCGAGATTGGTCTTATTTCATATTCTATACATAAAACTGACGATCAGACTAAACTATCACGGTGATATTTATAATTGTAAACCTAAATCTGTACTCTTATACAAAGCGGAAAAGTTCGTTTGTTTGTTTAAACACGCTAATCTTCGAAAGAACTGAGTGGATCTGGATGAAATTTGGTGCAGAATTAGGTTGATCCTTGAGAAAGGTTAGAATATAGTCTACTCTTTAACCTACCACAAAATAAGAAGGGATTTGTTTTATCGTGAAATAATTAAAATTGCGGTCCAGCTACCACTGGGCAAGCACTAGTGTTCATTATTACTGTAGAAAAAGTGAAAAGTTATATTTTTATCATATACCTAGTACTTTACATACATATAAATTAAATTGAAGCGGCTGTCTGTGATTTTTAAATAAATGTGTTTTTGCAAGAGCTTATAATTATGTACAGATCGAAAACAAAAACACAAAACAGTTTTTTTTTAAACGAATTTAATGGTTTCCACTGGAAGATAGAAGTGGGCATAAGGCAACATAATAAAGTTTTTTGAAGCGTCAATAACGTTATATAGCCTTAGGTGATGGACTTGTAATCGAGAGGATGCGGGTTCGAACCCCATCCATTACATTATTGCCGTGAACCCACTCCAGACACAAGCATATTTAGCCTAGCTGGAGGGGTTAACAAGAAGCGTGAATGGCCTCATCTAGTTTATATTTACGAAAAAAAAATAACCTGTGAAAGTGTTATTTATAACCCATTTGCAAAATAAACATCATCATTATTTCAATGAGATGTACGTGGGAAAAACAGCGTAAATAGACAAAATCGGGACCTGAACGAAGTCGCGGACAGAGCTAGTTTGGAATGAAAATGAAGGATTTGTGCTTTACTTTAACCGAAACACATGTGAGTTTAGATAGTAGATACCTATCCATATTATGAAATGAAATGAAATATTTATTTTGTAAATTGGTTATAAATAACGCTTTTACACGTCATGTTTTTTTGCGTATTAAGTTTAGTTTAGTTTAGGTAGATGAGGCCGGCTGTTAATTACACGAGTCTAAAAACATTCGCTACAACAAAACAACCATGAAAGAATACTGCCACTCTAGTTGGGCCGGCGAAATCCCAAAAATACGAAGTTTTTCGGTCAGTAAATTCATAACTTCCCTTTGGAGCTTACCGTGGTCAACCTAAATGAAATTTAATGCAACATCCGAAAAGGATTTTCGGTGAAACGTACTAATTAAAGAAAATGTTTACTTAGGATGCTTCAGTTTTGTAATTAAAATTTAAGTTCCTATATTATTTGTGGTAACCGGTACTGTGTTTATGAAAGTCTTGTAGAAATGTTTTACGAAGGTTTTTTTTAAAATTTCCAATAAATTCAGGTTCGCTTTTAGGTCTTTCTTTTTTTTGAGCTGTCAAAGGCCATGTATTTCTATGAGTCAGTTAACATACTCCTTTCATCTTTAATATCTTAAAATAACTAGCAGGTATTGTTTGTGAAGTGTGATATCATTTCATATCTCATTTCAACTTCGAAATATCATTTCATCATCATCAAATAAAAAAATATACTCTTCTTATGTGCAGTGATGGTCTAAGGGCTTACCCTTAGACCATCACTGCACATCATCACAACTTAGCAGTCATGGGTTCGAACTCAGGCAGGCACGTTACTGTGACGGTATTTTACTTCATGAGGATATTTTCCGCACGTCTTAGGACCAAAATAGGATGAAATACACCGTCTTCCAAACCACACTTACTAGGCCCGCCTGGTGTATTACGTTACGGCCCATACCTTTTCATAGAGGAATGGCCAGTGTCTCATGTGCGAAATTTATAGGCTGATTAATTATGTTAATGACGTGCCGATTCCTTTGTTCTCTTGTTAAGACGGCATAGGTAAATGATATGTCGCTTATGAAACTCCAAGTCTCTCTCTCACTAGATTTATGATGGGATCATGATGCCATAATATGGTACCAGTTCATGATTCACCACATTTTTCAACCTTCTTCACTGCGGTGAATTTTTACTGTGAATAAAGCCTGTGACTCAATACGATGGTATATCTTTTATCATTGACATTAACAGCAGAGATTAGCTGTGTACATATATATTGCAAAGAAACAAAAAAAAAATGCCCAACACACATTTTTTTTTAACCTTAACATAATACTCGGTTATGGTTTCTTTTTATAGTGGATCTATGTTATTTATTTATCAAGTCACGGAAACAGGGTCTGTTACCATGTTTAAACTGGCAACTCAAACGCAGCAGTTCTTATTTTTAAATAAATAATTAATAGGCACATTTGTTAAGTATTGCCATACAGCGTGGCAATGCCGCCAGTCTTTTGGGCACATTACCAGTGGACAGCGATGCGCACGAATTTCTGGACGCCATATTTTAGTTTTTTTTAGATGTATATATGTAGTTTAGGGTTTTTGTTTGAGTGTATATTCCATTATTGATTAAATAAATATGTATTAATGGGCACATTTAAATTGCCAAGGTCGATGAGATGACACTAGTTCCAAGTTGCTAATGTCTATGGAATGCTGGATATTCCAGTCTTAAACTTCATAATTTTTTTATATATGAAACAGAATCGGTTTGTTTACTAATATTATAAAGACGTAAAATTTATTTGTTGTTTACAAAACTAACTGACTTTTCGAATTAAACCTTTTCATGATATTTGTTTAGAAAACCTCGAAATAAGTATGAAGATACATTTGCATAGTAGTAATTAGACTGATTAGCAATGCGAAGATAACTTATACGAACAATAGCTAGCCACACAGAGTTCAAACAAGTCTATTACAGAACATTGTCACGTCAACTTTAAACCACCACTTAACTTATCTTTTGGACCCTAAATTACAATAATTTCTGAGGTACCCAGTATCAGTCATTGACCTTCGCCATTCATCAACCCAAAAACGGAAAAGTGAAAGCCGCAGATGTAAGTATTATAATAACAAGAAGTGACATGAATATTTTTTGTTTGAACGTACTCGTAAAGAAAGTTTGTGCCAAAGATCGAGTGCGGTACCTTTTTTAAGGATGGTAAATCATCCAATGACTGCCTCCCGATCTGGGCGAAGTGGGAGGGTGTGTCAGACTTTTACTGACTAAAACCCATCCGTGTTCCATCATATGCCCTTCGTGTTCCAAGGCCACTAACGTAATTTTAACGTAACTCTTTCGAACGATTCCGCAACCCCGGCAGGCAATGGCCCCCTTATGGGCCCTGACAATTTGCTGACATTCTTTGAGGCACGCGTGGAACACGAACCGCTTTCTATACTGGCCTGTTTTCAGTTGGGCGGCGAGCTACCCATTGCTCGCAGCCCGCAGGCCCGCGCCTACGGTGGCTTGGAGTCAACCTGCGACACGCAACGCCCGGAGCGTCTCCTGCGGCGGCTGGAGCGCAAGCGCTGTGAGGGCCTTGGGACCCGCCTCTATGTCGCGCGTTCTGCCACCTCCTTCGCTTGCATAACAGCTTCCTCGTTCTGGACCATGGATTGAACCAGGGCCGGGAGCGAGAGCTCGCGTCCTATCGCCCCTACAAGGACACGGCAGAGCTCTGCCCAAGCGGGGCAAACCTCCACTGTATATTCCACCATGTCTTCAGGGCGATCTTCGCAGATCCCCAAACAACCGTGTCCCATGAGGACCTACGTCAGGCGGAAGGTGAGGACGCCATGAAGCCTCGTTAGCCACTCCACAAAGAGGGGACTTTTTGCCACTATTGTGGCGTGCCCAAGTGCGGTACCTTAGTTATTGCTTTTAGTAGGAATCGGTGAATAAATGTCGCTTAAGAATTGAACATGTAGAAAAAAATGGAATAAAGTTTCTTTGCATCTAATTTAACAGTCAAACTGCCATGTAATACAGTTTTAATACAATGTATTGATGTGTTTTAAATGGACCAACTCAAAGATACAGTGTAGGTAATGTACTGGGAGTGAGATTTTCTGTCTTCCGACTACTTCTAAGTTGTAACAACTTTATAACATCTAAAAATGATAGCTATGACCAAAATTAGCGTATTTTCTAAAGCACGACATTGTGATATTTCACATGAGTCAAATTTCAAGGTTAAGCAACGTTGGTCAATCCGTGAATGTGTCACCCTCTTAACTTACCAAAATTCCTCCATGCTTTAAAAAATACGCTAAGTTTGGTCATAGCTATCATTTTAAGATGTTATAAAGTTGTTACAACCACGGAATAGATGAATAAGGTTGGAATGGTAATGTGGGCGTGGTGAGCGCGCCACATTTATGATACGAAAATCATAGCTCGACCGATTAATTCATTCACCGCGTTTAGTGCGCTCGGATTACTTCGGAACACAGAGCTCTGCTTTAAAATGCCGTGTTGTGCAATTATAACCTGTAAAACAAAAAGCAAGACCGCAGTGTAGACCAAGGAGGTATATCTTTCCATGAGTAAGTCGAAAATGACATTTAATTACAATTTTATTTGTAAAAAACATAAAAATATTCTGATCACTATGAAATTCCGAACATTAACAACATTATTGCAAGAAGTTACAAAAAATATACATTGCCCGATGTGTACTCGCTTAATCAATGCAATGACCAAGTCCGTTTACAATGTATTGCATCCTCTCACTTTAACCATTGACGTTTCGTCCTTTCCCTGATTGGCCGTGATGCAAGGCGCATGTTTATCGACAGTGCGTTACAATCAGTAGCAAGCTCTCGATTTAAGTGTGTGTAATTTATATGTGTGCGTAATTTGCATACGTAACGGGCCTCTTGCTTGTAGTTGAGCTGTGGGAGTGGGAGACAAGCGGCGACACGCGTTCTCATAGAAATCAGGAACTATTTCCTTTCTGACCTCTTTTATCTGTTCTGTGGTTACAACTTAGGAGTAGTCGGAAGACAGAAAATCTCACTCCCAGTATTATTACCTACACTGTATCTTTGAGTCGGTCCATTTAAAACACATTAATACATTGGCAAATTTGTCATCATTTGTCAAATTTGTCAATTTGTGCATCAAGCAGGACGTAGATAGATAAACTCTTAATTTTACACCATAACAGAATACTAATATGGGCTTATACCATTAAAAAGCCTATAAAATTTGATGAGCGAAAATAGTTGCCATTGTAAATAAATAAAATTGTATTGAAACCTAAATAGCCTATTGGTGTCGGACTTGTGATCAAGAGGTCGTGAGTTCGAACCCCATCCATTACACTATTGCCGTGAACCCACTCCAGACATAAGCATATTTAATTTAGTTCGCGGAGTTAACAAGAGAGAACGAGACGTTGACCTCTAAGTTTGTTTCAGTGTTTCTTCTCAGAGTAGTCAGTTAGGAAACACTGGCCTCATCTAGTTTACATTTACGAAAAAAAAAAGACGTGTGAAAGTGTTATTTATAACCAATTTTCAAAATAAACGTCATTATTTCATTATGTTTCCACTATAAATTTGTATGCAACAGTCATATTACATTTAAGTGCAACAATTCGCACGCTTAATCCAATACTGTTACTATCCAAAATGTTGGCAAATCGACTTTTTAATGCGATCTGTTGGGAAACGTGGAACTACGCGTAATCGCGCTTACTAAGTCTAAGGGTAACAGAAATAACCGTTATATGGCAGTAGTCCGCTTCGTCACTAAACAAAAATATTCTCAGTGTTGCTCTGAGGGAGGGGAATATTTTTCAACGAAAAAGTACGTGTCGTCAAGAACAAAATTGACGATTTTTAGTGTAAAAGTGTCATTTTAGTGATTAAACCGCTTCACTGGTCATATTTTTGGTAAGATGTGCATAATTTTAAATGAAATAGTGACATTTTACGTTTAGGTTCACATTTGCACCAATATTTTTTTTTGTCATATTTAGATCATTGGGTTGAAGCTACAGTGACATTTTTTTCCTTAGTGTCAC
Organism: Tholera decimalis; assembly: GCA_943138885.2. NCBI lineage: Eukaryota > Metazoa > Arthropoda > Insecta > Lepidoptera > Noctuidae > Tholera > Tholera decimalis. The sequence goes on from OW964555.2 coordinate 31,772,434, forward strand.
GTTTGCATTAAAGTTACCAAATTATGAGTTCAATAATTTGTCGTCATAATGACACTTTTTACTTTAGTGTCAGTTTAGCTTTAAACTAATGAAAGTAAAAGTGACACTTTAATATAAATAACGATAGAATGTAAATATATACAAGTAAATTACTATTTTTTTGTTCTCAAAATAGATATATTTCATGTACCCATAATTTCTATATCAAAGAAAAACTAAATTGTGTATGGATTCTTTTCAGGAGAGGATAGTGACAGTATTGGTTTAATCAATATTAATAACTATTACTCACGCGGGCCTTCGCTCCCGTGGATTCTATCACGGTAAAAACATAACTCTCCTTTTTTGCAGTCGCGTAAAAAGTAGTCTATAACCTTCCTCAAGCTTCAAGCTACTTCCATACCAAATTGCACCCAAACCCACCCAGTACTTTCGAAGATTAGCGCGTTCAAGCAAACAAACAAATAAACTGTTCCGCTTTATAATATTAGTATAGATTTTCAAGTTATTCATGAAAAGATTTTTGCAATAGCATTTTCATTACAGGTAAACTTATTAAGAAGTGTATTGGTGTAATATGTATAAAAAATATGTGACATTCGGAACCTTTTGGGCGCGAGTCCGGTTCGTACTTTCCGTTGTCCATTTTCTCGTGGCTTCACTCTTGTGGTATAATATTAGTATGTATGTAGAATTGTAGAGACATACCCACGGTAAGTAAAGGTTATACCTACAATGTACCCACGTCTGCAGGTCGGCGATAGTGCAGCTGTCTCTGTCTGTACTTTCAACCGACATACCTACTGTACTTAATATCTCCTTACAATATTAAGTGTAAAAGTGGGTAAATATTGCGATGATTTCACATACCTGAAATTGAAGAGAAACTACTTAGTTGTTTTAATAATGCACTACCCTGACTAAGTCTACTGTAGGCTTCATTATAGATGACATTATTATTAAATTCGTTTTTCCATTCATCAATTCGTGAAAACACAGAAAGAGAAAGAGAGATAAGTCGTTCCTGACGATGTCGAAATTTTACTTTTCTTTAAAGAAAACTAGGAATCAGCGTAGAATTCACAGTAATACTGTAATGGGTGGGGTTCTAACCCGCAGCCTCTCATTCACAAGACCTTAGCCAGGCTTTGTCGCTTAACTTGTCTGCAAATAATTTGTTAGCCTTTTTAGTATTAGCTACGAGGTATCAAGAAATGCCGCATTAACGGGCTTTCCATGGTTACATAACCTTCACTATAAGGTACGGTATTATCCTGTGGGGTCGTTGTGTGGAGATTGACCAAGTATTTGTAATGCAAAAAAAGGGTCTAAGAGCTATATTTGGGTTGAAGCAAATAGTCATGTCGTCCATTCTTTAGGAAATATAAAATACTAACTACCATCTATTTATATATTAGAATCCTGTATATTTGTTTTCAAACAAGAGACTTTTCCAGCAAGTGACTAGCTACTATGCCCCACTATCTATGTATACTAATAAGTTACTTCAACCGAGGACGAATCTCACACTGACTGGCAAAACAGCTACATAATGTGCATAAACTTGTATAACAAAATACCAAATTGCATCAAAATGCTACCATTTTCTAGATTTAAAAATCATTTGAGGAGGTTTTTAATTGAAAAATGCTTTTATAGTGTACATGAATTTTTAGATTATAAATTACTAGTACTCACGCGGGGCTTTGCTCCCGTGGATTCTATCACGGTAAAAACATCTCTCCATTTTTGCAGTCGCGTAAAAAGCCTATAACCTTCCTCAAGCTTCAAGCTACTTCCATACATTCCATAGCGCGTTCAAGCAAACAAACAAACAAACTTTTCCGCTTTATAATATTAGTATAGATGTACATAATTCTAAACATAAAGGAGGTAGATCGAATAACAATTATGATAATTAAAAATAAAAACGTAGTTCCCTATAAGAAAAATATATTTTTGCCTCTTCCAGGAATGATATCAATTCATAACCATCACAGTCCGTACGCCTGTCACGTTTTTTATATGAATTTAGCGCAAAGGCAGAAGAGTTTGTGTCCTCCATTTTTCTTGTCGGTAGATCTCGACATGTTGGATTTATTTATTTTGTACACCATGAACGTTTTGACTAGTGTAAGCAAATATTATTTATTTTATATAGGGGATTTATATTTGATGGTACATTAATTTCAGCTGAATCGTTTTATGATGACACCGAAAGAAAGTAAAAAACGTCATTTATGTTCTTTATGATCTGTTCACTTTCTTTGGAACGTGGCAACGTTCCCAGTCCATGAGGTAAACCTTGATCTCATAGGAGATTTCTACTGATACGTGCTTGAGGTCACCCTTACTTCACGACACCCCGTTTTATCTGGGCTTGTGAGTAGAGGCAAGTATTTTCAGTATTGAATTTGAAAAAAAAAAATAGAAATCTGAAGCGGAGTCAAGCGATATGTAGGTATGATCACGATTTTATACGCGGACACGGAACATATAAAGCGTAATAAAATGTTATCTGTCATGACAAAAACTTTTTACCAACAAATTAAACCGACTCCCAAAAACACTGCTAAGTGAAAAATAACTTTAATTTCGGTAGTCGGTGTCTTTAGTTTGGTATTTTCGGTTTTGGCACCGACTCTTAATTTTTAATTTTAACTTTGACTTTTTAATTTTTTGGTAAAAAGTTTTTATTTCACTCTTTTTAGTTGGTCGATTTATAATTTACCTAGTTACAAAAGCCTAAATCTCAACTACTTATAACCTTACACAAAATATTGCTTTTCCAAATGCTGGGCCGTTAATTATTGAGGAGTTCTCCTGTTACTTCACCCTCAGCTTCACTTCACCATATGCAATGTGACGAACATAAAGTGCTTGACATCCATATTCAAGTAATCGAATCGCAATCCACGAAATACTTATTATTGAGTAGGTTCGGCGGCCATCTGTGGTCTTCATCATCAGTTCCACTTCCCCAAATGTTATTTTTTGAAAGCAGCTGCACAAGTTACTATAAAAAATACCCAAAACGCCATAGGTGTGCCTATAATATTTGAAGAGTTCCCTCGATTTCTCCAGGATCCCATCACCAGATCCTGACTTGGTGACAATGGGACCAATTTCGAAGTATACCCTTTCAAACAAAAAAGAATTTTTCAAATCGGTTCAGCCGTTTTCGAGTAATCGGTGATCATACATAAAAAAATATACGCGTTGAATTGATAACCTCCTCTTTTTGTCGTCGGTTGAAAAATAAGCCATGCCACACGATGCACCAACCGTTCTGTCTGGGAATTAGTTGGGGAAGGTTATAATAACGACTAAAATTGTAATGCAAGTGCTAGAGCACTCACCCAGGACCTGTGTACTATCAATTGTTTATAAGTCGCCATCGTAATCGTAATTCTAATCCATACTGCGTGTAAGTAATATTATAAACTCGACAGTCTATCTGTCTGTGACTCTTCCACGGCTGAACCACTGAACAAATTTTCATAAAATTTCACAAGGAGATAGGTAAAGACCCGAGCTCAGACGTATACTACTTTATTTTCAAATGAAAAATTACCCAACATTAGGCACTGAAATAAGGGATGAAAGTTTCTATGAAAAATCACAGGGGAAAAGTAAACCTACACATATTCGCTGACTGGTGTAGCAAGTGAGTTCCTCTACTGCCTGACTATGTGGATACAGCCTAACTGCTCCAACTTGTCTGCGTAGTATGAGCTAACAACTTTTAAAATATCTAACTTTATTTTAACACAGGACTTTAGGACTTTATTTGACCGAGCCCGTTAGGGCTTGAGTAACTTTGTTTTAATATTGGAAACGGTACATGGTTTTTCGAATGTTAAAAAAATACTCGACTAGAAAATAATTTAGCTGCCCACACTTTTACGGGTACAGTAACAATATACATGTAGTTCTTAGCGGTCGCATCTTAATTAATTTCTCAGAGAAGAAAAATTTCTAGCCGTAGGTTTATATACAAAAATCTTACTCGTATAGTTAATTTCAGTCTTTGCATATCTGTGAGTTTATATCAATGACGTATTAATATATTAGGTTTATATGCTTGTGTTTCATCGCGTATCAATGACGTAACAATGGCTGAACAGATTCGGATAAGAGTTGTCTCAAAGGGATTATATTTTGATATAATAATAATAATAATAAGGGTGGGCCCATCAGTAATAAAAGAAAAGCTCCTATAAGATAATTCATGGGGCATCAAAATCACTGTCAATGGGAAAGGTGCCCAGAACTCGGAGAGCATTGCCACCTCGAATGGCATTACTGACTCTGCGAGCGATTTTGTCTATAACAATTATTTATAAAAAAATAACAATAGTAAATTAGTACTTACTTACTTAGTTTTTACTTAATTTAATACTCAAGTGATGAGTACTAACTATTGTTATTTTTTTTACATAAACACGCAACCTATCTTGAACAATGTACTTCATTATCCTGTCTGACCTCTACCAACGCAAAGGTCACCTAAGAGTCCATCGTCGCAAAATTAAGCATTTCTAATCTAGACCCATTAGTTATATTCCAAATAATGTGCGTACTATGTCCATCAGACCGCATCTAATCACACAATATATTTAAATTGACGTCTCCGTTACTAAATTATACGCTTAAGAGAAACTATCATCCAACATGAATATACAATTATTTGAAAACATTGATTGGCTTAGACGTTATTGAAATTAGACCTAAGATTAGCCGAACACGGTACTAAAAGGGAAAGCAATCTTAAGTTATATTTATAAAGTGAAAAATCACTCTATCTTACACCCGGAACTCAGGCTCGAAAAAATTGACTACTGGCTCACATTTAATCACCGTCTCACCTGATGGTAAGCGATGATGTGGTCATAGGTGAAGCAGGCTCATTTAGAATTAACCTAGTCACACTTGAGTTAAAGATCCCCAGGCTGTCAGGAAACACAGACTCCGGCAGGGGATTCCACTCCTTAGTTGTACGCACAAAGAAAGTATTTATTACCAAAACTTTACGTATGTAGAAGTGGGATGTCCACATGTACGGATGGCACATCGCCATTTGTCTTGAAGTTCGATGATAAGACGGACTTTGCGGATCACTGGCGAACACAAATATTGCGCCGCTAAAACAATATTAGTTTCATGCATAACCACCAACATAACATATTTATATCTGTTAGCTTTCTATTTTGGGACCGAACCTGTGGTCACAAAGCAAAACGAAAACCCTTAAAATTACGTGTACCTATATAAATATCAGTATATAATTTTTGGTACACCGAAAGTCTCTCGTCTGCGGCCAGCCTTAAATTCGTATTTGGTACATTGTTATTACTATTCTAGATGTTATTAGAAGTTGATTTTCGGTTTTGAATCTATTTAAGAACGTCATGATCTATATTTTACACTCAAAAATACAATAGAGATGAGCACGCTGAAGGAAAATCATATTCCATCGCCTATAATATTGTTTTTTTACGAGTAACTGTGGCCTCGGAACATAAGCGCAGCTGAAGGAACAGGGAAGGTTTTCAGTCAGTAAAAGTCTGACACTTCTTTCCGTACTACCCGGAGTAGAAGGAGTCATTGGATGATTTTTCCACCGACAAATAAAATCGTCTCAAAAATATGGCAAGTCGCTTCCGAGATGTCTCGAGATCAACACTAAATATGACATAGCTCATTCATAAAAAAAAACCTAACCATTTGACTAACAAAAACCACAGATTCGAAATAAAAATTATTCATAATTAAATTGAATAAAGAATCTGTATTTAAACGATGCTGGTTACTTTTTTAAGAATGAGCATGTTCGCGCCAATCTTCATCGCTGCTAGGAATTAGTCTTAGTATACTGATATAATTATAGGTAGGTTATCTAATGCTTAAGCGTTTTGATGATAATAGGCCATCATCCAACCAATATACGATATGGTAACATAATTACACAATCTAATTCCGCCAAGGCCGTTCCATCATCGGACTACGAGAGAAACGGCGATGCGCCATCGTTACATGGTGGACATTCCACCCATACGCACAAAACGTTTTGGGAATACCTTTATTGTGCGGACGGCTAAGGAGTGGAATTCCCTGTCAGAGTCTGTGTTTCCCGACAGCTACAACCCAGGAGTCTTTAAGTCCAGAGTGAATAGGTTACTTTTAGGTAAGCGTGCTCCATCTTCGATCACATCATCACTTACCATCAGGTGAGATAGTGGTCAAATGTTAAAAAAAAAAATGTTATTTTAAGATAATATTAAGTGCCCATGTATGAACTGCCTCGTTGGTCGCAAGTCCGACTGCTGAACACGAGGTCTCGGGTTCAATTCCCGTGTCGGGCATAAATTGCTATTGGGTTTTCTGTAAGGAATTTTTCCGTAGTGGCCAGGAGTATGGAAGTTGGCGGTGTGATAAAAACACGTTAAGCCTATGGTCCCGGCTGTCATTTCAACATCTTTGACAGTCGTTACGGGTAGTCAGAAGCCAGTAAATCTGACACTGGTCTAGCCGAGGGGTATCGTGCTACCCAGCTACTGGGTTGTGAAGGTCAGATAAGCAGTCGCTTCATGTAAATCACTAATACTCAGCCACATCCGGTTAGACTGGCAACCAACCCCAACATTTATTTATTTATTTATTTATTTATGTACACACATGACACTTACAAAAAAAAAATTAAATACAGACAAAAGAGCACAAAGGTGCTGCTTATTTCCCAAGAAATTTCTTCCAGCAGACCTGCGACAGGAGAGTTCAAGAGGAGATGATAGACACAGTGTGTATAAATACTAGTTATGATAAATAAAACATACTTAGCTATACAATTAAACTATAATGATATAATAAACAAATATATACATACATAGAATTAAAATACATATTTATATTAATGCTATAAAAATATATACCTATAATAAATATATAAAATTACGGGATGTTGGATAGGTAATGATCTTTGACCAGCTTTTTGAAAATATTAATGGATTTAGCTTCCCGGATTTTTGTTAGGAAAAGGCTGAGCAAATGATGATTATAAATGGCCATGTCCATTTTTCATTTGATTTGAGTTACATAAGCGTGCATACAAAACGACCTATCCGAAGAACAAAGTTACATGTGACCATATGACAAAATATAATTATTTCACTACTTTACCTACTCTTGAAATAGCTTATAAAGCCTAAAAAAAAAACAAATTCGTTTATCGAAAGATGAAAAAAAAACGAGGCGTAATTAGTTCGCAATAGCATTATTATTTTAAGACTTTTCCAGCTCAGAGACAAAAGTAGACATTTGCAGATGTGACTTTGTTCTTCGAGTAGGTCGAAAAGGTCTATTAATGTAAAATACAGCCCAAACGTCGCACGTTGGTGAGGTTGAGCTAAATACAGAAATGTAAAAACAAAATAACATACACACAAATACACATATACACACACAAAGCTTAAAAGTTAGTTTTTTATATGTATGATTCAGATTCATTTATTTGCATAAACATGAGTATACATAAAAGAATAAAAAAAAATTGGCCAAGTGCGAGTCGGACTCGCCCATGAAGGGTTCCGTAATCCGTAGTAACTATAATAAATATAATATACTTAATATATTTATAAGAAAAAAAAAGAAAAAACCTTACAAATTTCTTAAAACTAGATTATTTACAATTTTTACAACTACGCCAAATAACTTTATTTTTCATAGTATTTGTATGAATCACAAAGTTATATTTGCGGTTTTAGAAAATATACTGTATCTCAAAAACTGCTGACTCGATCTCGTTCAAACTAATTTTGGTTGAAAGTTTACATTAAGATCTACAACATATGGTTTTCTTTAGATTTTTCACTTCATTATTATAGAAGTCAGAGGGGGGGACACACATTTTACCACTTTGGAAGCGTATATCTTTTAAACGATTAACTTTATGAAAAAGTCATTTTAGAAACCTTAATGTCATTTTTAAAGACCTGTCTATAGATACCACACATGTATAGGTTTCATGAAAGAAAATATTTTCAGTTTCAGTTCCATGTATGTGAAGCCCACTTCATTTTAAATATTTTTTAAATTTTCTCTTAAAATCGGAAAGCGGCTCACAGAATACATCTACCTACCAAGTTGTACATGTATAGTCCTAATAGTTTCGGAATAAAATGGCTGTGACATACGGACGGACGGACAGACAGACAGACGGACAGACATGTCGAAACTATAAGGGTTCCGTTTTTTGCCATTCGGCTACGGAACCCCTTAAAAACGTGCATGCAAGGTAACATAATAAAGTTTTGCATTAATTATAATATTATGATGTGACAATAGTATACAAAGCAAAAAAAAAAATTAAAAAAAAAATGGTTAAGTTACATAAATTGTCAACTCTAAGTTAAATATACAATAAATTAAAATAATAATAATGTCAAAATCAATGTCAGGTATAATTATGTACATGTTCTGCCTAGAAGCGTACAAATATGATTTAATTGACATTGTCGACGTAAGGTATCTATGCAAACTTTTACGGTATTAGTTCTAGTACATGCATATTAATAAATTTTAAGTTAAGTTAATTCAAATAGATTATTTTGCATGTCATAATTATAATGTCTAAAATAAAAAGTCGTCTAAGGTGATGTTAAATGTTAATAGTCAAAAGTCAATATTTTTATAGAAACATGTATAGCAATACAAAAATTATAATCAATATCAATAAATGTCAAATAAATTTGATTACCTACATGTCATATTAATGTTTTTTTTTTTTTTTTTTTTTATCGTGGTAAAATTATCAAATAAGTCCTCCCACTCCGGGCAGGGTGGGAGGGACTGTCAGACTTTTACTGACTAAAATCCACGGTGTTCCTTCAATAACCCTTTACGTACCGGGGTCACGGTAACGGGATGAGTCCCACGACCCCGGCAGGCTTCGGCCCTCTATGGGGGGGCCTCGTCATATTGCTGACGCTCTTTGAGGCGCGCGTGGAACACGACGCGCCGTCGACCCGGGCATGGTCCATGGTCGGACAGCGAGTTGCCCTTTACTCGCTGTCCGCATGCCCGCGCCTACGGTGGCCGGAGATCGTCGGCCGACGTCCGACGCCGTGGGCGTCTACCACTGCGGCTGGGCTGGAGGGAGGACGCCATCCTCTCCCTCACGCGGCCCGCCTCCTCCTTCGGAAGCATGACTGCTTCGCAGAAGGAGGCGACCGCTTCCCACTCCCTCTCGCCCCGCAGCATGGCCTCGACCAATGCCGGGCGCGAGAGGTCTCCGCCTATCGCCGCCGTGAGGACACGTCGGTGCTCTGCCCAGGCGGGGCAGTCTTGCACCGTGTGCTCTACGGTGTCCTCAGGGCGACCCTCGCAGTGGTGACACCCAGGCGTTTCCTCCTTTCCCATCAGACACAGGTACCTCCCGAAACTTCCGTGTCCGGTGAGGACCTGCGTCATGCGGTAGGTCAGGACGCCGTGACGCCGATCTAGCCACTCCTCAAAGAGGGGTCTTACCGCCGCAATTGCGGCGTGCCCGGTCATATTAATGCTAATGTCAAATATAAACCAAAATCGTCTAAGTTGATGTACAATTTTCTGAAGCAGTAATTATAGAATTATCGTCCAAATATTCCATTACTGAGTAATAGCATTTGTTTATCAAAATTCTTAATAATTATTTTTTTAAATTGTCCAGATTTAATGTCTTTATCTTTTCAGGTAGTTTGTTAAATATTTTTTGAGCCATGCAAAAGATACTTTTATTCATTAGTGCAGTTTTGCCATTATTCACTTCGAGTTCTGACTTACTTTTATCTCGTAATTTTCTTATGCATGTTAATGATGTTACTATAATATTAAGATTTAACTAGTTGTAAAATTGTCAATGTTTTAAAGTTATGGAAGAGCGGAGTCTCCTATTACAGGCACTATTTCATTATTATTTTATTATTATTAACTATTGTTATTGTCTTCCTATAGTACCGAATAAAGATACTATATTATAATTAAATTAAACAAAATTGTTTCGAACATAACAAAGATTCAAATTAAAAAAATATATAATCAGAAATATATACCAGACGTATAAATTTTAATAACGTCCTCTTTTATTTGAAGTCTATTAAAAAGTAAACCATAGTCAGTATTGATTTAATATATTATAACATCCACGTGTTTCAACCCACAGAGGACCAGAAGTATAAGTACGCCATAGTCGTACTTTCGTTCAATATGGTAATGTTTCCGAATACGGTATCCCTTACTATCTAGTAGATTCTGTGGGGCAGAGAGCTTCGCGCCTAGAAATTTATCGTTTTGCAGTAAGACATAAAAGTCAGGAAACACTTGTCTGTTTCAAGTTGCTTTCTTATTTTGATTGAAACGTTACTTCGATAAGGTTTTCAATAAACAGTTAAACTTGCCAATCTTGATCTCTTGGCGCAGTTTTGGGGCACATACTATTGTCTTTTATTTTTACTGTCTTTTTTGTATTTTGTTTTAATTTATAGTGTATAAGGTCCGTTATTGAATACCCTATTTTTGTTCTTACGTCGATAAAACTACTTTTTTCTACTGTTACTGTTTTTTTTTTGGATTTGTTTTAATTTATAGAATAAAAAAGTCCGCGTGGATAATTAATAGTTAACACTCACAATATATAATGCACCTTACTACCAAAGAAAAATATTTTAAAATAGGATCGTTAGTTCCGGAGATTACCCCCTACATACAAACTTACAAACTTTTACCTTTTTGTAATATTAGTATAGGTCCGTAGTTGAATAACCAATTTTTTGTTCTTACATCGATAAAAATGAAGGCAAAGCTCTTTACTAGTTTTGCGATTTTTGTATAAAACTTTCTGTGTGTTTTAGGTATCTAGTTGTGGAATGGATTGCAGGTGTCAGTAGACAAGCTCAGTCACTCGCTGTTTTTAAAAGTTCGGTTGTTAATCATTTTCTTTCAAAATTATGATAATTATATATTTATATATTTTATGTAATTATGTATTGTATTTATGTATATATATTTGTTAGTTTTTCCGTTTTGATGAGTATTTGTATAGCCCTCACCATTTTAATTAAAGCTCGTAAAGTCCTTCCAAATGTTGTTTGGAAGATATTGCTCTCAGCGATAAGACCGCCATTGTAACCAAATTTTTAACAATATTGTTATTTAAGTGTGATTCAATTATTGGTGTAAAATAAAGTATATTCTATCTATCTAATAACTAAAAATACATCCTAAAATAAATTTTACATATTTGATTGTGTTATTGCTAAACAACATTAATTTGCGTTATAAGTTCACCTGTAAGCTGCAACGTTTGCTGAGGTCAGGCTATGAATGAATTGACATATTAACATTTATTGAAATTCCTTGTTGTCGATACGAAAAGCTTAACGGGCTTTCCATACGTTAAGCTTCTGGTATCAACTAAGTTTTGAAGAACTTTTGCAGTAGTCAAGGGTCTTCTGTTTACAGTTTTGGAGGTCAAATAGGCCGTCGCTGCATGTAAAACACTAGTAGCTACTTAGTTAGAAAGAAGGCTTATAATATTAACATAAACATGTGCGATTTCGTTTATATTATGTACCCAGTATTAGTACCCAGGTGGTTAACATCAGCATATAGAAGTAACCTCCGGGCCGTAATAAAAGATCACTTCAGAGCTTTTGTGCAACGCCTGATAGGGCACCGCCCGAGACTAACATATTTCGTATCATATAATTATGAGTATATTGTTAGTATACTGGACTTTTTATTAACTTATTATTTGCAGCAAATGCAACCTCATTTTGTGTCCTGGCTTTAAATGTATTTTAATATATTGACTGGAAGAGATTGCGGATTATTGTTGTACTATGTTAAATAGTGTTGTCAAAACAGAGTCTGTTACATTGTTCTGAGATCTCAGAACAATGTAACAGAGTCTGTTACATTGTTCTGAGATCTCAACTACCGTTTAATAAATAGCAATAGGATAATCGCTAATTGCAAGACTCTTGCGAGACTCTCGTTTGGGCAACACTAATGTTAAAGTTAATTTGTATACAAATCAGTCACCAAACGTTTTTTTACCATTTTTCAGACAGGAAGAAACTGTCAGATTTTCATACGTAGGTAATTCGGTTAGTTAAGTAGTACACACAATTAGGTTGTTACAAAATAAAGGCACACTCAACGTGATTTTCATCTTTATTTAGCATTGAAATGGTCATTATTTACAATGAAACTAAAACGTGTACAAATACACTTAGGCGTCAAAGCCTTTCTAAATCAGGAAATGTGCCCAGAAGAATAGAATTATGTCCAATTGGTCAAAGTTAAAATTAGACGCATAAAATTTATGAAGCCTGCATTAACTTCATCAGGAAAACAAGACATAGAACTTTCAAAGGTAGTCAAGGAGAGCCTGGACGTTGTGCCGTAATCAATCATTAGCGTGATACACCACACGATCAATCAGACGGGAACTATCCTGGAGCTTAACTTTCTGGATGAGACAACTCTTGACGAAATAAATGAGTAAATGATATTTATTTTGCAAATTGGCTATCAATAATACATTAAACGTTTTTATCGTACATTTAAACTAGATGCGGCCAGTGTTTCCTAAATGATTAGCCTGAGAAGAAATATCGAAACAAACACAGAAGTCAACGTGTCTTTTGCAGTCCATATTATCCGTACTGATCAAATCATATAATATTAAGGACATGTAGGTTTACGTCTGTGGTGCTCTCTTGAGAAAAAAACACACACAGATTTAAGCAGACCTATCCATACAGTGCCTGAATTTGTCAGTTATCGTGTATCTCAACTAAGAACTATAGGGAGTTTGAACAGTTTGATTAACAATACCAAAGTAAGGACTTTTGGGTAGGGCGTATAAAGTTCTGAAACTACCAGAGAGTGCAGTAATACTCATAATATTAGTGGTTTTCCCACATTGCTATCATGTTCACAATCTAACATTTTTTTTTTATTGATAATAGGCTCGCGTTTGACCACCATCTCACCTGATGGTAAGTGACGATGTGGTCGAAGATGGAGCACGCTTGCCTAGAAGTAACCTATTCACTCTTGACTTAAAGACTCCCAGGTTATAGCGATCAGGAAACACAGACTCCGGCAGGGAATTCCACTCCTTAGCCGTACGCACAATGAAAGTATTCTCAAAACGTTTTGTGCGTATGGGTGGGATGTCCACCATGTAACGATGGTGCATCCCCGTTTGTCTTGTAGTCCGATGATGGAACGGGCTTGGCGGAATTAGATTGTGTAATTCCATCGCACACTCCCCGAAATTTAACTGATAGAAAACCGATAGACTTGCAACTCGTCGTCGATGTTCAAGGCTCTGGAGGTTTGATTCGACCAGTGAATCGTTGCCAATGAGTCTTTTGGCCCTTTTCTCGATAGACTCAAGCGCGTCCAGTTGGTATTTGGCAGATCCATTCCAAAGATGAGAGCAGTACTCCATACACGACCGGGCCTGGGCTTGATAGAGATTGAGCATCTGTTCCGGTGTGAAGTACCGTCTCACCTTTGCTAGGATAAAATTAAAAAGAAATTGGCCAAGTGCGAGTCAGACTCGCCCATGAAGGGTACCGTAGTAACTATAATAAATATAATATAATATATTTATGTGACAAAAAAAAACTTAAATATTTCTTAAAACTAGCTTATTTACAATTTTTACAACTACGTCAAATAACATTGTTTTTCATAGTGTTTGTATGGATTACAAAGTTAAATTTGCGGTTTTAGAAAATATGCTGTATCTCAAAAACTGCTGACCCGATCTCGTGCAAACCAATTTTGGTTGAAAGTTTACATAAAGATCATATCTTTTATCATATGTTTTTTTTTTAGATTTTTCACTCCATTATTATTGAAGTTAGAGGGGGGTGGGGGGGACCCATTTTACCACTTTGGAAGCGTATATCTTTTAAAGAATTAACTTTATGAAAAGTCATTTTAGAAACCTCAATGTAATTTTTAAAGACCTTTATATAAATACTACACACACATAGGTTTCATGAAAAAAAAAATATTTTCAGTTTCAGTTCCATGTATGGGGGAGCCCCCTTTTATCTATACTATCTATACTTATATTATAAAGCTGAAGTGTTTATTTGTTTGTTTGTTTGTTTGCTTGAACGCGCTAATCTCAGGAACTACGGTTCTGATTTGATAATTCTTTCAGTGTTAGATAGCCCATTTATAGAGAAAGGCTATATATAGGCTATATATCATCACGCTAAGACCAATAGGAGCGGAGCACTAATAATAATCTATACTTATAATAAATCTGTAGAGAGGTCAATTCTGTACATTAAATATATTTACAAAATAACTATCAGGGGGTGATTAGGGATCGATACTGATACCAAAAATGCAATCAGTAAAATTTTTGTCTGTCTGTCTGTCTGTCTGTCTGTCTGTCTGTATAACCGTTATAGAAACAAAAACTACTCGACGGATTTTAACTAAACTTGGTACAATTAATATTCATACTCCTGAGCAGGTTATAGTATACTTTTCATCACGCTACAATCAATAGGAGCAGAGCAGTGAAGGGAAATGTTGGAAAAACGGGAGAAGTTACTCCATTTTTTAAGCTTCCGTCGCGTGTGCAACCTTAATGGTTAAAGCTACACAGAAATCATTTATGACGGAAATGTTCTCCTTAAAATTATATAAAAAATATCCCACGACAGCATATGTCTATCTTTTATGGTTGACTCACAATAACACGTGTAACTCCCGATAGCTTAGCAGTTCGAAGCTTTCTGATTATAATATTTGTCTACTCTTACGTTTATAACACTCTCAGTCACCCCTAATTGAAAAAGTTAACATTATTAACTATTCCATAAAACAGAATCATATAAATCGGTATAGAAACACCAAAGTTATGCATGAAATACGCTAATAATAAGCCATCCCGCGTGAATACTGTATCATGCTATAAGGATTATCTTTGAGAATCGGTCGCCGCGCTCGACGCGTCTCGATTGGCCAAGTGCGAGCCAGACTCGCCCATGAAGGGTTCCTAAAAACCTTTAAAATTTCTAGAAACCAGCTTATTTGCATTTTTACAACTACGCTAGATAACTTTGTTGTTCATAGTGTTTGTATGAATTACAAAGTTATATTTGCGGTTTTAGAAAATATTCTGTGTCTCAAAACTGCTTACCCGATTTCGTTCAAACCAATTTTGGTTGAAAGTTTACATTAGGATCTACAGACATATATATTTTTTTTAGATTTTTCACTCCATTATTATAGAAGTTAGAGGGAGGGGGGGACATTTTACCACTTTGGAAGCTTATATCTTTTAAACGATTGACTTTATGAAAAAGTGGCTTTAGAAACCCTTATATCATTTTTAAACACCTGTCTATAAGTACCACACACGCATAGGTTTCATGAAAAAAAATATTTTCAGTTTTAGTTCCATGTATGGGGATCCCCCTTTATTTTAAATATTTTTTAATTTTTTCCTTAAAATCGGAAAGCTGTTCATAGAATACATCTACCTACTAAGTTTCACATGTATAGTCTTAGTAGTTTCGGAATAAAATGGCTGTGACATACGGACGGACGTACGGACAGACAGACAGACAGACAGACAGACGGACAGACATATCGAAACTATAAGGGTTCCGTGTTTTGCCATTCGGCTACGGAACCCTAAAAAGGCGGGGTGTCCGAGCGCGAGGTTCGCGGTTGAGTAGTGACCAGCCTTAGTGTGCTGAACTACGAGAGGCCCTATCTAAAAAAAAAAGTGCGGGCTTCATACAATTTTTTAAAATAAGATTTGACCTAAAGGTCCAGTTACCAGGTCATAAAATCCCAAAAAAAAGCACAATTTTTGCCTGTTGATCCCATTGAGATAGGAAAAGTATGGTTGATCCGAATAGACATTCAGAGCGTTCGACCTTATTGACAGACAATACCACAGAGTGCTTTCATATATTGGACAATACTTATAGGACAGATATTAACAAACCGTGCTTATCAGCGCGACTTTTAGTCGTTGATAATTTATTTTTAGATTCCTTTTGTTGTTATTTTATAAAATTTTACGTTCACTTTTTTATATTAGTTTTATTTTCACCCAGTTGCAACAAAATATAATCGAGGCTCAAATTTTAACAGGTTGCGGTGCAGGAGAAACCGTCTTTATTCCCAGAATTCCCATAATACCAAATAATTTTCCATTCGAATTTAAAAGAACGCAATTCCCAGTATCGGTGTGTTATGCAATGACAATTAATAAGGTTCAAGGGCAGACTTTTCGTGTTGCTGGAGTAGATCTCGGTGTCAGTTGTTTCTCGCATGGTCAGTTGTACGTAGCTCTTTCCCGGGTTAGCAGTTCTAGAAATCTTTATGTTCACGTGCCGGACGGGTCAACTTTCAACATAGTTACAGTACCCGGAAGCTTTGCGCTGAAGTATTTTCGTTCTATAGGTACTTAAGCCTCATGTGAACGTGATTTAAATAATGTTACCAATACATTAACTTAATAACACATAAGGAGTTACACGCTGACGGAGTCGCGGGCACAGCTATTAACAATAATATTGTGCGGTTCCGCATTGCGATATTTTTCAACAGTATTATAGACTGACATTTTATATTTCCCTACTAAATTACGAAAGTTAATCTGTCTGTTACATCAAAATCACTGAACCGTGAGGAAGGACATAGGCTACTTTTTACGAAAAACGACGGAAACGCGGACGAAGTCGCGGGCAACAGCTATCTATACTAATAATATATTATTAGTATAGATAGCTGTTGCCCGCGACAGGCTGAACAGTTTGTTTGTTTGGTTGAACGCGATAATCTCAGGAACTACTGGTTCGAATTGAAAAAATATTTAATTTTTAATTAAATAGTCAATTCATAGAGAAAGGCTATAGGCTATATATCATTACGCTAAGGCCAATAGGAGCGGAGCGCCAATGAAGAATGCTTCAAAATCGGGGTTAAATTTAACGTTAGCCCAAAGTAAAGCAATTGCGGCGGTAAGACCCCTCTTTGAGGAGTGGCTAGATCGGCGTCACGGCGTCCTGACCTACCGCATGACGCAGGTCCTCACCGGGCACGGAAGTTTCGGGAGGTACCTGTGTCTAATGGGAAAGGAGGAAACCCCTGGGTGTCACCACTGCGAGGGTCGCCCTGAGGACACAGTTGAGCACACGGTGCAGGACTGCCCCGCTTGGGCAGAGCACCGACGTGTCCTCACGGCGGCAATAGGCGGAGACCTCTCGCGCCCGGCATTGGTCGAGGTCATGCTGCGGGGCGAGAGGGAGTGGGAAGCGGTCGCCTCCTTCTGCGAAGCAGTCATGCTTCCGAAGGAGGAGGCGGGCCGCGAGAGGGAGAGGATGGCGTCCTCCCTCCAGCCCAGCCGCAGTGGTAGACGCCCACGGCGCCGGACGTCGGCCGACGATCTCCGGCCACCGTAGGCGCGGGCATGTGGACAGCGAGTAAAGGGCAACTCGCTGTCCGACCATGGACCATGCCCGGGTCGACGGCGCGTCGTGTTCCACGCGCGCCTCAAAGAGCGTCAGCAATATGACGAGGCCCCCCCGTAGAGGGCCGAAGCCTGCCGGGGTCGTGGGACTCATCCCGTTACCGTGACCCCGGTACGTAAAGGGTTATTGAAGGAACACCGTGGATTTTAGTCAGTAAAAGTCTGACAGTCCCTCCCACCCTGCCCGGGGTGGGAGGACTTATTTGATAATTTTACCACGATAAAAAAAAAAGCCCAAGGTAACTATTCCACGCGGACGAAGTCGCGGGCAAAAGCTAGTAATAAATAATGAGAATGTTTCAAAATCGGGGGATTTTTTTTCCACGCGGACGAAGTCGTGGGCGGAAGCTAGTTTTAAATATTTTTTTTATTTTTTTTCATAAAATCGTAAAGCGGTTCACAGAATACATCTACCTACCAAGTTTCACATTTATAGTCCTAATAGTTTCGGAATAAAATGGCTGTGACATACGGCCGGACAGACAGACGGACAGACATGACGATACTATAAGGGTTCCGTTTTTGCCACTTGGCTACGGAACCCTAAAACGGCTAAGCAGATGATGACTTAAAAATTACACATTTAGCATTTTAAATTATTCTGACGTGGCTTGTACTGCATTAATGAGTCTATTTCTATGTACCTAACCCTTTTAAACTTTGTTGCATAAACTTAGCTGTCTAGTCACCGATATAAAAGTTTATTCAAGTAAATCATTGCGCATACGATACGCACCTTACGATATACTTAATTAATAAAACGTTCGTATTGCGGGGACCTAGGCCCCTTCTCTATGAGAGGCATTGAGACTTATTCCACCACGTCGCACTGTGGAAAATCGTAGAACAACTGCTGATTAAAAATGGTTTTTGTCAATGTCGCTACTGCCATGCTTTTTTTATTTTAATCAATAGATTAAGGACCAAACTAGACTATAATATCAAAAAATTATACATATTATATGAAATGATTATTTTACAACACCACAAACTTTATAGTTTTGACGGACGTCCATGTTAAGCCCGTTCACTTCATCACTTTCAAATTGATTTTATTGTTATACGTTACAGAAAAAGGTATGATGTATTATATATTTCTGGAAACCTCGTCTTTTGAAGAATATGAAACAACTAATATGTATTTAATATTATGTTAACATTTACCTTAAAATAATTGCAATATAATATATGGTGAAAAAAAAAGTTTTTTTAAAGTTCATCGAGACTTTTGACAGTTGCCCACGATTACCCCTGCTTTACATTTAATGTTGATTTGTAGCCTCGCTATCCATAAACATAACCAAATAAAAAAAAAGCTGCGGAAATTTGCGGTTTTCGGAGTAATTAGTAAAAATGTGATAAAAGTCAGAAAACGGAAAACCGCTCGCTATCTATTGCGGTTTGAAATGTTGGTGTTTACATCAATAGTTTGCGATAAGTTTTGTAATTTATCATTGATATTAGGGCGTTTATCTTTTTTTGCACTCATTTTGCGTGTGAAAATATTAATCACCAAGATGCACACTACCCTCATATTTCATATAGTATATAAACTGTTGTTTCATTTCATTGTAAATAACAGAATAGTGTTGAATTAACAGAAGTGTAATTGTTACGAATACAATATAACTAACTACGTGTTTTGTTGACTCTTCAAAATGTCTACTTTCAAGTGTTCTAAACGTGAAATAATACTTTCGTATATCGAAGGAGGAAAATCATTAGAGGCATTATCAACAGTTTTAAAAGAAAATTATCATGTATCTGAAGACAACTTATGTTTCATCTTCAGTGATTTTCAAAGACATATTATTCCCGCTTTTAATAAACGATGGACAGAAGCTTCACGGGAAAAGGATAGTTTTTTAATGAAAAACAGTAATTGGTTAGAATCAGAATATTCAGTAACTTTACCGAACACTGAAGACGTTACAACCGTCTCCACACCATCTACTTCTTCTGGAAAACGTGGGAGACCGTGCGTATCTTATCCAGACTTGTCAGAATCCAGTAAAAGAAGAAAAAATACAATGTTACTTAATGAATATGGATTTGAACACGTCTATAATGCATATTTTCAAGGGTTACGTTCGATAGGAGAAGGAACAGAAGCTAAACTTGTGGAAACATTAAGGTTTGCTGAAACTGAAAATAAGACCTTATTCTCGATTCTCATAGAAGAAGCAAGACAGACAAAAATGTTAACGGATGAAGAGGCATTGAGCGTATTTATTGACTTGGATTTAACGAAAGCACAGTATTTGTACTTGAGAAATTTATCGAACGAACGAAAATGTTTTGTGTTTCCACCATATTACAAAGTGCAAGAAGTTAAAACTACTTGCTATCCACCATCTACAGCTATAGAAATTACAGACACAAGTGCAAAAATATTAAGACTTCAAGATTTATTAGATCACACTGCAGCTAGAATATTGAAAATAGATTCAGTGTGTAGGAATGGATTGAATAACTTACTTCTATACAGTAAATGGGGCTATGATGGCTCATCCGGTCAAAGCCAGTACAAACAGAAACTGCCTGAAGAGTCTGAACTAATTTCTGATGCAAATTTATTTATCACTTCTTTAGTGCCTATTAAGTTAATTAACGAGCTAACAGGTGATGTTGTCTGGCAAAATCCGGTACCGTCATTTGTTCGTTTTTGCCGGCCTATATTAATAGAATTTTGCAAAGAAACTCCCGAGAAAACTAAAGCTGTTGTGGATGAAATAAAACGTCAAATAAATTCTTTGGGTCCATCATTAATTAACAAAGAAGGTGAGGGAGTGCAAGTGAAGCATGATCTCTTTCTTACAATGATAGATGGCAAAGTAGCTCAGGTATTAACAGATACGCCTTCGGGTTCCACATGTACAATATGTGGAACTACTCCACGCCAAATGAACGATTTGACTAAAGTGACTGCTAGGCCTGAAAATTAAGATTCTTATCAATACGGACTGTCTACTTTGCACGCCTGGATTCGTTGTATGGAAATGATTTTACATATTTCCTATAATCTGTCTTTCCAAACATGGTCAGCCACAAGCGAAGAAAAGAAACGACTAAAGCAAGAGAAGAAAACCCTGGTACAAAGGCGTTTCCGTGAAGAGCTAGGATTAATCGTCGACAAACCAAGACAAGTAAGTGGTAATTCTAATGACGGTAATACTGCCAGAAGATTTTTTCACAATGCAAGCTGCTCTGCTGGAATTACAGGAGTGGATATAAATTTGATTAAACGACTTCACATAATTCTGCAAGCTCTTTCATCGGGTGTAATGATAAATGCTGAAAAATTTGGCAGTTATGCTCTGGAGACTGCCAGGATCTATGTGAGCAATTATGACTGGTACTACATGCCATCTTCAGTTCACAAAATTTTGATTCATGGAGAAAGTGTCATTAAGCTTTTTGCAATACTTCCTATTGGTCAACTTTCGGAAGATGCACAAGAATCTCGTAATAAGGATTATAAAAAATTTCGTCTACACCATGCTAGAAAATGCTCAAGATCCGCTACAAACGAGGATGTATTTCATACTCTTCTTTATACTTCAGATCCTTACATAACCAGCATTAGAAAACCATATACTAAAAACGTGAAGGAACTTGATGAAAACACCTTAGATCTTTTGAAAGTGAACGAATTAATTTTAGATCCCGAAGTTCATCAAGTATAAATAACATAAAATTTAGTAAACATTACAATTAATTAATAATTAATCTGTGTTCGATTTTAACCACAACATTTTTTCTTAAAAAAAAAATGTTTTTATTATTTAAATTGATTTGTATTTTGATGTAATATATGATATTTGGTTTTTGTAAACATTAAAATAATAGTATTCATTGTTAAAAAATAAATATTGGACATTTTTGATAATTTTGAATTTGTTTTATTTTTTAATGTATGGTTTCAAATCCAGTCATAAAAAATTACATTCCATTTGAAGCCATATACACTATTCTATATTTGTGCAAAATTTTAGAACATAATATTCAGAAATAAAAAAGTTATTGATTTTTAATCAGAAACAGACCTTTATTTTCCATAGTGCGTCGCCCAGTGCGGTTTGGTACCATTTTGAGAGCTGTGGCGATAATAAAAATTACACAAATTTCACAAGGTGTCTGCCGTATACTGTCTTTATGTTATAAGTATACAAAACGATATACTATTCGCAAATAACCTTGACGAAGACCCTTGGCAAAGGCAAAGGGTGTTCTGTGTGGAATCTGACGGAATTGAGGACGCTGTTGATTTTCTATTTGAGTAATAAAATTAAGAATAATTATCAAATTTTCAAATCTAACTTAGTTTTATCTCAAGCTGTATCATTCGCCATAGTAAATGTCTCTAAAATACCTATCAAAAACATATTTTGAATGTATATCTTACAAGTTTTACCAACGCAAAAATGTGAGGTGTAAAATCTATATATATAAAAGCGAAATAACACTCAATGATTAAACACAAAATCTCAGAAACTCAAAGTAGTAGGGCTCTTAAATGTTGCATGAGGGTTCCTTTTAGTAAGTAGATGGTCGCTAAGACGGAATGTTGCGTAATTCCCACGGGATCGGGATTCACACGGAAAATTTTTCCCACGCGAACGAAGTCGCGAGCAACTGCTAGTCTCATATAAAACTAAGCTATTTTTATTCCGTACTAGCTGCTGCCCGTAACTTCGTTTGCTTGGGTGGGTTATTCCACGTAAATCCCGATTCCGTGGGAATTCCGGGATAAAAAGAAGCCTATGGAGTATTCCAGGATGTGAACTATCTACTAACCAAATTTCATTGAGATCTGTTCAGTAGTTGTTGCTCGAAAGAGTAACAAACATCCACACAACCATCCTCACAAACTCGCATTTATAATATTAGTAAGAGATCTATCTATGGGAGCATAAATGCATCACATCTTTTTTTTATTTTTTATTGTGTTCTTTTATGTACCGCATATACAATATATCAGCCGCATCATACCCTAAATCTAGTTAAATCCATTATAAGTTAGGCTACGTTTTACATTTTCAAAAGAACTTGAACAGACTCGTCGTATCATCACTATTTGGTTGAGACAGAAGTCTATGGAATGAACTTAAATCGAATCTGATCATATTCAAGCCCCCAAAGGGATAATTTCTGTATGAATAAAATCGAACCCATTCCGTCAATACGTGATGTAGATGGGTGAATTGCCCAAGCAAAAAAATACATGGCAAACCTAAGAAAGGTAGTGCAATGTGCTGATTTTTAATTTTATATATTTTTTCTCAATAACGTGATTGATCATTGATTTCTACCCTCTAATATACCAAAAATATAAATTACAAAGTGTTATTTTATCATCACGGTGACCTGTCCTGAACCCAATTCCGCTCATAAAATACCTTTCCTTGCAAATACATTCGTAATATGGATTTAAATCGATTTTGTTATCATTAAATTATAATATATTCGATCAAATAAAACTGTTTTTGTTTGTTTATCTTTTTTCTCATGGACGTGACAGGCAGTCAACTTTTGTCTTGAAAAAGTTATCATTTCAGAGGACAGTAAGTTTTAGTAGAATAGCCATGTCAACATTGCGTTGTTACGCCCTTCTCACCTTTCCTCACTTCGGATCAGTCCGGCTCAAGCTCTCGGCGCGAACGCATCGGTCCCAACGTCTTGCGGTTTCCCGCAAAAAAAGTAAGTTTATCAATTCATATGGGGACAAAAATAGTTTCATTTTGGTGGCTGTTATAACTCGTCCTAGATTCGTTTAATTTGTTTCAAAATTTTGTATTAAATTCGCCGTAAGTACTGTTTTATTTGAGAAGTGTTCATAATTTTTCAATAATTTTGTTTCGGAGTTAAATGTAGAACTAACCTGTATTTTATCATCTCAGTGTTATCATTTCAGTGGATTCGGTGGACTGTTATACCAATTACAGTCCACCGGAATGAAACGTATCTCCGAAATTATAAAACCATAAAGTTTTAAAGATCCTTGTGTCAAATACAAAGTCATAGTTTTGTAATGTACTTTTACCTAGAGTGTAGATTAGATTATTCGGGTGTATTTGTTGTGTAATATTTGTGTTTAAGATATATAATATATACATATATCTATGTAGTTAGTACATAATAATAATAATAATAAAAATAATAATAATAATAAATTCATGCTGGCAACACTAGCCGTCAAATCAAGTTTTGTTTTCTGCTCGTACGAAATAAATCCGCAATAAATAGTGATAAGTTTCCCCATCCAAATTTTTTCATATATACGAAAAGAGGACACACTGAAGCAAGAAACATACCATAAATTTAAAAACAACTAATATTATACCGAAAATGAAGTTAAACAATCCATCGGCAACTGTCAAGTCTGTCATGTTTGTGTTTGTCAACAATCATAAAAAAATGCGAGAAATAATCATGTAAAGAAACAAAACTTGGACGATGCTTACTAGAGCAGCTTCGCGACGTGCACGCCCACCACCCCCGGACCCGTCGCTCAGCTCCGCCTCGCCGCCGCCGGACTTAGGATCACCAATGTCACCGGCGGCTGCAGCCGCGTCGAGCTCGAGCGACGAGTATTTCTCTCCGCCGACGTCGCCAACACCTGTGCGTCGGCCGGAAAGAGGCCGGCCACCGACGAGCTTGGGACTTAGGAGCCAACCGGCTCCAAGTCGGGTCCCCGCTGCCGGTGGTGTGCAGCGCATGAGATGGACTCAGTCCATAAACGAAAACGTCATAAGCGCATATTATGGGTCTACAGAGGGGGGAACTAACCTCACTGCGTATCGTGTCAGGATGCTGTCTCTGTTTCAGGACCTAGAACCAGCTGTCAACGTCTCGGCCCAACGACTGTCGGATCAAGTGAGGGTCATCCAGCGTAGCCACAGGCTGGATGATGTAACACTTGATAGGCTGCGCTCAGAGGTACTGAACAACCATATCATCTCGACCCCGACGCAAGCCGCCGTACAAGCACCCGCTAGTGGTGTAATGACGTCGCGGCGAAATAGTCTTAGTAATGAGCTAGATGATAGGGTTGTCACGGTAAGTAGCCAATGCAACGATCGACTGAGGAGCGCACTGGAGGATGCGCTTCGTGAGTATCGATCGACTCCGCCTGAACTTAGACCCCGTTTACCACGGTTACCCATGCACAAAAAAAATAGGGCGCTGGTGTGTGCTTTGGACTCGTTGCTTGAGAACATTTTTGAGAGCAGCGAAAACCTCGTTGATACGCACTCAATTCTGTATTGCGGGGCTGTTGCGGCGTGTCGCTTAGCTAACGTCAAATTTCCTAATACCGACGAAGCTATTCGATCAAAACCTGCTGTACCAGCCTGGCAGTATAGGATCGAGAGGCGTATCGATGAGGCCAGAGCACTCATCGGCAAACTATACTGCTTCAGGGAAGGCAATACACGCCCGCGTGTAATGCGTTTTGTGCGGCGGGCTTTCTCGGGGACTGGAATCAGCCCTCGAGAGTACACACCCCACATTACGGAGTGTATTGACTTCCTGAAGCAAAAAATTTGTGCATGGGCAAGCCGTATCCGACGGTTTAAGCGGCGGGTTGAACGGTACTCACAGAATCGCATGTTCCAGAGTGATGAGAGGTGGGTATACAGAGCTTGGGAGCAACCCAATCAAAACGTGACTGACGTGTGCCGCCCGGATGATACCGCCACGAATTCATTTTGACGCAACATCTGGTCGGTGCCCGTCTGTCATGTTGAGGGTGACTGGATGCGTGAAGTTGAACGCGTATGTGAAGCTATACCACAAATGGATAAAATAATCATTAATACTTCTGATGTAGCAAAAGCAGTTCGTCCGTTACCAAACTGGAAGTCTCCAGGACCGGATGGACTGCACAATTTCTGGCTCAAGTGGTATAGCAGCTCGCATGCGCTTTTAGCTTCTCAATTCCAAGCATCCTTAGAGACTGGGTCTCTACCAGAGTTTTTGACAACTGGCTGTACCCACCTGCTTCATAAGAGTGGTAGTCCCACGGAACCCAAAAACTATAGACCGATTACTTGTTTGTCTACGGTCTATAAGGTTCTTACGTCCATTCTGAGAGTGAAAATAAATATGCACATTGAGTGCAACTCAATTATGTCCACTTCTCAGAATGGATGTGGGAACGGGTCCCGTGGCACTAAGGAGCTACTCCTCATTGACATGGCCATTAGCCAACAGGTTCGTCGAACCCACAAAGATCTATCAACATGCTGGATAGACTACAAAAAAGCCTATGATTCTGTTCCTCATAGCTGGCTCATGAAGGTGCTAGAGCTTTACAAAATAGAGCCAACTCTACGCACCTTCCTTGAGTCATGTATGAGGCAATGGAAGACGGTACTTCGCTATCCAGGATGTCGACCGATTCGAGGGAATGATGACCCTATATGGATCAGACGGGGAATATTTCAGGGCGACAGTTTGAGTCCACTTTGGTTTTGCTTGGCCCTGAATCCTCTAAGCACAATGTTAGAGGACTCAGGCCTGGGCTATCGGGCTATTGAGAAGAGGAGGTCAAAGTATATCCCACCTCCTTTACATGGATGATTTGAAACTCTTTGCCCCCAACAACTTGCAATTGATGGAACTACTGAAGGTAACTGAAACTTTCAGTAGCGCCATCAAGATGGAATTTGGTGTGGACAAATGTGCAATCATGCATGTAAAACGAGGAGAGATTATGGAATCTGAGGGAATTCAACTTTCAGACTCCATACACCTTAGATCTCTCTGCTTGACCGAAACTTATAAGTATTTGGGTATGTCGGAAGCTTTAGGCATTAATGTTGCTGACATGAAGCAATCGCTGAGGGAGCGCTTCTTTGGCCGCCTGACAAAGGTATTAAACAGCCTTTTGTCGGGAGGAAATAAGGTGCGCGCTTTCAACGGTTGGGTCATGCCGGTGTTGATGTATTCTTTCGGCATACTCAAATGGACTCAAACCGAACTGGACGCCCTGGATAGGAGGGTCCGTACACTGCTAACCGCAAATCGGATGCATCACCCACGATCATCGGTGATGAGACTGTATATCCCGCGGAAATGTGGAGGTCGAGGCTTTTTAAATGCCAAAACTCTCCACAACCGCGAGATTTGCAGTCTCAGGGAATATTTCCTTAAAGCCGATGTGGGTATGCACTGAGATGTGATTGCAGTGGACAAGGGACTCACCCCGCTGACTATGGCTAAAGAGAACTGGCACAAACCTGTTATACTTACCCCAGATGACCGCAAGGAGGTATGGAAAAGCAAGGAACTTCATGGTCGCTACTATCGGGTTCTTTATGGGTCCGATGTAGATTTGACAGCTTCCGTTGCCTGGCTATGCTTCGGGGATCTCTTCGGGGAAACTGAAGGTTTTGTCTGTGCAATTATGGACGAAGTTATCTTGACGAATAATTACCGGAGACATATTATGAGGGACGGGACGATTGACGTGTGTCGGGCATGCCATCGTCCTGGCGAGTCCATCAGACATATTGTCTCCGGTTGTTCTCGTCTAGCTAACGGCGAGTACTTGCATAGACACAACCAAGTAGCCAGAATTATCCACCAGCAACTTGCTTTGAAATACAAACTTGTCGATTCTGAGGTACCGTATTACAAGTATGTGCCCGACCCAGTTCTCGAAAATGACCATGTCACGTTGTACTGGGATCGGTCTATCATCACTGATAGGACTATTGTTGCCAATAAGCCTGATATAGTGGTGATAGACCGATTAGTGCGCCGCGCAATGATAATCGATGTTACCATCCCACATGACGAGAATCTCGTGAAAGCTGAGAAAGAGAAACACATTAAGTATCTCGACTTAGCTCATGAGGTTGTTGACATGTGGGATGTGGACTCGGCTGTCATTGTGCCGATTGTCATATCAGTCAATGGGCTGATAGCTAAAAGCTTCGACGACCATCTGTCGAAGCTGGCTTTGCACAGCTGGATAAAGGGCCTGATACAGAAGGCAGTTCTCCTCGATACAGCTCGTATTGTGAGGAGGTTCCTTTCTCTGGAGACCTAACCACCGGTAGCTTGGACCCCGTTCCCGATACCAGTGGACTGCCATTTTTATATTTTTAAATGTTTTTTTATTGTCACTTTTTTATAGAAAAATATTTAAAAATGTAATTTTTGAGAGGTATATAAAATAAAGGAGATAATAATAATATTCCACAACTTTTCACACAACGCCATCTAGTCCCAAACTAAGCAGAGCTTGTGGTATGGGTACTAGACAACTGATAAACATACATATATATTTCTAAATACATACACATTATAGATAAATTACACCCAGACAAAGAACAAATGACCGTGCTCATCACACAAACATATGTCCTAGGTGGGAATCGAACCCACGACCTTGCGCATAGCAGTCTTTAGATAACATTTGTTCGGCTCAACGATAATGTGATTATAAAAAATATCATCGACGACGTGTTGCAAGTCTATCGGTTTTCTATCGGTTACATTTCGCGGAGTGTGCGATGGAATTACACAGTCTAATTCCGCCAAACCCATTCCATCATTGAACTACGAGACAAACGGCGAAGCGCCAGCGTTACATAGTGGACATCCCACCCATACGCACAAAACGGTTTGGGAATACCTTGATTGTGCGTACGGCTAAGGAGTCTACTTCCAGTATGACATGATATTCGTGTAAAAGAAGGTTACGATGTACAATCAGATGATCACAGTACGTTCAAACTGCACGTTAAAACATAGAGTATTACATTCTCTTTCCTGCACGTGAAAGCTATGATCGGCAATAGGATGCCTACTTAGCTCGCCTATGCATGTGTGTGTCTTTACAGTTTCAAAGCAAGGGGGTGAAGGAATCCTTCGAGGTTCTATCAGTTACAATGAATGCGTGAGAACTTTCGATGTACATCGCTATTAGGCGTCAAAACCTCCTAAAGATGGTAGTTAAGAAAATACCAAAATGCACTAACTCTTTGCTTTGCCATACATATATAATACATAGACAAATGCATATCGACGCCTTAGAGTGAAAACCTCGTAAGTGAAAAAAGAGTAACTTTTCAGGAGGAAGAAAAATCTGCGTGCTATAAAATTTTTGTATGGTTTCTTTTATGATATTTTTTAATAATTTATAAATGTATGTAAATTTAACCCGTTTTTATATCCAGAATTGTTCGATATTATGTATAATATGAAAAATATAATACATAATATCGAACAGTTCAAAAATGCATAATCCATGGCCTGATTACGCTAAACTGACGACGCGATGCGAGTGTTTACGAGGATCTCACTTACTTTCATAGATAGCGTTTTGTGTATCGAATGAACAATGAACATATTAGTGGAATCAGGATGTGCGTTGCTAGGACAGCTTTCTGGAAACGCAATAAAAAAAAATTGGACAAAAATGTACTCCCGGGGTTTTCACTCTAAGGTGACGATATACATATGTAGGTAACAAATATTCGTTCTTGTATAATATTTTTCTGGTATGCCATATAAATATTGATAGATAGATATACTCTTTATTGTACACCATAACAGAATTAAATGAGGACTTAACTAAAGATAGATAGATAGGGTGTTAGAATGGGTGGTCTTATCGCTAAAAGCGATCTTTTACAGACAACTTTTGGGTGGATACATAAGTACTAACCAGCATGCACAATACACATACACACATATATATAAATACATAAAAAAGCTGGGATATATAAAAAAGTAACATATTAAATAGAGAGATAGAGATCTTTTGATATATGTTATGTTATTAAGTAGATATTTAATGTTAAATACTGAGATAACCCTAAAAAGAGATAAATTGTTTTAAAGTAGTCCAGACATAAAACTGATGTAGAATGTCAGACACTTAAGAAATGGTATTCTGCCTCAAAAAGCACTTAGCAGCATTGACGTTGTCCGATAAGACCATTGCCTGCCGGGGTGCGGGATTGTTCTCGCGAGCTACTGTGGCCCAGGAACATAAGGGAAATGGTGGAACAGGGTGGGGTTTTAGTCAGTAGAAGTCTGACATTATCTGACGTTACATTATTTTCCAACCTAAAAAAATGTATCGTATCTCTAATATATCTTTCAGCCGAAAGTCGTTCACTGCTAGACCTAGGCCTACCCAATGTATGGTCATGCGATCCAGCTATTCCCGGGTATCCTTAACTAAGCCATCGGTCTACCTGGAGGAAGGCTTTCCGATACTGTGTCTTAAGATACACGATCGTCATTCTATTTCTGTGTAACTATCTGTACCATCGTAGCTCCCTAACGAAGGAATCGATTTGTGTATGGTTTTATTTAATCATATTTCTTCGCTATGCTCGATGATTATTGGATCAGCTGTTCAAAAGTCATATAGGTCAAGTAACCTAACAAAGTTACTGAATCTGAATGAATATCAGACGAAAATGTTTATGAAAATTGGTCAAGTCGTATAAAACTTGGACTCATTTATCTGTAACGGAGTAGGTAGTTAATGGAGCTTTGCTTCTGTAAAGTATCAACACGAGATTTACTTGAAAATTGGAGATAGCTGGTTTTTGTCTATTGAAGCAAGCTTTTATATCAGAGACATCAAAGAGCATAGAACATTCGAAATAACAGTCAATAAATCCTTGAAGATGGTTAAAATTCATTAAAGACAACTTTATCCGTATGAGTTATGACGTGCCAATCCTCCCAAAAACTTTACTAAAGTAATATCATTATATCATCCAGCCGGACTCAATAGGGCCAATAATGGGCCGATATTACTCACAATAAGCCGAGAAATTGAACTACCCTTTTCGAATAAATGTCAAATATCTATAGTTTAAGTAAAATAAACAGCGAACCCAGAAATCTAGAGTATGAGCTGAAGTTAAATAGTAGACGTGGAATGGCAGCCACAAGGACAAAATATAATGATACGGGTTGGAATACGTTATCGCAGAAATTGAAAAGTTCTAATAACGTGAATACTTGTTACGTAACATAAGGACAAAATATAATGTACGGGTTGGAACACGTTATCGAAAAAATTGTAAAGTTCGAATAACGTGAATACTTTTTACGTGTAGTTGGAAACAAGAAACTACTGTATAATTAATACTTAGTTAAATATATGTATGTCATATCTATTCAAATGACAGCTTTGCCGAAATAATAATTTGCTTTGTTCCAACTGTTCGAAGGATCAAGATATATTATACCATTACTACAGAAAACAAGTTGGCATCCAGTGTCAATGTAACTCAGTATCAGTATTTCACATGGAAATACCTTCATCATAACACGATTCCTCTTGGTAAGACAAGTCTCATTTTCAGGCTTCTATTTACCTTAAAACTACAAAATGAAAGGAAATATGCATATTTTTACATTAATATTTATTGCATAAACTAATTTGTTTTCAAATAATGATATACAAATGTATATAGAAATTCAATGTCAAATATCTTCCAATTATAGCCACATATGTTAAGAAAATATTTGTATCCTCCGGCTAAAAAACCATCAAAAATGTTACACCAATCTCATAATTTTGTGAGGCATCAAATCGAACGAAAAATTGCCATTCTCGACTATTTGGAATGTAAGAGGTCGATTTTATGGCATCTTTAAGTGCTTTCTGACCGTCGTTTTCTTTTTCAATCTTAAAAACTAGCCCCAACGGTCAAAAGGCCACCTGCGACCTTTGCATGTTCCAATCAAAACGTTCTAACGCTATGTCAGACCCTCTAGCTTCCAATTAATTATTTAACAGGTTTTGACACAGACTTGTATTTCTATTGGACCTTTATTAATTGAATGAGACACTGTTTCAATGACTGATTTTAATTTAGTTGTGATAGGTTTCAGTATTGTTATTTGAAACAATGTCAATACTCATTCATAGTTTTGTTCAACATTATTTCAACGTTCTTTGTTTCTATTTTAAGCACATCATATTATAGTATGATGAGGCTAGTGACAATGTGTAAGCCAGATAGAAATACCAAACTCACTATCAATTGAAAAATCACACTCTCTGAAGCACTTTTCAACCAACGACAAAAAGAGGAGGTTATCAATTCGACGCGTATATATATATATTTTTTAATGTATGATCATCGATTACTCGAAGACGGCTGAACCGATGTGGAAAATTCTTTTTTTGATTTAAAGGGTATACTTTAAAATTGGTCCCATTTTCATAAAAGTCAGGAACTGATGATGGGATCCTGGAGAAATCGAGGTAACTCTTCAAATATTATAGGCACACCTATGACGTTTTCGGTATTTATTATAGTAACTTGTGCAGTTGCTCTTAAAAAGTACCATTTGAGGAAGTGGAACTGATGATGAAGACCACAGATGGCCGCCGAACGTACTCAATAATAAGTATTTCGTGGATTGCGATTCGATTACTTGAATATGGATGTTAAGCACTTTATGTTCGTCACAATGCATATGGTGATGTAGAGCTGATGGTGAAGTTACCAGGAGAACTCCTCAACAATTAACGGCCCAGCATTGGGAAAAGCAATATTTTGTAAAAGGTTATAAGTAGTTGACATTTAGGCTCTTTTAACTAGGTAAATTAAAAATCGACCAACTAAAAAGAGTGAAATAAAAACTTTTTACCAAAAAAATAAACCGACTCCCAAAAACACTGTAAAGTGAAAAATAACTTTAATTTCGGAAGTCGGTGCCTAAAATGCTAATACAAAACTAAAGACACTGACTACCGAAATTAAAGTTATTTTTCACTTTACAGTGTTTTTGGGAGTCGTTTTAATTTTTTGGTAAAAAGTTTTTATTTATACAATGATACAATTATACCTTTCGGTGAGTAATAGTGGCTCAGTGGTTACAGGCACTACTTTCGAATTGTAAGGTCGTGAGTTCAAACCCAGGAAAACACGTTACTTTATTTAGCTATCTTCTTCGCCGTGGCACTCAAAGCGGTGATGAAAAACGTCGTAAGGTAATCGACATATCCTTTTTTTTTTTTAACGTGGTAAAATTATCAAATAAGTCCTCCCACTCCTTACTGTCAGACTTTTACTGACTAAAATCCACGGTGTTCCTTCAATAGCCCTTTACGTACCGGGGCCACGGTAACGGGATGAGTCCCACGACCCCGGCAGGCTTCGGCCCTCTGCAGAGGGGGCCTCGTCATGTTGCTGACGCTATTTGAGGCGCGCGTGGAACACGACGCGCCGTCGACCCGGGCGTTGTCCATGGTCGGACAGCGAGTTGCCCTTTACTCGCTGTCCGCATGCCCGCGCCTACGGTGGCCGGAGATCGTCGGCCGGCGTCCGACGCCGTGGGCGTCTACCACTGCGGCTGGGCTGGAGGGAGGACGCCATCCTCTCCCTCACGCCGCCCGCCTCCTCCTTCGGAAGCATGACTGCTTCGCAGAAGGAGGCGACCACTTCCCACTCCCTCTCGCCCCGCAGCATGGCCTCGACCAAGGCCGGGCGCGAGAGGTCTCCGCCTATTGTAGCCGTGAGGACACGTCGGTGCTCTGCCCAAGCTGGGCGATATCCTAGGACCGAAAAATCCGGAAACATGCAACATATATGAAGTTGGCCTGCTTGGTGGATTACGGTCCATTCCCTCTCTCCTCTCCGGTTAGGAGGTCTGTATCCAAGCAGGAGGTAAGTTGTAGGCATTTTATGTTTTTGTATTGTAAACCAGTCGGTATATATTTAAACTATACTAACCCCCGACTTCGACTGCAACATTTTTCATACATTTTACGTTGATTTTTGATAAAAATGTCTAAGCTCTTCTTGTTCCTGGGTTTTCAACGATCACCGCGCTGAATTCCATCAAAGGTAAAGTTTATTTTTAAAAGACAGACATACTTTCCCATATATTAAGTATGATATTATATTAAAAATATTTCTGCAGTACTCTTCTTCTTCTTTTTTTTAAATCCATTCCTAAGGTTGCCTATAATGTATTGCAGAGAAGGCTGCCTATTGTGGCACGCTATGTAAAGGCTTATTCTGTCTTTTCTTTTAACGGATGTATGTATATGTATGCAAAGAGCATAGTATTCTAGATACCCAGGGTTTTGCGACTGACTCGATGACATAGTGGTCGCAAGCGTGACTGCTGAGCATGAGATCTTGGGTTTGATGTCCGGGTCGGTTAAAAAATACTACTGGGTTTTTCTATAAGAAATTTCTCTGTAGTAGTCCAGAGTAAACAAGTTGGCGGTATGAACCTCCTTGCGTCAGAAAGCACGTTAAGCTACGTTACCCAGTTACTGGGTTGTGGAGGTCAGATAGGTAGTCGCTCCATGTAAACTCAGCTGCATCCGGTTAGACTGGAAGTTGACCCTAATATAGTTTTGGAAAAGGTTAAGTAGATCATTAGTCAGGGTTACGCGTGACGAGTACCTTAGTGATGCCAGTCGTTTTCAACCGACGACAAAAAGAGGAGGTTATCAATTCGATGCGTTTATATTTTTTTTTAATGTATGATCATCGAGTACTCGAAGACGGCTGAACCGATTTGGAAAATTATTTTTTTGTTCGAATGGGTATACTTCGAAATTGGTCCCATTATCACCAAAGTCAGGATCTGATGATGGTATCCTGGAGAAATCGAGGGAACTCTTCAAATATTATAGGCACACCTATGGCGCTTTGGGTATTTCTTATAGTAACTTGAGCAGTTGCTTTCAAAAAGTACCATTTGGGGAAGTGGAACTGATGATGAAGACCACAGATGGCCGCCGAAACTACTCAATAATAAGTATTGAGTGGATTGCGATTCGATTACTTGAATATGGATGTTAAGCACTTTATACTCGTCACAATGCATATGTTGATGTAGAGCTGATGCAATGCATATGTTGGTGAAGTACCAGGAGAACTCCTCAATAATTAACGGCCCAGCATTGGGAAAAGCAATATCTTGTAACAGGTTATAAGTACTTGACATTTAGGCTCTTGTAACTAGGTAAATTAAAAATCATCCAACTAAAAAGAGTGAAATACAAACTTTTTAACAAAAAATTGAACTGACTCCCAAAAAACACTGCAAAGTGAAAAATAACTTTAATTTCGGAAGTCGGTGCCAAAAACGAAAAAACAAAACTAAAGATATCGACTACCGAAATTAAAGTTATTTTTCAATTTGCAGTGTTTTTTGGGAGTCGGTTCAATTTTTTGTCAAAAAGTTTTTATTGTAGTAATGGTTGTGCCCGCAACTTTCTTCATGTGGTAAGTTTTCCGTGCAAATCCCGATCCAGGTTCAGATTCCATCCAGATTCTAGGATAAAATTAAGACCATAATATGTTGCCCTATGATCGCTTCTAGCGTCTAGTGACGGTCTCATTAAACTTAATATAGATCTTTCAGCGATTAGCCCAAACGAACAAACACAATAACAGACACAATTTAAAACAGGTTTTTTAATTTTTGTATCGTTTAAATAACTGCTATGATTACTTGAGAAAACACATTTATTTTAAAACTGCAGAGAGACATTTCAATTATGTTTACCTTTATGTATAATAGTTGATAGTTTCAGCCATATTTCACATACCTCAATGAGTCCTATTTAAGAACCCATTCAAACATTCGTCCCTGTTCATCAACACAAGTCATTTTTAACCGACTTCAAAAAAAGGAGGTTAATAATTCGTCTTGAACTTTTTTATTTTTATGTATGTTACCTCATAACTCGGAGATGGCTGTACCGATTTGGAAAATTCTTTTTTTGTTTGAAAGGGTATACTTTTTAGTTGGTCCCATTGTCGTCACGTTTGGATCTGATGATGGGATCATGGAGAAATCGAGGAAACTCTTCAAATATTATAGGCACACCTATAGCATTTTGGGTATTTCTTATAGTACCTTGTGCAGTTGCTTGCAGGTGCTTGAAAAGCACCATTTGAGGAAGTGGAACTGATGATGAAGACCCCAGATGGCCACCGAAACTACTCAATAATAAGTATTTCGTTGATTGCGATTAGATTACTTAAATAGGGATGTTAAGCACTTTATGCTCGTCACAATGCATATGGTGAAGTAGAGCTGATGGTGATGTACCAGGAGAACTCCTCAAAAATTAACGGCTCTACACCGGGAAAAGCAATATTTTGAAAAGGTGGTAAGTAGTTGACATTTTGGCTTTTGTAACTAGATAAATTACAAACCGACCCACTATAAAGCGTGAAAAAAATTTTTTTTGCAAAAATAGAACCGACTTCCATATAAAATACTACAAAGGCAAAAAAAAAATTAAATTTCGGAAGGCGGTGTCTTCAGTTTTTTATATATTTTCCTTTTTGACACCGCCTTTCGAAATTAAAGTTATTTTTGCCTTTGTAGTGTTTTTATATGGAAGTTAGTTCCATTTTATGCAAGAAATTTTTTTGTAAAACAATTTATTTTTTGTGATATCCTTAATGTCGTCAAGTAAACCGTTATTATTCAGCATACATAAATACATTCATAATGACCCATATTGAAAGCCATCCAACGTTTTCCGATGGATTATTCACTACTCAAATGGAAATCAGAAGTCTGGCTATTTTTTTTTTATAGAGCATGTTTTCCCAAAGTTTTAAAAACATTATTCGGGAGGACTCAGGTCAGGTGCAGGAATCTTGGTAAACTATAAACTTCATTAAACTTGACTAGATATCTAACCTAGTTTGCACCTAATTTATATTGTGATCCCACTTTTTGGCTTTCGTTCTGTATTTGTTGAAAAAGTAAGTAGTCCAGGGGCTATTTTGGTACTGAAATCATTGAGTTATGGTAGAAGTTTGATAGGTTATTATATATATTATGTAATTAGCGATGCATTGCAAGTCGGTTTAAATCGGTTTCTTATCAGTTACAATTCGGGGAGTGTGCGATGGAATAACACAATCTTAATCCACCATGTCCGGTCCATCATCGGACCAACGGCGATGCGTCATTGCTACCTGGTGGACATCCCATACATACGCACAAAATGTTTTGGGAATAGATACATTCATTGTGCGTACAGCTAAGGTGTGGAATTCCCTACCGGAGTCTGTATTTCCTGATAGCTTAAACCTTCACTCATGACTTTAAGACCCCTTTTGGCTCGTCTTTAAGGTAACAGTTCTGAATATTCGACCACATCACCGCTAAACATCAGGAGAGTTAGTGGTCAGACGCGAGCCTATCAACGATAAAGCAATAATATTAATAGAAACTACCCATTATTAATGGTACCTAATTTAGAGTTAGAGTATTACTCTAACTCTAAATTTCAATTTACTCATTGATTATCTGATGTACGCTTCTTTTATTTGAGGAGGTCGTGACTACATAATAACTAACGCACGGGTCAATTTTAAAGGTTAAAGCAACGTTGCCGAGGTCATTCCAAAGATGCGTGACCATCTTATTTATGGTGATTCAATATACCTATAGCGAAGTATAATTTAGAAAGTAAACTATCACTGTTAACCATCACGTTTACCCCTCAATAAGGCGCGTATTAATTTGAAACAGCAGCGCGTATCATTTATTTCAAACATCAATATATTAAGAATCCAGGAACCAATAAAAAAGAAAATTAAGTGAATTTTTGAAATATTTTTTGATTCATCATCATTTAAATATATAAATGACGCTGCGTTAATGATTGCACTTTGATAGACCGCATTATTTTGACGGTAACTTTTCCATTAGGTACATTCAAGGCGGTTTTTACAACACTGAACAGGTAAGGATTAGGACCCATCTGCGTCTGGTCTGCCGGGGTTGCGCGAATGTTCCAACGAGATACCGCGGCCCCGGAACTTAAAGGCAGCTGAAGGAACAGGGTGGGTTTTTAGTAAATAGAAGTCTGGTACTCCCTTCTGCTTAACCCAGAGCGGGAAAAGTTATTCCATGATATTTCCACCCGGAAAAAATCCAAAAAAGTACCCACATGCGTCAACTTATTATATCGATTATATTTAAATATTACTGCTGCCATACTTTGACTCCAAATGACAGGAACTGACGACGCGACGGACCGAGGAGGAGATGGCTTGATGAATTGGATTCCTACCGAAAGAATTGGCCAAATGTGGCAGAAGATAGAGAAAAGTGGAAGGAAGGAAGGGAGGCGATGACCTGCAGTAGTACAGCTTGAGCTTGCACAGCACAGGCAGCAATAATAATTATACAAGCGGGCTTAGACTGTTGTCAGGATAATTGTTCTAATATTGGCATTTTTTGTGTAATTTAATACATCATGAGGAAATCGGCATGTCATAAGAATGAAATCTCCAAAAACATGCGATATCCACCAAACCACGCTGGGCCTGCGTGGTGGAAAACGACCAATTCCCTCTAGTAACGAGCGAGCCTCGATCCCAGCACTGGAAAGTTACAGGCTATGTTATGTTTTTTATAAACCAGAAAATTTCCAGAATCTCTACCTATTGAGATAGAGTATATATTCGGACATTATTCAGGCCATATTAGCTAGCGGTTTATGGCGAGCGCACTTGCTGGCTACTATTGAATGATCATACTTGGTCAAGTGGTTTGCGGTTGTAATAATTTGACGGAACATCACGCCTGTGTATCGCCAATAGGCGGACAGAAGAGTACAGTATATAACATCATCATTTGAGAATCTCATATCATAGAGCCTTCTCGAATTCGGCCTTGTGCACGGAACTAAATTATTCTTAAGGAGATATATACACATATGAAATATTTATTTAGAACCTATAGTTGTCCACTGAGAACCTATACAGGTCTAGCTGTGACCGCGACTTCGTTGTCGTACAAGTTCTTCTCGCGTTATACAAAGTATGCCTAGATGTCAACTGTTTAGTTCTTCTAGAATGAGGCATTCACCTTCTATTCTAAATATACAGACTTTACCGTTTTCTTTAGAGGCAAATATGATAGATGTGAGTGAAGCAAGCACCATAAGGATGACTAGATCCAGCTAAGATCACTTTCCACGGCAATGTTCTGTGATAAGTATGAGATCGCCTTTTACACGAGTGTTCATTGGAATGCATAATAACAATACACACGTCTATATGTGATTTAATGATGAGGTTCTATGTTCGTAAAATAAAAACAAATTAATAATTCGACCCTCCCAAGCAATAACTCGGTAATCGAAAAATCAAAATTTTACAGGAGAAAAGATTTACTGATTTTATCAAATATCTTTTCAACGAGTAGGACTATTGAAGTCATTGGTGTATTAAATGAAAGCTATTTTTACGCGGAATATGACTGTGACGTTAAAATGGAATTTCTTTTATTAAAAACCTGGTAATTAATGAAAATAACTAATACTTAAAAAAAAATACATGAAATATTACAGTAATAGTACTTACGGGGTTATTGCAGTAATTTTATCACATAAAATATTTTGTAACATTATATTATGGACTTTTTCGGTGTTAACTTTTTATCGTAGGGCTGATACGTAACGTGCTTTTACGGAGTTATTGTGGTAATATCCAATAATTTTAGAGACGGTATTGATAAATATCATAATCATTGAAATATTACGTACATTAATGAGTCAATACCAATCTTAAATACCATTATTATTGTGTATTACGGAATACCTATATTAAAATGAATTCAACAAAAACTACGTACTCACGTTTACCAAAAACATCATGAAAATTATTAACGCCAATAACCCGGTAAACGCAAAAATAAAATATATTTTTTTTTTTCGTAAAGTTCTATAACAGGTTATTTACCGATATATATTTCTGTCTAATTTCCCAACAAAAAACACGTGTGTCACAATATGTTTATAAATATCATTAGGAAAAATTTGGAAAAAATTGCTAAGGTGTATTCTAGTCCATAGATGCCAAATTTGACAATTTGGCATCTATACCATAATACCCATAATAGCACATTACCGAGTTATTGCTTGGGAGGGTCGAATTCCTTACGTATGTAGATAAAGATACCTTTATCTTTCTTATTCTTCTTCTTTCTTTATATTTCTTTCTTTTTTTATTTTTCTTTTTTTTAGCCATACGGCTATTATTATATTGAAAGTATGTTCAAGAGTCGATCACATATTAAAGAGCATTGTCGCGGTAAGTTAACTTGTATCTAAATGAAGCTGCACCTGTATCACATTATATTTACGTCTGAACAAAATGGTAAACTCAGTGATAAAACATGAAACGATTCGGCTTTTTATATTTTGACGCGGGTAATTTGGTAAAATAATAAACGGGAACTTACTGAGACATGGATTCTAAGAAAAAGTGTGAAAATTAAGACAGACGCGCTAGATATATGAAGTCGTTTATCAGTTCTGAAATATTTCTTTATTATTAATTGTTTACAAAATGCATTTCATATACTTTATTTTACGCGTCCTAATATTCAAAAGATAAAACAAAATAATAATTATGCAATAATTCAAGATTGGAGGAGGAGGAGCGTGGAGGCAGCCTGCTGTTGGTCTATGGTTTCGACGCTGGTTCTGAAGAAAAACAAATATTATTATTAAAAGGAGGAACAAATAACAATAAAAAATCATTTTTTGTGTTGTTGTTTTATGCCGGTTAGTGGGCGTTGTATGTGTTCGGATTCTCAGATATAGAATATGCTGGTTTCCTCACTATATTTATCTTCACTGTTTTGAGAGCAATGGTGATGATGAAAATTATCAGAAGCAAATTACCTGCCTGACTTTGTACCCATGACTATATAAGTGGCGCCTATAGCCACTGAGCCACCAGTGCTCCTTGAACTGGATTACGAGCCATTACCTGACATAGAGAGGAGGCCTGTGTCCCAACAGTGGAAAAGTTATAAGCTGATTATTTTTTGTTAATTTCTTTAGTTTTTGGGCTTCTCTGTCATTGTCTAACGTGACATTCTGAACAGAGATCCCGAAGTGCACTACGGGGAGAGGTCAACGTAGTCGATGCAAGCGCAGCAAGCATTGATGAGATACTCTATCGTGGTACATCTTTCAAGCTGAAATGGGTATAAGCACTTATCATAACAACGCTCGTTATAAACCACTAGCGTTTGCTCGCGACTTCGTTCCCGTAGGAAGGTTTTCCCGCATAAATCCCAATCCCGTAGTAATTACTGGATAAAAAGTACCCTATATATGTTATTACAGGACATCAACTAAGCCTTGATGACAATAATTTGGTAAGTAGGTTTACCAAATTTCATTCAGATCCGTTCAGTCGTTTTTGCATGAAACAGTAACAAACATCCATACCGCCATACATCCATCCTCACAAACCTTCGCATTTATCATATTAGTAAGATAAGACACACAAGCGCGTACCAGTGCCATCGTTACATGGTGGACAGCCCACTCATACGCACAAAACGTTTTGGGAATACTTTCATTGTGCGTACGGCTAAGGAGTGGAATTCCCTGCCGGAGTCTGTGTTTCCTGATCGCTATAACCTGAGGGTATTTAAGTCAACAGTGAATAGGTTACTTCTAGGTAAACGTGCTCCATCTTCGACCACATCATCACTTACCATCAGGTGAGATGGTGGTTAAACGCGAGCCTATTATCAATAAAAAAAAGAGCAAGGGACTATATTTAAAAATCCTTACCGTTTTTAGGTTTCGTAGTCGTTGTCACAATTAAATAACAGGTTAATCGTCTGGAATGCATAAGTTATTTATTCTTGTTGTACCATTTCTACATTCCGTTTCTTGGATGCCTAATCCCAACGTGATGGATACAAGTGCAGCAAGCACCACAAAGATTACGAGATACAGTTTCATGTTGAAATGAGTTCACTCAATACGACAATGTGCTGTAGTGTGAGATTGGCTCCTTTATATTCGGATTTAAAATACTACTTTCCATACCTATATAACCACGTAATAATTATCAAATTCCTTGGCATTTATGTTTCTTAGCTATTTATAAACAACTATATATACAGGTTGTGGCGTAAATAGAGGTCCACCGTTAAGGATTCGATTTACCAGATATTTTACTATAACCTACTACAGTTTTAACCATTTTAACTTTTTATGATTTTTTTTTGTTAACAAACATGTCTCAGGTAAAAAAAAAAGATCAGGCTTTTGTTTGCCTCAGCCATGTTTGTACTTGTCACCAGCTTTTATGTAACTCAAATCACATTACCAAATTTAAATATTACATTTTAATCGTTCTACAGGATTTTATACGTTTCATTAACTCAACTAAAGTTTAAAATGTATTTTAAGGAAAATCTTCCGTTCTTAGATTAAATTTGAATAACTTTCTGTTCAAAAATAGGAACTGCTATTATAATACCATTTTGAAATCAGTATTTAGTAGGCATATTTTAGAATTAATGGGCACTGAAATTGTAGCACGTTTTTTTACAGAAATCGGGCTTGAATTTGCATATAATGTAAAAAAAATGGATTAAAATAGAGAAGAACTTGCTTTTTCTTCAAAAGCTCGAAATGCAGTATTTAACAGAAATCAAAAAAGAAAAGGATGTTTCTCTTTCAATAGAACCAAATTTGTATCCAAAGGTAGAAATTTCGTAAAAAAAAATAACATATATTTTTTTTTACCCGGAACCCTTGGATAAAAATGGTTAAAACCGTAGTAGGTTATAGTTAATTATCTGGTAAATCGAATACTTAATGATGGACGACTATTTACGCCACACCCTATATATAGGTTTTAACGCAGTAATTGTTACTTTACAATTATAATACTTTATTTTTTAAATTCATGTAAATCTACACACGAGTCAAGTACCTGTTTACAAAATGTCATATATATAATATTGTAAAAACTCCCTCTATGATAAGAAAACGAGCAGATTATGCTCGTTTTCTTGTACATAGACAGTCTGGGTGACTAAAGAGCTTTATTCAGAACTGGCTTCCGCCCGTGAATTTCGCGTGGGAGGGTTATAGTAGGTTGAAATTGGGGTTTCTGGATCAGATGAGATCCAGAAACACCCAATTTCAACCATCATTCATTTAATGAATGCCTTCCAAATTAAAATGTCTATGAATGAAGCATAATGTGAATAATATTAATTTATTCACATTATACTTTAGAGTTTAATGCTATGATGTAAATATGCGTATTTAATTAAATATTCTTTTCCTTTCACAGCGTTCAAGTAAACGCATTCAGGATAATGTATAGCATGTTGCATCCAAGGATCATCATAAATCTCCCAATCTTCGATAACACCTCCACATGAGAAACATGCTGCTTTATCATTTACACTATTTCCACAATAAAAAAACCCAGCGTCAGACATTTCTGTTACTAATCTTCTCCTTGAATCAGCCGTTGCCCAATAATGTCTAAATGAAAATTCACGCATTTTATATGAATTATACATGTCATATCGAGGATTATCTTTATTTTGAGACATGTTCTGTTTATTCACTTCTTAGTTCTTGATACAAATAATTTTAAAAGTATAATGACCCGTACAGCTGTTGCCAGCAACTTATAACGTCTTATTCGACGGGATTGGTAGGGATAGGAAATTGGTACATATTACCCATTTGTGAAAAATCAAACAAGAAAATATTTATTTTAAAAATATATTATTATCTATACACCATTTATTTAAACATATTACATTTTTTAAAGAACATATTTTATCATGATAAATACAACTAAACACATCACGAGAGTATTCATATTTATTGTACAAGCTTAATAAGTTAGGACAACCTATATCTTCTAAATTATTTATTTTATTATTATTCGAAATATTTTTTAACCACACCACTTTTTCTAAACCTTTGGTGTAAACACTTTTATCTCTTAAAATATCTACAATCAAGTTCTGATGATTTGAGTAAGACACAAATCCTTCACTCCAGTATATGTTTCTATTACGTTCAATCCAAGTGACTTGCCGTTTTTCTAGTTTCGTCAAATCGTAAAATGGAAAAGGTGGCTTAATTAAAAACACCTGAATTTTGTTATTACATAATACAGCAATTTCTTTCATGATAAATTCATTATTTTCTGTTTTAAAACCTTGTACATCTACAATGGCAGTCATGATAACCTGCGCACTATGTTACTCAAGGGTTTATATTCCACAAGTCGATCGTTAATAATTAAACAATATCCAGTTGTGTTATCTGGCATTGGTGCTAAACATTCAATATCCAGCCGCACATCTACGGGACCTGTTTTTAAACTATCGTTTTGTCTTGAACAGTCTATGATAAAGAGAGGAGCCTTCTCCTTGAAACCGACCAAATCAAGCAAGGGGTCTGCAGGACAGTTGTAATACGACTGACGAAATTTCACATACATTTCATATAATGTATTGTATTTGTTCTCGGAAAAATTTAAGCTTAGAGGCTCGTAAGGATAATATTGTGAATTCAAAAATAGTGTTACATTGGTAACCCCACAGTGATCAAACAGGGAACTGTCTTTGGTTTTATTATTTTTTCTGTTGGTTTGCAGGCA
The DNA here is from genome assembly GCA_943138885.2 of Tholera decimalis. NCBI lineage: Eukaryota > Metazoa > Arthropoda > Insecta > Lepidoptera > Noctuidae > Tholera > Tholera decimalis. The sequence goes on from OW964555.2 coordinate 31,816,435, forward strand.
AAAAATGACGTATCGAGGTTTCTCTAATTGTGATGCAGTCTTAACTGACCAAGAATGTTTTGTAGTTTTAGGGAGCAAAGGATACTCATATAAATCCCAATTTCGAAACGCTATCTGAATAGGTTTATCTCTTTCCAAGTGTTTAAGAAGTGTCAATCGTTCGCGGTCTGACACTTTTATATGTGGTACACGCCATTGTAATCTTTGTATGTCTATTTGACAATGCACAACTTCATCAGTCGCTATGATACTGTTTAAGTTAGAGTTACTTCTATTCAGGATAAGTTCATGTTTACAATTTATCACAATTTTATTATAATCCTCCGCAAACCCTAAAATCTTATTAAGAGGTACAATAGCACTAAAATGACCATCATTTTTAAATCCATCTATGTTCCAACCCCACAAGGCTGCAACTTTATTTTCCCCATCATTCATTGAAACGTATGACTTTATTGTCGACGTAATTCCAGAATTTTTAATGCGATCTATTTCAATACCATTTATTTCGTATCTGATATCTTGAAACAAAAACATAACAGGGTTGTTACTGAAAGTAATATTTTTCTTAATCGGTTTTCCCTCTTTGTCGAAGAACTTTGCTTGACCCTCGACGTAAATTGAACTGGCTGACGGTAACACATATATGTCTTGTTGGTGTATGGGAATTCTGATTTCATCGTTTTCTCTAAAGCTGTTATTGTAGGGATTGTAAGAATGAACTTCGTAACTTTCAATCGAAGTATCGAAGTGTGGTAACTCATTAATCTGTAGAATATTCATATTTTGAATCCTAAGGCTTTAAGAAAATCTTGATTTGTTTTAGTCAATTTTATAACTTTTTTCTTACGTCTTTGCACCTTAGTGGTTATGGATGAAATAGGACGTTTTTTGTTAACTATGGGGTTTTTATAATAATATAATATCATTTTGTTTTTCTTATATGAAGGCGTAGTTGAATATTATGTTCTTCTCTAAATTTAATACAGTACCCAAATTGATCAACTATCCTAATAGATATAGATGAAATAATGTTTTTGTTCACTGGAAAGTAAATAATGTTTTGAGGTGTTTCTATGATTTGATGTCCTGTAGCAGTATTATATATAAATTCATGAATAATATGACTTGGTAACCCGTTACAGTATGAACCATGTACAAGATCACATTCGATTCTGATCACAGGGAGAAAGTTGTTATTAATGTGTACATTTGGTATTGAATTTAATACAGAAAAGTATAGTAAACAGCACTCGTATTGACCAGATAAATTCAGAGGTGGATGAAAGAATGTTTCCAATTCTGATTTATTTCCAGAGATGGTAACAGCTACAGACATGCTTGTATACTGAACACTTTTAGAAGATCCTCTTTATTTTATTCCTTGACTACACCAAAAATTCTCTAAAAAGTTTAAACATAAGTGTCCACAATTGTAAGGGTGATCACGTTGTATATTATCATAATTATAGTGAACTTTAGAACCTAAGTATTTTATCAATTCCTTTGGTGGTTTAAGATTTCCATAACTATCAAAATATTCAACATAATCATTGTATTTTGCATAGGCTACCCAATGAGAACCTGAACTTTTAGAACTATCTAAATTAACAACTCCACATTCCTTTTTAAAATGTTGCTTTGGGAGCTCATCCCTCATAAAGACACCTCTAAAATAAGGAATATTATTTCCATACTTCAAAATATCAATGTTAGTTAAGGCTCGTTTGGGTAGCCGATATTTTAGTTTTTTTCTTTCGATACGTAAATTCCGAGCCAGTTTTTATGAGGTTTAAGATACAGTCCCTTTCCGATACAAAGAGCTTCCATTTTTTCATTATGTCTTTTCAGTTCAGTAAAACGTTCTTTAGCCGTCTTGAATTCATTTATAGTTTTTGCTATACCGGCAGCACCACCTGCTAAAGCTCCAGCAGCTGATAATCCAGCGAAAATAGGTATCAAGGGTAACACTCCACCGGTTTTTGGTACAGGTATAATCCGCGGCAATTTTATAGAGGAATCATTAATTAATTCTCTAGCAGCAGCCATAGCTAATTCTATCGCCATTTTCTTGCATTTTGGTTTCAATCTTCGCATCTGTTTTTTCGTTTTAGTAATAATATTTTTTAATTTCTTTTTAATGCCATTTCCAGACGTAAATTTGCTTGAAAAATTACATTTACGACTTTTTAGACCAGTACCAGTTTTAATTTTTGTTAACATAGCTTTGCTTACTACATGTGCTGCAATTTTTTCACCTATAGTCGCATCAGAGGCAACTGCTCGCTTTTTTGCCATTTTTAACAGAATGAAATCTGCTTTATGTCGATCGTCTAAGTTTGAAGACTTGTGATAGGCAATGTCGTGTTCTTTGCAGTATTCGTCTAATTTATTAACACCTTTTTCTCCACGTGTTAACCTCTTAATTAATTTTGTACCAGGACCACAATAATTGTATCCTGGTAAGTGTAATTCAAATGGTGAATGATTTATAAGCCAATTGAGAAGACTTCTCTCCCCAATACACATGACAAGACTGAAGAAACATGGATAGAACTCTTAATAAATACGTGATTATTAAGTTAATTTTCCTTTACTTTTATTATAATATATTAGACTTATTAATCCAGCTGTTTTCGGTAGAAGGTAAACCTAACCATTTCACTAAAACCTTATTTCCTTTCCTTCCTAGAACTTTTTCGACTAGATATACATCAGGATATTTGGTTTTCTGAAGTTCTTGTTCATAAAATGCTCCTAAAATAGGTTGACCTCTAATTGTATCATCAATTAAGTACGTGATAGGAGTTGTATTTTGTATTTTTCGAATTTTAAATATTTCTGTCGACCAGCTGGGAGTATATCCTTTTTCAAATATTCCCTTATACTTACTGATACGTACATAATCCCCCACTTGAAACTTACTTCTTTTTTTTTCAACTTTGATAATCAACCGCACGTACCTTTCTAATATGCGTTTTTTATTGTTATTATTTACATTTGCTGGGATTTCATCAATCGTTTTGTGGTGGGTGTGGTTGTATTTATGAATAACATTATTGAGGGTATTATCTATCCAATTATAGTTGCCTTTTAAACTAAATTCCTTGTATAATTTAGATTTCAATGTTCTGATAAATCTCTCAACGATCGATGCCTTTTTTGTTGAGTATGTTGAATAATGATTAATGTGGTAACATTTCATTAGTTTCTGAAATTTTTTGTTATAAAATTCTGTTCCATTATCAGTTTGCAGATTTTTAGGAAAACGGTCCTTAGCCAACAAAAGCTTAAAAGTATTACATACATCGTCTTTGTTCTTACTTTTCAAAGGGAACGCCCAAGCGTATTTTGAAAATGTATCGATAACTGTAAGAATAAACCTATTTTTTTTATTTTCTTTAGAAATTGATTGCATATCAATTAAGTCTGCTTGCCATAGGTCATCTATATCTTTCATAATTATATTTCTTCGCGTAAAATTCACCCTAGCATTTTTATGAATTTCGTTTACCACATCGGCTTTGCTCATGCTCAGAAGCTTTCTGTATCACCTTTACTTTCTACGACTCAGATTCTTGTAAAGGAATTTTACTAGTGATTAAAATTATTCTGTATTGAAAATTCAATGATCGTTCGCTTTTATTTCAACTATGCTGTAACATCACATTTTATTTGCATCATTCATGCAGGTACCTAGATAATTACAAATTGGTCTATGTTCATTCCGAATGACTATGTGATACTGAATCAAAATCTTATTAGTAATAGTATTTATTCCTTAATTATGTTGGCTTCTTTTAATTCTTCAATTATTGATAAAATTTCATTATCGTGATTTGTATTATCTCTTGAAGCTACTAATAATTTTAATCTCTCAACTAATTCATTGGGGTCGTCCCAATAAACCAAGTCAGTGTCTTTGTTATATTTTTTAAGCTTTGGCAAGCTGCCTCCAAGTTTTGCCTGAATTTTATCGTTTGAAGTATCGGAAAATAAGGGTTTGATTATTTCACGATACTTAAATCCTTTATCACCTCTTATTTGACCTGTAGGGTTAAAATCTCTCTTATGGGCATTTGTATGATCTAATATGTCTTTATAGACAAGTTTATCTCTGCTTGATATTGATTTTAAATTAGGTTTTGTTCGAAGTAAGAGTTCTTTTAGGCCAGGTGTTAAATTGTAAGGTTTGTCTCCGATTTTAATCAGTAATACGTTATCGTTATTCAAACTGTCAATTTTAGAAATGGTTACTACTGAATTACCCATCATTAAAGTTTTATTTTCTTTTCTTATTCCAAATGGTATATTTAAACCCTCGTGAATATCATAGATATCATCGCGTTCTAGTGAAATTTCTAACTTATCTTTTACTTCAGTTTTAGGAGAGCTTGTAGTCTTTAATTCAGTGTCATAAAAATCGTCACACATAGCAGAAGAGCTTGTACTATTTCCATCCGACTCGATTGCTTCAGAATTTTCGGGTGTTTTAGTTCCGTTGTTTTTTATATGTTCTAGAAATATTTTAGAATTCACTAGGGTTTTAAGAGGCTCCGAAACAGGTTTAAGCATTTTATCAAACGATAAGTTAGTTTCATGTTCCTGATTTTTCAGTTGTTTTATTTTGTTTTTGATTGAGTCGACAGACTTCATTAACTCCATTTTAATATTTTTATTCATGTTATTAAGTAATTGTTAGATAACACTGTATTCGACTAAGGACACTCTAATACTAATTTAATTTGATGTACGAAATTAATTTATATCTTTATTCAAAGTGAATAAAAATGATCTAAATTTTTTCTATACCTTCCATTGTTTAATGATGAGTCTTTACTAATACTAACAAAATTAAATGGCTTACTCCAAACTGTTTTACAAATATTTTTGAACTGATTCCATGACATATCAGAACTAACATGTTCTTCGTAAATATGCTTTAAGTTAACATCATCTTGTTTAAAAATTATAAGAAAATTTGCATTATCACGTAGCAACTGCTTCGGAATTTTTGAGTAGGTTTGAGACAAATAAAAGCAATCAATTTGCTTGTGTCTACCCGTAGAAAAATAATTACGAATGTTTATTTGATTTTCACATGCAACGTCATCAAAAATAAAAACAGAATTGGTTAAAGCCTCACTCGGAGCTATGACATCTTTGCCATCATTGAATTCATAAAACTTAATCTGAGGCACTCTCATTATGACTTCTCGTAAAAAACGATATTTTGGTTGAAAAGTTGTCTTCGAATACAAGTAAAGATTCATAAATTTGAGTCCATTTTCATGCAATAACAAACTGATCATTGCATTTGTTTTACCACAATTCGATGGGCCGCATATTATACAGCGAATCGAATTAGGTAATAGAACGCTATGTCTTATCTGAGGAGCAGAGTCATCAAGTTTTATATTATTAACCTTTAGTGATGTGTGTTGTTTGATCAACTTCATTATGTCTTTTAATTTAATTTCTGCCTTACATACGCATATATACAATTAAATATAAACACTATCATCGCTATGCATTGAAAGCTGAGATGGTTTTCAACTTATGTTACCTATATAAAGCGGACTTACATGAGAAATCTACGACTTGATGTCATCAACTGAGTTGAACAGCGAGTTTCTTTTTAACCTTAAATTATCTTATGGTTTATAATCGTAAGTAACTACTCAATTAAAATTGTTTCCAAGGCTAATATAATTATTAATTTAATATTAGATAAAATGTAACTTAATTTAACATTATTTTTTATTTCAGAAAATGGAAGATCTTGATATTGTGGATGATGTTGTTAAGTCATTCTATTTTACAAATGAAATAATTGGAAACAATATGGAAAAAACTGAGTTCCAGGAAAGTCAACAGGATAAAGTCAAGGATACTCAAGAAAGATCAATAAAAGGAAAAAACAAGAAGTCGAAATTAAATTCTAAAATTACTTTTTCCAAATTATTGGATACACCTTCATCATCTTTTGTGATTCGCAAGGAGCCAGGAAAAGCACACCATTTAATAAAAATATGTATTTATGATTTAAGTGATAATAATATTGACCACAGTGACAGTGCTTGTGTGAATGTTCAGTATCAAGTCAAGGACACTTACGATGAAATTATGGACGAAACAGAATATCTCGTCGGTAAAATTGTTAAAAAATTAAGTTCAGCTACATACAGATCGTAAGTGCAGTGTAATTATAAGATAATGTTTAATTAAAAGACCAATAAAGTTCAAATTTATTATACATACAGTGTCTTAATTACCACCACACTACAAATAAAAGTATAAATGAAATCTAAAATCATAAAATTGGCCTCCCCACAGTTTGAGTCCACAATATTATGCATCGGATATTATTAGAATGAAGCATTCTATGTTTCAAAGGTATTGTATTTTCTTTTAAATTAATATTTCTTAACTTCCAATATTTGTTTAACCTACTTCACGTTTGCAAAATGATAATTTTACGCTATAAATATGATTTACATAAGAAAATGAATGAAAAGTCAATTATTATGAGTAAAATGTATACTTTATTAGGTAAAACTTGTACATACATTGTAACTTATATGCAATACCATTACAAATTATACATCTATTTTAACATAAAACTGTGTATTTCAAGTCATAGCAATATACATTGTATAACATAAGAGTTCTAACATATACAATCACAATGACCCCATGGTAATGTGGTTATCTGATTTCGTTGAACTATTCTTTTATCATCTATTCTATTTAAAATTACTTTATTAACTTCCTGTGAGTATAGTACATGTTTGCTTGACTTTATCATATTCATCTTACATTTAAAAGTAATATTCTTAAATAAAACTTTCTTATAGTTAGATATATTCAATTTTTTTGTAATAGGCCTTGATACTCCTTTAGCTTTGTTAATCTGTGTTTTTAATGATTTAATACAATAAAGTTTTGCTCTTAAGCCAGTAAATTCGGTTATTACATCACCACCTAATTCATCTTTAAACAAGCCGGGAATTTTATCGTTTAACTTTGGTATACAATAAGGATTATTATAATCAAAATTACTAGTGTCAAATTTCAATATATTATCATTCAAATCTTTATAAAAGTTTTGTGTGTTTATTAAGTATAATAAACTGTCAGTGTCCGTATAACACAGTTTAACATTTTCACCGTACTTTTTTTTAATAAATTCGTAATGGAAATTATATAAGTGTTGTTTAGCATATTCCAGTACAGCAAATCCAATATATATAGGTCTATCTAAAACAAGTTTTTCATGATTCAATTGAACTGCAAGAAAATCTTCACTAAAAACACAAATACTTCTTAAGTTTGGTTTTGTTATTAGTTTCTCTGCACCTATTGTTTTATTTGTTCTATTTTTACTATCATTCCACTTTATTACCAATTTAACATCAACCTGTTTTCGTTTATTTTCAATTGTTTTCCCAAATATTGAATTATTTAAAAGTTTAAAGAAATCTCTCTCAAATAGTGTTCTAGCTGATTGACGCAATTGAGTATTTAAGTCAATATATTTTTTTAAAAAGTTTTCTTGTTTAAATTGAACTACACGGTGATTTTTTTTTAAAATAAGGCCATTTCTGAGACATTCTTTTAAATGTATATAATGTATAACATAGTTGTATTTGTCATATAAGTTCGCGATTAACTTTTCTGTCCTCCCTCCTACGGGTATGAACTTTTCTGGAGCGAAAGGCAAATCACTGTGTAAATCATGTAAATTATCTGGATACATGATATCAACTTCTAAAATGAAACCGTACTCAGCATCGTCAGGTACCTCAAATAAACAAAAATCGTCAATTTCGGAACTTGTCATGAATTTAAAATCTGATATAGGTAATTTTTTTGTCATTGCATATCCATAAAGATTGTTACAGTCAAGATATACTAAATATGTTGACGGTTTAGAATCATCAAAATTAGAGAGGTAAATGTTATTGGCTTTAGCATATCGGTGAGAGCACTGTGCTAATCCACCGCGTATTCCTTTTTCTATCATCTTATAAATGTCTAAATCATGAATCAATTCTAGTTGAACACCTGTGTAAAGGAGCATAGCGTCCCAACTTAAACCAGGTGAACTTACATAGTATGCAGGATCGAGATTATAATGCTGAAGACATATTTTCCTGAAATTTTCAAATATATCGCATAGTAATAATACGTCGCACTTTACATATAAATCGGTATATTCACGAAGACTACTAATTTTAAAGTAATTCCAAACGGTTTGCGCGTGTTCATACTCGCTATCAGTTATATGCCTCATTTGCAAACTGTTGTAAAAACAATGTTTTGGAGGGAGTTCTGTCTCATCATATTTACGCCATGAATCAATATATTCATATGGATATATACCTTTCCTTCGTATTAATTCGAATTTTGCGTCGTCAGGAAAATATGATCTCAAATTTAAAAAATTACTGTCTGTTAAACTTTTACTTAGATTATCAAGACTTGTGCTAAGGAACTGGAATGAATCTATGAATTTAATTTGCAAAGGTTTCTTACACCCAGTTTTAATGATTTTTGTAATGGATAAATATTTTTCTTTTGTTTTTGGAATTATTTTTAATTCACCATCATATTTTGACAATTCCTTGATAAAAATATGGGAATCATAGCCAGATAAATTATGAAATATGACAGGTATGAATGGACAGACTTTATAAATTAAATTACAGTGTGAATGAGCTGCACCTCTATATTCTGATGTAATATGATCATGATCGTGCACTTTGTCATCAAATAATAAATTTTTACAAATATGACATGTACTTGCATTACGATAATTATTCATTTGTTCTGGAGTCATTGGTTTCATAACATTTTCAGTCTTCAAAATTTCATGTGTTGATTTTGTTTCTTCAATTAATTTCTTAACAAACACTTGTACACAGTCTGTTCCTTGATAAGTAACTAATTTATTTAAGCTACTGTCATGTGAACAACACACGTAATATGCAAAACATGAAGGCTGGTGCAATTTATTTTTTATAGTATTTTTATTAGTATTTTCTTCATTAAAATTGCTTAATAGACTTTCAAAATCCGCGTATATAACAAAGTTGATTTTTTGTTGTCTCTCAAAATGTTTAAACTGTAACGTGCTGTTTTTATCTGGTAATAATGTTAAAATTTTAGAACAGGCATGAGAGTGGAATTTCATTTCACTAGTAAAAAATTGCAAACATATCTCACATAAATACATTCGACCTTTATGGCTGGAAACCTGACGTCTCACTAAGCGCAAAAGATCCTTTATCAAACAATAATGAGCTCTATTTTTTTTCTCGAAATATAATAAATTAATATGTTTATCTTTCTTACAATTTGTCACATAAAGAGGGCCAGTTACAGTGTAATCTTTATCCAATCCATAAATATTGATACTTAGATCACTGTTATTCTTTTCAAACAACCTGATGTCTTTAACGGTTGGCGGGAATGTCATCCCTTTCATATTAAATATCGTACTAAAATCTGGGTATGAGCTTGGCCTACAGACATTATTTTTAGCAGGAAATAATGCTGCTAAGATGCTCCATAAAAAACAATATTCATCGTTATTATTAATATTTATACAGCTTTTTGTATTTTTAATAACATATGGTAGTTCTATGTAAGAACCACCTCGCATGGGAGAATACTTATTTATATTTATTTCTAAATGACTTAGTGACGTGAATGACCATCCAGATTCACAATGCTCAAATTCAGTTAATTTTATCTTAAAAGTCTCTCTTAAATTTAAGTAAATATCGTTCAAATCAGTACTTTTATATATAACTTCATATTTTGTATTAAATGACTTCAGCTGCTGCTCACCTGATTTAGGTAAATCAAAGTAAGCAAACAGCTCAAAGTTAACTTTAATACATTTGTGTTTTAATAATGATAACTCAATTAGTTTATAAACATCGTCTCGCTTACCATCCAAGAACGTCTCTAATAGTAGGTACTCGTCTTCTATGGATGGGTTTAAGCGATATGTCATTATTCTGTTTTTGAATGCTGTAGCTATTATATCAATATGCTCAAACTTTGATTTTATCAAACAATTCGATTTATGGATATTAGTTCGTTTATGATATCTGTATTCATGTTTCAGTATTTCAATTTTACATTTATCACAATAAATATAACTTGATGGTGAACCAGAAGAGGGTGATTTCACTGAAAAGAAAATTAATGCATAGTATAAAAATATATTTCATTAAACAAAACTACATTTAAAATTCATATTGGTCTTAAGATATAGTTTATGATTACACATTGGTCTTAGGTTAATTGATAGATATAGTATATGATTATACAGGTCTGATTAATGATTAATAGAAAGTCATTCGATTAAATAGGTACGATGATTAAGTTATATAAAGCCACTTTATTATTGATACGAGCTTATAAATGTGGCTGAACGGTTCTTAAACTCTTTTCTCGTTTCCTTTATAAATGCATTTAAATGCTTCCAGGGCTCGGTGTCTGAATTAGTTTTATTTTTAATAGTTATTACGGAGTGCCGCCATCGATTGACTGGTGGCACCCGTTCGATTTCGTCACAATTATAAATTTTTAACTCAATATAAAAGTTCCCAGTTTTCTCTTCGTCAATCTGTCGTGAGAAACCGTTGGCTAATCTACGCGTCACGTAGGAGTAGATAGGTGCTGGTTTTTTACCGGCGCTGTGATCCTGCTCGTCATCGTCGCTATCCGTGCCGAAGAGATCACGCACCGTAGCTCTCGACTTATAAGCCTTCTTACTAGTGGTAGGCTGGCTGCCCGATGCCTTCTCTGCTATCTTCCGCTTCTTTTTGCCGGCCTTGGCTGGAGCGCCAACTATAGACTCATCTGAAGACGGGAACAACTGGTCAGCCATTTGCTTGGACCTGAAAATAAAGAGAATTTTATTAATTAATTAATGAGTAACAGTCATTTATCAATAGATGAATAATTAAAAAGATCACTTCATTGCTTTATTCGATTGACTTATTATTTTATATTACTCATATGATGAATAATAGAATAGTAGAATAATTGAATATCGGAATGATCGAATAGAAGTATGATTGAATATAAGAATGATTTAATAGTAGAATGATTGAATAATAAAATAACGGTGTGTTCACAGATGAATAAACTTATGTAATCCAAAGTCACTTACATCTTATAGAAGATCTGCTAATGCTTGTAGGTACTGTCGATATGCTAATATGTAGATGATACCACTAGCTCTTAAAGAAGTGTTTTGCGCTCGAACTTCAGCTGCTAGACTCTTAAATAGTGATAAATCGACGTCATATTATCCCAAATATGGAAAAGGGCACGCGTTGTCAAAATGCTGTATCAGTTGACTGTATCCAAATACGATAGTTTACATTGTCTTCAATATTGTAATACTACGCTAATACAACACAAAATAGTTAAGTACAGAAGGCTGGCTCCCTCAGTGAGTGATAATGTACTCGTAGACGTGAACCGAGGGCCCTCGCTCGCGGCTAGCTGCTATCGATCGATACGACTGACATTCGCGGTTCAACCGACTTGATCCGAAATCATCGTGTCTCGTGAGTAGGTACGCATCTATATGGGCGTGCATTATCGCTCTTTGTATGGAGCTGGCCTTCTGTACCTATCTATTTTGTGATTACAATTAGTTTAGCTTACTTTAATATTTTTTACCCGATTGTCAAGGAAAAGACGGTTATGTTTTTATCAACTATTATTTTAAGAGAATGTGTCTCTAGCCGCTATTGTTGTGACTCAAGATCTACTGTTAAATAATCTATTTATTAAACAGTTTTATAATCTTGCTGTAATAATAAAATCAATATTTACAGTATAAAAACCATTTTGTATCGGGATAGCTACCCGTAATTAATTTTATTACTTTTTATAAAACTTATGTTCAATTCCAGCTTCCAGCATACATATATACCTACCTACGTTACTATAAAAATAAACTAATAGATAACTAATAAAACATAGCCTTTCTTTGGTGATTAAAAATATAAGTTTGAATAACGACATAATAATAGTAGCCAAAACCAGGCGTAGCAATAGTATATCGATCTGCTATTTTGTTTTGATCTGTCTCCATATAAAGTCTTACAGCTTACTTTGCAAAAACCATTATCAATGATATACTACTTACATGCGATGATTTTGTCTGTCGAATCTTCTCAATAAAATGTATGAAAAAATTACTGTGAACAAACGTACAGTAGTATTTATTTCATCATATAAATTTATGGTAAACAATAAAATGTTTGGCGTCATGGTGTCTTAGGGTTTCAATTTCACCATTCCATTTTTGTCTGGGATATCAACATCTAACAAAAACCTACGACTTTGAACTCTATTGAATTAAATTAAATTATATATAAATGACAAAAAAGACCTTAAAATCGATCATTAAATTTCTGCACCTGAGTCTTGACTGGGTAGAAATTTATTATCGCGTAATGTCGGTAAGTGTTATTAATATTTTCTGTAACAGTATTTATCTTACAATTAAAATATTTACATCAGTCAGTATTTATTTTAACATAACGCTTAGTTGCCGTGTTTTTATTGAGATTTGAGACTTATTTATAGCAGTTGATATTTGTATTTTTTTTTTCAGGACTCTGAAGATCTTTTCAATTTTGTACCTATGAATCAACCAGCAGTTCAACAAATACCTGCACAGAAAACACTGGGTCTTGCTCGTAAGAGACCAAAAACAGATCAAACGTTCTTTCAATATATAAAGAAACCTGTCACTCGCGGGGCAAAAATAATCAAGATTGAAATTTACGATACGGACAGTTTCCCGAAATCCGGACAGCCGATGTGTAATTGTGAAGCTGATGTGTGTGTTCAGCATGTTGTAAAAACCATATTATTTGATGATATATATTCCAGCACGAGAGAATTAATAGCCAGAATTCAGGAGGACATCGACCCAAAAGCATAGACCGTTCTGCAAAATATGTGTACCTAAGTGGCTAAGTGTATGTAGTAATAAATATGTGTCGACAAGTTTAAAATGTTATAATTAAAATATTATTTTTAAAATAAAATGATTACTTACTAATTCATTTATTTCATTCATTTTCATTTCTAACCCATAAAATATAAACTTTAGCACAAGTAGAAAGCCACTGCGCTTTATAAGACAGCGGTGGACAACATACGAGCGCATTCCATAATCAATAATCTGTCGTGTCGGATTCAGTAGGCACTGCACTTACTTACTGGTACCTAATTATACACACTTGAATTGTGGAATGATGACTACTGAGCATCAGGTCTTGAGTTCGATCCCATTTTTTAAGATTCGATCACAAACTGGGGGGTGCGAAATGACCACACTATGAATGAATGATTGTTGAAATTGGGTGTTTCTGGATCTCATCTGATCCAAAAACTGCAAAGTGATTTTGATGAAATCATAAGTGAAATTGAGTATTTAGTTACTAAAATAGTTAAAAAGTTAAGTTCAACTCCATATAATTGATATTAAAAATATAATCGTTATAAATATTATTTAGCTTTTTATTTCTAAATCATAAAATGTTAATAACCACTGCACTGTATACAATATAAGGCAGCGTGATGGACAATAGCGAGCGCATTCCACTTTCGTTAGGCTGTGGTGTCGAATAGACTATACCGAATGTCGCTCGAATTTCATGTGCGTGTCTTAGAATTGTTGAATGAATGTAATTTTAACGAGGAAAAATTAGAATACAAATAATTATGAATGTTGAGTTGATTTGAATGATTGGAATATTAGAATACTAGAATGATGAAATAGTGTAAATTGGCTGTTTCTGGATTTCAATAACTGAATGGTTGAAATATTGGAATAATGATGGTTGAAATTGGGTGTTTCTGGATCTTCTGATCCAGAAACCCCAATTTCAACCTACTGGTTATCTCGCTGAAATACCGATTCCGTGGGAATTCCGGTATTAAAGAAGCCTATGGAGTATTCCAGAATGTGAACTATCTACGAATCAAATTTCATTGAGATCTGTTCAGTAGTTGTTGCTCTAAAGAGTAACAAACATCCACACAACTATCCTCACAAACTCGCATTTATAATATTAGTAAGAGATCTATCTATAGGAGCATATATGCATCACATCTTTTTTTATTTTTTATTGTGTTCTTTTATACACCGCATATACAATATGACAGCCGTGTCATACCCTAAATCTAGTTAAATACATTCTAAGTTAATCTACGTTTTACATTTTCAAAAGAACTTGAACACTCTTTGCAACATCACAATTGGGAGACAGAAGTCTCTGGAATGAGCTTAGATCAAGTCTGATCATATTCAAGCCTCCAAAGGGATAATTTCTGTATGAATCAAATCGAACACATTCCGTCAAAATGTGATGTAGATCTACCATAATTTCTATACCGCACAATTAGGCGAGTTTGGTTTTTATCATAAGGACTGCAAACTTGTTGCATGGAATGTGTCCAGATCTGAGCCTATGGGCGGTTACTACTAATTTCTTACTTAAATTACTATTTATAAACATGCATTAACTTATAGTGAATGGTCACTATCAATATTAAATTATGTTTATTTCTTATAGGATATGGTGGCCGCAACCCCGGCAGGCAACGGCTGACACTCTTTGAGGTGCGCGTGGAACACGACGTGCCATCTACATGGGTCTGGTTTCTGTCAGGCGGCGAGCTGAGTTCGCTACCTTGCTCACAAGATTGAATGATGCACCATCATTTCCATAACTTATTTAGATCATAAAAAACGCTGTAAAATAATATAAAGCCCTCAATAAATCTCACAGGTTCCGTCTTTCGAATCAAATATTCTAGAATATATCGCAACTACTTCCAGTAGGACATGATATTCGTGTAAAAGACGGTTACGATGTACAATCAGATGATCACAGCACGATCAAAGTGCACGTGAAGGCTATGTTCGGCAATAGGATGCCTACTTAGCTAGTCTATGCATGTGTGTGTCTTTACAGTTTCAAAGCAAGGGGGTGAAGGAATCCTTCGAGGTTCTATCAGTTACAATGAATGCGTGAGAACTTTTGATGTACATCGCTATTAGGCGTCAAAACCGCTTAGAGATATTTAAGAAAATAACAAAATGCAACTCTTTACTTTGCCAATGCATATACATACATATACAAATGCATATATATATATGTAGGTAACAAAGGTTCTTTCTTGTATAATATTTTTTTCTAGTATGCAAAATAAACATAGATAGATAGATAGATAGATAGACAGATAGATATACTCTTTATTGTACACCGGGCGTGTTACAATGGGCGGTCTCATCGCTAAAAGAGATCTTATACAAACAACCTTTGGATGGATTTGACTCAGCAGGAGAAAAAAATACGCGGGTAGTCTATAGTGTCTTATTTACTTATATACAATACATGGGTAATAACCTGCATACACAATACAAACATAATTATATATATGTCGGAGTTGGTTGTCAATTACAATTAGTTATAGTATATAATTATTACAACAAGTAAACACGTGACGCACTTCCTCGCGCCAATGGACAGAGTTGGAGGGAATTCAATGTGCAGGTATCGTCTTATAAAAGACCGTGCACTTGGTAAGCTCAGCCCCCGCCCGATCACTATGTTCGGCAAGCCAATCCCTTGGGAGAAGCGAGCCAAATACTTAGGTGTGATCCTCGACCAGTTCCTTAACTTCAGTGAGCACATAAAGTCGGTTCGCTCGCGAGCAGCTTTCGCTCTCGGTAGGCTCCACGCCTTGCTGAATAAACACAGTAAGCTCTCCCTTAGATGTAAAATTCGAATCTACACGACATGCATACGTCCTATCATGACGTATGCCTGTCCGGTGTTTGCTCATGCCAGTCCCAATCAGATCCATAGGATGCAAGTCATTCAGAACCGTTTTCTCCGAAAGGCCACGGGCGCGCCCTGGTACTGTAGGAATGAGGATCTCCACGTAGACCTCAAACTCCCGACCATAAAGCAAGTGTTGAAACGCATGTCAGTGCGTTACTTCACCTCTGCTGATACCCACACTAACCCCCTGATCGTATCGGCCGCCCGATACAGACCCTCCAAGATTTCTCGGGTTCGTCGCCCGCGTAACGTCCTAGACGAGCCTGACGACCCCACCACCATCCGACAAGAGAGCAGTAGGGAAACCAGCACCACAAATACAAAACGCGTTCCTTATTCCGGCCTCGCCGACGAGGCCCATCGCGACATCCGCGTACTTGTAATGAAAATCCTCCCCGACCTTTGCCAAACGAGCCAGCCCGCGATGCTGAGCCAGTAGCAATAAATACTCCCGTAAATAATATGACCCAGCCTGTCCCTTTGCTGCCCTCCCAAAATGACCCCGCTATGCCGAGGCCCGTACTCCACAGGGAGTGCCCTTAGCGTGCGGTCATTAGTTTTTAAGTATATTCTAGTATGTAAGCCCTGGCTGGGGGCCTTTAATTCATTAGAGGTCACCACAGGACAGACCGGTTAAGTAGTACATTAGCCGTATAGAGCTAAACTACGAGTGGCCCTACCTAAAAAAAAAAAAAAAATAAGCTCAGCAGTCTGTCTTCGGATCTGACTCAAGAAAGAGCTTTCCTGCTCCCGACAAAACTGTCGGTTTATTTGGTACAGCGCTGCTGTATATTTACAATAGCTGTATAACCCTGCTAATAGCAAGCAAGCGGATACACTTTGTAATTGGGTGGTTTGACCACTATACGAACTGTGACCTTGAGAGTATTCTTTGTAATTGGGTGGCTTGGCCACTATACGAACTGTGACCTTAAAAGGGTCTGTTCGCCTAACTATATTCTTTCTTTGTAATTTGCTTTATCTTTTACCTAGATTGTATGGACTTTAAAAGAGACGTTGACCTCTGAGTTTGTTTCAGTGTTTCTTCTCAGAGTAGTCAGTTAGGAAACACTGGCCTCATCTAGTTTGCAAAATAAACATCATTATTTCATTATTAGTAAACTCAGTAAATAAATATCAGATTTTGCTTAAACCAACTTGTTTATCTTAAATGGGGACTCCAAACCCTTCATGCTGTACCGCTCGGCACTCCTCCTGATCCTACATATACATAAAAAAAGCTGGGATATACAACGTGTAACGGAAACCCCATATCTATCCAAAAGGACTGAAGACAACATCTGCTATGGAGTCTCTATGCAAAGTTTCAGCTCAAAATATGTGACTCACAGAATTGACCCCAAATTGTTGATTTCGTATATTTCTTGAATACCAATAATAACAAACGTGTCACATCACTATGACGGTCATCACTTTCCACGGCACTTGTCAATAAAACGATAATTCTCTTCATTATTCTTAATTTGAAAAATTCGGTCTCTGGTATCAATATATTGAAATTTCTAATATGCTCCACACATGTACACATAGGATTAGAAAACCCTTGCCATATCATCCAAATCATCCAAAGAAGCCGTGCACTTGGTATGTATATACCCTTTAAATTACACGTTGTATAAAAAATGGTAACAAATTAAATAGAGAGATAGAGATCTTTTACCATGTGAAAGATTTGTGTTATGTTACTAAGAAGATATTCAATATTAAAAAAAGAGATAAATTAGTTGTCTTAAAGTGCTCCAGACATACTGATGTAGAATGTCAGGCAATATAGATATCGTATTGTGCCTCAAAAAGTTAACAGCATTGACGTGGACCGATAAGGCCATTGCCTGCCTTGTTTGCGGGATAGTTCTAGCGAGATACTGTGGCCCCGGAATGTAAGGGAAATTTAAGGAACCGGGTAGGTTTTTAGTCAGTAGAAGTCTGATATTATCTGACGTTACATTATTTTCCTACCGAAAAAAAAGATATCGTATCTCTAATATATCTTTCAGCCGAAAGTCGTCCACTGCTAGAGACCTAGGCCTACGTGTGGTCATGCGATCCAGCTATTCCCGTATTTTCCTTAATTTCCCATATTTTCCTTAACTAAGCCATCGGTCTACCTTGAGGGAGGCTTTCCGATACTGTGTCTTTCGTTACACGATCGCCATTTTATTTTTGTGTAACTATCTGTGCCATCGTAGCTCCCTAACGAGGGAACCGATTTGAGTATGGTTTTATTTAATCATATTTCTTCGCTATGCTCGATGATAATCGGATCAGCTGTTCAAAAGTCATATAGAACAAGTAACCTAACAAAGTTAATGAATCTGAATGTTATATTAGAAGAAAAAGTTTATGAAAATTGGTCAAGTCGTTTAAAATTTGGACTCATTTATCTGTAACGGAGTAGGTATTTAATGGATCTTTGCTTCTGTAAAGTATCAACACGAGATTCACTTGAAAATTGGAGATAGCTGGTTTTTGTCTATTGAAATAAGCTTGTATTTCAGAGAGATCAAAGAGCATAGAACATTCGAAATAACAGAAATCCTTGAAGATGGTTAAAATTCATTAAAGACAACTTTATCCGTATGAGTTATGACGTGCCAATCCTCCCAAAAACTTTACTAAAGTAATATCAGTATATCATTCAGCCGGACTCAATAGGGTCAATAATGGGCCGATATTACTCACAATAAGCCGAGAAATTGAACTACCTTTTTCGAATAAATGTCAAATATCTAGTTTAAGTTAAATAAACAACGCACCCAGAAATCTTGAGTATGAGCTGAAGTTAAATAGTAGACGTGGAATGGTAGCCATAAGGACAAAATATCGAAAAAATTGAATAGTTCTAATAACGTGAATACTTGTTGCGTATAGTTAGAAAAAAGAAAGTACTGTATAATTAATACTTAGTTAAATACATGTATGTCATATCTATTCAAATGACAGCTTTGCCGAAATAATCATTTGTTTTGTTCGAACTGTTCGAAGGATCAAGATATATTAAACCATTACTACAGCAAACAAGTTGGTTTTCAGTCTCAATGTAACTCAGTATCAGTATTTTATATGGAAATACCGCCTATTATCATAACACGATTCCTCTTGGTAAGACAAGTCTCGTTTTCAGACTTTTAGCTACCAGTACATACCGAATACTGGAGCTACAAAATGAAAGGAAATATGCATATTTTTACATTAATATTTATTGCATAAACTAATTTGTTTTCAAATAATGATATACATATGTATATAGAAATTCA
This sequence comes from Tholera decimalis, assembly GCA_943138885.2. Taxonomy (NCBI): domain Eukaryota; kingdom Metazoa; phylum Arthropoda; class Insecta; order Lepidoptera; family Noctuidae; genus Tholera; species Tholera decimalis. Next base: position 31,835,612 of record OW964555.2, read on the forward strand.
ATGTCAAATATCTTCCAATTATAGCCACATATGTTAAGAAAATATTTGTATCCTCCGGCTAAAAAACCATCAAAAATGTTACACCAATCTCATAATTTTGTGAGGCATCAAATTGAACAAAAATGTGCCATTCTCGACTATTTGGAATGTAAGAGGTCGATTTTATGGCATCTTTAAATGCTTTCTGACCGTCGTTTTCTTTTTCAATCTTAAAAACTAGCCCCAAAGGTCAAAAGGCCACCTGCGACCTTTGATCCAATCAAAACGTTCTAACGCTATGTCAGACCCTCTAGCTTCCAATTAATTATTTAACAGGTTTTGACACAGACTTGTATTTCGATTGGACCTTTATTAATTGAATGAGACACTATTTCAATGACTGATTTTAATTTAGTTGTGATAGGTTTCAGTATTGTAATTTGAAACAATGTCAATACTCATTCATAGTTTGTTCATCATTATTTCAACGTTCTCTGTTTCTACTTTAAGCACATCATATCATAGTATGATGAGGCTAGTGACAATGTGTAAGCCAGATAGAAATACCAAATTCACTATCAATTGAAAAATCACACTCTTTGTTTCTTAATGTCTGAAGCAGTTTTATTTACAATGATACAATTATACCTTTCGGTGAGTAATAGTGGCTCAGTGGTTACAGGCACGGCTTTCGAAGTGTAAGGTCGTGAGCTCAAACCCAGGAAAATACGTTACTTTATTTAGCTATCTTCTTCCCCGCGGCACTCAAAACGGTGATGGAAAACGTCGTAAGGTAATCGACATATCCTCGGACCGAAAAATTCGGAAACATGCAACATATATGAAGTTGGCCTGCTTGGTGGATTACGGTCCATTCCCTCTCTCCTCTCCGGGCAGGAGGTCTATATCCAAGCAGGAGGTACGTTATAGGCTTTTTATGTTTTTGTAATGTAAACCAGTTGGTATATATTTAAACTATACTAACCCCCGACTTCGACCGCAACATTTTTCGTACATTTTGCGTTGATTTTTGTAAACCAGAAAATTCCCAGTATTTCTACCTATTGAGATGGAGTATATATTCAAACAAAATTGAGGCCATATTAGTCAGCGGTTTGTGGCAAGCCCAAGTGCTGGCTCATTACACTTGTTACTATTGATAGATCATATTTGTTCAAGTGGTTTGCGGTTGTAATAATTTCACGGAACATCACACCTGTGTATCGCCAATAGGCGGACAGAGGAGTATAGTATGTATCTTCATCATTTGAGAATCTTATATCATAGAGCCTTCTCGAATTCAGCCTTGTGCATGGAACTAAATGATTCTTAAGGAAATAGATACATAATATTCAATATTTATTTAGAACCTATAGGTGTGACCGCGACTTCGTTTTCATAAAAGTTCTTCCCGCGTTATACAAAGTATGCCTAGATGTCAACTGTTAAGTTCTTCTAGAATGAAGTGTTCACCTCCTATTCTAAATGGACAGACTTTACCGTTTTCTTCAGAGGCAAATATGATAGATGTGAGTGAAGCAAGCACCATAAGGATGACTAGATCCAGCTAAGATCACTTTCCACGGCAATGTTTTGTGATAAGTATGAGATAGCCTTTTACACGGGTGTACATATGAATGCATAATAACAATACACACGTCTATATGTGATTTAGGTTTAAAGAATCTTTATTTCTAAAAAAAAACAAACATTGTACAGTTCACTTATATGAGATTTGATGTTTTAACAATAATTTCATCGTCCTCTAATGACGCAGCATGCAATAGTAATAATGAATCTTTATTTCTCAAAAAAAAAACAAACATTGTACAGTTCACTTATATGAGATTTGATGTTTTAACAATAATTTCATCGTCCTCTAATGACGCAGCATGCAATAGTAATAATAAAAAAGTACATTAAATTTACGTTTAAACATAAGATGGAGAAAAAACAATTGTAAAACATTAGAAGGGTAGGTCTATCTAAGGTTTGAGCTCATAGCTGGCCAGTTAGAAACCAAGTACCCTCATAACTACGTTCTAACTATTTAAAACGTCAGGCCAAATGTGTCATGTTTGTGTGCGTAAACCAGTATTGTCTCGGAGATCAGCAACCATTTATTTTTCTCATGTGTTTTATTTATGTTAATTTAGTGTAGATAAAATACATATTATATAAAATAAGTATGCAGTAACTACAATGTAAACAAATAAATATAAGTTTATTGATCCACAATACAGTCAGCACACGCACGTTCTCCCAAATAATTACATACAATATTATACTTGTATAATTACATTCATGAGGTGTATATAATTATGTAATGTTAATACATGTATAGTTAATAATGAATGTATTCTTTATCATTTATATACATGTATATATACAAATATATTTATATATATAAGTAAGTGTATGTATTCATTGGGTATGTAATATAATATAATTCTTTAGTTTTCTTTTGTAAATTTCAATACTTTTGCATTCTTTGATTTCATTTGGCAATTTATTGTATAATTGGACACCTTCATATAGAAAGTTCTTTTTACCATATTTTACTGTCCTAGGAAAACGCAGAACGAAGTCATTTCTGTTTCTTAGGTTATGTGTATATATTTTTTTTGTTAGTTTAATATTGCTTTGTGTACTTTCATCCAATATTTTTTTTCACTAATATACATATATAGTAATTATATAGCTGTAATAAATTGAAAAGTTTAGTTTTTTCATATATTTGTTTGGTAGGTGTTAAAAAGTCATAACAGTATAATCGTTTTATTATTTTATTTTGGGTCCTCTGTAAGTAGTTGAGGTTAGTTTTAGATGCCGATCCCCATATCTCAATAAGATATTCAAGATTAGCTTTTACTAATGAATTGTAGATGGTGCGTTTAATCTTAGGAGGTAAGCAGTTTCCCATTTTGCGAAGAGCTCCAGAAAGTGATATAAGTTTGGCTCTAACATGATCGATATGAGGTTTCCAGGACAGTTTGTCATCTAACAGTAGGCCGAGATATTTTTCTATGCTAGACTGTTTAATATTTAGACTATTAACGATCAATGGTGCGTGAGTTGGTATCCTTTTATTTTTGGCCGCAAATATCATGTAGGAAGTTTTTGAAGTATAATGGTAAGCAAGTTGTGTAGAAACCATTCATTAATTATGTGTAAATCATTTTGTGCTTCACTAATGATATCGTGTATGGATGGCCCGAAGTAGAAAAGACAAGTATCATCTGCATACAATGTTAGATACCCTGTCAGCCCTATTTGATTTATGTTGTTTACATAAATAAGGAATAACGGAGGTCCCAGAATAGATCCTTGTGGAACGCCATATACAATTTTTTGCGGAGTACTCTCGTAATTACCAATTTTAACAATTTGGTACCTGTTTGATAGATAAGATTCAAATAACTTGTATGCCGCTCCAGTGATACCTAAGTTAGAAAGTTTTTGTAAGAGCTTTAAATGGGAAACCGTATCAAATGCCTTTGTTAAATCAATAAAAATGCCTAAGCCTATATTTTTGTTATCTATATTTGTTTTTATAGTTGTTATTAAGTCGATTGTTGCTGATAGGGTATTCGATTGCGAACTAAAGCCATATTGTTGTTTTATCAAAAAGTTTTTCTCGTTTAGGTAATCAATTAAGCGGTTGTAAATAATTTTTTCAAAGATTTTAGATATCACTGGAAGCACAGAAATTGGCCTGTAGTTACTGGGGTCTGTTTTTGTGCCTGATTTGAAGATAGGAGATACTTTCGCCAACTTTAGGCTATCAGGGAATACACCATGATCGAGACATTTATTAATGCAACTAACCAGTGGTATAATTATAGCACTTTTTATACATTTTAGTGTTTTTGTGCTTATTCCATCTACGCCTGTACTGGTATCAATATCCATGTTTTCGATAATTTTATCTACTTCGTCAACTGAGCAAGGTTTTAATTGAGTAAGTGTTTTTGTGTGCTTGTGTCCGTCTGTGTACATTAGTGTGTTACCTGAGTTTAAGTGATATTCCAATGGTATTCCATTGGCCAGCTCTGAACCAATAGTAGCAAAATAAACATTGAATATATTACAGATTTCTTCACCATCTGTTACATTTTGCGAATTAATTATGAGTTTAGGAGATGACGTATTCATTTTGGTCGTATTCATTGTTAGAAAATTAATAGTTTTCCACATCTTCTTGGGATTTTTACAATTTTGAAATTTGTTGTAGTAATAACTGGTTTTACAATTATTTATTTTCTTCCATACATTATTACGTTCCGCTAAGAACTTTGTCTTCACATCTATATTTGCTTCACCATCCTTTAACCGTTTCCATGAGGTGTTTCTGCTTTCTATCATCTGCATAACTTCTTTGTTTATCCAGTCATCCTTTGGTACTTACCAAAGGATGACTGGATAAACAAAGAAGTAGAAGAATTTATTAAGTCACACATACTACAAAACAAGAAGCAAAAAACTAAAATAATGAAAGTTCATTCAAAATAATGAACTTTCATTATTTTAGTTTTTTGCTTCTTGTTTTGTAGTATGTGTGACTTAATAAATTCTTCTAGATATTTGTAATCTTCATTCTTGCTTATGTATCCAGCTTCACTTATACTTTTATATAAATTTTGAAAATCTATCGCTTCATATTGAACCTTTTCTTTAGTTTTTGGCTTGTTTTTGAACATTTCTAAATAAATTTGTTTGGTCGGACATGGCCGACTCTAGAATGACAAAATGGAAGGATTGTTTCTGAAGGTCCGTTGCAACATGATCTAAAATGGTGTTTGTTGTCTGAGTCTGTCTCGTTGAGTAATCCTTATCTATTTTATTTAAGATGTCGTAGCCACTTTCTTCGAGTTCTGATAAGTATTGAATGACATATGTGTTCTTCGAATCCAGTAGGTCTAGGTTGAAGTCACCAAACACTATCGATCTCTTTCTAGCTTCCAGTTGCAAGGTATATTTTTCGAAGAAATCTTTTATGTTAGTGTTCCCTGGTTTGTATATACCACCGACATGCAGTGCATATTTAGGAAGATATATCCATAGGTAGTGGTTGTTATCTTTATAGGTGTTTAATAATTTAATGATGAGGTTCTATGCTTGACATTTACATTTGGTCGTTTTAAAAAACAAATAAAATATAAAAATAAATTAATAATTCATTACGTATGTAGATAAAGGTATGACTATTATTATATTGAAAGTATGTTCAAGAGTCGATCACATATTAAAGAGCATTGTCACGGTAAGTTAACTCGTATCAAAATGAAGCTGCACCTGTATCTGAACTCTCTCTCTCTCTTTCTCTCTCTCTTGTCTCTGAACAAAATGGTAAACTCTGAATATTCAGAAAGCCTTATTACAGAAGGCCAAACTAGTGATAAAACATGAAATGATTCGGCTTTTTATATTTTGACGCGGGTAATTTGGTAACATAATAAACGGGAACTTACTGAGACATGGATTTTAAGAAAAAGTGTGAAAATGAAGATAGACGCTCTAGATATATGAACTCGTTTATCAGTTCTTAAATATTTCTTTATTATCAATTGTTTACAAAATACATTTTATATACTTTATTTTACGCGTCCTAATATTCAAAAGATAAAAAAAAATAATTATGCAATAATTCAAGATTTGTATCCCACGTGGAGGCAGCCTGCTGTTGGTCCATGGTTTCGATGCTGGTTCTGAAGAAAAACAAATAGAACAAAAGCGTACCCGTATGGTATGACGTCGCATCGTTCGTAATTTCGAACTAGACTTGTGTATAAGTAAATCTCAATTTAGTTCGACTTGTAGTTGTAAACTACAATTAAACTGTAGACAGAATCCACTGAATTTGCAATATATTTCCTATTTTGAGAATTCAATGTGAAAAATGTTATTTCACAATAACATCGCAATCAGTTCAGTGAACTACTTCGATGAAGGATGATCAAAAATCTACTTTTCCTAGTAAACAAATATCGTTCGTTGTAACGTAAGCTTTTAAATTCATCGAATGCGTAGTTTCACGTTTCAAGCTATTACCAATACGCACAAGACAGTCATACTCGTTCCAATTATTTAAAAATTTTAGTGCAGTCATCTTGTGAAAAGTTAAATAATCAATCCGCGAAAAATAATACAACTGACGATAATCCTATTGGTCACCATAGATGACATATTTATTTCTCTAGGTACCCATATTATTCGTTTCCGCCGGTTGATCGGTGCAAACAGCAAAAGACGGTATTTATCAAAGGGAACGAAGTTGAACGAACGACTTGAGGAATCTAACTGGCGACCACGTATCGACACACACATGATTGCGATGAACTATGCACAATATTTTATAACGATTTAATACGAACTGAAAAAATACTAATTTCACGGCCGACACTATCCTAGCGATGCTTTTGAATATCACTCCACATACCACAATCGCGTTTCGAACTATCACACATTGATGTTCCCTGCTAATTTTAAATAAAGGAAAATAACAAAGTAAAATTTGTGGGTAGAGAAGTATTTGTATATTTCGTGCCTTTGATGTTTATACGTAATTTAGTGGGCAATTTAAGTTCTTTATCCCACTTCTGATGTTAGGAATCAGAAGTGGAAATGTTTTAAAAAAAAAAACAATACGATACGCAACACAGATAATACAACTCTTTGTTTTAAATTAAGGAACAAAATACGAATCACTGGATCTAACCACAAATCGTTACTTATACAATTTAACACATAAATATTCATAAAGTTAAATAGTAGGTACACAAATGGCTCAATTTAGGAAATTATAAGTCTTACGGCCCTTCGACGATGCTTCCAGCGCGAGCGACAACCAGCAACTGCCCGAGAAATGGCACGCGCGCCGCTTTTATAGGTTCTAAAAAGTCGTTATTCCTTCGTTCCTAACAATATACATCTAAAAATAAACTAAAATATGGCGTCCAGAAATTCGTACGCATCGCTGTCCAGTGGTAATGTGCCCAAAAGACTGGCGGCATTGCCACGCTGTATGGCAATGCTTAACCGCTGTCCAAGGTAAAAGCCAGCCTTTGGGTCACGCAAAGTATCAACTATGCGCTTGGATAGTTGTTTAAATAATTTGAGAGCACTCGGACCCCACGATCCCAAGGTCTCCACCCCAAACGGCTCGAAAATATAACCTCCAACAAGGTTATTATATTTCCGCCGCTTGAGGTTCTCAGCGGCTGCAGCGGCAGCGCCAGCATAGCAAGACGAGCTAGGAAGATGGGATGGTGCAAGAATATCGACACAAATTGCATCCCACACTAAAGCCCTACCCATCGTCCAAGGAAATAAAGACATGCCGTCCGGTCTTTTGCCATCGTCGCATGCCAGGCCATTGGGTTCTAATACAGCCAGAACGCCGAGGGTGACAAGAGCTCGTCGGATAATATCGTTAATATTCGCGTGCCGTGCTATGCGACCCGCGCTATGGCCACATGAAAGGCCGTGGTGACCGAGGCTGTTGACAACTTTGCCACAGTGGCAGCGATGAGCAGAACAACAGGGAGCACCTAATCGAAGGGAAACAGTGAGGCGGAAAGTAGTATCATCGAACAAGGTGCCTATGTTCGACGACGGTAATGCATGAAGTCAGAGACCCGACTCCCATTCACTCACAGCCAGCAAGCGCGCACGCTCTGCAGCCGAAGCAGATGTGGCAATAAGGCCACTCTTAACTGTTTTACAGAGCAGCTCATCCCACCGCCCCTGAGATGATGGGTTGTCGGGTGGATTTAGATTCGGGCAAGCGATCCTCCAAGTGTCCATAGCCTCGGTGAAGCACGGCACATTGAAATCAACCAGTGACGGAGCTAGAATATTCCTGATTAATTTCTCAGTACCGTGGACCGAAGATAGAAAAGCTGGGAGACTAATGCTAGAAATTTTGCGGACGCCGAGACCTCCAGATTCATACGAATGGGAAGAGTAGCTTGTGCCCAAGTTCGGTCGTCCATAGCCACATTTAAAATTGCTGTCAGAGAATTTGGTCCATTTTTAGGGTTCCGTAGCCGAATGGCAAAAAACGGAACCCTTATAGTTTCGACATGTCTGTCCGTCTGTCTGTCTGTCTGTGTCCCCCTCCCTCTAACTTCTATAATTATAGAGTGAAAAATCTAAAAAAACTATATACTGTAGATCTTAATGTAATCTTTCAACCAAAATTAGTTTCAATGAGATTGAGTTAGCAGTTTTTGAGATACAGCATATTTTATAAAACCGCAAATATAACTTTGTAATTCATACAAACACTATGAAAAACAAAGTTATTTGGTGTAGTTGTAAAAATTGTAAATAAGCTAGTTTTAAGAAATTTTTAAGTTTTTTTTTTCAAATAAATATATTATATTATATTTATTATAGTTACTATGAAACCCTTCATGGGCGAGTCTGACTCGCACTTGGCCATTTTTTTCCAAAAGGTGAGGATGATGCCAAAGATGCGAAGCACGAAGAAAGTACGTTAATTTAGGTCCAAAACTACAGTAACGAATTAAGAACTGTCCGAAATGTCGTTAAAATTTGGTATTTTTTCCTCAACAAAATCGGGAAAGGAATTCTCAAAAATTGGAGACCCAAGAAGACGAAGAGAACTTTTATCCTCAATTTGGATTTCTGGGGCTAATGCGTGGAATTTTGAAAGTGTCAGTTGTCTGTCAATACTGTCGGATATGAATAGTTCACACTTCGAAAGGTTGAGATCCAATCCTATGGTATGGAGTTGATTTCTTAAAAACTGTACATCATCTAAAACTGTGTCTACATCGCCTCCCAGGGTTCAATCATCGAGATACAAAACATTGAATTTTGAATTTAACTAAATTCAAAATTCAATGTTTTGTCGAATAATTGGGTGAATAGCTAAACTAAAGATCGCTGGCCCGAGGGGATCACCTTATTGACAGCCAACAGCTGATTCCTTAAAAAGGTTTTCCTTATAAAGCAATTTAGTCGGATGTCCGTAACATTGCCAAAGAAAACTAAAAATTTGTGGTACTTCTTTTTTAGTTTCTGCCAACAAAGTGTCCCTATTGACAGAATTAAAAGCATTTTTAATGTCAACCTTCAAGATGACCTCTCCTTTACCAGAATTTAAATAGGTCGACAATGCGTGTACGGCAGCCTCACAACCCCCTTTGGAGCCGTAACCCAGTTGTAGGGGCTGAAATTTGGTCGAAATATCCTCACCATAAAATTTAGAGCAAATCTTGGCTGCCATACGACGGTAAGTAGTTCCCACGGCAATGGGGCGAATGCCACCATCCCTTTTGCGTAGGGCACATAGATTGGCCTCGTACAAAATATCGGTGACGGCTTCATTCACCTGGCCCGAGAGCATAAGGTTAATCAGAGCCGTTAGCTCCTTCAAAAGTAACTCACCAGCCTCCCCAGCGCCTGAGCAGAGTAGGTCCTTCAGGCGCTGTGGACTCAGACCATCGAGGCCGCCAGCAGAGCCGCTTCGAAAGGAACAAACGGCAGTGAGCACCTCTTGACCTGTAACGGTGAGGGTGTTTATTTCCTGATCGGGGGGTCGGGAAAGGAAAGACCATCCGCTGGGGCAGGGTGTTTGCTCTCCAGAGCTGCGAGAGTATCTGGAGAGTACAGGGCCACCACATCGCTACTGAAAAGTATCCTGGCAGTTCCGCTAATGTCACCTTCCCCTAATTTAGTTTCGACTAGATGGGATACACTTCTTGTGGAAGTAACCCTCTGTGTCCATAATTTTACATCCAGATTATGGGCCGAAATATTACAGTTATCTTTAATTTGTGCAGTTAGGGTCTTTTTGGTATTGCAAAAATTCTTTTGAACATGTAAAATTAGAATTTTACATGTTCAAAAGAATTTGGCACGGGAAGGTGAGAAGATGTTCCCAAGCACTTTGGGAGTTCTTCCAAGCGGCAAGGCGAACGCATCCTGCTAGGTTTTGCGCCACTACAGGTCTGGCACCGCGGGGAACTCTCTTTAAAACCGAAACAGAATTTTTAAATTCAGATATTGTTTTCGAAAACGGATCCAAAGTGGAAGAAGTTGGTGTAAGTGTTGAAGAAATGACGGGGATAGAAAAAGATACATTGGGTGGTTTGTGTACTTTCCCAATATGTAATTTCAGACCCCGCTTATCTTTAAAACCATGCCGGGGTGCACAGAGGACACCTCTCTAGGATATTTTGTGATATCAAAGGTTGACCGGCACTATCACTCAACACATCACTGCTGCCCCTCAACATTGGTCTGATTACGTTATAAAAATTATACTTATTAACTAACTCTTAAGTACTAAAATAATTTAAAAAAACCAAGAAAAACACTGAATAGAAAAAAACGTCAATCGTTGACACTTCGCGTCAGAAATTAGCGCAGTCGCGGTGGTGATGGTGACATAGGGCGCCGTGAAGCCAAAGAAGGCATTTCTGCGGCGGCGGCGCCCTGGAACAACATTGCCGGGTACACGCCGCTGGTCACATCTTGGGTATCATCTCATCCATATTGTACAGCGAAAACGTAAGGACGTTTCAAGGAAACAATCAAGGAGGTAGGAAGCAATCAAGGGATTGCTTTCCTTTATTCACGATAAAACCGAGCAACGGGTCGATGTGAGTTTTGGTGTTGAGATGGTCAAGGGCCTAGAAAGTCGCGGTCGCGGGTGGAAAGGACTTCCGAGTAACAATAAAATAATTCAGAAGAGGACCCTCTTTGCCACACCTGACGAATTTTCTTTTTTGAAAGATTGTATTGCTATTGTATTCTATTTTATTTATATTTATTTTATAAAATAAAATAAATGTTCATAATTTATTTGGAGAAACTAGTCTGGTAAGCAACATTGATTTCGATGCGCAAGAATTTGTCATTTTATTGGATAAAGTATAATTCCTAATATTGTGTTTTAATTTAACGACGCAAAGTAAGGAACAATTATAATCGAATTTAGTATTTTTTGTAGAATATGAATAGGTTAATGTGCAGATAACTAGTAAATATATTATTAAATCAATTTCATATACAACGAAAACTAACTAAAAACATTCTTTTAATTCTGTACTGGCCCAAATTTAATAAAATCTATCCCTGTCTTCATGGATACTAGTAATTTATGCACATGAATCAATAAAATATGTCGACGACAGACAGGTGCATCATTGATTTTTGGTATATTTTCCACATTCAGGAAAAACTGACTAAATGTATCCCTTAACAGTTAATTTTCCGTTTTGTGGAAAAAGACCTTTTCGAATTATTATTTTCATAATTCATACGTGAATATTTTGTGACCGATTAATACATACTAGTGGGTAATATTTACTTAAATATAACGTACTTCTGAGTTGCTAAACTTTCAACTGCTGTTATCTCAAAATAATTTTACTAAAATGTTGGTGCATTTAGTAGGTTTTTGCAATTAGGGTACGATTTGGACGTTTTAGAAACGAATAAAATATAAAAATAAATTAATAATTCATTATGTAGATAACGGTATGGCTATTATTATTATAAAAGTATGTTCGAGAGTTGATCACATATCACAAAGCATTGCTGCAGTAAGTTAACTTGTACCAAAATGAGGCTGCATGAGCGTATCTCGCTCGAACAAAATGGTAAAGTCTGAATGTTCAGAAGGCCTTATTCTAGAAGGACAAACCAGTGATACAACATGAAATGATTCGGCTTTTTTTATTGCGACGCGGGTAATTTGGTAACATATTAAACGGGAACAAAAAGACTAAGAAAAAGAAGATAGACGCTCTAGATACATGGAGTCGTTTATCGGTTTTGGAAGATTTCTTTATCATCAATTTACAAAACGCATTTTTGATACTTTATTGTACGCCTCATAGTAATCATAAGTTAAAACTAGATAATAATTATGCAGTCATTCAAGATTTGTTTCCCACGTGGAGGCAGCTGGCGGTCTATGGTTTCGACGCTGGTTCTGTACAAAAACAAATATTATTATTAAAAGGACGAACAAATAACATTAAAACAACAATTTTTTTGCTGTTTTATGCCGATTAGTGGGTATTGCATATGTTCGGATTTTTATTTCTTATTTTCCTCATGATATTTTCCTTTACCGTTTTGAGACCAGTGGCGATGATGAAAATTATTATCATAATCAAATTACTTGCTTGAATTTGTACCCATGATTATGTAAGTCGCGCCTATAGCTACTGAATCACCAGTGCTCCTTGAACTGAAATACGCTACGCACTAAACGCGCGACACAGGCCTCTATTTATGTCAGGGCCTGACATAAATGGAATCCTGTGTCACGACAGTGGAAAAGTTATAAGCTGATTATTTTATATTGATTTCTGTAGTTGTTTGGCTTTTCTTTCATTCTATAAGGTGACCTTCTGAACAGAGATCCCAAAGTGCAATACGGGGAGAGGTCAACGTAGCCGATGCAAGCGCAGCAAGCATTGATGAGATACTGTATCGTGGTACATCTTTCAAGCTGAAATGGGTATAAGCACTTATCACAACAACGCTCGTTATAAACCACTAGTATTTGCCCGCGACTTCGTTCGCGTAGGAGGGTTTTCCCGTATAAATCGTAAATATGTTATTCCAAGGCGTCAATAATTTGGTAAGTAGATTTACCAAATTTCATTCAGATCCGTTCAGTGGTTTTAAACAGTAACGAACATCCATACTTCCATACATCCATCCTCACAAACCTTCGCATTTATCATATTAGTAAGATAAGACATACAAGCGCGTACCAATGCCATCGTTACATGGTGGACATCCCACCCATATGCACTAAACGTGTTGGGAATACTTTCATTGTACGTATGGCCAAGGAGTGGAATTCCCTGCCGGAGTCTATGTTTTCTGATCGCTAACCTGGGAGTCTTTAAGTCAAGAGTGATTAGGTTACTTCTCGGCAAGCGTGCTCCATCTTCGACCAAATCATCACTTACCATAAGGTGAGATGGTGGTCAAACGCGAGCCGATTATAAATTAAAAAAAAAACCTGGGACTGTAAGTATTTAAAAATTCTTACCGTTTTTGGAATTCATGTTTGGAACAATTCGACTGCATCGGCCATTTATTTTTGTTTTACCATATCCACAAATCGATACTCGGTCACTTGAGGCAAACGTGATGGATACAAGTGCAGCAAGAACCACAAAGATTACAAGATACAGTTTCATGTTGAAATGAGTTCACTCAATACGACAATGTGCTGTAGTGTGAGATTAGCTCCTTTATATTCGAATTTAAAATACTACTTTCCATACCTACATAACCACCTAATAATGATCAAGTTCCTTGGCATTTATGTTTCATAGCTATTTATAAACAACTAAACTCTTTTGCAAATAAAACGGGCACCTAAGGAAATTTACGTTCTAAGGTCGATTTGAGTTAATTAAATGAAATTTATTGCTTTGACGTAGTCTGTATACTTATAATCGTGTAAATTAATGCGCGTGAAGTGAATTCGGGCAATTTAAAGAAAAAAAAAACGACGGATTCTTTAAAACCGATGTACACGCCCAAACAATAAGAAGTGGTCGGCAATAAAGGCAAGATTTTTTTTTTACTTTATAATTAAATAAAGTTACATATGTAAAAACCTAATAACGAGTGTGACCTCCTCTTGCCAAAATCACAGCTTGAATCCTTCTGGGCATGCTTTCCACGATGTTTTTAATAACGTTTTGAGGAATACGTTCCCACTCTTCTGCAATGACACTTTTTAGCTCCCAGATGTTTTGTGGAGCAGGTTGCACTGATCTTACCCGTCTCTTTAGAACATCCCAGACATGCTCAATTGGATTGAGGTCAGGACTTCGAGCTGGCCAATCTAAACGACGGATCCCAACTTCTTGCATGTACGCTTCCACGTCGCCAGAACGGTGCGGGCGAGCATTGTCGTCCATAAAAATGGAATCTTCCCCAAGTGCAGTCAATGTGGGTTGTGCATATGGAATTAGGACTTCCATTAGGTATCGCTGTGCATTTAATGTTCCATTTTCTATGAAAACTAACTCCGTACGCTCCGTCGAATTAATTGCTGCCCAAAACATAACGGAGCCTCCGCCATAAGGAGTGATTTCTTCGAAACACACTTCCGCATAGCGTTCCCGTGGTCTTCGCAGCACTCGCCGGCGTCGATCAACACCACACAAAGAGATTCTAGCTTCATCAGAAAACAATACTTTATTCCAGTCCTCCAGAGTCCATGAAACACAGTTCCGAGCAAACTGAAGTCGAGCAACACGGTGCTCACGGAGTAATTTAGGGCCCCAAGCTGGGCGGTAACTCCTGATATTGACAGCCAAAAGTCTCCTCCTGACCGTCCACAAGCTAACTTCTACTCCTCTTACTTCGTCAAGGCTCTTCTTCAGGTCCACACTTGACGCTTTACGATTCCGCAACGCCTGACTCACCAAAAAGCGGTCATCTCTTGGTTCTGTGCATCGTTTTCTTCCCGAACCGGGTCTTCTTTTGACCGAACCCGTCTCTTGATACCGTTGCCAAGTTCTCTGGACAATTGAATGACTCACATTTAGCCGCTGAGACACGTAAGTTTGCGAACAACCTTCTTCAAGTAGGGCTATAATTTTACCGGCCCTTATCGCTTTATCACTCATATCAAAAAGTGGTATTTAATGTAAAAAGAAAGATTAAATTGTTTAATTTGCAGAAAATATCCAAAAAGTTTTAAAATATCGTAATCAGTTAAAAATCGTTTCAGCAATTCGCGCCATTAGTAAAGCAATTTTAGAATAATCCACAATAATAATTATTTTTCTTTTATTAATTTCAAATTTTAAATTTGAAACGTAAAGAATCATGCCAGGATGCTTCAAATAACATGTCAATACATCGTCAAATTAATAAAACCTATTTCTTGTTCTTCTTCATTGAAGTAGAGAAAAAAATCTAAAGTGCCCGTTTTTTTGCAAAAGATGTCGACGGTTGAAAGGCTAATTGATCTAAGCGACATTTTGTAAAACTTGCAGGAGGACGGATCAAAGTTATTTATTTTGAAAAAAAAAATCATAAAAAAACAACCATTTGATAGACTTTTATTTATTTAATGCAGTATGTCTCTAATTAAGTAAGGAAGTTGTTTAAGTTATTACTGTTGAAAATTGTGTATTATTTTAGAAAATTTATGTTGGTTAGCCCAAAATGCATCAAATTTAGTTATTTTTTGAGAAAGGCAAAATGGTTCAAATAGCCTACCGTAAATAAAATATCTGAAAGTAAACTAGCTCAAGTTTTAACCTAGAATAAAATAAAACGAGAGAAAATGAATTTAGCGCCAAGTCAACTGACAGTTGAATATACCCAATAAGCATAAGCAACATGATGGTGTTGCACCAGAGTGACGCAGTTTGATGCAGATGCCCATTAGAGGGACTGCAGGATGAAACAAAATAAACCCTTACTAGATCATAGTAGATATTGATGCTTAGGCTATCATAATTCAAGACATTTTTGTGTAGAGGTATCATTCAAGATGTTGATGCAATATGTTTTGGAACAAGGTATTAGATAAGGTGGTATATCATCCTAAGCCTAGGTAGTAGTATCACCAATTACGGAAGCCAGAGAGGCGGAGCTGTACAAGGAGTACAGAGCAGCGAAGACCGTTCTCAAAGAAGAAATCCGGCGGGCCAAAGATCTGGCCCGCAAGGAGATGTTGGGGACTCTTAATCGGGACCCGTGGGAACGTCCATAGAAAATGGTGCGGGACAAACTCCGCACCTGGGCTCCCCCGCTGACACAGTCTCCGGCCCCAATTAGTAGAGGACGTGGTGAGCAGTCTGTTCCCTCGCGAGGTGGGCATACTCCCCCGACCATGGCTCCGCCACTTGCGGTGCCCGACGACGCGGGCCACAATGACGACAACGCTCCAGAAGTGACCGAGGTAGACCTGAGAGTGGCGGTACGCGGGCTGAATGCCAAAAATACCGCCCCGGGACCCGACGGCTTCCCTGGCAAAGCCTGGGTCCTGGCCTTGGAGCCTCTCAACAGGACCAGTTCCCGCTTCGTTGGAAGACGAGAAAACTGGTCCTCATCAAGAAACCGGGGTGCCCGGGGTGCCATTTCGGCCTATTGTGCTGCTCGACGAAGTGGGCAAAATCTTTGAAACAGTTATTGCAAACCGCCTCGTTGGCCGGATCTTGCGGATAGCCAAATTGGTTTCCGCAAGGGGCGCTCGACGGTGGATGCAATCATGCATGTGAGGGTTCTCTCGACAGACACCACCAAGATGAACCCGCCCCGGGATTGTCCCAGGGTCATCTTGGCGGTGTCTCTCGACATGGCCAATGCCTTTAACACCCTGCCCTGGAGTTACATACGGGAGGCACTCCAGTATTACCGGATGCCAACCTACCTCTGTCGTGTGGTTGAGGCCTGCCTGACGGACAGGGCCGTCATCTACTCTGGTCACCAAGGAGAGTGGAACCGACGAGAGATGTCATGCGGTGTCCCACAGGGATCGATTCTGGGGCCACCCTTGTGGAACATCAGTTATGACTGGGTGTCGTGCGCCAACCTTCCTACAGGCGTCAGCGTAGTCTGCTACACTGACGACACGCTAGTCCTGGCGCATAGAAGGTCGCACCAGGCGGCGGCCGAAGTGGCGATGCGAGGGGTTGCGACGGTCGTAGAAAGGATCTGACAACTGGGACTCGAGGTGACTCTGCACAAGTCCGAGGCCATGTGTATTCATGGCTGTTGGAACGCGCCGCCTTCGGGTTCCCAAATAACGGTGGGAGGGGTTCGCATCGGCGTCGAGACGACGATGAAGTACCTGGGACTTGTCCTCGACAGCCGGTGGAACTTCGTCGAACACTTCCGACGTTTGGCTCCAAGGCTGGACCGGGCGGAGGCTGCACTCAAGCGGCTCTTACCCAATCTAGGGACGCCAAACGCCTCCTGCCGAAGGCTATATGCGGGGATTGTGCGGTCCATGGCCCTCTATGGGGCCCCTCTGTGTTCGCTGGTCGCGTCTCAGAGGGTCATGGCTATCCGGATTAACCGGAGATACCGCACGATCTCTGGGGAGACGACGAACCTCCTTGCCAGATTGCTGCCGTGGGATCTGGAGGCGGTAGCCCCCGCGCACGTGCATGATTGGCGCGTGGATGTACTAAGTCGGGGTGAAACTCCGCTACCGCGGCAAGTCGCGGCTCAGCGGATAGAGCTCCGGTGCGATCTCACAGCAGCATGGAAAGAGCGGCTGTCGCAACCGAAGGCTAGGCACGCCGCAAACGCGGCTATAAGTCCCCTTCCACCTGACGCAGGTGCTGACCGGACATGGCTGTTTCGGGAGATACTTGTTTCGGATACAGCGGGAGGACACGCCCGGGCGTCGTCATTGTGAGGACCACCTGGAGGACACGGTGGAGCATACGGTCAAGGTGTGCCCTACTTGGGCGGAGCACCGTCGTGTCCTCGTAGAGGCGGTCGGCGGCGGACCTCTCGCGCCCTGCTCTGGTTCAGACCATAGTGCAGAGCGAGAGGGAATGGGATGCAGTCGCCTTCTTCTGCGAAGCAGTCATGCTAGCGAAGGAGGAGGCCGAACGCGCGAGGGAGAGGCAACCCTCTTCCTTCTCGCCCCAGCCACTGTGGGAGACGCCCCGGGCGTCGGGGATCGTGAGCCGATTTTCGGCCACCGTAGGCGCGGGCCTGCGGACGGCGAGCAGGGTCGCTCACCGTCCGGTAAGGACCAGGCTCAGGTCGGTGGCACGTCGTGTTCAAAGAGCTGTCAACGCCAGTGACGGGGCCTCATAGGACCATTGCCTGCCGGGGTTTGCGGGAAAGTTCTATCGAGATACCGCGGCCCCGGAACTTTAGGGCAGCCGAAGGAACAGGTGGGTTTTTAGTCAGTAGAAGTCTGACACAGCCTTCCGCTTAACCCAGAGCGGAAAAAGTCATTCGATGATTTTCACACCCAGAAAAAAAAGGTAGTAGTATCACCACGGAATACATTGTACTTTAGTATCACTTTCCAAATAAAACAACAAATAAATTGTTATTAGTTAGTGTTACTCAAAATAGCCGAAGTGACATTACTGATTATCCTTAATAGACGCTTAATGGATCAAGCGACATAGTTAATTAATATAACTTAATACAAAAAGTTTCAAGTAACACGGTTTTTTAATGTAGTTGAATGCAAAATGGGCCAAACGACATAGCTTATTTTTTTGGTTTATTGCAAAATAGGCTAAACGACAAAATCACAATCATGGCGAAAAAGCCAAATGCCTTAATCGACATACGTTATAAAAGTTTGAAAAATCAAAATAGCTTAAGTCATCGAGTCCTCAAATATGTCTAATTTTGTGTCGTATAGATCAATGAGCTTAGAAATGAGGCCTGTTTTGCAGTGGGTGCTAAGCGCCAAAAAAGTAGTAAAAAAAAATTGAAACCTGACTTAAACGATGGAGAAAAATTTGCTGATTCCGAATATGTATATAACTCAATATCGCAAAAAATGTCGCTTAGATCAATTAGCCTTTCAACCGTCGATGTTATATACACATGGTGTGGTGTAAATTGTGGTCCACCGTTAAGGATTCGATTTACCAGATAATTTACTATAACCTACAGTTTTAACCATTTTTATCCAAGGGTTCCAGAGATATTTTTTTTATTGCTTTTCACGAAATTTCTACATTTGGTTACAAAGAACAATGGCGGGCTAGTATGGAAGTTTTGTACCGCTTTTAATTTTCGTATTTTGTATTGTTTTTATATTTAGTCGATAGATAATATCGTCAATAAATAGAGTATAAATTATTCGATTTTTAGAAGTCTGGGTTCAAAAGTTATTTTACTTTGTTTTATGTATGAGAGGTTACATTTTGAGATAGGTATATTGTAAGATGACATTTGACTGTCAATGTGGTTGTTTACAAACTAAAACGTTACCTACTTAGTCACTATTATTCCTTTTATTTTTATTGCTCATATTAGTTGATCCTGTCGATGTTACGAACAGCCAAGATGTTCACAGAGTTTTATAGACTCAGCTCAACTTAGCGTAACAACGTAATCAAAAAGACTTAAAAATGCACAAACGAATTCATACACCGTAATTCAAAAACAGCAAAGACGCCATTGACAATGTCAATATCATCATCTGTCACTTGTCAATAATGTCAGTTTGACAAGTGACAGATGATTTTCTTGAAATATCAATAAACCATAGTTATAGAAATTCTATATATAAACCATTGCCATAGTCAAGCATGTTTAGATGTTGATTTCGATTATTATTTGCTAATTTTTTATCCGTAATTAAATTAAGAAACATAATGCATTAATATATATAATAATAAAGGAGTATAATAAATCGTGAAAAGCGATTTCTGATCAAGTTAGATGGTTTTATTTCATGCATGGCAAGTTTTGAAAATGTTTATAGCGTTTTTTTTTTGTTAATAAATTAACGTTTAGTTAATTCATGTTATCATTTTTTTAATCCCATTTTTAAATGATTTGAGACTTTTAAACATATAATAATTACATAAAAAGAACTACTTTAAGGCCCTTTATAAATTCTCAATGTCTTATAACGAAACTCCAACTCAAGTGGGCGGTACAAAATCTCCCGTTCTTCTTTGGTTGTATTAAAAAATTGGCCAAGTGCGAGTCGGACTCGCCCATGAAGGGTTCCGTAGTAACTATAATAAATATAATATACTTAATATATTTATTTAAATAAAAAAAAACAAAAAACCTTAAAAATTTCTTAAAACTAGCTTTTTTACAATTTTTACAACTACGCCAAATAACTTTGTTTTTCATAGTATTTGTATTAATTACAAAGTTATATTTGCGGTTTTAGAAAATATACTGTATCTCAAAAACTCCTGACTCGATCTCGTTCAAACTAATTTTGTTTTAAAGTTTACATTAAGATCTACAATATATGTTTTTTTTAGATTTTTCACTTCATTATTATAGAAGTTAGAGGGGGTGGATACACATTTTACCAATTTGGAAGCGTATATCTTTGAAACAATTAACTTTGTGAAAAAGTCATTTTAGAAACCTTAATGTCATTTTTAAAGACCTGTTTATAAATACTACACACGTATAGGTTTCATGAAAAAAAAAAAAAAAATTCTCTTTCTGTTCCATGTATGGGAAGCCCACTTTATTTAAAATATTTTTTTTAAATTTTCTCTTAAAATCGGAAAGCGGTTCACAGAATACATCTACCTACCAAGTTTTACATGTATAATCCTAATAGTTTCGGAATAAAATGGCTGTGACATACGGACGGACGGACAGACAGACAGACGGACAGACATGTCGAAACTATAAGGGTCCCGTTTTTTGCCATTCGGCTACGGAACCCTAAAAAGAGAAACATCCTTTTATTGTTTGGATTTCTGTTAATAAATGCTGAGTGATAGAGCTATCGAGAAAAATATGTTTTTTAACACGCATTTATTAGGTCGACCTGTATGTAATGAAATCTAAGGTAACTAATTTAACCATCTTTCAAGGGTCGTAGCGTAATGAAAATAGGCAACTGTATGTAGTTTTGATGACAATATAATAATATGGTACTGTCGAACTGATCTGATGATGGAGCCGGAAGATATGAACTGGAACTTCATGATGGAAAATCGTATCATAGCTGTTTTGGATTTCTTGGAAAAGTCTTGTAATGAACTTTGACCACGATTACGTTTCAAGGTCTGATGATGAAGCCGGAAGATAGGCACTGGCATTCCATAATGGAATATCGTATCATAGTCGTGTTTGCACTTGTGAGAAAAGCCACGTAATGGACTTTGAACACGATCAGGTTTCAAGACAGAGCAACACAAAGAAAACGGAGACTACAAAAAAAAGGATAAGCGCGAACAATTTTTTTTGTTTTTACGTGCATTTATAAAAGCGTGTTTTTCTAGTGAATTTTAAGCTATTAATTTATTTTTAAGTTCATTTCGAGCTTTTTTTCTTTCGAGAAAAAGCAAGTTCTTCTCGATTTTAATCCAATTTTTTTACATAATATGCAAATTCAACCATCAACTTGATTTCCCCTAAAAGCAGCATTCGCAATGACCATAAACAAAGGTCAAGAACGGACACGGAAAGTCGCAGGTGTACATTTAGAAAAAGACTGCGTTTGCCATGGGCAACTGTTTGTGGCGTGCTCACGAGTATCAAGCCCACAAATCTACACGTATTAGCCAAGGACGGGAAAACCAGAAACGTAGTTTACTAAAATGTATTGTAAACTACGTTTTTGGTTTTAAAAAGATACATTTTATTTACTAACTGTCTGTCTGTTTTTGGAAATGGATGGACCCTGGTGATGGTTTTTTTATATTAAATGCGTTTTTTAACCACCCAAAAAGGTGTACCGATCGGCAACAAGAATTATTGACAAAGTGTAAATTAACGCGGGCAAAGCCGCAGTAAAAAGCTAGTTAAGAAATAATTCTACTTCTAACACCTTACTTATGGGCACGCCGAAATTGCGGCGGTAAGACCCCTCTTTGAGGAGTGGCTAGATCGGCGTCACGGCGTCCTGACCTACCGCATGACGCAGGTCCTCACCGGACACGGAAATTTCGGGAGGTACCTGTGTCTGATGGGAAAGGAAGAAACGCCTGGGTGTCACCACTGCGAGGGTCGCCCTGAGGACACAGTAGAGCATACGGTGCAGGACTGTCCCGCCTGGGCAGAGCACCGACGTGTCCTCACGGCGGCGATAGGCGGAGACCTCTCGCGCCCGGCATTGGTCGAGGCCATGCTGTGGGACGAGAGGGAGTGGGAAGCGGTCGCCTCCTTCTGCGAAGCGGTCATGCTTCCGAAGGAGGAGGCGGGCAGCGTGAGGGAGAGGATGGCGTCCTCCCTCCAGCCCAGCCGCAGTGGTAGACGCCCACGGCGTCGGACGTCGGCCGACGATCTCCGGCCACCGTAGGCGCGGGCATGCGGACAGCGAGTAAAGGGCAACTCGCTGTCCGACCATGGACCATGCCCGGGTCGACGGCGCGTTGTGTTCCACGCGCGCCTCAAAGAGCGTCAGCAACATGACGAGGCCCCCTCTGCAGAGGGCCAAAGCCTGCCGGGGTCGTGGGACTTATCCCATTACCGTGACCCCGGTACGTAAAGGGTTATGGAAGGAACACCGTGGATTTTAGTCAGTAAAAGTTTGACAGAGTAGCGGTAAGCCTGTTAGAAATGTGCTCACTCAGATATATATTTCTCTTGCTCAATCAACATTGATGTACTGTATTCCTGTTTGGGGTGGGGCAGCTAAGTCTAAATTCATCCAATTGGAGCGAGCACAACGAGCTCTGCTCAAAATAATGCATTTCAAAAAAAGGAGATATTCTACAGAGAACCTCTACAAACTTAGTGATGTACTGTCAGTTAGGAAACTATACATTACACAAATAATTTTAAAAAGGCACAAAACCTTACCTTATAATCCAGATATACACTCTAGGAGAAGAAAACACAATATAGTTCAAATACCTTTAACCAAGACCAAATTCGGATCTATGCAATTTAGTAAGCGTTCAGCTCAACTGTATAACAAAATAAATAAAGAAATTTTCATATATGCAAAGTCGTATCATATATGTAAAGAAATGTTAATTGACTGGATAAAACCACTGACATATGAAAAAACTGAAGCTCTCCTACAAAACGTAACGTAATACATGTATACGACCCGCTCACACACACAGCGACTCTCCCTATACCTAATTACCTACTCGTACATTCACACTCATACAACCACACATCCATAACACTCATTTACACTCAACAACACACCCTCACTCACACACGTTCACATAATTATATTTTATCTTACTACACCCATGAACTGTTTTTACTGTGTTTTTTATTTTTTATTTTTATTATTGTGTTTTAAGTAAATACCTACTGCTGTGAAGGAGCGGAGTCTTCTAATACAGGCATTATTTGCTTAATTGAAGACTCCAAACCCAAAATTGTTTGTTATAACTTTTGGACACAATAAACGTTATATTATTAAAAAAAAAAAAAAAAAAAAAAAAGTCCCTCCCGCCCTGCCCGGGGTGGGAGGACTTATTTGATAAATTTACCACGTTAAAAAAAAAAAACACCTTACTTAAGAATCCTTGAATATTTTGATGTACCAGGTTAATAGTGTTTGTTGATTTCAAAACAATGTTTGTTTTATTCTGATTATTTACAATAATGCTAGAGTTTGTCTCTGTTCTCTTAATTTTTAATTTAAATCGTAATTCATAATTTCAATGTTTAATATTTGTCAAGTAAGTGGCAGAATGTTCTATCATGTCATCTGAAAGATATCGCTTTTAGCGATAAGACCGCCATTGTAACCATTTAATTAAGAAATAATGTTAAATAGCTGTGTAAAATTACTCAAATTATAAACAACAGTATTTGTATTCTGCATCCAAAAAGCCATCACAAATGTTACACCAATGTCATAATTTTGTGAGGCATCAAATCGAACGAAAATGTGCCATTCTCGACTATTTGGAATGTAAGAGGTCGATTTTATGGCATCTTTAATTGCTTTCTGACCGTCGTTTTATTTTTCTATCCTAAAAACTAGCCCCAAAGGTCAAAAGGCCACCTGCGACTTTTGTATGTTCCAATCAAAACGTTCTAACGTTATGTATGACTCGCTAGCTTCCAATTAATTATTTAACAGGTTTTGACACAGACTAGTATTTCGACTGGACCTTTATAAATCGTAAGAGACATTGTTTCATTGACTTTGATCTTAATTTAGTTGTGACAGGATTCAGTATTGTAATTTCAAACATTTTCAACACTCATTCATAGTTCTGTTCATATTTTTTTTTTATTGAAAATAGGTTCACGTTAGTCCACCATCTCATCTCACATGAAATTATAGTATGATGAGGCTAGTGACAACGTGTAAGCCAGATAGCAATACCAAACTCACTATCAATTGAAAAATCACAACCTCTGTCTCTTAATGTCTGAAAAACTTTTATATGATACAATTATGTGTGTCTCGGAATAATAATGGCTCAGTGGTTACAGGCACGACTTTCAAAGTGTAAGGTCGTGAGCTCAAGCCCAGGAAACACGTTACTTTATTTAGCTATCTTTTTCGCCGCAGCTCTCAAAACGGTAAAGGAAAACGTCGTAAGGTAACCGACCATAGATAAAATAAATAACTAGATATGGTCAACAGACGAAATTATATCGGAACCGTGCGTCTCCAGTTAGGCGCTGGGCGGGGCAACAACTACACATCGCACCTTTGGGAACAAAGGGTCACTACTGCAACTTTTTGCAAAAATGACTTAAATATGCAGAAAAAACCGCGATAATCGACTCCATATCCTCAGCAAAAACGGTGACAATAGCATGAATAACATCGGTTTGAGGAAGGGAGTGTCGTTACATTATTTCGCGTAATTGGTCCGTTTGCTTGAAACATAACGTCTCATCCTGTCAGTAGTGTTTTGACAGCCGAAGTGTGACCTTGCGCATTTGTGACGGTGAGGCACTACGGTAAGTAATGACTTTTATTTTACATATTTCTTGCAAAATTAATGTCACTTATGGATAATAATCACGTTTTATTACCAAATCTTGGTATTTGTTTGCTGCAAACATAACGTCACTTCTGTTTACAAGTGACATTATTTTTGTAATGATTAGTATTTATATTAAGGCAGAAAGTCATTTTGATCATCATTGTATAGAAGTGTTTTTTTTTTGCTTCACATTTGAAGCAAAAATAAGACACTTCTCACCGTTTATTACCATCAAAACAATGAGTATCTTCATACTCATTGTTTTGATGGTAATAAACGGTCATTTATGTTTAAAAATAAAGGTTTATAAAAAAATTATTTTGTTTATAAAATGAATAGGTTGTATTTGTTACAATGACTTTTGTAAAAATAAATATTACAAACATAATGCCATTTTACAACTGATGTGACATTAAAATATCAAGCGAGAGATTATTATCTTTGAAAATTAAATGGCCCTTTTAGGTAAAACTCACAAATGAATCCAATCAACTAAAAAAAAGTTTCACCAAATCGTAAAATAAATGTTTAATTTAATGAGAACATAAAGTACGATTTACTTTATGTTTTCATTAAATTAAACATTTATTTTTATAACAAAAAGACACTTTCTATCTAGCCAATCTTTCTTAGATAGATGGTTTTCTATTTACATTATTATTTAGAGCTGATCTATTGAGTAATTGTTTTGTTTTGGATTTCAGATTTATGATTAACCTGTATTATTATGCAGTAAATAAACTGCAAATAAATACTATTCAACATAAATTCCTTGTGCGGCTGATAACGCCCATTCTTATTACTTTAAAACTTCATACGAGGGCAACTGGATGGAAGTCAATCGTATTCATACAGTAACACGAGCGTCATAAGCACAAGAGTCCAACAACCTCACGAAGTAACATTAAAGCAGGCTTATGACAGTAAAATTCTCTGAAGTGCTCGAAAGAAGGCAGATATTCAAACCTTGATGAACACCAACATCATACCGAAAGTTTATGAAACTATTTACAACACAATATTTTGATATTTCTTTATTTTATAATTAAACAAGTGCGATGCGACTTGCGAGTCATACTCGTACTTATTGCTATATTTTTAGCAGAGCATTTGATACTGATTTTCCTTATAATTTTGTTACCAAAGTTGTAGTTCCTAATTGGATAATAAAGTCCAAATACCTACTAAACTGGGATGAATGTGATCAATTTAATATTACAACGTAGGTATATAAAGTAAATAATATAGTTTAAGTATTAGTGTTATTTGTGAGACCGTTTAATATTAAGCTAATATTGTTATATCAATTTTAGAATTTATCTTTTAGGAGAATGTTATAGAATTTTGTCCACGATACTCGTTTTATTAGATGATAGTGCCGAACGGCAAACTCTTTAATCGTATTAAGACTGATGATTGATTTATTATGTTGAAATATGTGACTATGCCTAGTTTTGTTTAGATTTTACATGCCATGCACCTGAGACATGGTCTTAAAGGGATTATTTTGATTATTTTATTAAATATTAAGTACCTACAGCTTAAACATTCATAAAGATTTTAGATACTTAAACAGTATGCTACTGTCATTTTATCTATACTATAACGATTATATTTATGATTATAACTATTCAGTATAATTAAGGTTTTATCTGACAGTAACTTGAAAGCCATTTTCTATAGTTTGGAGCAAATACCTTGAGCTTGTGGTGCCTCCAACATACAAGTTGGCCAATATATCGTCCACACGGGTGTCGGTGTGGGACCTCTTTCAAAATATATGTTATTCTTTTTTTAATTTTGATGCCATTTGTTTATTATAGAAATAAAAAATAAAAAAGATATCATCTATTTCATTTAATAACCCTCTATTTTATCAATAAATATAGTATTTTACCGATTCTTCTTCTTTTTCTGCTTGTTTTAGCTTGTATTAGGTTCCAGTTAAATATATCTTTACTAAAAATAAACGTAAATTACCCGTATCAATAAAAAATACGTACTTTTATGAAGTTATTATTTTTTAAAAAGGTCATTTCTGCAATATGACAGTTAGCGATTTGTAACAAAAAGTCACTTTTGGTACCCTTTCCTCAGTTTATGGCTTGTTTCTCAGAAACCCCTTCTTGTATTTCTTTTTAAATATTCACGATTGTCCGTGAAGAAACTACAGATTTAAGAATGTAAGAATCGCGTCAATACTCTAAAACAGCACAGAGTTAAAAAAAAATTACATTAAAAAAAATCGAAAAATGCTCCTCCTGTAAAGTTGGAAAACATGCAGTAGTGACCCTTTGTTCCCAAAGGTGCGACATGCAGTTTAATAAAATCAATAGATACGCACTCGCACACACACCCGCATTTCTTGAATCAGAACGTACTATACAATCAATAATAAACCTTATTCCGTCAAACACAGCGTGTATTTACCATGCACCGTAGAACTTACCCACACAAAAACATCGGTCGCTATCGTTGTGCTGTGCAAAAGCAATTTATTTTACATATACGCTAGTGATTGACTAAATCGGAAAGTTATCGATTCTTCCATTTATTATTGTACAATTTTTTTTGGGCACCTGAAAATGAACCAAATAAAAAATGGCATGTCCAGAAAATATTACAATAACAATAAACATATTATTAAGAACATAACATTACATAATTATTATTAAGTACTACCTACTAAGTATTAAGGGCTACCCTGGCGCTTTCGACTTAAATCTTAATATTTAATTATCATAGTGATAGGTCAAATAGAAGTTGATGTTAACTTACATTACGCTCTTGATCGGAACATACCAGCCGTATAGGTTGTATAGAATCCTGAAAAGTTGAATGACTGATTTTATGAATACCCTAAATCATGAGAATAGCTTTCAGTAATAAAATAAAATTCAACCCACTTCTGCAAAAATCAGTTGTACTCTTAATTTTGGAATTTTCCATTCAAAAATCCTACGACTTTTCTTTAGAGACTAGAACATTTCTGCGTTGAAGTGAACCGAGCATATGGTGCTATTTTTTGTAGGGTACCAGTTAGGTGGCATGCCTGTGGCATCAATCCATTCCTTTTTTATGTTACCATCTTTTGGGAAACTGAAAAGTACGAAAAGCACTTATTTATCATTTACATACATCCTAAGCTACTTCTAAATGTCACCATATAATATCGCAATAATTACGTAACACACTATAAATCAAGATCTGAATGATTTTGACGTATATTGCTAATGAATTGCTTCATATGTTCGAAATATTGGTCTGCTCAACAACGTAAATACCGCAGTGAGTGTTGTTGATTTAGCATAATGAAACCGATTCCTACTGTAAGTGTGTTACGCAATTACCCCGCAGGTAATAGTTTAGTAGGTTATAATAGGTTTTTGTTATAAGAAAAATCCTAGTTAGTAGAGAAATTGTTAAATATATGAAAACAAACACACATCCATGCATAACAAATAAATAGCATGAATATATTGACTTATTTTAAGCTCAATTCACAAATACATTATCTGAACCATGCCGATTATTATAACGCATTCGAAGCTTCAACGGAAGCAAAATACAAAAACCATAAAAAATAAAGAAACAGCATGAGGATAAGGCATAACATACGATAATTCTAAACCGAAAAACACCACCGATTATTAAACTAAAATTAAAGTAACTTACTTTACGAATATTGGTTACGCATTTCTCTACTACTCTGTAAAAAAATCAAAATAAGTAAAAAGACATTATTTACATCGATCTTCCAACCAGGCTAAAACGGTTGACAGATTGAAAAATAAACTATTGTAGCGACAGCGACGTCGGAACTCCTTACGCATGCTGCGGGCGTAAAATAAATTGTTTATTTTTTTTTACTTTTTTGTACACTTGACTTTTCAACGTATTTTTATTTCTGTCACCTCATGTAAAATAAAAGTTAAACATATTTTCTTAGAGGTTTCCGTATGTTATAAAAAACTTTTTACCAAAAAATTAAACAGACTCCCAAATAACACTGCAAAGTGAAAAATAACTTTAATTTCGGTAGTCGGTGTCTTTAGTTTTGTATTTTCGTTTTTGGCACCGACTTCCGAAATTAAAGTTATTTTTCACTTTGCAGTGTTTTTTGGGAGTCGGTTTAATTTTTTGGTAAAAAGTTTTTATTTCACTCTTTTTAGTTGGTCGATTTTTAATTTACCTAGTTACAAGAGCCTAAATGTCAACTACTTATATTCATTTACAAAATATTGCTTTTCCCAATGTTGGGCTGTTATTTGTTGAGGAGTTCTCCTGGTAGTTCACCATCAGCTTCACTTCACCATATGCATTGTGACGAGCATATTGTGCTTAATAACCACATTCAAGTAATCGAAGCGGAACACATGAAATACTTATATATTGAGTAGTTCCAGTGGCCATCTGTGGTCTTCATCATCAGGTCCACTTCACAAATGGTGCTTTTCGAATGCAACTACACAAGTTACTTTAAAAATACTCAAATCACTATAGGTGTGCCTATAATATTTGAAGAGTTCCCTCGATTTCTCCAGGATCCCATCATCAGATCCTGACTTGGTGACAATGGGACCAATTTCAAAGTATACCCTTTCAAACAAAAAAAGAATTTTCCAAATCGGTTCAGCCGTCTCCGAGTAATCGGTGATCATACATAAAAAAAATAATAATATACGCGTCGAATTGATAACCTCCTCTTTTTTTTGTCGTCGGTTGAAAAACCCCTAAACTATAATAGCAATATTTCATTCGTCAATCGACATTGCTGTCGATAGCCTACGTTAGTGGATCTGCACAAGCACATCACTAATTCGTCGCAAGAAGTGGCGGCCTCACTACGCGATGAATCCGCGTAATACAGTTTCGTATGTTATGTTTACATTGCTTGTCCAGTTACTTAGTGACAAACTCAGGTAGTGGTTAAGGAGCAATGTATTTATAGCAAAAGGAGTACAGTCACTCTGATATTTGAAAACAAAAATAACATAGTAAAACCAAGAAATATTTTACGATTTATTGTTTTTCATGATTTTAAAGACAAATATTGTAAAATACTTGTACTTACATATGGTAAGTGATTCCATGATTCACATAGATTTGATTTTGGCTTCGGTTTTTACAAGATACCACAGAAAAACTCGGCATTCATATATGTTATCACGATCGCCGTCGAAAGCGCACTAGTTCGCAGAGACGGCCATTTGCCTGTGACATGAGCCCTGTGGCCATGTCGCGCTGACACCGATACGCCCCCTTACCACTTCTCCTGTATTTTTGATTTCTGTGTAACCGACATATCCTAGGATCAAAAATATGCAATATCTGTCAAGTTGGCCTGCTTGGTGGATTACGGTCCATTCCCTCTCTCCTCTCCGGATAGGAGGTCAGCAGTAGGTACGTTACGCTTTTTATATTTTTGTAATGTAAACCAGTCGGTATATATTTAAACTACACTAACCCCCGACTTCGTTCGCACGATTTTTCATACAAGATGTCTCACCCTATTTTGAGCACATTGTGCGTTGATTTTTGAAAAAAGTACAACGTCTTCTTATTCCTGGGATTTCGACGATCACCGCGCTGAATTCCTTCAAAAATAGTTCCCCACATTATTTTTAACGGATAGACATACTTTCCTATATACAACGTGTAATTTAAAGGGTATATACATAACAAGTGCACGGCTTCTTTGGATGATAATAAACGATATGGCAAGGGTTTTCTAATCCTATGTGTACATGTGTGGAGCATATTAGAAATTTCAATACATTGATACCAGAGACTAAATTTGTCAAATTATGAAGAACGAAGAGAATTATCGTGTTATTGGCAAGTGACGTGGAAAGATATTGACCCTCGTAGTGCTGTGACACGTTTGTTATGATTGGTATTCAAGAAACATATGAAACCGATGATTTGGTATCAATTCTTTGAGTCACTTATTTTGTGCTGAAACTGTTCATAGAGACTTCATACCAGATGGTTGTCTTTAGCCCTTTTGGATGGATATGGGGTTTCCGTTACACGTTGTATAATATTAAGTGTGATGTTATCTATACTTATAATAAATCTGTAGAGAGGTCAATTCTGTACATGAAATATATTTACAAAATAACTATCAGGGGGTGATTAGGGATCGATACTGATGCCAAAAATGCAATCAGTAAAATTATTGACTGTCTGTCTGTCTGTCTGTCTGTCTGTCTGTCTGTCTGTCTGTATAACCGTTATAGAAACAAAAACTACTCGACGGATTTTAACGAAACTTGGTACAATTATTTTTCATACTCCTGAGATGGTTATAGTATACTTTTCATCACGCTACAATCAATAGGAGCAGAGCAGTGAAGGGAAATGTTGGGAAAACGGGAGAAGTTACTCCATTTTGTAAGCTTCCGTCGCGAGTGCAACCTTAATGGTTAAAGCTACACAGAAATCATTTATGACGGAAATGTTCTCCTTAAAATTATATAAAAAATATCCCACGACAGCATATATCTATCTTTTATGGTTGACTCACAATAACACGTGTAACTCCCGATAGCTTAGCAGTTCGAAGCTTTCTGATTATTATTCTGCTCCGAAATTTAAAACCACCACAACTTTGCAATGGAACTCGGCTAAAAGTAACCCAGTTGCAACAAAATATAATCGAGGCTCAAATTTTAACAGGTTGCGGTGCAGGAGAAACCGTCTTTATTCCCAGAATTCCCATAATACCAAATAATTTTCCATTCCAATTTAAAAGAACGCAATTCCCAGTATCGGTGTGTTATGCAATGACCATTAATAAGGCTCAAGGGCAGACTTTTCGTGTTGCTGGAGTAGATCTCGGTGTCAGTTGTTTCTCGCATGGTCAGTTGTACGTCGCTCTTTCCCGGGTTAGCAGTTCTAGAAATCTTTATGTTCACGTGCCGGACGGGTCAACTTTCAACATAGTTTACCCGGAAGCTTTGCGCTGAAGTATTTTCGTTCAATAGGTACTTAAGCCTCATGTGAATGTGATCTAAACAATATTACCGATACATTAACTTAATAACACACAAGGAGTTACACGCTGACGGAGTCGCGGGCACAGCTATTAACAATAATATTGTGCGGTTCGGTATTGCGATATTTTTCAACAGTATTATAGATTGACATATTATATTTCCCTACTAAATTACGAAAGTTAATCTGTCAGTTACCGTAACCGTAACTGTAACCGTGAGGAAGGACATAGGCTACTTTTTTTACGAAAAACGACGGAAACGTGGACGAAGTCGCGGGCAACAGCTACCTATACTAATAATATAAGGCTGAAGAGTTTGTTTGTTTGTTTGAAAGCGATAATAATCTCAGGAACTACTGGTTCGAATTGAAAAATTATTTTTTAATTAAATAGTCAATTTATAGAGAAAGGCTGTAGGCTATATATCATTACGCTAAGGCCAATAGGAGCGGAGCGCCAATGAAGAATGCTTCAAAATCGGGGTTAAATTTAACGTTAGCCCAAAGTAACTATTCCACGCGGACGAAGTCGCGGGCAAAAGCTAGTATTTAAAATATTTCTGCTGTAATCTTTGCAGAGAAGGCTGCCTATTGGGGCACGCTATATAAAGTCTAGTTCTATCTTTTCTTAAACGGATGTATATTTATGCAAAGAGCATATTATTCTAGGTTATGCGACTGCCTCGTTAGTATAGTTATCGAAACTGTGACTGCTGATCATGAGGTTTCATGTTTGATTCCCAAGTCGGTTTTCTATAAGGAATTTCTCAGTAGCCGCTTAGAGTATGGAAGTGGGCAATTAGATACCCCCTTGCCTCTGAATGCACGTTAAGCCGTCGGTCCCCGAAGTCATTTGGACATCTTTGACTATAGTTACGGGTAGTCGAAGCCAGTAAATCTAACACTGGTTTGTCCAACGGATATTACGTTACCCAGTTACTGGGTTGTGGAGGTCAGATAGCTCCAGCTGGATTCGGTTAGACTGGAAGTTGACCAATATAGTTTGGAAAAGGTTAAGCAGATCGGTACTCAGGGTTACGCGTGACGAGTACCTTAGTGATGCCAGTCGTGTTTGTAGTACTAGTTGTGCCCGCGACTTTCTTTGTGTGGGATTTTTGCCGTGCTAATACCGATCCAGCAGACATTCTAGGATAAAATGAAGACCATAATATGTTGCCCCATGACTGCCTAGCGTCAAGTGACGGTCTCATTAAAATCAATATGGATGTTTCAGCGATTATCCCAAACAAACAAACACAAACAAAGACAAAATTAAAACAAAAGTATTTTTAAATTTTTATTTTTGTGTACTTGAGAAAACACAGTTTTATTGAAACCGCGGGAGACATTTCAATTATATTTACTTATAATATATGTATAGATGATAGTTTCAGACGCATTTCACATACCTCGATGATAACTATAAATTCCTATTTAAGAACCCATTCAAACATTCGTCCCTGTTCATCAACACAAGTCATTTTATGTAAAAAAATATTTTTTGTGGTATTCTTAATAAAACCGTCAAGTAAACCGTTATTATTCAGCATACATAAATACATTCATAATGACCCACATTGGAAGCCATCCAACGTTTCCCGATGGATTATTCACTACTCAAATGGAAACGACAAGTCTTGCTATCTTTTTTTATAGAGTAAGTTTTCCCAAAGTTTTAAAAACATTATTCGGGAGGATTCAGGTCAGGTGCAGGAATCTTAGTAAACTATAAACTTGATAAAACTTAACTAGATATCTAACCTAGTTTGCACCTAATTTATATTGCGATCGCATTTCTTGGCTTAGTTCTGTATTTGTTGGAAAAATAAGCAGATGAGTCCGTAAGGTTTCAGTACCAACATTGCCCCTGGTATCGTTGAGTTATGGTAAAAGTTTAATAGGTTATTATAAATATGTTATTAGCGATGCATTGCAAGTCGGTTTAAGTCGGTTTCTTATCAATTACAATTCGGGGAGTGTGTGATGGAATAACAAAATCTTAATCCACCATGCCCGGTCCATCATCGGACAAACGGCAATGCGTCATTGTTACCTGGTGGACATCCCGCCCATACGCACAAAATGTTTTGGGAATAGATACATTCATTGTGCGTACAGCTAATGTGTGGAATTTCCTGCTGGAGTCTGTATTTCCTGATTGCTTTAACCATCACTCATGACTTTAAGACTCCTGTTGGCTCGTCTTAAAGTAAAAGTTCTGAATATTCGACCACATCCATCAGGTGATCTAGTGGTCAGACGCGAGCATATCAACGATAAAACAATAATATTAATAGAAACTACCTATACTGCCCTCATAGTAGCAAATGCAGTAAAATATTTGTTTTTTAATTTTCCGTTTTTGTTAAAAATTACGTCTAGATACTTTCAGCTACACGAAGAAATATTTTCAATTTTTTTTCATGACTGGAACATGATGAAACTGTAAGGAAAAATGCAGTATTTCCTGTGAAATTGTCCGATATTGTTATTATGAACGCAGCAATGATCATAAACCAGATTAAAATGCAGTAATCACGTATACATACTAGTAAGAAACGCAGTACTCTCATTTTTGCTGCGTTTTAATTTAGTAAATTTGTATATTTTGTTATACACTATTGTCTAAGGTGATATACAGTATCAAATGGTTTATATTGCGATTAAAACTCACCAGATCCAGAAAGGTCAATTTTACAGTAAATTATTTTCCAAATGCCTTACAATTTTATACATTTAACTAGTATTTGCGTGTTGCGCGAGGTGTAAGCACCTCGCGTGCTTGTGAAAAAAAAAAAAAAAAAAAAGGGTGGTGGGGTGATGGGGGGGTTTAGTATTCGCGTGTTGCGCGAGGTGCAAGCACCTCGCGTGCTTGTGAAAAAAAAATAATTGGAATGGGGGGGTGATGGGGGTTGCACTCACACACTGGTTGTAATTTCCGAGATCCGCCTAAAGGGGGTGAGAAGGGGGGCAAGGGGGGCAACTTTGAAATATGGCTTTTACTTTATCGAGCCTCCTCTATAGGAATCCCTAAAACAAAATACGGGTCTCGTAGTTTCCGAGATACGATAGGGAGGGGGGAGAAGGGGGGTGAAAAGGGGAGGTGTGGCACTTTTCCCGTATGTTTGAGAGTCAGTATTTGCGTGTTGCGCGAGGTGCAAGCACCTAGCAAGCTTGTGAAAAAAAAAAAAAAAAAGGGGGGGGATGGGGTGGGGGGTGGGGAAGGCGACTTTGATAAATGGTTTTTACTTTACCGCACCTCCTCTATACGAATCGGTAAAAAAAAAATACGGGTCTCGTAGTTTCCGAGATACGATAGGGAGGGGGGAAAAGGAGAGGTTTGGCACTTTTCCCGTAGGTTTGAGAGTTACTTGTTTACGAATCTGTCAAAATATACCCACCTCCCCATCCACCATCTGGGAGAACAATTATGTCAATGAGTGAGTGAGTCAGTCAGTCAGTCAGTCAGTGGTAATCTAGCTTTATATAGTATAACTAGTATTTGCGTGTTGCGCGAGGTGCAAGCACCTCGCGTGCTTGTGAAAAAAACTAAAGCATTGCCCCTCTAAATCAAGTATTTGCGTGTTGCGCGAGGTGCAAGCACCTCGCGTGCTTGTGAAAAAAAAACAAAAAAAAAAAAAAGTGGGGGGGGTGATGGGGGGTTGCACAAGTATTTCGACTAAAGCATTGCCCCTCTATATGAATCTGAAAAAAAAAATGTTCCAAGTCTCTTAGTTTTCGAGATCCGCCTAAGGGGGGTGAGAAGGGGGGCAAGGGGGGCGACTTTGAAAAATGGTTTTTACTTTACAGAGCCTCCTCTATACGAATCCGTAAAAAAAAAAAATACGGGTCTCGTAGTTTCCGAGATACGATAGGGAGGGGGGAGAAGGGGGGTGAAAAGGGGAGGTTTGGCACTTTTCCCGTAGGTTTGAGAGTTACTTGTTTACGAATCTGTCAAAATATACCCACCTCCCCATCCACCATCTGGGAGAACAATTATGTCAATGAGTGAGTCAGTGAGTGGTAATCTAGCTTTATATAGTATAACTAGTATTTGCGTGTTGCGCGAGGTGCAAGCACCTCGCGTGCTTGTGAAAAAAAAAAAAAAAAAGGCGGGGGTTGATGGAGGGGTTTAGTATTTGCGTGTTGCGCGAGGTGCAAGCACCTCGCGAGCTTGTGAAAAAAAAATAAAAAAAAAAAGAGGGGGGGGGGGTGATGGGGGGGGGGTTGCACAAGTATTTCGACTTAAGCATTGCCCCTCTAAATGAATCTGAAAAAAAAAATGTTCCAAGTCTCTTAGATTCCGAGATCCGCCTAAAGGGGGGGAGAAGGGGGGCGGGGAGGGGGGACTTTGAAAAATGGTTTTTACTTTACCGAGCCTCTTCTATACGAATCCGTAAAAAGAAAAAATACGGGTCTCGTAGTTTCCGAGATACGATAGGGGGGGGGGAGAAGGGGGGGGAAAAGGGGGGGTTTGGCACTTTTCCCGTAGGTTTGAGAGTTACTTGTTTACGAATCTGTCAAAATATACCCACCTCCCCATCCACCATCTGGGAGAACAATTCTGTCAGTGAGTCAGTGAGTGGTAATTTAGCTTTATATAGTATAACTAGTTTTTGCGTGTTGCGCGAGGTGCAAGCACCTCGCGTGCTTGTGAAAAGAACTAAAGCATTGCCCCTCTAAATCAAGTATTTGCGTGTTGCGCGAGGTGCAAGCACCTCGCGTGCTTGTGAAAAAAAAAAAGTGGGGGGGGGGCGGGGGTGATGGGGGGGGGTTTAGTATTTGCGTGTTGCGCGAGGTGCAAGCACCTCGCGTGCTTTCTTTAAAAAAACTAAGGGGGTGGGTGATGGGGGGAGATGGGGTGGTTTAGTATTTGCGTGTTGCGCGAGGTGCAAGCACCTCGCGTGCTTGTGAAAAAAAAAAGTATTTGGGTGTTGCGCGAGGTGCAAGCACCTCGCGTGCTTGTGAAAAAAAAAAAAAAAAAAAAGGGGGGGGGGGTTGATGGAGGGGTTTAGTATTTGCGTGTTGCGCGAGGTGCAAGCACCTCGCGAGCTTGTGAAAAAAAAATAAAAAAAAAAAGAGGGGGGGGGGGGTGATGGGGGGGGGTTGCACAAGTATTTCGACTTAAGCATTGCCCCTCTAAATGAATCTGAAAAAAAAAATGTTCCAAGTCTCTTAGATTCCGAGATCCGCCTAAAGGGGGGGAGAAGGGGGGCGGGGAGGGGGGACTTTGAAAAATGGTTTTTACTTTACCGAGCCTCCTCTATACGAATCCGTAAAAAGAAAAAATACGGGTCTCGTAGTTTCCGAGATATGATAGGGGGGGGGGAGAAGGGGGGGGAAAAGGGGGGGTTTGGCACTTTTCCCGTAGGTTTGAGAGTTACTTGTTTACGAATCTGTCAAAATATACCCACCTCCCCATCCACCATCTGGGAGAACAATTCTGTCAGTGAGTCAGTGAGTGGTAATTTAGCTTTATATAGTATAATAACTAGTATTTGCGTGTTGCGCGAGGTGCAAGCACCTCGCGTGCTTGTGAAAAAAGAAATTGGTATTTGCGTGTTGCGCGAGGTGCAAGCACCTCGCGAGCTTGTGAAAAAAAAAAAAAAAAAAAAGAGGGGGGGGGTGATGGGGGGGGGGGTTGCACAAGTATTTCGACTAAAGCATTGCCCCTCTAAATGAATCTGAAAAAAAAAATGTTCCAAGTCTCTTAGATTCCGAGATCCGCCTAAAGGGGGGGAGAAGGGGGGCGGGGGGGGGACTTTGAAAAATGGTTTTTACTTTACCGAGCCTCCTCTATACGAATCCGTAAAAAACAAAAAATACGGGTCTCGTAGTTTCCGAGATACGATAGGGGGGGGGGAGAAGGGGGGGGAAAAGGGGAGGTTTGGCACTTTTCCCGTAGGTTTGAGTGTTACTTGTTTACGAATCTGTCAAAATATACCCACCTCCCCATCCACCATCTGGGAGAACAATTATGTCAATGAGTGAGTCAGTGAGTGGTAATCTAGCTTTATATAATATAACTAGTATTTGCGTGTTGCGCGAGGTGCAAGCACCTCGCGTGCTTGTGAAAAAAGAAAAGTGGGGGGGGGTGATGGGTGGAGATGGGGGGGGTGGCTAGTATTTGAGTGTTGCGCGAGGTGCAAGCACCTCGCGTGCTTGTGAAAAAAAAAATAAAAAAAATAGGGGGGGTGGGTGAGGGGTGGGGGTTGCTGAAGTATTTTGACTAAAGCATTGCCCCTCTAAACAAATCTGAAAAAAAAAGTTCCAAGTCTCTTAGATTCCGAGATCCGCCTAAAGGGGGGAGAAGGGGGGCGGGGGGGGGGGGACTTTAAAAATGGTTTTTACTTTACCGAGCCTCCTCTATACGAATCCGTAAAAAGAAAAAAATACGGGTCTCGTAGTTTCCGAGATACGATAGGGGGGGGTGAGAAGGGGGGTGAAAAGGGGAGGTTTGGCACTTTTCCCGTAGGTTTGAGAGTTACTTGTTTACGAATCTGTCAAAATATACCCACCTCCCCATCCACCATCTGGGAGAACAATTATGTCAATGAGTGAGTCAGTGAGTGGTAATCTAGCTTTATATAGTATAAAGTAAAATTACTTCATACGAATCTCAGACATATTATTATCTAAAGCAAATTATTTTTCAAAGTTTTACTATTGAATTTAAGTAAACAAATGGATGAAGCTGGATATTTATATTGAGTTATGGATCTGACTGACTTCAGTACTCAACTCAACGGATGTGATTTTAAAATTCACTTTCTTAATATACAGTCCTCCAATCATCACCGAAGTGCTTCTTCTGCTACATCAAGTATTTTCTTGATGTTTGCTTTATTCTCGCTTGCGAATGCCATTTCAGAAATTTTCTTTCCTCGTTTCGATACATATTTAGGTTGCCCGATTTCACTCCGATAGTTTTCCTTTCCTTGCACTCTAACATTCTGTCAACACCTATGCAGCATAAAAGGTTTTCGGTGGGTTGAACCTGAAATGCCCGTTTCCTGGAGTTTATAGTTATGTTGTGACTTCTTTTTTCCAATCACGCACTTCCACGTCATCTTTCCCGAAACGATACACAGACGCATGTTCCTTGAATATATTCACATAAGTTTGTGAATCGCATAATATGATGATTTTTTGTCGCCTTAGAGTTCTACTATGTGAAATATAATTTCAAGTTATTTAACATGTAGTGGTGCCTGAGAAAATAACTAACTTGACCACATGCCCAAAAGAGTCTTCTTATTCTGGCCTTCACAGCCGTCAGCGAATAGTCTTATTTTTAAAACATTTTCAGGAATATTATTAGAACTAAAATGGGATTTTTACAATCTGTATTTATTTATTGTTCCGAGTTTCCAATATATAATTCGGCAGTGTTGCAACTACCGTGATCACGGATGAACTAAAGTCATTGCGTGTGGACTTTGATGAGCACATTTTCAGGAAAACCAGATTAGAGAGTGCAAAACAGCGCATGCAATTTCGTTTTATGATTTTGAGTGTTCGTTTGCCCACCAATAGTATGTGTTTATCTTATCTAAAGCGGATTTTGAAGTGGCGTTAAAGGAACAGGGTGAGTTTTAGTCAGTAGAAGTCTGACATTCCCTTTCACTCCACCTAAATCCTACATGATTCATTAGATGATTTTCCCATCGAAAAAGGGGGTATAACTAACGCCAGAAAATCAGCTATTTGTTCTACACTATCCAAAATAATTCCACAATATATGTAGATTACTGTTTTGGCATAACCGTCCACAGCAATGATTCTTCGTCTGATGTTGTGAGATTAATAATAGGTATTTCTAAACAGAAAAAAAAACTATAATTTTAATTAATCACCGTACTTAGTGCTATCTATTTTATTACTTCATTTCGCGAAACTGTTTAAATTTTGTCATAATCCATACCTCTGTCTGTCTGTCTGTCTGTCTGTCTGTCTGTCTGTCTGTCTGTCTGTTACCTTTTCACGCCTTAACCGCTGAACCGATTTACATGAAATTTGGCATGGGAATAGTTGAGGACCCTGGGAAGGACATAGGATAGTTTTTATCCCGATGTAAGGTTCCCGCAGGATAGTTTTCAAATTGTATCTTTGTTGCTCTTTCACGCAAAAACTACTAAACGGATCTCAATAAAATTTGGTAAGGAGACAGTTGACATCCTGTAAAAACACATAAGCTACTTTTTATCCCGGAATTCCCACGGGTTTGGGATTTACGCGGGGAAAACCTCCCACTCGAACGAAGTTGCGGACAAAAGCTATCCATACTTTAATACTAATAATATAACTCCATATCCATATCCATACTATCCATACTTCCAATTATCCATCAATACTTCCAAGCTAATATAATAATAATTCGAAAGTAACTGCCTGTCTGTCTGACTGTTACCTTTTCACGCCTAAACCACTGAACCGATTTAGATGAAATTTGGCATGGGAATAGTTTAGGACCCTGGGAAAGACATAGCATAGGTTTCGTCCCGGAAATCATTCCTAAAGGATGTAAAAGGACACACATAATACACTTAGACCGCTAAACCGATTTAGATGAAATTTGGTATGGAGATAGTTTTAGACCCTGGAAAAGACATAGTATAGTTTTATTCCCGGAGATCATTCCTAAAAGATGTGAAAATGGTGTTGGAATTTTGTATCGGGAATCAATGATGTCGCCGCCCTCCCCACCCACATAATACACTTGACCGCTAAACCGGTTTGGATGAAATTTGCTATGGAGATATTTTTAGACCCTGGAAAAGACATAGGATAGTTTTTATCCTGGAAATCATCCCTTAAGGATATAAAGGGGTGTTGGGACTTTGTATTCCCCCTCTCAATTCATTCAAATCGCGTATTCAAGAACCACTCATAACATTTTTTTAAAACTACACAACTGCATGTAGGCTATACAAATCTTTGTTTAGAGCTGGGGTCGAACCCACGTCATGCAACAGTTAACAGTTACGCCAACCGTGTCGCTTAAATTTTAACCAATCAAGTTAATATACGAATCATTTCTATTTCAAAATCGGGGCATTATGCGTTTGCCCTTTTGAAAATAGGAGAAGATCATGTGGCAACAGATATCAACGGGATGATTTATTTGAGCTGAACTGAATCTGGAACTGAAACTGAAACTAAAACTGAAGCTGAAACTGTAGCTGAATCTGTAGCTGAATCTGAAACTGAAAACAAAACTGAAACCAAACTGAAGCTGAAACTGAAACTGATGCTGAAACCAAAACTGAAGCTGAAGCTGAAACTGGAACTGTAGCTGAAACTGACGCTGAAACCAAACTGAAGCTGAAACTGAAACTGATGCTGAAACCTAAACTGAAGCTGAAGCTGAAACTGAAACTGGAACTGTAGCTGAAACTGACGCTGAAACCAAACTGAAGCTGAAACTGATGCCAAAACCAAAACTGAAGCTGAAACTGAAACTGAAGCTGAAAATTAAGCTGAAACTGTAGCTGAATCTGAAACTGAAACCAAAACTACTGAAACCAAAACTGAAGCTGAAGCTTTCATTTGGAACTGAAACTGACGCTGAAACCAAACTGAAACTGAAACTGAAGCTGAAACTAAAACCAAACTGAAGCTGAAATTGAAACTGATGCTGAAACCAAAACTGAAGCTGAAACTGAAACTGAAGCTGAAACTGGAACTGTAGCTGTAACTGACGCTGAAACCAAACTGAAGCTGAAACAAACTGATGCTGAAACCAAAACTGAAGCTGAAGCTGAAACTGAAACTGTAGTAACATCCATAGTGAACGTAGTCCAAGATACAAATAATTTAATAAACCACGTTTATTCTGATTAATCGCAGCCATTCTTTGTCCCTCATATTTGTTTTCAACAAACGTGAAGGAGTAATTTTGGCACCAACTAACGAAATTGTAGGGCAGATCAACGAAAAGATTATGTCTCATGTGGATTGTGATGTTGTTGAGTATCTGTCCGTCGACATTGTCATGGATACAAAGCAAGTGACGTCGTACTCTGTAGAGTTTATCAACTCTCTGGAATTGTCAGGGTACCCCATCACATTATTTGAGGCTTTAACTTGGTGTCCCAGTCCTGTTGATGCGTAATCAGGGCGCACCTCTCTGGCAGGCAGGCTCTTTAATGGCATGCGACTACAAATTACATACCTTGGATGCAATGTTTTCAAGCAATAATTATGACAGGAACAGCAAGCGGTAAAAACGTATTTATTCCTCACATTCAGTTCGAAAAACTCAAATTTCCCCTAAAAGCGGCATTCGCAATGACCATAAACAAAGCTCAAGGACAGACACTGAAAGTCGCAGGTGTACATTTAGAAAAAGACTGCTTTTCCCATGGGCAATTGTATGTGGCGTGCTCACGAGTATCAAGCGTACAAAATCAACACGCCAAGAACGGGAAAACCAGAAACGTAGTTTACAAAAATGTATTGTAAACTACGTTTTTGGTTTTAAAAAGATAAATTTTAAATACTAACTGTCTGTCTATTTTTGGGGATGGATGGACCCTGGTGATCGTTTTTTAAATATTATATGCGTTTTTTAACCACCCAAAAAGATACGGTACACCTTTTTGGCAACAAGAATTATTGACAAATTGTAAATTAACGCGAGCGAAGCCGCGGGCAAAAGCTAGTAATATTATAAATGCGAAAGTAACTCTGTCTGTCTGTCTGTTACCTATTCACGCCTTGACCGCTGAACCGATTTACATGAAATTTGGCATGGGAATAGTTGAGTACCCTGGGAAGGACATAGGATAGTTTTTAACCCGATGTATGGTTCCCGCAGGATAGTTTTCGAATTGTATCTTTGTTGCTCTTTCACGCAAAAACTACTAAAGCGATCTCAATGAAATTTGGTAAGGAGACAGTTGACATCCTGTAAAAACACATAAGCTACTTTTTATCCCGGAATTCCCACGGGTTTGGGATTTACGCGGGGAAAACCTCCCACTCGAACGAAGTCGCGGACAAAAGCTATCCATACTTTAATACTAATAATATAACTCCATACTTCCATATCCATATCCATACTATCCATACTTCCATATCCATCAATACTTCCAAGCTAATATTATAATAATACGAAAGTAACTGTCTGTCTGTTAACTCTTTACGCCTAAAGCGCTGAACCGATTTAGATGAAATTTGGCATGGGAATAG
This sequence comes from Tholera decimalis, assembly GCA_943138885.2. Taxonomy (NCBI): domain Eukaryota; kingdom Metazoa; phylum Arthropoda; class Insecta; order Lepidoptera; family Noctuidae; genus Tholera; species Tholera decimalis. The sequence goes on from OW964555.2 coordinate 31,878,361, forward strand.
TTTAGGACCCTGGAAAAGACATAGCATAGGTTTCGTCCCGGAAATCATTCCTAAAGGATGTAAAAGGGGTGCTAGAATTTCGTATAGGGAATCAATAATGTCCCCACTCTACCCACACACATAACACACTTAGACCGCTAAACCGATTTGTATTAAATTTGGAATGGAGATAGTTTTAGACCCTGGAAAAGACATAGTATAGTTTTATTCCCGGAAATCATTCCTAAAAGATGTAAAAATGGTGTTGGAATTTTGTATAGGGAATCAATGATGGCCCCGCCCTCCCCACCCACATAATACACTTGACCGCTAAACTGATTTGGATGAAATTTGCTACGAAGATAGTTTTAGACCCTGGAAAAGACATAGGATAGTTTTTATCCTGGAAATCATCCCTTAAGGATGTAAAGGTGTGTTGGGACTTTGTATTCCCCCTCTCAATTCATTCAAATCGCGTATTCAAGAACCATCTCATAACTTTTTTTTTTAAAACTACGAAAATGCATGTAGGCTATATAAATCTTTGTTTAGGGCCAGCCCTGTTAACTGTTAACAGTTACGCCAACCGTGTCGCTTAAATTTTAACCAATCAAGTTAATATACGAATCATTTCTATTTCAAAATCGGGGCAATATGCGTTTGCCCTTTTGAAAATAGGAGAAGATCGTGTGGCAACAGATATCAACGGGATGATTTATTTGAGCTGAACTGAATCTGAAACTGAAACTGAAGCTGAAACTGAAGCTGAAACTGAAGCTGAAACTGAAGCTGAAACTGTAGCTGAATCTGAAACTGAAACCAAAACTGAAGCTGAATCTGAAACTGAAACCAAAACTGAAGCTGAAGCAGAAACTGAATCTGAAACTGAAACCAAAACTGAAGCTGAAGCTGAAACTGAATCTGAAACCAAATCTGAAGCTGAAGCTGAAACTGGAACTGTAGCTGAAACTGACGCTGAAACCAAACTGAAACTGAAGCTGAAACTGAAACCAAACTGAAACTGAAACTGATGCTGAAACCAAAACTAAAGCTGAAGCTGAAACTGAAACTGAAGCTGAAACTGGAACTGTAGCTGAAACTGACGCTGAAAACAAACTGAAGCTCAAACTGAAACTGATGCTGAAACCAAAACTGAAGCTGAAGCTGAAACTGGAACTGTAGCTGAAATTGACGCTGAAACCAAACTGAAGCTGAAACTGAAACTAAAGCTAAAGCTGAAACTGATGCTGAAACCAAAACTGAAGCTGAAGCTGAAACTGAAACCAAACTGAAGCTGAAACTGAAACTGATGCTGAAATCAAAACTGAAGCTGAAGCTGAAACTGAAACTGAAGCTGAAACTGGAACTGTAGCTGAAACTGACGCTGAAACCAAACTGAAGCTGATGCTGAAACCAAAACTGAAGCTGAAGCTGAAGCTGAAACTGAAACTGAAGCTGAAACTGTAGTAACATACATAGTGAACGTAGTCCATTATACAGATAATTTAATAAACCACGTTTATTCTGATTTAAAAACAAATATGAGGGATAAAGAATGGCTGCGTGAAAGAGTAATTTTGGCACCAACTAACGAAATTGTAGGGCAGATCAACGAAAAGATTATGTCTCATGTGGATTGTGATGTTGTTGAGTATCTATCCGTCGACATTTTCATGGATACAAAGCAAGTGACGTCGTACTCTGTAGAGTTTATCAACTCTCTGGAATTGTCAGGGTACCCCATCACAATATTTGAGGCTTTAACTTGGTGTCCCAGTCCTGTTGATGCGTAATCAGGGCGCACCAAGGCTCTGTAATGGCATGCGACTACAAATTACATAGCTTGGATGCAATGTTTTCAAGCAATAATAAGCGGTGAAAACGTATTTATTCCTCACTTTCAGTTCGAAAAACTCAAATTTCCCCTAAAAGCGGCATTCGCAATGACCATAAACAAAGCTCAAGGACGGACACTGAAAGTCACAGGTGTACATTTAGAAAAAGACTGCTTTTCCCATGGGCAATTGTATGTGACGCCACATACAATTGCCCATGGGAAAAGCACGAGTATTAAGCGTACAAAATCAACACGCCAAGGACGGAAAAACCAGAAACGTAGTTTACAAAAATGTATTGTAAACTACGTTTTTGGTTTTAAAATGATAAATTTTAAATACTAACTGTCTGTCTGTTTTTGGGGATGGATGAACCCTGGTGATGGTTTTTTAAACCACCACCCAAAAAGATACGGTAGACCTTCTTGGCAACAACAATTATTGACAAGTGTAAATTAACGCAGGCGAAGCCGCGGGCAAAAGATAGTGTAGTAATTAACACGAATACTGCATTTTACTTCACTAGTTTCATATATTTATAAATAAAGACACAAGGCTTAAGTGCATTATTCAAGTTTTTAAAGACCTACATTAGAAAAATATACGTCAAAACAAAACTAAACAATTATTTGAATTTTTTGTACGGGTTCTGTTAAAAAAGGTTGAGTTTTTTATCAGTTTTACGTATTTTATCAGTTTTTAGTAGAGATTCACAAAAACACTTAACCGCGTTTTTATCGAAACCGCCATTTTGCAAGTACTGCTATTAGGAGGGCAGTATACTAAATTCCAATATACTTATTGATCATCTGATATACACTTCTTTTCTTTGAGGAGCTCGTGACTAAATAATAATTGCCGTACGTGTCGACCGTGAAGGTTAAAGCAACTTTGTCGAGGTTAGTCCAAGATAGGTGACCATCTTACTTATGGTAATTCAATATACCTATAGCGATGTATAATTTAGAAACTAAACTATCACTGTTAACCAAGTTTAACCCTCAATAGAATCTCAATAGAAAGAAAAAATCAATAGAATATTCATTTGAAACAGCAGCGCGTATCATTAAGGTTCTACTTTCAAACATCAATATATTAAGAATCCAGGAACTGATAAAAAAGAAATATAAGTGAATTTTTGAAATATTTTTTGATTCATCATCATTCAAATATATAAATGACGCTGCGTCAATAATTGCACTTTGATAGACCTCATTATTTTGACGGTAACTTTTCCATTTGAATGTAATGAAAAAGTTACCGTCAAAATAATACACATAATAAACAAGGCGGGTTGTACAACACTGCACAGATAAGGATTAGGACCCATCTGCGTCTGCCGGGGTTGCGCGAATGTTCCAACGAGATACCGCGGCCCCGGAACTTAAGGGCAGCTGAAGGAACAGGGTGGGTTTTTAGTCAATAGAAGTCTGGTACTCCCTTCTGCTTAACCCAGAGCGGGAGAAGTTATTCGATGTTTTTCCACCCGGTAATGAACAAAATTGCGTCACCTTATTATATCGAATATATCTAAATACCACACTTGCTGCCTTACTTGGACTCCAAATAACAGGAGCTGACGACGCGACGGACCGAAGAGGAGATGGCTTGATGAATTGGATTCCTACCGAAAGAATTGGCCAAATGTGGCAGAAGATAGAGAAAAGTGGAAGGAAGGAAGGGAGGCGATAACCTGCAGTAGGACAGCGTAAGCTTGCACAGCACAGGCAGCAATAATAATAATTATACAAGCGGGCTTAAACTAATACCAGGATAATTGTTCTAATATTGGTATTTTTTTGTATAATTTTCTCCATCAACACCGCTCTAAAAACGACGAAGGATACTTCATTATACTTCATTAGGAAATTGGCATGTTGTAGGACCAAAAACTCCAAAAACATGCGACATCCACCAATCCGCACTGGGCCTGCGTGGTGGAAAATGACCCATTCCCTCTAGTAACGAGCGAGCCTCTATCCCAGCACTGGAAAAGTTACAGGCTATATTAAGTTTTTATAAACCAGAAAATTCCCAGAATCTCTAAAAAAATACCTATTGAGACAGTATATATTCGGCCATTATTCAGGCCATATTAGTTAGCGGTTTGTGGTGAGCGCACTTGCTGGCTACTATTGAATGATCATACTTGGTCAAGTGGTTTGCTGTTGTAATAATTTGACGGAACATCACGCCTGTGTATCGGAAATAGGCGGATAGAGAAGTATAGTGTGTACCTTCATTATTTGAGAATCTCATACCACAGAGCCTTCTCGGATTCAGCCTTGTGCACGGAACTAAATAATTCTTAAGGAGATGAATTTATGAAACATTTATTTAGAACCTATTAGCTGTGACCGCGACTTCGTTTGCGTGAGAGTTCTTCCCGCGTAATAAAAAATACTTTTTACTTAAGTACTTACTTTTAGCATTCTAGAAGAAGGCATAATATGATAGATGTAAGTGCAGCAAGCACCATAAATATCTACACCATAAAGAGCTTAGCTAGATTCGGTCGATCTAGCTAAGCTCACTTTCCACGGAAATGTTCTGTGATAAGAATGTGATCGCCTTTTATACGAGTGTTCATATGAATGTATAATAATAATACACACGTCTATATGTGATTTAATGATCAGGTTCTATGCTTGACATTTACATTTAGTCGTTTTAAAATCAAATAAAACATAAAAATAATAATTCATTACGTAGATAAAGTATGTTCGAGAGTTGATCACATATCACAAAGCATTGCTGCAGTAAGTTAACTTGTATCAAAATGAGGCTGCATGAGTGTATCTCGTTATCTCTGAACAAAATGGTAAAGTCTGAATGATCAGAAGGCCTTATTCTAGAAGGACAAACCAGTGATAAAACTTGAAATGATTTGGCTTTTTATATTTTGAAGCGGGTAATTTGGTAACATAATAAACGGGAACTTACTGAGACATGGATTCTAAGAAAAAGTGTGAAAATGAATATAGACGCTCTAGATATATGAAGTCGTTTATCAGTTCTGAAATATTTCTTTATTATCAATTCTTTACAAAATGCATTTTATATACTTTATTTTACGCGTCCTAATATTCAAAAGATAAAACAAAATAATAATTATGCAGTAATTCAAGATTTGTATCCCACGTGGAGGCAGCTGGTGGTCCATGGTTTCAACGCTGGTTCTGTAGAAAAACAAATATTATTATTAAAACGAAGAACAAATAACATTAAAAAAATATTTTTTGTGAACAGTTTTATGCCTGTTAGTGGGCGTGGGCGTTGCCTATATTCGGATTCTCGGATATAGAATATCCATCTATAGTTTCCTCACGATATTTATCTTCACCCTTTTGAAAGCTGTCGTGATGTTGAAAATTGTCATAAGCAAGTTACCTGCCTGAATTTGTACCCATGACTATGTAAGTCACGTCTATAGCCACTGAGCCACCAGTGCTCCTTGGAGTGGATTACGAGCCATTCCTTGACAAAGAAAGGAGCCTTGAGTCCCAACAGTGGAAAAGTTATAGGTAAGCTGATTATTTTATGCTTTATTTATTTATTTCTTTAGTTTTTGGGCTTCTCTTTCATTCCCTAACGTGACCTTCTGAAAAGAGATCCCGAAGTGCACTAGGGGGAGAGGCCAATTTAGAAAGATAAGATAAGATAATAATCATTTATTGGTCAAAAATACATGATATAGTTTTCCACTAGTTTTGGACAAACAAACAAAAATGCAACATGGTACCAATCGTAAGTGGAAATGATCAACTGTCTTGTGCTAGTTAAAAAAGAAACTGTATTACAGGAGATAGGGCCTTCCATCACGAAATGAACTTTTTATATCTGTGCAAGCTGTTGAATGTTGGAAAAAATAATAATATACATAGGGGAGAGAAGAATGTTGGCGAAGAACTGGAGAACAAAGAGTTGTCTCACAGTGAGAAGTTTGTACTCGCTGTACGAGAGAGTTGTAGGGTACATTCATGGTTTTTTAAGAATAACCTTCAAGGCAGCTCTTTATGCTCTCTCGACTTTAAGCAATGCCGTGGCATAGGTACGTCCCCATACAGATATGCAGTATGACAGGAGGGACTGAGCCAGTGCGTGGTATACAGTCATAAGCGAGTTTCTTTGTAGAGTAGATCGGAGTCTTTTGAACGTAAATATAAGTTTAAGGATACGTCCTGTTAGTACCTTAAGATATGTTTACCAGTTTAGGGTGGAGTCAAGAAAGACACCAAGGTACTTGATGTTATTTTCCCTCGCTATGCATTGGCAGTTACAGGTTACAAATAATAACAAGTTGATGCAAGCGTAGCAAGCACTGATGAGATACAGTTTCGCGGTACATCTTTCAAGCTAAAATGGGTATAAGCACTTGTCACAACAACGCTCGTTATAAACCAATAGCTTTTGTCCACGATTTCGTTCACGTACGAGGGTTTTCCCACGTAAATCCCAATCTCGTGGCAATTCCGGGTTAAAAAGTAGCCTATATATATTATTCCAAACTAAGCCTAGATGTCAATAATTTGATAAGTAGATTTATCAAATTTCATTCAAATCCGTTCAGAAGTCTTTGCATGAAAGAGTAACAAACATCTATCCATCCTCATAAACCTTCGCATTTATTATATTAGTAAGATAAGACATAAAGCCGTACCAGGGACAGTTATTAAAAATCCTTACCATTTTTGTGTTGCATAGTAGTTGCCACAATTATTTAACAGGTTAATCGAGTGGAATGCATTTGCCACCTATTCGTATATAACCAGATTTACACGTCTTCTCGTCTATGGCTGTTGCAAAAGTGATGGATACAAGTGCAGCAAGCACCACAAATATTACGAGATACAGTTTCATGTTGAAATGAGTTCACTCAATACGACAATGTGCTGTGGTGTGAAATTGGCTCCTTTATATTCGGATTTAAAATACTACTTTCCATAGTTACATGAGGTGGTTCCTCATAATAATCAGGTACCTTGGCATTTATGTTCCTTAGCTTTTTATAAACAACTATACGAGTATTAATTATAGTATTATTGTTACTTTTCAACATTTATGTTCAAAACATTCTCAATTATAACACTTTATTTTTAAAATTTATGTAAATCTACACACGAGTCAAATATTTTCATCTTTATTTTAATTCTTTTTTATTGAAAATAGGCTTGCGTTTCACCACCATCTCACCTGATGGTAAGTGATGATGTGGTCGAAGATGGAGCACGCTTACCTAAAAGTAACCTATTCACTCTCGACTTAAAGACTCCCAAGTTGTAGCTATCGGGAAACACAGACTCTGGCAGGGAATTCCACTCCTTAGCCGTACGCACAATGAAGGTATTCCCAAACGTTTTTTGCGTATGGATGGGATGTCCACCATGTAACGATGGCGCTTCGCCGTTTGTCTCGTAGTCCGATGATGGAACGGGCTTGGCAGAAATAGATTGTGTAATTCCATCGCACACTCCCCGAAATGTAACCGATAGAACACCGATAGACTTGCAACTCGTCGTCGATATTCAAGGCTCTGGAGCTTTAACTCGAGCAGTGCATCGTTGCCAATGAGTCTCTTGGCGCACTTCTCGATAGACTCACAGTTAGACAGTTGGTATTTCGCAGATCCATCCCAAAGATGAGAACTATTTACAAAATTTCATATAAATTTCTTAAAAAATCCCTGTATAAAAAGAAAACGAGTAGATTATGATCGTTTTCTTATACATAGAAAGTGCTCCTGGGTGACTAAAGAGTTTTTGTCCAGAAGCGATGGTGGAAGGGAGTGTCAGAATTCTGCGGCCTTAAAATCCACCCTGTTGCTTCAATTGCCCTTGCGTTTCAGGGCTTTTGTTTTTTCTCTGGGTGGGAAAATCATCGAATGACTTCTCTTGCTCTGAGTGAAGTAGAAGGGAGTGTCAGAATTCTACTGACTAAAAACCCAACCTGTTCCTTCAGGTGCCCTAAAGTTCAAGGGCCACAGTATCTCGTTAGAACATTCCCGCTGCTGCCGATTGCTGGCAGCTCTTTGAGGCGCGCGTGGAACACAACGCGCCACCGACCCGGGCCTGGTCCTTACCGGACTGTGAGCTACCCCTGCTCGCCGTCCGCAAGCCCGCGCCTACAGTGGCCGGAGATCTGCACGCGATCCGCGATGCACGGGGGATCTCCCGCAGCGGCTGGGGTGTGAAGAAGAGAGATGCCTCTCCCTCGCACGTTCAGCCTCCTCCTTTGCTAGCATGACTGCCCCATTCCCTCTCGTTCCGCACCATGGTTTGAACCAGGGCCGGGCAAGAGGTCACCGCCGCCGATCGCCTCAACGAGGACACGGCGGTACTCCTCTCAAGCAGGGCACACATCGACCGTGTGCTCCACCGTGTCCTCCGGGTAGTCCTCATAATGACGACATCCGGGCGTGTCCTGCCGCTGTATCTGGAACAAGTACCTCCCGAAACAGCCATGTCCGCAAATTGCTTTTGCTTCTATTAAAAAGAAAATAATAAAACCTATGTCATCTTACACTATATATGTCGTCTTACATGCGTTGAAAACGCGGGGATTATGGGCATTCGTACCAACTTGCGTCAACCCAAATTTACTCTTAACGAGACAAATTTTTATTTAACTCTTCACTACCAACAAGATTTTAACATAGTTTAACCACATTTTTAACCCCCGACGCAAAATGAGAAATGTTAAAAGTTTAACCGCTATATTTGTTTGTATGTCTGTAAGCAAGTAAACCGATTTCGATGCAGTTTTTTTTTGTTATTCCAGCGATGGTTTTTCGATATATTTTGTCAAAATCGGTTCAGCCATTTACAAGGTATGGGGGTGCAAGTGGGGATGAATATTCGAATTTTGTCAAATATACCCAAGTGGGGTATCAAATGAAAGAAAATAACGTGATTTTACAATCAGACATATTTCTCCAAAATCGGTTCAACCATTTACTAGATATGGGGGGTGAAAGCGGGGATGAAAAATCGAATGTTGTTAAATATACCCAAATGGGGTATCACATGAAAAAGAATGACATGCATATTACAATAAATACACATGTTTTATCAATATTGGTTCAGCTATTTAATAGGTATGTAGGGCGAAACAGGGGATGAATAATCGAATATTGTCAAATATACCCAAGATAGATGGATAGAATATACTTTATTGTACACCAAAATTTAAATACACCTATTTAACACTATTACTTAATTCTATGGTTACAATGGCGGTCTTATCGCTGAAAGCGATATCTATATATGAAATGAAAGGGAACGACGTATACTATGTATATTATAAAAACTGTCCATTCCATGAAATTGGTCAAATTGACAAAAGCTATGGTAAGCGAAAAGGTCAAAAAGCTTAAAATAAAAATAAAATTTAAAATTTAAAAAACCTCCTTCGCTCGATATATCGGGGTATCGCCAATTCAGAATCGATATTTAAAGCTTTTTACATAGCAATACCCCACCACTACTATTATTTTTTTACTTTTTAAGGGACGTTTCTTAGACTTCTTATCTGGGGGCACGGCAGTGCCCCGCCAAGTCGAGCAAAAAAGCGGCACGGCCGTACCATTCTTTTCTCGAAGCAATTCAGGCCATTTTCGACCCCTATAACTTCGTTGTGGATAAAACTAGAAGCCTGAATTTTCAGTAACCAAACAAGCATTGCATAAACACGATATATTTCAAGTTGCATTCAATTTGAATAAGTAGTTTAAGAATTATAACGAGTCAAAGTTCCTTAATTTTGTAAATATTGTCACTCACTGACTGACCGATCATCAAAAGTCTAAGGCACTTCTAGCAGACATAGAAGCTTCAAATTTAGAATACAATTAGTGTTTAGTATATGAATCAAGGAAAAACTATAATATTTTTCAATTTCGTTCCAGTTTTCTAGATACATCAACTGCATAAATAACTTTGTAATCCCATATAAATATATAGGATTACAAAGTTACATTTGCAGTTAATTAATCAGTATACCTGTATAATATAATGAAATAATAGATGTAGATGGGTACTTTTTTTTTCTTGGTGAAAAATATCATCGAATGACTTCTTCCGCTCGGGTGTATCAGAATTCTACTAACTAAAAACCCACCCTGTTCCTTCGGAAGCCCTAAAGTTCCAGGGCCGCGGTATCTCGATGGAACTTTCCCGCAAACCCCGACAGGCAATGGCCCTATGAGGCCCCGTCTCTGGTATTAACAGCTTTTTGAGGCGCGCGTGGAACACAACGCGCCGCCGACCCGGGCCTGGTCCTTACCGGACGGTGATCGACCCCTGCTCGCCATCCGCAGGCCCACGCCTACGGTGGCCCGAAATCGACTCGCGATCCACGACACCCGGGGCGTCTCCCTCGGCGGCTGGGGCGCGAGGAAGAGAGTTGCCTCTCCCACCACGTTAGGCCTCCTCCTTCGCTAGCATGACTGCTTCGCAGCAGGAGGTGACTGCATCCCATTCCCTCTCGCTTCGCACCATGATCTAAACCAGAGCAGGGTGCGAGAAGTCACCGCCGCCGATCGCCTCTATGAGGATACGACGGTGCTCCACCCATGCAGGGCACACCTCGACCATATGCTCCACCGTGTCTTCCAGTGTAGATAGGTACCTAGATATAATAAAGATGCTCAAAGGTAACTTGTTAAATGGTCAACGGAATAAAAAAGCAAGAAGTATTAAGAGTATTGGGGAGTATTAAGTAGAGTAAATTGCCCGAAATTGCATAATTACTTACTTATGGATTAACTTTAACCCAGACGTTTGACGAGTGCGGCATTAATTATTACTAACTAATGCAAAAGACGTACGTGCGTATTCATATGTGCGTATCAAATCCTCCGAAAAAAACCCATAGAAACAGGGAGTGGGCTTTGAAAAAAACTTTAGCTAAAGTTCAAGAAGTAGTACCGGAAAATAAAAAAAGGAAGGCTACCTACAAAAATAAGAAAAGCTCATAAGACAGAGAGAGGGCTTTAAGAAAATTCGTTGTTGGTATACAAGAAGTAGAAGGTACCGGAAAGGAAAAATGTAGGACTTTCTACAAAAAGCAATGAGATCCCATAAAAAATAATACTTGTCAAAAAACCAAGTCTCGCAACTTAGTTGTTCTACCGTAAAAAGTTGTGAGATCAATATAATACCAAGTCGGTTATTAATTTATTCAGTCCCTACTTAAGGGACCTTCTGTCTTAAGTTGTTACGTAATTTTCTAACCTAACGACATCTTATAGTGACCATATCAATATTAAAAATCTTTACCGTTTTAAATAAATAGATTAACTTGGCAATCGCAATAAACAATTTAATTTATATATGTATTACTTGTGAGATATATTGTGTTTTCATGCGATGGCCGAGTCAATCTATTTATTTAAAACGGTAACGATTTTTAATATTGATATGGTCACTATAAGATGTCGTTAGGTTAGATAATTACGTAACAACTTAAGACAGAAGGTCCCATAAGTAGGGACTGAATAAATTAATAACCGACTTGGTATTACATGGATCTCACAACTTTTTACGGTAGAACAACTAAGTTGCGAGACTTGGTTTTTTGACAAGTATTGTTTTTTATGGGATAAGTATTTCATGCATAGCGGATTTTAAAAATTTTTAATTTAATTTTTATTGAGGTATTCGAAAAACTTCAAAAATGCCTGATATTATTTCAATAAGAGTCACTATATCGACACAGCACTTTAGAGTCACTATTTTAACACTGCCAATAGTTATTATATAAATGTAATTATTCAATAAAAATAGCAGAACCGCTCAAACGTAGCAAATACATCACTTGACAGTTCCATACTTCAGTGTTCCGTTATGCTGTTTGGAGTTAGTAATAAAATGAGCAATGTTTTATTTTTATGATTAGATAAAATAAAACGATTTAATAGCATTCGTTTTAATTATTTTACACTATACTTATGCTCTTGTAACGTAGACGGTAGCTAAAGGAAGATAATTATTTCAATCATCATCAGTTAATGAAAGTAAGTGTCAATAATTGTAAACGGACTGTTATTTTTTCGAATATGCATTTTTTGCGGAAATAGTCAATTATTTATTAACACTTTTTAATGTGGTTAAAAATATGGCTTAAAAACCAGTAGTAAATACGCATAAAGAAAACATTATTTTTGGTAATAGTGTATCTGTGACGCAATATGGGACGGGGTATGGGCTCATATATATATATATCGATCATAAATTTACTGTAGCCTAAATAATGATGTTCTTAGTCTGTACACAAAATATTAAGGTTTTTTTTCTATTTTCATATTTATCCACAGGGTATATTTAGCTACTGTGCTTTAACGCAGGGTCAAATATCCTGCGTTTAAGCACAAAAAACTCTCACATCCTGAAGGTTTTAAGTCAATTCAAAGCATCTTTCACTATAAAACGGCAATTTCATACTTTTACCTGTATTATTTAGATTATTTGAAAATAACATTTTATTTTTATTTTGACGTTACATCTTATTTTATCCTCACTGTGGTTTCCTCGGGATTAGTATAGTTGGTGTTTTCATTTATTGTCGTATCATCTTCACCACGTAGTATATATTTTTAAATTTATGTTACGTTGATTGTATTGTATTGAGTTCGAAATTATGTTTTATAGTAGTTTTAGAAGAGCAGGGCCTCATAGCACAGGTTTTTCGCAAACTTAAAAGGAGACCTTAATGTAAGACAAACTGTAGAAGTTGTTAGTTACTGAAATAAAGAAAACAAATTATAGTTTTGTTGATGTGTGATCTCAAATGACTTCATTTATTCCAATCATTTCTCTTGAAATGAAAATTATCTCATATTATGCACAATTTTCTTAATCGAAGTAGAACAACTTCAGAAGCTATGAATTTTAAATAAATAAAAAAAAAATAAAAAAAAATAATCTTATAATGGCCAATGACAGGCGTAACTGATGACTGACGTAAAAATGGATTAAATGGGCTAATTCGCATCGCTGTTACCAGCCACATCCTCAATACCAAATCGATGCACTTCAGTCTATTGAGAAACGGGCAAAAAAGCTCATTGGCAATAAGATACTTCTATTTTTGTATTATGGATAACAAACAACATATTATTAAAAAAATGTAATTAGATGTACCAAATACGCTCACAGCGTTATCCACTGATTATTACATAAAGTAACTGGGTACTGGATAAAGTTAGGCTTAAAAAATAAAAACTAGGGCAAACTATGGAACCAGTTAACACAATAAAACTAATATTAAACTTATAAATATACACATATTAGACACAATACATTATAGAGTACGGTAAATATGCATCTTTGACTATTGACTTGCTTACATTTTAGAATAGTACATACTATAACTTCCTTTTTGAAAACATGATTATTCAGAAACATAATGTCCTATATACTTAATTGATTCTAAATTGGTAACTACTTTTAATTTCAATAATAGAATGACATTTTAATCACCCAGTATGTCTGTAAGCGCTTAACTTTTAAAACTTATTATTAAGACAAAACTTCTGGTAAAATTAAATGAACATAATAATTACTTAAATCAAGAACTTAATAACTTGATTACAAAACTTTTAAATTGATAGATAATAACGTTTCTCACAAAATTAATGGTACAATTCCGGCCAGGCTTCCTTCCACATAGGCACTTTGCGACAAATGTTCTGAGAGCTACCTCTTAGCAATCAAGCCAGGCCGACTTGAGTAAGATTAATTAAACCAACAGAGCATCAATCATTGGCCGGATTCCCCATCATAGTGGCAGACGTTTCACCAGTTCGTAGGTTACTTAGATTGTTCCTACTTTGTTTTTGACGCACTAAGAATGTTTGAAGTAGAGTTAAAACTCTCTTATTGTATTTTTTCAAAGTGGTTTATAAATGTTTATAGATAGAGTGGAAGAGAAAGACCAAAGAAAAGATGGATGGATTGTGTGAGGAATGTTATGAAAGAAAAAGGAGTAAATGATGCTGTGACGACTGACAAAGGAGTATGGCAAGTGAAAACGTGTTGCATCGACTCCAAGTAAATGGATAGAAGCAGGAAGATGTTGACACATAAAAGTGATTTGCGAGACTTTAGTCAGGAGGAGCCCCACACACTTCCATTTTACATCGATCATAGGTAATGATATTTATTTTATAAGTAGGTCTCCAATATAATCGACGTGAAAAAGGTCACCTTTTTAACACGCTTTTATTAGGTCGACCTGTATGTAACTAACTATGTAATGTAATTTAACCATCTTCCAAGGGTCGTATCGTAATGAAAATTGGTAGCTGTATGTAGTTCTGATGACCATACAAAAATATGGTACTGTCGAACTTATCTGATGATGGAGCCGGAATATATGAACTGGAACTTCATGATGGAAAATCGTATCATAGTTGTTTTGGATTTCTTAGAAAAGTCTTGTAATGAACTTTGACCACGATTAGGTTTCAAGGTCTGATGATGAAGCCGGAAGATAGGTACTAGCATTACATGATGGAATATCGTATCATAGTCGTGTTTGCACTTGTGAGAAAAGCCACGTAATGGACTTTGGACACGATCAGGTTTCAAGGTTTTAACAAACCTAAAGAAAATCCGTAATTGGTTTTCATAACCTTTTTGAATTACCGCGTAATCCATAGATTTATTTTTTTATAGATGTCACTTTCAAATCCTCTGGGGTGATCGACCGTTTAATTGTTCACTACTCGTGGTAATAATATGGCAAAAACTACAAAAACAAAGAAACAGCAACACAAAGAAAACGGAGACTACAAAAAAAAACCGGTCAAGTGCGTGTCGAGCCACGCGCAGTGTAGGGTTCCGTAGTTTTTATAACAGCCAAGTGCGTGTCGTATTTGCTGACTGATCGTTTCGTACCATGCTCTAACTAAAAGCCAAACATGACTACCTAACTAATTTGACTTCCTATACAAATTCTCACCTGATCCGACAATTTTGCACGGAAAGTTTCAATTTATTTTAGAGATTTTTATAAAACTTGTCATAGCCGGTGTTTTGAATTTAAATTTGGACACAGAGCTACACTACTCAATCGTCACAAGAAAGCTAGCACGATACAACTCGCACTTAGCGCCATCTATTGACATTTCTATAGAGTTGTTCGAAATTTTCGAGTCAAATACAATTGGTCGACTATTACTCGTAAACTTGCAAAGCCCACTTATGTGTGATAGTTTTCCTTTAAATTTCGTTATATATAGGTACTACTGCCGTGACATTTGAATTTCACTTGACTCTAACGGAAATTGGTACTTTAAAGCTTGATAAGTCACGAACGGTTAACTTAATCAAAAAACGGTCTTACCAAACCCCCAATATTTTATAAAGACCTATCCAACGATGTCCCACACTATGGGAAGAACGAAAAAAAAATTATCATCCCACTTTACATGTATGGGAGGTACCCTAAATAATGTTTTTTTTTTTTCAAAATTTTATTTTACCACTTTTTCGGCGTCATTAACGTGTATACTCATGCCAAAGTACAACTTTCTAGTACCAATAGTTTTTGAGCTAAACCGCGGACAGACGGACAGATAGACGGACATGGCAAAACTATAAGGGTTCCTTGTTGACTACGGAACTCTAAAAAAGGAAAAGCGCGAACAATTTTTTTGTTTTTACGTGCACTTATAAAAGCGTGTTTTTCTAGTGATTTTTAAACTTTTAATTTATTATTTGGTTTTTACCCCAAAAAGAAACAAACTCAGTGGTCAAAGTCTCTTAAATTTCAGACAATCAGTATCTGAACCACGTCTAAGGTGGTCTTTTGATGAGGAACACATAAATTTGAGGGGACCTATTCAGAAATTAGGAGGCATTTGTCACTAATATTATAGCTCAACATAGAATTTTAAGAATCTCAGGGAGTTACAGGACCTTTGATCAACATGTTGATTAACTATCTCAGCTAAATACTATTTTTTCCAGCAGCAGCTTAAACTCTCACAAAATATTTGTGATTTGCTGTAGTATTACAAACAATACAGTCAGAACCTAGAGAGGGTACAATATATTTTTATTAGATTGACACACTACGTGATTATGCTATCTTAGAACGAGTCCAGGTGCACTCTTCTTGAAACAATGTTTCTGTAATATTTTTTTTTTTGGAGTTAATGTAAGTGATGATGTGGTCGAAGATGGAGCACGCTTACCTAAAAGTAACCTATTCACTCTTGACTTAAAGACCCCTAGGTTATAGCTATCGGGAAATACAGACTCCGGCAGGGAATTCCACTCCTTAGCCGTACGCACAATGAAGGTATTCCCAAACCGTTTAGTGCGTACAGGTGGGATGTCCACCATGTAACGATGGTGCATCGCCGTTTGTCTTGTAGTCCGATGATGGAACGGGCTTGACGGAATTAGATTGTGTAATTCCATCGCACACTCCCCGAAATGTAACCGATAGAAAACCGATAGACTAGCAACTCGTCGTCAATGTTCAAGGCTCTGGAGCTTTGATTCGACCAATGTATCGTTGCCAATGAGTCTTTTGGCCCGTTTCTCCAACGACTCAAGCGCATCCAGTTGGTACTTGGCAGATCCATCCCAAAGATGAGAGCAGTACTCCATACACGACCGAACCTGGGCTTATTAGAGATTGAGCAGCTGTTCGGGTGTGAAGTACCGTCTCACCTTGGCTAGGGTTCCCAACTTTTTTGATGCTAGTTGAGCCTTAGCCTCGATAAACGGGCCAAAATTGAGGGTAGAAGTTAGTGTTACCCCCAGAAGCTCGATACGATCGGTTATCGGCACGGTTACACCTCGGAAAGTAGGAGCCGGTTCGAATTGACTCCTTTTTGCGGAGAAGAGACATGCCTGGGTCTTAGCTGCATTAAACTTGACCAAGTTGGCATCGCCCCATTCGGAGACAGCCTTCAAGGACAAGTTCAAGCGCCCAACCATGTCCTCATGGAGAGACTAGATCTGTGACCCACCAGCACGCGCGTTAGACACATATCTCTCAGCAACTGTGCTGTCGTCTGCATACCCAAAGGTACCGGGCATAAGCAGATCATTAATGTGCAGCAAGAATAAAGTTGCTGAGAGAACCGACCCCTGAGGGACCTCTGCATTAATTGCCAATTGGCCAGATGAGCAGCCATCAATGACCACTCGAATGGACCGATCTCTCAGGAAGTCTTCAACTCAAATGCAAAGTTGGGTGGGTAAACCGAAAGAAGGTAGCTTAGCAATAAAGCTGTCGTGCCAGACCCTGTGAAAGGCTTTAGAGATGTCAAGGGAGACAGCAAGTGCTTCCCCGTGCTTCTCGATGGCCTCACTCCAGATATGAACAGCATACGCTAGAAGATCCCCAGTAGACCGGTTTTTTCGGAAGCCGTATTGTCGGTCACTGAGGATAAGTCATAAGTCATTTATTTGTTGTCTTCTAGGTATGCCAGGAGCTTACTATTGAGTACACGCTCCATACTCTTACAGAGTGTGGACGTGACTGAAATAGGTCTGTAGTTGGCCGGGTCAGCACGACTGCCCTTTTTGGGCACAGGCTGCACGTCAGCCAGCTTCCATGCTTTCAGTTCAGGCGCACAAGTTCTAAGAACAATTGCTGGTATCCCGTCGGGGCCACTAGCTTTGTTCACGTCAAGATTACGCAACACACTACGGACGTCCTTTTAATGGATGCGAATGTCCGACATACACGTCCCGCATCCAATAGGAGCATCAGAAGGGTGAGCGCCACTACTATCCAGACGCGAAGACTCCGCAAAAAGAGCGGCAAATAAGTTTGCTTCTTCCTCAGCGCAGTGGGCCAGTGACCCGTCAGGTTTAAGCAGTGGTAGTAATGAGGGGCGACAGAAGTTCGATTCGACCGACTTTGCCAGGGACCAAAAAGCTTTGCTGCCAGCAGGGTATGAAGCAAGTTTGTTGCCAATTCAGCTAACGTGGTCAAACCGAGCCCTCCGCAAAACCTTTTTGCAGGACTTGGCAGCCCTGTTGAAAGCTCTCTTCTTCTAAATCACGTCATTTGCTTTGCAGTTTCGAGCATCGACCCATGCTAGGTACGCCGCGTGTTTAAGCGCTTCAGCGCTATCACATTCGGCGCCAAACCAGGGTCGAGCTTTGACATTGTTAGGTCAGAGAACGGAATGTAGTACTCCATCCCCTGTCGCAAAATATCCGCCACGGCGTCTGCGCACGACGATGAATCATTTGAAGAGTAGCAAGTAGGCTGCTAAGGATAACATGCAAAGAAAGATCGCATGCCATCCCAATCCGCTGACTTGTATCACCACACCCGCCGTGTGCCTTTAAGGCTGGGATCGGGCGGGGAGTAGACGGATACAGACTTCACCAGACAGTGGTTGGAGTTCCGTTAAGTAGTTACTTAACGGTGAAGATATCGTTACCGAGTAGCGGTCTGGATCTGTAGTCAGCAGAAGGTCCAAGCAATTGGCTGTGTGTGACTCAACATCCGGCACCCTCGTTGCTCCCTGGACCTGCTGAGTGAGATTAAATGCAAGCGCAAGATTGTGCATCTCTCGCCCGGCATGGTCTGTGCACTGGTATGGGAAGAGCCACTCCTGGTGATCGCGGGCGTACATGCATACACCCGCACGTGGTTTGAAATTATGCTCCAAGGTGAACCCTGGGTATGAAAGATACGACACGTCTGACGGACTTCTGATCTGCGTCTCCGAAAGAAACAAAAGAGCAGGTTTTTCAGTCTCGAGGTGGTGGTGGACTGTAACGAGATTTGAGGGCAGACCCCGGATATTGCTGAGGTGCACTTTGAGAGAGAGGGACTGCAGCCGCTGTTTAACTTTGCTCTTTTTCTTTTGTCCTTTCATTGCTATAAGAGTGAAGCAGGAATGGAGAAGGAAGTGAAGTGAGGCTTCATGCTGTTAACCCTCAGGCACGCACTAGACGTATGTTATCGACTGGGGGACTAGCCTGGAGACTGCGGAGACGCCCGAGCCCCCCCGGGAATGTCCATCGGGCCCTCACATCTGGTCGCCAACCAGCACGATGGTGCATTCCGGGATTTTCCGACAGTTGGTAGGGCAGCCTTTCATGCGTGGCTGGCACACTACTTGGGCCCCCAACTACCTGCGGTCGGCCAGCGGCGAACCGTGCCTCGGATCCCGCTACCCTCCGCGACTAGTCTCCCGATACGTCCGCACTAGTGCGAGCCAGATTGGCCTTTCAGCAGTGAAGCAACTACTTCGACCCAACTCCTTGATGTTGATAGGCTACACAGGGCATCCCACCGAAACACAGCTAGGCTGTTTGGCGGTACGTCTTTGCCCTGTGGGTAGTCAAAAGCCTGCGGTTTAAACCTACCACCAGTTTGGTGATTAGCACCACCCAGGGGCCACGTGTAGGGTCTCAAAGGGTACTCTCCTACGGACGTGGTTGACTCGGCCCCCATAATGTATGATCGTTGTCACTTAATTATTACTTAATTAATTGTATTTTATTGTCACACTAATGTTGGGAGCCACGCTCCCTTGTACCACTTAGTAAAAAACTATAAAATACATTTTACAGAATTTCACAATTATCAAAAACTTATTGAAATATAAACTGAATTAGTTACTTGTGTATGTTTTTAAATAGTTATGTTTAACTACACACATCAAAAGTGTCTAGGGATCAACATATATTTTTGCAATAACTTCTCTCCTGATTGATATTAATTAAAATTTTCTTTAAGGATTCATCAAATAAAGTGTTTTCGTTTGTCACAGTAACGATAAACCAAGTCACCTTTGCATTAATAAAGAAATTTGCCATTTTCCTAATAAAGGGATTTTTGACATTTGAACCACTAACATTAAAGTTCGAAAAAAAGACTGAAATAACAGTTTTCTTAAAAATTTTATTGGGTAACTTAAACAATTAATAATCCGTGTTTCTACCGCGAACACTAACAACACAAGAACATCGGTTTGGCATACTCAAAATGAGTTCATCCAAATCACGCTGTGGAATGGCCGCCCATGTTCGTTGCAACAACAAAAAAAGGTCTTCTTGCGACTGGATACCCTCCATATTCGGCAGAGCTCTTCTCTGTAGCATATCCCATGCATGCTCAATCGGGTTCAAGTCTGGCGACTGAGCAGGCCAGAGCAGGACATTGATGTTAGCTGCGGCGAGAGTCTGTCTTACAACTCTTGCGGTGTGCGGTCGTGCATTATCATGCATTAACTGAAATAAGGGACCGATTTGCACTTGTAGAGGAACGATGACGACAGATACAATCGTCTCAGCATAAATTTGAGCGTTGAGGTCGCCTCTGATCCAAATCAACTCAGTTCTTCCGCCGATCCAAATACCCGCCCATACCATGATGGTTCCACCACTATAAGGATGGACTTCCTGGCAGGATTTTAATCGCTGTTGGCGTCCAGGGGTTCTCCAGTGTCGTATACGTCTTGTATCCGGTCTCATACCAAAACGAGACTCATCAGAAAAGCACACGAAACGCCATTGTTCTTCTGCCCAATTTCTGTGTTCAAGAGCCCATTGATATCGAATCCTACGATTGTGCATTGCTATAGGTGGTACCCGTAGCGGTCTTCGGGAATGAAGGTTCACTTCATGCAAGCGGTTTCTGACTGTTTGGTCGCTAATTAAGTTCCCTGAAGAGTGATGAAGCCTCACGGCTAACATCATGGCGGTTATTGTTGGAGCTCTTCGAGTTAAGATTTGAATGTATCGGTCTTGTCTCCGTGTGGTGCAGCGATACCGTCCTCCATGGCGCTCAGCCACGGTACCAGTGCTTCGGTAACGTATCCAAAGTCGACTGATAACACTCTGACTTGTATTCAGAGCTAAAGCCACAGTACGTTGCCGGGAACCAGCTTCTATCATTCCCACGGCTCTGAGCATTTCTTCCCTGCTTAAATGACGTCGCCGCTCCATAATAACGTTGGTTTTAATCAGTAGTAGGGAAACAGTAGCACTAATAATGTCTTCAATGCGTTGTATGTTTTTATAGGGAAAATATTGACAGCTGATTTTCATCTTTTACTCGAATTTGATTAACAGTTCCTGTTTCAAATTATGAAATGCACCAAAAAGGATCCATATAAATTTATAAAATCATAAATTTATTACAAAGCCACATCTCAATCTCAAGAAATCCGCATAAAAATGCTTGATCCCTAGACACTTTTGATGTGTGTAGTTATATAAAATGTGGATAACGTAGTGCGTTACACACTTATACATATTATTGCAGCTTGTTTTAAGTTCAGTTTTAGTGTGTTCACTTAACTAAAAAACGGTTTGTTTTCCCCAATTTATAAAACAAAAATACTTAAATTTTAAGTTCATATATAAAGCAAATAAAAGAAAAATAAAAAAATGAATAGTTTAAAAAACCAAAAACACGCTTTTAAGATTAATGTAATGAGTAGAAATTAGAAATGTTTACTAGTTGGCAGTCCAAGGTTCCATCAGCCACCTTCCAGCTCCATTGTCAGACCAGCTCGATGGTACAATAATATTGTATTTTCGTCTGCCAAGTTTCATGATGATACAACAATTAGAAGTACGTTTAATTCAGATTCTTAGATTTTATTGCATATTTAGTTCATTACAGATCGACCTAATAATAAACCTATGGATTACGCGGTAATTCAAAAAGGTTAAGAAAACCGATAACGGATTTTCTTTAGGTTTGTTATAACCTTGAAACCTGATCATGTTCAAAGTCACTCATTACGTGGCCTTTCTCACAAGTGCAAACACGACTATGATACGATATTCCATTATGATTGTAATGCTAGTGCCTATCTTCCGGCTTCATCATCAGACCTTGAAACCTAATCGTGGTCAAAGTTCATTACAAGACTTTTCTAAGAAATCCAAAACAGCTATGATACGATTTTCCATCATGAAGTTCCAGTTCATATATTCCGGCTTCATCATCAGATCAGTTCCACAGTACCATATTATTGTATTGTCATCAAAACTACATACAGTTGCCAATTTTCATTACGATACGACCCTTGGAAGATGGTTAAATTAGTTACCTTAGATTCCATTACATAGTTAGTTACATACAGGTCAACCTAATAAAAGCGTATTAAAAACGGATTTTTTATTTGTGAAGTTACGACAGCTGGCGTTTTACGCCACGTTTATAGAACCGAGTGCGTGAATCATTTCATTGGGCGTGTATTACGTCAATCGTTTGCAACTGGGTTTACCTAATCTATCTAAACTACGCTTAAATATGTGGCAAAATCAATACCTGGATTAGCAAATATTTATCTTATTTGATTTTATCAAACGTCAGTTGGGCTAAGTCTGCAAAAACTAGACTGACTCAATGATTGAGTCAAGAACCATTTAATGCATGAAAGTATCTTTTGTACAGGTTCACACTTCTTTAATAATACTACAGGGCCTAATAGAACTAGATTTCCGGAAATGAAAAACAAAATAAGAGGAGTCGCCATGATCTGTTAGAAAAAAAAGGTGCTATTCTATAAAAGACTTCATTGCTCCAAGGCACTGCCCTTCATTCATGATACTTTCAGTGGCCCACTCATGCGTACTTACCTTGTTCAGAGTTACTTTTATGTTTTTTTTTGCAATTTACGTGACACCTCAATTTGTAACTATAAAATTTACTTCTAATTTCTGTCACTATTGTATGCGCTGAGGTTGAGACATAGCTGGTCACATGTTTATTATTTAAGAACTATGATTACACAAAAATAATATAAAAAATAACACTTATTTTTTTGTGCAGTAACAATTTTTCTTGTCGTCCAGCTTTTCATCGATAGTTTAACTAAGATAGTTTTGATACTGAGAAGCTGTTCTTTGGTATTGTAACAGATATTAATCACATTGGCATATTAGGAAAACACATTTTTAAAGCACATTCTATATTTTTGACACTTATTTTATTGTGGAATCATCCACGAGATGGCAATATTTTTTTCAAGTTATTGCGAAATATAAAGGTTTTATATGCGACTATGCGACTGACGTTATAATCAACGGTATATTAAAATTGATACCGCCCAACAAGTGAATTCAATATGCTAGAAAACTCATTCACCAAAACAACCCACCGACATAAATCTGACAACTTTTAATTTGATTATACGACAGATTTTATTAAATCAACAAGAATAAAAGGAAAATGTGATTTATTAGCCAGATAATAAAGCCATTGTTTGTCTAACGTCTTAATTAGATTAGAGAATTCAATAAACGGTAGTTTATTGTGCAGTCTATTATAAAATTTATTGTTTGTTTGGGATGATTTTGATGTAATCATGCTTGGAGTTATTACTGAGTCATTCAAGCAGAATTTGACTTTTAACTTTGATATTCACTTTGATTTTGATGTCTAGAAAAGTAGCCTATGTTACACATATTTATTATGAACGATATACAAAGGTATACATATCGTATCAGCTGTATTTTTAGGCTAATAGGATAGGTGACCATCTTACTATGTATAATGAGATTTCTCTGTGCCTCGGAAGATTTTAAAGCCGTTGCGCGTTGGTCGCGGCTGTAATTTCTACATCTTTGACAGTAGTCAGAAGCTAGAAAATCTGACACCAGTTTTACAAAGTATTTCCCCAGTTACTGGGTTATGGAGGTCAGATAGGCAGTCGCTGCGTGTACAGCACTAGTACTCGGATTCAGCTGGTTAGACTGGTAGCTGACCCTAAGGAAAGTCATTAATTATTTTAATAGCATACAAACATTTGTCCCGGTACGTAAATCGAACCCACGACACAGCGCAGCAGTTGATCACTCAACCACTTATTTTTAAAAGCTGCTCGAGGGTAATAGTTTTATTTTTCTGTTGGGTTTGCCAATTTAGGAAATTCGATCGTTACATTGGTTACCTATCATAAGTTCGATAAAATATTTTACTGAATATTTGAGTCCCAGAGCCGTGACAGAAACATTGCATGCAACGTGCAAGCAGTATGCAGCGTACAAAGAAGCATGCAGCATGTAGCAAGCCATGTTTCTGTCACGGCACCGCGGGGTTTAGGCCACGCGGGCTTATATTTGCAGGTAATTTCACTTACATGAGAAATGTTAAACTAATTAATAAAAACAGTATCTACATTGCGTACAGTTTTATAAAAAAACGAAACAAATAAAAACCTTAGAAAACACAAAAATATTCTAGAAATGTAGGATGCTAAGCGCAAAACACGAAAACGGCTGGACCGATTTGGCTGATTCTTTTTGTTGTGTTTCGTTTTGTCAGGAGAAGGTTCTTATGAAAAAAAAAAGGAAAGGTCTCAAGGGTACGGGTAGGGTAGGGTAGAGGTAGGGTAGGGGTAGGCTACAGTACGGTAGGGTAGGGTAGGAGTAGGATATTGGTAGGGTAGGGTAGTGTAGGGTTTGGGTAGGGTAGGGGTAGAGTAAGGTATGGGTAGGGTATCGGTAGGATAGGGGTAGTGGTATCGGTTGGGTAGGGGTAGGATACCACGCGAACGAAGTCGTGGACTCGTGACGGGTCAATTAGTCACTAATAATTTAACATACGTAAGATGTAATCATGCTATTTATCTACACATGATAGTTCGATGATTTCGTTTCGACGTTTGCGGATAGAAGCTTTATATGTATACTAGCTGTTGCCCGCGACTTCGTTCGCGTCAGAGGTTTTACCGTATAAATTCCGATCCCGTGGGAAATTCCTAAAATCCTTTCTTAGTGCTCCCCTACACACCCCAAGGAATTACATACATGCTACATTTCAGCTTCTTGCGCCAAGTCCTTTCGGCTGTGCGTTGTCTGTCGGTCATTCAGTAACGGAAGCTTTTTAAATAATTATATTCTTGATACTAATATTATTAACTGTAATTATGATTTTATAATGATACAATTGTGATATTAATTTTAATTTTAGTAATAACTTTAACTTATGTTCAATGTAATGTTTTGATTTTAATTACTTAATTGAATTTTTGATTTTTATATAATAATATTTTGATTATGGTTTATATTTCAAATTTCGATTTGAATTATGATTGTGGTTAAAGACTTATTTGTGTTCAGAGTAATTAAGTATGTACTTATCTAACTGTAAGTAGGCAATCATACAACTCATATGTAATGCATGATGTGCTTACCTATAAGAAATTGATACACTTGTCCTTAAATCTACTGAAAGTTATCATATATTTGTATCAGTGTATTGAATTGTTGGTGAGCCAAATAAATAAAATAAAATAAATAAATAAACGATTGACGATACGTTCGACTTGACCTAAAGTTTGAAAGTGTCACGTTATTATTACCTAATTAGTCTAAATGTCATATTATAATGACTTGTTTTTTGTTTCGAAATAATGTGACCGGTCCGGGAAACGCTCGATGTGTTTAGACTAGGAAAACATTTATAAATAGGAACATTTTTATATGAATAATAATCAGTCTGTTTAAAGTAGATAATAATTACTGTAAATAATGAAGTTATCTGCTTGGAGATAAAGCAATGTTAGTTTTGGAACTTTTTAACCGACTTCCAAAAAGGAGGTGATTCTCTATTCGTCGTGTATATTTTTTTTTATATAGGTATGTATGTATTTATTTTCAGCGATTACATAAAGGCGGCAGAACTGACTTGGAGAATTATTTTTTTGTTTGAAAGGATGGTCCCATTATCATTCAGTCTGGATCTGATGATGGGACCCTGGAGAACTCGAGGGAACGGTTTAAACATTATAGGCATACCTATAGCAATTTGAGTAATTTTTATAGTAACTTGTGCAGTTGCTTACGAAAAGCACCATTTGGTGAAGTGGAACTGACGGTGAAGACCACCAGAACTACTCATAGCAAGGTATTTCATGGGTTCCGATTCGATTACTTGAATATGGTTACTAAACACAATATGATCGTCACGATGCATATGGTGAAGTGAAGCTGATGGTGAAGTACCAGGAGAACTCCTCAACAATTAACGGCCCTGCATTGGGAAAAGCAATATTTTGTAAAGGCTTTTTTAACTAGGTAAATTACGAACCGGCCAATTAAAAAGAGAGAAATAAAAACTTTTTATCAGAAATTAAACCGGCTTCAAAAAACATTGTAAAGAGAAAAATTGTTTTAATTTCGGTAGTCGGCACCTAAAATGAAAAAAAAAAAAAAACAATTAAACACCGACTACCGAAATTAAAGTTATTTTTCACTTTGCAGCACAGCGTTTTTTGAAGACGGTTTAATTTTTTGTTAAAAAGTTTTATCAAGGGTCGTAGTAAAATACAGGTAACGGTGTTAGACGGAATAAGTTTTGCTTAAATGATATTGGTGCTATAAAATTAAGGAAAATTGGAATAAATACAGTGAAAATACATTTTATTTCTCCCGTACGTAGGAAATGAAATAAATTTTGTGTTCGTACTCATTGGCAACGATGCACTGGTTGAGTCAAAGCTCCAGAGCCTTGAACATCGACGACGGGTTGCAAGTCTATTGGTTTTCTATCGTTTATATTTCGGGAAGTGTGTGATGGAATTACATAATCTTATTCCGGCAAGCCCGTTCCATCATCGGACTACAAGACAAACGGCGACGTGCCATCGTTACATGGTGGACATCCCACCCATACGCACAAACCGTTTTGGGAATACCTTCATTGTGCGTACGGCTAAGGAGTGGAATTCCCTGCCGGAGTCTGTGTTTCCAGATAGCTACAACCTAGGGGTCTTTAAATCATGAGCGAATAGGTTACTTCTAGGTAAGCGTGCTCCATCTTCGACCACATCATCACTTACCATCAGGTGAGATGGTGGTCAAACGCGAGCCTATTTTGAATAATGTACCTATTTAAAACCAGGTATTTAGATGTTTAATTAATTTAGTTCTTGCACAATATTAAAGTTAACACTTTGAAAATATAAATATATTTCTTGATTTGCGAGCCCGTATCGCTTTTGCTGATATAATATATTTACTAATCATAATACAAAGCGTAAAGTAATAGAAATTGGAAATGTCTATCAACAGTTAACCACAATAAACTCACAGATATGCCCAAACTGCTGTCATGAATATCTTACACGACATCAAAC
Organism: Tholera decimalis; assembly: GCA_943138885.2. Classification (NCBI taxonomy): domain Eukaryota; kingdom Metazoa; phylum Arthropoda; class Insecta; order Lepidoptera; family Noctuidae; genus Tholera; species Tholera decimalis. The sequence continues at coordinate 31,905,256 of OW964555.2, forward strand.
AGATTTCATACAAATATGCTATGCAATACTATAAAACTATTGATTTTTTTATTTAATTTCTTAGAGGACTTAAGTCAAGAGTGAATAGGTTACTTCTAGGTAAGCTTGCTTCATCTTCGACCACATCATCACTCACCATGAGTTGAGATAGTTATCAAACGCGGGCCATTCATAAAAAAAAAAAACTTATAATGACTTGCTTTAGTTAATAACCATAATTGAAAACCATTGTTTCACGTTAAAGGTGCAGCAAGCATCCCTAACTATTTCAAATCTATTACGTGACTTGTAATTTGTTAAAGAATTAGAAATTTGAAAAGTTTTTGACCCTCAGTAAAAAAGTATTTTACTGTGGGCCATAAGTTTTAAATTGTTTCCAATGAATAAGAAGTCTACAGAGTATAAACCCAGCTTTCCGTATTTCTAGTTGGTATTAAACTAAACCTAAGAGACGCGAAGGTACTGGGATATAGTTGATCCCTAACCTTCAGTTGGTAATCCCGTTTCGGGACTAAACTGGCAAATCGTTCGCAATCCAAGCCTTAAACTACGGTGGGCTCAGACAAAATTTAATTAAATACCCACCGAAACATTGACTTATAGAACGTGTAACAGAATAAACGCAATTCCTGAAAGTAGTTGGTTCAGAATCGGCTTCTGAATCGATTTCCGTCATAAAAAAAACAAGTGTTTTTTGACGGATAATCTTTCATTTAACTTATACTTTCTTTGTACGTGCGTGTCGGCCGCTAATATTGCATGAGTGTATGCGTAAGGATATAGTATGATGGATATACGTTTTGCGTTTAGTCAGGATAACTATTTTATAAAAAAAAAATGTCTAGGTTTGGTTTCAATTTATTTAGTTACGGATGTTGTTTTAGACTTATAATTTAATATCCTCATTGGGTTGTCTGAGGTATTGCGCTTAATTTGTTACACCTTATATATAAAAAAAATACAAATGATTTTCCTTTTGCTTTCAAATTCAATGAAATAATTATTCAGCCACTGCTGAGACGCAAACCTCTTCTATATGAGAGGGAATGGGCTGTAATCCACCAGGCGGGAATAGAGCGGGTAGTTAGATTTCAAATGTATTCAGATTTTTACTCTTAGGAAATGGTTAAGCTGGTTTCTTCATCAAAGTAATGTGAATGACTGGGTTTGAACCCCCCGATCTGCAACTCACAAGTCACACTGTATCACCACTGCTCTTATCTTCTATACAGTATGCTAACTAACAGAGGGCGTTCCCGTTAACCCGCAATAGAATAGATATATACATGTTAAAAAAATATTACCATTCGAAAACATGTTTTTTTTTAATATTAAAATATTCACTAAAAATGTTAAATTGGTACGAAAAAGAAACACTTTATACACGCGTACTTGAAGGTCGGCAACGTCGCAATTTATTTATGAATGACGGGCCGCGTGTGCGGCGATCAAATCGATGTGCTTATACTATTGCGGGTTAACGTCTTCTGTTAATTAACATAATGTATACATAAATTAAAATACCACTCACTGATTAATCACGAAATCTCAGAAACAACAAGTAGTAGTAGGGCGCTCAACTTTTGCATGGGGTTCCTTTTAGTACGTACTAAAGATGCTCGCTAAGACGGGATTTTGCGAAATTCCCACGGGATCGGGATTTACAGGGGAAAATTACATCGGCCTCATGATGTATGTAATATTTAACAAGCTGTGCCCCGCAGTTTCACCCGCTTTAATCAGCATCTCAAAAAGTAGCCTATGTTTGACCCTAGGTCTTCAACTATTCTCCTTTAAATTTCATCCAAATCGTTGCGATCCTTTACCCGTGAAAGCGTAACACACAGACAGACAGACATACAAAGAAACAGAAAATAACTAATATTATAAATGCGTAAGTCAGACAGACTTACGCATTTATAATATTAGTTATTTTGTAAATTCTGTATTTTTACGAGTGTGTTAGTTTTGGCCATAAAAATTAACCATGACAAATGACCTTTTACGGATTCAAGATTCAAAAGATAAATTACTCGTACATATTGTTATGTCCAACTAACTTCTACGCGCGCCTTGGTTCGCTTAAAATCATTATTCGATTATTTTCCTCACGATCGATCATACCCAGATGTGTATCCAGTATTTAAATGTCTTTTATCAAAAACCATTCAGGGTTTCTGTCCTGAAAACGTAACAGACAGACGAACATAAGGTCGCATTTATATTAAATAAATATAATTGACATTTAAAACGATTCATAGAAATCTGAAGTAAATATTTATATGTAAAGGTTTGATTTTATCACATCTATATTTTTTGTATATACGTATATACTATACATTTTTGAAAATCTTATACGGTGTTTTGATCTGGCTTTTAAAACGGTTTTATTATTGTATTTATTTAAATTTGTACAATAAGGTTTATTACATCTAAAATAAGTAAGCTTTGTTATTAATCTCATTATTTCAAAACATGTACTTTCCTTAATCTGGCAGTTGGCAATTATTGAAAGTCCCTTTGTGCATTAACTCCGAGCCTCTATATCCCGAAGATAGGTACTCGTTTTTATAATATTTTATATTAATTTACGCTTAAAAGGAATTAGTAATCAAAATAAAATAAAAAAGCTAACTAATATAGCTTCTCGTGTACATTAATCCAATTAAATTAGTAGCGGGCCCGCTAATCGGTTCCGCGGTTAGTTTGCGGAGCTCTAAAATGGTGTGCAATGCACATACCTAGTATCTAGTATTTATGCCGTTCATCCTAATGGAAATGGCAATTAGATAAAACCAGAGTTATTGATTGGAGCATACTGATAGGCTTTATATTGTTTACTATTACTTGAATAGGGGTGAAGTGATGATGTGGAAATTTGTCTTATACAATATTATAATTTAGTTCACGAATAAATTCACTCTCTCTCTCTCTGATCATTCCCTCATTACTGAGGATCGTGATCACCGGCTTTTGCTGCTTTGATGATGGTCCTCCATCGGTGCTTAGCCATCGCCGATCTCTTCTCGTCTTTCGTTTACCTATACCATGTATCTTGAGAGATCTGATTCTTGTGATACAGGATGTCCTAGAATAAGAACCAAGGCAACACTGATGTTTGTACCTAAGTTGTGAACTAAATTATTGCTATTATTATACTTATTACATAAAGTCTGCTCCTTCTTTAGGCAGTTAAGTACGTGGGTCTAGTTAGTAGCACCACACTCGTACCAATTATACAACCCGCCATTTTGGCAAGTCTTGTTTCGTAACGAATACACGAGTAAGAGAAATTGCTAAGGTTACATGCCCATTGACCACGAAACCAAAAATTCTAAAGAGAATGTGAATGAAAAGAATTTTGATTACACAATTCTTTAACGGAAATATCCTATAAACGTACGCATCACTAAAATATAGAGGGTTTCAATTGATTATTTGGGCCAGTCGTAAAAGTTTACTAAGGGAAAAGGGTTCCTATGCCGTTGCTTCGAAATAAATAAGTATTTATGTTGCGATTTGGACCTTTAACCGCCTTGGGAATGGCGTCCGAGAATGTTAGCTTATTTTGCAATGTCTGCCTACATTTTCACGGTCATTTTTATCAACATGAATTTACTTACAAATAATGTGAAAATATTGTGATTTATTGTAACAGTAAGCAGTAATGGCCCAGTGGTAACGGGCCCAACTTGCGAGTTGTAGGTCACAGGTTCAAACCCAGTCAGGCACATTTTTTTTTTTATTAAAAGTAGGTTCGCGTTTGACCACCATCTCACCTGATGGTAAGTGATGATGTGGTCGAAGATGGAGCATGCTTACCTAAAAGTAACCTATTCACTCTTGACTTAAAGGCTCCTAGGTTATAGCTATCGAGAAACACAGACTCCGGCAGGGAATTCCACTCCTTAGCCGTACGCACAATGAAGGTATTCCCAAAACGTTTTGTGCGTATGGGTGGGATGTCCACCATGTAACGATGGCGCTTCGCCGTTTGTCTCATAGTCCGATGATGGAACGGGCTTGGTGGAATTAGATTGTGTAATTCCATCGCACACTCCCCGAAATGTAACCGATAGAAAACCGATAGACTTGCAACTCATTTTTTCAACTTTGACTCGACCAGTGCATCGTTGCCAATGAGTCTCTTGGCTCGCTTCTCGATAGACTCAAGCGTTTCTTTGTGCAATGTATATTATCACCAATGTACTGAAATCGGGGAAGGAAAATATTGTGAAGAAACCGGCATATCCTGGGACATGCCAGTTGCAAATAATTCGCCCATATTGGGTCCGCGTGGTGGATTACGGCCCATTCTCTTTCACAGAGCGGAGACCTGTGTCTCAGCAGTTGGAATGTGAATTATTATTATAATTTTTTTACATCATATTAAATAAAATACTAATTTGCTGCACTGGACTCGATCGAACGCAGGGCTAAAAGGCTTATAGGCGACGAGGCGCTATCGGGCAAGCTTCATAGCCTGGCTCATCGGCGAATCGTTGCTTGCCTGTCGGTTTTCTTCAGATTGTACTTCGGGGAGTGTGCGCGGGAGCTCCATGACCTGATCCCTCCATCTCTCTTTCACTACTGGTCTACTAGACGCACGGCTCGGTACCACCCACACCTGATTGTATATCAAGCCCCATCTTGTTGTACCAAGCGCTTTTCCTCCACATTTATTATGAGCACTTTCAAGCTGAGAAGAAGATCTCGAAGAGATCTTCCTCAATCTCGTCTGATGGTAAACGACCGATGAGTTCTACGATGGAACGAGCGAGCCCAAAGATCGAAGACAAGAGTCGGCTCATTCGGAAATAAAAAAAAATATTACGTCTACTTATACAATAACTCAATATATTGCATACAAAATTAACGATATCACCATTACAAAGACAAGCACAATGAAGGATGTGGGTGTAACTTTTGACAGCAAAATTACTTTCTATGATCACATAGTATTAGTAGCATAAAAATAATTTCAGCGTTTAGGTTTCGTACTACGAACTTTAAGAACATTTGTGCTGTAAAAATCTATTTTTAATGTACTATTGCGCAGTAAGCTGGAGTCTAGTGCATGTATCTGGAATCTTTTTGAAAAAAAATACCACAATTTTTAGAGAAGGTTCGCCCTTCTCTAGTATCTTAGGTAGGAAGGCTTATCTTAGGTATATTTTTAAACGTATGTTTGGTCTTTAACCATTCTTATGTTCCTCTTACTTCCTCCTAGCTTGTTAACGGTATAATTGTCTTGAAGTTAAACGGAAAAATTATTAACTTATTTAAAATATTTCGCGGAAAACCAGATATTTCTGACCTACCTACATGACGAACTAACCCATCTGTTTACTCCGATCAACTTTAACCGCAATAAGAGACACAGATTGTTCGCTGTGCTCAGGAGTCGTACTTTCGCTCGAAACCAGTCCCCTATTTCTCGTACACCCTCCGCGTTCAACGTTCTGTTGGATGCCAAACCTAATGAAATTCAAAGTGATTGTGATGTGTTTGCAGAAAAATGGAAAAGATCTTGTCTATATGCTTGTAGTACTGTGAGATAAGTGTATAACCGGCGTTTTTTATTATTTAACATGTATTCAAGCAATGTAATTTACTTTCGGCCGTGTTATTTCAAAGTAAGTAAATAAAATAAATAAATAAATCATAGTACGGTAATTGCCGGACAGATACAAATTTAAAATTATGGTAAATAAACATTTGATATAAGAAAGCAGTGATAGATTTTTTTTAAATGATTAATTGCTACCTCTTAGTGCTTATAAAAGAGAAGTCACATAACTGAAATAATTTTTTTTTTATTTTTTTTTATTCAGAATGAGCTCACTATTGTCCTCGATCTCGCCTGATGGTAAGCGATAGATGAGGTCTACGATGGAACAAGCGAGCCCAGAAGATGCCTGTTTACTATTGCTTTAAAGGTTGAAAGGTCATAAGTGGCAGGGAACACATAAGCCGGCAGAGAATTCCACAGCTTGGAAGTGCGCACAATTTAATGTGGAGGAGAAGCGCTTGGTACGACAAGACGGTGTATCAACCAAGTGTGGATGGTATCCAGCCGTGCGTCTGGTAGACCGGTAATGAAAGGGAGATGAAGGATTAGGTCATGGAGTTCTTGCGCACACTCCCCGAAGTACAATCTGTAGAAAACCGACAGGCAATTTAAATTCAAAACATAACAAATGTAGGTAAATGTACGCTACATATAAAATACTGTCATCGTACATAACAATATTTTAGTTGTAAACAAGTTACCCCCTCATTTCTCCGGACCTTGTGTCTTATTTGAAACCATAATTATGCTTGTTAAGCAGAGTTTTGAATACACTGAAAGAGTGTAAATTATTTATGCGTACTTAGATAGATGAATAAATGATCTTTATTTTGCAAAAATAACACTTTTACACGTCATATTTTTCGTAAATTTAAACTAGATGACGCCGTAGTTTCCTAAGTGACTCTTGACTGAAGTTTGTTTTGATGTAAATACAATCTTTACTGGTCAAATTATGTAGAAACCTTGTAGGACTGAGGCGATCTTTTGAGGAAATATGCACACAGATTTTAGTGGGCCTGTCCAGACTATAAGCATTTGTCAACTAACTTATAGCTCGTATAACGTATATATACGTATAATCTTTATTATAATGACAGAGTTTTCAGCAATCTTAACTAGGAAATTTTAAAGAACGCCGATTCTGTCGATAAACCGACACATACGCAAGGGATTGAGGTTATGCCAACACACTTATGTACGCGACAACCAGTAACTACCACTAACCCCGATCCTAAGCTAACAGAACGGCTATCTCCAATCAGTAACTGTACTGGTTAACTCACAGATAAACGGTTATCCGCTGGGATAGAACTTTCTAACGTTAAGGGGACGGGTTTGTGAATACATACCTATAACTACTTGAAGTAAATGAGTTTCGGATCTTCGGACGAATTGATATTTGAACAATCTCTGGCAGGGTCTTGTCAATTACTTTTTGAAACCGAAATTAGAATTTATTTGATTTTGAATATGCACATTCCTGAATACTATAACAATAATTTAGTAACACCTATTACTCCTTAATACGGTGAGTATGTAAGACTTGACGCTATTGTAAATACGTAATCGGCTATTGCTGAGATTAGTTAATAAGTATTTATTCATTATTTATTTATTTAGGGTCTCTAACAAAAGATTTACAGAGTTTATACATATACAGGTTATAAAAGTTTTGTATTTTATAGGTGTGCTTTTCACTTATAAGAGACCACAGCATGCACGACAAAGTTATTAATTATTGTAAAAACTTTGTTTAAGAGCTGTGGATTTTGTAATAAATACTTAAAGAAATATTTTGTTATATTTCCTACGAGCCCTATCTTGGTATGGACATGTGATTAGGAGGAATGACAAACATGTAACTAAAAGTGTGATGCATGTGAATGATGATGTACAGTATCATTTACAGGGAGTCATCTGACAGGGGAAACTGGCAGAATAAAACGTGTTGGGCCAACCCCAAGTAATTGAGATAAAGACAGGACGATAAAAAAGAGGAGTTATATTTTTTACTAAATTAATCAAGCTAGTGCTTGTCCAGTGGTCGAGACTACAATTTAAATAATGAAATAATGATATTTAATTTGCAAATAGGTTATATATAACACTTTCACACGTCTTTGTTTTTTGTAAATGTAAACTAGAAGAGATCAATATTAAAAATCTTTACCGTTTTAAATAAATAGATTGACTCGTCCATCGCATGAAAACACAATATATCTCACAAGTAATACATATATAAATTAAATTGTTTATTGCGATTGCCAAGTCAATCTATTTATTTAAAACGGTAAAGATTTTTAATATTGATATGGTCACTATAAGATGTCGTTAGGTTAGATAATTACGTAACAACTTAAGACAGAAGGTCCCTTAAGTAGGGACTGAATAAATTAATAACCAACTTGGTATTATATGGATCTCACAACTTTTTACGGTAGAACAACTAAGTTGCGAGACTTGGGTTTTTGACAAGTATTGTTTTTTATGGGATGTCATTGCTTTTTGTAGAAAGTCCTACTTTTTTCCTTTCCGGTACCTTCTACTTCTTGTATACCAACAACGAGTTTTCTTAAAGCCCTCTCTCTGTCTTATGAGCTTTTCTTATTTTTGTAGGTAGCCTTCCTTTTTTTATTTTCCGGTACTACTTCTTGAACTTCAGCTAAAGTTTTTGTCAAACTCCCTTTCTGTATGGGTTTTTTTCGGAGGCTTTGATACGCACATATGAATACGCACGTACGTCTTTTGCATTAGTTAGTAATAATTAATGCCGCACTCGTCAAACGTCTAGGTTAAAGTTAATCCAAAAGTAAGTAATTATGCAATTTCGGGCAATTTACTCTACTTTATACTCCCCAATACTCTTAATACTTCTTGCTTTTTTATTCCGTTGACCATTTAACAAGTTACCTTTGAGCATAATTATTATATATAGGTACCTATCTACACTGGAAGACACGGTGGAGCATATGGTCGAGGTGTGCCCTGCATGGGTAGAGCACCGTCGTATCCTCATAGAGGCGATCGGTGGCGGCGACTTCTCGCGCCCTGCTCTGGTTTAGACCATGGTGCGAAGCGAGAGGGAATGGGATGCAGTCACCTTCTGCTGCGAAGCAGTCATGCTAGCGAAGGAGGAGGCCTAACGTGCGAGGGAGAGGCAACTCTCTTCCTCGCGCCCCAGCCGCCGGGGGAGACGCCCCGGGCGTCGTGGATCGCGAGTCAATTTCGGGCCACCGTAGGCGCGGGCCTGCGGATGGCGAGCAGGGGTCGCTCACCGTCCGGTAAGGACCAGGCCCGGGTCGGCGGCGCGTTGTGTTCCACGCGCACCTCAAAAAGCTGTTAATATCAGTGACGGGGCCTCATAGGGCTATTGCCTGTCGGGGTTTACGGGAAAGTTCCATCGAGATACCGCGGCCCTGGAACTTAGGGCTTACGAAGGAACAGGGTGGGTTTTTAGTCAGTAGAATTCTGATAAACCCGAGCGGAAGAAGTCATTCGATGATATTTTTCACCAAAAAAAAAGTACCCATCTACATCTTTTATTTCATCATATTATACAGGTACACTGATTAATTGACTGCAAATGTAACTTTGTAATCCTATATATTTATATGGGATTACAAAGTTATTTATGCAGTTGATGTATCTAGAAAACTGGAACGAAATTGAAAAATATTATAGTTTTTCCTTGATTCATATACTAAACACTAATTGTATTCTAAATTTGAAGCTTCTATGTCTGCTAGAAGTGCTTTAGACTTTTGATGATCGGTCAGTCAGTGAGTGACAAAATTTACAAAATTAAGGAACTTTGACTCGTTATAATTCTTAAACTAGTGGTTCAAATTGAATGAAATTTGAAATATACCATGTTTATACAATGCCTGTTTGGTTACTGAAAATTAGGCTTCTAGTTTTATCCACAACGAAGTTATAGGGGGTCGAAAATGGCCTGAATTACTTCGAGAAAAGAATGGTACGGCCGTGCCGCTTTTTGCTCGACTTGGCGGGGGCACTGCCGTGCCCCCAGATGAAATGAAACATGATTTTTGTTTTAAAGATATCTATCAATGTGGGTAGAATTCGCATTACGAGCAATCTTGTTAACCCTTCCAACTAAGCTAAATATGCTTGTGTCTGGAGTTAGTTCACGGCAATAGTGTAATTGGTGGAGTTCGAACTCGGGACCTCTCGATCACAAGTCTGACACTTTATCCAATTAGGCTATTAAACATGATTTAAAACTGGTCGTTTAAGATACCTATTAGTATCTAGGATATCGCTTTATTTCTAGTCTATGCAGCAGCTAAATATTAAGCACACTAAAATTAATTCAAAACCTATATTGGTTTTGAATTGATTTTAGTTCACATTATAATACAAAGGTCAATTAATTAATTTATCACCATCTGATTAGCGTATTGCCACAACATTGAGATTTTTTTAAAGAGAAATAATAATGCGGGTTCCATTCACATTACTAGCAACCTTGATAATCCCTTCAACCAAGCTAGATATGCTTGTGTCTGGAGTAGGTTCACGGCTATAGTGTAATGGGTGAAGTTAGCCTCAAATAGCTAAACATAACACGCAAAAAAATTTCACCTAAACTTGTCAAATTTGGCTCATATATTGAGACTGACAAGATGACTGACATATGTGTTCCAAATTTTACGAATTATATTATAGCCTTTGCAAGTTCTAAACCTGTTACTTGTCGGTTCTTATTTTATTATTCCGAAAATTTGGCTTGCTGGTAGAAACTAACCATCGAACATAATAATTCGTATATAAGAACTAGCCAGGTCAGACCTTAGGCTACAATATATTCTCCTAAGTTATAAGAATAAATGATATTTTATGTTGTTATAAATAAATTTCAGGACTGACCATTGAACTTGGCACCCATTTAGATTTCACTTCTTTTGTCGTTGAAGGCAACAACCAAGGCATTTATGATAATATTGAACTTGGCTCTCATTTCACATTTATGTTTTTCATGGGATAACCAATTTACACAATAAATATTGACGCCATTGACGCTATTGACGCCTCAATGTTGAGATTAGTTTAGAGTTTTTTTTTTTAATGATAACTAGTAATTGTAGCGTAAAACCGCTACGGTTAAAACCTCCTCCAATCCAATCCAAACTTTTCAATAAAAATTTTTTTCTTCATAGCTGTTATTCACATTTGAACCAGGAATCGTGAAAAAATCGTCGGTTGTTTGCCTTTTGACGGCGTCATTACATTTTTGGGACCCGATAAGTGATGGTCGACCTTATTTTTTGTGATTAATATCGAAATTATGAAGTGAAAGTTTTTTTTCTGTTGGTGTAAACCCAATAAAAAATATAAAGTGTCCTAGCAAAAGTATAGTCTGTGGGTGATTTTCTGGTTAATTTGGTATGTATTGTCGTCTTTTTTCTTTTCGATCCATTTCGCACTAGTTTCATAATTAATCAAAGATTCAGCTTGCATCGGTGGTCTGAAGTTTCTTTTTTGTTTAGATCCCGTTACAAGCCAATTTTTGGCTCCACCCTACGGGCAAGCGACGTCGGTTATCGACGACGGAGGTCGGGGCGCTCTCGCCCGATATCCGAGCACATCCTGTGCCTGAGACGTCCATCTCAAAGGCCTGAAGAGAGTACGAGGTAGATGCGGACTCCGCAGCGCAGTGGCTCCGTGATTTCTACGTTACTTCCCACAGTCGTGTTCAGCCGTCCAGGAATTACCGAGTTTTCGCAGCAGGAGTTCTATTTTAAATAGTGCACCTAATTTGTATATTTCTAATCTAAAAATTCTCACGTCAAAAACTCTTTCTAACCTAAGGCCTATCAAGACGCGTTGGATGCTCTTAGTGTTTTTGTAATTAAAATTACTAATATTGCGTATTCGCCTAGCTATAACCGATTGCAATCGATTTTTTTGTTAGGTAAGTTAAAAATATTTGCATAATACTTTCGATAACATTCTTTTTCTTTCCGCTAAGTTAACCCACGCCATCACTGAAAGGTTCCCAATAATAACTAATATTTAACTTTTTTATATTTTTTAATTAAGTACTTGTTTTCTATCCTTTTCCTTTTAATCAAAATTAAACGTTTTAAGTAGCGGTTTGTGTTTTACCGTGCACTTAATTTTATTTACGCTACAATATGGCGCCCGAATTAAAGTAAGTTTGCATATTAATTATTACTAAAATACCTTTTTTTTTGTTATCTCGTGTGTGGTTGCTCTTGAGAGCAATCTTTAATTTTCACCTTTCTTGTTGTGAGTTTCAGGTTTTAGAATTGGTCAGATACCCGTATAAAGTTAAAAGGATTACCTGTCTTGAATGTTTTCCCGATTCATACGACTGGACTACAGAATTGCTAACTAAATTTATGTTCTTTGCTAAATTGTGTGATGTTTGTGAAATTCAATTTTAAAGATTAACTTTGTAACTATACCCAATTTCCAATTCTTTTATTTTCTCCCAAAATATACGTATCTATTCCGAGTTTTATTTTATCCCAGTAGGTAGCGGTAGTTAGTTTCCCGTAGAGTGTGTTTAATGTGTGGATGGTTAGGCATCGTGACCAAAGGTAAGCTTTTTGAATGGTCGTGTGCTAGTGTCTACCTTTTTTATTTTTTAGCCCGACTGTTTGCTTTTCTGCTATTTGCTAGTATCTGTTTTTGTTGGATTCTTAGCCCAGCGGATTCCTTTGACGTTCATTTTGTTGTCTTCTTCCCGTATCGATATTACGGCACGATATCTAACGATTTCCTGCTAAGTCCCGCTCTCTTTCATTTAATCTATTTCTATTTTGTGTTTAAAAATGTCCGAAGAAGGTTCTATCGGTGAGACTCCTTTACACGAAAGTATTATTATTTCTAGACCTCCTCCCATTCCACCTAGGCCCACTCCGGGTACTAGTCGTTCTAACTTACCTTCTCCTATGAAATCCGAGGACTGTCCCGGTTACCTTCTAAAACGATTTTCGCTAAGAAAATGGAACATAAATTATACTGGAGATACCAGTGTTCGAAATTTTTTTACCAGTATCGAAGAAGAGAAGGATTCAGACGACATAACTGACAGATATCTGCTTAAACGCTTCCACGAAGTGTTATCCGGTCGCGCCTTGAATTATTATAGGTCAATCCGTCGACCTGATATGACTTACCCCGAATTAAAAGAAAATTTCTTCAATACATTCGGAGAAATTGATTTCGAGTTTAAAACCGGTCAACAAGTTAGAAATACAAAACAGAAATCAGATCAACCTGTTTTACATTTTGTGCATCAGATTTCTCAATTGAATGATACATTACGTAAACCAGTCGATAAATCTGAACTATTAGAAATTATCACTCACAACATGCATCCTAGATATTTTCCATGCTTATCGATACATAAATTTACTGACTTAGATGCGCTCATTGACACTGCATCGCATTTTGAAAGTTTTTTGCCCAAATCTATAAAATTAGTTTCAAGCGCAACAAATCAATCACAAATCTGTCCAAAATGCAATAAAACGGGACACCCCTATCGTACTTGCCCTGATTTCCCTGGTATGCTATGTTTTAAATGCCGCACACCTGGTTTTATAACTCGTGATTGCCTAAAATGCAATCCAAAAAATGTTTAGCCCACCGGCGACACGCATTACTCCGTACAGTGTCACCGGTGATAGCGTCCGATTCGTCTGATAACCGTCCTTCCATCGAGATCATATTGTGTAACCGGGTCGTTAAAGCCCTACTTGACTCTGGTGCACAAATGTCCCTTATTAGTGATTGTTTAACCCAACAACTGGGTATTTCTTTAAAATCAAACGTTCAGTGCCCACGTGTTATTTCCGCTAATAACTCTCCTATTGATATTTTAGGAACTATCTTTCTCCCAGTTAAGTTTAATGGTACGACTTTTGTCCACGAATTTTTAGTAGCACGTTCTATGTCTTCTTCAGTTATTTTAGGTATCGAATTTTGGAATAAGTTCGGTTTGACTTCAGTTTTTAGTCAAGCTTTTAACAAAAATATCAAAGGTAATATGTACCTTCCTCCCGACTCTAATTCCCTACCTCCTGACTCACATACCCTTCCCTCTGACTCTCATCCCTTCCTCAGATTAATTGCATTAGCGAGGTTCGATACATTTGCCCTCGTAACGTTTTATTACCAGACCAAGAGCTAAAGTTACAACGGGTCGTTGAGGAATTCGATGTCATTTCATCCGATAAAGTTGGCCTTGGTAAGACTACTTGGCTATCACACAAAATAAACACTACTGGACCACCAATTAGACAACGTTTTTACCCTCTTTCACCTGTTAAGTTAAAGTTGCTCAATGAGGAAATCGATAAGATGCTGGAGATGGGTGTCATTCGTCCCTCACGTTCTCCATGGGCCAGTCCTGTTGTGATGGTTACCAAAAAGGACGGTTCTGTACGTTTTTGCGTTGATAGTAGGAAATTGAATAGCGTTACTACTAGAGATTCTTATCCGCTCCCCCGTATTCACGATATTCTTGACAACCTTCGAGGTGCAAGGTATATAAGTTCTCTTGATTTTAGGAGTGCATTTTGGCAGATTCCCCTCGCTGATGATGAGAGTTGTGAAAGAACCGCTTTCATAGTTCCACAACGAGGTTTATTTGAGTTCGTCAGAATGCCATTTGGTCTCACGAATGCAGCTTCCGAGATGCAGCGCCTTACTGATATGATCGTCAATTTTGAATTCACTTCGACCAGTGATAATTGCGTTTTCGGTTACGTCGATGATCTAATCATAATATCAAAAGACTTTGATAGTCACCTCACGCTCCTTAGAAAAGTACTAGACCGTCTCAAGGAGGCCGGTTTAACTATTAACCTAAAAAAATGCGAGTTCTGTAAAAGCGAATTGAAATATTTGGGTTATATCATTAACGAAAAGGGTTTACAAACTGATCCCAGCAAGCTCGATGCTATTAGGGATTATCCCGTTCCTACTACAGCTAAGTCACTACGTGGTTTTATTGGGTTATGCTCATATTATAGGCGTTTTGTTGATGGTTTTTCTTCTATAATAGCTCCACTCACTGCCCTTATAGGAAAAAAGAAGGGTCGTGACCCTATAAGTTGGGATGATGCCGCCGATCAAGCATTCCTAAAATTAAAGGATGCGCTCATCAATACTCCCGTTATGGCTTGTCCAGATTTCTCGAAGCCCTTCATTTTGCAATGTGATGCGTCAGCTGTTGGTCTTGGTTCAGTTCTATCTCAAAAGTTCGATGGTGTTGAACATCCTATCGCTTATTATTCACGCTTATTCTCAAAAGCAGAACGCAATTATAGTACAACTGAACGTGAACTTTTATCCGTTCTTGATTCCATTAAGCATTTTCGCTATTATTTAGATGGAATGAAGTTTTCTGTTATAACCGATCATATGGCCTTGAAATGGCTCCTCACACTATGTAATCCCTCAGGGCGTTTGGCGCGATGGGCTACTGTGATTTCCCAATACACGTTTGATATCATTCATCGCAAAGGGTCGCAACACGTCGTTCCAGACGCTTTATCTAGAATGTACGCGAGTCCGGTTACATTCGATCAAGGACCTGACCATACCAATGATAGATGGTATAAAAAGGTGTATTTAGGGGCTCGTGACTCCCCTCAAACGTTTCCAGCTTACGCCATTCGGAACGGTGTTCTGTTAAGACGCATGCCAATCACTAACCCATTGTGTTCTGATCCTTGGCGCGTAGTTTTACCCGTTGAAAAAGTTAAATCCGCTATATGGGAAGCTCATAATAATCCTCTCTCTATACATCCTGGAGTTTCAAAGACTTATTTTAAGCTCAAGGATAACTTTTACTGGCCAAATATGTTTCGAGATGTTTCTGAGACTTTAAGGCAATGTGAGGTTTGTAAAGCTTATAAGATCGCGAATTCCCAACCACGTGGTCATATGTGTTATCCAAAGGAAGTTTCTTTACCTTTACAAATGATTTCTATCGACGTTATTGGACCGCTTCCAATCGCTTATTATGGGTTCAAATACATTTTATCTATGGTCGATGTTTTTTCTAAATATGTTTGGTTAGTGCCCCTTAAAAGGATTGACGCCAATTCGGTTATAAAAGCTTTGGAATCTGAAATATTTTTTAACTTCGGAGTTCCACGGTCTATTCTCTGTGATAATGCTACCGTTTTTCGTAGTAATCAGTTTTTAAACTTTCTTAGATCGTTTCGCATTGAATCCCCTACATATACCCCTTATTACACTCCACAAGCAAACACGGTAGAACGTTATAACCAAAGTGTCGTTACTTGTTTGAGCATATTGGTTGGCGAGAACCAAAGGAATTGGGAATTCATGTATTAATTTAGCCACAGGGTTTACGCCAAACTTTCTCATATTCGGTAGAGAAGTCTGTATGGATTCATCGCGTGCGAATAACCAGACTCTAAGCACTAATTTAGCTGAAAGTCGGGAACAACACGCGAGTAATCTGGCTTCGCTCGCCGAGATTTACGCAAAAGTAGCGGACAATCTTTCTTCTGCTTTTCTCCGTAATTCACGAAATTACAATACGAACCGGACGGCTATTACACTTAATGCCGGCGACATTGTATGGAGGCGTAATTTTTCAAAATCGTCAGCTGCTGAATACTTTACAGGAAAGCTTGCTCCTCGTTTCATTAAATGTCGTGTGATCAGAGTCATCTCCATGACTACATATGTCCTACAAGACTGTGATTCTCATCATATTGGACAATATCATATAAAAGACATACTTAAATGAATTAATTTGTTCCATATTCTTAACTTAATCAGCATTACTTATGTTAGGCCATTAGTTTTCAATTAACGACACCTCTTTTATTATTTCGACCCTCATTCCTCCCTGGAGTTGATATTTATTCATAACCATTTCCTCTCATTAGGCGTCGTATTTTTGATTTTGATTTAAGGTCCACCCTCTTCAACTTAACCCTCTCTCTTTAACTTAACCTTCTAACTCATCCCTCTATAACTTAAGCTCTTAAATTCAGTCTTGAGTCGTGTTTGACTTTGAGTCGTGTTTGACTTTGAGTCGTGTTTGACTTTGAGTCGTGTTTGACTTTGAGTCGTGTTTGACTTTGAGTCGTGTTTGACTTTGAGTCGTGTTTGACTTTGAGTCGTGTTTGACTTTGAGTCGTGTTTGACTTTGAGTCGTGTTTGACTTTGAGTCGTGTTTGACTTTGAGTCGTGTTTGACTTTGAGTAGTGTTTGACTTTGAGTCGTGTTTGACTTTGAGTCGTGTTTGACTTTGAGTTGTGTTTGACTTTGAGTCGTGTTGGACTTTGAGTCGTGTCTCACTTCGAGTTTTTATCTGACTTCGAGCTTTTGTGTTCGACTTCGAGTTTTTGTTTGACTTCCTTTGAGTTTTCGTCGTATTTTTAAGTTATTTCTTAATCTCAACTCTTATTTGTTTCGTGTTGATTATTGTTCTTTGTTCCTATATATATTTAAGAATATTACTCTAGATCTATCGTTTGTTTTTCTATTCTAATGTAGGTTTAGGAGACGCATCTGAAGCTCGCACTGTTAACGTCTAAACTGGAGGCCGGCTTTCAATTTTATTCAGTATTAGCTGCACTTCGATGTTGTTGATTTGATGTATTTAGTTTAAAGTTAGTTAGGCTAGTTTATTTAATTTGTATATTATGGTTTTCACTCTTGGTTGATGCTATCCCTTTTGTGTTGTCAGTCTGTTATTGTGTTTTCAATCTGTTGTTGTGTTTTCAATCTGTTGTTGTGATGTCAATCTGTTATAGCGTTGTCACCCTCTCACTGGGTTGATACATTCACTTGGGTTGATCTCTCACCTTTCTTTTAGGGTTGTCAACCACCTTTCTTTTAGGGTTGTCACTCACCTTTCCTTTAGGGTTGCCACTCACCTTTAGGGTTGCTACTCTCAATTTTTTTTACTGGGAATGGGGTACTGTAGCGTAAAACCGCTACGGTTAAAACCTCCTCCAATCCAATCCAAACTTTTCAATAAAAAATTTTTTCTTCATAGCTGTTATTCACATTTGAACCAGGAATCGTGAAAAAATCGTCGGTTGTTTGCCTTTTGACGGCTTCATTACATTTTTGGGACCCGATAAGTGATGGTCGACCTTATTTTTTGTGATTAATATCGAAATTATGAAGTGAAAGTTTTTTTTCTGTTGGTGTAAACCCAATAAAAAATATAAAGTGTCCTAGCAAAAGTATAGTCTGTGGGTGATTTTCTGGTTAATTTGGTATGTATTGTCGTCTTTTTTTCTTTTCGATCCATTTCACACTAGTTTCATAATTAATCAAAGATTCAGCTTGCATCGGTGGTCTGAAGTTTCTTTTTTGTTTAGATCCCGTTACAAGCCAATTTTTGGCTCCACCCTACGGGCAAGCGACGTCGGTTATCGACGACGGAGGTCGGGGCGCTCTCGCCCGATATCCGAGCACATCCTGTGCCTGAGACGTCCATCTCAAAGGCCTGAAGAGAGTACGAGGTAGATGCGGACTCCGCAGCGCAGTGGCTCCGTGATTTCTACGTTACTTCCCACAGTCGTGTTCAGCCGTTCAGGAATTACCGAGTTTTCGCAGCAGGAGTTCTATTTTAAATAGTGCACCTAATTTGTATATTTCTAATCTAAAAATTCTCACGTCAAAAACTCTTTCTAACCTAAGGCCTATCAAGACGCGTTGGATGCTCTTAGTGTTTTTGTAATTAAAATTACTAATATTGCGTATTCGCCTAGCTATAACCGATTGCAATCGATTTTTTTGTTAGGTAAGTTAAAAATATTTGCATAATACTTTCGATAACATTCTTTTTCTTTCCGCTAAGTTAACCCACGCCATCACTGAAAGGTTCCCAATAATAACTAATATTTAACTTTTTTATATTTTTTAATTAAGTACTTGTTTTCTATCCTTTTCCTTTTAATCAAAATTAAACGTTTTAAGTAGCGGTTTGTGTTTTACTGTGCACTTAATTTTATTTACGCTACATAATGTGGGTAGAATTCACATTATTAACAATCTTGTTAACCACTCCAACTAAGCTAAATATGCTTGTGTCTGGAGTGGGTTCACGGCAATAGTGTAATGGGTGGGGTATTAGTGCATTACGTGGAGTGACTGCCTATGTGCCCTTCCCAAACCCAGTAGCTGGGTAACAAGATACCCCTCGGTAAGACTAGTGTCAGATTTTCTGGCTTCTGACTTCTTAACCGTAACGACTGTCAAAGATCAAATCAATCAAATATATTTATTAGCAATACAAACATTATATATAATGAAGCTCTGTTTCCTGAACTAGGCATAGCCTGTACCTCAAGAACACAGTGACTTCCCAAGTCTTATATTCTAGATCTTATATTACAAAAATTATTAAATGTTGTATTAAAAAAAATAGTGGAAAAATTATTAAAAAAATGGTAAGTAACTAAGTAATCATAAGGAAAGTATACATTTTTTTTTAGGATGTATGGGAACAAACTATGTAATTATTATGATGTCATTATGTGAGTTTAGGTATGTTTGAGTGTGTGTATATGGAACAGAATGTGTGTGTGTGTACATACGAATGTGAGTGTGTGGTCTGGGAATAATTATGTATTTATGTTATTTTTGTATCGTGAACAGGTTCTCGGTTTGGACATAGTCTAATTCTGCCAGCCATTTCAGTACATGTTTTTTGAAGCGATGAGTGTTGAGAGTTATTAATTTGTATATATTATCTGTTGGAATTATATTATAGATACGTGGAGCAATGCTATTATAATGACGTTGGGCAAATTTGGTTTTTGTTCTGGGTACATTAAATCGGAAACGTCTTTTATTAGTTTGCGGCAGTAAAATTGCTGTTTCTCGATGGTATCTTTGCAGAGCTTCATACAGTTACACACACACATACAGACACAGTTCGCTGGTAGGGTGCCTATATGGTCGAGACAGTAGAACTTTCAGTACCGATCTTTGAGCCCGTTTAACTTGTAGCATTTTAGTTTTTGGTGCACCACCCCGTGACGATATACAGTAGCGAACGACACTCTGACAAAGTATTTTGTAGGTTTCTATAAGAGTCTCCATGCTAGCCACTGCTCTAAGTTGCTTAAATATGTAAATGAGTTTTCTTACTCGGGAGCACATATTCGCAATATGATCTTTCCAGCTCAGAGTGTCATCCACCTGAACACCCAGGTATCTTATACATCTGACCCTCATGAGATTGGCATAACTGCAATCGCTTTTATGAATTCTATTGCATGGATAGGAGTGAAGAGTGAGCTTAAAATTAGAGTGTGGACTTGACGTTTTACGGCCCATTCACGACCTTGCCGCGGTGAGCGGTGGCTAAGCGCGAGGCGGCGAGCGGTAAGAACAAAAGTATGAAGCACGCCACGAGTCGCCGCTCATAGCGAAAACGCGCGCAGTTTTGTCAGAGCGAATCGCTGCAGCGGCGCGCGGTGCGGGGAGCGGCGAGATCAAATGTACAAGCGAATGAGTGCGACGCCACGAAACAGAGCGGCGCGGATAGCGGTGTAGGTGTGACGGATTCGGTGGCGAATTTATAAACAAAAAATATTTTAGACGATTTTGTGGCGGTAATGTATAGCGAGGCGAGAAACAATTTTTCTGGATTAGATTACAACCCTTTTGGTTCTGATGTGCTGTTTTAAATATACGTCTATATGCTGCAGAATAAAATCAAATGTTTCCACACTCATTCTTGTGATGTCCGTAAGGATTGAGGAGCCACATCAGATTTTTTAAATCTGATCTCACCATTATTTAGCAGCAATGTAGCTTATTTTGCAGGCCGAATTCTAGATTTAGCAGCAAAATATATCACTAGTTATTTTAATGCAAAAGTGGCTCCTCAATCTAAACGTCTGAATTGAGGAGCCACCTGGAACTCGTTAAGTAATAGATGAATATTTATGAAAATTTTGTATCATTTAGTAGTAATTTTGCATATTACCGTCTAAAAATTTAGCTTCTGTAACGCTAAAATGAAAGAAATTACAATACTTTTAATATGGCTCCTCAATCCTAAACTCAAGAGGTGAATTTCTATTGGATGTGAGCGATCAATTAATATATTCGACATAATGATCATTTAGCAGGTGTTGTGTTTGTTTTTGCAGTATAGGAATAAAATAGTAAAACAGAGTAAATTTTGTATATGAACGCATTTTCTTTGGCTCCTCAATCCTGACGTTCTAATTATATATGTTTGACTGTAGCCACCTGAGATCTCAACGGAATCTAAAGCCAGAGATACTAACATTTAGTAGAAATGTCTGCTAAATATATCTGCAGAGTTCAGCAATGTATATATTTTGGATTCTAAAAAAACAATACTTAACTATTTTCTTGTAAATTCAGTGTGTAGGGTGACCACATTTTGGGGGTACCAACAAATTAATTTCACTTACGTACCCACAATAATATTTATTTAGTAACAAAACATTCATCAGCGGTGAAGTATTCTCGTTTGTATGTACAAACGAGAATACTAATTTAATTAATTATAATATTAATTTAATTTAAGTTAATTAACAACAACAAAACAACCAAACTGTGTGTTAATATAGTCTATCAAACATAGTTTCATATGAACTGAATGGTTGTGCTATGCGAACTATTATGTTTTACGTCAAGGTTTTTCATTAATCATTTTTTAAGCCAAAGTTGGAGAGTTTTGGAACACTCCGTCTGCACCATAGGAGGATTGAGTGTTCTAAATAAACCTACATAAAATCCAAATAAATAGCTAAAATAAATTGAATATTTGTGAATAGTTTTAAAAAATTCAATACAATTATTCCACATAAAAATGTTAACCATATATCTGGTATATATGTTAAAACATGAGTTAGGTACAGTATTTTCTCAAACTAGCAGATTGAGTGTTCTAGATAATTGACCATGACTTTCTTACCATAGGTTTCACAATTTTTTTTATCTTCACCATGAAGTTTTCACAACTATTTCTTAAATTCTTTCTTGATTGCGTAAAAATATATTTAACTTCTAAAAAGGAGCACTCAATCCACGCGCACACATATAATCTGTTATGAAAATATAAATTTAATAAATTAATTATCCTGGTTTCATTAATACGAGTATAATATGGTCACCCTACACACTGAATTTACGAGAAAATAGTTAAGTATTGTTTTTTCAGAATCCAAAATATATACATTGCTGAACTGTGCAGATATATTTAGCAGACATTTCTGCTAAATGTTAGTATCTCTGGCTTTAGATTCCGTTGAGATCTCAGGTGGGTACAGTCAAACATATATAATTAGAACGTCAGGATTGAGGAGCCAAAGAAAATGCGTTCATATACAAAATTTACTCTGTTTTACTATTTTATTCCTATACTGCAAAAACAAACACAACACCTGCTAAATGATCATTATGTCGAATATATTAATTGATCGCTCACATCCAATAGAAATTCACCTCTTGAGTTTAGATTGAGGAGCCATATTAAAAGTATTGTAATTTCTTTCATTTTAGCGCTACAGAAGCTAAATTTTTAAACGGTAATATGCAAAATTACTACTAAATGATACAAAATTTTCATAAATATTCATCTATTACTTAACGAGTTCCAGGTGGCTCCTCAATTCAGACGTTTAGATTGAGGAGCCACTTTTGCATTAAAATAACTAGTGATATATTTTGCTGCTAAATCTAGAATTCGGCCTGCAAAATAAGCTACATTGCTGCTAAATAATGGTAAGATCATATTTAAAAAATCTGATGTGGCTCCTCAATCCTTACGGACATTTCTTGTGTACTCATAAAACTTATCCGGATATTTGGTGTAATCTTCGTATAAGTCACGAAATTCATCATTTAAATATCGATCTTTATTCAGTTCGTGCACTCCTTCTCTCATATTAAGAATATCTTGTTTTCATACATACATTTTTTGATCATACATAAAAAAAACATATATACGTATAGGCGTCGACTTGATAACCTCCTCCTTTTTTGTCGTCGGTTGAAAATATACTGCTTTCTAAACACAGAAGGGATAATTTTGATAACGCCATAATTTTGAGCACGTTCTGACCACCTAAATACGTCCACCTCGGCCGCTGCCGCTTGCTGCTATTGAGGGTACGTGGCGTGTAAAACGCACCGCTTGCCGCCGCCGCGCCGCCTGCCGCGCCGCTCGCCGCTAAGACCAAAGTCGTGAATGGGCCGTTAGGCTTGCTGAAGGACAGGAAAGATACTGTACAAAAGTCAGCCGGGACCAATTGCTTAGTATATTTTCCATGGCATGGAAGAATCTTGATAATTAATTATCTTAAAATGGTCACCCATCCACGATCCAGCCTCGGCTAGCGTTGGTTTACCTTGAAGATCGACTAGTGTTATTATTTAGCCACGAGCTCCTCCTCAAGGTTGATTAATTCATTCATGTGTTCGAATTACGTCAGCAAATGAACATGGTCAGGGTACCCTTTGATATTGGCCACTTGGTGACGGGCAACAAAGTGCCAAATGCCTTTACGAACCAGAGGACGTAGTGGAGACCAAATACCACATTGATTTACACTCCGTTTCGTGGAATTTCCACAGTGTGACGCATTAAGGATTTAGTACCAACGTTATTTGAATTTGGAATAGTAATATTAGGGTATTATATTTTGTCTTGTATTAATGTGTATTATAATGTGTTGTGTGTGTTTTTGTGTTTAATTATAGTTTGTAAAAATTTTTGTAGAAGTAATTTTTGCAATTACAATTTAATTAAAATTGACGAGGATCAAAGTTTCAAAGTTCAGGAGCTGATGACATCACTTGTTGCTAATAATTATAACACGGCATGATGTCACGAAAAGTTTCACCTCACTTTTTCGTCTTAATTTTTTAATTACTTGTCCGATATTTTTTTATCTATCTACCTTCTAACTTCGGACTACATAAGTTATTTCAGGAAAATACTACAATGGATTTAATTAACTTTTAATTCTTGAAACAGAATGATAACTCTTTATTTACGAGTAAAACTGCTCACGTGTAAGCCGTATTCACATGAATACGGCTCACACGTGAGCACATACTACGAATAATTATTCGGTTCTGAAAGAATAATTATTTTGTAATAATAGCTTTTTTCTAATTTTTACTTGTTTAATGCTCAACAGTGTCGTTGGTTAGGGTTAGGAATTTTGTAAAATAGATTGATAAATGACTATTCCTAACCCTAACCGTAAGACGTAAAGTCACGTCAAGTGTGATTAAGTGTCATTAATATAAATATATATAACTCAAAGGTGACTGACTGACTGACTGACATAGTGATCTATCAACGCACAGCCCAAACCACTGGACGGATCGGGCTGAAATTTAGCATGCAGGTAGATGTTATGACGTAGTCATCCGCTAACAAAGGATTTTGCTAAATTCCCACGGGATCAGGATTTACACGGGAAAAACTTCCCACGCGGGCGAAGCCGCTGGCACAAGCTAGTAATTTATAATTTATGCGCCGTTAGTTTTTACTGCACAAGTAATTGTTAGCGTTTCACACGTTATTGTCACCATGGGCTCACCGCAGCTCATAGTCAACGAGCTGTTGGCGTTTATACAACATGCCATCGATACCATGGACGAGGTCAGCATTTTGCAAATCAAAATTTAGAAAAGTATCCAGAAAAAAGAAAAGAAAAGCATCCAGGACATTGTGACATTATTGAAACTAGTTACTCACCTGATGCTGCTAATATGAATATGCGTCGGGGAGTGCGCAATGCTTTCCTCATCAGTAGTTTTGTGTCAGCAAGTTTAGATACCTCCGCGATTGCCGATAACGCTGGCGATGCATTGTGCTCTGCCGTCGCTCCCCCGACTCCGATCGCGGTTCTGGCGGTTCTGATTGGCATAAATACTTTGACCTCTGAACCAATACTAGTTTATTAAGATTTTTGTGTACCTTATTATCCTACACATAACATAATCCGGGTTGCGGAAATACCGGGAATGTGGGAATGTTCTAACGAGACACTGCGGGCCGGAGCGTAAGGGCAGTGAAGGAACAGGCTGTTTTTAGTCAGTAGAATTCTGACACTCCCTTCCGCTCCACCCAGGAGGAGTCGTTAGATGATTTTCCCACCCATAAAAAAACATAACATACTTAATAGGTAGTAGTTGTATTTATTGTGGCGCTGTTTTATGTCTGCTTGTTCTATAAATAAACAGTCGGACTCTAACCTTGATCACATACGTCAGCTGCTCAATTCGAAATAAAAGAAAAAATATGGTATAAAAAGAGAAATAAATAATTCTTTGCGCTTGTTATTTTTGTTACATACATCTGATAAATCGTCTTTATTTTTTTTTTATTCAATATACACGAGAGCCGAATTGGTAGCCACATAATTTGATGAGAACATATTTGTTATTTTGTATCCAAATACGACCTTTTATATTAAGCATTTATTAAGTCTGAGTTTTCTGTTTTTATTTTTCATGTCCTTTTAAACGAAATAAAATGAATAGGTACTTGATAAATTAGGTTTTATTACACTTTGATTGTGGTAGAAATTCATCAAATGACTCCTCTTCCTCCTCTAGAGGGGTGGAGGGTAGCGAGCGTCTCATTTAATGTTTAGCTTCCCGAATAGACAACTACTAAAGGTAAGTAGTTGTCTATTCGGGAAGCTAAACATTAAACAACAACTATGCTAAATAAAACTACATCAAGTATTATACAAGTGGTTACTGTATCTGGACTACACGCACACTGAGACAATCTTACACATATGCATACCACTATTACCTCACGTACACAAAATACATGTTTTCTACTTTTATAATAATACAAGCTGTTGCCCGCGACTTGTCTCGCTTCGAAATTTTGATGTGATATTGAGAACTTTCCACAATCCCACAGGGATCAAACATTTTTCCGGGTTAAACAAAAACCTAAGTGCTATTACAGACTAATCTAATTTTGTGTCAAATTTCATCTAGATCCATGCCATTTTGGCAACTAACATCCATGTATGTATAGGTCTCAATATTTTTTTCTTTATTTCCAATACATACATATAAATTACATCTTTAAATATTCTCTAAAAAAAACATAAAAAATACAAAAAAAATGTAGCCCACCGGGAACAGGGTCCAAGCTACCGGCGGTCAGGGCTCCATAGAGAGGAACCTCCTGACGATACGCGCCGTGTTCAGGAGTACCGCTTTCTGAAGCAAGCCCTTGATCCAACCGCCTAACCAAAGCCTCCTGAGGTATTGGTCGAGGTTTTTGGCTATTAAACCATTGGCTGAGATGACTATCGGTACAATGATTACCGAGTTCACATCTCACATGTCGACAATCTCGTGTGCTAAGTCAAGATACTTGATTTGCTTATCTTTCTCAGCTTTCACGAGGTTCTCGTCATGCGGGATGGTTATGTCAACAATCATGGTACGCCTCTCGATTTGGTTCACCACCACTATGTCAGACTTATTGGCTACAATAGTCCTGTTAGTGATGATGGACCGATCCCAGTATAATATGACATGACCGTTATTGAGAACCGAGTCGGGCACAAACCTATAGTATGGCACTTCCGATTCCACAAGAGAATATTTCAGAGTCAGTTGCTGATGAATTATCTTAGCTGCAAGGTTGTGCCTGTGCAAGTACTCTTCATTAGTAAGACGAGAACAACCAAAGATAATGTGTCGGATTGATTCACCCGGATGGTGCACTGCCCGACATATATCTACCATGCCATCCTTCACAATAAATTTCCGGTAGTTGTTCATCATGATAACTTCGTCCATAATTGCACAGACAAAACCTTCTATTTCTCCAAAGAGGTCACCGAAGCGCAACCAAGCTACGGACGCCACTTGGTCTACGTTGAACCCATGTAGGGCCCGGAAAAATGTCTATGAAGCTCCTTACTCTACCATATCCCCCTTCGATCGTTAGTGTCTCATTAGCCAAGGAGAGCGGGGTGAGCCCCTTGTCCACCGCTGCTACATCCCTGTGCATACTCACTTCGGAAGCAAGGAAATGTTCCCTGAGACTGCATACCTCGCGGTTGTGGAGAGTTTTAGCATTCAAAAAGCATCGGCCTTCATATTTCCACAGGATATACAGCCTCATCACCGATGAGCGTGGGTGATGCAATCGATATGCAGTCAGCAATGTACGAACTTTCCTATCCAGGGCGTCAAGTTCAGTTTGAGTCCATTTGAGTAGGTACGTCAAAAGAGTATATCAACACTGGCATGACCCAACCGTTGAAGGCACGTACCTTGTTCCCGCCCGATAGAAGGCTTTTAAATACCTTCCTTAGGCGGCCAGAGAAGTGCTCCTTCAACGATTGCTTCATGTCAACTACATTGATACCTAACGCTTCCAACATACCCAAATACTTATAGGTTTCGGTCGGAGTGAGGGATCTCAGGTTTATGGAATTCGAGAGTTGAGATCCCACAGATTCCACAATCTCCCCTCGCTTTACATGCATAATCGCATATTTGTCGACACCAAACTCCATCCTGATGGCACTACTGAAAGTTTCAGTTACCTTCAGTAGTTCCATCAGTAGACTAGTGGCGCCAAAAAGTTTTAAATCATCCATGTAAAAGAGGTGAGAAATAACCTGACTACCACTTTTCAACCTATAGCCTAGGCCTGAATTCTCCAGCAGTGTGCTTAGAGGATTCAAGATTAAGCAAAACCAAAGCGGACTCAAACTATCGCTCTGAGATATATCTCGCTCGATCCTTACTGGTTCGCTGTACCTTGGGATATATCGACATCCTGGATAGCGAAGAAGTGTCCTCCATTGTCCCATACATGATGTCAGAAAGGTGCGTAAAGTTGGATTAATTTTATACTATTCTAGTACCCTCATGAGCCATGTATGAGGCACTGAGTCATAGGCCTTCTTGAAGTCTATCCAACATGTCGACAGATCTTTTTTGGAACGTCGAACCTGTTGCTAATGGCCATATCAATGAGGAGTAGCTCCTTTAAACTGCGGGACCCATTCATACATCCATTTTGAGAGGTAGACATGATGTGATTGTCGTCAATGTGTTTTTTAATTTTAACCCTCAAAATGGATGTCAGACCCTTATAGACCGTTGGCAGACACGTGATTGGTCCATAATTTTTGGGTTCCGTGGTGCTATCAGATTTGTGGAGCAGGTGGTTAACTCCAGTGGTAAGGAACTCGGGTAGCAGCCAGATTCTAGGGCAGATTGGTACTGAGAAGCCAAGCGAGCGTGCGATCTTGTTAGGCACTTGATCCAAAAGTTATGCAGTCCATCCGGCACTGGAGACTTCCAATTAGGCAGCATACTGCATGGGCTATATCTTGGGGGATGATGATAATTGCCCCCATTTCTTTCTTCAAGCCCACACTTGACCTCGATCTCGCCGACCGATATTATACGATTCACAGTTTCGATCAATCTGAAAACACCGTAACAATCGATCACTTCAATAAATGCTACTGCCATTGATACAGAACTTACGTAAAGACAAAAAGTTTGTAATAATATTAACACGTTCAAAATCATGTTTATTAAAAGTAGGTATGTACATATAACAAGAATTAGCAACCACATAATATTATTTTCTTTTTTTCTTCAACAACGAATTAAAAAATGAATTTATTTAGTTATATAATAGACTAGCTGTGCCCGCGACTTTGTCCGCGCGGAATAGTGACTTTCGGCAGCATTTTTAATTTTTAGGCTAATTATTTTGAAAATAAAACTCATACATAATTTGAATGTTGTATTTATTAATATCTAATTAAAAGCCTAAAAAAACTTTTTACCAAAAAATTAAACCGACTCCCAAAAAACCCTGCAAAGTGAAAAATAACTTTAATTTCGGTAGTCGGTGTCTTTAGTTTTGTATTTTCGATTTTGGCACCGACTTCCGAAATTAAAGATATTTTTCACTTTGCAGTGTTTTTTGGGAGTCGGTTTAATTTTTTGGTAAAAAGTTTTTATTTCACTCTTTTTAGTTGGTTTATTTTTAATTTACCTAGTTACAAGAGCCTAAATGTCAACTTATAACCTTTTACAAAACATTGCTTTTCCCAATGCTGGGCCGTTAATTGTTGAGGAGTTCTCCTGGTACTTCACCATCAGCTCTACATCACCATATGCATTGTGACGAGCATAAAGTGCTTAACATCCATATTCAAGTAATCGAATCGCAATCCACTCAATACTTATTATTGAGTAGTTTCGGCGGCCATCTGTGGTCTTCATCATCAGTTCCACTTCCTCAAATGGTACTTTTTGAGAGCAACTGCACAAGTACTATAATAAATACCCAAAACGTCATAGGTGTGCCTATAATATTTGAAGAGTTCCCTCGATTTCTCCAGGATCCCATAATCAGATCCTGACTTTTATGAAAATGGGACCAATTTCGAAGTATACCCTTTCAATCAAAAAAAGAATTTTCCAAGTCGGTTCAGCCGCCTTCGAGTAATCGATGATCATACATTAAAAAAAAATATATGTATTTATACGCGTCGAATTGATAACCTCCTCTTTTTGTCGTCGGTTGAAAATAAGTTTCAAGCTTCTAGCTTTAAAAATGACGTAATTTCCATAGAAACTTTCATCCGCTATTTCAACCCCTTACAGCCCTTTTTTCGCATTAATAAGCAACCTATGTCCTTTCTCAGACTCTAGACTATGTCCGTACCGAATTTCATTAAAATCAGTTTAGTAGTTTAGGCATGATTGCGTAACACACAGACAGACAGAGTTACTTTCGCATTTTATAATATTTGTAAGGATAAGCTAGGATAGTTTTGTATCTCATTATAAGTGAAGCTATGTTCTTCTCAGTCGCTTCACTCTTGACAGAGTGGTCGTGGTCGTCACGTGGTATTTTTGTATTGAGAGACCCGCTCTATCACCCGCCGCCATTCTTCTCTGACATATAACACTCAGCAACACTATGCACTCGTGCATAGTGTTGCCAGTGGCCGCTTTAACCTGGTCTGTCCACTTCATCGGAGATCGCCCACGTGCTCTGGTGCCCTCAACCTTGTCCCGCACAACCAGACGTTCAAGGGAATCGTTATAATCTTCTCCTCGTCCGTTGAAGCTATGTATTGTTTTTATTTTAGATTAATGTATTATTACCTTATTAGTAGGGCGTCCAATCCCGCAGCCTGAATTCAATCTCGGTATTTGCGGGACTACGAATATTCAATCCCGCGGGATCTCGGTATTTGCGGAATCCCGCATATTGAAAATATTCACATTTATATAAGGCAAATAAAACAATGAATTAATCAACTAACTCCACGTTTATTTACGTATTACTATTAGTATGAGATCAATCAAATTACACCGTTTATTTATCACAAAAAAAAACCATGAATTAATCTACTAACTCCTCATTTATTCAAGTATTACTACTAGTATGAGATCAATCAAATTACACCGTTTATTTATCACAATAAAACAATGAATTAATCAACTAACTCCACATTTATTTACGTTTTACTATTAGTATGAGATCAATCAAACTACACCGTTTTTTCTTCACAAAAAACAGTAACAAATACTGAATAAAAAGTTACTGATATTTTAGGCTACATACTTAGGCTACCACTGACTGAAATTCGGCTATATTAGGCTACATAAGCTGTAAAAAACGGGTGACATCAGCCCCCGCGTTGTTTGCAACACTGCCGGCCGCTAGTCACCGAGCAATTGCGCTCGCGAGAGGTCGTATGCATGCTTTTTTTCAGTCCCGCAAATCCCGCGGATCCCGCGCCCGTAATCCGAAAAATTAAAGAAAATGACGCGGGATCCCGCAATACCGAGATCTCGGTATTCCGAGATTGGACGCCCTACTTATTAGTGAAATGGAATAATAAATACCTACGTGATGGACCCTATAAAATGGGAAACGAATTTTTATCTGACCTAGGTGGCTGTAAATTTGTTTGATGAAAATCTAGAAAACTATGTTAGGGTCGGCTTCCAGTTTAACAGGATGTAGCTAAGTACTAGTGTTTAACATGGAACGATTGTCTATCTGACCTCGACAACCCAGTAGGTGGTTAGCACGATACCACTTAGCAACTAACGTCAGATTTTCTGGCTAGCCGTAAGAACTGTCAAGGATGCACAAATGTTGACTGAACATAATCGATATCTTGTTTCATACTTCAGCCGCGATAGTGAGGTACTGCTAGTCAACTAGGAATCTAAGTAGTAAATAATAGTTTCCGCATTAGTCAAAATTAGCTTTTTTGAAGAAACAGAGCGAGGCCTCGATGTCGTAATGCAGTAATTCCACTTTTTTTTGCATTCAGTTTAACCTTTTTTTACATCGCAATTATTTAGTATCTACTAAAGATATTCAAGTTTAGAAGAAAGGTAGTCGTGTAGTATGGATCTACTAAGGAAATTTTTATTACTGTTTTAGGTCAAATCGCCTGTATTATTTTTCGGATTGCATTGTGTAATGGCGTTTCCATGGTGCCCAAAGAAACGTAAATAGATATCCTATTCACTCGCAAGTATAAGTACCAGCATCTCTTCAGAGTAATACATTTAGTTGCAAAGAACACGACGTCTACTGCTAGAAACGGCACGCCATAAGTCTCCACACATTGCAAGCTTTCCAAGAAACACATCATCATCAGTTTTGGAAACGTGTGTCACAAGCTCAGTACAAGCATATTTTTGACTCTTGCCCCGTTACAACGTGAGGACGTATTTGTGGACCATGAGTCAATCTATTTATTTAAAACGTTAAAGATTTTTAATATTGATATGGTCACTATAAGATGTTGTTAGGTTAGATAATTACGTAACAATTTAAGACAGAAGGTCTCTTAAGTAGGGACTGAATAATCGAATAATCGAGTTGGTATTACATGGATCTCACAACTTTTTACGGTAGAAGAACTGGGTTGCGAGACTTGGTTTTTTGACAAGTATTGTTTTTTATGGGATTTTTTTTTACATGTAAGTACCAAACTTGTAAATGAATGTGACAGACAGCACCCAGTCGTAACCGATGTCCCACAGGACCGGCCCCAGAAACAATCCTTGTGGGACACTGCACGACATTTCTCACCGGTTCCACTCTCCCCGGTGACCGGGGTAGAAAGCGATAGTTTTTGAAATAGATAATATATTGCAAACTCATACTAAGCTCCCTAGAATTTTCTAATAAACTAAGGTAGGCATATAATTAGCAAAAGTGGCTCTAGTCGTTTACGATGCAGGAATTTTAAGTTCTGTGTTTAGTAACGCTACGGGTAAGATAATGTAACCGGTATGGAAAAGTAGATGCTAACGTGTAAGTGCAGGTGTATTATTTAACAAGCTCTTCAAACGATATACTCTGCCTCTAGAGACAGGTGATCTTTTACATGCTGCAGCAAATCCTGTATAAATTATGTAGGGCGTTTCCTGATCGATTGGTACGGTTTCTGTAGAACAATGAAGAGAAATACGATGATAACTGCAAATATAAGGTGCGACTACCTAAACCCGACCCCACGTGAGTGGGATGTTAGTTCAAGATAAGCATAAAAAGTATTTATATAATAATTAGTAAAAAAGTTACACAAAAAACAACGTATTGTACGTCCACAAGTTTTTCCGTTACATCATAAGACAGTTATTTTAGGCGTTTGTGTAGCTTTTTCTTGCTTTCATTTTTTTTCTTTCATTAATTTTATTCAATTCGAGTTTATTTCCTTTTTTTCCCACAATTAATAACTACTTCACAATTCTGCGACTCCGACTAAAGCTCCAAAGTACATTAGTCACACACAATTAACGCCACGAATAGACGACACGTTTTTGCATAAGTTAGCGCGTTGTTTGACCAACTTCACGCTTCAAGCGACCAACTTTGATTGAGATCCCCGTACCTTACCTGGAATTTAAACGAGAGCTCTTCTAAGTTATTAGAAAACTTTTGAACGTCTCCCAATTTTATAATAATAAAGGATAAATGTTCAAGAATACCGAGACGACGACGATATGGTTTTATTAAGAAATTCAAACTTTTCTATCCGATTAACCCGTGGACGTATCTTTGTAATTTGTCGGGAATTAGATTTGGCAGCCATTCGTTTCTTCTGTTTTATATTTGGGAGACTAAAATTCATTTTCATCACTAATATTTGATATTTGGTTGAGTTGAGAGGTATTCCGGGAATTTTCTATTTTATGAATTCAGAATTCCTTTTACTTTAAATATTCTTGGTAATATGGCCGTAATCTCTAAGAAGATTATCCAGACGTAATGCGCTAAATAACTGAAGTAGAAACGACAGTTTCTACGGAGGGCTCTTAAGATTAAATCCAAATTTGTTCTCTCACCTATCTGATACTGTACAACGTAACAGGTGAAATGACATGCAACGCGGTCGCAGAGCCAAGACAGCTCTCATGCGGAAAAGCATATTCTGCAGAGCCCCGCAAATTTATAATAAAATTAAAAAATCAATTAGGGAGTTAGATTTGGCTGATTTAAAAAAGCAATTTAAAGAATTTCTATGCACTAAATGCTACTATATGTAGTTTGAATGACTACTTAAATGACACATTAATTTAATTCAATTATTGTTTATATTATTTTTTTTCTGACATTCTTTATTAAAATTTGAACCATTACACTTATTAAAAAAATGGAATTATAATTTAGCATCTATGTAATCAACTTGACATTTGTACGCCCATGTGGTAGAATATGATGAGACTATATACGTATATGTAAATTTAAGATCATGTAATTATGCATACCGACCATGTTCTGACAAATAAATGATTATGATTATGGGTATAAAAACAAAATGATTTACGTAAGTCTCACAAAACTTAATATTCATATAGTTATACATAACTAGCTTCTGCCCGCGGCTTTGTTCGCATGAAAAGTTTATTTTAAAAAAATATCCAACGTCCAATACTACATCCTTCTTCGCAGACTAATCACTCTAGATACGTTTACCTGCTATTAGCGATAACTACAACAAAATTGATAATGTTCGTAAATACGAAAGGTTTATAGGTCATTACGATGTTTGAACTACTTACCCACATTTAAGATACCAAAATAATTATAATAATGTGTATGGAGCAAGGACGTGGGAATGCGTGCAAAAACATGTAATAGTACCTATAAATTAAAATACTATGTTATGCCACAAACTCTAAAAATATATCCCTCATACCACATAAAAAACTTTTTTGCAAAAAGTAAAACCGACTTCCATATCAAAACACTACAAAGCCAAAAATAATTTTAATTTCGGTAGTCGGTGTTATTGGTTTTGTATTTTCTTTTTTTCACACCGCCTTCCTAAATTAAAATTATTTTTGGCTTTGTAGTGTTTTGATATGGAAGTCGGTTTTATTTTTTGCAAAAAAGTTTTTATTTTCGCGCTTTTTAGTGGGTCAGTTTGTAATTAATCTAGTTACAAAAGCCAAAATGTTAACTACTTATCACCTTCACCAGCAGAGTAAACGAAAAGGTCGTCAATGTAAATATTTTTTTCAGACTTTTGTCTATTTTTCAGAAACGGCTTGTCCGATTTCGATAAAATTTTCATGGGACCATTTGGAAAGTATACCCTTTCCAACAAAAAATAATTTTTCAAATCGGTTTGCAAGCGACGGAGCTATGCCCGAACAAACATAAAAAAAAACAAACAAACATCCGAATTGAGAACCTCCTCCTTTTTTAGAAGTCGGTTAAAAATACATATTTTTTAATACGATTATCTAATCGAATAAAAACTGCCTCGCTGGTCGAGTGTTTTCAAATGTAACTGCTGCGTACAAGGTCTCGGGTTCGATTTCCGGGGCGGGCAAAAAGTTCTATTGGACTTCTCTGTAAGGGATTTCTCAGTAGTCGGTTGTAGTTTGAAAGTTGGTGGTGTGATACCCCTGTGCCTCAGAAAGCACGTTAAGCCGTTGCCGCGTTAGGGTGCGTTTCCACCAGAGATGTGCGAGGATGCGTAGCGAGGGATGTGTTTGTAAAGAACCAATAGAATCGCTTCATTTACCTCGCCTCGGTCAGCACAGCTCTGGTGGAAACGGCTCAGCGGAGCTAGATTTTTGCGCATACAAAACAAGCGAGGGATGTGTGCGAGAGATGTGTTGCGAGGGATGTGTTGCGAGGGATGTGTTGCGAGGGATGTGTTGCGAGGAATGTGTGTTGAGAAGGATGTGTTGCGAGGTTTGCGCATCCTTGCACCACACATTAATGCGCATTTTCACAGCTCCGCTACACATCCTCGTAGGCACATTTTCATCGCACAGCTTTGGTGGAAACGCCTACACATTTTCACAGCACAGCTAGACATCCTCGCACGACACATTTCCATCGCACATCTCTGGTGGAAACGCACCCTTAGTCCCGTCTGTCATTTGGATATCTTTGACAGCCGTTACTCTGTCCTTCTCATAGTTCTGATTTTATTCATTCTTCCTTTTATATACAGTCTATTCTTCTGTGGAATGCACTACCTCTTGATATCAGAACGGCCACCAGTCCATATGCGTTTAAGAGAAAGTTGCGGGATTATTTTCAGAACAAATAGTGGAAGCACAGTTTTCGTAATGAAATGAAATATTTATTTTGTAAATTGGTTATAAATAAAACTTTTACACGTCATGTTTTTTGCGTGTTTAGTTTAGCTAGATGAGGCCGGTATTTCCTAACTGACTACTCTGAGAAGAAACACCGAAACAATTTCAGAGGTCAAAGTCTCTTTTAATGTCCAGACAATTTGTAGTTGTTCATGAAGAGAAGCATGTAGGTTCATGTCTGTGGTATTCTTTTGAGGAAATAACCACGCGAATTTGAGTACACCTGTTCTGAATCGGAGCTCAACAATTTGACGAACAATACCAAATTAAGGACGTAATTAAGGATTAAGGACGTAACCCCCTTTCTATGATTTTTTTTTATTATTACACATATATTCGCAGTGGTAGACGCCCACGGCGTCGGACGTCGGCCAACGATCTCCGGCCACCGTAGGCGCGGGCATGCGAACAGCGAGTAAAGGGCAACTCGCTGTCCGACCATGGACCATGCCCGGGTCGACGGCGCGTCGTGTTCCACGCGCGCCTCAAAGAGTGTCAGCAATATGACGAGGCCCCCCCGTAGAGGGCCGAAGCCTGCCGGGGTCGTGGGACTCATCCCGTTACCGTGACCCCGGTACGTAAAGGGTTATTGAAGGAACACCGTGGATTTTAGTCAGTAAAAGTCTGACAGTCCCTCCCACCCTGCCCGGGGTGGGAGGTCTTATTTGATAATTTTACAAAGCTAAAAAAAAAAAAATACACATATATTATATATATTTGGTATGAATTATGATAAATATGTATTTAAGTTTATTATTTAAGTATATACCGCACCCTTAGTAATGTAAGGGCACAATTCGAAATTTTGAGTTTTTGAGTTTTTGTGATAGATGGGCACAAAATCACCTGTTCTACCACTTGGCTTTCACAGAGAGAGAAAAAAGACAATATTAAAGCGAAACTGTAATTGGGTCTCTTTTACATTACCCTCTCTCGTACCCGGGTCTTCCCACTAGAGAGGCCCAACCAGTAAGGTGCCAGTACTTGTCGAAGCCGGACTACTGACGCGCTGGCAAAATTGGAGTTGTGCCTTTTTATTACAAATTATCGGGTAAGTATTGCAATATTTTTTAGTTTTAAAAAGGTCGACTTAGAGTTAGGCCCTCTTATCACCAAAATGTATTAAAATATGTCATCATTATATCAAATTAGTTCCTTATTTTACGAAAATATTATGTTTTTACGATGTTTATCTCGTAATAATTCCTTGTTTCACAAAACTTTATGAACGATCTGTGTTTGCATTTAAGATTAGGTCTTTACATGATGTAAAATATTTAATCAAATTACAAGTTACGTTGATAGTTTCAAGTATGGATAGTAAATACATACAATAATTAAGCGCTTCATTGATTGGTTAAGTAGGTATTAAACATGTTGAAGTACGTAATTAAACAAAATAGGTACTATTATTATTTTTATTTACAGAAGCATGACGTAGCGGTCGCAAAAACATTTGAACTTACTCAATCGCCCAGAATCACCAGATCAACAGCAAAGCGAATTGCCTAAGGATCAAAAGTAAGTTGTTTTGCTACGTGTCTTTATTGGTTAAATCTTACTAGGTAATTACTTACATAAGTACAGCATCTAATCGTTTAATTTTTATTTCAGTATATTACTGGACGCATTTTGGAAAAAGAGAAAATTCCCAAGATTTCGTAATTTCCTTACCTGTGTAATGTTCACTTAAACATTACACAGGTAACGAAATTACGTTTTATATTATGATTCCAAACCCAAAAACTGCTGAATATATTCAACCATCACTCGATTCATCCGTGGCCTTGACTGAAACCAATGGTTTTATCGCAACACCATCAAAACGTTCATCCAGATCGTCGTCAAGTAGTTCCAGCTCATCTTCAAGTTCCGATACTAGTAGTTCCACGAGTACAACTTCTAGCAGCCGCCTATCGTCCCGCAAATGTTCCCCAGAATCTCGAGCACTACCTATTTCTAAAGATGATTTTATACTATCTGATGAACAACCACTAATTTCTCGGCCACAATCTACGTGGGAGACGTAGATTATGGCCAAAAATTGTCTGTCTTTTTGACTCTTCAAAATGTTGAACCAATAATAACACAGCAAGTTCCTACCGTGGATTATTGCATTTCACCGATTAATTCTGCAGAAAGTGATGCTGAACTTAGTGATAACGATCCAACCTATAACGGAGAACCGGTAGCTAGACAACGTTCTTCGAGCACATGGCCGTGAGACCTTAAGGAATTAGTTTCGAAGAAACTAATTAATCCTTACTACGCGACCTATTTTGATAGTATGTTATCGTCTTGAGTAGTTAATATTTTTGTTTAAATTTGAAATACGTCTACTAGAGTACATCAGAGATAATTTGAGGCTATTTGTTATTTAAATAGTATGCTATTTAAATAACAAATAGAATCACATTATTATCCATCTTATGTTATAACTAAAGGTTGATTATAATTATTATATAAAATGTGACTGAAATGAAGAAAATATATAAAAGTTTTATTGTTAATTTATTAAAAAAATGTTTTGTTCTAAGACTTGTAATAAAAAAGTTTTGCTGCCGAATTATTATTTTTATATATTGTATTATTTTTTTATTATTCCATGTATTTAGTCTATGTATA
This sequence comes from Tholera decimalis, assembly GCA_943138885.2. Lineage (NCBI taxonomy): Eukaryota > Metazoa > Arthropoda > Insecta > Lepidoptera > Noctuidae > Tholera > Tholera decimalis. Next base: position 31,943,126 of record OW964555.2, read on the forward strand.
TACAAATGACATTTTTAAATATTAATATAAACATTTAAAAATATATAAAATAGTAGCCCACCGGTATCGGGAACAGGGTCCAAGCTACCGGTGGTCAGGGCTCTTGAGAGAGGAACCTCCTCAAAATACGCGCCGTTTCCAGAAGTACTGCTTTCTGGATCAAGCCCTTGATCCAGCTGCCCTACGAGAGCCTCCATAGATGTTGGTCGAGGCAAGAGCCAATGGTATAATTGCCAAAAGGCAATTATACTATTGGCTGAGACGACTATAGGCACAACGATTGCTGTCTTCACATGTCGACAACCTCGCGCGCCAGGTAGAGATATTTTTTTATCTATCTCAGGTTTCACGAGGTTCTGGTCATGGGGGACTGCTATATCAACAATCATTGTGCGACGATCTAATCGGTCTATCACCACTATGTCAGGATTATTGGCAATAGTCCTGTCAGTGACGATAGACCGATCCCAGTACAGTGTAATACTGCAATTTTCGAGAACTGGGTCGGGCACATACCTATAGTATGGTACTTTTGATTCCACAAGATTGTATTTAAGAGCAAGTTGCTGGTGAATATATATAATATTGTTTTTTATTATTATTAAAGGATCTATTTTTAAGTTTGTAATGTCAAGTATATAAAAATGTTTATGTGAAGTTTATTTAACATTTGAAAAGTTCTTACTTAATTAATTATTTGCCATTTCGTATGTTTTAATTTTAAGAATAATAAAGCTAAATTTTTTATACATTTTGTTTTTTTTTTTATTTCATTCGTATTACATACATTAGGGCACTTTTACTAATTTATGATAGGATATATTGTGTGATAAAGCATTATTTTGTGATAGTCCTTATTATTTTGAATATCATTAGTCTTGTAAAGGCTTATTACAAATATTGCCTTCAAAAACGAAAATAAAAATAGTAAAAAAGAGGCCTAACTCGGAAGAGCTTTAAAAAATATATTTATTAGTACTTAAATATTTTGTTTTGTAGTTTTTCTGCTATTAATACCGTAGTACATCTAACGTAGACTAGGTACAAAAAAAATCAGAGCTATAGCACTTTAAATTATGATGTTATCAATAATATACTAAAAACATCGGATTCCCTGAATCTTAAAACATGTTTTCCCAAAAGTTGATATTTTTGAAATATGCCTTTACTTTATTAAGGGTGCGATATATACTTGTAATAAGACTTTTACTTTGAATATATTATCTACTCAGTTTATTTTTGCACCTGCCAAGTTATCTCTTCACCACCCATGGTTGACGGGTAGAGAATGCCTATTTATTTATTTATTTACACTTTATGCACATAGGTACAAAGGCGGACTTAATGACGTAGGCATTCTTTACCAGTCAACCATGAGTGGTGAAGAGATAGAGTGGAAGGTGCAATATGTACGTGAAAATTATATTGGAAAAATAATTATAATAATAGTGATAAAACAAAAAACCTAATATCATAAAATCGAAATATCATAAAATAGAAATCTACATAAATAACATATATGAATAAATACTTATATAAATACATATACATACATATATACTTAAGAAGCAAATGAAAATTAAATACGAAAATTCTGCTTATTGGTGAAGAAAGTGGATCCGCAATTTCTTTTTAAATGCGTAGCGATTGTCAGCCGTCCTGATCTCGAGAGGAAGCGCATTCCAGAGGAGAATGGACTGGATATGAAAAGAAGAATGAACAAAGTCAGAAGTATGAGAAGGACAGAGTAAGAGAAGATTATTGGATGAACGTAGATTCTTATTGTGTGAAGAACATAGAAATTGAAAGTGAGATATAAGATAAGAAGGTGGGCTGGGAGAGTTGAGTAGTGAGAAAAGCGTTGTCAAAGCACGCAAACTTTTCCTCTGACGAATGGTCATCCATTTAAGCTCAGACCTGAAACTTGAGACATGGTCATATTTCCTTAAATTAAATATGAACCGAATGCAGTTATTAAGAATACGGTCAAGCTTATCCAGCAAGACCGCATTCAGGTCATAGTAGCACACGTCACCATAGTCAATCAAAGGGAAAATTAAAGTCTGCACAAGCATAGTCTTTGTCTTAACAGGCAAAAAGTTCCTCAAACGATACAAAGAACGCAAAGTGCCATTGGCCCTTTGGCTGACACTAGATACTTGACTTTGCCAGCCAAGTGTCGAGTCAAGATGCAAACCGAGATCTTTTACGCTGGGGCTAATGGGAATGACGATACCATTAAAAATAATAGGAGGTAGAGAGATAGCCGCCACACTACCCAACATACGTGAACTACCAATAACGATGGCCTGACATTTTGAGGGGTTTACTGATACTCCAAATCTATCAGACCAGTCATTGATAGCCTCCAAATCCCGGTTTACATCCCCTATAGCGTCTGACAAACCTTCTACCCGCACAGCTGTATATAATTGAATGTCATCGGCATAAAGATGATACGAACTCCGAAGACAGTGAGTAATAAAGTTAATGAAGACAGAGAATAATAATGGAGAAAGAATACCGCCTTGTGGAACACCAGCATCCAGGCCACGCCAACTCGAAGATCTCTCATCAACGCGTACTGACTGCTGACGTCCCCGAAGATAAGAAGAGAACCACTCCAGCACCTCGGAAGAAACCATAAGATGGGAGAGGATAGCAAGGAGTATATCCTGACTGACCGCGTTAAAGGCATTGGAGAAATCAATTAATACTAATACAGTAACTTTAGTATCCTCCATAGCTTCTCTAATGTCACCAGTCACTTTAAGAAGAGCAGAGCATGTACTGTGCCCGGGTCTGAATCCAGACTGGAATGGGCTTACTAGGTTATTGCGGTAAACAAACGCAGAAAACTGTTTGTGAACACAGGCCTCGAGCACTTTTGACAGGAAAGGGAGAATGGATATAGGTCGAAAATGATTAGATAGGGAAGGATTCGATATTTTAGGAAGTGGACGGACATAGGTTTTACGCCATAAGGACGGAAATTGCCCGGAATCTAAGGAGAAATTAATGATATGGGTAATTGGCGGGAGAAGACAGTCAAGGATCAAGGTAACCATACCACGACTGATGTTATCATGGCCTACAGCTTTGGATTTAATAGACAGGATAATCTTTTTAATTTCTTCCAAGGTGGCTGGTGAAAACTTAAATGGTTCAATGATTGGACCAGGCAAACTAGTGACGAAATCAACCGTCTGAGATAAAATAAGGGGGTCCAAATTACAAGTGGTAGTAAAATGACGGTTGATATCATCCAAAATGATTGCTTTAAGAAAATCAACATGACTTGGCCTGCCAATACCGAGAGTTCCAAGGAATTTCCAGATATCAGCAGGCGAAGAAGATGAAATGTGTTCAAGAATATGGCGGCGCTTAGCGTTGCGTATCATCTGATTACACCGATTCCTTGCAATTTTGTAGGAGTTTTTATTCTGTTCACTGCGATCCTTTTTAAACTTCCGAAAGACCCGATCCCTGCACCTCCTCGCTAAACGTACCCCTGGTGACATCCAAGGGGCTCGTGCTTGCCTAAGTTTAACCCTACGAACAGGAGCATGTTCATCGAAGAGAGCAAGGACGGCCTGATTGAAGATACGCAGTTTGTCATCAATTGTCGTTGCCGCTGCAAGCTGGTCCCAATCAATTTCTGACGCATCTTGATGCAGCTTTTCAACATCCATGCGCGCATAACAACGCATGTGCAGAACTTCAGGAAGAGGTTTAGGTGGCTTTAAGATATAGGAGAGGAAAATGAGATCATGATGGGAAAAACCAGGTGCAGGACATTGGCCATGAGATGAAACCAAGGAAAGAGTGGATATTAGAATCAAGTCGAGCCACGTATCATCACCAGACACATTAAAATGAGTGGGCTGCAGTGGAAGAACATGGAGACTAACGGACTCAATGATGTGAAGGAGTTTTCGGGAAGGAGGGGTTGAGCGAGAAAGGTCTGTGTTGAAATCACCCATGATGACGCAATGTGCATTCTAAGAACCTATAGATTCAAGTGCCAGTTCAAGGTTGGAAAAATAATTAACGGCAGGCGGGCAATAGACAACGCCTAGTAGAGCCTTGACACCCTTAACGCAAATTTCCAGGAAGAGGTACTCTGCAGAAGCGCAATATTGTGAAGGATAACTGGCTACTATTTTGAAAGAAAAATCACTGCGAAGATAGATAGCTACACCACCTCCTCCCTTTCCAATTCTATCATTCCGGATGAGAATGAAACCGGGAAGAGAGTAGGCAGTGGAAAGAAGATGGGGTTTGATCCAACTCTCAGAAACCAGAACGGCATGTACATTAGCATTAGAAAAGGTGTCATACAGATCGCTATAATGACTAGGAACACTGTGCTTTATATGGCAGACATTGAAAAAGCTTTCATTTTGTTGGCTGAAGCTGGCATTAGGTCCGCCTTTGTACTTTTTGTATTGCATAAAGTGTTAATAAATAAATAAATATCGTGCTACCCAGCTACCAGGTTGTGGCCGTCAGATAGGTAGTCGCTCCATGAAAAACAGTAATTATACTTCTTAGTTTTATCCGGTTAGACTAGAAGTCAATCCCAACATACTTTTTTTTTTCGTGGTAAAATCATCAGATGAGTCCTCCCACCCCGGGCGGGGCCGGAGGGACTGTCAGACTTGTACTGACTAAAAATCCCAACATACACACATCAAAAGTGTCTAGGGATCAACATATATTTTTGCAATAACTTTTCTCCTGATTGATATTAATTAAAATTTTCTTTAAGGATTCATCAAATAAAGTGTTTTCGTTTGTCACAGTAACGATAAACCAAGTCACCTTTGCATTAATAAAGAAATTTGCCATTTTCCTAATAAAGGGATTTTTGACATTTGAACCACTAACATTAAAGTTCGAAAAAAAGACTGAAATAACAGTTTTCTTTAAAATTTTATTGGGTAACTTAAACAATTAATAATCCGTGTTTCTACCGCGAACACTAACAACACAAGAACATCGGTTTGGCATACTCAAAATGAGTTCATCCAAATCACGCTGTGGAATGGCCGCCCATGTTCGTTGCAACAACAAAAAAAGGTCTTCTTGCGACTGGATACCCTCCATATTCGGCAGAGCTCTTCTCTGTAGCATATCCCATGCATGCTCAATCGGGTTCAAGTCTGGCGACTGAGCAGGCCAGAGCAGGACATTGATGTTAGCTGCGGCGAGAGTCTGTCTTACAACTCTTGCGGTGTGCGGTCGTGCATTATCATGCATTAACTGAAATAAGGGACCGATTTGCACTTGTAGAGGAACGATGACGTCAGATACAATCGTCTCAGCATAAATTTGAGCGTTGAGGTTGCCTCTGATCCAAATCAACTCAGTTCTTCCGCCGATCCAAATACCCGCCCATACCATGATGGTTCCACCACTATAAGGATGGACTTCCTGGCAGGATTTTAATCGCTGTTGGCGTCCAGGGGTTCTCCAGTGTCGTATACGTCTTGTATCCGGTCTCATACCAAAACGAGACTCATCAGAAAAGCACACGAAACGCCATTGTTCTTCTGCCCAATTTCTGTGTTCAAGAGCCCATTGATATCGAATCCTACGATTGTGCATTGCTATAGGTGGTACCCGTAGCGGTCTTCGGGAATGAAGGTTCACTTCATGCAAGCGGTTTCTGACTGTTTGGTCGCTAATTAAGTTCACTGAAGAGTGATGAAGCCTCACGGCTAACATCATGGCGGTTATTGTTGGAGCTCTTCGAGTTAAGATTTGAATGTATCGGTCTTGTCTCCGTGTGGTGCAGCGATACCGTCCTCCATGGCGCTCAGCCACGGTACCAGTGCTTCGGTAACGTGTCCAAAGTCGACTGATAACACTCTGACTTGTATTCAGAGCTAAAGCCACAGTACGTTGCCGGGAACCAGCTTCTATCATTCCCACGGCTCTGAGCATTTCTTCCCTGTTTAAATGACGTCGCCGCTCCATAATAACGTTGGTTTTAATCAGTAGTAGGGAAACAGTAGCACTAATAATGTCTTCAATGCGTTGTATGTTTTTATAGGGAAAATATTGACAGCTGATTTTCATCTTTTACTCGAATTTGATTAAGAGTTCCTATTTCAAATTATGAAATGTACCAAAAAGGATCCATATAAATTTATAAAATCATAAATTTATTACAAAGCCACATCTCAATCTCAAGAAATCCGCATAAAAATGCTTGATCCCTAGACACTTTTGATGTGTGTACTTGGGAAAAGTCTAAGCAGGTGATGATTATCTTTTCAAATAAGTGAATTATCCGAAAGTCGATTATCCGAACGACCGCTTATCCGGAATACTATGCCCGCTACTCGCGACTTGTTAATTGTACTCATATATGTATATGTCACTTCCAAGTAACCGCTAGTCACTTTGTAGGGTTCCGTAGCTGAATGGCAAAAAAACGGAACTCTTATAGTTTCGTCATGTCTGTCTGTCTGTCCGTCCATCCGTATGTAATAGCCATTTTATTCTGAAACTATTAGGACTATACATGTGAAACTTGGTAGGTAGATGTATTCTGTGAACCGCTTTCTGATTTTAAGAAATAAATAAAAAAAAATTAAAATAAAGATGAGCTATACATGGAACTGAAACTGAAAACATTATTTTTTCAAGAACCCTATGCGTATGTGGTATCTATAGACAGGTATTTAAAAAACACATCGAAGTTTCTAAAACCACTTTTACATAACGTTAATCGTTTAAAAGATATACAAAGTGGTAAAATGTGTGCCCCCCCCCTTTCTCCCCCTCTAAGTTCCATAATAATGAGTGAAATATTAAAAAAAAAATGCTTTCAACCAAAATTGGTTTGAACGAGATCGGATCGGTGGTTTTTGTGATACAGCATATTTTCTAAAACCGCAAATATAACTTTGTAATTCATACAAACACTATGAAAAACAAAGTTATTTGGCGTAGTTACTAGGGAACCCTTCAAGGACGAGTCTGACTCACACTTGGCCAATTTTTTGGTTTAATTCCTATTTGTCATTGAAGATATGAATGCAACTATGGTTTTCATTTACCTGTACGTGAATATGGATGCCTGAATCAATATACATATATGTAGGTAGTTCGACCGGTTTTCCGAATACCCACGTCCCCCAATTAGTTCGGATAATCGATGCTCTACTTTCGATTTCCTAAGAAAAAACATATTTTAACATTCATAAAAAACTTTTTACACCTAATTATCTTGCGCATGCGGTATCAGTTTAATTAAAGTCGATTCATTAAAATCCAAAACTAAAGAACTGCCAGTTTATAATGAAATACCATGAGGATTATACGCTCATAATATCCGGATAGTGTTAATTCCTTTGGCGCAGCGACCCGAAATATCTTGGCATTCGTAAAGAAAACTTTTCAAAACCTATAAAGAAGATTTTCCAGCCACCAATCATCGTAAAAAATGAAGGACATTATAGGGTTATTAATTAATTCAATTGTTTGTTTTACGATCGCAATTTGACTATTTTACAACTTTAGAATGACTATTTTAGTAATTATTTTGATGTTGTTTGCTGAATTCTAATGATTTAGATAAAACTTTGTTTCTGCTTGGCCTTTTTCTAACAACGTCGGGGTTGGCTTGCAGTCTAACCGGATGCTATCTTACCTCCACTACCCAGTAACTGGGTAACATGTATGTTCCCAAGCCAATTATCAGATTTATTCACGTCTGATAACCTACGCGTAACGACTGTCAATATTATTATGTACAAATGTCAGTCGGGACTAAAGGCTTAACGTGCTTCGTCTGAGGCCCGAAGCTTTGCTTAAATGTCAAGATCAACCCGTGTGGCTAATATTATTTAGCCACGAGCAAGAAACACCATTTTTTCACAAAGAGTTATGTTACTACATTGTCAACGAATATTTAAATGATAAAATCCTTGTAACTCGAATAGTACTCGAAGAAAATAATGTTTTTAGTAATTTTAATGTTTATGTTCTTAGAATAAGTTAGATTATAAGATACTTAAATGATAAGTCCTCTCCACACAGCTTACTTTTGCTGTGTCCGTCAGGGTCCACGATTGTCTCCAAAAAAATTTGTTTACCATCTAAGCCTACATTATGGAATGCAATAAAAAATTGAGTATAAGATAAATAAAACTACGTTTATACTGACCATACTACTAAGTAAGGTTCTTATTTGAACAATTGCAAGCAACCTATATGGTTGTATAAAACTGGTAAATAAATGACCAGATTTAAATAATCATTTGTCTGGGTCAGCTAGAGAAAAACTTTTATCCAAATGAGTGAAAATAATAAAAAAGCTCCTTTTTTCCATTAACCATTTTGTGTGAAAAGAATACATAAGTACGTTAATCGCTGATAATTGATACCAGTAGCACAAAACACAAAACACAACGATCTGATAATTCGCTTATCTCCCAGACCAATATGGTGTATTTATTAGTCTCCGAATTGTTCTGAATTCAGTACAAACCAAAAATAAACCAAGCGAAATCGAGAGCCAACCTAATAAACATAAATTACTCCGTAAAATCCTAATTGTATGGATTACACGTACAAATCCGGAGCACGATCAATGTTGTGGAACGTTTACTTGTAGTATATACATGCATGTATTAGGACAAGTTTTGGATTAAACATTGAGGACAATGAATTTATTTTGGTATTGTCAGGTAATTCTGTACAGTTTCTAGTCTATCGGTTTTGTATGGGTTACGTTTCGGGGAGTGTGCGATGAAAAAAGAACAAAAAAGAATCAAGCTTATGAAATTCTGTAATTTATTACTATGAATTTATTATTTGGTTTGGTCGAGATTGTTCAATACCTCAGAATGCATGTTAAGCCGTTGCAGGTCGCGGCTTTCATTTCTACATCTTTGACAGTCGTTACAAGTAATCAGGAGCCAATAAATGTGACACCAGTTGCCAAAGGGTTATTTTTTTTATTGACAAGAGGTACGCGTTTGACCACCCTCTCATCTGATGGTAAGTGATGATGTGGTCGAAGATGGAGCATGCTTACCTAAAAGTAACCTATTCACTCTTGACTTAAAAACCTCTAGGTTATAGCTATCGGGAAACACAGACTCCGGCAAGGTATTCCACTCCTTAGCCGTAGGAACAATGAAAGTATTCCCAAAACGTTTTGTGCGCATGGGTGGGATGTCCACCATGTAACGATGGCGCATCGCCGTTTGTCTCGTAGTCCGATTATGGAACGGGCTTGGCGGAATTAGATTGTGTAATTTCATCGCACACTCCCCGAAATGTAACCGATAGAAAACTCGTCGTCGATTTTCAAGGCTCTGGAGCTTTGACTCAACCAGTGCATCGTTGCCAATGAGTCTCTTGGCCCGCTCGATAGACTCAAGCGCGTCCAGTTGGTATTTGGCAGATCCATCCCAAAGATGAGAGTAGTACTCCATACACGACCAAATCTGGGCTTGATATAGATTAAGCAGCTGTTTCAGTGTGAAGTACCGTTTCATCCTGGCTAGGATTCCCAGCTTTTTTGATGCTAGTTGAGCCTTAGTCTCGATAAACGGACCAAAGTTGAGGGTGGTAGTTAGTGTCATCCCAAGAAGCTCAATATGATCGGTTGTCGGTACGGTTACACCACGGAAAGTAGGAGCCGGTTCGAATTGGCTCCTTACTAGGGTATCGAGGGATCTTGATATGTTAATATGGTCCGACCTCAGTAAGCTTTACTTAAACTTAAAGTTAATGCATCTACTTGTAAGAAAGATACATAGATAAACTCTTTATTGTACACCATAACAGAATTAAATGAGGACTTAAAAACCACAAAGGGTTTGTTACAATGGGCGGTCTTATCGCTAAAAGCGATCTTTGCAGACAACTTTTGGATCTAGATTATTCCTCATAACACTATTTTCAGTACAAATCTAGATGTACTGCATCTACAGGGTTATTGTTAAAACAGAGGTTGTTAGACCTTTGAGGACGATGTTAGTAAACTTATAAACAACAACTTTCGTTCTATGACTTTCATACAAAAATAAAAATACTTCAATGTAAAGCTCTAAATGAAACGCAGTCTGCGAAGCAAAAGCAAGCGTTAGTAATGTAGGTAAACTGATAGTACAAAAGGCAACGGACGGGATCTAGAAGGTTTTTTTTTGGTAAATGTATTGTGTTTTCTAAAAAGTCATAAAACAAAAGTTGTTGTTTATGATGTAAGTTATACAGTCCTGCGAGGTTGTTAGTATTTTACCAATAACCCTGTATCCTGATTTACTGCTTTGAACCGAGGTGCTTAGTTTTTGGCATTTTAAGAGCAACAACTGCTAGTTTTTAAACCCATCATGAATATTTCCACGGCCACTCTGACAAGAGTTTACGACTGAGAAGATTAGAATAGAAAAAGAATCTAAACAGAGTATAAGCACAAATGTGTTGATTATTTCAAAGAAAATATTTTTGCTATACCGCGACTGGATGTAATTTATCAAATTGCACATGTTATATACATAAATAGATTTAGGAATGTCTGAGAGGAAATTTTTCATAGACCAGTTTGGTGAAAAGAGATTTTTAAGGCCTTAGTTGTACCTCAGAAGGTTACAATAATAGAAAGGTTACCTATATTTCGTAATTCTACCAATTACTAACAATAAAAGCCAGATCTAGCACCAGTCTTGCAAAGATCGTAAGTACCGTATTATCCAACTACTGGGTTGTGGAGAGGAGATACTCATTTATTTTCCCAAACATAAGTACAATATACAACGTCTAACAGAATAAACGCAATTCCTGAAAGTAGTTGGTTCAGAATTGGCTTCTGAATCGATTTCCGTCATAAAAAATAGTGTGTAAAATTTTGACGGAAAAGTCTTTCATTTAATAATCGAAACACAGTATCAGAACAAATGAATACAATCCTTAATTCAAGGAAATGCGCTCGTGTGCATGTCAGCCGCTAAAATTACATGAGTGTATGCGTCTGCGTAAGGATATTGTATGACGCACATACGTTTTGCGTGTATTAAGGATAACTATTTTATAAAAATTTAGTTAGTTACGCATGTTATTTTAGACTTACAATTCAATAATTATTCTAATTGGGATGTCTGAGGTACCCACTGCGCTTAATCTGTTACACCTTGTATATCTATACTATACCAAATTATAGACAACATGCTATAGATGTTGAAAATGGTTATGATGATCAATTACTAACATTAGAAATGGATTCTGGCTGGCTTTTGGTAACCGGGGACTAAACTCGAATCAGTCTCATGTTGTTAATAGAAACAAGGTATATACCCCACAAGGTATATACAACGTGTAACGGAAACCCCATATCTATCCAAAAATACTGAAGACAACATCTAGTATGGAGTCTCTATGCAAAGTTTCAGCTCAAAATAAGTGACTCACAGAATTGACCCCAAATTATTGGTTTCATTTATGTTTCTTGAATACCAGTAATAACAAACGTGTCACAGCACTATGAGGGTCATCACTTTCCACGTCACTTGCCAATAAAACGATATTTCTCTTCATTCTTCTTAATTTGAAAAATTCGGTCTCTGGTATCAATGTATTGAAATTTCTAATATGCTCCACACATGTACACATAGGATTAGAAACCCCTTGTCATATCGTTTATTATGATCCAAAGAAGCCGTGCACTTGGTATGTATATACCCTTTAAATTACACGTTATATATGTGGTTAACTAAACTGTTTCTGTAGTCAAATGCACTGGTTACTAATCCTCAGTAAATTGGAACGCACAAGACAGACTACCCCGCCCATTTAATGGCAAGTTAAGTTATTCCCCGATTACACAAATCTGATTCTATTAATTACAATTCAGCTTAAGTGTTCCAGTTGACTGTAGTAATTACACCCTAGTTAATTATCTGGTTTAATTAACTGTAGCCATAACGGTAACTAAGAAATTTATTGTGTTTATCTTATTATTTTGTTGTTTCAATTAATCTTATTTTTTCAAGATGTCAATAGATAAATATTCCACGTTAGAAGACTTACAAGAAGTTCATGTAAAAATATAATAATAATAATATAAACATGCTTTACATGGATGATTTGAAAATCTTTGCCACCAGAAAATTGCAACTGATGGAGCTACTGAAGGTAACAGAAACTTTCAGTAGCGCCATCGGAATGGAATTTGGGGTGGACAAATGTGCGGTCATGCATGTAAAGCGAGGAGAGATTATGGAATCCGTGGGAACTCAACTCTCGGATTCCATACACCTGAGATCCCTCGGATCAACTGAAACTTACAAGTATTTGGGTATGTCAGAAGCACTAGGCATCAATACTGCTTATGTTAAACAGTCATTGAAGGAACGCTTCTTTGGCCGTCTGAATAAAGTACTGAATAGTCTTCTATCAGGCGGAAACAAGGTGCGTGCCTTCAATGGTTGGGTTATGCCAGTATTGATGTATTCTTTTGGCATACTCAAATGGACTCAGACTGAACTTGACGCCTTGGACAGGCGGGTCCGCAAAACGCTGACTGCAAATCGGATGCATCACCCACGTTCATCGGTGATGAGGCTGTATATCCCCCGGAAATGGTCCCCCCGGTGGTCGTGGTTTTTTAAATACAAAGACCCTGCATAACCGTGAGGTATGCAGCCTTAGGGAATATTTCCTAAAAGCTGACGTGGGTATGCATCGGGATGTGGTAGCGGTGGACAAAGGCCTCACTCCGCTCTCCTTAGGTAACGAGAATTGGCCCAAACCTGTAATATTAGAGACTAATGACCGCAGAGAAGTATGGCAGAGCAAGGAGCTTCACGGACGCTATTACCGAGCCCTTCATGGGTCTGAAGTAGATTTATTAGCGTCCGTAGCCTGGCTACGTTTTGGTGACCTCTTCGGGGAAACCGAAGGTTTTGTCTGTGCGATTATGGACGAAGTTATGATGACGAATAACTATCGGAAATATATTGTGAAGGATGGTACCGTAGACATATGTCGGGCATGTCACAAACCGGGAGAATCCATTCGTCACATTATCTCCGGTTGTTCTCGTCTGGCTAAAGGAGAATATTTGCATAGACACAACCTCGTAGCCAGGATTATTCACCAGCAACTTGCGCTTAAATACAATCTTGTGGAATCAGAAGTACCATACTATAGGTATGTGCCCGACCCAGTTCTCGATAATGGCAATGTCACACTATACTGGGATCGGTCTATCATTACTGACAGGACTATTATTGCCAATAAGCCTGACATAGTGGTGATAGACCGATTAGAGCGTCGCACAATGATTGTTGATATAGCAGTCCCCCATGACGAGAACCTCGTGAAAGCTGAGATAGATAAAAAAAAATAAGTATCTTGACCTGGCACGCGAGGTTCTCGACATGTGGGATGTGGAGACAGCAATCATTGTGCCGATAGTCGTCACAGCCAATGGCATAATAGCCAAGTGCCTCGACCAACATCTAAGGAGGCTCTCGTTGGGCAGCTGGATCAAGGGCTTGATCCAGAGAGCAGTACTTCTGGAAACGGCGCGTATTGTGAGGAGGTTCCTCTCTATGGAGCCCTGACCACCGGTAGCTTGGACCCTGTTCCCGATACTGGTGGGCTACTATTTTTTATATTTTTAAATGTTTATATTTTTTTTATTAATATTTAAAAATGTAATTAATATGTATATAGATTGAATAAATGAAATATAAACATTATTATTTTATTTAAGAAAAAAGATATTTGTAATACATTAATGGGTACTAAATCTTAAATGTGAACTAGTAGTACTTATAATATTCTACAAATCTGTGGGTGTGGTTCTGCTCTCCTAGGTAAGCTGCGATACAGTCTGTGTTTAGGAGATGCAGTGCTCGCCCTTATTATGAATATAATTGATTTTCTAGCAATTAAATTAAGGACATCTATCTATCTTTTAATATATTTTACAAATCTATACTAATATTATAAAGCGGAAAAGTTTGTTTGTTTGTTTGCTTGAACGCGCTAATCTTCGAACGTACTGGGTGGATTTGGATGCAATTTGGTATAGAAGTAGCTTGAAGCTTGAGGAAGGTTATAGGCTACTTTTATGCGACTGCAAAAAAGGAGAGTTATCTTTTTAGCGTGATAGAATCCACGGGAGCGAAGCCCCGCGTGAGTACTAGTTATTAATAAAATAAAAATCTGAATCTTAATTCGTATAAGTGTCTTAAATGTATGCGTGTGTTGTGTATTTGTGCGTGTTTTTATGTGTGTGTTGCATGTTTATGTATAAGTTATGTATAGTTATACGGTAGGAGTGTATGAAGAGTACAGCAACAATACTAACAATTTAGATTTTAGACAACGATTAAATTTTTATTTTATGTAGGTACGAACTTGACATAAATTCTTCTGTCTCATCATATGATTTGCCTAGGAGAAATTAATGAATAATTGTTTTAAATTGAGGTAAAGGTAGTTCATAGACCAGTAAAGAAGAGTTAATTTTATTGTAGAGGGTAGGACCAAGGTAATAAAAAAATCTCTTTGTAAAGGTGAAGGTTATCGGAGGAACAGAGCAAATGTCCTTACGTCGCTTAGTTATGGGAATAAAAGGGGTTTCTTGGCTTGACTAAAGTTTTCATTATAAATAGTTGTATTACATTTAGTTCGTTACAATCTCGATATAGTTGAGTTGTTGGGAAACGTGTTGGCCGAAAAGTTGCTATCTTTAGAATTGCTCTGTGAGCTACTTCCAAAGGTTTCAGGGTGGTTTTAGAAATTCTGCCCCAACAGGCAATGCAATAGGTGATAATAGAAACACATAAAGCACAATAAACAGTTCGTATGACTTTTAGATTGGCGACGTAACGTAAACTTTAAAAAAGTAAATGAGTTTTCTAATTCTGCCAGTGATATGATGATGATTTATATGAAAGATATCTGTCTATTGTTATGCCTAAATATTTAATGGAATTCGATGAACAGATCAAAGAACAATGGCACGTTATTTGCGGTTGGAATTGACAAGTATGAGCTTTTAAGTTAGGGGGAATTTTAGGTTGAGAGGCTGAAGAAATCGAGAATGTCATGAATTTAGTTTTTGAATTATTGAGTGTCAAGGAGTGTGACTGTGTACCTATAAGTACTTTTACTATCTCAGTGGACTGTAGCGAGTCGAAAGCAGAATTAAAGCCAAGCTGTGCTGCATTTTGAAGAGCTGGCCATGAGTCCGCTACAAAAGTGAGTGCAGTGTCATCTGCAAAAGATATAATTTTGCCGTTATTGATGTTAAGATTACAGAGGTCATTGATGAATATCAGAAACATCGTTGGCCCCAAAATACTATATTTATACAAAATACCTTGAGGCATGCTATATGAAATTGGTAGCTCACCACTCACGTAGTCACCCATTTTCACTATCTGAGTTCGATTTGTTAGATAGCTCTTAAAAAGTTCAAGTTGTAGACCTCTGACACCCATCCGTTCCAATTTTAGTGGAAGGGGGTTGATGGGCCTCCGTGAAGGCCTTCGCGAGATCTAAGAAGATGATAAGTACCTTTTTTATTATTTACATTATCTGCTATATCATTAGTCAATACATGTACAGCATCTGTAGTGGATTTATTCTTATGGAAACCGAACTGCTGTGTAGAAATTAGTTTTAAGCTTTCAATAAAATTGACTAGTCTATTGTTGATAAGTCGCTCGAAGACCTTTGACAAGACAGGTAACACCGCGATTAGATGGTAGTTATTAAACGAGTTTCCATCAACACCCTTAAATATAGGATGTATTATTGCTCTCTTAAAGGAAGGAGGAAATACAGCGTTCTGTAAACAAATATTTAAAATACATGTTAAGATAGGAGCTAATAAGCTTGAATATCTTTTTAGAAAAGCAGAAAAAATGCCATCCCAACCAGTTACTGCAGTTGACTTTAAGGATTCTATAATAGTTAATACCTCATCAGTATCCGTTTGTTCGAGAGCAAATGAAGTTGCTGGTTGAATAGGCTTATTTACTTGAGGTAGAATAGGTCTACTAGCGATACCATCAGCAATGTCCTACCAATGTCAACAGAGTAACTATTAATCTCATCGTATGTTTTAGTTGGTGTGTCGTTTTGAAACAGTAGAGGAGTTGATTGTTGCTTTGCTTTAGGTATATTGACTATTTGCTTAATAATTTCCCATAGCATTTTTGAGTTAGTTCCAGCTTTATTTAGCTCTTGAGAATCATATAGGCATTTAGCTTTTTTAATTATTTTATTACAATAATTCCTGTATGTCTTGTAGGAAACTTGTAAGATAGGGTTTGTTGGTGAAAGCTTTAATTTCTTGTGCAGTGCGTCCTTATGTCTTAGACATCTTAGCAAACCAGGGGTGATCCAGGGCTTGAGAATCTTTTTCTTTGCTGGTACTTTTAAGATAGTAGGGCTATCAGATATTGATTTTGTCAAAAGATTAACGAAAGTGTCAGTGGCTATATTAGGGTCTGAAATGTGATAGATAAGAGACAGATCTAAGCTTTAGGGAAAAAGCTAGGGCATTGTCAAGGGAACTATAATCTATTTTACTTATCTTATTTGTGGTAGAAACTTTTGTGATCTTGTCATAAACGCAAAGAATTGACGCATTATGGTCAGTAACTGCAGTGTCAAGAACCAGTGAGATATTTGGTGACTTCGTTTTGATCATAATATGGTCAAGACAATTGTCTCCCTTAGTTGGAATAGTACGAGAAGGAAGAAACCCATGAAAAGCTAGAGTGTTTAGATATTCATGCGAGCGGTTGTCGAGAGAAGTAGGTTTAATATCTATATTTATGTCACCACTTAAGACCACTGTTTGGAATTTGTTAAAATAGTAGCAAGGAGAGAAAAGAATCAATGTTCCCTATAGCTGGTGACCTATAAACACAAAGAAAAGCAAAATCAGTTCCTATCTCCAACACGAGTCCACTAGCGCTAGAACCCAAGTCTAATTCTTTACAAGACCAGGATATATCTGTCCTTATATAGGTAACAACTCCGTCCTTTTGATTTTTGTGATTTTTTGTTTTATATATGGTGTAATTTGGAATAATAGGCATATTATGGTTACTGGCGCAGGATAACCAGCATTCTGTGAGTATTATAATATCACAATCTAGAGATATACGCGCCAGTAACGTCTCTAGTCCCAAAAAACTACAATTCATTAACCTAATGTTTTGCGTGAATACATTTAGGTAAAAAAAAAAAGAAAAAGTTACAGGGTTATTCAATGAAGGTAGCGACTTGCTCTGGAGTACATGAATAGGATTGAGACACAGAAAATTTATCGACTATATCTAAAGATTTATGGAAGTTATTGGTCATTTTTGTGAATAAAAATAATCTTCAAAATAAGCTGGTGATAGTGACAACAAGGAACAGTAATGAATGAAGTGTTGGTGGGTTAAAGCTGTTTTTGGTGCAAGTTGATTCTGGTTTTGTAATCATGAGAGTATTTCTGTGTGATGTGATGTTGATCTGTGTTAACAAAGTGTATATAGAAATTAATTTTAAACCAAGTACAGACGCCAGCACGTCAATCTACCCCAATCTGTCAAATTTTACCAATCAAACATTAACCTTCCACTATTGTGATAAGGTTGTCTCTTAAAGAAATTTGACAGATTGAGGTAGGTTGATATGCTGGCGTCTGTACAACGAAAAGCAAATTTACATAATATACAAGATATAGTTTTGAAGCACATTTTTAGTCATATTTTATTTACCATAGACAAGTCTTTTAATTGCTATTCATTTTTTAATAATTTTATTCATACCGGAATCCACATTACATTTACGTGCGAGGTAAGTGTGAGGTATTTTTTAGATCCAGGGTAATGGAAATGTTCCACTATCGTACCGTGGCCCCGGAAAACAATGGCAACTGAAGAAACATCATAGTTTTCTTGGAAGTAGAAGTCTGTCCCTCCTTTCCGCCAGAGCAGAAGGGGTCTTTCCATGATTATGCCCCCGAAAAAAAGCTATTTTTGAAATACCTAACATTTATATTGAAGTAAAACCACACTATTAATAGTTCTCTGAATTGTTAATAGATCAAATGTGTAAACACATAACATAGTTTCAGTAACCAATTACAGAGCTTCATTTGTTTCTCAGAACTCCATAGCAGACTGAACACGGCAGGTTTCCCGCTAAGCAAACCGTTATCCCGAACACATTTCAGAATTACAAACCGGGTTATGAATACGTTGTTCCAAAGTAAAGTATGTTAAGTTCCTGCAAAATTTCCACATTCAACTCCAGGCAGCGAGAAGTTTTAATCAAAGTTTTGTTTTGTTGACATTTTTGGGGGAGCTCCGTTAATAATAAAATACCCACATGTTTAACGTTGTTGTGGATGGCGCCTTTGTTGAACTTCACGAATGTTATAACTTTTTAGCAGCTGTTAAAGTGCTTTTAGTGCTTACAGTTTTTGTCTGAGTTGTCTTGAATTATTTCGAGAGAGACTACTAGAGACAATGTAGAAAAAAAGAATATATTTTTTCGACACAATCATCAACACAATAGGCTTAACGTAAGGATAAAAAATTAAAAGCCGGAAAATAAGTGTGTGTCTCTAAAAAGGTCAATTTCAGAGACAGATGCTATCTGGTGCTGGTTTTCTCATGAACTTTTCAAAGGACTAGCGCTAGTTCACTTATGGGTAACTATTATTTATAATAAAGTAAACAAAAATCTAAAACAAATCTTGATAGAATAAGTTACGTAATAAATAAAAAGAAAGATGCGAATTTATTAAAATTATAAATGTGCGTGTCATATGGCAACATATATAACAACTTAAAACCGTCCTTACCAAAACTTATTTCTACTATTTCGGTTTAATTAGTAACATTTTCTTTGCATATTCCACTTACAAGCGAAGCAAATATAGATACTGACCGTGATGAGCATCCACATTTATTGTTTATAATATTAAGCGTGGTAAATAAGTAAATTATATTTTGCAATTAAATATTTACACTTGAATAAAAAATCCTAAACTACATACATAAATATAAAAATAAGCTAACATAAGGCGTCCATACATTCGTGCGTATCGTTGTCCACTGGTAATGTGCCCAAAAGACTGTCGACATTGCCACGTTGTATGGCAATGCTTAACCTCTGTCCAAGGTAAGAGCCAGCTCTTGGGTCGCGCGAAGTGTCAACTAGGCGTAACCATGATATTATTCAAAAAACCAACAATTGATTGTTTAATACATCTGTAGGTACAAAAATGCCAGTATCACATCGTGGCGTTGCAACTGCCTGTTGGGAACTTCACTTTGGGATTAGAGTCTATTTTTGTACAAATTAATGCAATATTATTTTCTGTCAGATGCACCTGCTCTCTAAAACCATTTGCCCAAATAAACTATTCCCATTTAAACAATTAGTGGAGATCTTAAACAATTGTGAAGTCTCTCCAACTTGCGACTGAGAGAATTTTCGTCCAATCGCGTTGGCCGAGTTTGGTCTGTAAGTTATGACTAACTTTGAGCTCGTTGACAAGGCTACCGTAATGACTTCCAGAGTTCCAGACTAAAGCTCAACTAGACGTCCTTGAGAATTTCTTTCAAGTTTGGCAACGTTTTTACTAGTGGATCTTTTGGAGTATGTGTGATCTGTGTAAGTTGGTAGATATGAGGTAATTTAACAATGCTTGCACTGTTTGGACAGGGCTACTGAAATCTGTATAGTGAAGAGCGACCATTGTGGCTGTTATTATTAAAATAAAAAAATAAAAATTTACAGGGATCAAATACAATTGTGAGGTATGCAATAAAGTATACAGAGTTGATACGACAGAGGGGCCTTAAATTACACTACGTATACTATACGTGTTTAGTGTTAATTTGATACAGTTAAAAATAAAAAGATCCAAAATTTTTTTTTCAATCAAACTAAATAGCTTACTAATCAGAGTAAAACGCAACCACCCTTTGTAAATAAATGTGACTGACCTTAAATACCTAGGTAACAAAGTGGCAACGTAGCGTGGCGTGTGTTATCTCTTGTCTTGGTCAGATTTATCGCTTTAAGCTGCATATCATCAAAATCATTTGCGACTAAACTACTTCTCCTATTTAATTGATTTTTGGTACAAAGCTTGAAAATGGTACCTAGTATACGCAGTTTAAAGGAAAACCCCTCAGTCATATCAACTCTGTATAATAAATGAATAAATAATGAAAGCATCTCTTTGTTTACACGGAATGTATAATATAAATTGTACGTTTATTGACAGAAAAATAGGCGACAGTTAGTCGCTTTCGCGCTGGCTGTGGTTCAATATCCTGAACCTACTAATACAATCATACTCATACTTGTCTCACCTGTCACTTACCATCAGGCGAGATCGAGGATAAAAAAAACAATGATGACTAGATGACACAAGTTTTTTAAAGTTAACGTTTCTAGCTGAGTCATTGGAAAAAGATTCGTTGTCGTGGGATATGAGGTTCAGTAGTGTAACATGTAAACTGTAGGTGCTTTTACCTTCATGAGCCTAGCAACGATACTATTTTCCTGCCACTTGATTTTATGACAAGTCTATGAAAGTGTCTCCTTCGGCGATAATGGTACGATGAAACGACGGGTGATATTGACGAGCGAACAAACGAAGCCTTAGGTGCTTTCAGGTCTTTATAATTTCAAGTCCTGTGTACACTAAGTTCAATAGAAGAAAGCCTTTCAATAAAGGAACTTTCCTCCTTTAACCTAACCCAGCAATTTGACCTTTTAATCCCTACATTGTAACGATTAGATTCAAAAACATTAGATGCTTGTTGGGTGAGGTTAAAGAAGGAAAATTCCTTTATTGTACGTACGTACGTAAAATCTTAACTTTTAGTCTTACTTCCCGTGGATTCTCTCGTGTGAAAATGTTTTATTTTTAGCAAAAATAAAGTAAGTAGGTAGCCTAAAATCAATTAGCGACGCGTTTTTGACGTGAATGAAGGGAAAACAAACAAACACACTTCAGCACTAATTTGTAATATAAAGTATGGATTTGCTTTTAAAATACATAAAGTATTTTTACTTTTTCATTAAAAAATATGTATAATATAAACAGCCTTATGCGGCGATCTTCAGAGTTAAGCAATTTTTGCCGAGGTCGGTCCTGTATGTTGAGATTCCTCAATAACTTGGAAAGCTCTTGTCAATCATGCATTGTTCCATTGAGTGGTTTGCAATGTCGCGATAATTTTTAACTATATAAGTTTTAAATAATTCCGATTTGAAATATTCAAAAAATTATTTACTCTTACATAAACCGCCTTAATTATTTAACGACTGATTTGGATAACTATTCATATCATGGTGCTTTTTTCAACCGACGACAAAAAAAGGAGGTTATCAATTCGACGCGTATATTTTTTTTATGTATGATCACCGATTACTCGAAGACGGCTGAACCGATATGAAAAATTCTTTTTTTGTTTGAAAGAATATACGTCAAAATTGGTCTCATTGTCACCAAGTCAGGATTTGATGATGGGATCCTGGAGAAATCGAGGGAACTCTTCAAATATTATAGGCACACCTATAGCGTTTTGGGTATTTCTTATAATAACTTGTGCAGTTGCTCTCAAAAAGTACCATTTGGGGAAGTGGAACTGATGATGAAGACCAGATGGCCGCCGAAACTAATCAATAATAAGTATTTCGTGAATTGCGATTCGATTACTTGAATATGGATGTTAAGCACTTTATGCTCGTCACAATACATATGGTGATGTAGAGCTGATGGTGAAATACCAGGAGAACTCCTCAACAATTAACAGCCCAGCATTGGGAAAAGCAATATTTTGTAAAAGGTTGTAAGTAGTTGACGTTTAGGCTCTTGTAACTAAGTAAATTAAAAATCGACCAACTAAAAAGAGTGAAATAAAAACTTTTTACCTAAAAATTAAACCGACTCCCAAAAAACACTGCAAAGTGAAAAATAAGCCGTAAGAGGTGGTTTAATTTTTTGGTAAAAAGTTTTTATTATTTAGTTATTTACACTTTATGCACATAGGTACAAAAGCCGATTTAATGCTGTAGGTATTCTCTACTAGTCAACCATGAGTGGTGAAGAGATATAGTGGAAGGTGCAATGTGTACGTGAAAATTATATTAGAAAAAATAATGATAATAATTGTTATAACACAAAAAAAAACTAATATCATAAAATCGAAGTATCATAAAATAGAAATCTACATAAATAATATATATGAATAAAAACTTATATAAATACATATACATAATTACACACTTAAGAAGCAAATGAAAATTAAATTCTAGTTTTAGCAGCGGACGCGAAGAAAGCATTTTCTGTACCTTATGTAAACCTATCGACATTTTTATAATGATAAATACATTTTAAAATTAATATAATAGTCTATGTTACTCCCTGATAATGTTGATTAATGACAATATTTTGAAAATCGATCTAGTACTTATCGAGTTAATTCATTACAAATAAATAAACAAATGTTTTTCTTTATAATACTTAGTACAAAAGAAAGAAAATTGCAATTTTGGATAATTTGCCAACTTAATCGCAATTTTAATGTTTTCTAAATGACGCTCGTTACCGTGGAATGTTTCGAGTGATTATGGCTTAAGTTTGCGGAATATGAGTTGCTTTAGGAGAAGCCTACAACTTCACACTCTCGCTGAATGGGAACCACACATTTTATCTTTGAAAGAACTGGGCGCATTTGAATGGAATTTGGCATAAAAGTAGCTTGAAACTTGAGGAAAGTTATAAGCTTTAGCTGACTACAAATGATGGAGGTTATATTTTATCGTGATAAAATCTATGTGAGCGCAGCCCTACGTGGCTGCTTGTATTCTAATATAATAAACTTTTATCAGCTTCTAAATCATAGGTATCTTCAGCAACTAAATCATAGGTATCTTCAGCAACTAAATCATAGGCATCTTCAGCAACTAAATCATAGGTATCTTCGGGGTTGTGGGAATGGCCGGGGTTGCGGTAATATTCTAACGAGATACCGGGGCCCTGGAATACAAGGGCAACTGAAGCAGCAGGGTGGGTTTTAAGTCAGTAGAAGTCTGACACTCCCTTCCGTTCCACCCACAGCGTGAGGAGTCATTTGATGACTTTCCCGCCCCGAAAAAAAGGTATCTTCAGTAAATAATCAAGAGAAAATATTGTAATTAATACAATGATAACAAGCAGCGGTGGCTCCATTACAAGCACGACTTGCAATTCGTTAGTTGTGGTTTCGAACTCTTAGTGTCCGAAGACGTGCAGTATCCACCAACCCGCATCGGGCTCGTGATGTATATATATTACGGTCTATTCCTTCACATAGAGCATAGGCCCGTGTCCCAGCAGAGGGAACGCTATGTAGTGGTGGAACATTGTTCATTGAGGGGAGAAAGTGACCGATTACCAACGAGGGTGTAGTTTGAGGCCCGAAGCGCAGCTCAGGGCCTTAATACACACAAGTTGGGAATCGCACTTTCTTCCGAGTGATACATAGTGCTTTATACTATACCTACGAGGAAAATAAGAGAGAATAATAATAATAATCTATCTCTTGACTTTTGGCATTATAAGTTAGCTACTGAATTGGTCTAAATTAAAAAAAAAACAGCGCGTTAGTAATGGAAATGTGTTTTATTTTTAGGTACTTATATGATATAAAAACAAAACATCTGTTCTTAAATCACATACTTACACATAAAAATGTACAAATGCTTATACAAATAATTTTTTGGTAAGTACTTAACTACATACTTATGAAACTTAAGAAAAAATTATATTTGCTTTGATAATTACTTAATTAAAGTTATAAAATATTACAAGGAAAGTAGTTGTCTATATAATTTATAATAAGTAGTTATCAAAAATAAAAAATTACATCATAAAGCTGTATTAAAAATATGGCACCAAGTCAATGTTCATCAAAATATCTTTCATACTTATACTATTACTTATTATATGAGCACCTGAATTAAATGTACTACATAAGTAATAATAATAATAAAGATTTATTGGAACTAAAAACACAAATACAATAAATTAGAGTACGATAATGACTGCAGTAGTTGTTAACTGTGTTGCAGCCATTAACGCCCATACAAGTAGTTTACGCGTCAGCGTTCCATCGTAGTAAACAAACAATTTCTAGGTAAGTTTAAACAAAGATTAAAGATGGAAGAAAAGAATAGGGTAGTATTTAAACGCAAATAAAAAAATATCCTTTTTCTATGCAATAAGATTCCGAATTCCCATCAAAATGACTGATTGCCCAGCAAAATATTCAACTCAAAATATCACTAAACACACTACAATTTATTTTCGCAGCGTACAGCTATTTTTTCTAAAGCAAAAGCTTTTTCATCAATGCACAGCTAATAATATTAATGCACATTATACATGTTAACTTTTTTCTTTTAAATATAGCTTCTATTTTTATATTATTTACAGCAGTTTTTCTAAATAAAACAGCATTTTATTAGTCACAGTCGTCTTATTATTTATTAATTATCACATAATGAGATCAGCAAAAGAAATAGATACAAAATTGTAATTTATTGAATTATTAAAGCGGGTCTTGCTTTCGCGGGGCGGATTTTATGGTGTAGCAACTGAATCTATTGTTAGGCGACAACAGTTTTTTACGCAAAATCGACGGAGACCCGCTTGGCGGGGCTCCTATTTCTGGGTGGTTTAAAAAAAAATAACCCCGAAGGCTAAGGCGGGAGCGAAGCGGAGCGGAGCTCCCGCCGTTTATTTGTACTGAAGTAAGTTATTTGATGTAAAAAAGAATATAAATGATGAGTATGTATTGATAGGCGATTATTTATTTGATATGCAATTTATAATATCCCAAAAGGATATAAAACAAAATGCGTAATTAACATGCATAAAGTTACCTATTGTGTGCGCGCGTGCATGTGTGTGTGTTCGTGTATGTGGCATGAGTTCTATGCGTGTGTGTGATGTGTTGTGCGTTCGGTGTGTTGTGCATGTGGTGTGTTGTACGTGTGTGTGCGTGATACTGGTGTTGTGATGTGTGCACTTGTAACTTTAACTTTAACTTTATTAACACAACCAAATAACATTACAAAAGTCAAAGAGTACATACATTTTTTGGAAGGGAAAATATACAAAGTGTGAGTCTGCTGACTCCCAAGCTAGAGTAATCTGTGTTATGGGAGTCAGTGTTCCTCAGTACAGCAGTGGCTAGCCTAAATTTTAATACATAATTATAAACTATTGAGTAATACAAAATTAACTTTTTGTGTTTAAGAGTATATACCTATGCTTGCGTGTTTGTGTTGTGTGTTTGTGAGTGTGTGTTGTATGTGTTGTGTATGTGAGTATGTTGTGAGTGTGGTATGTGACTGTCTGTTTGTGTACGTGTCTCATTGGGTGTAACTGGAGATAGGTGTAGTAGAGGTGTCACCTGAGTATCAGCTTTTCAGTTTTATCATAATCAAGACTTAGCAGCCATACCTGCAATTTCCTTTTGATAGAGAATTTTGGTAGAGATACTATATGCAATATTTTGTCAATTTTGTTGTATAAGAAAGAGCTCATATGTAGTGTAGTGGTAGTGTCGGGTAGCAAAAGCCGTGCGTGTGGGATTTATACGGCAAGGATTAGTTCTTGTTCTTCTCAACAAGTTTGCTGCGGTGTTCGGCACAACAGTAGAATGTCGACGCAGGGTCGTAAGATAAATAAAAAGCTGCCTTACAGTAAGCACTTTGCACTCAGCATACAAGTCTACCGTAGGGTGCCTGAAGTTTTTGGAAAGCATCACTTTTAAGACAGCTCTCTGTGCCCTCTCTAGTTTAATTAGGGATGTCTTATCAGTTCCTCCCCATATAGGAAGACAGTATGAGATGATGGACTTGCAGAGGGAATCGTAAACCAAGGCCAAGGTGACGCGATCGGCGGAATTACGGAGTTTTTTCATAATAAACATTAGTTTACGAACTCTCCCACATACGTTATCAATATGTGCATGCCAATTTAGAGCGTCGTCAATTATTACACCCAGGTATTTGATTGTATCAGATCTACTTACTATTATGCACGAACAACATTCCGTATGTTGACATGTGTGTGCAGAGATCGTAAAAGTTTTAGGAGGTTTATTGCATTTCTTCAGAGAAAATGTTAGGTATTTGGTTTTTCCTATGTTAAGGGTTAAAAGATTACTGTTTAACCATGTCATGACAGTTTTTAAAGCAAGTTCTGCATTCAATTTTGTTTCAGCCCAAGTAGTACCATCTATTATTAAGGCAGTGTCATCCGCGTAGGAAACGATTTTACAATTAGAAATTTTAGTGTTGCATAACTCATTTATGTAGATTTTGAATAGGGTAGGCCCAAGAACGCTTCCCTGGGGAACTCCGAAGTGACAAAGGGTTTGCTTGTCGCTGAATTTATTACCAATGGTAACCATTTGAGACCGGTTTTCTAGATAGCTTTCAAGTAAAGACAGGCCGACACCACGAACACCCAGGTTTTCTAGTTTCGAAATAAGAATTTTATGGGAGACGGTGTCAAAGGCCTTTGAGAGGTCCAAAAAAATTCCTACACATTTAAGTTTTGAGTCTAAATTGTGTACAATATTACTGGTAAAATATTCTACTGCGTCCTCAGTAGAAACCCCAGGACTAAATCCAAATTGATACTGAGAAATTAGTTTAAATTTGTTTAAGTAGTTATTAGTTAGTAGTTTGTTGAAGTATGCGTTGAGACTGAAGAAGTTGAATGTTATGTTTTAACAAGGTTTTTAAATTTTTCATAGGTTAAATCATGCAGCCATTTGTCAACGGTGACTCGATAATCTCTTAGATTGAGTGAATAAATGTCACATACTTCATTGACTCGGTTATACAAAATAGGGCTTAGGTATTTATACTGTCGTCTAACTGCTTCGGTGCTGACTGGCTCAATTGAACAGACTCTAACAGGTCTTCGTCTATGTTCATCTCGTATATCAGTGTCGAACGGCAGTTCGGAGTGCTTGCGTAGTATGGCACTAAGTACCTTGAATACCAATAATAGCAAACGTGTGTAATAGCACTATGAGGGTCATCACTTTCCACGTCACTTGCCAATAAAACGATAATTCTCTTATT
Source organism: Tholera decimalis (assembly GCA_943138885.2). Classification (NCBI taxonomy): domain Eukaryota; kingdom Metazoa; phylum Arthropoda; class Insecta; order Lepidoptera; family Noctuidae; genus Tholera; species Tholera decimalis. Next base: position 31,970,279 of record OW964555.2, read on the forward strand.
TCTTCTTAATTTGACAAATTCGGTCTCTGGTATCAATATAAATACGAATTCGTATCTTCAGTCAACAAACCCTACGGTTAAGGTGTCGGACTAGTGATCGAGAGGTCGCGAGTCCGAACCCCACCTATTAGGTACACTATTGCCGTGAATCCACTCCAGACACAAGCACGAGAAGGCTAGATAGATAGATAGATATACTCTATATTGTACACCATAACAGAATTAAATAAGGACTTAAAAAACTACAAAGGGTGTTACAATGGGCGGTCTTATCGCTAAAAGCTATCTTTTACAGACAACCTTTGGATGGATTTGACACAGCAGGAGAAAATATATACGCGGGTAGTCCATGGTGTAAAAATAAGTAATAACCTACATACTCAATACACATATACATATATATACATAAAAAGAACAAAGCTGAGTTATATAAAAAATAATAACAAATTGAAGAGAGAGATAGAGATCTTTTATCATGTTTTTGAAAGAAGGAAGGGTTTGTGCTTGTCTTACTGACATGGGAAGAGCATTCCACAGTCGTACTGTTAGCTTAATTGGAGGGGTTAACCAGTGTTAGTAATGTGAATTGTACACACATAGCTATTTCTCTTTAAAAGAAATGTTGTCATTTGTACAAAGACAATGACCATTTCATATATAAATATTAGTTCATTAATAAAATATTCATTACATACTATAAATATCAAGTCTTTGTTTAATTGGCCTTTTAAGTGTGAAAATGAAGGCAAGTTGTTTCGAGACAAATATTAATTTCATCTTGTTTGTCATTTTCAAACCAACTTTTACAAAGAATAAGAATTCGAAAGTTATTCAATGAGCTAAGTTTGTCAATAAGCCTCAAAGTGATTATGACGTCATCGAAATAAGAAAAAGTTTACGCATATTCAGCTTCTCATCAGACTATTCTGTATTATTCAAAAGAACAAATTTCCATAATGATATTGCTATAAAAGAAAATTCACATAGTAGGTACATTAACAAACACGTAGTTGCTGGTTAGGTTAGTGACTCCAAGACTTGAGAAGTAGGTCATTATGCCTGTAATCACCGAAAGAGTAGGCAGAATGTGTTTGTTTTTCCGTGTTTTTTTACTAGTAAAATTCCTAAAGATGGGGCTGCTACGAAGTACGATCTTGTCGTTAGATTAGAGTTCCATAGCTAATGTATCATGGAACATACTCATCTCATACATTTTTTATACTCAATAGCAACTCCCTTCTGATTGACTGAAATACGACGATATACCCATCATCACTATATTTTTGTAGGTTTTTTTAAATTAAAATCTCACAGCTCATACCGCTCAATAAGCCGCTTATTGAGCGGCATGTGTCTGTAAACCAAGCCAATAGTAGTCAATAGCCATAAAAATGTATGATAATCTTAGCCTCACTTATAAGATCACGCCATTTATTTACTGAGCCACTTTCAAAATTTCATAACTTACAACCAAAGCAATTTAGACCTACGCCATTTCGTTTAATTCCTCGTCCATTACCCTGTCTGTTCCTAGACACTCTCCCAACTCAGGAAATTAAGAGAAAACAGTTTCTGAATACAATTCTATACTCTTAATAGGTAGAATTTCGATAAGGGCTGACAATTAGCGGGTAACAGTTAGAATGGTCATCTAACTTGAGAAATTGAACTATAAATTACCGTGGCACCAGTTTCTTGACAGAATTGCTTGGCATAGATTGATGTGCCAAGAAATACGAGAAATATCGTACGCCATTTGAATTTATAGGGGGGCTTATAACACAGATGTTGAGAATGGGGAATTTATGTTTATGCGTGTGTGTTTTTAGTTTGGTAATGGTTTGATGATGGTCTTTTAGGAAAACGATGCAGGACTATAAATATAGGAAACTGATTTGAAACTATATACGATTATGTGAAGAATATTATATATACTGGTATTATTTTATGTACAGGCAGAATCATTTACGGCTGATTGAATCGATCAAGAAGTGTCAAGTTCAAATGTTTTCTATATTAAGTACTTTTTTTAGCTACATCTAGATTTCATTTTATTTTTATCTTTATAAAATTTATTGAATCTGACTTACAATAATTTTTTTAACCAAAATAATTAATATTACGAGCATTAATATTACGGTAATGTATGCCATCTGCAATAAACCGATGCGCGCAAAAGGCGGCGCCTGTATCTTTTAGCCTGGAGTTGCATTAACAAAATAAAAATATATTTAAACAAAAATTTAAAAAGATACACACAGTAATTTTTTATTAAGGATAGGTTCACGTTAGAGTACCATCTCACTTGGAAAGGGGTGATGTGGTTGAAGATTAAGCACGCTTACCTAGAAGTAACCTTTTCATTGTTTGGGTTATAGCTAGCATGAAACACAGACAGCAGGTTATTCCACGTCTAATCTGTATGCACAACGAAAGTATTCCCCTATTTGTGTGTATAAATAACGAAATATTGTTATATCTTGCTGCTTTGACTACAATGTCAGATCCAGTGTCATTTCTAATAACGACGACAATTTTTCGGACACAATTGCCGTTTTTATGGGTAACCTTGACAAAAGCTTTGATGGGGAACCCATTGTCCTATAAGATGGCTCTCGCTAAGCCCATTATTATGGTCGTAAGGAAATCGTAAATACATTAAAGATCTTTGTAAGAACCCTTAAGATGTTGTCAGATTTTATTATCTTCCTGTCATTTCTGTTTTTAACCGACTTCTAAAAAAGGAGGAGGTTCTCAATTCGGAGTTTTGTTTTTTTTTTTTTTTTATGTTTCTCCGCGCATAACTCCGTCGATTGCCAACCGATCTGAAAAATTCTTATGTTGTTAGAAAGCGTATACTTCCCAAATGGTCCCATGAAAATTTTATCGAAATCGGACAAGCCGTTTCTGAAAACTCAACAAAAGTCTAAAAAAATATTTACGTTGATGATCTTTTCGTTTACTCTGCATTGCGTTTTTTGTCCGCGCATAACTCCGTCATTTACGAACCGATTTGGAAAATTCACTGAACCACTAAAAAGCACGAAAATAAAAACTTTTTTGCAAAAAATAAAACCGACTTCCATATCAAAACACTACAAAGCCAAAAATAATTTAATTTCGGAAGGCGGTGTGAAAAAAAAAGAAAATACAAAACCAATAACACCGACTACCGAAATTAAATTATTTTTGGCTTTGTAGTGTTTTGATATGGAAGTCGGTTTTATTTTTTGCAAAAAAGTTTTTATTTAGAGAAATGGTTTGTACAGGTGCCGGGATATTCAAGATAATGTTTCCCAATAAACATAATTATTTTTCAAGGGAGCATTTTGTTAGTTGATGGCGAAAAAATCACTATGTACAAACACGATGTTTATTTCATTTTTATGTGCACGAATCGCAACAATGTTGAGAATAATTCTATGATAGTCAGTTAATTAATGGCAGGATAGATTAATCCCGATATCTAATACCTAGAAGAGAAGATATACTATTTAAATTAACTACTTTTTTTTTTTCAATAGATTACATACGAACTAGAAGCAATTATAGGCCGCACCATATGACATTTCAACTTTAATATTTGGACTTATATATTATGATGGTAACTTTAAAAAATGTCAGTAAGTTTACGGTTCACTCTTCAATGTATAATTAATGGTTATGTGTTCTGTAACCGCTGAGTTACAGGCACGACTTACGAGTAAGTAAGTTGGGTTTGAACCCATTCAGGTGTATTACTTGGTATAATAATCATCATCACTACTTATCTTAAAACGGAGAAGGAAATCATTTTGCGTACCCGTTTCCTAACCGGTACATCCTAAGATCAATAAATTCGAAGACATACGACTTCAGTAACCCACCTTGGGTTAGCATGGTAGATTCCGGCCCCTTCCCTCACATTGAGAGGTCACCTGTGTCCTAGTAGACTGTAGAGGGACCGTTATGGGCTGATGTGTATGTCAGTTTCATAGCATACCAGTAAGCAGTATTTTTATATGGTACAAGACGTGTAAAATGCTAGTCCAATTTTTTATTTATTTATAGTTAATTAAAACGGTAAAACACCAATTACATTAATTAACTTAGTAAGAAAAGTATAATAATAATTGTGATTGATAATTGAAATTATATAAAATAAAATTAACATTAAAATGGAACAGTAGACACTCTAGCATACTTCTTCTCGCAGAACACCAGACATGCACGCATAATTTTATTCCATTCGTCGGCAAACACATCACATTCAGGGTTGGTAGTCAAGAGGGCATTGAGCATCCTTAGAGTGCGACATACTGGGGATTCAGCTCTGGCGACAGTTTTAGATGTCGGTGGAGCAAACAAATTGTGCATGCGGTTCTGACGGTGCCCGATGTACTTGTCAGGCACGAATAGTCGGCAGAAAAGGCCATGTAGCTCCGGACAGGTGATACGCCCGCTCAGGGTCTTGCAGGCTACTGTAAGCTGATCAAAGCCTCTCCTCACCTCCAACGAATTAAAACCTAGCATTCCTAAAAGGTAGTTGGTAGGGTACATATAGGGAAAGAAATGGTATAACCTTTTGAATAGGAACCTCAAGAAGGTTTTCTGGACCTTTTAGCGTCAATAGCCTACTGGATAAGGTGTCGAACTCGTGATTGAGAGGTCGCAGGTTCGAACCCCACCCATTACACTATTGCAGTGAACCCACTCCAGACACAAGCATATTTAGCTTAGTTGGAGGGGTTAACAAGACTGCTAGTAATGTGAATTCTACCCACATTGCTAGTTATATTTTCAACAAAAAAAGAAAATGTCTGATTTCGTGTAGGGATGCCAGACACAGGCACTGCTTTCAAGTTTACTCCTTACCAAAGTGGTGTACAACAGTCTAATAACATTAGGATTGCGGAAATCACGAGCATTTCTTAGTACAAATCCTAGGCGCCTAAAAGATTCTTTCGTAAGGGTGGAGACGTGATCTCTAAAAGTCAGGCATCGGTCGAAGGTCACTCCCAAGTCCTTAATGTTGGTGGCACGAGTAATTGCTTCTCCACCCAAACAGTAGTTAAAAATGGATTCTTGCTCGTATTAAAAAATAGCCTGTTCTGGATACTCCACTCATAGATGGCGTCAATGTCCTTTTGCAGGAGTTTACAATCGTCGACGGTTTTGATTTGCGCAACAAGTTTTATGTCATCAGCATAGAGCAGGCATTTCGCAAACTTCACATTGGAAATAAGATCATTGATCATGATTAGAAAGAGAGGTGGCCCCAAAACAGATCCTTGACGCATACCCGAGCCAGTGTAGTAAGGCTTGGACTCGAAGCAGCCATGTCGGACAAACTGCTTGCGATCCCGCAGATAGTCAGAAAAGAATTTAATCTCTTAGGTAGGATTTTTTTTAGACCCACCTTCCGCCTGATGCAGGTGCTGACCGGACATGGCTGTTTCGGCAGGTACCTGTTTCGGATACAGCGAGAAGACACGCCCGGGTGTCGTCATTGTGAGGACCACCCGAAGGACAGTACTAAGGGTGAAGCATACGGTCGAGATGTGCCCTGCTTGGGCGGAACACCTCCCTGTTCTTATGGAGGCGATTGGCGGCGGCGACCTCTCGCGCCCAGCCCTGGTTCAGACCATGGTGCGGAGTGAGAGGAAATGGGATACAGTCGCCTCCTTCACAGCAGTCATGCTAGCGAACGAAGAGTCTAAACGCGCGACGGAGAGGCAACTCTGTTCTTCCTCGCACCCCAGCCGCCGTGGGAGACGTTGGAGATTGCGAGCCGATCTCCAGCCACCCTAGGGCCGAGGCTTGCGGACGGTGAGCAGGGGTAGCTCACCGTCCGGTAGGGACCAGGCCCGAGACGGTGGCGCGTCGTTTTCTACGCGCGCCTCAAAGATTCGTCAACACTAGCGACGGAGCCCCATAGGGTTATTACTTGCCAGGGTGACGGGAATGTGACACTCCCTTCCGCTCCATCCAGAGCAGAAGAAGCCATTCAATGGTTTGTCCCCTGGAAAAAAAAGGTAGTTTATAAAGGTCAAAATAGTTGGATTCACCAATCTTTAAGAATCCGCATTTACCGAGATATTTTAGAGTCCTATAGCAAAACAACCTCCTCCTTATAAGTCCTCCTTATAAGAATCCTTATAAGTAAATAGATTCGTCATGTACGTCCGTCCGTCAGCGATCTTACTCATACACTATTGAAGTTGTAATGCTATAATTTAGCATATTTCTAGATAAAAATAACGCCTAGAAAGCTGCTGTAAAACCAAAATTTTAAAACCTTTTACATTTATCATCTCCCGCACAGGCTATGTATTATTTTGTCGTAACTTGACATTTTGGGTTTTGTCGAGTTATAAAATGTATTTACGATGTTAGTATAAACATAAATTATATTAGTGACGTTAAAAGGAACACTAATTATGCTAACTACACCACTACACTGATAAAAAGTTGAGTAATATAACATAGTATAAATTGCGTAAGGATTATATAAACTTATGTTAGTGCATTTTCGAGTCTGTAATGGTATAGAAAAATCAGTACTTAGGTATTTATTTTGTCACGGTACGATTGATACGGAACCCTACACTGCATGTGGTCAGGTACGCTCTTGACAGCTATTTTTATTTGTTTTTAACAGTTACATTTTTTTTTTTTTTCTTATAATTGTCACTAAATTTCTAAACTTGGCTCCTAAACAGTTAATTATTGTCCACATTTTTGAAATATTATGTATCGCATTTTCTCTGTAACTAAAAAAAAATACTTGACAAGTTATATTTAAAGCAACAAGAACCAAAATCTGTAAGGCATATTATCTTAATTATTTTAAAGCTTAATGTGGACCTGCTCCTGTAATTACCTACCTAATTAAAGCTAACATAACCAGGATAGTTATAAAAAGTAGGCCTGTACACTGGATTAATATGTGCCGTGTCCAATAAAGCAACGCGATTTTGCTGGATTATCCCTCTTTACCTTACGTCACACATAATTTAATATGCCACTTCGCTGTCTACCCTCATCCGTGTCTTTATAAGAAAAATGTTTATCCTTCATATGCGTAGGGATATTCCTGAAGGCTTATGTTAATATTGAATCATGAAAAAGTTTAACTCGATATTTGAATTTCCGATTTCCGATTGGGGGCGTGAAAAGTTGTTATTATATTATTTATTTAATTATAAAATGTAATTGATTTATAATTTATTTCCGTATGAAAAATATATGTTTAAAAAGTTTTAGTTACCTTCTTTAAGTTAAAACCTCAATGAAACGGCTCTATTTAACCAGCTTTGAATTTCCATCTTGGAGATGGAAATTCAAAGCTGGTTAAATAGAGATATCTCATCTACCCTACCCTCAATGAACCTCATTTATTTAATATCCAGTAATTATAATTGTTTTAATAATAAGTACCGATACCCCAATACAGCCGATATCTTAGTACCGATACTGAGGTCACAGTATAGATAGGTACCGAAGGTTGGCCTCCGTTAAGTTGAGCTCCGTAAGTCTACGTTGAGTTACATAATATTACTAATATTATAAATGCGAAAGTTTGTGAGGATGTATGAATGTATGGATGTTTGTTTCTCATTCACGCAAAAACTACTGAAGAGATCTGAACGAAATTTGGTACGTAGATAGTTGATATCCTGATATAACACGCATGCTATGGGCGGTGATTTTTTTTTTATTTTTTTTTTTTTATAGTTGATAGGCTTGCGTTTGACCACAATCTCACCTGATCTTAAGCGATGATGTGGTCGAAGATGAAGCACGCTTGCCTAGAAGTAACCTATTCACTCTTGACTTAAAGACTCCCAGGTTATAACTATCAGGAAATACAGACTCCGGCAGGGAATTCCACTCCTTAGCCGTACGCACAATGAAAGTATTCCCAAAACGTTTGGTGCGTATGGGTGGGATGTCCACCATGTAACGATTGCGCATCGCCGTTTGTCTTGTAGTCCGATGATGGAACGGGCTTGGCGGAATAAGACTGTGCAATTCCATCGCACACTCCCCGAAATGTAACCGATAGAAAACTGACAGGCTTGCAACACGTCGCCGATGTTCTAGGCTCTGGACCCTTGTCTCGACCAGTTTCTCGTTGCCGATGAGCCTTTTGGCCCGTTTCTATAGAGAAACTGCATCAAGCTGGTATTTGGCAGATCCGTCCCAGAGATGAGAGCAGTACTCCATACACGTGAATAATGAATTGTTTTCTCTTTCTGGTAGTTTTAAGTACTAACATTAGTTTTATGAGTTGTATGTGTACTAACTAAATGGATTCTGTCCGAAATAAACGAATTTCTATTATTTATTTATTATTTCGAAAACGCGGGTGAAGTGCTAAGTAATGGATAAACTGAAAAGCTACTGGACTTATTCTAACAATTCTTTCGCTAATACGTATCAGCAAGTAACATAGGTTACTTTTATTTCGCTAACGAGGAAATATATATATACAGTATGTTAACTAACAGAAAGCGTTCCCGTTAACCCGCAATAGTATAGCATCTATACATGCTAAAAAAATATTACTATTCGAAAACAATTTTTTTTTTTTTTTTTTATATTAAAATATTCACTAAAAATGTTAAATTGATACGTAAAAGAAACACTCTTTACACGCGTACGCATTCATAAATAAATTGCAACGTTGCCGTCCTTCAAGTACGCGTGTACATAGTGTTTCTTTTACGTATCAATTTAACATTTTTAGTGAATATTTTGATATTAAAAAAATAAAAACATTTTTTTTTCGAATGGTAATATTTTTTTTAGCATATATGGATGCTATACTATTGCGGGTTAACGGAAACGCCCTCTGTTAGTTAACATACTGTATATTTAAATTTCCTTGTATTTAAAATAATTACACTACATATTAGCTGTCATAGACGGTATTTAGCAATGACTATTTTATTTGGTCCATCAACTTGCACCAAAACGTATTGTACAAGTATTTTTGCCTTTGTAAATGTATACAAATGTACAAAGCTTCAAAGGTCTTAGTGACGGCTAGTGACGTAACTTGTTTTCTAAAAAGTATGCCACGGTCGTGACGTGGCGTCTCTGGAAATTTCAACTCACTGTATCGTCTTCATTTTATAAGCACGTATCAATAGAACAAAATTATGCCAATTATTTTTGTTAATCTAAGTGATGGACTAATTAGAATATTTCACAAAAGTATCCTATTGTACTTACGCCTTTTGCTCGTCATAAGCAACAGGCCTTCTGCAGTTATCTATTCTATGCCTAAGTATTGTGGCCCATTCATGTAAGAGTGGGCTCATTCAATATTCACAATGCATTGGCGTGGTGACGTTGGCATCGTTAGGCGGCGCTTCAAAGTTCCCGCCTGTTTTGCCCTTCTGAAACAGGAAATTTCGTGAGTGATCCTCAGGGAATTTTGCGGTGGGATGTGCATTACTTGCTTTGTGGAATTAATTCTAGTATATTCGTCTTATTAGTACTAACTTTAGTGAAAGACTGGAGGAGATGCGGAGTTTTATTCTTATATGAAGGTAGGTACTTATGGATTAAAGCCGGCTCTACACGTTGGCCAACACAGTGGCGAATGTAGTGGCCAATGCGTATTCGCCAACGTGTAGACGGCGTGTTTGTGCATGTTGGGTGCACAAACACCCCCTCTACACGTTGGCGAATAGTCATTGGCCACTACATTCGCCACTGTGTTGGCCAACGTGTAGAGCCGGCTTAAGGCTTACATTACTGTGGACGACGAGCAGGGGTAGCTGACTGATGGCGCGTAAAATTCCGTACGCGTAAGTACTTCAATGAGCAGTCAACAGTAATGATGGGGTCCGATAGGGCCTGAAAATAATGGTTCACTTAACATAATTAGTCGTTGCGGGAATGTTCTAACGAGATATCGTGACCCCGGAACGCAAGAGCAACTGAAGGAACGGGATGGGTTTTTAGTGAATACAAGTCTGAGACCTTTTCCGCTCCACCTAGAACGGGAAGAGACATTTCATGAATTTGCCCCCGAAAAAGAAACTTACATTATTTTGATATGTGTTGTTTAAATAAAATCGAAAGGCTCGTCAATTAGCCATATCGCATGGCTTTTACTTCGGCCACAGACTAAAGATTGCCATTCAACATGCAGTCTTTTGGACAAATTAACAGCAGACAGCATAAAGGGCGTTTTTAATGCTATGTGTTTGTAGTAGGTAATTTTTCAAGGTCACGCAGTGACAGTAAGAGATCGGCAATCAAAAACTACATAAATAGTAATTTAATTGAGTAACGTACATAACAACATGATATTCATTACATTTGGCTCTGGGGGCACATTCTTAATGCTTAACTTTAACCCTTTAAAATTTGTGTAAATTTTAAAATAGTTCTAGCTTGGTTTGAACAGTCATGTGAATTTGGTAGTAAACAATGGCTTATTTAGTTTAGAACAAGCGTCACATTGCCTTTTGTTAAACATTGTACGAGCACAAAGTGTTCATCGCGCGAAAATGCGATTGTCGAGCTGACAGAGTTAAATACTGAAGACGACCCACTCCCAGTTCAGGCAGTATTATAATAATACTAGCTTATGTAAAAAAAATACTCAGAGAGATGTAGACTCGCGAAATGATTCCTGTCTTTTTCCAGATGAAAATCTGTCAAAGGTAGCAAGGTTATAGCTGCGCGTCGAGGGTATATTCCCGCTGTTCACCACCTGCTTCTCCATCCAGGGTGGACAGTAACACAACTTTTTAAAATAATTCCCGCTGTCCCCCGGGGGTGACCAGTGGGAACCATTATACAGATTTATTCCCACTGTCCACCCCCTGCTTATCCACCCGAGGTGGACAGTTCCAGAACTTTTATAAATAATTCCCGCTGTCCCCAGGGGGTGGCCAGTGAGAATCATTATTAAAATAATTGATTGTAGCCATCGCTCATCCCCACCAACTGTGTCCCCACGTTGTCGTCGTGGTGGGGCTTGCGTGTTTCGATGATCTCTGGGGCCATGCCGGTAGAGGCACTCATGCCGGACGGGCCCAGAGGGAGAAACCAGACCAAGAGGGACACACCGGGGGAAAGGCGCGCCGCCTGGAGGATCGAGCAGCTAGCTCGAGCTTCTAGACGGCGCGGGGCCCGGTCTCAGAGATCGGGTCAAGGGGGAGGAAAGGTTCACTTCCGGTATGCGTCTAATCTTTAGACGTAACCGTGAAGTGAACCAGGGGAGGGGAAATGGGAGTAGGGATGGAGGAACTCACCTCGCTAAAAAAGTATAGAAATGGCAGACAAAGTTTTTGAGAAAGCTACCCAGGCGGGTCCCAGCTGCTCTTCAGCTGGGGAGTCCCGCACCGGACACGTCCGGTCAGTCCCGTCGTACTCTGGGGGGGACAACAAAGGCTTTTACCCCAATTTTGCCCCGGCAGTCGCCGCATTGAGCCAGGGAGGCTCACGTGCCCGTGAGGTGGAGTCGCTGGACTTGTCCAGCACGTCCACTTCACCGGCACCGAATTCTGAGCGAGCGCAGAGCGCCGCTTCGCGGAGGAAGGGGGCGCTGGTGCTCGGGTCGGAGACCGACTCGGCATTGGACGCCGAGAGCTTCCAGAGCATGGTCTCTGGGAGCGCAGTGAGGAGCGACGAGGGGGGCGCCGATAGGAGGAAGGAGTTCCTCAAGCGCCCCCGCGAGGACGTGTCGTCGTCGGAGGAAGGGCTTGTCTCGGCCCGTAAGATCCCCACAAGCGTGCGGGGTAAAGGCCGGGAAAGACTTCGGGGAGAGGGCCTTCCTCTGGAGAGCCCAACACTGGTCTGGCCTCGAGCGAGGCCAAATTAGAAGAGGCCGTGGCAGCTGCCATCCGCACCATCTCGCGGAAGCGCAACAGAAAGAGCAAGGAGGACGCGATCGGCGAAGCCACGGCCTCCATCATGGCGGCCACGCGGACTTACGGCGGGGCTCCGGCTGCAAGGGACGATATGTCCGATCTGCGGCCGGAGGTCACCCGCCTGACTGCCGCCATTGAGGCTCTCCAGAGGGAGAACGCCGCCCTCAAGGCGGACCTGGCCGCAATCCGGGGAGGCGGCCAGCGGGATGCGCCGCCGCGGGGCCAAAAGGAGAAAGGCCAGCCCACACCAGCGGAGGACTCGGTTCTCGACCTGGTGCGACAGGAGCTGGCCGCCTTCCAGCAGCGGTTCTCCGTATTGGAGAGCCGCGTGCTGCGACCCCCGCTGGCGGCGACTTCGTACGCGGCTGCGGCCGCGTCCAAGCCTCCCCAGACGACGACGAGGCCGCCTCAGGCGAAGACGGCCACGGTGCGGACGGCACCAGTGACGGCGGCCCCTGCGAGGGCAAAGACGGCCCCGGCCAAGCCGAAATCGGGCCCATCAAAGCCGCCTCCGACCCCGACACCTGCGGGGCCGAAGCAGGCGGCCAAAAAGAAGAAGGCCCAGGCCGGGAACCAGCCGTCCCAGCAGCCTCCTCCAAAGACTCCTCCGGCCGGCGCCGACTGGCAAGTGGCCGGGGAGAAGAGGAAGGCTGCTGGCGCAGCCAGGTCCTCGCGGCGTAGGGAGAGACGGCGGCGGCGAGACGCCGCGGCGCGATTGCGCGCCCCCAAGACCGCGGCTGTAGTGATCACACTGCAGCCGGACGCGGTGAAGAGGGGCGTGTCGTACCGCGACGTGCTGGCGAAGGCGCGGATGGCGATCGACATCACGGAGCTCGGCATCGTCGGCGGCCTCCGTCACCGGGTCACTGCAACGGGGGCTCGGATGCTGGAGATCCCCGGCGCGGCCAGTGGCCCTGCCGCTGACGCTCTCGCCGAACGGCTCAGAGCGTCCTTAAATGCGGAGGAGGCCCGAGTCTCTAGACCCACCAAGCGCGCAGACATGCGCATATTGGGTCTGGATGACTCCGTGACGGCCGAGGAAGTGGTGGCCGCCGTCGCCAGGACTGGGGGGTGCCCTCCCGATCAGGTGAGGGCGGGCGCCCTGCGTCCTGGCTTCACGGGGACGCAAACCATTACGGTTAGTTGCCCCGTCCCGGCGGTCAAAAAGATCCAGGAGGGCCGAAGGCTCCTGGTTGGTTGGGTGTCTGCGCAGGTGAAAGTCCTGGATCCCAGACCCCTGAGGTGCTTCCGCTGCCAAGTGGGCAACCATGCGGCATGCGTGTGCACCTCGGAGGTAGACCGCAGCGATAGGTGCTTCCGCTGCGGTCAGCCCGGTCACAAGGCCGGCTAGTGCTCCGCCCCGCCTCACTGCTTCGCATGTGAGGCGGTTGGCAAGCCGGTCGATCACCGGGCGGGGGGCAAGTCCTGCGCCCCACCCACCAAAGCCAGGCGCAGAGGTAGGCCCTCTGCCGCCGTCGTCACCGCCACCGCCGCCGCCGCCGCCATCGTCGCTACTGCCGCCGCTGTCGCCGTCATGGCTGAACCCCCACGAGGGGCCCTGGAGGAGGCTGCAATGGATCCCGATTAATGGCCCCATTGCGCTTCTTCCAGGCAAACATCAACCACTGCGCCGCTGCTCAGGAACTTTTGCTCCAGAGCATGGCGCAGTGGTTGATCAACGTCGCCGTGGTCGCCGAGCCGTATTTTGTCCTGCCCAGGAATGACTGGGTGGCGGACTTGGACGGCTCGGTGACCCTCGTTTCGTCGGCCGTCGATCGCGTCAAGAGAGGGCGTGGAATCGTCGCAGCACGGTTCGGGGAGATCGCTGTGGTAGGCGTTTATTTCTCCCCGAACCGAACTCTCGCCGAGTTCCAGAACTCCCTAACGGAGCTGGGAGACGTCGTCGTCGCCCTCGGTTCCCTCCCCGCCCTTTTTTTTTTTTTTTTTTTTTTTTTTTTTTTTTATTTAGAATAGGTTCGCGTTTGACCACCATCTCACCTGATGGTAAGTGATGATGTGGTCGAAGATGGAGCACGCTTACCTAAAAGTAACCTATTCACTCTTGACTTAAAGACTCCTAGGTTATAGCTATCGGGAAACATATCGGGTCGTCTTGGCGGTGTCTTTGACATCACCAACGCCTTTAACACCCTGCCCTGGAGTTGCATCAGGGAGGCACTACGGTATCACCGGGTGCCGACCTACCTCCGTCGCATAGTCGAGGACTACCTGACGGACAGAGCCGTCATCTACCCCGGTCACCAGGGAGCGTGGAACCGGCGAGAGATGTCGTGCGGTGTCCCACAGGGATCGGTCTTGGGGCCGCCCCTGTGGCACATCGGATACGACTGGGTGCTGCGTGGCGACCTCCCTGACGGCGTCAGCGTAGTATGTTACGCTGACGACACGCTCGTCCTGGCGCAGGGAGAGTCGCACCAGGCGGCGGCCGACCTGGCAACGCAAGCGGTTGCGACAGTCGTTCATAGGATCCGGCAGTTGGGACTCGACGTGGCGCTGCACAAGACCGAGGCCATGTGCTTTCATGGCGGTCGGAACGCGCCACGGTCCGAGTCCCACATAACGGTGGAGGGGGTTCGCATCGGCGTTGGGAGGACGATGAAGTACCTGGGACTCGTCCTCGACAGCCGGTGGAACTTCAGGGAGCACTTCCTGAGTTTGGCCCCAAAGTTGAACCGGGCAGCAGCCGCCTTCAGGCGACTCCTGCCTAATCTCAGCGGGCCAAACGCCTCCTGCCGAAGGCTGTACGCCGGCGTCGTGCGGTCCATGGCCCTCTACGGGTCCCCAATGTGGGCCCTGTGCATCCGGACGCGACCACTAAAGTGATAGTCGCATGCCAGAGGGTCATGGCTATCCGAATGATCCGGGGATACCGCACGATCGCCGGCGAATCGGCCAACCTCCTTGCCGGATTGCTGCCCTGGGATCTGGAGGCGACTGCCCTCCAGCGCGTCTATGAATGGCGCGTGGAGGCGCAGCGCCGGGGCGTATCCCCGCTGCCTCGAGAAGTCGAGACGCGGCGGGAAGAGCTCCGGCGCGATCTCAGGGCAGTATGGAGGGAGCGACTGTCGCAACCGACGGCTGGGCACGCCGCAATTGCGGCGGTAAGACCCCTCTTTGAGGAGTGGCTAGATCGGCGTCACGGCGTCCTGACCTACCGCATGACGCAGGTCCTCACCGGACACGGAAGTTTCAGGAGGTACCTGTGTCTGATGGGTAAGGAAGAGACGCCTGGGTGTCACCACTGCGAGGGTCGCCCTGAGGACACAGTCGAGCACACGGTGCAGGACTGCCCAGCTTGGGCAGAGCACCGACGTGTCCTCACGGCGACAATAGGCGGAGACCTCTCGCGCCCGGCCTTGGTCGAGGCCATGCTGCGGGGCGAGAAGGAGTGGGAAGCGGTCGCCTCCTTCTGCGAAGCAGTCATGCTTTCGAAGGAGGAGGCGGGCCGCGTGAGGGAGAGGATGGCGTCCTCCCTCCAGCCCAGCCGCAGGTGTAGACGCCCACGGCGTCGGACGTCGGCCGACGATCTCCGGCCACCGTAGGCGCGGGCATGCGGACAGCGAGTAAAGGGCAACTCGCTGTCCGACCATGGACCATGCCCGGGTCGACGGCGCGTCGTGTTCCACGCGCGCCTCAAAGAGCGTCAGCAACATGACGAGGCCCCCTCTGCAGAGGGCCGAAGCCTGCCGGGGTCGTGGGACTCATCCCGTTACCGTGGCCCCGGTATGTAAAGGGTTATTGAAGGAACACCGTGGATTTTAGTCAGTAAAAGTCTGACAGTCCCTCCCACCCTGCCCGGGGTGGGAGGACTTATTTGATAATTTTACCACGTTAAAAAAAAAAAAAAAAAGCCATCGCTCATGGACACAACTACAACTTTCTCAATCATTTAAAATGGCCACCTATGGTGGACAGCGTCACTATCAAAACAAAAGACTCTTTGTCCACCCCTGGCAGAGAGCGCAATAATATGATAGTATGAACAGTTACGAATAAAATCCATTTAAATATACTTTGATTGATGTTTAATAAATATCTATAATATTTCAAATCAACTAGGTATTTACAATAATCATCACAACTATGTGAAAGAAGGAAGGCGAGTTTGGACCCAGATTATTTATAAATTAACGAAGTATCATACACTTGCAAGTGCATATCTTATCTTAATCTTCACATAGTATAAAGCAAAGTCGCTTCCCTGTGTCTGTCCCTATGTATGCAATGCAATGCCAACGGTAACTGGTATGCTGAACTGTCCACGGTACGTGGAGCTGTAACTACGTTGCTTTGGTAAACACAATATGTCGCCTCTTAGGCTTCAGTACAACAATTAAGCTTTACTAATAAATAGATATTCCAACATGCACACTTACCTGCGGCTGGAGACGCCAAGCTTTGACCTTACAAAAGGTCACGTCCGTGAGGTAGTATGTGTGTAAATAGGTAATGAGTAATTGAAAGGTGTAATGTGGGAAAGTGGTGTCACGGCGGTCACAAGGGACGCAAGCTTCAATGTGTGGTCCGGGCCGGGATGCAGCACAAACTTCGCACCAGATTGGAGCAGCTATTTATCACCAATTCACAACCACTTTCAACAAACTCGCGGGTCAGTCAGTCTGACTTCAATACGGCGTTATGTTCAAAATATCCCAGGGTTTTAGTCAATTCGGGATTCTAGATTTCAATTAATCACTAATCACGATTAATCTGTCTTTAACTGCGCAGATTCAACTCGATTTTCAACTAAAACCAATAAATCGATCTCAACAAGCAAGGCAGTTAGTTTTTACAAGGAACGGAAGCAAAGGTTATCTGTCAAGACATTTTCAAACTTATGTCAAGTGTCAACATCAAAGACAATAGAATGTTGCCACACCAAAAATATGCGTTCAAATACGTTTTAACAACATTTAAATCTTTAAAACTACGCAACGAATTTTGATGCAGTTTCTTTCAATAGAAAGAGTGATTCAATAGGAAGATTTTTAAGTATATATCATGCATAATATAGTACAGGAACACTGATAATTTTTGAGGTTTCTAATGTGATGTCGCAAATAAACACATTTTTTTGCGCTTGTTTTGCAAACGCTGGCTGAACCCTACGAGATAGATCAAAATAATATACTACAGTATTATACACCTTAAAAAGGTCAACAAAAATGTCCTCAATGGCATCTGTCTATCTCTTATAGATAACCCACAACAACCATTTTTTATCCTTTACTTTTTACGAGAAATACGAGCATATTTTACGAAGCGATTTTAAGCAATACAGCATTAATCCTTATCCAATTAAGTACCATAAATACATTGTGCATTTAATATAAATCAATATTGCCCTGTACAGAATATAATTTAAATAAATAGTTTCGAAGATATTACAGATTAAAAAAAAAAATTGCAAAAAATAGAACCGACTTCCATATTAAAACACTACAAAGGTAAAAATAACTTTAATTTCGGAAGGCGGTGTCAAAAACGAAAATATATACAAAACTAAAGACACCGCCTTCCGAAATTAAAGTTATTTTTACCTTTGTAGTGTTTTGATATGGAAGTCGGTTCTATTTTTTGCAAAAATTTTTTTTTCACTCTTTTTAGTGGGTCGGTTTGTAATTTATCTAGTTACAAAAGTCATAATGTCAATAACTTATTATATAGTCTTTACTTACAAAATATTGCTTTTCCCTGTGCATAGCCGTTAATTTTTGAGGAGTTCTCCTGGTATTTGACCATCAGCTCTACATCACCATATCGCACCCTTAGTAATGTAAGGGCACAATTCGAAATTTTGAGTTTTCGAGTTTTTGTGATAGATGGGCACAAAATCACCTGTTCTACCACTTGGCTTTCACAGAGAGAGAAAAAAGACAATATTAAAGCGAATACTGTAATTGTGTCTCTTTTACATTACCATCTCCCGTATCCGCGTCTTCCCACTAGAGAGGCCCAACCAGTAAGGTGCCAGTACTTGTCGAAGCCGGACTACTGATGTGATGGCAAAATTGGAGTTGTGCCTTTTTAACCGACTTCTAAAAAAGGAGGAGGTTCTCAATTCGGATGTTTGTATTTTTTTTTTTATGTGTGTCCACGCATAACTCCGTCGTTTGCCAACTGATTTGAAAAATTCTGATCTTGTTAGAAAGGGTATACTTCCCAAATGGTCCCATGAAAATTTTATCGAAATCGGACAAGCCGTTTCTGAAAAATCAACAAAAGTCTAAAAAAATGTTTACGTTGATGATCTTTTCGTTTACGCTGTATTGCGTTTTTTGTTCGCGCATACCTCCGTCATTTACGAACCGATTTGGAAAATTCACTGACCCACTAAAAAGCACGAAAGTAAAAACTTTTTGCAAAAAATAAAACCGTCTTCCATATCAAAACACTACAAAGCCAAAAATAATT
Source organism: Tholera decimalis (assembly GCA_943138885.2). Taxonomy (NCBI): domain Eukaryota; kingdom Metazoa; phylum Arthropoda; class Insecta; order Lepidoptera; family Noctuidae; genus Tholera; species Tholera decimalis. The sequence goes on from OW964555.2 coordinate 31,988,590, forward strand.
TTAATTTCGGAAGGCGGTGTGAAAAAAAAAAGAAAATACAAAACCAATAACACCGACTACCGAAATTAAAATTATTTTTGGCTTTGTAGTGTTTTGATATGGAAGTCGGTTTTATTTTTTGCAAAAAAGTTTTTATTATTACAAATTATCGGGTAAGTATTGCAATATTTTTTAAAAAGGTCGCCTTAGAGTTAGGCCCTCTTATCACCACAATGTATTAAAATATGTCATCATTATATCAAATTAGTTCCTTATTTTACGAAAATATTATGTTTTTACGATGTTTATCTCGAAATAATTCCTTGTTTCACAAAACTTTATGAACGATCTGTGTTTGCATTTAATATTAGGTCTTTACTTGATGTAAAATATTTAATCAAATTACAAGTTACGTCGATAGTTTCAAGTATGGTTAGTAAATACATACAATAATTAAGCGCTTTATTGATTGGTTAAGTAGGTATTAAACATGTTGAAGTACGTAATTAAACAAAATAGGTACTATTATTATTTTTATTTATAGAAGCATGACGTCGCGGTCGCAAAAACATTTGAACTTACTCAATCACCCAGAATCAACAGCAAAGCGAATTGCCTAAGGATCAAAAGTAAGTTGTTTTGCTACGTGTCTTTATTGGTTAAATCTTACTAGGTAAGTACTTACATAGGTACAGCATCTAATCGTTTAATTTTTATTTCAGTATATTACTGGACGCATTTAGGAAAAGGAGAATATTCCCAACACAATTCCCAAGATTTAGTAATTTCTTTACCTGTGTAATGTTCACTTAAACATTACACAGGTAACGAAATTACGTTTGATATTATGATTCCAAACCCAAAAACTGCTAAAAATATTCAACCATCAGTCGATACACCCGTGGCCTTGACTGAAACCAATGGTTTTATCGCAACACCATCAAAATGTTCATCCAGATCGTCGTCAAGTAGTTCCAGCTCATCTTCAAGTTCCGATAGTAGTACTTCCACGAGTACAACTTCTAGCAGCCGCCTATCGTCCCGCTAATGTTCCCCAGTATCTCGAGCACTACCTATTTCTAAAGATGATTTTATACTATCTGATGAACCACCACTAATTTCTCGGCCACAATCTACGTGGGAGACGTAGATTATGGCCAAAAATTTTCTGTCTTCTTTGACTCTTCAAAATTTTGAACCAATAATAACACAGCAAGTTCCTACCGTGGATTATTGCATTTCACCGATTAATTCTGCAGAAAGTGATGCTGAACATAGTGATAACGATCCAATCTATAACGGAGAACCGGTAGCTAGACAGCGTTCTTCGAGCACATGGCCGTGAGACCTTAAGGAATTAGTTTCGAAGAAACTAATTGATCCTTACTATGCGACCTATTTTGATAGTATGTTATCGTCTTGAGTAGTTAATATTTTTGTTTAAATTTGAAATACGTCTACTAGAGTACATCAGAGATAATTTGAGGCTATTTGTTATTTAAATAGTATGCTATTTAAATAACAAATAGAATCACATTATTATCCATCTTATGTTATAACTAAAGGTTGATTATAATTATTATATAAGATATGATTGAAATGAAGAAAATATATAAAAGTTTTATTGTTAAATGATTAAAAAAATGTTTTGTTCTAAGACTTGTAATAAAAAAGTTTTATTGTCGAATTATTATTTTTATATATTGTATTATTTTTTATTATTCCATGTATTTAGTCTATGTACATACAAATGACATTTTTAAATATTAATATAAAAAATATAAACATTTAAAAATATATAAAATAGTAGCCCACCGGTATCGGGAACAGGGTTCAAGCTACCGGTGGTCAGGGTTCTTGAGAGAGGAACCTCCTCAAAATACGCGCCGTTTCCAGAAGTACTGCTTTCTGGATCAAGCCCTTGATCCAGCTGTCCAACGAGAGCCTCCTTAGATGTTGGTCGAGGCAAGAGCCAATGGTATAAATGCCAAGAGGCAATTATACCATTGGCTCTGACGACTATCGGCACAATGATTGCTGTCTTTACATCCCACATGTCGACAACCTCGCGCGCCAGTTCAAGATATTTGTTTTATCTATCTCAGGTTTCACGAGGTTCTCGTCATGGGGGACTGCTATATCAACAATCATTGTGCGACGCTCTAATCGGTCTATCACCACTATTTCAGGCTTATTGGCAACAATAGTCCTGTCAGTGACGATAGACCGATCCCAGTACAGTGTAATATTGCCACTTTCGAGAACTGGGTCGCGTACATACCTATAGTATGGTACTTTTGATTCCACAAGATTGTATTTAAGAGCAAGTTGCTGGTGAATATATATAATATTGTTTTTTATTATTATTAAAGGATCTATTTTTAAGTTTGTAATGTCAAGTTTATAAAAATGTGTATTTGAAGTTTATTTAACATTTGAAAAGTTCTTACTTAATTAATTATTTGCCATTTCGTATGTTTTAATTTTAAGAATAATAAAGCTTAATTTTTTATACATTTTGTTTTTTTTTTTATTTCATTCGTATTTTACATTAGGGAACTTTTACTAATTTATGATAGGATATATTGTGTGATAAAGCATTATTTCGTGATAGTCATTATTATTTTGAATATCATTAGTCTTGTAAAGGCTTATTACAAATATTTCCTTCAAAAACAAAAATAAAAATAGTAAAAAGGAGGCCTAACTCGGAAGAGCTTTAAAAAATATATTTATTAGTACTTAAATATTTTGTTTTGTAGTTTTTCTTCTATTAATACCGTAGTATATGTAACGTAGACTAGGTACAAAAAAAATCGGAGCTATAGCACTTTAAATTATGATGTTATCAATAATAGACTAAGAACATCGGATTCCCTGAATCTTAAAACATGTTTTCCCAAAAGTTGATATTTTTGAAATATGCCTTTACTTTATTAAGGGTGCGATATGTATTGTGACGAGCGTAAAGTGTTTAACATCCGTACTCAAGTAATCGAATTGCAATCCACGAAATACTTATTATTGAGGAGTTTCAGTGGCCCTCTGTGGTCTTCATCATCAGTTCAACTTTCCCAAATGGTACTTTTCGGAAGCAACTGCTCAAGGTACTATAAGAAATACCCAAAACGCTATAGGTGTGCCTATAATATTTGAAGAGTTCCCTCGATTTCTCCAGGATTCCATCATCAGATCCTGATTTCGTAACAATGGGACCAACTAGAAAGTATACCCATTCAAACGCAAAAAGAATTTTTCAAATCGGTCCAGCCGTCTCCGAGTTATGAGGTAACATATATATAAAAAAAAAAGTTCAAGAAAACCTCCTTTTTTTGAAGTCGGTTAAAAATGCAAGGACATAGCGGTTGCGGCGCGGTGCCCGCGGAGGCACGGCGCGCGTGCCTATGTTGCTTAGATTTGAGCGTTGAACGTTTTTCCCATGGTAAATTATGTGTCGCACTTTCAAGAGTAATTATATATGTCGAATGACAAAAAAACTTTTTAGCAAAAAATAGAACCGACTTCCATACAAAAACACTACAAAGGTAAAAATAACTTTAATTTCGGAAGGCGGTTTTTTTTTTTTTTTTTTTTTTTTTTTTAGGTAGGGCCACTTGTAGATCAGCACACTAAGGCTGTGAGTCTACTTAACCGGACTTTCCTGTGGTGACCTCTAATAAATTAAAGGCCCCCAGCCAGGGCTTACAAACTAAAATATACTTAAAAACTAATGACCGCACGCTAAGGGCACTCCCTGTGGAGTACGGGCCTCGGCATAGCGGGGTCATTTCGGGAGGGCAGCAAAGGGACAGGCTGGGTCATATTATTTACGGGAGTATTTATTGCTACTGGCTCAGCATCGCGGGCTGGCTCGTTTGGCAAAGGTCGGGGAGGATTTTCATTACCAGTACGCGGACGTCGCGATGGGCCTCGTCGGCGAGGCCGGAATAAGGAACGCGTTCTGTATCTGTGTCTTCTAAGAGTGCTGGTTTCCCTACTGCTCTCTTGTCGGATGGTGGTGGGGTCGTCAGGCTCGTCTAGGATGTTACGCGGGCGACGAACCCGAGAAATCTTGGAGGGTCTGTATCGGGCGGCCGATACGATCAGGGGGTTAGTGTGGGTCTCAGCAGAGGTGAAGTAACGCACTGACATGCGTTTCAACACTTGCTTTATGGTCGGGAGTTTGAGGTCTACGTGGAGATCCTCGTTCCTACAGAACCAGGGCGCGCCCGTGGCCTTTCGGAGAAAACGGTTCTGAACGACTTGCATCCTATGGATCTGATTGGGACTGGCATGAGCAAACACCGGACAGGCATACGTCATGATAGGACGTATGCATGTCGTGTATATTCGGATTTTACATTTAAGGGAGAGCTTGCTGTGTTTATTCAGCAGGGCGTGGAGCCTACCGAGAGCGAAAGCGGCTCGCGAGCGAACCGACTTTATGTGCTCACTGAAATTCAGGAACTGGTCGAGGATCACACCTAAGTATTTGGCTCGCTTCTCCCAAGGGATTGGCTTGCCGAACATAGTGATCGGGCGTGGGGGGGTGAACTTTTTATGCTGGCGAGCCCTGCGAAACAGGACTGCTTGACTTTTGTCGGGATTTACCTCAATCCTCCATTTCCTAAACCAATCGCCTAGTGCGTTGGCTGAGGTCTGGAGGGTATGAGCGATGCTAACGGGATTATGTCCCGAGTAGTAGATGGCCGTGTCGTCGGCAAACAGGGATAACTCTACTGGGGGCTTTTTGGGGATGTCGCTAGTGAATAGCGTGAAGAGTGGGGGGGAGAGCACGGCGCCCTGAGGGACGCCGGCTCTGATAGGGCGGGGAGTGGAAAGCGCTCCTTCGATACGATATCTGAAGGAGCGGTTCGACAGGAAGTCTCGAATGATGAGCACGAGACGGTCCGGCACACCTAGTTGGTAAAGCTTATAAATTAAGCCATTGTGCCAGACTTTGTCGAAAGCCTTTGCTATATCAAAGAATAGGGCCCCCGTCACCAGACCGCGTTGAAAACGGCCGCTAATGTGCTCTACGATGCGGTGGGCTTGGTGGACACTGGAATGATGGGCTCTAAAGCCAAACTGTTCGTTAGGGATTAGGCTCTTGGCCTCGACAAAGTCCTTGAGCCGATTAAGAATAATCCGCTCGTAGACCTTGCCGAGGGCGCTGAGCAGACTAATGGGTCTATAGCTAGTCGGGAGGTTCTTGGGCTTTTTGGGTTTTGGGATACCTATCACTATAGCCTCTTTCCAAGCTTGTGGAAACAAGTTGTTGGACAAGGCGCCATTGAAGATGGCAGTCAGTAGGACTAAGATCGTACGTGGGAGGAGTTTAAGTGCCCTAGTGGTCAGTCTGTCAGTCCCGGGAGCTTTCCTAGGTTTGAGTTTCTTGATGATCTCCTCCACCTCGTCCTCCGTGACGGGGGGGAGGGGAGCATCAGGGTCCTCGACAGGGGGTAGGGCAGATCTACGTTCGACCTCAGCATCCACGTGGGCAAGGTGGGCTGGGTCGACTGGTTGGGAGCTGGGAGAGCACTGTGCCTCCAGGCTGTCGGCTAGGCATTCGGCTTTGTCTTCGTCGTCGAAGGCAATGCTTTTGTCCGGGCGGATAAGGGGAGGCATTGAGGCAACCTCAGTGGCGCGCATATTCCGCTGAAGTTGCCAGAAGGCATGGTGGGTGGGTTCCAGTTCGCTCAGGGTCTTGTCCCAGCCGGCTTCACGCCACTCTCTGATGCTGTTACTTACTTTGCGCTGTAAGTACCGCATGAAAGTTTTGTTATTCTGGCAGGGGAAAGATCTGTAGGCACGGACTGCTGCGTTCTTCTCAGTCAGCAGGGCCCGTACATCGTCCGGGAGTTTCCGGCGCCAGTGCTCTGACACCGGAATCTCCTTTGAACAGTCGTTCAAGACAGATTGTACGTGCTCCGTGAGTGAGTCGATCGCAGCCGTCGTGTCGGCGGCGGACTGGATGTGGTCGGGGATCTTGTCCAGGTGAGGAGACGTGTTGGATTTCAGCAATTCGCCTACTTTCCTCCAGTCAGTGATCACCTGTGTGGGAGGGGGGCGGTTAGGGTCATAGGGACCCGATCTCGGAGTTAACTCCAAGATCACCGGTCTATGGTCAGAGTCAAGTTCGTCTACCGTCTCTAAAGAGTGCAAACGTAAGTTCACATTCTTCAGGAGGGCAATGTCGAGTACGTCGGGCAAGTGGGATGGCTCGAACGGATAATGAGTAGGCCGCATAGGACCTATGATATCTATGTGGAGAGGTGTGCAAAGGTCGTATAGTACCTTCCCACGGGGGTTGGTAATACGACTACACCATGCGGGATGTTTGGCATTGAGATCCCCCGCTATAAGGACGGAGTCACTCATGTCAAGAAGGGCTGTAAGGTCGCTTCGTAGTGAGGCGTTTATCGAAGAATTTGAATCTACGTCGCTGTGCGGTGGGAGATACGCGGATACTATTGTGATAGAGGGATGGCCCGTCATGCCTAGCCGGCAAACGGATACCTCTAAGTGGGCAAGGGGCGGCGGATCCATAGGGATGCAGTGCAGGGAGTTCCTATAATATATTAGAGTGCCACCTCTGTGGCATTTAGTCCTATCGTTCCTAACTAGCCGGTAGTTGGCTACCTTGGGATCCCTAAGGTGGGGTTTGAGGAAGGTCTCTTGGACCAGAAGGATGTCGAGACTATGATCGCGAAGGAAAGTCGCGATCTCGTCCCGTTGATTAGTGATGCCATTGGCATTGAAGTAACCTAGCTTTAGGGATCGGGGCTTTAATCTTTTACTAGCCGTGTTATACATTATGGCTGTTTAAAGAGGTTGTCAAAATGGCTTTTTACATCAGAATACTTATAGTATACCTGAATCAGGGATTCAATGCTTTTGCAGGCCACGACCTCCTTTGCCATTTGGATGGCGCGGGGGGACTGGAAGAAACTGAATGTTTTCCCAAGGATGAGGAACGCATCGAGTTCCGGCTCATCCGAGCGAGGGAGTGACTGGGGAGGAGGTGGGGGCTGAGAAGCCACAACAACCGGAGCGGAGGGCATGATGGGTTGATCCATCAGCCCAGGGACTTTCGGCCTTAGTGCCGGGAAGTTTTGGGCGTGATTCGCCGCCGTCCAAGGAGTTGGACGCTGGGGACTGAGGGTCTGGGGGAGCTCAGACGAGAGTGTAGGACACTCTCGTCCCTGGCGTGCGCTAGCGCGCGTTGCCAGTTTAGGGGCGGAGGTTTTCGGGGCTTTCGGACAGCCTCGGTAGTTGGCGGGGTGGCCGGATTGCCCGCACAGCACGCAGCTGGGCGGGTCTGGGCACTGGGACCTATCTTTTGGGCGACTGCACTCCGCGGTGCCGTGATCGCCCAGGCACTTTACGCACCGGGGTTTGCCGAAGCAATTCCGTTGCGCGTGGCCGTATAACTGGCAACGGTGGCATTGGCCTACCGTGCCACTTTTGTGTGGCTTCTCAATTAAAATTCCTGAAAGACTGCATACAGTCTTCAGCGCAAAGATGGGGTGGGGACCTTCGGAGACGGGGTGGCAAATGACGAGGACGTTGTTAGACGCCCTGCCACCTCTGCCGTGCATACGGTGCACCTCAATCACCGGGATGTTCTGTGACTCTAGGTCGCAGACGATCTCGGTGGTGGGGATCTCACTGGGGATCCGGCAGAGGACCACCCGAACGGGCTTGCTCTCATGGAGCGTATAAGTGTGGTGGGGGATATTTCGAGCCTTGAGTAGCTTCGAAAGCGCGCGGTGGTCGTTAGCTGTCGCTAACCCTACTTTTATGCCGTTCTGAACGGCGCGGGCATTCGTGTAGGCGATGCGTTGCTCGCCACACGCTTTGGACACGTTTGTCCAAGCCCCCTTATCGTGTATGAAGATGGGTGGGGGAGGGATGGTCTTGCGCACTGAGGCGCTGACGACTGGGGTTTGAGTAGGGCTGGGCCTAGTGGCCGAGGAAGTGGAGGGCTGGCTCTGCACTAAGCGTGCTGGCTCGGGAGGGGAGGGTTTCTTGGCCTTAGGGGCCTGGGTGGAGGACGAGGCCTGCGACCTCTTCTTCCTCTTTCCCTCGACGAGGATAAACTCGTCGGAGGAAGAGGTTTGATCGGAGGAGGAGTGCTCGGACTCCGCTCGCTCCGAGCGCTCAGAGTGTATGCTCTCTGCGCGCTCCGAGCGCTCGCCTTCCGAGCCCTCTTTTTCTTGTTCCTCCTCCTCAGAGTCCATTTCGACGTCTGGGGGGGAGGGGGACCTATCTGCGTTGGGCGCGGGGGTGGGACCTAAATCTGGCTGTGGGGCGGGAAACACCGCGGGGGGTAATTTTACTATCTCATCTTTATACTCCCTTTGTAGGGCGGGGTTTTCAAATAGGATCTTTCCTAATAAATCGGTTGTTAGATTTAATCGAGCCGATAGGGATTCGACTTTGGACACGAGATCCTCAATCCTGTCCTCCATATTGGAGGCGACAGAGGTGGGCATCCTAATCTCCTAACCCTAACATAAGCGCCTCGAGGAGACACGTCAAACGTGAGCTCCCCGAGCAGACGGTCCCCAAAGAGCCCTGCCCCGGAGTTTCTCCTAACACTTCGCTACCGAGAAGAGAAACCCAGACAAACTCGGTAGCTGTGTTGCCGTCTGATGTGGCCTGAGGGGCCCTATTTGCCTAACCCTCCGGGCGGGAATGACCCGGAGGTGAGTTCGCTCCCTGCGGGGATAGCAGGGAGGTGTGTGCCTAATGGTGTGCCCTAAGCTTGTAATCCGGTCGCCAATCTCAATGTGCGTACCGGGCCCTATTGGGTCTAGTGCGAAGGGGTAGATACACCCAACCGACACTAGGTGTGTATGCTGTGAAGAGAACTCAGTAACTAGGTTTGACTAGGAGATCCCCCAAGGCCAAAACCTAGCACTCGACTCCAATTGACTGCTTCACCCTGAAGGGGATCAGCGGGTGCGTCGGGTCAGCACCCCCTTGGTATTGTTGACACCGTGAGGTTTCCAACCAAGGACCACGAAACTGTGGTTTTACCCTGAAGGGGCCAAACCAAATTGTTTTGACAATCTCTGTTAGAGAAGCACGATATCCTTCACCGCCTCGAAAAAGGCGGATCCGGACCAGGCGTCGTAGTCGGCGACTACGAGTGACGTCACGGCGGGCGTGACGAACGGAGCGATGACTCAGGCACGGAACGATCGAGAGCGCGGAGCGGCACGACTGTCGCGGGCGAGCGTCGGAGCAGGAATCGATGATTTTTTTTGTCGGAAGGCGGTGTCAAAAACGAAAATATATACAAAACTAAAGACACCGCCTTCCGAAATTAAAGTTATTTTTACCTTTGTAGTGTTTTTGTATGGAAGTCGGTTCTATTTTTTGCTAAAAAGTTTTTTTTCACGCTTTTTAGTGGGTTGGTTTGTAATTTATCTAGTTACAAAAGCCAAAATGTCAACTACTTAAATATCACCTTTTACAAAATATTGCTATTCCCGGTGCAGAGCCGTTAATTTTTGAGGAGTTCTCCTGGTACATCACCATCAGCTCTACTTCACCATATGCATTGTGACGAGCATAAAGTGCTTAACATCCATATTCAAGTAATCTAATCGCAATCAACGAAATACTTACTATTGCGTAGTTTCGGTGGCCATCTGGGGTCTTCATCATCAGTTCCACTTCCTCAAATGGTGCTTTTCGAGAGCAACTGCACAAGGTACTATAAGAAATACTCAAAACGCTATAGGTGTGCCTATAATATTCGAAGAGTTCCCTCGATTTCTCCATGATCCCATCATCAGATCCAAACGTGACGACAATGGGACCAACTAGAAAGTATACCCTTTCAAACAAAAAAAGAAATTTCCAAATCGGTCCAGCCATCTCCGAGTTATGAGGTAACATACATAAAAAAAAAAAAAAAAAAAAGTTCAAGACGACTTGTAAACCTCCTTTTTTGAAGTCGGTTAAAAAGGCTGTCAACGATGTATATAAAGACATTCTATAGTATATTTAATATTAACATTGCACCCGTGCGAAGCCGGGGCGGGTCGCTAGTTTATTATAATTAAGAGTTTGTAAGAGGATTATATAAAAAATATTTAAACACTAGATGCCGGGAATTAAAAGTTAGAAAAGATAAACGCACTGTGCTTCGTATCACATTCCAACCTTATCATTTCATGATTTACGTTCTTACATTTATTGTAGACGTTTACGTGTCATTTTTTTTTAATAAACAGAACTTGTAATTTATTACAAACTAGTACTCTCGCGGGGCTTCGCTCCCGTGGATTCTATCACGGTAAAAACATAACTCTCCTTTTTTGCAGTCGGGTAAAAAGTAGCCTATAACCTTCCTCAAGCTTCAAGCTACTTCCATACCAAATTTCATCCAAATCCACCCAGTACTTTCGAAGATTAGCGCGTTCAAGCAAACAAACAAACAAACTAACAAACTTTTCCGCCTTATAATATTAGTATAGATTATACATACAAAAGTTAATATTAAAACTGCATTCACATTTTTACACAAAAATGTACAATACTGTAATATTATTACGATTATTTGTGTTAACGTAGAATGGGACGTTATACTGTCAATAGGAGTTGGCTGTCAGTGTCAAAACCAATTATTGTTATTCCATTGTTTGTTTTCAACAGCTAACGTGGGGTATCTATCAATTATTTTCTACACGATTTTGTGGATTCTTGACGACTTGGCTTTACCTTTGGACTGACTATTTCTACATACCGACTTAGACAACTGGACTTAGTTACTCGTTAAAATGCGTTGTGTGACACGTGTTGTGTCCAATTTTTTATCACTACCGAAATAAATGTTTTTTTTTTTTTATAAATGTTGTTTTATTCTACTAACCTCTTGTTTAAAAATTAAAGTTCTTAATAGTCTTGAAAATCGTGTCTTTACTAAATTGCTTTTTAAGGAGGGAGTTCCAGGAGATAGATATTTATTTATTCCTGGAACCTATACTTCGTTTTCGACTGCTTCGTTGGTCTGGTGATCGTTAACACGACTGTCGAACGTGGGGTCCCCGGACAGTGACAGTTGTCTCACACATGAGAGTTAAACGTATGTGACTGCAAAATGTGGGTGTAACATATACATGCGACTCCGCACGCAGTTGCGACCCTACTTTAGAAAGAATCTCGGTCACAAATAGATAGGAGGATAGGTACGTCGCGCCAATTGAACCTTGAAAACTACCTACATATCCTGCTAGATATTTTCATCCTATATCAATCTAGTCTATGTTTACAGTATTTCATATCTCGTTTTGACCAAGTCACTATAGTTCTTAACTCCCAGTCGAATGTATTTTTTATTATGAGTAGGTAAGTATATTTGGCCAGAGAGATGCAGAACTACGATGGTAGTGTTGGTAAATATACAACATGTAATTTGAAGGGTATATACATACCAAGTGCATGGCTTCTTTGGATGATAACAAACGATATGGCAAGGGTTTTGTAATCCTAAGTCTACGTGTGTAGAACTTATTACAAATTCTAATACACTGATACCAGAGACCGAATTTTTCAAATTAAGAAGTATCAAAAGAATTATCGTGTTATTGGCAAGTGACGTGGAAAGTTATTGACCCTCGTAGTGCTGTGACACGTTTGTTATGATTGGTATTCAAGAAATATATGAAACCAATAATTTGGTATCAATTCTTTGAGTCAGTTATTTTGTGCTGAAACTGTGCATAGAGACTTCATACCAGATGTTGTCTTCAGCCCTTTTGGATAGATATGGGGTTTCCGTTACATGTTGTATATATTCTGATTAAACACCTTTTTGAAACTACATAATACATTAAAAAGATATTATATTATTAAATAAGCAGTATTAGACGCGTTTTAGGTTATAATCTTTTACCTTGCATAACTTTTTTCTCCTAGCTTGTATGACTTACTGCCCATTTGCTTTTTTGCTAGTTTTATATAGTTCTACAACTATTTATAAGTTTCCATACTGTACGGTACTCCTAACAGTGGGTCCCATTGTACAGACGCCAGCACATGAAGCTACCTGAAACTGTCAAATTTTCCCAATCAACCTTGTACCTAATTTCTTTAACAATAAAGCTGAAAATCTATTAAAGAAATTTGACAGATTGTTGTAGCTTGATGTGCTGGCACGTCTGTACATGCAACCTCGCCATTCTTCTTTGGAAATACGCAAAATTTTTTTTTGACATTATTTAAGAAGACGCATTTTTTTTTTCACCAAACTTTTAACATTTACATCTACATCATCATCATCATTTACATCTTTGAGAGTCGTTACGGGTAGGCAGCAATACTGATACTGGTCTTGGTAAGGAGTATCGTGTTACCCAGCTACAGGGTTTTGGGGGTTAAATAGACAGTCGATCTTTGTAAAACACTAATCTTCCATCCAGTTAGACTGGAAGCCGACCCCAGCATAGTTGGGCAAGGGCTAAATTTCTTACGAGTAATCGCAACACCGAATCGATACGCGTTATGCAACCACCCGCGCACCTCTTCGACCCCGCTGTTGCCCTCTGTTGCTCTGCCACTCGTGCGCGGCAGGGCCGCGTCGCACGGTGGGCTGAAAAACGGCTTTCATAGACTTAGGCATTTTATTTTGCAAGTGCCAGTTTTTGTGCCGGATATCACTTCTATTTGTTATAACAATATACAAAAATGACACCAGAATTGATTCTGCACAAAAACGAAGGAATTATAATTTTTTTACGAAAATTTTGTATGGAGCTAGTATGAAAAATCGAAATATCTCTGAAACGGCAGCGATAACCGTAATATCCTTATAGGAGGTTTTAGTACTAATTATTTATGATTTTTTGACATACGTTACATAATGGTTGTAGATGCCTTTTTTTTTTTTAAATCGTCAAAATATTTTTATTTTTTTTTACATATTAAACGTTCCTTTTAGTGTTTAAGTTGAAGAATTCAGAGCTTTAACAACTCTTAACATAAAATAGCATCACCCCTATAGACCTGAAGGACTAGACAGAGGTGTGTAGTATCTTGTTGATCTTGTAAGATTTCCAACAATACCAAATAGTTGAATATCAGTGTCAAAGTGCCCATGCTGTCGCTTCTTTTAGAAAGATAGGGGAATGAAATTGTTAATTGATCATACCCTAAAAGTATGATTACAACATAACCGGACACATAATAATATCGACACAAAAGGAATTTTAAAACCTTGCATACGTTCAAAATACAAAATAACATATTGTGTAGTCATCTAATGAGTCTGATGACAAGTAATTAAGTAATTAGAATGATGGTTGTAGTCTTCTGATTCTAATGAGCCTATTAAGTGATTAAATGATTTGAAATATCTCGCAACAATACCAACTAAGAACTGCATTCACCTTTTTATAATTAGTGAGCTAATGTGATTTGCTAATGTTGATTAGTTCTACTATGAGTTCTACGAAATGTTTTTGACGATTATAAATTTTTATTATCATATCTTTTATAACTTTAATGAGGCTAGTTAACTAATTATTGACTTTATACAATAAAAGGGCTATAATTTTGTTCCATAATTTAGATTGTTCACAACCGTGTAACTGCTAACACTAAAACTATTTGCTTTGCGACTACAAAATCTTAGAATGGAAAGTTTAATCACCAACTTAGATTTGTTTGTTCTTCTAAAAAGTGAGTGTCCATCATTTAATCATGAAGTATTGTTTAGTGCAATTGTGTCCCGCATAGGCGATTGCCTTTCTGCCGAAGATCAAGTAACTCTCAAAGAATTTTGCCGGAGATTCACGCGAGCTGCTTTAAACAGGTGGCAGAAATCTAAACGATTCTTTGATAAGTTTAGAAATACGTACGGAGAGTGGTTGCAAGCAAATATTGATTGGCCGAGTTGCGTGCAAACTTTAATAAATCAAGAACCAACTGTTGATGAGATACCAAGAGCACGCTCAGTCTCTCCAGAACCTTCGACATCATCGACTGTTGGAACAATGACAAAAAGGTCCCGAAAACCATTCAAAGATCTGGGAAGCAAACAGAAAAAGAGAAGATCTAGTGAGCACATACGCGAGGATTCCTGTGAATTGGCATATGCAGCTGCAGCACGTTTAAAAGAAGAAGGTTATGAAGATATCGCATCTGTAATCAATTATATGATCAAAAATCCAGAAGCTGCCGTTAAAATCAAGGAAAGCATTAAGAAAACAGTAATATTTACACCAGAGAAAGCACTTGGATTGCTTCTTTCACTTAAGCTTTCAAAGTGGCAATATATTACGTTGCGAGAGACTGCCATTCGGGAAGGTGCTAAGGATATTTACCCATCCTACTATAAACTGCAACAAACTAAGCTTGCATGCTACCCTCCTAATCAATCAGTATCAGTTACGGATTCATCAGCTAGAATTATACTTCAAGCTTTACTTGACATCACGGTGAAGCGGATTCTTCAAAGTCTTTCTGATAATGTGGAAAATAAGCAGTTAAAGCTGATATCGAAGTGGGGATTTGATGGTGCTTCCAATCAAAGCCGATACAAGCAGAAAATGGACGGCGAGCATGATGATTCAAGCATTTTCATGACCTCCTTGGTGCCACTGAAACTGACAGATGGAGATAATACTATATGGACAAACCCGAAACCATGCTCAACTTTTTATTGTCGTCCGGTTCAGTTCACTTTTGTAAAAGAAAGCCATGCAGTTGTCATTGATAACAAAAGAAAAATGGATGAGGAAATTGAGGCCCTTAACCCCACAGAGTGCATTAATAGTAACAGGGTGACTCATAAACTAATGATGACAATGATCGACGCAAAAGTCTGCACGTACCTTTCTGAAGCTAGATCAAATGCATCATGCTACCTGTGCTTAGCAAAACCAACAGAAATGAACCACTTAGATGCTGTAACATCAAAAACTGTGTGTTCTGACATATATGAATTTGGCCTATCATCCCTACATGCCCGTATAAATTGCATGGAATGTCTGTTACACATTGCGTACAGACTTGACTTCAAACAGTGGGCAGCAAGAAGTAATGAGCATAAAGATATGTTACAAAACAGAAAAAAAAAACATTCAAAATAAATTTAAAGAGGAGCTCAATCTGTTAATTGATATAGTAAAACAAGGCTCGGGAACTACCAATGACGGGAATACCGCAAGGAAGTTTTTCGAGTTTCCCAATAAAACTGCAGCTATTACTGGGTTGGATCAAAACCTGATAAAAAGATTTGCTGTTATTTTGCAAGCAATAACATCTGGTGAGAAGATCGATGTCATCAAATTTAAAGATTTTGCTCGCAAAACAGCAGAAAAGTACGTGGAATTATACGACTGGTACTACATGTCATCAACCGTACATAAACTATTAATACACGGAGCTGACATAATCGAAAAAAATGATATTGTCCCGATTGGGACTCTCTCGGAAGAAGCCTCAGAGTCTCGAAACAAAGATTTTAGGAGGTTCCGGGAACATCATTCGCGGAAAAGAAGCAGGCAAGATTCTAATCAAGATATCCTAAATATGCTTGTTGTTTCTTCGGATCCTTTTCTAAGTGCACAAAGGCCGAAGTTAGATGCCAAAAGGAAGACAACCTTTTTTGCTGAAACTCTCGACCTAATACAGTTTCCGGAAACTGAGTTCGAGTTTGTAGGTATATCCGATCTGGATTCTGACTCGGAATTGGAGTCCGACAACGAAAGTTGTAAAGAAAATTTGTAAAATTTAATTATTTTTCTTTATGTTCTTTTGTTATTTATGTTAGTTTATTGTACCAATATGTTTAGTTAATAATTTCATAAATTATAGTTTCAAATATGTATTTTGTATAATTGAATTTATTAGATATTATTTTTGTTACTTCTGTTTTATTTAAATTACCTATCAATAAAAAGTTTATATACAGTCTTTTTTTTTTCACATATTCTTAATATTTGGGGAAAAAGCATGCTTCCTAACGATGTTCTTAACTTTGACACAGTTCATGGATCGTTTTGAACAGTTTCATATGTTAAAATAAATAATGTTAGTACTATAATCCCCTATAAGGATATTATTATTATTATGTGTCCGGTTATGTTGTAATCATACTTTTAGGGTATGATCAATTAACAATTTCATTCCCCTATCTTTCAAAAAGAAGCGACAGCATGGGCACTTTGACACTGATATTCAACTATTTGGTATTGTTGGAAATCTTACAAGATCAACAAGACACTACACACCTCTGTCTAGTCCTTCAGGTCTATAGGGGTGATGCTATTTTATGATAAGAGTTGTTAAAGCTCTGAATTCTTCAACTTAAACACTAAAAGGAACGTTTAAATATGTAAAAATAAATAAAAATATTTTGACGATTTTTAAAAAAAAACGCATCTACAACCATTATGTAACGTATGTCAAAAAATCATAAATAATTAGTACTATAACCCCCTATAAGGATATTACGGTTATCGCTGCCGTTTTAGAGATATTTCGATTTTTCATACTAGCTCCATACAAAATTTTCGTAAAAAAATTATAATTCCTTCGTTTCTGTGCAGAATCAATTCTGGTGTCATTTTTGTATATTGTTATAACTAATAGAAGTGATATCCGGCAAAAAAACTCGCACTTGCAAAATAAAATGCCTAAGTCTATGAAAGCCGATTTTCAGCCCACCGTGCGTCGCTAGTTTGTTATAATTGGATGGATACAGCTTTTCATTACAATTTTATCAATACCTAGTAGTCTAGCTAAATGTCAATAGCTATCCATTAAAACTACTGTCTATCAAATAAATGGTATTAAAAGTTGATCATCGTTAATGAGCTGTAGCTATAATTGGTTTCGTGCGACGTAAAATCTTGATAAGGTAGAAAACTGAACGTTCTTGGGATATAAATAAAATTCGTGGAAAGGACATTCTTTATCATTTACGTAACGCATTCGTGAGAAGTTTGTCCTTACTTGAAATTATTTGAAAGTTCGATATAAATACGTAGGTATCTACTTATTTATTACATACTTTATTGTATACCTTACAAAACTACTACTTACCTTATCAGTAAATTTACCATAAGTACTGTTTCCTCTCGTTAAGATCTCCTTTATTAGTTATATTAATAATTAAATATTCTAATTCCTAAAACTTCCTTCAAATATCAGTAAATAACAAGGTCATCATCTGTCTAGTCTTTTCCCATCTATTTTGAGATTGGCTTGTAGACTAACCGGAACGTCTATTTAGCTGTACTAGAATCTATCAGAAGTGTAAACCAAATGGGCAAACACTATATGTTTATCTACCTATCTGGCTAGCTATCTAATTTGCACTTTTCAGTAACTGGGTGGCTAACTATCTTGTTTGCACTTCTCAGTAACTGGGCACAGGTACAGATTTTGATTTCTAACTACTCGCGACTGTCAAAGGTGTACAAATGTCAGACAAGACCAATGGATTAATAACGTGCTTTCCAAATCACAGAGGAATCTTGATGATTATATTGAGATTTTTTCCTTCATTCACAGTTTGGCCTAGACGGGCGTTGTTGAATCTTATACATTTTGTTCAATGAAAAGATATACCTAATTGTCAATGAGGTTGATTTGAGTGGGCCTATGCTTTAGAAAAGGAACCAGTCATATTTTTTCCGAGTCGGTGCCCAAAAAATTTTGGGTCAATATGTAGCTGCTCTTACGTTGGCCTTGTTAAGATCCTGCAAGGTGCTGGTGGTCATGCACTATGGGCAAGACAATAGGTGGGCCGTGTCCTGTGAAGGGGCTCCACAAGGTCATTACGTCTGCGATACGTCAAGGAAACAGTGGCAAACCTGGGCCCGCATTAAGGGATGTCTACATTGGTTACTGCAGTTCGTGTCCGGGTGGTAGGTATTCTTCCGTTTGATGTAGTGTGGAGGTATTGGGTGTGGGAGCTAGTGATAAGTTAACTCGATTAGAAAAACACACGTTTCAAGGTAATTTCAACAGCCAAAACTATAATTATGTTCACTAAGATCCAATCAATTATCATCAAACAACACACTTCAAGAAACAATAGAATCTCGCCACACAAAATTAAAATATAAGGAAAACAAACATGGCGTCAGAGCACTACACAGGTACTACGACGCGTGACCATTACATTTACATAAGCACTTGGTCCTGCAGAGGTGACCGCATCAGCTTGTATTCGAGAATTCAATTTGCCACAGAATGCAACACAAGAATGCTACAAAATATTCGTACCACTTTTATATTGCACCGCTATTCACTCTTTTAAAGAAGTTGCGGCTAAATTTATGTGCATTTTTCACGAGAAGAGTGCAAATTACCATCTATTGGTAAGAAAATGTCCTTGGGAATTCTCTGGTATACGTATGATGGTTGGTGATTTTAGTAAAAACAGCCTTTTATTTCTTGTAAATTAGTGATAACAATACATAAGTTTATTTTTTT
The DNA here is from genome assembly GCA_943138885.2 of Tholera decimalis. NCBI lineage: Eukaryota > Metazoa > Arthropoda > Insecta > Lepidoptera > Noctuidae > Tholera > Tholera decimalis. The sequence goes on from OW964555.2 coordinate 32,007,031, forward strand.
ACGCGACTGCCCAAGAAAAGAGTTTTCTTTTTTATGTTTGTGAGTTTCTCTATTCTACTATAACTTTTAAACGCCTTAACTGATTCCGATCTGTGTGGTATCATTAGAATTTCTGCGTTGTCCCGATTTGTTAACATTTTGAATAAATATTATTGGGTAGCCGTGGTTTATGAATAAAAATCAGCATGTTCTCTTTCATACTGAAAATTCCGCAATTACGTTTATTATCATCATCTACCACTTAATTACATTACAAAAATATATAACAGTACCTAGTGTTCATAATTCATTCGTTCAGTGGTAATTCAATTAATTCTTTTACAATAAGAAAGGATAACCGTAAGAGTTGACCTTGAGTTGATGTTAGGCCTTGACTACGCACAAACAGTCTCTTTTACAAAGGAAAAACAATAAAGGGACTTTTGTAGTCCTCCTCATGTAAAGGCCTCCTCCAGAACTTGCTGTGTGAGTCTATCCTGAGGTACTTTTATCCAGGCTTGAAAGACTGAGTGTGTGATATCATCATACACCCTTTTTTTACTAGCTGTGCCGTGTCTTCGTATATTATTACATTCGCGGTTTTCAACACCTCCTCTATCGTCCAGTGAAAGTTCTGTTAGAATAAGTTCAGACATACCAGAGATTAGCCCAGACAGACAAACACCAATTTGAAATAGTTTGTGTTTTAGTATTATGTAAATAACTACAAGGACTTTTGTTTGAAATCACAGACAGCCACTCTTATTTTATTTATATGTATAAATAGCTGTTTCGATGTATTATAGATACATGTATGTTATGTAGCGAAGCTCTTCGTGCAATATGTGTTGTTACAGATTTCTTAGTAAATAAATATGACTAACCTAACTTTTCTTAATATAGGAGATAGATGTTAAATAATAACAGCTACACTGGTCAATCATCAAAATTGAGCAAAGCTTGCTGGTTTGCTAATAGAAAAACGTTCTCAGATTACAGCCCCATAACAGTTACAAATGTTGCTGCCTATTAACCTGGACCACACTTGCAACAGGAAGATCGTGGTTAAATAATAACAACACCGCGGGTTGGACTTCACAGGGCTAAGCAATGGATGCCAAGGTCGACTCTGCCCTCAATGTCATAATTACAGTAAGTCAAAAAAATGAAATGTTGGGAAATCGCACTTTTGTTTTGAAATGTTTAAATTGGTGTATCTTGATAATTGTAGCAGATAGCTTAAATATTTAAACGGATAACAAAAGATACATGTTTGTAGATTAGTCCTCAATATAATTTATTTGTTAAATATTGATGGTTTTTTTTAATCTAATGAATTATATCTATAATTACCACTTCTATCAGCCCAACTAACACTTTCTTAAGCGTATTTACAGTAAGTCGGTAAGATACTGTAATTACATTGTTACAGTAAGTATATCTGCTCACTCACTTACTTGATATACATTAAGTGGCTTACGGATTGGTTTAATTTTTTGTAAATTACACAAGTTAAAAATAGAGTAACTATACTTACTGTGAAAATGAGTAGCTAAAACGCCATATTTAAATAATGTCAGTCTACCGGAACATTAGTTACTGTAAATATGATAGTAAAAAAAATACATAATTTTAATACAGTAAGTCGACTTACTCTTATTATAATGAATGATTGAGTCTTCTCAACATTTACTGTGATTGTGCTTATCGTAACTTTGTTAATAATTTAGATATGAAAATAAAGAAAAAAAATCCTTATAGGGCTTGATTTAAGGATCACAGTAACGTAAAAAAGTCATAACACCAGTAACACGACTTACTGTAATTATGACATCGGGGGCAGAACTTATGACTGGGTGACCATCTAAACTTAATGAGATTCCTGCATGCCTCGGAAAGGGTGTTAAATCGTTGCTTCCGGTTGTCATTTGTACATCTTTGAGAATTAATCAGACACCAGTTTTGCCATAGGGTTACTACCCATCTAGTGGGTTGTGGAGGTCAGCAAGGCAGTCGCCTACCTGACCTTTTTTGTTGATCTTGTTTTTTGTAAAATATTTAAAACAGCTTCCAGGTTATACAACGTGTAATGGAAAGGGTATATACATACCAATGGCACGGCTTCTTTGGATGATATCAAACGATACTGGAAGGGTTTCAACTCAAAATAAAATACTCTAAAAATTGATGCGTAAGTTTCTTAAATTGAAATCATAACAATCGTGTCACCGCACTACGCAGGTTAATAACTTTCCACGTTACTTGCAAATATCACAATAAATCTCTTCCGTAATTCTGTGCGCCTAGTACTGTATCTGGTATCAATGTATTAAAAATTCTCATTACTTCCGAACATGTAGAGATAGGATTAAAAAACCCTTCCAATATCGTTTGATATCACCGAAAGAAGCCGTGCCCTTGGTATGTATATACCCTTTCCGTTACACGTTGTATAATATTCAAAACGATTTAAATGAGTAAAACTTGTAACAAAAATGAAGATATAGTGGAATAGACGAGTGGTTTATAAGATTACGCGGATTGTAGCTGGCATGTAGATTGAGTTCTGTGGAAATCTAGTTTCTGTTAGTTCACTTAATTGAGGGACTAATTCAACAGATTTATGTGTATCAAGTAAGATTCACCTACTTTATTGCGACTGGGATCGGCTTTTAGACGTTACTTAGAGTAGGACGTTTATAGACGAGCTAAGCAAGAATAACTGTTCACGATAATGCACTAGGTAGTTTAGTTAGTTGGTTTTTTAGATTTTCACGCACGGACACAATTTATTATAATATGTTTGTAACATATTGCTATACGTTGAAACCTGTAATTGGTTGTCAAATTATCACATCGTTCTTATTCTTTTGGGTTTGGCTGTTGCTCTCACATATACATAAATATTCAGGTAAACTTTGGCAGTTGTTTCCCGTAGTACTTCTCTTTATTTTTGTTAGATGGCGCAAACGTAGCAAAGTAAAGCAATCCATGGCGATCTTTCATCTTACTTGGCGAGCACAAAACATCTGCTATTAAATTCGTGCAATCACGTTGTATGAAGAAAAGAAAATGGTGATATTTCATGAATTTTCTTAGACAACGTTGAACTCATTTGTTTATAAAAATGTTCTTATAAAATACTTCTTATACCTATAAAAGTATTTAGTACGAAAATATTTTTTAATTAAATAAGTGAATAATATTTTTTGTAGTTTGTAGTAGTATTACTAGTAAACTAGAACACTTACATAATTCACACTATTGTATAAAATATCAAATTTAACTTATTAAATTCATTCAATTCAATATAATTTACAATATTTAAACAAAAATTCAATGTTATTATTCATTTGCTGTTATTTTTGCATGCTCTCATACTTGTAAACATGGTTTTGCAAAACAGAAAAATGGAAGAAGGTGCTGATTCCTAATATACAGGTTTTAACCTAGTTTGGGATTCAGAGTCTTGACAGTATCTTGTATTTATTTATTTATTACTATACCTTATGTCAATAAAATTTTATTTATTCTATAATTATAAACATTAATAACGTAGTCCGGAGATATGTGTAGAAATGTTTTAGAAATATTAATTTCCAATCATGAAAATACATATTAGGTATACATATTAAAATACATTTATTTTCACAAAAAAAAAAACTTGTTATTTATTCCCAAAAATATGTTTGCGTTCTACGTTCACGTTTATTATATTTTAAATATGAACTGTATTGGTTTAGGAGATTCGAAACTAATTGGCTGTGACCAATAGACTGACGGGCTGACATTTAGACACAAGAGTGATCCTATTACAATTTCAATATTGATACGAGCGGACCTATAAATGTATGGCTAAAAAAGGAAAGTTGTTAGAAAAAGATGATAATTATATCTATATAAATACCTATCAAAGCTAGCTAATATTCGAATATCAGTTTTCTTCAACTTTTAATATCGATTTTTGATGTATCGGAAGCAATAAAAGTTTTCGTTATAATGAAGTTGGGGGACAATCACTGGCCTCATTACCACCATGAAACTTTTTATTTACTTTCCGCCCAAAGTTTTTAAGTACCTACATGTTTATTACGTTTAGATTATTTTTTTTTACATTTATATCGGATTATTATGTTTCAAGGATGTTTCGCTGTAATTATCATCAAAGTTCAAAGATGGATTTTATTTTGAACTAGCTGACCCGCCACGACTTCGTTCACGTGGTATCCTACCCCTACCCAACCGATACCACTACCCCTATCCTACCGATACCATTCTTTACTCTACCCCTACCTTACCTACCAATACCCTACCCATACCCTACCCTACCGTACCGTACCCTACATCTACCCCTACCCCTACCCTACCTCTACCCTACCCTAGCCTATCCCTACCCTTGAGACCTTTCCTACTTATTTTTTCATAGGAACCTTTTCCTGACAAAACCACAACAAAAAAAGATTCAGCCAAATCGGTCCAGCTGTTTTCATGTTTTGCACTTAGCAACACATTTGGCGATTCATTTTTATTATACAACGTGTAATTTAAAGGATACCGAGTGCACGGCTTCTTTGGATGATAACAAACGATATAGCAAAGGTTTTGTAATACTCTGTCTACATGTGTGGAGCTTATTAGAAATTTCAATACATTGATACCAGAGACCGAATTTTTCAAATTAAGAAGAACGAAGAGAATTCTCGAGTTGACAGTATGCTTAAAAATTTAAAATAACTATTTAATTATGTAAATCTATTGATATGAAGCACAAAACAAAATAGTACAAATGAAGAAAAGATTATTAATTATTTATTTTATTCTCCCTTGAGAAAAATGAGACTTTTTATCTGTGAGTCACGTGATTAGAAACACCAATCAGAAAACGAGACGTCATCGTTCAATATTTTGACAGCTGACTGGTTATCTTTAGTTGGTGCGTAAGACAAAATAAGAAAAGAATAACTAACTAACTGCTTGCACTGTCTGGACAGTTCCGCTCAAATTTGCGTAGTTATTTCCTCAAAAGAATACCAAAGACATGAACCTACATGCTTCTCATATACAAATACAAATTGTCTGAACTTTAAAAGAGGCGTTGACGACAAACTCAGAGGGAGTTTGTTTCGGTGTTTCTTCTCAGAGTAGTCAGTTAGGAAATACCGTACTCATCTAGCTAAACAAAACACGCAAAAAAACATGACGTGTAAAAGTGTTATTTACAACCAATTTACACATAAATATTTTATTTCATTTCATAACTAACTCTCTCTCTCTTCTGGTTCATTTGTCTTATCGTCCTGTAATAGTTGTTCGATGAGTTCCTTTTTTTGTCTTTTTAAAAAAGCAGATAGATGTTATGTTCTTTATTGTACACCATAACAGTAAAACAAATATGGACGTAACAACTAAAAAGGGTGATACAATGGGCGGTCTTATCACTAAAAGCGATCTTTTACAGACAACCTTTGGATGGATTTGACACAGAAGTTCTAACCACTTCTTGCGAATATCTCTTTTTAAAGGGACATGAATAAATAGTTTCGTTGGCGTTTTTATAGTAGTATTCCCACAACAAGGTACTGCACAGCTGCATAGAGTAAAATATCATAAAATACCCGAAGTACATTTATGTGCCAAATGCCAGGAAAGTTGTTTTTTGAACGATGACGTCATAGGTAGTCACGTGACCACAATGCCACGATTTAGGCCAAGTTTTTTAATAAATTCAAAAATTACTTATATTTTAATTGAAAGGTTAAGTGATGAATAAAATATTATTTTACGAGTACACGTGAAGCGTTTCGAAGTGTTTCAAACAATTTTTACAAAGTTGTCAACTCGCGGATTATCGTGTTATTGGCTAGTGACGTGTAAAGTGATGACCCTGATAGTGATGTGACACGTTTGTTATTATTGTTATTCAAGAAACATGAAACCGATAATTTGGGGTCAATTCTGTGAGTCACTTATTTTGAGCTGAAACTTTGCATAGAGACTCCATACCAGATGTTGTCTTCAGTCCTTTTGGATAGATATGGGGTTTCCGTTACATGTTGTATAGATTAGGTATTTATCACGCAAAGCAATTTCTGGTCTTACAATATTTTAGTACTTCATTCTACATTTCCAAAATGTTCATTTTGGTTACTCTCAATAGAATCAGTTCCTTGTCCGTCCGTATGTTTATTTGTCAAGATCTTTTTAGTTTCAGTATAAATAAAACATTAACGTTTTGATAAAAGTTGGCTAGAAAACGACGGAGTTTAGGACACTGGTACCCTAAACACAAGTTAGATCTTATATTGGGTGCCAGAGCTCATTAAAAAATTCTTTGCCCTGTTTGTAATTCTGTATAGTGTTAAGTGTTTTTTGTACAATTTAAGCAAATAAAATACTTTTTATCAGGCCCAAAATGACGGCGCGTCTTGATCCGCGCGCGCTTCAAACAGTAATCAACGAGAAGCAGGCACTTGCGGGGTGGGCTGGCGCGATGGCAACTGAAGGGCAAGTTGGGTCTTTTTTATTGATAATAGATTCGCGTTTGACCGCCACATCACCTGATGGTAAGTGATGATGTGGTCGAAGATGGAGCACGCTTACCTAAAAGTAACCTGTTCATTCTTGATTTAAAGACCCCTAGGTTATAGCTATCGGGAAACACAGACTCCGGCAGGGAATACCACTCCTTAGCCGTACGCACAATGAAAGTCTTCCCAAAACATTTTGTGCGTATGTATGTAGTGTGTATTTTTGTCACGTAAGTCTGACACTCCTTTCCACTGCACCAAGAGTGGGAGGAGTCATAAAATGATTTTCCTCCTAAAAACATGGCCCTCGTCTTTTTCTTTGTTTGTTTAACTTTTTAGAGCACAAGCAAACAAAAATCTATCGTTTTTTTAAAAACATTGTTTTTACAGTTATGAAAATAAATTTATCTTTCAATTCTACTTATCCTGTAGAGTAACCAGTGCTGTCATACTTTAGGAACTTCATGCACGATGATAAAACAAGGTATGCCACACAACGCTGATTTTCGGCTTAAATGTGTCTTAAGGCTGCACTTAAGACGTCCTATCCAAGTCGTAGTCTGAATAATATAATGTAAAAGCCTCATTCCCATTAGCAGGATTAACGACTCACAAATGAAACCATCCTATAATTTCCACTAAAACAACTTCCTGTAGTTATTTTTTATACCACAAGAACTTGATAATAATCTTGAGATTGAATAATCTGCTTAAACCACCCCCATCAACGTCAGTCGTGTAACCCGATCCAGATAATAAGCTCTTGGTATAGATAACATGGAAAAACAAAGACAAGCTTAGGGAGAGATTACATTATTATTGTGTAAGTGGTACAGCTGGGATTTTAATTAATTAAAAATGGTTTCTTGGTTAGATTGATGGCTGATTGAGAAAACAGGTTCGATCTGTGTATGTCTATGTGTATCTGTATATCTAAATTAAAAAATGGACAAGCCACGTGGCCAGGCTCAATGGCTGAAACTGGACCACGAGGTACTATAGACAGAAACAGGTATATCTCTAGATGGGTAAAGGAGATAGTTGCGATGGTTAATCAAATCCAGCTCAACACATAAGCAAAAACAAAGCATTAACACTCTTGGATGAATGGAAGGATGGTCGTTTGTTATTCTTTTACACAAAAAATGCTGGACAGATCTGAATGAAATTTGGTATGTATATAACTGAAATCCTGGAACAGTTTAATACGTAATTCATTGTAATAAGAATTGTAAAAGGTATAGGTTTTTCGATTGTTTTATTGTCAACCTTAAATTGATAGTCAGATCTCCACAATTCGTACTCTCAGAATGAAAGGGACTTAACTCAAAAAAATAGTATTTTTTGGATTTGAGCAGAATAAAGCAGCATTGAATAAATTATATTCATATATCTCAAGTGGCAAATGTTATAAGCTTTCTCTTTATAACTCGTAATTCAGATTCCTGTTTCCACGGTAATTCAGAGTAATGTTTCAGGCCAGTTTACATCAAAATCTGAAATTACACGTATTTAGAGTTAGGTCACTTTCATTCTAAGAGTGCAAATTATCCTTCTTTAACATAGGAAACATTTATTCGTTGAGAAATCACTATAAAAATGACGCACTTGTGCATTATTTTATGTGGCTAGAATGTAAAGCCTCATGAACCACTAAGCAGCAGGTTTTGGTCGCTAGTATCGGGTGAGACCTGTCTTTTTCAGCAGTAGCGGAAACTATCCTGCTCGGAGAACGAGGCGACATGAGGGCAATCGCAGAGGCGCCTCTCACGCTGAAACCCATCTATGTTATAAATTAAGGCAAGCGGGGATTTGAGGTCAAGGGCCCTCAGAGTGGGGACTCTGATCGCCCACTAAGTGACCTCCGAGAAGCATTGATGGGGCCTGACAGGGCCATTGCCTGCAAGAGGTTGTGGGAATGATTTAACGAGACACCGTGGCCCCAGAACGTATAAAAAGGGCAGTTGAAGGAACAGGTTGGGATTTTAGTCAGTAGAAGTCTGACACTCCCTTCCCCTCTTTCTAGAGCGGGAGGAGTCATTAGACAATTTTCCCACCGAAAAAAAAAAAGAAAAACGTCATCGTTATCTACTCTCATCCTGCCATCAAATTACACAGTGAGATAGATCAACATTCTGTAAGGATCCTTATAGGAAGTGCTATATTATCTTACCTTAAGTCAAGGTCAAACACAAAAAGAGAATCCTTTTAAGACTCTTTGTCTTATACTGTTTGGCAGATTGTGGATATTAAGTTACATTCATGTACTAATAAAGTAATATACTACGTGTATATACGCTAATAATAGCCAAAACAAGATTATTATGTAGTTGGGGGGGATGATATAATGCCACTATCCAAATAAAACTAATCATCAAAAAACTACTCCAAAAGCTATCAAACATTTACTAAAATTGTCTATAGAGAATTTAAATTTGGAATCTTCTCATCTGTATTTAAATAGTTATTGCAAATTGTTGGATTTTTATAAATAAACATGAAAATAATCAAAAGCTGTTCACAGATTTGAGTGAGCCTTTGAAACAAATAAACAAATGAAAATGTTATTTTAATTTTCATTAAATCGTGGTAAAACTATTTTAATGAGGCATTTGGTTTCATCTCATACTTTATAGTTAAGCTGCCTGTTTCCTAGCCTAATAGTGTTAAAGTAAAATAAATTTAATCTAGGTTAGTTAGTGGTGAAATCAGTTAGCAGTGAAGTGCTTCGTCCAGTGCAGGAGCTGTAGTGAGGCCTTTAATTTAAAATCGAACGGAACTTGTTGAATGTACAGTTTGAAATGTAGGTCGGTACTCTAGGTCTACTTTTAGGGGGGGAATAATAAAATGGGTGTTACGCGTCGTTCGTGTCAAACTTTCGCACTGCTCACTTTTTTAAACCATAAACTATATTTGCTTTGTCTTAAGGTTTAAAACTTTACTATTGAAAGAAAACTACAGTATAACCATTGTGAAATTGTATATTTTAGCTTCAGTTAGACTCATTTGTACAGATTTATTTAGCTTAATACTACTCGACCGCCAGAAGAGATATATTGACTATCTTAATCTCACATTTTCTTGTTTGACACCTCCGTCCCGTGTTCACCCAAAAAAGTAGTGGAGAGCGCGCGAATTCTAAGTCTATAGATGGACGTTCACAGATTATAAAATGTGACCACAAATATGTATCCATAAACATTTTGTTAACATTTTAAATAAATGTTAGAGTATTATTTTGAAATCATATTTTAACAAATTATCAAGATTTAATAGTACCAAATTTTGGATAATAAGAGTCAAGTTGCAAACTCTAAATTAATTTTTTTACCTTCATTCACGTTTATATATTGAATTTATTTAATAATTGCTTACACTATGATATTATAAAAGTAGATTTCTCCGTATACTTTTCACGTTTACAGCTTACAGCACCTTGTACAAGAAGTAAGAATTCTCAAGTGTCGTATGGAGCAGTCCATGTTGAATCAATAATGTTTGCAGAAAATTTATGATAAATGATAAATAATCTTTATTTTGCAAATTGGTTATTTACACGTAATTTTTTTTTCGTAAATGTTAACTAGATGAGGCTGATGTTGATCGGTATGGTGTTACTATGTCGCTGCAGTGCGCCAAGGATATTTGCTGCGATGGGTGTTCATTGTTTTCATACAATTAGTGGTCGTCAGTGGTTGAAATTCGGCCATAATTAAAATTGTTTCAAACGTACATACAAATATGAGCATTCTGCACTCCTTCTCCATGTAAAATTTAACAATTGAAAACTTCATACTCTTCCGAGCGCGTAATTTTCTTAAGAAAATGATTTAAAAATAAAGATTTCGAAAAAAGCAGCTTTAGATGACGTAAACGTAAACATTTTGGGAATACTTTCATCGTGCGTACAGCTATGGAGTGGAATTCCCTGCCGGAGTCTGTGTTTCCTGATAGCTGTAACCTGGGACTCTTTAAATCAAGAGTGAATAGGTTACTTCTAGGCAAGCGTGCTTCATCTTCAACCACATCCTCGCTTAACACCAGGTGAGATGGTGATCAAACGTAAGCCTATCAATTATAAATAAAAGGAAGTTAAACCAATTTTTTTTCCTCAGGCAAGCAGTAAGTAGACGACGACTTCATGAACACTGCATCCACATCATCCTAGACGTACTGCACAGTCTAAAAGTGTTTACATAGTTGCTTTGAGAATGACTCCCGTAACGACTACCAAACCTCTTTTTTCGAATAGAAAAATACCACCTATTTTTAAATTGATTTGAGTTTCAGCCATGTATTGAGTATTACTCTCATCTGTGGGATGGATCTGCCAAATTGCCACCCACCTATTAGCTTCTCTAGCTACTTGTGGGTAGTTAGGGAAAATATATTCTAACTGCGACAAGCAATTTATGTATGAGTACCTACCTATTGTCTGTATAACAATATCAATGCTATTAATTAATGATTAAACGAACTTACCTGTACGTGAAGTTCTATCATAATTATACAAAGTGGATCGTCCGAAGAGATCAGTAACCTGAAAACGTTGAAATATATGTAGTAACACGCTAGTGACACCACTCTTACACTGTATGTTTAGAGTCCTGAGCTCTTTTTTTTTTCATTTGCTGGCTACCCCAGCGTCTCGGTCTTTCATTAAGTTTAGAGTTTGAAGCCACCATGTTCAGCTTTGACATTTCTGCAGCGAACTGGGAGACACTTTGGGTTGGGTGGGTGTTACTAATCTCTTCGGACGATGCACTTTGTATAATTATGATAGAACTTCACGTACAGGTAAGTTCGTTTAATCATTAATTATACTCGTGCATCGTCCTCGAGATTAGTACCCTGAAAACGTTGAAATATATGTAGACCTTGAGAGATAGCCGAGGAAATGTCAACTACCAAAAAATACCTGTGTATTATTCAATTGGTTTATTTCTAAAACTACTTGATTAGTAAGTATTACATTGATTTTTATTTTATTTTTTTAAATTATAATTCAATTTTGTTCTCCTTAAAAATCTAATTTTATATCTAAGGGTAATTAACTAATTATAAATCAGTTAGCACTGTCGTGGCAGTTACGTTTCGTTAGAGTTAATCATTGCTCTGTTATAGAATTTTCCAAAAACGTTAGAGCTTCCGCTCTAGGATTGTCGCGGATAAGATCGATGAGAAGTCGCATTGGTTAGGTTTAGACGTAGAAGCGTGACTTGTGTAGTGTGCACTCAGAGGTGTCAATCCCGCTATCTTTAAGGACGGCTATAATCCACCGACGGACGTAAGGATTGTGTTTTTACCGTTCATGCGGTTTCTTAAAACCATTGAACGGCTTTATGTGTTTCCCACAAAAAGACCTGGCTTGGTTTTTAACCGACTTCTAAAAAGGAGGAGGTTCTCAAGTCGGATGTTCGTTTGTTTTTTTTTTATGTTTGTTCGGGCATAGCTCCGCCGCTTGCCAACCGAATTGAAAAATTATTTTTTTGTTGAAAAGGGTATACTTTCCAAATGGACCCATGAAAATTTTATCAAAATCTGACAAGCCGTTTCTGAAAAATTAACAAATGTCTAAAAAAAATATTTACGTTGATGATCTTTTCGTTTACTCTGCATTGCGTTTTTTGTTCGCGCATAACTCCGTCATTTACGAACTGATTTGGAAAATTGACTGACCCACTAAAAAGCGCGAAAATAAAAACTTTTTTACAAAAAATAAAACCGACTTCCATATCAAAACACTACAAAGCCAAAAATAATTTTAATTTCGGAAGGCGGTGTGGAAAAAAAGGAAATACAAAACCAATAACACCGACTACCGAAATTAAAATTATTTTTGGGTTTGTAGTGTTTTGATATGGAAGTCGGTTTTATTTTTTGTAAAAAAGTTTTTATGTACTAATATTAAAAAGTAAGGTTTTGGGCACATTTCCATTTTCATCTCAAAGAATGGTTGGCTCAAGGTTGGTTGTTTTGAGCCCTGTCTGGAAGTTTTAAAATCGTCACTGGTCAGGTATGTTTATTATTTATTTATTTAAAAATTATTTATTTATTTTATAATAATTTTTGTATACGTTATCATCATTTTAAGTTAATTTTTAACGGCAAATTTTCCTTTGGAATGTCTAGTACAAGCAAAGTATACCACGTGGTATACCATATTTAGGCCGTGGTTGAGCCGATAAGCTCCCCTGAAAAAACCTTGTAATGAGATCATCTTTTGATGAGTGGTCCGAATATAAGTGCCAGGGCGAACCAACATGAGTTCAAGGTGCCGTACTGGTTTCTCTGATTGAATAAACCTGTGAGAAAATATAAAATATTTGGGATTGACGCTTCATATAACTCAAAATTATATTGTTCTGAGCACAAAATTTAATTTTTCAAGTGCTAGGTACGTCATATTGCTGGTAAGGATTTTCCGACAACGAGCCTATCATGGTGTCCGTTGTGGATGATCGATACCCTGCGTCACCGCAGCACACAATGATCCGGCAACCAGTTTAAGGTTGTCTTGTAAAATAATAATGTTGTTAGGTTAAAGTTGGAATATGAGCAACCAGGGTTGTATGGGCTATTTAGGAACCACCATGATTGCCTTGCCTTCTTAGTAATAATTTTTCTCAAGGTTTTTAACATTATTATGAAAGGACCAAGGGGCCTAAAAATTAATTGTTGTCCATTTGATTATGAATGCATTAACTGCCAAAGTGTTTGGATTGTATTTACTCTACTTGTGAAGAGGTCCGCCGGCCGAATTTTTAAACTATTCTTTGGAAAGCAGTGTCTGACAGTATCCAATCTATATCTGGGTGTACTCGACGAGAGTCTGCATCCGCAATTTTGTTATCTGTAATATATGAAATATATAAAAAAATCGATGTAGGTATTGGATGCTCCCCTTGCGGTTTATGTAAGCAATGGCTATGGAGTTATCTATGTGAAGAAGAATTCACAGTTTCTGAGGTTTTAGGCAAATACTTTAAGACCAAAATAAGCTACCAGCAGCTCGAGCTGATTTATATGGAGTTTTCTCTCATCTCGCGACCATCTTCCGCTGGCTCGTTCACCCCCACATGTGGCTACTCCCCCCCATAGTGGAGGCGTCAGTCTATATTTCTTAGCAGTATGCGTCTCATCATTTAAAAGAATCTTGCATAAAGTTAGGTCTATTCATGTATTTACTCTTTCTTAAGTGTAAAGTATCTCATATTCATCCATGCAAGTAGTCCTAAGAATTTCGCAAATTTTTCACTTTATGCAATACATCTTATTAGTTCAGACTTTATGTTTGACCTTTATTCGTTAGGTAATTTCATTAGTTTTTTTTTCTTTTTTTTAAATTGTAGTTTATATCCATTAAACCTATGACAATATAGACTGATCTTCATTGATTAGAGATCGTGGAGCATAAAAAGTAGATAATTGCCAGTTTAGTTTTCAGTGTTTAGAAGCCATTGAGCATAAAAAGAAAAGCATTGCTAGTTTATACACGTTAACTTATGACAACATAGTTTGGTCTTCAGTGATTACCGACCATTGTATTTTACCGTATTTATTGGCGATGGTTGCAGTTCGATGGACGTCACGATGCTTTCGCGGCGACTTGATGCGACTGTCTCACGCTGAGGGACCCGGCCCCGGCGGGGGAAATGTTTCGCAACCTCGTTGTACTCCTGCGCACTGGGGCCCTTTTTCTTCAGCTTAAATTGTTCTTAACTTGTTATTAAATTGAGGAAAAGTTTAGGGTTCTGATTTTGCTAGGTTTTCACTATTTGTACATTTTTGTGTCTTTCAGATGTTTGTTTATGGAGAATATGGTGAAGTTTCGCTTAGTGACTGACTCTGCATGTTGTGTGTCACACAAGATCCAGTACACATCCATGAGTTGTTTGAGGCCCTCTTTATTTTTCTTTTTGTTCTCATGTTCTTGGGTGAGGACTCGCTAGCCCAGAAATTGCCATTGTGCTTTGGCACTCTTTGATGCCCTTGTCTCGCTTTAATAGGGTTTCTGTTACAGCTGCTTTTATTTCCACATTTAGTAGGGGTGCTCCAATCAAGATACTGTTAGCTGGGATGAGGTACCATTCTGTAAGCTATTCGCGGGTTTCCTTGCTATGTCCCAGAGTGTCTATGTGTTGCAGTCTTGTTGCTAAAACTTTGTGTATGTCAATCCCATAGTTAACAACCGCAGAGGGATCAGTTCCCAGAATATCCAGCACTTCTGGATTCCTGTGCTCAAGAGCGGGGTATTTCGGGTAAGCTAGTTCTTCATCATGGTTTACTTCCAAGACTTTTTTCCTTAACCAACGTCTGCTGCGGTGAGTTTTCTGAGGTGGATGGCTGTGTGACCTCTTCAATAGGTTTGACGCACTTATTTGATGGTAAAACCTCTATAAGTTGTGTCGTCCGTTGGCTGTCCAATGACACCCCAACTGAAACCAGATTATCCTAGTTAGGAATTTTTATTACATCAGTTATGGTGTAGTTTCAGCAACTACCCATATGATATGCCAATGCAGTCCCAAGAAATAAACTGTGGTTATTGTCTGTGAACTAGTATGGTATAGTAAGCAACCTGGCGATACATCCCCAGGAGCTGCTCTGATAGGTGTTGGTTACCATGATTGTACGTCAGTAGACAAATGAGGCAGGTGTTAGTAACACCATTCTAAGGTTTTACTGATGCACTATGAAAATTGAGCCAATGAAACCATCCCAAAAACTAATCTATATTGGTCCCACAACCGTCTTGAATAAGTTTCCCTGAGGCAAACTGACAACCCAAAGTCGCTCTAATAAGTGTTGGGTACTTTAGTAAACTTATTTTATGTAACGTTGCGATACGGCCCCATAAGCCGCTCTGATAGGTGTGGTTACTTCGGTATACTTATTTTGTGTAACCTGGCGATACAGCCCCATAAGCCGCTCTGATAAGTGTTTGTTATTTCAGTATACTTATTTTGTGTAACCTGGCGATACGGCTCCCAAAAACCACTTTGATAGGTGTTGGTTATTTCAGTATGTAACTTATTTTATGTAACCTGGCGATACAGCCCCAAAAACCGCTCTGATAGGTGACAGGTGTTGGTTACTTCAGTATACTTATTTTGTGTTACCTGGCGATACGGCCCCATAAGCCGCTCTGATAGGTGTTGGTTATTTCGGTATACTTATTTTGTGTAACCTAGCGATACGGCCCCAAAAGCCGCTCTGATAGGTATTAGGTGTTGGTTATTACAGTACACTTATTTTGTTTTACCTGGCGATACGACCCCAGAAGCCGCACTGATCGGTATTAACTTTAGTTAGGGTAAATCTATCGGTATGTAGGCAGTTGCTTGTTTTTAATTTGTTTTCCAGAAATACTGATCACAATGCCATGTAAAATATATAATTATTAACGTCAATCAACTTTACGTAAAAGTTCGTGTTTTTGCAGCAAGGATCTTGCATATACCTTTTGCAGCAATTCATTTTGACAGATCAGATTGCATACAATTTCGTGGAATATGTTTTGCACAAAATTTCGTGGAAAATGTTTTGCACGAAGGCAAACATACGAGGTTATTTTGGTAAATTTACTAATAAGGACTTGTTTTTGTTATAATAATAGCACTTGATCACTTTACTATTATATTATAATAAATATATTATATATGTACCTTGATCTTTATCATCCTCTTCCGAAATAGTCCCTGTAGAATAATTGGCGGATGGCGCCGACGGCGTAGCCGCTTTTTTGTTTGTTATTGTTTCTTTTTCAGTTTTTTGATCTTCCACATTATGTATTCTATTTCGAATTTCGTTTTTAACATTTTTGCTTGCGTATTTTCACTATAAAACTAGTCACTTTTGTTTTATTTCCTAAAATAAAACGTGCGAGTGGTGGCGCCCTGTGGCCAGTGGCCAGCAAATGAAAAAAAAAAGAGCACAGGACTCTAAACATACAGTGTAAGAGTGGTGTCACTAGCGTGTTACTTCATATATTTCAACGTTTTCAGGTTACTAATCTCGAGGACGATGCACGAGTATAATTAATTAACTTGTATTTCTCATAATAAGTGAAGTATATTCTTTTTGAGAAATAAATGTCTTAAACCGTAAATACATACTGAATGCGCTTCAGTCTACCAAGAAACGGGTCAAGAAACTCATTGGCAACAATGCATGATTAAGGTTCTAAGTTGAGCTACGCGATATTTGACAAATGCTTTCACTGTTTGGACGGGCCTGGTCAAATCTGTTTGATTCTGTCCTCTAAAGGGCGCCACAGACATTATCCTATATGGCTCTCATATGATTTCATCACTACAGATTGTATGGACTTTAAAAGAGACGTTGATCTCTGGAGTTTGTTTCAGTGTTTCTTCTCAGAGCAGTCAGTTAAGAAACACTGGCCTCATCTAGATTACATTTACGAAAAAAAAAATGACGTGTGAAAGTGTTATTTATACCCTATTTGCAAAATAAACATTAGTATTTCATTATTATTATTGCACTGGTTGATACAAAGCTCCAGAGCCTTGAACATCGATGACGAGTTGCAATTCTGACAGTTTTCTATGATTTATATTTCGGAGAGTGTGCAATAGAATTACAAATTGAGTAAACCAACAATTCTCCTTACTAACAGAATACTGAAAAAATTTTTAAAGATCTGAACCGTTATCTATAGAATGCAGCATGAAAAAAAAACATCTGCAAATCAAACTAAACCTTTTACATCATGTTATATATTTTACGAGCTAATTTCTTCGTCGGAAACATGATATCAATCTATCATCAGGAACATTCTGAAAGATCTACGGAAGGAAATATATGTCCCTAATAAACTAAATGATTTACATACAAGCAGTTAAATTGCGTACATTAAAATATCCATCACAGGTGTTTTGCCTCATTAAGGAACATTTTAGAAATTCCAGTGGGATTATACAGAGTGTTTATTTCTTTAATTCCAAACTAGCGACCCACTCCGGCTTCGCATGAGTGCAGTTACAAATCTTTGAATTTCTTGGTTTTTCTCTACTATAATATGCATGTATTATACATTACAAACCTTCCTGATGCGTCTATGTATTGTTAAAAACTGCAATAAAATCCGTTGCGTAGTTTAAAAAATCTAAGCGTACAGACAACGGAAATGACTTTGTTTTATACTCAGTAAAGGTGTCAAAATACGTTTTTGAATAAACTTCATGGTTTAAATAAGTCATAAATAGAAAAATATTATGTTAAAATACATAAGAGTGATTATATCGTGGGTTTAGACAATGTGCCGATAGCTTCGGTTTTTCAGGGTTACTGCAATTTAGAATTTTCGTTATGGTTTTTGAAGATTACAGATAACAATAGCCCATCCCGCTTTTTCTTAGTCTATAATGACTTTGTTTCTTTGTATTACTATACCAATATTGATGGAGCTACTACTGCCAATCCAATTCATATTTTTTCTTCTTGTTTAAAATGTTATGCAATACCCAGTGGTATTACTGAATAACGACAGTCTTTTAAGATATGCCTAATAATTAACTTCGTAAAAAATATCTAAAGCAGAGAAAAAAATACGCCTCTGAGCAAGTATACCCCACCCTGTATAGTACAGATGTCGTAGTGATTTTCGTCAATCAACGGCGCGTGTTTTATTACACCCGACTTCGTCTCCCTCAATTATTTATTTTCGTTTTGTAAAAAAGAAATAACTTGACGCGTTTAAGAGTCAGATTTTGTGACAAATATAGCTTCCCCTCCTTACTTTTTGGGGTTCCGTGCCGCGAAGGGATAAATGAAAGAAAGCGAAGGGAAAAGGATTTCTTATAGGTTGCCCGTCTGCCTGTATGTCAAGACTCTTTTACTCAGGAAAGGGTAATGATACCTATAAATGATGCTCCCATTATTTATAGGTAATCATTGACTTTTAGGTATTGATTTTTTATAACTACAAGAGATACCCGAGTATCTCCATACTCTGGTATTTCTTATAGTTATAAAAAAATCAAATGTATACGTTAACACGATCAAAAGATATGACCGCTTTTTTTCCTTAAAAAAATAATTTTAACTTTTTTGCAATAAATAAAACCGACTTCCATATCAAAACACTACAAAACCAAAAATAATTTTAATTTCGGTAGTCAGTGTTATTGGTTTTTTATTTTCTTTTTATTCACACTGCCTTCCGAAATTAAAATTATTTTTGGTTTTGTAGTGTTTTGATATGGAAGTCGGTTTTATTTTTTGCAAAAAAGTTTTTATTTTCACGCTTTTTAGTGGGTCAGTGAATTTTCCAAATCGGTTCGTAAATGACGGAGTTATGCGCGAACAAAAAACGCAATGCAGAGTAAACGAAAAGATCATCAACGTAAATATTTTTTTAGAATTTTGTTGAATTTTCAGAAACGGCTTGTTCGATTTCGATAAAATTTTCATGGGACCATTTGGGAAGTATACCCTTTTCAACAAAAAAGAATTTTTCAATTCGGTTGGCAAGCGACGGAGCTATGCCCGAACAAACATAAAAAAAAAACAAACAAACATCCGAATTGAGAACCTCCTACTTTTCAACCGACGACAAGAAGAGGAGGTTATCAATTCGACGCATATATATTTTTTTTTTTTTTTTTTTTTATGTACGATCATCGAGTACTCGAAGACGGCTGAACCGATTTGGAAAATTATTTTTTGTTCGAATGGGTATACGTCGAAATTGGTACCATTATCACCAAAGTCAGGATCTGATGATGGGATTCTGGAGAAATCGAGGGAACTCTTCAAATATTATAGGCACACCTATGGCGTTTTGGGTATTTCTTATAGTAACTTGTGCAGTTGCTCTCAAAAAGTACCATTTGGGGAAGTGGAACTGATGATGAAGACCACAGATGGCCGCCGAAACTACTCAATAATAAGTATTGAGTGGATTGCGATTCGATTACCTGAATATGGATGTTAAGCACTTTATGCTCGTCATAATGCATATGGTGATGTAGAGCTGATGGTGAAGTACCAGGAGAACTCCTCAACAATTAACGGCCCACCATTGGGAAAAGCAATATTTTGTAAAAGGTTATAAGTAGTTGACATTTAGGCTCTTGTAACTAGGTAAATTAAAAATGATCCAACTAAAAAGAGTGAAATAAAAACTTTTTACCAAAAAATTAAACCGACTCCCAAAAAACACTGCAAAGTGAAAAATAACTTTAATATCGGAAGTCGGTGCCAAAAACGAAAAAACAAAACTAAAGACACCGACTACCGAAATTAAAGTTATTTTTCACTTTGCAGTGTTTTTTGGGAGTCGGTTTAATTTTTTGGTAAAAAGTTTTTTTTAAAAGTCTGTTAAAAAGAAAAATATATTGCAATGTGGGTAGAATTCACATTACTAGCAACCTTGTTAACCCCTCCAACTAAGATAAATGTGCTTGTATCTGGAATGGGTTCACGGCAATAGTGTAATGGGCGGGGTTCGAATCCATGACCTCACGATCACAAGAATACCATACCTTAGCCAATAGGTTATTGACACTGGTTTATGTCTCATTTTTTCACACGTTTTGCCATTTCACAAGGGCAAAAAAGCCGTAAATGTTCGATGCTTATTAATATATGTGGAACCCTCGATGTGCGAGTCCAATTCGCACTCGGCCTTTTTTATTCACACCACGTTTATAATTAACGCTTGCTTGGATGAATGCAGTTGTTAGTTCAACTAGATTTGTTAGAGCTGAAAATTGATTGCGAAGTTATTTAAAATGTTGTGTTTATAATTTTTCTCTTATTTATTTTGTTTTGTAAAAAATCGCTTTTTACTCATCTTTGCAGTGGTTCTGAAATACAACTTTGAAATGATTGCTTGTTATAAATGAGTTTTGTTTTGTTTTCCTATTAAGAGTGGATTTCCCCAACAGAGGCGTAATGCTGAATTCTGTGGACACGTACACTCTATAGTAAAATTTAATCTTCATAATCAGCCTATAATATTTCTACTGCTCGGACAGGCTTTCTGTCTATGACAAGGTGTGCACTGTAATCCACCACGTGAGTTCAGTGCGGATTAGTGGATAAGAATAAGAATAGGAATAGTTTATTTGCAAAAAAAACATGTTACATTGTAGATCTTATTATAATTATTCTCTTTCATGTTTTGCCATTAATTGGCATACAAATATTTGACCAATAATTATTTGTCGAATTTGCATGTCGCATGTCTTCAGATTTTCAGTTCTAAAACTTGCCGATTTCCTCACGATGTTTTCCTTTACCATTGGTAGAGAAGTGTTGATGAACAAAATTACACACAGTTATGTTCCTCCCCGAGTTCAATCCCACTACCTACAACTCGAGTCGTTTATGAAACCACTGGGCAACCACAGTCAAAACTTAAGTGAAGTGAGTTGTCAATCCATCCTATCAAGGTTGAATAAATTGAAGTTGAATTTCGTTACGATTAATAGTGATTTAATGTATACTTAATTTCGTTAAGATTAATAGTGATGTAATGTATACTTTTTTTGATTTTTTACCATTTAATGTTTAGCTATTTAGAATAATTAATTAATTTAGTTCTAGGAAAACCATTTCCTAATGTAACTTCTTAATAATGTCTCAAATATTTGCACACCAGTTCCCTGGTAGAATATGATGGACGCTTTAATGTATACCTATCAACTTTCTGTACTCGTATTCTTGCAAATAAATAATATTCTATTCTAATAATGGTGCACTTCCAGCTCACTATACAAAAGTTTTTAGTGTGAAGTATTTACAAGAATAGACTGAATACGTTCACATAATTATCTTGATTGCGCTTAAGATAATTATTAACGCGAAACTCGCGATAGCTATTAACACGTTCGCTGACAGTGAGCACTTACCCTGACACCACATTATGACAGTAGAATTTTCCATCCTAAATGACAAATCAACGTAGTACTCGTGCACAAGCAAATAATATGAAACTACCCAAAAAATACTCGTGTTACGGCAGTAAGAAATATGAAATTGCTAATAACATTACTGTGCACAACATTGCTGCTCTTCATAATACTTATAAGAAAAATTATCGTGAGAGACGGACCTACTCTTAAAAATAAGTGGCCCGTCCTTCGACGTACTGTCATAACGCACTATTTTAATTTCCCGCCTAACGGCGTACTGTCAGCGAACGTGTTAACGTCAATATTCAACATGGATGACAGTTCAGATGAGTACATCTGAACTCAATAAGTATATTGAGTTCTATCCTTGGTTCTATCGTACACCTACCCTAATTATGTATATATTTATTGTTTATATTTTATTTTAAATGAATACGATCATATTTTTTTTATTCAGTAATATTTCTAAGAGTAGGTACAAATAATACGAATAAAACACATTTAATTGCATGGCTCAAAAATTAAACTCCAGCTGCTATATAAAAATACATTAACTTAACACAATACTGTAGCCGGCCCCGGATCAAACCGGATTTTATTAACACTTGCATCGATTTGGCAGTCAAGTATATTATTTGGAAATAGGTAACTATATTTTCGATGTACATTCATTTTATAAAAAGAAAACCAACAATTCTGTACAAAATGTTTTGTTCCACGAAGCAGTCCTTTGCATGAAAATTTTCATCGTATCCTTTGACATGGTAGGTGCGATACAAAAACGATGCATACGGTTTTTTCATCACCCCGGTAGCGATAATATGGTTACGCCTATGGCTCAGCTCACACCGAGACGCGATGCAACGCGATGCTGCAAGTACTATTAACATTTGCATACAGTATCTATGCAGCATAATTTATATAATTCTATATTTATATTATAAAGACTCTGCCTTGGAGTGTATATGTGGTGTTGCTCAACAAACCGAGGCGCACTTAATTTCCTGTCCTGCGTGTCCACTCAACTGTTAACTACAGGACTTGATGGAAGCGCCAGACCGAGGGAAACTTGTTGTCCAGTTCTGGGCTGACTCAATTTAGCAAACTGCCATCGACACGCTAAGAAAAACCATTATAAAAGACAAATTTTGTTTGTAAGTTTCTATATAGGGGGGAATCTACTAAAAACTCTGGTAGTAAAGTGCATTATTGGTGACTGCTATATACAACGTGTAATTTAAAGGGT
The DNA here is from genome assembly GCA_943138885.2 of Tholera decimalis. Taxonomy (NCBI): domain Eukaryota; kingdom Metazoa; phylum Arthropoda; class Insecta; order Lepidoptera; family Noctuidae; genus Tholera; species Tholera decimalis. Next base: position 32,029,665 of record OW964555.2, read on the forward strand.
ATATACATACCAAGTGCACGGCTTCTTTAGATGATAACAAACGTGTTATCATCCAAAGAAGCCGTGCACTTGGTATGTGTTGGTTGTAATTTAGCCGTGCAGTGCGTATATCGTTATATAGCAAGGGTTTTGTAATCCTATGTCTACATGTGTGGAGCATATTAGAAATTTCAATACATTGATACCAGAGGCCGAATTTTTCAAATTAATAAGAACGAAGAGAATTATCGTTTTATTGGCAAGTGACGTGGAAAGTGATGACCCTCATAGTTCTGTAACACGTTTGTTATTATTGGTATTCAAGAAACAATTATGAAAACAATAATTGGGGGTCAATTCTGTGAGTCATTTATTTTGAGCTGAAACTTTGCATAGAGACTCCATACCAGATGTTGTCTTCAGTCCTTTTGGATAGATATGGGGTTTCCGTTACACGTTGTATATAGGCTATAAATTATGCTTTATTTAGGCGGTAAAAGGTGTTCGTGGTAATTGGTGTTGAACTAATCGATCACAAAATTATAATATTATGGGTTTATCGGCCTCCTAAAAACAAAAAAGATGACATTGACTTATTTTTATGAGGCTAACGACTCTACTAAACAAAATATGTTACACACACAAAAAAGTTATAATATGTGGTGATTTTAATATTAATAGATTAGAGAATAATAACGTATCCCGACAGTTTGAACAATTACTTTTAAGTTACTATTTGAAATTAACGATAAACCAACCCACCAGATTAAGCAGTATGACTTGTATTGACAACATAGCCCATAATATTAGGGGATCAAAAACTACTGTCTTGGAACTGTCGCTTTCGGATCATACAGCACAAATTTTAAGATGCCCAGTAAAGTAAAGCTACCTTTTTACACATTGGTATAAAACTAAACGAGACTATTGTGAGGATAATATTATAAAATTTATAAATTGTATAAAAAGTCTGAGTTTTGAAGAATGTTTCACAAATAACGACCCTGAAACCGCTTATAATGCCTTCCATGATTTATTTAAGCTATTTTACGATTTGTGTTTTCCTAACATCAAACTAAAAATACCTATTTCTAAGAGGCCTAAATGGCTTAGTAAGGGTATAAGGTCATGCTCTAAACGTAAACAACAACTATTATGGAATTATCGACTAAATTCAAACCTAAAAGACAAAATTTACTACGAAGAATATGCGAAGAGACTAAGAACAATTATTAAGAAAACCCAAAAATCACAAAATAATTACTTTATAAGCTCAGCTTCTAATAAAGCCAAAGCGATATGGAAAGTTATAAATAATTATAAGACCGAAACACCAAAAGAGAATATTAACCAAATTAAGGTACATGATAAAGTAGTTACAGCGCCTAAAGAAATAGCTCAAGCATTTAATAATTACTTCATTGACGATATTAAAAATACGAAGAGGGACAAAAGAGTTTCTGTAAAAACACTGACATACAATAATGCCAATTTTTTTTTTAACCAACAACTCCTTATACCCTCTCATACACCAGATTATTAATACGCTTAAGAATACTAACAGGACAGGCTATGGCAACATAAACACAAAGATAATTAAAAAGGTGTCTCATCTCATTGCACCCATACTTAGCCATATTATAAATCTTTGCCTTGAACAGGGAGTGTTCCCCTCAAAACTAAAAACGACTGTTATAAATCCCCTATTCAATAAAGGAAATAAAGACGAGATGAGACATTATCGACCTATTGCTTTAATACCAGTTATTGCCAAAATTTTTGAAAGGGTTATTTATAATCATTTATATAACTACTTCGAAACCAACAACATATTTGCTAACGAACAATTTGGGTTCCGAAGAGGCAGATCAACATGTGATGCACTGTTTAATTTTTTAAAGAAAATAATGACTGGACTAGATAGCAAAAAACAAATTACCACGATTTTTATGGATATGTCAAAAGCATTTGATCATGTGGATCATCAGATACTAATAATTAAGCTAGAAAAATATGGAGTAAGAGGAAATGCACTTAATCTTATAAAATCGTACCTAACAAACAGGTTTCAAATAACACAAATAACCCGAATAGCAAGTGATACAAGGTTTGAACAGACTTATAAATCAGATCCAAAAGTAGTTCATTATGGAGTGCCCCAAGGAAGCATCCTTGGACCTCTTTTGTTCATAGTTTATATAAATCATCTCCCAAATGTCATAAACCAGCAAATGATACTATTTGCAGATGATAGCACTGCCATTTTTACTGACGATGACAAAGACGAATATGAAACGAATATAAATAAATCACTTGAAGCTATTATTAATTGGCTAACACAAAATAATCTTAAAATCAATCTGGACAAAACAAATTACATGACATTTACAAATAAAAACAAAAAATCGGTTGTCTGTAAAGTCGGTTTACTGACGATAGTTGAACGTGACAACGTCATAAGAAAATACTGATGGAATGGTTGCATTTTTCAAAAGAAAATTTTAATTTTACATCACTATTACTGCACTTCTCATGATAATGGAAGAATCCCTACAAAGTGACGTCATCTCTTAGCGTTTTATGATAGCCTAGTACTTGACTCGTTGAGTCATACATAAATGTCAAAGAATCCCTACACAGTGACGTCATCTCTTTCCGTTTTATGATAGCCTAGTACTTGACTCGTTGAGTCATACATAAATGTCAAAGAATCCCTACACAGTGACGTCATCTCTTACCGTTTTATGATAGCCCAGTACTTGACTCGTTGAGTCATACATAAATGTCAACTTGTAGATCCAATTTGATTTGCTTTTTTTTTTAAAAAAAAAAAAGATAACTAGTAATGTAGGTAGAACTCACATTACTAGCAATCTTGTTAACTCCTCCAACTAAGCTATATATTATGCTTATAGCTATATATATTTGATTTGCTTTGGAACGCCTCAGAGCGATGGAACGCCTCAGAGCGAGGTAGCGCCGCATGATTCATGTATTTTCGTGCGTGCAGCCAGCTTCATCGAATTATAAGACGTTGTCACGTCAAAACCTAAAAATCTGCAATTAAGCTATAAAGGAGAAACTTATCAATATTTCGATCTGGCATGTCTACACCTCCCATATATTCATTACAACTTTTTATGATGGCTAGTTGGTATCTTAGAAGTTTGTACATACTTTTTTTGTTGTTGTGAAAAGCGTTTTATTTTACATATCGAGTATACTGTCATCGTTTCATTTACACAATAATTTCTTCAGCTTTTGTGGATTTGTACTTCAGGGAACCACGATCCATTTTCTTGAATTCTTTGTTTGTTGGTAGTGGACATCTGTAATCTAATAAGGGCATTCCACAATCTGCTGCATCTTCTGGGTACAACATAACCACTGAATAGCAGAATTCCTATGAAATTATGAAATACTTTATTTCATCAGATGTTATGTTCCTATTTTATTTCTTTACTATACTTATTATTTCTTTATTATACTTGTTTGTATATTCTGTAAGCAAATCTATTATGCTGTCGTCAAACAATTGTTATGGTTTTTGGTATGACCACAATTTTTGAAGTTGAAGGTTGTTCCGTCCAACGAGAATATCTGCACGCATATTTTTGGTATGGCAATTCTATTATCTGTGGTCTTGACATAACTTTTTCACTTGACAGATAACCTTTGTTTTGGTTGAAATAATGTCCGCCGTTTGTTGAGATCGATTTATTGATTGTAATTAAAATCCTGTTGAATCTACGCGGTTACAGGATAAATCGGATGTGATTAGTGATTAGTTGAACTCTAGAATCCCGAATTGAGTGGAAACCTGGGATATTTTGAACAATAACGCCTGATGACGCCAGACCGTATGGCACGCGAATTTGTTGAAAGTAATTGTGAATTGGTGATAAATAGCTGCTCCAATCTGGTGCGAAGTTTGTACTACATCCCGGCCTGGACCACACATTGAAGCTTGCGTCCTTTGTGACCGCCGTGACACCACTTCACAACATTACACAATCATAAACACTAACACATACCACACGGATGTGATCAGAACAGATCGTAGCTTGTCGTCTCTAGAGCTGGTAAGTCTAGGCTATAAGTTTACCTATTTATTAGTAAAGCCTAAGGGTACCTATTGTTTGTAAGCAACGTTTAGGGCTCCACGAACCGTGGACAGTTCGGACCATCCAGTTACCGTTGGCTGGCTGATTGAAGGACCGAACAAAGGTAAAGACGAGTTATTACTAATAAGTTTTCATTTGGCAACTTCAGCTAGCACCATTTCATCATCACTGGCGTAATCACCTAATGACAAAAAGTCATAGCTAACGTGTGCTAATATCCTTAGTTGCCTGCCAGGTAAAATTTGAATTTTTACTTGATTTTTGTCCCCGGAATCGTCGTCAATGACATCAGCATTACAGTTTTCGAGTGGTAAAAATGTGATACTGTAAGGGATGAGAGCTTCATCATCAAGTTCCAACTCTTCAATGATTTCATGGAGTTAAGATTCCCATCATTTACCAAATATTTTAATAATATTTTTTTATTTATTTATTTATAAGAAGTAGCAGTCGATATTACTACTGGGCTTTATAAAGGACACCAAATAAAATCGCAAAAGAAAGTAAGAAACATTGTAAAATAGTTAATTTTGTTTTTGTTATCACTTAAAATATGGTTCGAACTTTGATTATTCACTGTCAAATAGTTTAAAAATGTAATAATAATAAAGTAATTCACCTCATGTTACTCATGGTAATTTTTACGTAAAATAAATGCTAAAAACTTTTTATAATAAAATGATATTTCTCTTACAATAGTTCTATTATACTGCCACACATCTTAGCTTTGAAATGTCATCAACAAAAATTGTTTATACTAACCACATAAATCACACGATTTTTGTTTATGAGCGGACCTTTTAAAAGGACGCTAGTAACAAGTGGGTTAATAACATTGAATGTATAATTTGACTACCTAATATATAAGAGTGACTAAATCAAATAAGTATATTTCTGTAATATTAAATTCTAATCACATTTATGAATATTGTACACCTTATAGGTATGTTACATTGATACAAACATAATAATTATAAGATCGTTTTTTGACATGTAACAAACAAAAAATTAATTTGAATTTGAAAAAATGCTATAAATGAAATTGAAAGGTCTGTTTCTGATTTCAACATTACTGTGTTCACTTAAGTTTTTCATACACGATACTATAACTGCATAAACAAACGTTTCTTAAATTATATTTTGGCAGCACCGATTTTGATACGAATTTGACTAAAAGATAGAGCAGGCTATTAATCTCGGCATATCAACGGGATCAGGATTTGCACTGAAAAAATCGCATGGGTAATATGGACTCGAATGAATAGTACAGCTAGTTTATTTACTATACAATTCGTTGGTTCTGTCTATATTTTCTTTTTGTACTTAGTTTAATTACTGTTGCTGAGGTTGGTCCCTGGATGGGTGACCATCTTAACACATCGAGATTCTTCCATCCCTCGGAAAGCACATAAAGCCGCTAGTTCCAACTGTCGTTTTTACTCTCCAACAGTCTCGAGTTGGTACTGTGGAGGTCTGCTATGCGAGCGGTCAGCCTACCGCACTGGCTGGCATAGTTTGAAATGTTTGAATTTAGATCGCAATTTTGGACATGCGAAGACATTGTTTTAACAAGAGACAGACCGCGCTGGGCGGCTCGCAGAAACAGTCTCTATAATAAAATAACGTGAAAATGTAATTAGAATAATCTTCAATATTAATGTGAACGTAATATTATACAAAGTATACAACCTATCGCGTTTATATTGAAAAATCTCGAGTACATACACGTCCCCGTTACAGTACTGTGTTACCCAGCTACTGGGTCTAATAGGCAGTCGCTCAATGTAAAACACTAGTACCTATTCAGCTGCATCCAGTTAGACTAGAAGCCAACCCCAACATATGAAGTTGGGAAAAGACTAAAAAGATGATGACTTAGTGTAATGAGGTGAGAAAATAATCTTTATTCCTGATAACAAAATATTGTAGGTAGAATTCACTGTGTAAAAATAGTGGTGTAAAAACAGCCAAGCTGAAGTGGGAGTGGGCCAGCCACGTCGCACGAATGCAACCGGAGAGGTGGGCAAGGATCGTCACCCATTGGACGCCTGAAGGTGGACGAGGGCGACCACGGCGCCAGTGGGGTGACGAGCTGAGCATGTTCGCGGGGCAAACATGGTCCGATATTGCCAAAGATATAGAGTTTTGGAAGGAAAAAGGGGAGGCCTTTGCTCAGCAGTGGGACATCCTTCCGCCCTGTCTAGAGCGAGATGAGACATTTGATTATTTTCCCCCGAAAAAAATAATTAAGTAAACATTTATATTTTTCATGGTTTAAATACAGACCTACGTTTGTGTTACATGTTCTAATCATATTGTTATAGATCAATGGGAATTGGGAAGTCACGTCAAGAGTCTGTTCCTAAAGATATAGATCTTGAATTACTCAATCAACATTTTTCCACCTCTTGTAGTTTCAATGGGGCTGTTAAAACCAAAACTTTAGATAATCTTTCATCTCTTTCCACTCCCGATTATTCTCCTTTTGTTTTTAATCAATTTGCTTGTTGTGATGTTAAGAAGAGTATTTTATCAATCACATCAAATGCTGTTGGTAGTGACTGTGTAAGTCGCAAGATGATACTCCCTATTTTGGACGAAATCCTACCTGTCATCTGCCATATCCTTAATCATTCTATATCCTCTGGTGTTTTTCCATCTGCATGGAAAGAAGCTCATGTAACCCGACTTCCAAAAAAAATGTAATCCTGTTTCTTTCTCTGAATTCCGTCCCATTTCCATTTTACCGTTTCTGTCCAAAGTCCTAGAACGCCTTATTCATAGTCAGCTTAGTGCTTTCCTCTGTAGAAACAGACTCCTTAATATTTACCAATCCGGATTTCGTCCGGGGCATAGCACTACCACAGCTCTTGTTAACATTACGGATGATATAAGACTGGGTATGGACAATAGGAAATTGAAGGTCCTTTCTTTACTTGATTTCAGTAATGCTTTTAACACTGTTGATTTTGATGTCTTGCTCGGGATACTATGCTCTCTTAACATATCTCCAACAGCTATTGATTGGTTTCGTAGTTACCTGTGTGGCCGCCGACAACGTATTTGCATTGAAGGTTCGTTGTCTTCATGGTGAAATACTACTGCTGGCGTACCACAGGGGGGCGTTCTCTCTCCTCTTCTTTTCGCCATATTTATAAATTCTATTTCAAATGAACTTCTCTCATCCTACCACCTTTATGCTGAAGATCTGCAAATTTATTCGCAAGCTCCCGTTGAAGATTTGTCTGAGGCAGTGAAGACAGTGAATAAAGATTTAGCGCGTATTTCCGATTGGAGTTTGGATCATGGTTTGAAGGTTAATCCTGCGAAGACTAAAGTCATTATTGTTGGCAGCCCTAGGCTACGTTCCAAAATTGACTGGACGACCCTTCCTCAAATCATTTTTGATGGAGCTGTTATACCCTACTGTGACTCAGTAAAAGACCTTGGTATTTATATTGATAAAGATTTGTCTTGGGGTCCCCAGTTGCAAGAAGTGAGCCGCAAACTGTTCGCCTCTGCGAGGTCTTTGCGCAGATTGCGCAATTTCCTACCGACTGCTACTAAAACTGCGCTTGCCCAATCTCTTCTTCTCCCTATCCTTGACTATGCTGATGCAAGTTATCCAGATCTAACTGAAGCGCAGCTAGATAAGCTTGAGCGACTCCAAAATTTTTGTATCAGATTCATATTTGGATTGCGCAAATATGATCATGTTTCTGAGTTTCGCACTAAACTCAAGTGGCTGCCTATTCGCCTTCGCCGGAATGCACATATTTTATCATTACTCTACAGTATTCTTTTCAATCCAACGACTCCCTTTTACCTCAAAGAACATTTTAAGTTCCTTCATGACACACATGTTAGAGATTTGAGATCATCAGAGAATTTGAGACTTTTGATGCCTACGCATTCCACAAAATTTTACGACCAGTCGTTTACGGAGCAGGCCATTCGGTTGTGGAATGAATTGCCGGTGTCAGTAAGACAAGCTCAGTCACTTGCTGTTTTTAAAAGCTCGGTTGCCAATCATTTTATTTCAAACTTATGATTATTCCTTTGCTTTCTCCACACGATGTTAAAGAACACATTATATATTTATTTATTTTGTGTACTTATGTATTTGTATATATATATATATATATATATATATATATATATTTGTTGTATTTTTATTAGTTTTTCCATTATTAATGAATATTTGTACAGTAGTACACTAATATAGCCCTCCCTATTTTAATTAAAGCTCATAAAGGTTGTCTGGAAGATATCGCTCTCAGCGATAAGACCGCCATTGTAACCAATTTTTTACAATATTGTTATTTAAGTGTGATTCAATTATTGGTGTACAATAAAGTATATTCTATCTATCTATCTATCTATTGTTTAAAAGTAAACTATGTAATACAGCGTGTAACGGAAACCCCATATATATCCAAAAGAACTGAAGACAACATCTGGTATGGAGTCTCTATGCAAAGTTTCAGCTCAAAATAAGTGAGTCACAGAATTTACCCCAAATTATTGGTTTTATATGTTTCTTGAATACCAGTAATAACAAACGTGTCACAGCACTATGAGGATCATCACTTTCCACGTCACTTGCCAATAAAACGATAATTCTCTTCGTTCTTGTTAATTTGAAAAATTCGGCTTCTGATATCAATGTATTGAAATTTCTAATATGCTCCACACATGTAGACATAGGATTAGAAAACCCTTGCCATATCATTTGTTATCATCGAAAGAAGCCGTGCACTCGGTATGTATATACACTTTAAATTACACGTTGTATATCAGACCTTTCTTTTACAACTACATCGGTTTGTACCTCATTCCAAGTCGATAGAAAATACCTGGAAATGACTGAATGTCATCTATTGAGGAGTTGCATTTTGTTTCCCAAATACATCAGATCTTCAGATGGTCAATTATGCAGAAGCTTCGGCTGATGTTTATGTAACCAACAGCAAAATCATAAAATATGGTTCAATTTGTCTTCCGTGCGCTGGATTACAGACCGTGCTATCTCATAGTTTATAACTATTAGCAAAGACTCCAGCAGAGAATTCCACTCCTAAGCTGTACGCACAATGAAAGTATTCCACCAAGTTACGCTTGCGTATCGCCGTTCGTCTTGTAGCCCAATCATGGAACGGGCTTGATGGAATTAGATTGCGCAATTCTATCTTACTCTCTCTCTCTCTTGAAAAGTGTTATAATTAAACTATTTGCAATTGCGTCGAGGTGCCCTGAAGCGAAGCGTAGCTCAACCTAACACAGCCATGCTTCGCCAGCGTTGCATCTCACGAATTTGAATAAGCTACGCGGCTTCGTGACGCCCCACGGTGGGCTGAAAAACGGCTTTCATAGACTTAGGCATTTTATTTTGCAAGTGCCAGTTTTTGTGCCGGATATCACTTCTATTTGTTATAACAATATACAAAAATGACACCAGAATTGATTCTGCACAAAAACGAAGGAATTATAATTTTTTTACGAAAATTTTGTATGGAGCTAGTATGAAAAATCGAAATATCTCTGAAACGGCAGCGATAACCGTAATATCCTTATAGGAGGTTTTAGTACTAATTATTTATGATTTTTTGACATACGTTACATAATGGTTGTAGATGCCTTTTTTTTTTTTAAATCGACAAAATATTTTTATTTATTTTTACATATTAAACGTTCCTTTTAGTGTTTAAGTTGAAGAATTCAGAGCTTTAACAACTCTTAACATAAAATAGCATCACCCCTATAGACCTGAAGGACTAGACAGAGGTGTGTAGTATCTTGTTGATCTTGTAAGATTTCCAACAATACCAAATAGTTGAATATCAGTGTCAAAGTGCCCATGCTGTCGCTTCTTTTAGAAAGATAGGGGAATGAAATTGTTAATTGATCATACCCTAAAAGTATGATTACAACATAACCGGACACATAATAATATCGACACAAAAGGAATTTTAAAACCTTGCATACGTTCAAAATACAAAATAACATATTGTGTAGTCATCTAATGAGTCTGATGACAAGTAATTAAGTAATTAGAATGATGGTTGTAGTCTTCTGATTCTAATGAGCCTATTAAGTGATTAAATGATTTGAAATATCTCGCAACAATACCAACTAAGAACTGCATTCACCTTTTTATAATTAGTGAGCTAATGTGATTTGCTAATGTTGATTAGTTCTACTATGAGTTCTACGAAATGTTTTTGACGATTATAAATTTTTATTATCATATCTTTTATAACTTTAATGAGGGTAGTTAACTAATTATTGACTTTATACAATAAAAGGGCTATAATTTTGTTCCATAATTTAGATTGTTCACAACCGTGTAACTGCTAACACTAAAACTATTTGCTTTGCGACTACAAAATCTTAGAATGGAAAGTTTAATCACCAACTTAGATTTGTTTGTTCTTCTAAAAAGTGAGTGTCCTTCATTTAATCATGAAGTATTGTTTAGTGCAATTGTGTCCCGCATAGGCGATTGCCTTTCTGCCGAAGATCAAGTAACTCTCAAAGAATTTTGCCGGAGATTCACGCGAGCTGCTTTAAACAGGTGGCAGAAATCTAAACGATTCTTTGATAAGTTTAGAAATACGTACGGAGAGTGGTTGCAAGCAAATATTGATTGGCCGAGTTGCGTGCAAACTTTAATAAATCAAGAACCAACTGTTGATGAGATACCAAGAGCACGCTCAGTCTCTCCAGAACCTTCGACATCATCGACTGTTGGAACAATGACAAAAAGGTCCCGAAAACCATTCAAAGATCTGGGAAGCAAACAGAAAAAGAGAAGATCTAGTGAGCACATAGGCGAGGATTCCTGTGAATTGGCATATGCAGCTGCAGCACGTTTAAAAGAAGAAGGTTATGAAGATATCGCATCTGTAATCAATTATATGATCAAAAATCCAGAAGCTGCCGTTAAAATCAAGGAAAGCATTAAGAAAACAGTAATATTTACACCAGAGAAAGCACTTGGATTGCTTCTTTCACTTAAGCTTTCAAAGTGGCAATATATTACGTTGCGAGAGACTGCCATTCGGGAAGGTGCTAAGGATATTTACCCATCCTACTATAAACTGCAACAAACTAAGCTTGCATGCTACCCTCCTAATCAATCAGTATCAGTTACGGATTCATCAGCTAGAATTATACTTCAAGCTTTACTTGACATCATGGTGAAGCGGATTCTTCAAAGTCTTTCTGATAATGTGGAAAATAAGCAGTTAAAGCTGATATCGAAGTGGGGATTTGATGGTGCTTCCAATCAAAGCCGATACAAGCAGAAAATGGACGGCGAGCATGATGATTCAAGCATTTTCATGACCTCCTTGGTGCCACTGAAACTGACAGATGGAGATAATACTATATGGACAAACCCGAAACCATGCTCAACTTTTTATTGTCGTCCGGTTCAGTTCACTTTTGTAAAAGAAAGCCATGCAGTTGTCATTGATAACAAAAGAAAAATGGATGAGGAAATTGAGGCCCTTAACCCCACAGAGTGCATTAATAGTAACAGGGTGACTCATAAACTAATGATGACAATGATCGACGCAAAAGTCTGCACGTACCTTTCTGAAGCTAGATCAAATGCATCATGCTACCTGTGCTTAGCAAAACCAACAGAAATGAACCACTTAGATGCTGTAACATCAAAAACTGTGTGTTCTGACATATATGAATTTGGCCTATCATCCCTACATGCCCGTATAAATTGCATGGAATGTCTGTTACACATTGCGTACAGACTTGACTTCAAACAGTGGGCAGCAAGAAGTAATGAGCATAAAGATATGTTACAAAACAGAAAAAAAAACATTCAAAATAAATTTAAAGAGGAGCTCAATCTGTTAATTGATATAGTAAAACAAGGCTCGGGAACTACCAATGACGGGAATACCGCAAGGAAGTTTTTCGAGTTTCCCAATAAAACTGCAGCTATTACTGGGTTGGATCAAAACCTGATAAAAAGATTTGCTGTTATTTTGCAAGCAATAACATCTGGTGAGAAGATCGATGTCATCAAATTTAAAGATTTTGCTCGCAAAACAGCAGAAAAGTACGTGGAATTATACGACTGGTACTACATGTCATCAACCGTACATAAACTATTAATACACGGAGCTGACATAATCGAAAAAAATGATATTGTCCCGATTGGGACTCTCTCGGAAGAAGCCTCAGAGTCTCGAAACAAAGATTTTAGGAGGTTCCGGGAACATCATTCGCGGAAAAGAAGCAGGCAAGATTCTAATCAAGATATCCTAAATATGCTTGTTGTTTCTTCGGATCCTTTTCTAAGTGCACAAAGGCCGAAGTTAGATGCCAAAAGGAAGACAACCTTTTTTGCTGAAATTCTCGACCTAATACAGTTTCCGGAAACTGAGTTCGAGTTTGTAGGTATATCCGATCTGGATTCTGACTCGGAATTGGAGTCCGACAACGAAAGTTGTAAAGAAAATTTGTAAAATTTAATTATTTTTCTTTATGTTCTTTTGTTATTTATGTTAGTTTATTGTACCAATATGTTTAGTTAATAATTTCATAAATTATAGTTTCAAATATGTATTTTGTATAATTGTATTTTGTATAATTTCATATGTTAAAATAAATAATGTTAGTACTATAATCCCCTATAAGGATATTATTATTATTATGTGTCCGGTTATGTTGTAATCATACTTTTAGGGTATGATCAATTAACAATTTCATTCCCCTATCTTTCAAAAAGAAGCGACAGCATGGGCACTTTGACACTGATATTCAACTATTTGGTATTGTTGGAAATCTTACAAGATCAACAAGACACTACACACCTCTGTCTAGTCCTTCAGGTCTATAGGGGTGATGCTATTTTATGATAAGAGTTGTTAAAGCTCTGAATTCTTCAACTTAAACACTAAAAGGAACGTTTAAATATGTAAAAATAAATAAAAATATTTTGACAATTTAAAAAAAAAAAAGGCATCTACAACCATTATGTAACGTATGTCAAAAAATCATAAATAATTAGTACTATAACCCCCTATAAGGATATTACGGTTATCGCTGCCGTTTTAGAGATATTTCGATTTTTCATACTAGCTCCATACAAAATTTTCGTAAAAAAATTATAATTCCTTCGTTTCTGTGCAGAATCAATTCTGGTGTCATTTTTGTATATTGTTATAACTAATAGAAGTGATATCCGGCAAAAAAACTCGCACTTGCAAAATAAAATGCCTAAGTCTATGAAAGCCGATTTTCAGCCCACCGTGCGCCCCTCTCCAAGCCTCATCGTATCGCGACTCGCTTAGTGTGAGGTAGCCCTATGTCACTACAAATAGACGAGCAACTTTAACATGTCGAGCGGTGACTCGGTAAATGAAAATGGTTCCATAGAATATTGTGCGCTCTCATACCAGTATTGGTATCGAGAGCTCATGTTTTGTCATGGTTTTGTATTGAAAGACACAATGTGGAGACGAATGTATATGCATCTCCGTAGTTAGTTTTATTCTTATTAATGCGGGTTTTAAGGATTTGTGTGGAAACAAAATCTTTGTTGTTTTCCCCAACCAAAAATAGCTACCACCCAAACCAACTCAACCAACCCAAAATAGCTGATTCAGTTCTGTCCGCCCCACGATTTATATGTCAATCCATTTGCTAAATAACGTTCAAGTGGAGTTTTTTGGTTATGGGTAGCATTTTCATGGTTTCAATTTTAGCAAGAACAAAGAACTGCTCCTAGAGGCTAAAAGCAATCTTCTTTTTCCATTATGATAATACTATGCTAAAACTAACCGTATGTCTACAAATGAATTAATGAATATAAAATACTGTTTGGCATATAAAATATTATATTAATATCCTTTTCCAAAGACTAATTTATCTCTGTAGATGTCTGTAGGTACCAAATTTCATTAAAATCAGATCAGGAATTTAGACGTAAAAATCTCCACCGAAAAGTATTTACCTGCACGCACGTATTCAAGGGATTTGCGTAATAATTCAACAGGACCCCAATACTTAACACCTGGGCAAAGCAATAACAGGCCTGTTTGGTGTCATTTATCCAATGTTGGTACGCTTATTGGTTCCAATGATTTGTTAGTCATTGGTTCATGGCGTGTTATGGGTTTTTGGGGATTTAATGACCTTCATATTGTTTCCCGTAATGTTGGTACAGCTTATAAATGTTGGTTTATGATAAGACTATTTTATTTAAAGAAAATGGTACAAATTTACTTACACAAATACCCAGACTAATATGTAAAAATATGAATCGAACCCGTGACACTCATTGCAGCAGCCAATCAGTGCCAACATGACTGATCTTATAGTATAGTATTACTTCTATAGTAATAGGTATTTTAGATTTTTAATAGGTAAGATTTTTATTAAGTCGATTATAAAATTCATACTACTGTCAATGAAGATTTATATAGATCATCACATAAATTCTCCTACCACGACTGTATTAGTTTACATGTGATTCGTTTTAACACAGATATTAATGACACTGTTAAATTAATAAAAGACGAAAGTTCTTTCCTTTTTAGCATTAATTTGGTGATTTTTTTAATAATGTACAAAAGCATTACTTCTATAAGTACCAACCTCTTGAAACATAAGAACTGAAGAAAAATATTTCGTCGGCATAATTCTCTCTTAATTAGTTAAAAAGCCACTTCAGTTATCCATTGCTGTCAAAATAAACTGTGTTGATGGTATAAACTTTCATTATGTTCTTGCTAATGTTAAATAGGCCACACATCATACCGTTGTGACACATAAAGTGTTTTACTAAAGATTTTTTACATAAGTAAAATTATTGAAAATCAAAAACAACAAAAAATAAAACCAACATGCATATGAAAACAATGCAAAGCCACAAATAACTTTAATTTCGGTAGTCAGTGTTTTTGGTTTTGTTGTATTTTCTTTTTTTTTGACACCGACTTCCGAAATTCAAAAAATGAGAGCTAATCATCAGCCACCGTTATCGTATGAAAGGGCACACTCATGTTCACTGTCAGACCAAAAATGTACCTGCACACGCATACCCAGAACAGCATGCGTAAAATATCTAGGCATACACATAGACCAGAGCTTCAGCTGGCACAAACAAATTGATACAGTCATAATGCGCGCCAGAAAATTCATATTTATTTTTAAAAAGCTTCGCCAATCTGCTGATAGAAATACGCTGAAAATGGAGTATCTGGCCTTGTATCAGTCTCTTATTTCATAAATTGTATACCTGTTTGGGGAGGAACAGCGAAAACCATTATATTAGGTTGCTCAAAGAGCTGTCTTAAAAGTAGTTTACAGATTGTAATGTCCTTACGGTAAGGCACCTGTTTTTCCACCAAACTATGTCCGAAAACATATTTCACGATATTCAAAGGAACCGCAGGGTAGAAATAAGGACATATTCAAGGCTGACCGAAGTAGAACAATTTTTGCAAGTAGGCACTACTTCATTGTTAGCACTCACTTACACAACAAAGCAAATAAACTACTAAACATATTTTATATGAATAGAGTACAGCGTAAAATGAAAGTTGTAGACTGGCTCAAGTCAACTACCACGAAACAGAGCAATTACTTGAAGTAATTATCTGAAACAGGCTTAAAACACAACTGAAATATTAAATAAATGCGATCAACCATAATATACACCATACACACACACATCCACACCCTTACACATACACACACACTAGATATACAGACACACTTACACACCCAGAACCTCTTTACTAGTTTTTACTTGCTTTCTGTCTTATATAAGATACTAGCATAATTTGTGACCTGTTACACTGAGGTGGGCATCTCTTTGTGAATAATAATCTAGGGAAAAACGCTAACACCCAAGATACAGAACATGTCTTAGTTTGGGTGCTAGAAGTTCACAACAAAAATATGCCTATACTTAGCCATGTGTAAATGTATAATACATATACAACGTGTAATTTAAAGGGTGTATACATACCCAGTGCATGGCTTCTTTGGATGATAACAAACGATATGCAAGGGTTTTGTAATCCTAAGTCTACGTGTGTAGAACTTATTACAAATTCCAATATACTGATACCAGAGACCGAATTTTTCAAATTAAGAAGAACGAAAAGAATATTATCGTGTTATTGGCAAGTGATGTGGACAGTTATTGACCCTCGTAGTGCTGTGACATGTTTGTTATGATTGGTATTCAAGAAATATATGAAACCGATAATTTGGTATCAATTTTTTGAGTCAGTTATTTTGTGCTGAAACTGTGCATTGAGACTTCATACCAGATGTTGTCTTCAGCCCTTTTGGATAGATATGGGGTTTCCGTTACACGTTGTATATAGTTTAAATGTATTTATCATATTTTATATTCTTTCTCCTTTTGTTATTAGGCTTAAGAAAATAAACGATTATTTATTTATTAAGTTATTATTTATTAAGTTATTTGTGGCTTTGCAGTGATTTTTTTCACGCTATTTAGTAGGTTGGTTTATAATTTATCTAGTTACAAAAGCCTAAATGTCAACTACTTATCACCTATTACAAAATATTGCTATTCCCGATACAGAGCCGTTAATTTTTGAGAAGTTTTCCTAATACTTCACCATCCGCTCCACTTCCCCATTATGGTTTGTAACGAGCATAAAGTGCTTAAAAACCATATTCAAGTAATCGAATCGTAACTCACGAAATACCTATTATGGAGTAGTTCCGGTGGCCATCTCTGGTCTTCATCATCAGTGCTTTTTCCTCATATATAATTTTCAATATTTAACAACATTATTAACGTTCAAGAAACCAATGTTAATTCGTCTAATAATCTTAATTCATCATAGATATAAGAAATTGAGCGGTTAAGTAGAAATTATTTTCTGTGAACATTTGTATGTTCAAGTTGCTCAAATTTAAATAAAAAATTTTAACAAACAAAATCGTTACTGCAATTGTATAATTGCTGTATCTTCGCAAACACTACTTACTTATTACTGAGTCATATACATACATCACACCGTTCAGTCTTATAATTTAGCGCTCAGTACGTTAAAACAGCATTAATGAAAGAAGTCAAAAGTGAACAAGGACATCGCTTACCATCAAGTGACATGACAACAAACACGAGCATATCAACAAAAAAAAAATCTAACACAAAAACCAAAAAAATATGTACATTTTGTTATACAATGGTGCATAGAGTATATAACCAAAGCGGTGTGAGAGGCAGCGCTCTAGTCTCACAACGACATGTTTCAGTGACGTTTTTCGCTTGGGGGACATAATCTCCGAACGAGTCGGGTCCATTAGTGGACTTTCCCTTTTAATGAATGCGTCGTTTTCTGACGACAAAGTCCAGGATATTTTATTATACTGCTTAAAATGTAAGGCTAATTTAAACGTTAGGAAGTGTTGAAGATTCTATTATTTATGCTCAAGCAGTACGGCTGTGGAATGCTCTACTCGTGTCAGTAAGACAATCACAAACCCTACCTTCCTTCAAAAACTTAGTAAAAGATTTGTTTCTTTTTTCTATTTGTAGGTATATATGTTGTTGTGTGTATGTTTTGAGAATGTAATTTATTGTTTTTGTATTTTATATAGATAAATAGTACACCGCGGACTACCCGCGTATTTATTTTCTCAATCTGTGTCAAATCTATCCAAAGCTTGTCTGTAAAAGATCGCTTTTAGCGATAAGACCGCCCAATGTATCACCCTTTTTAGTTGTTAAGTCCATATTAATTTGACTGTTATGGTGTACAATAAAGAATATATCTATCTAAGTCTGGGCAATGTGTGGGCTATATTGATCGGAAACTGTAATACCTAAAGCAGAACTTTACATGCGAGTAAAACCGCAAGAAGAAGCTAGTAAGAAATAAAACCTTGTGATCCAGTGTTTGCGGGTTCAAACCCCACCATTACACTATTGTCGTGAACTCGGAGGGGTTAACAAGATTGCTACTAATGTAAATTCCACCAACATTCCTAGTTCTCTTAAAAAAAAAATACACTCCACAATTTGCCATTAAACGTGGCAACATTGCCAGTCTTTTGGGCCGTGTTTTATAGAGCAATGACATGGAGATACTTTGACGCTTCAGTGATTGATTTATGACTGTATTTTGTTTTGTAAATCAAATTAAAGTAGTAAGCAACTTTTAATTGGGTTTGCCTTTAAATATGCGTCACTAATTTTTGTTCGACGCGTTGCCGCAAACTCGGCATCGCAAAAATAATTAGAATAATGTCCACCCGGGTTCCGACCCATGGCTAACTACTCGGAAGTCAGGTCCATAACCTCTGGGCCACTACTAACTCAAAATGTGAACGAAAACATGAACTGGCATGCCTTTAGGATAACCTGTACTGCACCTGCGTGGTTTCCCAGCATTGAAAATGTTATTAAATTGTTAATAAATTATTATTCGCTTTGTAAGAAAAGTTTTAACAATAAGTTTTAAGAATAAGTTTACCAATAAATAAATAATTACTAGTTTTTAAGTTTTAAACGTATAGTATATTATAGAGACTCATCGATCCCACAGTCAAACCACTACCACGGTTTTGTGGGGCTTAGTTTATAAGTTATTTCTAATTAATGTTTATAAATAAATAAATAACAATAATAATAAAATAATTAAAAAATATTTGTTGTTATAGAGACTGGTTCTAATCAAAACACGTTGGCTGCTGCAATTAAAAATAAAAAGCACTCGCAGAAAAGGTCACATCGACTGATGTTTATTTAAAAACAAACTTACCTATCGATCTTGCATAATTAAGAACTACGTCATACATAATTTCAAACTTTCCAAAAGTAAATTCTTATGTCTAATACATTTATTTCCGAATATATCTTGTATACCGTACAACAGATGTGACCTAAAATGATCAAATCGTCTGCAATTGAAGGCTAGATATTGACGATATTCAATATTTGATGTCAGAAACACGAATACAGGAGCAATACAGAAACATTTAGATGAAAATGATATCATATTGCCGAAACAGACCCATCTCAGTGTAGCATATTGCACCTACGTTACTGCAAAACAATCTGGCTTAAATTGAGGAATCAGTGCTAAGCTAGCTAGGTTACTCTTAGATGTTATTGAATTATTATTATTTCATCAAAGCATAAAATACGATTACAATTTTTAAACGTAGTAGCACATTGGTATTGGAAACAGGGTCTCTAAGTGCCAGCGGTCAGGGCTCTAAAGAGAGGAACCTTCAAACAATTTGAGCCATGTTCAAAAATACCGCCTTCTGAATCAAGGACTCGATCTAGTCTGTTAGCTTTAAACTCATAGCTATAAAGTCAACACGAAGATCAGCTAAATAATTATAGAATTCACATCTCACAAGTCGAAAATATCAGTGAGGCAAGTCAAGATACTTGAGTGTAGTATTGTCTCAAAACTTAAATATCTACCTCCTATTTTTATTTTTAAAGCTTAAGAAAAGTTCACAGAAATGACTTCTTTGTAATTGGCCTTTTTCTATTACTCAACTATATTAGCTATATGTTTCCTTAAAATTAATAAAATAATAGCATATATTACAACTATTTCAAATAATCAACAATAGTTAAAGAACTAAATTAATGTTATGAAGCTCCTAACTTATTAAATAAATGGTTAACACCTAACGTAGAAACCAAAAACTATAATTTCCTTTGTCATTCCCGTATCTGTCATAATTCCTTTGTTCTCTAGAATATTATGCATCAAACAGATGCATTCCATGTCCATTTTCTATATTAGCCGATCCTACAAAAACCGTGATAAAGTCAAATAAACAACAACAGTTTCAATGGCGGCAGGAAACAGGAGTACTCCTTGAAGGGACGATGTTAATTTATGACCACCTACAAGAATTTACGGGCGTCAAGCGTGAAAATGGGTAATTTGTCTTTTGGTTAATATCCAGCCACCGAGTTTTGCGCTAATTGAATTAGCTGGCTATTATTCTGTTGGAACGGAGACAAATATACGAGTACCAAACAGAAGCACTGATGCAAAATTAGAAGTCAACGTTTTGATTTTAAGAAATCAAAGCTGTGTGATTTTTCCCGTTTAAATTTTCCAATGGCAGTCCTATTAAACTAGGCCTAGCTGTTCCAGAGATTAGCCCGTACAAAGAGAAAGACAGACTGACAAACAGACAAACATTCAAATTACCTGGTTTGTGTTTGAGTTTTGTGTAAATAAGCGCTTGAAGATTACACATTTGTGGATATCACAGACAAACACTTAAGTTCTGTTTATATGTATAATCTAGGTATAACTTCTTATTATACTAAGAAATTGTTTCACGAATGTTAGGGCTATGAGGGAAAATAACGAATAATATGAGTAGATTACCGCACTGTCTGGCAGTCTGAATACTTTTTACGGCCTACTCCAATGTCCTTACTTTGTATTGCTCGTCAAATGTTTCGAGCTCCTTCACGTTCTAAGTTGAGCTACGCGATAAGTGACAATGCTTGAACTATTTACACAGGTCTACACAAATCTCTGTTACTTTCTTCAAAGGAACACAAAATTATATAAACCTACCTGTTTCTGATTTGATTTGACCAATACGAAATAATAGTTTAAAAAAAAAAAACTTTATATACAGAGTTTGTTCTAGTGTTTAGCTAAGAAAAAACAGACACAACTTGTTTTACCAAATAAAAGACGTGATGTTTTTTATTTTAAAACATCGTGTACGAACATGGAACCATCAAAACTCAAAGATAAACAACAATTAACAAAGTAAATAAATTTTGTTGCATTGAATTAATTAAATTTGTTTCATCTATGAGAACCCCTTTTTTTCTGGTTGGGAAAATCATCGAATGACTTCTCCCGCTCTGGGTGGAGTGGAAGGGAGTGTCAGACTTCTACTGACTAAAAACCCACCTTGTTCCTTCAGCTGCCCTTAAGTTCCGGGGCCGCGGTATCTCGTTAGAACATTCCCGCAATCCCGGCAGGCAATGGCCTTATGGGGCTCCGTCACTGGTGCTGACAGCTCTTTGAGGCGCGCGTGGAACATGATGCGCCTCAAAGAGCTGTCTGCGCACAATATAATCTGTTTTCCTCATATGGCTGAAGACGGTACCAAGATAAAGAAATAGATTTGATTACCTCAGGCGTACCCTAGAATGTGGCGTACTTATACTATCAAAACTATTCACTGGCTTATTGGCACTGACTTCAGCCGTGAGAGTATTTATTTATTTAAACTTTATGTGCAATAATGTTACAAGGCATTCTCTACCAGTCAACCTTTGGATTAAAAAAACACATTGTGGTAGGTGTACGAGAAAATGGAATTAAATTATTTCATTCCATTTAAATATATTCAGTACTAATAAATATATAATACTCAAAAATACATATATATGCTGAAATAATAAACTAATAAATACGGTGCTTTATAATAATAATAATCTTTCTGATTAAGAGAGCTCATAATAATTATGACGAAGTCCAAACTAAGAATAACAGCCCCTTAAGTAGTAGTAGCCTTTAGTAGGTACCTAGCCCTTATTTTAAACGGAATTAGTCATCCAATGAAACAATATTTAAGGTTATTTTACGCATTGCAGTAGTGTTTTTATTTGTGTTGAAGTCTGTTCAATTATTTGTTTAAGAGTTTTATTAATCCAAGCAAACAAAGGTGTTTATTATGCTAATAAAGGCCAATGTTTATTAATGCTTATGAAGAGTTGCTTCTGTATCAAAATATAATTTTACTACTGAATAAAAGTTCACCCTCAATGAGTGCATTTTTATAAACATCCAGACCTGAAACAAATATTTGTAGGCCATACAAATATTTGACCCGGTGTCAAAATTGAACCCGCAACACGCAACGCAGCAGTCGATCTCTCAACCACTGCGCTAACTGTGTCATCAAAATTTGGCTGGTGCTGACATAGTTGGCTGATGAAATAGCTGAAAAGTGACTATTATTATAATATTTTAGCTGCGCATAAGGTCAACAACACCAACCCATCATTTTTCCTACAAATCCACCTAGAGACCTAATTTAAAACAATTGGGTCATAAATTTTCAATCTCAAAAACAGAGACAACCATTTCTTACTTTAAGTATACAGTTAATTAAGAAGCATTTAGTTAGACAGTAATTATTCTAAATTACAGTTTATCAAGGATGATAAATGACTGAAAGCTCTAATGCTATTGTCAGCCCATTAATTCAATTGTTCTACTATTCAGGATCGCTATCTTGCCTTTCAGTTGCCAAATACTACGACTTATCTTAACGTTTGCTATGTTTAATTCATTGAGTAAGCGATATTTGAATCAAGGTTTGACAACCATTTTAACCTTATAATATCGGGATTACCATTCCTTTACGTTTTTTGCAGATATAAGTACAATATGTATTTTTATAGCAATATTTTTGTATTGTGTTTTAACTGAACGAGAGTTAGTAAAAGGATGTAAATTGAAAGAGGGACGAAATTCACGGAATTAAATAATTACGCTTCCAAGTTTCAAAACAGTCGTAAGACAAACAACAAAATGCCATTTAATTTCCTTGAAATTTGACCAATCGTATGGACCAGATTGTATGGACTTTAAAAGAGACTTTGACCTCTGAGTTTGTTTGGTGTTTTTTCTCAGAGTAGGTAGTTATTTAGAAAACTCCGGCCTCATCTAGTTTAAATTTACAAAACAAATTACGTTTAAAAGTGTTGTTTAACAACTAACTTGCAAAATAAAGGTAATTTATCATTATCAATAGGTAAAAATGAACAAAAATAGTAACCTAATAACATAACAATCATAACACAGATGAAAAATGTGAGGCAAAAAGTTCACCCACACCCATAATAGTTATTTAAAAAATAAATTAATAAAATTACGCAGCGCCGGTATTCTACTACCAAGCTTGTTTCATATTTTGTACAAAGTAAACATAATGCTAAGAACAAATAATAAGACTTAAATTCACCCTAAAGCCAATGCAAAGTGTTATGCGCGGAGTTTCAATGCATCTGGTCCTCTGTTAACGGTCCGTCCTCTAGTATAGCTTAAATTTACGTGTAAGTGTTTTATTTAATAACAAATTTACAAAATAAAAATCATTTATCTTCGACAATCCCTGAAGTGTCTCCAAACTCGTGTTTCCCTGAAGCATTTCAGAGATTACACAGGGCATCAAGGGGTAAAACTACCAGCACTGGTAGGCATCCCACAAGATGGATCGAAGACATGGTAAAGGGCGATTGAGACACACAGGATGGGTCACATCGACACACAGGATGGGTCACATCGACACAGATGCCTGATAAGATCTTCCACATTTGAGGCAATATAGAAAACAATATCGTTATATTCCAACAGATACCAAAGTGATAAGAATTACAAAATTACCATCCGCTTAACAGAATTAAACTTGTACCTGCTAATTAACGCTTCCAAATTAATTA
Organism: Tholera decimalis; assembly: GCA_943138885.2. Lineage (NCBI taxonomy): Eukaryota > Metazoa > Arthropoda > Insecta > Lepidoptera > Noctuidae > Tholera > Tholera decimalis. Next base: position 32,053,242 of record OW964555.2, read on the forward strand.
CCGGAAGCGTTAACACAGTAAATACGGAAATGACATCACAATTGGAATGGAAATAATATATATCACTGATTGTAAATTATATTATTGGGATATATATTGGTTTAACTGATTAATTTTGTACGCAAATTCCAAATGTAATCAGAACCAGTAACAATTCCGTTACCTATTTTATTTAACAAGCATGCAAATTACCTTTATACGAATTTTTTTGTTTTAAAGGTCTTATCGCTATGTTGGACATCCCACCCATATGCACAACACGTTTTGGGAATACTTTCATTGTGCGTACAGCTTAGTAGTGGAACTTCCTGCCAGAGTCTGTGTTCGTGGTAGCTATAACCTGTCAGCTTTTCAATTCAAGAGTGAATAGGTTACATCTAGGTGAGCGTGATTCATTTTCGTCTTTTCAACCATATGATTGCATATAATCTGGTGATATATTGGTCAAACGTGAGCCTATCAACAAAATTAAAAACAATAAACGGATATTGACAGGGTTTGGACCAAATGCTGCCCAGAAGTTAAAGTACCCCTAGCGTGTTCCTGGCATAACTAAATATTAAAAAAAAAATTAAAACGAGTCGGTCCCAGGGGTAAGCAGTAAATATTATTTTTCTGTTCTGAGAACAAGTACTAATTATTTTTTATTATGTTACATTCTTTACAGGGTTTGGACCAAATGCTGCCCAGAAATGAAAGTAACCCTAGCGTGTTCCTGGCATAACAAACAATTGAAAAAAAAAATATTAAAAAAACATAGTCCCAGGGGTAAGCAGTAAATATTATTTTTCTGTTCTGAGAACAAGTACTAATTATTTTTTATTATGTTACATTCTTTACAGGGTTTGGACCAAATGCTGCCAAGAAATGAAAGTAACCCTAGCGTGTTCCTGGCATAACTAAATACTGAAAAAAAAAATATTAAAAAAAATAGTCCCAGGGGTAAGCAGAAAATATTATTTTTCTATTCTGAGAATAAGTACTAATTATTTTTTATTATATTACATTCTTTAGATGTTTACACTACAAAAATATTTCGATTCACATCTAATAGATGCCTTATCGCTTAACCGTAGCACACCAAGCTCGAAAACCATTTCTATTACCTATACTTTGCTTTGTCTTACCTTGCCGTAGAAAACTCTCACTTCACATTCTCGTTTTTTCGCATTATGGTATTATACATTAATCAATCTCTCACAGCTAGACTCTGGCGATATAGCTACATGTGCACGCGCCGCTGGTTTTCGCTCCTCGATCCTTGCCAGAGTCAGCCTAAATTCCCTTAATAATCATAAAAATGATCCGATCTAGCCTAGCCCTAGGTCCTCTTCCCTGCAACGCCCTAAGTTTTTATAAGCACGGGCTGGAGGCTTTAATCCGGATCCGGAACTGCCTTTTTCAAGGCAGCGGAGGATATTCTGTTTCTTTACGAGTTTTGTCAAAACGTTTTTCCCATTCAATGAAAAACCACAGTTTTGTGGTCCTTGTTGGGAAACCTCAAGGTCTCAACCAAACCAAGACGGTATTGACCCACCCGCTGATCCCCTTCTGCGTGATGCAATCCATAGGCGTTGAGTGCTAAGTTTAATTTGGGGATCTCCTAGTCAAATCTTTTTTTTTGTTATCAGGGGGAAACCTTCAAAAGGCACGTGGACTTTAAGACCAGGGAGTGTGGGAGTTCTATCTCACTATAACCACCTCGGTGATCACCATCAGCACCACGGAATAGATGAATAAGGTTGGAATGATAATGTGGGCGTGGCGAGCGCGCCACATTTATGATACGAAAATCATAGCTCGACCGACTAATTCATTCACCGCGTTCAGTGCGCTTCGGATTACTTCGGAAGACAGAGCTCTACTTTAAAATGCCGTGTTGTGCAATTATAACCTGTAAAACATAAAGTTAGACCGCAAGTATAAAGCGAGGAGGTATATCTTTCCATCGGTAAGTCGAAAATAACATTTAATTACAGTTTTATTTGTAAAAAACATAAAAATATTCTGATCACTATGAAATTCCCAACATTAACAACATTATTGCAACAAGTTACAAAAAATATACATTGCCCGATGTTTACTCGCTTAATCAACGCAATGACCAAGTCCACTTACAATGTACTGCATGCGTTGCGTCCTCCACACTTCAACCATTGACAAATCAGGAACTATTTCCTTTCTAACCTCTTTTATCTGTTCTGTAATCAGCACATAGAAAGTGTCCCGATACCTCTTAAAAGACCACTCCGGAACCACCTCTGTGCTTCGCCTATTAGGGCACATCCTTGGGAAGACTGTAAAGGGGGTCTCCCCTAAGCTTCGCTGTGTACGGTGGCACGTAACCCAGTTACTGAGTTTTCTCCACAGCAACACACCTAGTGTCGGTTGGGTGTATCTACCCATTCGCAGTAGACCCAATAGGGCCCGGTTTGCACAATAACACTGGTGACCGAGCTGGATCCCGTGGAACAGGCTTAACTATGAAAAAGCCTTCCCTAACATTGCCTCTACTGATTGCCATAATTGATGGATGGTGGCGGTATCCTAATTTATTAAGGAACATCGCGTCAGTGGGTCATTTGCTATCCAACAATATAACAGGCACTTTAGTGATATGTCGTCATTCAATATGCCATTTAGTAACGTGCAATTCTTAAAAATGCACGTAAAATGTAGACACTCATCATTAAGAATCTACCATTGCTATATATTGATGAGGACAATCGTGATCATGGACTAGAGTGCATTAAAAACAATTTTTTCTCATGTCTTACGAGTCGGAGAAGGCATATTATGTGCTTAGTTTGATATTTAGGGTGGGCTAGGCCCTGCGGAAATATTCTAACGAGATACCGCGGTCCCGGTCCACAAAGACAACTGACGGAACAGGGTGAATTTTTAGTCAGTATATATCTGACAGGGATTGTCAGACTTATACTGACTCAAACCCACCCTGTTTCTTCAGCTGTCCTTAAGTTCAGGGGCCGCGGTATCTTGTTAGTACATTTCCGCAAACCCGACGAGCAATGGCCTTATGAGACCCCGTCACTGGTGCTGATAGCTCTTTGAGGCGCGCGTGAAACACGACGCGCCGCCGACCCGGGCCTTGTCCTTACCGGACGGTGAGCTACCCCTGCTCGTCAGATGAAGCGATTACACAATTAGCCTATAACTTTCCCACACCTGGGATATAATATATAATATAATATTCCACAACTTTTTCACACAACGCCATCTAGTCCCAAACTAAGCAGAGCTTGTGGTATGGGTACTAGACAACTGATAAACATACATATATATTTCTAAATACATACATATTATAGATAAATTACACCCAGACAAAGAACAAATGACCGTGCTCATCACACAAACATTTGTCCTAGGTGGGAATCGAACTCACGACCTTGTGCATAGCAGTCAGGGCCACTGACCACTTTACCAACGGGCCTGTCAAAAATATAGGCCTCCTCTTTATGAGAAGACATGGGCCCTAATCTATCACGAGGATCCAATGCGGGACAGTGGATATCGCACGCTTTCGGATTTTTGAATATGAGAACATGGTTGAGAGCCGATTTATCCACAAAGCTTTCACTGACCGTTTTGAGAGCATGATGACGTAAATTACATCAATAAATGTAACTGGCTGGGTTTGAACCCACGTCCTACAAACTCATAAGTCGTAAGTTGCGCCTGAATTCCAATAATTTGTGAAACAGAACATAAACGGCGATGGTGACATGGTTAACATACCACCCATACGCACAAAACGTTTTGAGAATACTTTCATTGTGCGTATGGCTAAGGTGTGGAATTTCCTGCCGGAGTGTGTGTTTCCTGATCGCTATAACCTGGGAGTCTTAATTAAATCAAGAGTGAATAGGTTACTTCTAGGCAAGCGTGATCCATCCTCGACCACATCATCACTTTCCATCTGGTGAGAGGGTGGTCAAACGCGAGACTATTATCAATATAACATTAAAAAAATAACTACTGGCAAACTTAATGACCTTCACCAATCAAAGAAATTACCTCGGAAAAGATTGTTTAACCTTAACATCGCTCAGACACGAGCCCTTTTGTATTTATTTTCTCAGCAGAAAACGTATAATAACGTCATTGAAAACAGATTTTTGACAAATTATATTTGCTTTCAATGATAACAAAACACGCTCAACAAAATCGAACAGAAAAAACATGATAATGAAGGTTGTATAAAACAGACACCTTATTTCTTTATTCATCGGTATACGTGTGTTCTGACTACAGTTTATTTTATTAGGTATACGCAGATGCGATCTCCGCATTCATGAATCCGAATGTTCCTGTCTATTATTGCCAACGGTATTCCGTACATAGCTGTGTTGTTCCTGGTTTTAGAAATAAAAGAATGGGATCTGGGAGCGGATTTTTGCTTACTTTTTTTAGCCTGATTTTTAGAACTGGCTGATTTAAATAGGTCTGGTTTTTTTCGAGATTACAGATAAATATTTTAAGACTAGTGCATTTACTAAAACTTGGTTTTCGAGCTTAAAGATAATATGCAACGATGCCGCCCTCTTGAACGCATACATAATTATGTGCACAAGCCGAAGATGCGTTGTGCTGCAATAATAAGTAATAATAAATAATCTTTATTGCGCTAAAAATAATACACAATTCTTAATTTATTACACCCTAGACCCCACACAGAGATACCCTGTGTCGTGGGACTTACTCTCTTTCCGTTAAGGCGACTCATAGTATATAAATATGCAATATGCAACCTAAACCTTTACTCAATGGACGGAAGAATGTCTCTTTAACATATTTGTTGAAAAATTTATCAACATTGAAGTAAGAAAAGTACGATGTGGTACCTAAAGTCCTAATCCTTTTGAAACATCATCTTTTTGACTCATTCCCTAATGGTGCAAAACACTGAGTCACAGTTTGTCACGAAATATTTTTGTCGTTACGTATTGAAAAACTATTATATGTCATATATTCCAACATATGGTCTTACCGTATAACAAGTTTTAGTTAACCCATTCTGCCTTTTAGACTTGAAAAACAATCAGACTGACTTAGATATTAGTATGAATCAAAAATTATGGACCAACAAAGCACATTAATTCCCATAAATAACTTCCTTAATACTCCCAAATTGATCACACATAACTTACCAGTTCGATCAGCAACACAATTTGCCCATTTTGCCTATAAAAGGTGTCCTAACGTTCGATAATGTACCCGTTTGTGCCTAAAACGGGCAGTCTAGTAAATTAACCCTAATTAATCACCTATTCTTACACATTAAGTTAATCTACGTAGATTAAGTTTAGACTAGAATTAACATCAAATATGCACAGTTGAATTAAGTTTGAAAGTGAAGCGTGAGTAACTGATCTGGATGCTTTTAGTGTACGAAGCGCTTATCCTCCACATTTATTGTGCGCACAGCCAAGCTGCGGAATCCTCTGCCGGCTTCTGTGTTTCCTGCGACTTATGACCTTTCAGCCTTTAAAGCAAGAGCAAATAGGCATATTCTGGGTTCGCTCGTCCCAATGTAGACCTCATCTATCGCTTATCATTAGGCGAGATCGAGTTCAAGGGTAGGATCATCCATAATAATAAAAAGTGTAGTTTGAAAGTATGTTATGAGGTTGTGTACAGACTGTGTTTCAGAAGGATGCTCTTATGACGTTATAGAATACATACGAACAGCATTTTTAAACTGATGCAGGAGAGTTTTCAGATAAAAAACTTCATCTAAACGGGCAATGAGCTATGCAACTATACGGGCTTGGTTTTTTATGTTTTTACAATATTGCTTTTATATGCCCGTGCGTGTAAAAAATAGAATATTTATCCTCCTATTTTTTTTTTTAAAGGAAACCAAACCCTGATGTCGAGATAAGGATCAAAATGCAATTAACAGGGATCAAATACTTAAATTTCCTTATAATAAAACCCCGCCCATTATGGACATTTGGGGTATTTCAAAATACAATCGGTTAAATTTACTGTGCCATATTAAAAAACATCTAATCAAATCTTCACTGGTACAAAGAAAATAAATGGAAATGTGACGTGACGTCACTCCATATAAATACTGGTACTCGACCATATTCGGTTAGACTGGAAACCGACCCCGAAGTAGATAATTAATTATTATACTTATTATTTATTATTATTTTGCTTATTATTATTATATATATATATTTACTTATTATTATTATTTTGACAGGCCTGTTGGTCTAGTGGTCAGTGGCCCTGACTGCTATGCACAAGGTCGTGGGTTCGATTCCCACCCAGGACAAATGTTTGTGTGATGAGCACGATCATTTGTTCTTTGTCTGGGTGTAATTTATCTATAATATGTATGTATTTAGAAATATATATGTATATTTATCAGTTGTCTAGTACTCATAGCACAAGCTCTGTTTAGTTTGAGACTAGATGGCGTTGTGTGAAAGTTGTGGAATATTATATTATTATTATATTATATTATATTATATTATATACTCATTTTATTTTTGCAAATACTGAAATATCTCAATTTTTAATCAGTTTATGCGACGATTGTAATTGTAACACTAAACTAATACCATCCCAGTTTGGCTCGACCTCTGAATAAAAGCGTAATTAGGAATCCGTGTAAAAGATACTTGGCTACTTGCCCAAGATTGGGACTGCTGATATACTACGATAGGATTTGCTATCACATTGGGACTTAATATCGGAAATACGCGAATGGCTGCAAGACGTGACGAGAATTCCAATAAGGCCTAGCAGGTAAGTGGGTGTGATCTACTGGAGAATCCAGAGCTTTCACAAGTATGTACATGTTGAAACCAAGGGGTTATTATTGGTAGCCTTTTCAATAGATTTTGTGAAAGTTTTTTTAACTAGTAACAGTCTTTTCTTTCGGGAATATCTCCTATACGACTCTCCCGCTCTGGGTGGAGGACAAATGTTTGTGTGATGAGCACGATCATTTGTTCTTTGTCTGGGTGTAATTTATCTATAATATGTATGTATTTAGAAATATATTATTATATGTTTATCAGTTGTCTAGTACTCATACCACAAGCTCTGCTTAGTTTGAGACTAGGTGGCGTTGTGTGAAAAGTTGTGGAATATTTTATTATATTATATTATATTAAAAGGAGAGTCAAACTTTGACTGCCTAAAAATCCAGTGTATTCCGAGGCCGCAGTACCACGTAAGAATATTCCCGCAAACCTAGCAGCTATCGACGGTCTTGAATTTCACCATTGTCTCACCTGACTGTAAGCGATGAGGTAATTGACGATGGATTTGGCGTCAAAGTCCTCTTGACTTAAAGACCCATATTGTAGCTATCTGGAAACACAGACTGCGGTATGGGATACCACTCCTTAGTTTTTCTTATTGATAATCTCGCACTTGGCCACCATCTCACCTGATGGTAAGTGATGATGTGGTCGCAGATGGAGCACGCTTACCTAAAAGTAACCTATTAAACTATTAAGACTCCAGCAGGGAATTCCACTCCTTAGCCGTACGCACAATGAAGGAATTCCCAAAACGTTTAGTGCGGATAGGTGGGATGTCCACCATGTAACGATGGCGCATCGCCGTTTGTCTTGTAGTCCGATGATGGAACGGGCTTGATGGAATTAGATTGTGTAATTCCATCGCACACTCTCCGAGAAGTAACCGATAGAAAACCGATAGACTAGCAACTCGTCGTCGATGTTCAAGGCTGTATGTAAAAATAAATCGTTTTAAGAATCTTTTAGTATTATATTACAGCTAGTATGTTTTACGATTGCTTTCGACTTTATGTATTATAAGTTAAAAACATAATTTTCAGAGCATAATGGTGTATGTTATGTTGTATTCCCGTTGTCCCCGTAGTCCGTGTCCCCGTTAAAGGGTACAAAGGGATTTTAAATGATCCGTGTATTTAATCAGTTGCAAAATTTAGAGGCATAAGTACGTATCTGTACATACATCCAATGAAAAAATGCATGAATGTTAAAAACGCTTTGAATGCATAAAGAATTATATTTATTTGCGACCCTGCAAGGTATTAATTATTTATGGAAAAAAGATGCATATTAAAATATGGCTTTATGCCACACAAATATTTCGGTAAATTGGTAGATCAGACATTATGCATATAATTATCTCCACAGTAAATAAAGATAGAAATATAAGAATTAGTTTGCCAGAAAGAGAAAAAAAAAACGTAGCATTGTGCTGGATAAAAAGTGATTTTGGGTGGATCTTTAGATACGACCATATGCATCTGAGGTCCAGATATGTTTAGCCATTTCCCAACTATATCAGGGTCGACTTCAACTACTAGGGTTTCACATGGAGCGACTACCTACCAGACTTCCACAAGCTACTCGCCGGTTAACACGATACTCCTTGGCAAGACTGATTTTCCGGATTCTGGCTACCCATAAAAACGGCCAAAGATTTACAAATAACAGCTCCAGCCATCGATTAAACGTGCTTTCCGAGCAACGCAAGAATCCTGATATATTAAGATAGTCACTCATCCACGGACCGACCTTGGCGAGTGTTGCTTAACTTTAAAGATCGACCCGTGAGGATGTTATTATTTAGCCACGAGCTCCGCGATACTACTATGTATGTATGTATGTCGGGCAGGTATCCGCAACTCCACGACCAAGCGCGTATTTTGCGTAAGGGTAGGGATCTTCTTATTCTATCCATGCCAATTCCTCCAGGAAGGCGAGCAACGCCCTCGTTTTGCTTACCATTTCTCGGAGGGTACCTGGTTTGCCGAAGTATTTAGTCCTGTAGTCCGCGACTGCAGGGCAGCTCAGTAGCAGGTGTGCTGCTGTTTCGTCCTCCTCCATGCAGGCTCTGCAGAGTGGGCTGTCTGTGACTCCTATTACATAGAGGTGTTTATTAAAGGATCCATGACCGGTAAGGGCGGCTGTCATCAGCCGCAATTGCCGTTTAGACAGTCGTAGGACCTGTTTTGACATGCGGCCATCAAGGGTCGGGAGAGCCTCTTTAGCCTGCCTGCACTCACCATGGTTCTCCCATAGTTTGTGGTGTAGGTCTCTGGTACATTTCCTTACCAGGTGACGCAGATAACCGAAGGGGAGTGGTGTAATACTACTATTTGAAAATTAAAGTATTCCAAAATCGCCATCTACATGTCAACCATCCGCCAATGGTGCATCGCAGACAGGTTACGGTATCACAATGCTATGTCAAAATCTGTATTTAAATATCTTTTTATCATCTTGGCTAAAATGTAAAAGATAGCTTTTATATAAAGCCATTATTTTGTTAAACACCTTTCAAATTCCACTTACAAAACCCATTTATTGTGTCTCTCAGAATCTCATTATGATAATTAAGAAAACGACTGCTTAATACAAAACTCATCAATTGCTCCGTTGCAAGGAGGGGCGCCTATTAATTTTATTATAGCGATAAAATAATAATTCAGAACGATGGCATGACCGGAAATAATATCTCGGAGCATTAAACAAAAGGTAAGTAACGGTTGGTCGTTCTTTTGGCAATATTGGGGAATTTGCTGAGGTGTGGCTCCTATTATGAGATTGGGATCCACGGCCATAATTCTATTATGCGCCTAAATTAAATTAGCAGACGATTTTATTTTTAATCAAGTTAAGTAGCTCGCTTTGCACATTGACCGCGTTATATATCCCCTGAATCCCTGAACTTACGAAAGTCAACCCTATTTAAATTTTGTTAAAGCAGATAATCCAACGCTTTGTCTGACCGGACATCGAAGTCAAGTTAATTGTAATAAAATTCCAATGGCGTTTTTGTAATGGTTAATGTTAGCTACTAAGGCTTTGAGACGATCTTCGACCCAGGAACGATGTTGGACAAGGTTATACGTTTTTCCATCTGATCAGTAGAAATAAGAAAGCTTGGAACCCGATAAAGTATGAAATAAATCACTTTTTACCTACATTTCCAGTAGACTTTTACGTTAAATATGAATTTATAGTAAGTATATTACTAGCCGACTTCTAACACACGATTTATCACACAAAATTTCAGCAGTAAAGGCGTTCTTCAATAAAAAAAATATCTCTGCCTGTTTGACTCGGGTTTAATTCTCCATGACAAATTTGATCAAAATCGGTTAATCGTTTAGCCATGCAAGCTTAACACATAGATAGAAGACAGACAGGTCAACTTTTGCATTAACATTATAATAATATCATGTCCTTTGACTATGATGTTCAACAAAATAAACGGATTTTTTAAATTATATGTAGAGTTTATTTTGTAATGTTTTTGAAAAAGCAAATAATATTAGTACTATCTGCTAACTTTATTCTTATCATACTTTAGTCAATAATAATCATTTTCATCAGACGAATTCAAACTAATAAGAATACTAACTCATACATAACTAAAAACTTATTATATTATTTGCTGTAGTTTTCTGAAGATCTGTTTGCAAATCAGCAAAGGTCTCTCCCAAAAGTTAAATTTACCAACCCAGAAATAATTTGAGTGCCAAGACTATGTCACAAACTATTACTGCCCATTTTGAAACTTTGCTACAATCCACTATTTAAGACATAGTTTAATATTCAACATCCACATATTATCCAAATATTTTCCAATATAACAGCTTCTATGCTAAACAGGCTCCTCAACATTTTACTTTCCTTTATAATAACTTATTCCCATAACAGAATTCAAATGTTCTATTTCTGAAATCGCCTTTACATCTAAAATCTTCAGCAAAGATAACCTTCGAATTTGAGTATTAACGAAAAGTTAGTACAATCACTTTTCTTGTTTATGATATAATATGAGCTCCACGTGTAGCAAGTCTATCCGCTTCTTAAAACTAATCGTGGATATTCAAGTTTGCGAAAATACTATAAAATTATCATCCAACCCGAAAGGAGTTTTAGCAATCCTACCTACAGTATAGTACAGAATATTACAGAAGGTCAAATATCACTTAGACTAAATATAACAAATGAAATACGGTTTTGAATTCATTTATTTATTAAAATTATAAATCATTTCTGCAGAAACGAATTACATTAACATTTTTGTCCAGGCTTAGAGACTTAAAAACAAGGTATGCAACACTAGGAATGCAAAAATGTAATCGTTTTAGGTTTTGTATTGCCTACCGCTGCGCGGCGCGTTGACTCGACCGAAGAATTATTAACTTATCTTTGTTTACGTGTTTACAATCGAAAGACTGATTTAAACTTGAGAAATCTTGCACACACATACATGCATCTTGTACAGTGAGAATGCCAGTCACAAACATACCTTATAGAGCTTCGTATCATTTGTGTTTTAGGAAGCGAACTACAAAGGGCTTTGCTGGATTGGGTCAGATTCTTACCTCATTAACAACCTAAATGAGTAACATAACTTCTAAAATCCTCTTTCTAATATAAGAAATTCCCGATTGATATCAACAGGATATGGGTGCCGCAAGTAATTAAAAAAACCACACCTCCTTATGTGTAACACCAGCTAAGGCATATCGCATATGAACCTCACTGTACTCGGAAGAATGTTATCACTATCCCACTTCCTTAACCGATCACTCAAAAGTCACCCTCCACCTTACCTAAATTTCTCCAGGTTTCCCACTTGAATTACTCATATCACCAAAAATCTGTGTTCTTGTGAGCAGCTAGCCTTCTGAATGTACTTTACTGTGGTTACGCTTTACCCTTGAAATAATCAAATGGGAACAAAAAATAATATCGACCTTGTCAAAACCAACGGAAAAAGAATAGTTTTATCTATTTTTCTGTTTTGCGATTCTAAGAAGTACCTAAGAGAAAAACATTATCTTTACTGAGTGGGTGAGAAGGTTTTTTTGGTAGTTGAGCAGAGATTTTAGAAGTTTTAGATCTTATATTAATATAAATGAGTGAAATCAGTTTCGTTGATTCATAGAAAACTTCGTTTATGCGACTGTAGGTACGGTATCTCCAAAATAGTGCAAAGATTGTTAAACTAAACGGCGGGAGTCCGGCACGGTAGAGAAGGGCCATTGCTCTTCTCTACCGTCCCAGAGTTCAGAAAAACATCAGCCAAGTGCGAATCGGACTAACGCACGAAGGGTTCGTATCATTATCTATAAAAAACCGTATACCCAGTTATATATTTATTTTATTCGGTTATTAGTTTAAATTTCAACTATCTAGCTATCACGCTTCATGAGAAAAAGAAAGCCTGGTGACAGACAGATGGGTGGACGAACAGCGGAGTCTTATTGCAAAGCCTTTGGTTACGGAACCCTAAAAACGTGCTGATCGCACACTTATCTGACTGAACTTATGGAGGCTAGCACTAGGGCTTATAACGTCAGTGTTTGTATCCCAGTGACACGTGTGTATCTGGGATTTCCTATGAACTAATGATCTGTTATGGATCCTCTCCCCGTCTGCTTTTCTTGATATAGGCCAACGTGGCCAAAAATACTTCGGGCATTACCTCAGTAAAGGTAAGGTATGATGCCATGTTATATTGTAGAAAACTTTCCACATTATTTTCTCATTCTGACGTCAAAACACCAAAAGAAGATAAGTCGAATATCTTTCTTCAATAAACCTGCTACCATTATTATTTCCTTTATTCGTTACTTCCTAGGTTCATTCTCCGGATAATATATTACCCGAATAAGAAAATACAATGATGCATGCTTCACGATACTTTTTCTTTAGTTAGATGTCGTGGCTGATGAACCCTTTCCGCGCGGCGTAAAAGCAATAAATTATACGATAATGAAGGCAGAGACCCTACTAAGGGTTCCGGTGATTGATTTCAAATATAACCTTTATGGTTGCTAAAAGAAATCATTTGTATGGTTCAAATAAAGACAAAATAGGTAGGCATCAGTGGTAGGCATGTGTATTTTGGGCGTCTCAACTTTTCTTCTTAACTTCCTTAAATATAAGCGTTCAATAGTTTCTGGTAAGCTTAGGAACTGGTTTTTTTTTTAATTTTAACCTATGGCCTAGCCAGTGCTATTGTGATAAATTCAAAATAATTCGTATTTGTGATATATTTCTTCTTTACCTGCACAGCTCACATATTGGCCTCATTTTCATTTTGATGACGCAAAGTCAAACTTGGGGTATGCAGACTGTCTACTTCAAACTTTCTTTTATTAATAGCTTAATCGCAAAGGCTAATTCGGCACTTTGGCTTGAAAAATACATTATCCATCTACGTAACCTCATTCCGTGGGAGTTTATTGTGCAAAATTAAAATATGAGCTGTGCACGTGCCAAGTGTTAAGTAAGTTAATGTGCGTCCACAAACGACATTTTTAACGCCGCAAAGCTGACAAAACAATAAAGGGTAAGAATTGTTGAATTTATTTTTCTATTTGTTAATGCTTGGATAATCCATTAAATTTTTGGTATCAGCGTGAATTGGTATAAGCACTCGGTCTTCGGGAATAAAACGACGAATGTGGGATTTGACCTCACTAAACCAGTGGTTACTATCAGGTCAGCAGACGAAGGGAAGCCCTGGCTCTACTCCTATGAAAACCTATAGAAACTCAAAGATATTCCCATTAAATGTTAATTAAACCAAATTACGCTACATTATTGTGCAGAATACCAAACTTTTTAAGCTGGTTTTAATTTAAGACTGGGTTGGCTCAGTTTTTGAGCGATTGGCTGCTACGTTCTGTGTGTTTCCGGATGTTACTATAAATGTACTCACGTTGTAGAAAAAAATCCTACTGAATTGATTTTTTTAACAAAAATATTATTTTATTAAAAATTAAGATTAAAATATTATGAATTTTGCTTTCACTTCCAAGTTAAAGTTCCGACAGCCAGGCACAACAAGATAACGCAACAACCCTTTTTAAAGAAAATTTTCAACGGAAAAATACCTTTATAATAATTTCTACGAACAGTCACATTCTCGTGTCCAGCTTTTCTGCGGAAATTCTTTCTTTTGTCTTTGTATTAATTAAACTTGGAACTATATGAATATCGTATTTAGAGCTTCTTATTCGTTCTTATTCATAATAAGAATGATGTTATTTTTAATTACATCTCACTCACTCCTCGGTATTCTCATCATCATCCTATAGTAGGGGATGAGAAACTCTTAGCACAGCTCGTTGCCGAGAACCATTCGGATGATGGATGACCGCCAATGAGGCTCAAGTAGTGAATATTAAGAATTATTTATCAAAACTGTTCCGATAAGGAAAATATAACCTTTTTATCAAAAGGAATATAGGAGGAAGAGATATTTATGTGTATTGGGAAAATTATTGACGTCGTTTAGTATGTATTTTTTTTCGCTGATGAATGATCGCTGCGACAGTGCGACGTATCAATAACAGTGCGAGAATATTTGCAGAATATTTTATTTTTAACTTTACACTTAATTAATTATTAATGTCTTATTATAATTTAAGATAATATAAGCACATATTGCCTGAAACACAGGTTTACCTAATTCAGGCACACGTCTATAAATCTAGGTCTAAGATTTTAACACGTAGAATATGATTTGTATTTTTACGGAAATTACTTTTATATAAAAATATGATTTTTGTCGCTTTTTTGCGTCGCGCCTGTCTGATGTAACCTTAACTACATGTTAAGAAAAACTGGGACCCTATTTTAAAGATAACTTGTAAAATTTAATCAATGTATAGCTCTTTTTAAGTATCCGTAGTAAAACAAAGATCCCTTATCCTTTCTTATTCACCCGTCTGGCTCTCCACGGTTTTACTAAGTCTATTGATGCGAAGCTGTAATTTTGTATGGTTATACTATACACATTTTTCAAGCCTACAAATTCGTGAAGGTAAATCTGGAAAATTTTCTTTGTTAAATGTACCATACAGATTTAACCGTCTATCACGCTGAGTGGAGTATTATTTCTAGGTCTTTTAAGAATATTAAGGCTTAGCCACATTTTTATTTAGAGATCCATTCAAGAAACATTCAGAATTCACTTTTTTGTATAAGTTAAGTCTATGTCGACAAGCGCAACCAACCGTATTTTAGATATGTGTAAAAAAATAACATTGTTAGTATATATAGGTAAAGAAAATAGGAGGAAATCTATCATTACTAATCAGTCGACCAGCTTGTAGTACGTAAATGTATATATTATTTTTTGTAATATATTTTTCGTTTTTTTTTATATTCAATGTGTAACGGAAACCCCATATCTATCCAAAAAGGCTGAAAACAACATCTGGTATGGAGTCTCTATGCACAGTTTCAGCTCAAAATAACTGACTTAAAGAATGGATACCAAATTATCGGTTTCATATATTTCTTGAATACCAATCATAACAAACGTGTCACAGCACTACGAGGGTCAAAAACTTTCCACGTCACTTGCCAATAACACGATAATTCTCTTCGTTCTTCTTAATTTGAAAAATTCGGCCTCTGGTATCAATGTATTGAAATTTCTAATATGCTCCACACATGTAGGTAGACATAGGATTAGAAAACCCTTGCCTTTTGTTATCATCCAAAGAAGCCGTGCACTCGGTATGTATATACCCTTTAAATTACACTTATTAATAAAATGTGTATTTCAATTCTGTATTTACCGTATCGTTAAAGTTACTTTTTGCCTTTTTTTGGATGAAAATCATCTTATGATTCCCCCCGCCTCCTCTGGGTATAGGAGCAGATTAAACCCATTACTGACTGAAAACCCACTCTACTCCTTCGGCTGCCCTTGTGTGCCGATGACGTGGTGTCTTGTCAGAACATTCCCATAACCCCGACAGAACTACAGAACTATGCGTGGCTTGACACGCACTTAGCCGTTAAAAAGAGAAACAAATTACTAAGCTATACCAAAAAAATCAAACAAATTAATATACTTCCAGTTATAATATCAAAATCAAAGTATCGTCCTCAACATAGGTACTTTATCATTGAGCTGACCAGCATTATTACCGTGGAACTCCAAAGCCCTGTTAATCTGCCATTCCCTCAACGTTTTAATCTCAGTTCCTGGCACAGTATTTTTATCCACATACTTGGCTTTATATAATTCACTTCTGAAAATCCTCAGTTGTTCTTTCACATACTCTAAAGGTACTTTAGTTATTGCGAGCATTCGTGGCTTATAGCTGTCAGCGTCAGCCACATTTTTGACTTCATATAATTCGTATACTAAGTACTTGTCGTGCGGCTTCGGAGTGCGCAGGAATATGGCGTAGTCATTGCCAATGTGGAGGAATCCTCGAAGATTATGTTCAGATTGGAAGCCGTCAATGAATTGGAATATCTTGTACAAGCGAACTGAACTGGTTTCGTGGAAAAGGAAGAGGCAAATTATTGGTGTTATTTGGGTCTGAAATGCAGAAAATGTATGAACATGAGTATGTATAACAAGGAAAGTCTGCGATTTTGGTGTATTAATCCTTAATGACGAGCAAGTAGAGTGAATAAAATAAGTTTAAGATAGTTTATAGTCTTTATTTTTATATACCTACCTATCATAATCTGTTGAGCCATTTGACAACTTGGATCTGCTTTTAATTAAACGGAGTGCAGATGGATACTGACGGTATTTTACATAGAGTGACTGTTTACCTGAACTCCTCAAACCAGTAACTGAGAAACAAGATGCCCTTTGGTAAAACTGGTGTAATATTTTATGGTTTCTAAATGCCAAAGATACAAAATGACAGCCAGGACAAGCGGCTTTTTTTAAGGATAGGAAATCATTCAGTGACTGCCTCCCAATCTGGGCGAAGTGAGAGGGTGTATCAGACTTTTACTGACTAAAACACATCCGTGTTCCATATGCCCTTCGTGTTCCGTGACCGCGGTAACTCTTTCGAACAATTCCGCAACCCCGGCAGGCAACGGCCCCCTTGTGGGCCCCGACAATTTTGCTGACACTCTTTGAGGCGTGCATGGAACACGACGCGCCGTCTACACGGGCCTGGTTTCAGTCGGGTGACGAGCTACCCATTGCTCGCTGCCCGCAGGCCCGCGCCTTCGGTGGCTGGGAGTCACCCTGCGACTCCCGACGCCTAGAGCGTCTCCTGTGGTGACTGGGGCGCAAGGACTGTGAAGGCCTTGAGACCCGCCTCTCCCTCGCACGTCATGTCATCTCTTTCGCTTGCATAACTGCTTCGCAGAAAGAGGTGACTGCTTCCCATGCCTCCTCGCTCTGGACTATGGATTGAACCAGGGCCGGGAATCAGAAGTCGCCGCCTATCGCCTCTACCGGGACATGGCGGAGCTCTGCCTAAGCGGGGCAAACCTCCACCGTGTGTTTCACCGTGTTCTCAGGGCGATCGTTGCAGTGATGACACCTGAGTGTTTCTTCATGCCGAATCCAACACAAGTAACTCCCGAAACAACCGTGTGAGCATCTGCGTCAGGTGTAAGGTGAGGACACCATGACGCCTCGTTAGCCACTCCTCAAAGAGGGACTTACCGCCGCTATTGCGACGTGCCCAAGGACAAGCAACTTAACGTGTTACTGAGGCTCTGAGGAATCTCAATACCTATGTTAAGATGGTACCCATCCATTGGCCGACTTCTGCTAGTGTTGCTTAACCTTAAATATTACCCTGTTTAACTTATTGTTTAACCATGAACTCCTTCTTTTATAATGTTTGGATTTAGGTTAGTAATAAAAATAATATACAACGTGTAACGGAAACCCCATATCTATCCAAAAGGGCTGAAGACAACATCTGGTATGGAGTCTCTACGCACAGTTTCAGCACAAAATAACTGACTCAAAAAATTGATACCAAATTATTGGTTTCATATATTTCTTGAATACCAATCATAACAAACGTGTCACAGCACTACGAGGATCAATAACTTTCCACGTCACTTGCCAATAACACGATAATTCTTTTCGTTCTTCTTAATTTGAAAAATTCGGTCTCTGGTATTAGTTTATTGGAATTTGTAATAAGTTCTACACATGTAGACTTAGGATTACAAAACCCTTGCCATATCGTTTGTTATCATCCAAAGAAGCCATGCACTTGGTATGTATATACCCTTTAAATTACACGTTGTGTAGTGAATACAGCAACATCAAATTCGAAACAAAAACTGGAATGTAAAAATTATTCGACCACAACATTGCATAAACTGGGCCCGCGCCATCACATAATTTTTAATGCCAAAAAATTTCCATAGATGCAGATACAACGCAGGCTACCGTTTTTGTTTCGTTTACCTTAATAAAATATAATGTTTCAAGAGAGTTATGGTGACAAAGATGCATTTGAAGATTATATCACGCTTTGTTCTCGTTACAGTGTTTTAAAAAGTTCTCAAAGTTTATTAATTAAGAAGTGGAAACATGACTCCCTATTAGGTGACTCCGAGTCTCTTTTCAAAAGGGTTTTGGGTTTTAAATGAACTGCCTTTTTGAAAAGTTAAGTGTATTATGGTAATTTAAGGAGATGTTTTTATTATCCTGTATTTTTATATTTTTGTTTTCATGCTATAGCACAACAGTTGTGTTACAATATTGTGTGTAAGGCATTAAAGAAATATACAAGACTTACACAATATTGATCGCAGTAAAATGCCAGTATAAAATAAAGCACTTACCAACTTCATTTTTAATAAAAATCCAGTAAAATAAACTACGCTTCAACGATCGATACACATAATTACAATACGTGAAATATAACTTTAAAAACGATATAAAACGCGAATATTTTATGACGCTTTTAAATTTTAATGTAACACCATTTTTTCCAATATTTTTATACTGCAACAAACTGAATGCGTAAAATTTGTTGTGAAAAGTATGTTTTTATAGTAAATTTTAACGATCTACCATCGTGTAGAATTAACAAGTGCTTCACAGTTTGAATGTGCACGTAGACATGCAATGTATAGAGAATAACGCTGGTTTGTTGCCTCGGTTCGTTCGCTTAAGCCCGATTTATTTTTACAGTTAAGAACTCAGACAGTTAAGTAATAAGTAAGTAGCAAGTTGTAAGTAGCGTCCAAACGTAGGCGAGTGAGTAGTCATAAGTTGCCCGAGAAGAAGAAAAGAAAATAACACGTGTTCGCGGCAACCTACTTTATGGACTGTACTTAACTCGCCCGTCTACATGCCAGCCAGTTAAGTTGGAAGGGTGCGGGAGACGCGAGAGAGGGGGCTACTTCGCACTGGACTCGCCGAAAAATAGGATCGCGATCTATTTAACTCAACTTAATCAACAACTTACTATTTAACTCGCTTTTGCCGTTCAAACTACAATAACAACTTAACTCGCTGATGACGCAAGTTTACTCGCTACTGTACTTATTGAAGTGTAAATCGGGCTTTAGGCCATAATGTAATTAAAACTAAAGCGCAATTGCTGTGTAGAAACACTGGAACAGAAGGTTGTTTTTCCTTACTTTCGTTTACCATCGGTTTTAATAGTTTAATGCCAGATACAGTTACAAAAGTAAGTTTTTAATTCGGGGAAACATCATGAAATGATTCCACCAGCTCTGGGTGAATTGGAAAGGAGTGATAGACTACTAAACAAAACCCATCCTGTTCCTTGAGTTGCCTTTGCGTTAGCAGTGACGAAGCCCTACGAGGTACTGCGACCTCGTAGGGCTTCGTTGCTGCTGCTGACTGCTCCTTGAGGTGCGCGTGAAACACGACGCACCGTTAAACCGGGCCTGGTGCAAATGCCTGTGTATATAATTTAAAGCATTGTAGACCCCTATTCCAGTTGTGGATCATTTGCCTTAATCTATGTCAAAATCTAAGAGGCACCATCCTTAATCCTCCTGCAGCCGTTTTTCCGAGACACTGCAGAAATATTTCCAAACTGTTTCTCCGTCACATTCTTCCAAGAATGCAAGTTGAAAACTGTTTTTTCTACGCTCTTATTTTCTTCTGATTAACTTTGTTGCAAACTCCAACACAGTTTATCGTTTAACAGGACAGTTTTATTTCTACGTTTTTCTTACAATGTGTGTGAAACAACTTAAATTGCAAATTATGTACTGTTACTGCAGTGAATTGTAGAGTTGGTGTTTTAATTGCAAGCGTGAGCAGGTTTCATTTGGGTTCGCTATTTTCATTAAAGACTTTGTAAATTGCCTTTTATGAGGCGAAATCAAGAATTACGGCTGCTCAGCTTGAACCTCAAACGGATTTGAATATTAAAATTGATAAAAATTAACGAAAACGTATCCTTGAATAAAATAGACTAACAGCTGTGACAACGACTAATATGACATGAATACTTGCATTGTCCGTTCAGATAAGGAGTGCAATTTCTTTCTGGAGTCTAAGTTTCGTCTAAGTGAGCGTAGTAGAGTCTAAGTGGCGGTCTGTTTAAGTCAAGAGTGAATAGATTATTTCTAGGTGAGCGTGCTTTACCTTAGACCAAATCATCCTTACTATCTGGTGATATGGTGGTCAGTACGACACGACCGTATAATTAAAGAGCAAGAAAAATATTATGTCATACAAGGAAAATTTTATTTTTTAATTGATAATTATGAAGGGTTTTCATCTAATCCTACAAATCCAAACTACCACACTAATATTCTATATGTCAAAGTAAATCTGACAGTTTGTTTGTAACGTAATCACGCTTAAAACGCAGATTTTTGAAATTGGCACATCACTGTGTTATTGCAAAAACTGGCAGTTTGCAAAAGATCGGGTGAGATTGTAATCTCTGTACGGATATATTTATTTATTTATTGAACTTTATGCAGCAAAAAATTTGCAAAGGTGGACTTAATACCTTAGGCATTCTGTACCAGTCAAGCATGGGTGGTGAAAAGATAACATGGCAGATGCAAAAAAAAAAACGTTTAGAAAAGACAAAGGCGTAGTCAAGGTATATAGGTATCTATATCTATATATATCTATATCGTAAACTATTGAAATTTGAATGTTTTTATCTTTTTATGCAAAAAAAAGTAATTAAAATAATTAAAAAATTCGACTGCAACCTTATACTAAAACTAACTGAAAATCTAATAAAAACAAGCCCATTTTAAATTAAATAAAAGTTGGAAGCAGGCGGGGCCCATACCATTATTATAGTTTCAAACTCAAATGGGTCCCGCCTGCTTCCAACATTTATTTAATTTAAAATGGGCTTGTTTTTATTAGCTTTTCAGTTAGTTTTAGTATAAGGTTGCAGTCGGGTTTTTTTAATTATTTTAATTACTTTTTTATTTCCAGCTTTTTAGTTTACGAATGTGAAAGATTTCGCAGACGATTTAGTTCTTGATACGTGTTTTTACGATTTGTCACTTTGAATTACGTTTAACCATATAACCTTTTAAAACCCTTTATTTTGATATCCCACTCGACAGGTTTTGAGAAAAAAAAACTTTTTTGAAGGCATAATATGGCGCCAAAAATACTCCATTTTGGTTTTTTTTTTATTTTGATATACTTACCCAGTGTCACTCTCACAGTCAATATGAATCTAACGATACCTCTCAAGCTAAAATCCGTCGAGCCGTTCAGGCCACAGAGCGTGCCAAACAATTATACAAACATACATACATACTCTCGAAAAACATAACCCTCCTTCTGGCGCAGTCGGGTAAACAAGAATACAGATTTATACACACATGCCACAAGTAGGTACGCACAGTAAAAATTGGCCAAGTGCGAGTGAGACTTGCCCATGAATTGTCCCGTAGTAATTACGCAAATTAACTTTGTTTTTCATAGTATTTGTATGAAATAAAAAGTTATATTTGCGGTTATAGTAAAAGTGCTATATCTCAAAAACTGCTGACTCTATCTCGTTCAAACTAGTTTTCGTTGAAATTTTCATTAAGATCTACGTACATACGGACGGACAGACAGACATGACGTATGTATAAGGGTTCATTTTTGCCATTCGCCTAAGGAACCCTAAAAAGAGTATAAAATAAACACTTAAAACTATGACGAATAATAATACTCTGAGACTCACGGCTGCGCCAAATGGGCCCAGTTCAGTAAAATGCCGGAAAACTAGAGCTCGACATTGGTTATATCGAGCATTTGTAATCTAATCTCGATAAAGTACAATCTTACGGCTATTAGAATCCGACCGACATGTTATTTTTTCATCCCCTGAGTGATTAATATGGGAATAAATTCAGATTGCACGCGGTCGAGGCTTAGGGGTAAAGGTATTAGGATACTAGCCTCTGTTTGCCAAACAAAATATTAACTTCATCAGTTACATCCAAAACTAAAACAAGGATGCATTATATTGTTGGAAGTGTAACGCTGGCCATCTAGAGAATGTACTTTAGATTCAAATGTAGAAGCAAGTGTTCCTTCTGTCGATTACTCGGCAACTATTTTTTCTATGTAAAACATGTCATGTAATTTTTATAATAATATATATTAAATATTTCACTTCTTTCCAACTGTGTTTATCACTCTACTCCGCTTAAAAATAACATATATACGCCTTGAAAGTTTATACATACAAGCAATTAACAAAGTGTTTTCGTTAACTAGGGAAAGGATACACAAGGGAAAAGATAATAAAAAGAAAATGTAATGTAAACTTCATGTAACATATTCCGGGTGCAATTTTTGAACAATTAAGACATGCTGTTTAATCTGTGAAGAAGGTTTGATGGAGTTTTAAGATAAAAAATATTGGCCAAGTGCGAGTCGGACTCGCTCATGTAGGGTTCCGTAGTAACTATAATAAATATAATATACTTAATATATTTATTTGAAAAAAAAAAAAAAAAAATACCTTACAAATTTCTTAAAACTAGCTTATTTACAATTTTTAGGGTTCCGTAGCCGAATGGCAAAAAACGGAACCCTTATAGTTTCGACATGTCTGTCCGTCTGTCTGTCTGTCCGTCCGTCCGTATGTCACAGCCATTTTATTCCGAAACTGTTAAGACTATACATGTAAAAATTGGTAGGTAGATGTATTCTGTGAACCGCTTTCCGATTTTAAGAGAAAATTTAAAAAACATTTAAAATAAAGGGGGCTCCCCATACATGGAACTGAAACTGAAAATATTTTCTTTCATGAAAACTATACGTGTGTGGTATTTATAGACAGTTCTTTAAAAATGACATTAAGGTTTCTAAAATGACTTTTTCATAAAGTTAATCGTTTAAAAGATATACGATTCCAAAGTGGTAAAATGTGTGTCCCCCCTCTAACTTCTATAATAATGAAGTGAAAAATCTAAAAAAACCATATATTGTAGACCTTAATGTAAACTTTCAACCAAAATTGGTTTGAACGAGATCGAGTCAGCGGTTTTTGAGATACAGTATATTTTCTAAAACCGCAAATATAACTTTGTAATTCATACAAATACTATGAAAAACAAAGTTATTTGGCGTAGTTGTAAAAATTGTAAATAAGCTAGTTTTAAGAAATTTGTAAGGTTTTTTGTTTTTTTTTTTCAAAAAAATATATTAAGTATATTATATTTATCATAGTTACTACGGAACCCTTCATGGGTGAGTCCGACTCGCACTTGGCCAATTTTTACAACTACGCCAAATAACTTTGTTTTCATAGTATTTGTATGAATTACAAAGTTATATTTGCGGTTTTAGAAAATGTAATATATCTCAAAAACTGCTGACTCGATCTCGTTCAAACTAATTTTCTTTGAAAGTTTACATTAAAATCTACAACATATGGTTTTTTTTTAGATTTTTCACTTCATTATTATAGAAGTTAGAGGGGGGGGGGACACACATTTTACCACTTTGGAAGCGTATATGTTTTAAACGATTAACTTTATGAAAAAGTCATTTTAGAAACCTTGATGTCATTTTTAAAGACCTGTCTATAGATACCACACACATATAGGTTTCATGAAAAAAAATAATTTCAGCTTCAATTCCATGTATGGGGAGCCCCCTTTATTTTAAATATTTTTTAAATTTTCTCTTAAAATCGGAAAGCGGTTCACAGAATTCATCTACCTACCAAGTTTTACATGTATAGTCTTAATAGTTTCGGAATAAAATGGCTGTGACATACGGTCGGACGGACAGACAGACGGACAGACATGTCGAAACTATAAGGGTTCCGTTTTTTGCCATTCGGCTAAGGAACCCTAAAAATACGGCTTTATTTATACTTATTTTATTTTATAGGCAAACGGAGTCTGTTGATTCCTTGATGACAGTTATGTGTTTTTTTACCGACTTAAAAAAAGAAGGAGGTTCTCAATTCGATTGTATAACTTTTTTTATGTACGTTACCTCATAACTTCTTGCTGCGTGTATCGATATTGGTGATTCTTATTCGAAAGATATACTTGTTATGTGGTCTCATATAATTTTAATCGAGGTCTGATGAGCAGTTTTTGATATTTCTTTAATAATGCGTATATAATAAAAATTCACCGATTTCTCCGCCAATTATTGTAGACTAATTGTCAAAATAGGATCCCGGGGAAATCGAGGGAAGCCTTCAAATTTTATATAGGTACTTTGTTATAGGTACATTGCACATAATATAGGTACATTGTTTTTAACCGATTTCAAAAAACTCTTCCTGAGTTTGTGGGGGTGTCTTTGCTCGTCACAATGCATATAGTGATATGGAGCTGGCGGTGAAGTACCAGGAGAACTCCTCGACAATGAACGGCCCTGCATCAGGAAAAGCAATATTTTGTAAATAGTGATAAGCAGTTGCTTTTGTAACTAGATAGTTTTAGCTTTTATACTAGGTAACTTACAAACCGACCCACTAAAAAGCGAGAAATAAAAAACTTTTTATTATTTATGCTGCATAGCCAACCTATAATAACGTAACTTACCTATGTATAATGTTCCGACTGCATATATACAGGTCTCTTCTACTGGAGAACGAATGGACCGTTTTCGACTTCACGGACCCAGTGGATATGATATTTCTTGGGATTTTTCAATCCTAAAGTTTGTTTCATAACTATGTTTTCCTTCACCGTTTTGAAAACTATAATGATCTATATGAACATATATGAATATATGAACTATAATGATTGTGCTCGCCTAGGTTCGGTTCACAAACTAAAACTCTTAAATCTTTCGATTTAACTAGACCACCACTTCTATAACACAATAAATGGTTGCAGTCTTAAAGACAGTAGGTAATTTAATCACTAAAAAAGTACTTGACCACATATCAATACAAAGCCTTCACGAGTGAGGATACGTATCTACGTTTCGCTCATGAGGTGAATGAACGCTAGAAATATAGACGCAACAAAACTTTACATACAATTATTATTTTAGGTTTCGTAACATCTCGTCGACTGGTGCAGGATTCAATGTTCCTCCATAAATTGGTCAATAATAATTTACCCAGATTTCCGGTCAGTAATGTTTCATATTCCATCATTCAAAACTAATATTGGGGTTAACTCAACGATAAACAGGGTCTGTAGGGAAATTAATTCTCTCATAAAATCTATGCCCGAGGTTGACAACCACTACAACTCCTTGAAGGTCTTCAAAACAATTACATTGGAGTCTCCAAGAAAGAAACCCGAAAATGATACTTATGTAAAATAAGATACTATTTCAATTGTGCATTTTTTTATTATTCCTTTCATTTTCTTTTCAGCCTCTCAGGGGCCTTACCTATTTGTGACCCTAGCCTTCCACTATCTATTAACAAAATCGATTTATTAACTTAGCCATGAAAGCAGAACAGATAAACAGACTTTCCATTAATAATATTGGTATGTATTATGCGTTAGAATAGATTGACGAGCAAGTCTCATAATTGACGAGAATCCTTTATCCGCTCAAGTCAAGAAATAAATCCTTGACACTAAAGTATCTGCAAAAAAAATAACACGTTTCTTCACTCTATTTCACGTGTTGATACCGGTAGACAAGGGTGCCTCGTTAAAATTTATACTCTTCGTAAAAATGGAAGGTAATAGAAACCTTGAATTTTCTTGAATCGAAGTATTAGTAGGAGACGGGCGACAGTGACTTATTATTTTAATATATTTTTCTGTTTGCGCCAACTTTGCTTGTTTGTTGAAGTAGGAGTTTTTTCGAGAGGGGTTGTTATAGCTGTTTCTAGTACCTATACCTAATATATGTCTTGTAGTAACCAAATAAGAAAAACTTGGCCTGTTTCCCTATTTGAATACTATATGCTTGTTGGATCAGGCAGAGTATGTTTAGTAGTAGGTACCTACCCCGTCCCGCAACCCATGACAAAAAGCAATGTTAAAAAATTACAAATGGCCTTAGTTTTAAGTCAATGCAACTTATGCATACATTTTTTTTTCTACTGGATGAGCGAGCAGTAGTAGCTCACCGTCTAACAACGACCTGGCCCATAGGTTTCCACGCGCGCCTCAAATCGCAGTCAGCACCATTGACGGGGCCCGACAGGGTCATAGTCTTCCAGGGTTGCGGGAACTAGATACCGTAGCCCAAGAATGCAACTGCAACTCAAAGAGCAGGCTGTGTTTAAAAGTCTGACAGTCCCTTTCGAACCAACACCCCAAGCGGGAGGAGTCATTGGAGTCTTTTCCCACCGAAAAAAATGGTAGGGACTGGAGTCTAATAAAATCAGCATCTATTAATATTTTAAAATAAATATCTTATTTCAGTCCATACAAGAAAATATACGTATGTGTTGCTTTTATTTCCAAGCTACGTAGACATAATAAATTCAGTAATCGTTAGTCCTAAAAATCTGTGATTTGGCATTGTAAGCCAAATTACAGCTTTGTAATCTATAGATTATTTAAGTGAAGCCTTGGACGGACGGATGGACTTGGCTAGACATATAGGTCCCGTTGTCTAACTACGGACTCCTAAAACACAATGTACTAAATAAACAACTTCTACATCACTCTCAAAGATTACACAACTTACTATAGACATCGTAAATAAGGTTAGTTTGATAGCAAGATGAAATTCACCCGTATACTGCCTCAAAATCACCTTATCGTGCCTCCTTCCGCTTGAACTGGCTTCATTACTGACCCGGCTCTTATCTGTGGGGGGTTACAAATTTTGTAAACGACTAACAGATATTTTGGGACAGCGATTGATGTGATCTGAACGAAGCATCGGTTTTATTTGTGCGAAATCTGTTTCGGTAGCTTCATCAAAGGAAAGGTTGCTTTGTGTTTTCTGAATGTTTCGATCATCATAGGATTGGATAGTTTATTCTTGACCGTGTTTTATATTTTATGCCTCCAATATTTTGGTTGGGAACGTGTACCCAGAAACATGTTTGAATATAATATCATTGATGTGGGTGATATTGAATTCATGTTACTAGGTGTCTAGCTGACGTGAGAGATACCTTGACAAAACAATGAAAAAAATGATTATTAATCAGTAATTATTATTGATACCCCAAGATACACAAGTATGATATTAAAGTATTAATTATTACTGAATTGTAAACAAAGTGGGTCGTGCCTTTCTAAGTAATGATAAGGAATGGTTGATTTATATCAACTATATACAACTATGGTTGGAAACATATAACTATGGTTATAATCGTTCATGATCTAATAGAACAGGATACTATTATATAGCACTATACTATATACATCACATAACAGAGAAAAATCCCATATATACATATTGTTTAGTACCGATCGTTTCCGAACGTACCCTTTTGACATAAAGAAATTTGATCTTGACATTACTCTGACTTGACAGATTCTCTTTGTTCCCGGTTGAAAAAATGTCCGCACGTTGGACCTGTTGATTTAATTGTAATTGGTAAAATATCGTTTGGAATCGCCGTTTGCAACCGATAATTGGGTCGCGATTAACTATTGTTTGAAGTTGTGGTCCCGAATTGACGAGGGCCCTGGGATATTTTGGGATTTATCGCCGGTTTGTCGCCACCGCGTGGCACGCGCATTTGTTGGAAATAAGTTGTGCTGTGATGCTGATCTGGATCGCGCCATCTGGAGACTGGCGCCTTGTGAACGTTCTAGAACACTTGACTTACATCACACTTTTCAATTACTTACCTCATATTTACATACATACCACACTTGGGCGTGACCTAGGAAGGTCGAAGTTGGCGTACCCAGCGCAGAAGGTAAGTGGTACCGATTAGTTACCAGATAGAGCTTCAGAGGCAATATATTGCTTTGTCGGCCGGAGAGCCTGTAGTTTTGATTATTGAGAGCAACGTTAAGCTCCACGAACCGTGGACAGTTCGGACACACCAGTATCGTTGCACTGGCCTATTGTAGTCCTGAACACATAATTTATACCATACTAGGTTCTGCCTGCGGCTTCACTCACCTTTACAGTTCTGCATCAGGTGTTTCAGTTTTTGAAATCAACTAACCTATATTTTGATCACAAAAAATTATTCAAATCCGTCTAGTTATTTCGGAGATTATATTTCTTGCTCTAGACCCCCCTCAATTATTTTTTTCGTTCTGTTTTATTATACCTATGATTATATAATTATTTTTATTAGTCTCTTTGTGATCAGTTAATAGAGATTCTATTATTGATTTATGATTAACTCTCATCAATGAATAAACAACTTTTTTTAGCCTAAGCATTCTACAAAAACAACTATGGATTTTGTATAAATATTATCTGAAATAAATAATTTGAAAATTGTTAATGGTTTTATTAAACACGAAGTCCTAACCTTAGTCAAGACCAAGGCATGTTGATAACATGCCTTACGGAGGTTGACTACGATTTATTCAATCTTAATAATAAACCAAGTTGTAACTCTCCATAAGTGCTAACATGACATTAGACCGGTGTAGAAATATTATTTTTGAAGTAGTGATTGAATGACTGATCTGGCCAGATTTAGAGAAATGTTCTAATGAGATGCTGCGGCCCTAGACGCAAGGCCAACTGAAGGAACGAAGGGCAAATGATGGAACACGAATGGGTTTTAGCCAGTAATAAGTCTGACGCTCCCTTCCGCGGAAGGAGTCATTAGATGATTTTCCCCTGAAATAAAAACCATGTCAATACTATAAAAGTCTTACACTCAAATTTTTATCGCAAAACATACAACTACAGTGAAATTACGCTTTCAGCTGTAAATAAACCAAAACATCATAAAATTACGCGTAACTAGAATGCCACGCTCCGTACTGATGTTCGGTCAGCATGCATCACCCGATATCATTAGTTATCTAAAAGCTCATACTTCTTGCGTGTTTTAAAACTTTGGTTATTTGTATGTTCCCGTAAGAACATCTTTTTCTGTAATATTGATATATTTATAACTTGAAAAAAAATTGTTTTTCAATTGAGTCAAGTCCCAGAAATCTTGTTTTCAAAGAGTATCCTTCCTACTAATATTATAAATACGAAAGTTTGTGAGGATGGATGGATGTTTGTTACTCTTTCACGCAAAAACTACTGAACGGATCTGAATGAAATTTGGTCAGTAGATAATTGACATTCTGGAATAACACATAGGCTACTTTTTATCCCGAAATTCCCACGGGATCGGGATTTGCGCGGGAAAACCTTCCCACGCGAACGAAGTCGCGGGCAGAAGCTAGTGCACTATAAATGAGTTTTACGTTATTTTTGTGTGCGTTATTTTATTAATCGCTTTGCGTGCGTTATTATACACCGTCGTCATGCGCAGACATACATATATAACATTTTTTTGAAAAAGAGAATAATATGTATAGGTCAACAAGTTCTGTCTTTAGTTGTAACAGTTAATTTTATCAATACAGTGTGAAATTTGTATAAAAATCTGTATCGAGTGTTAATCTGAATCACAGATCGAAAATATGTATAAATACGAAGAAATCTCATTGTCAGACAAAAGGTGTGTTTTTCTCGCCGCAGTGCGCGCACCTAAGATTGCGGTTTTTCTACCGGTGCGTCAGAATAACCGCAATTGCGGGCACCGCAGGGCAGTGCACGCACGGCCTTAATATCTGTCTAGGTACACTGTCGCAAAAAATAACAATTCCAACTTTACCAACCGCATCATATTATTTATTTATTTATTTAGGATCTCCGACAAAACATATACACAGATTTAGAAATTAAGTATTTTGTTCGTGTAATTTTTCACTTATAAGAGACCATAGCATGCACGATAAAATTAACAACTAAGCTAACAAATTAATCCAAATTAATAAGAAAAATATTCGGACAAATTGGAAATTAATAAAAGATTAGTAATTATATAAAAATACATGAGCAAGAACGATAATGACCTTATGCTTCAGTTTCAGATTCAGCTTCAGCTTCAGTTTCTGTTTCAGCTTCAGCTTCAGCTTCAGTTTCAGTTTCCGCTTCAGTTTCAGCTTCAGCTTCAGCTTCAGCTTGAGTTTCAGTTTCAGTTCCAGCTTCAGTTTCAGTTTCGTTTTCAGTTTCAGTTTCAGCTTCAGCTTCAGCTTCAGCTTCGGCTTCAGTTTCGGTTTTAGTTTCAGCTTCAGTTCAGCTTCAGCTTCAGTTTCAGCTTCAGCTTCAGTTTCAGCCTCCAGATTCAGCTTCAGTTTCAGCTTCAGTTTCAGCTTCAGTTTCAGTTTCAGCCTTCAGCTTCAGTTTCACTTTCAGCTTCAGTTTCACTTTCAGCTTCAGCTTCTGCTTCACTTTCAGTTTCAGCTTCAACTTCAAATTCAGTTTCAGTTTCAGCTTTAGCTTCAGTTTCAGCTTCAGCTTCAGCTTCAGTTTCAGCTTCAGTTTCAGCTTCAACTTCACCTTCAGTTTCACTTTCAGCTTCAGTTTCAGCTTCGGCTTCAGCTTCAGCTTCAGCTTCAGCTTCAGCTTCAGTTTCAGTTTCAGCTTCAGTTTCAGCTTCAACTTCAGTTTCAGCTTCAGTTTCAGCTTCAACTTCACCTTCAGCCTTCAGCTTCATCTTCAGCTTTAGCTTCAGCTTTAGCTTCAGCTTTAGCTTCAGCTTCAGCTTCAGATTCAGCTTCAGCTTCAGCTTCCGCTTGAGTTTCAGCGTTCAGCTTCAGTTTCAGCTTCAGCTTCAGCTTTAACTACAGCTTCAGTGTCAGCTTCAGCTTCAGCTTCAGTTTCAGCTTCAGATTCAGCTTCAGCTTCAGTTTCTGCTTCAGTTTCAGCCTTCAGCTTCAGTTTCAGCCTTCAGCTTCAGTTTCAGCTTCAGCTTCAGCTTCAGCTTCAGGTTCAGCTTCAGCTTTAACTACAGCTTCAGTTTCAGCTTCAGCTTCAGTTTCAGCTTCAGTTTCAGCTTCAGCTTTAGTTTCACTTTCAGCTTCAGCTTCTGCTTCAGTTTCAGCTTTCAGCTTCAGTTTTGGTTATAGTTTCAGTTTCAGCGTCAGTTTCAGCTTCAGCTTCAGTTTCAGCTTAAGTTTCAGCTTCAGTTTCAGCTTCAGTTCAGCTTCATCTTCAGCTTCCGCTTCAGTTTCAGCTTCAGCTTCAGTTTCTGTTTCAGCTTCAGCTTCAGTTTCAGCTTCAGCTTCTGCTTCAGTTTCAGCCTTCAGCATCAGTTTCCAGCAACAATCTTTGACGGATTTCCTGAGCACAGCAAATTAACGTTGTTTATGAAAAAATTAAAAATAACTTTAAAGAACCGAATCATACAATGGTGTGTATAACGTAATAAATGCGGTATCTAGGTAATTTATTTCGCCAAGTTCTGTCTTTAGTTGTAACAGTTAATTTTATCAATACAGTGTGAAATTTGTATAAAAATCTGTATCGAGTCCTTATCTGAATCACACATCGAAAATATGTATAAATACGAAAAAATCTGTATGTATGGTAACATTGTCAGACAAAAGGTGCATTTTTCTAGCCGCAGTGCGCGCCCGGCCTTCAAGTGAAGTCCTTTAAAATGATATCAAACACGGTGTATTTATCTTATGTTTATTTTTTAACACAACACTTTTTGGGCGCTAGAGGGCGCCACATTGTGTTTTGTGACACGTCACGTAGCCTATATTCAGCAGACGGTCAATACGGTTCTAACGATACCTAATTTGTTGAGTTCCGATAAGTAGCTTTGGATCTATGAAGGAACAGATGAACATACACACATACATACATAGCCTGTCAAAATCATAACCCTCCTTTGGCTTTGCCGTAGTCAAGTAAATTTTTGACCGATTTTTTTGAATTAAGTTGTGTTTTGAATTTAAATTAAATATAAACTAAAGTTAACATAGTTCAAAGAGACACAAATACAGTTATTTCATTTGTATTACCAACTTACTTATTTGTTTCCCATTGTTGTTAGCACAATGAGAGTAAATTTTTATTATTTTTTAACAAAAACCAATCGTTTTCAAATCTACACAAAATGGAATGGGATCAATAGAGGGTGAAAATCGTGAATAAATTAAATCATATTATCAACAAAAATGTTGTACTGTGTCAGTTGATGTATTTTTGAGAGTACATCCGAAATGTGTAGGGCTGTCAACATTAAATATTTGTAAATACTTGTAATAAAACTATTAGAATATAATTATTATCTACTTAGATTTTTTATGCACCTGCCATGTTATCTCTTCACCACCCATGGTTGCCTGGTAGAGAATGCCTAAGCCATTAAGTCCGCCTTTGTATGTACAAAGGCGGACTTAATGGCTTAGGCATTCTTATATGCATGCACCGTATTGCATAAAGTTATAATAAATAAATAAACACATTAATGGATGTTGTTGACATCTTTTTGAAACCTGTCACTTTATATATGAATAATATCACTTCTATTGTTGATATCATGTCGAGTGTAATCATGTCAGATGAAGTGGTCCGAACTTCAATCATTAGAAATCGTAAATGGTCATCCAAAATCAAAAATAGGTTGTCACGCAGTGGTCAGAACTCAACCGTAATTTAAATTATGTCATATATATTATGAATTTTAAAATTTTCCATATAAATCATAACTGTGCCAAATTTTATACTTCTCTGTCCTCGTAATTTTAAAACAAGGGTTTTGCTTCAGGTAGTAAAATAAAGATAAGTAAAAAAACTTTTTTGCAAAAAATAAAACCGACTTCTATATCGAAACACTACAAAGCAAAATTTACTTTAATTTCGGTAGTCGGTCCTACTGATTTTGTACTTTCTGTTTTTTTTTGACACCGTCTTCCGTAATTAAAGTTGTTTTTAGCTTTGTAGTGTTTTGATATGGAAGTCGGGTGTATTTTTTGCAAAAAAGTTTTTTTTTTCAATCTTTTTGGTGGGTCGGTTTGTAATTTATCTAGTCACAAAAGCCAAAATGTCAACTAATTCTCACCTTTTACAAAATATTACGTTTCCCGATGCAGAGCCGTTAATTTTTGAGGAGTTACCCTGGTACTTCACCATCAGCTCTACATCACCATATGTATTGTGACGAGCATAAAGTGCTTAACATCCATATTCAAGTAATCGAATCGCAATCCACGAAATACTTATTATTGAGTAGTTTCGGTGGCCATCTGCGGTCTTCATCAACAGTTACACTTCCACAAATGGTGCTTTTCGGGAGCAACTGCACAAGTTACTATAAGAAATACCCAAAACGCTCTAGGTGTGCCTATAATATTTGAAGAGTTCCTTCGATTACTCCAGGATTCCATCATTAGATAATAATAATGAAAAATAATGAAGATAAAAATAATATAAGAATAATGGAACCAACTAAAACGTTAAAAATGAAAAAAGATTTTTTCAAATTGGTCCAGCCCTCTTTGAGTTATGAGGTAACATATATATAAAAAAGGGTCAAGACGAACTGGGAACCTCCTCCTTTCTTTGAAGTCGGTTAAAAAGAGTAAGTACCTAAGTATGTAAGTAAGTATGTAAGTTCAAATATTTATTTAATGACATTCCATATCATATAGTTCGCTAACTTTCATTTGTTTCTTATTCACAATACAGCGGCTGGCTGTCGCCATATTAAATTTTGATTACTGACATGTTACTGGCTTTTGTGTTATGCAATTGTGTAAAATAAATATTTGACATTCTATTTAGAAAAAAAAATTATCAAAATGTTTAAAAAATAATATACATACACGTGTTTTACCGTTATGAAAAAAAAATAGGTATGATAAGTGAACTAAGTAGAAGCTTATGTCATAGAGGAAAAAAAAATAGATATTGATCCATTAAAAATACTTGTCATTTGAAGTAAATTTTTTTATCTAATTGCGCAGAATTTATCAATGAATTTGTAGCACTATTCTATTTCTTGAAGCCGGCCTACAGCATACTCGCCGCATTGCCGTCTGCCTCTTTTGATATCCTTTCGTAAGCTCACGAGCCGCTTGCGCATCAAATATTCTCGTGTATGGCTTCTGTTCCGCTTACACAATACAACATAATATTTTCGAGACGTTAAAAAGACATCCGGTAAATAAAGAAGAATTTTGTGGTCAATCTTTGAGATATCAAACTTATGACAAGTTTTATAGCAAATCATGCAGTTGGTACAGACAGACAGAGAGTAGTTGTGCCTAGTAGTAACAGGTACACCTTACGAGATGACGGTTGTAGGTTCTTACAAAGACTTTTCATTATCACCACTGAAGATGATGATGAAGGTGATAATGAAAAGTCTTTGTGATAATGAAAAACGGTGATGGAAACCATCGTAAGGAATCTGGCATGTCCTAGAATCGAAAACTCCAAAGTCATGCGACATTCCCCTCTCTTAGAGACAAGCCATGTGTCCCAAAAGCACAAACGTTATAGAGTGATTATCTTATGCCGATGGTAAACGCATTATGAACGTCAAAATTTTACGGCACAGATAAAAAATATAAACCCCTGAAATTCATTTCCTAATTGAAGGATGGAAATGGAAATTATTTTTCAAAATGAACCCATTAAATGATTGTATGCCGATTAATATCCGGTGTTGGCTTGAAACCCTTTTTGTATTTACAAAAGTAACAGTACTTCCGATTGGGAAAAAGTTTAATTGAATAAAATATTGTTCGTTGTAAGATCCGGACAAACAGTACGACTATTTGAACTGATGTTGCGACTAATAGATTGATTCTAAGGGGAATATAGCCTCTAAATGTCATTGATCGTATATGCTGTGAGTGTGTAGGCATTTTTGTACTTTTTTTATGAATGAAGAATATCAACAGGTTCTTTATCGCAAATTAAAATCATAGCTGGAAACGATTCATTTGAAAGTTCGAAGACCCGGTTAGAAATGTTTCTGATCATACACTCGCCAGTTTTTTTTTTTGAGCGTCTTCTCGTATGGTCAGCCTATGAAGTTGTCGGCTGCATTAGAGCCTCCAGTCAAAGCATATATTTAACTTATAAACTAGACGACTGCTCTCTAAGGGCATCCGTTGTGGCTTAGGCCATCGCTGGAGAACCTGGGAACAGACTGGCTGAAGCAAATATTATTTACGGACGAATATAAAGCTACTTGCTTAACGTTACGGGTTGGTTCTAGCAAGAGTCTGGGCGGGCAATTACTGCGACGTCGCAGTGTGCCTCGGTGGTGAGGTCAGAGGTATGGCGTTGCTTTCTTTTCTCTCTTGGAGCTGAGTGATAGCGTCTTTAGGTGATAGTATGCCTTTTCTTAAGAATGGGAAATCATTCAATGACCGCCTCCCAATCTGGGCGAAGTGGGAGGGTGTGTCAGACTTTTATTGACTAAAACCCATCCGTGTTCCATCATATGCCCTTCATGTTCCATGGCCGCGGTAACTCTTTCGAACAATTCCGCAACCCCGGCAGGCAATGGCCCCCTTGTGGGCCCTGACAATTTTGCTGACACTCTTTGAGGCGCGCGTGGAACACGACGCGCTGTCTACACGGGCCTGGTTTCAGTCGGGCGGCGAGCTACCCATTGTTCGCTGCCCGCAGGCCCACGCCTATTGATATTATATTACCGTATTTGCAGGTCGGTGGGATTATCCTATGCTGCAGAGATGAATGCAGTTCCACGCCGTATTCTAACTTTATGTCTCTACTTACTTAGCCTTTTCCCAACTATGCTATGGTAGGCTTCCATCCATAGGCGTCTAACTGGATGTAGCTGACTACTAGTGTTTTACATGTAGTGATTGTTTATCTGACCTCCACAGCACAGTACCTGGGTAACACGATAACCCTTGGCAAAATCTTGGAGAAATCTCGATCATCCACGGACTGACTTAGGACTGCTTTGCTTTACCTTAAACATCGACTCACAGGGCTGTTACTATTTAGCCTAAAGCTCTTCTTTACTAAAACTAGATACCTAATATGTAATTTTGTTACTAAAACTATTATGTATCCTTACTAATATTATAAATGCGAAAGTAACTCTGTCTGTCTGTGTGTTACGCAAACACGCCTAAACTACTGAACCGATTTTAATGAAATTTGGTACGGACGTAGTCTAGAGCCTGAGAAAGGACATAGGCTGCTTTTTAATGTGAAAAAAGGGCTGTAAGGAGTTGAAATAAGGGGATGAAAGTTTGTATGGAAATTACGTAATTTTTAAAGCTAGAAGCTTGAAACTTATTTTTTAGTTTTTTTATTAGATATTAATAAATACGACATTCAAATTATGTATGAGATTTATTTTCAAAATAATGAACCTAAAAAATTAAAAATGCTGCCGAAAGTCACTATTCCGCGCGGACGAAGTCGCGGGCACAGCTAGTTTATTATAAATTGTATTATAATCATTACAATATTTCAATGGATACAAAGATTTAAACTAGTGTAAAATAGGTGGTCTTATCGTGCATGGCGATCTCTTACAGACAACCTTTGGATGGACAGACCTTAAAGGAGACAGATTTAGGGCTATCAGTGAAATCCTCGTGTTGTTATAGCAAAGTCTACTCAGGAACCACAAGCTGTGCTAACCCTTATACTGATAAAAGTATGGTTTGCTTTATTTTGTTCCTAGTATTTATTTTCCAGTGGCATGTTTGATTAGTCACAAATCAAAACGAATTGCATTGCATAAAGAAATGTGTTCCAATATTTGTAGAGTAATTTTTTCATTTATTTGGAATGTGGTAGGTATCGCTTGATTTTAAAAGTGAATGTTGTCAAGTGATGTAAATATAATTTTTTTTGGAGAACAGTTGGATTGAAATGAGATTGGTCAATAAATTGTTAAGCATATTTATATGTTCATCAGTATCTTTAATATTAACTGGCATACATAAATACGAAAATAAATTAATATTTCCACGACATTATTAATTATGTTTGTTCTTCTGCTGGTATGGTACAAAATAATGTAGGTAGGTACTAAAAACACTAGTTTTTTATTATAAATAGTTTGGAGGTTTTGGTTAAATCGCACGCTTTATAAAAATCTTGAGAACATTTTCAATGAAATGTTGACGGTAAATATTTACACTTTTTCTATTATTTTTTTTTTTCTCAAAAATGTAATGTGACTCTTTATGTGTTCCCGATCGAATAACAATATATATATATATATACGTCAAAGTACGCCTTCATATCACTGTCATTCGGAGACATAGGAACCCTGAACCCTCTTTTTTACACGTCCACATTAAAGAATTCTTTCATTAAATCTAGTTCTATGAAAAAAGTATTCATATGCTCCGACTAGTCTAAAAAAAGAAAATAAACCTGAGATTTTCTTAAGAGAGCATCGTTTGCAAATCAGACCTGATTCCGATCAAACCCAATCTTGAGTATAAACTTAATGTAATCAAACTTGGAAGGGGCTCGATTGAAATAACCTTTCAAAGTCAACTCGAGGCGTGTAGTGGATTCAACGAACTGCGAAGCATGTGTCTATTGCTAAAGAAATCAAATATTTTCCCTTTGACACATAAGCTTTTGGGTGTTCGCTGAATTTCCGTGCGATTTT
Source organism: Tholera decimalis (assembly GCA_943138885.2). Taxonomy (NCBI): domain Eukaryota; kingdom Metazoa; phylum Arthropoda; class Insecta; order Lepidoptera; family Noctuidae; genus Tholera; species Tholera decimalis. The sequence goes on from OW964555.2 coordinate 32,090,965, forward strand.
GCAGTGAGTGAAAATATGCTAGTAATATTTTTGGCTAGAGTGCGCCTTCGTAGCAAGGTGGGCTTTTATATCTATTATTAAGGAAGATTCAGGAGGAGCTCGTGGCTTAATAATAACAGCCACACGGTTATATTTTAAAGGTATACTAGTTTGCGCAAAACTTAAAAAAAAAAAAGCATATTATGTCACTTTAATAGACAGTGATACATAATGTAGCTTTATATTAGCGAAAGTTTTGTTTAACACATTCAGTAGAATTTGAGTTTATTACAAACGAACAAAAAACTTTCTTTTTTATAATAATAGATATACAATATGTTAACTAACAGAGGGCGTTCCCGTTAAACCGCAATAGTATAGCATCCATACCTGCTAAAAAAATGTTACCATTCGAAAACAAAATGTTTTTATATTTTTTTATATTAAAATATTCACTAAAAATATTAAATTGATACGTAAAAGAAACACTCTGTACACGCGTACGCATTCATAAATAAATTGCGACGGTGCCGTCCTTCAAGTACGCGTATACAGAGTGTTTCTTTTACGTATCAATTTTACATTTTTAATGAATATTTTAATATTAAAAAAATAAAAACATATTGTTTACGAATGGTAATATTTTTTTTAGGATGTATAGATGCTATACTAGTGCGGGTTAACGGGAACGCCCTCTGTTAGTTAACATACTGTAGATAATTTGTTGCATTGCATTTTTGCTAAGGCTCGAGGTCCAGGTTTATTGCACTGTGACTACCATAGAAATCTATACTAATATTATAAAGCTGAAGAGTTTGTTTGTTTGTTTGTTTGCTTGAACGCGCTAATCTCAGGAACTACCGTTCTGATTTGAAAAATTCTTTCAGTGTTAGATAGCCCATTTATCGAGGAAGGCTATAGGCTATATATCATCACGCTAACACCAATAGGAGCGGAGCAGTAATGAAGAATGTTTCAAAATCGGGGGATTTTTTTTTCCACGGGGACGAAGTCGCGGGCGGAAGCTAGTATAAAATATAAGAGAAATGGTAAGGGGGCGTATCAGTGTCCACGCGACATGACCACAGGGCTCATATCACAGGCTAGTGACCGTCTCCGCGAACTAGTGCGCTTTCGACAGCGATCGTGATAACTTATAAGAATGCCGAGTTGTTCAGTGGTATCTTGTAAACACCGAAGCCAAAACCAAAACTTGGTGAATCATGGAATCACTTACCATATATTATGTATGTACAAGTATTTTACAATATTTGCCTTTAAAATCATGAAATACAATAAATCGTAAAATATTTCTTGCTTTTACTATGTTATTTTTGTTTTCCAATATCACAGCAACTGTACTACTTTTGCTATAAATACACTGCTCCTTAACCACTACCTGAGTTCGTCACTAAGTAACTGGACAAGCAATGTAAAAATAACAAAATGAAACTGTATTGCGCGGAATCATTGCGTAGTGAGGCCGCCGCTTCTTGCGACGAGTTAGTGATGTGCTTGTGCAGATCCACTAACGTATGCTATCGACAACAATGTCGATTGACGAATGAAATATTGCTATTATTGTTTAGGGGTTTTATAACATACGGAAACCTCTAAGAAAATATGTTTAACTTTTATTTTACATGAGATGACAGAAAGAAAAATACGTTGAAAAGTCATGTGTACAAAATAGTAAAAAAGAATAAACAATTTATTTTACGCCCGCAGCATGCGTAAGGAGTACCGACGTCGCCGTCGCTACAATAGTTTATTCTTCAATCTGTCAACCGTTTTAACCCGGTTGGAATATCGATGTAAATAATGTTTTTTTTTGCTTATTTTGATTATTTTACAGCATAGTAGAGAAATGCGTAAACAATGTTCGTAAAGTAAGTTACTTAAATTTTAGGTTAATAATCGGTGGTGTTTTTAGGTTTCGAATTATCGTATGTTGTGCCTTATCCTCGTGCTGTTTCTTTATTTTTTTTATGGTTTTTGTATTTTACTTCCGTTGAAGCTTTTAATGCGTTATAATAATCGGCATGGTTCAGATAATATATTAGTGAATTTAGCTTAAAATAAGTCAATATATTTATGCTATGTATTTATTTGTTATGCATGGGTGTATGTTTGTTTTAATATATTTAACAATTTCTCCACTAAGTATGATTTTTCTTATAACAAAAACCTATTATAACCTACTAAACTATTTGTAAAAGAATGGAAATAGTCATGAACACAGTTTGTCTCACGGATGATAAATTTACAGTTAAAAGTAAAAATGTCAAACAGGAACTCATGGCAAAGGCTTTGCTACATTTCATAGGATTAGATGTATTTAATAATATTAAGTTTCACCAGTTTGAGCAGTCCCCGATGAATAATCACATAATATTTCTTACCAAAACAGTCATGGAAACATAATATATTAATTTAAGATTACACTATTTGACAAAAAATGCCACCCCAGTAATATCAAAGCGTCAAGTGCTATACAAATACCTCCACTTCAAAGGTCAGTGAGTAAACTTAAAGTTAAAGAGTACTTAATTGTAATTAGGTTATGTTATGTTCTTAAAAATATGTTTATTTTTATTATAATATTTTCTGGACATGCCGTTCAATGTACAATAAAAAATGGAAGAATCGATAACTTTCCGATTTAGTCAATCACTAGCTATGTAAAATAAATTGCTTTTGCACAGCACAACGATAGCGACCGATGTTTTTGTGGGAGTAAGTTCCATTGATTTTATTAAACTGCATGTGTAGTTGTCACCCCGCCCAGCGCCTAACTGGAGACACACGGTTCCGATATAATTTCGTCTGTTGGCCATATCTACTTATTTATTTTATCTATGGTGACTACTGACATCGGTCGACCAAATTAGTTTACCGTACCCCATCTTTCTTTTGAAACGATTCATTATATAATAACAAATGCAATAGCCTGTCTGTCTGTTAAGTTTTCACGGCTGATGCACTTTTAATACAATTTGCCATGGAAATAGTTAAAAACTCGAAGGGCTTATTATAAGTTTCCATAAAACCTGTCTAGCGGCTTTAATTATAATTAATTAAGGCAGCCACAGGCCTGTGCGGTTAAGAAAACGACAACCTTTGAGGTTGACCTGCGAGATGCCAAACAAAAAAGTAAAATAAAAAGACAATTTCCAAGCGAACAAAGTTGAAGGCAACAGCTAGTGTTTTCATATACCACAATTTTTGGGTATGGTACCTACCATACCCAAACACCTTACTTATTTTTCACGAAAATTATTTGTAACTTGTTATAATTAGGTAAGTTAGTAAACTAAGTAAGAACGGTATAGTATAGTAACGGTAAAGCGTTACTTACCGAGAAATAAGAATGAGGTTTCAATACAGCTAAAACATCAAAAGTTAACCTAAAATAGAATAATAAAGGAATAAGTCATTCACTTCTGTAGGTCAATGTTTTGCTAAAGAGACCTATATCTAATAGGTATTGGATACGATATAAAGAGTATTTCTAGATAGTCTTGAAAACAACTTTATTAGGTTTTCGGTATAAAGACGAAATCTGTTTTTTGGATCTAAGTTTTCGTCCATCCAGTATACTTATACTTCATAGGCCATCTCAGACAATACTTAGTCAGACCTACAGACATAAACCAAAACCTCATTCAAGAACGACTGTATCCATTTGTGAAAACCACGTGAACATCTTTTCAGTACTTTTTGAGTATATCGCGGACAGACAGACAGACAGACGCGGGGGTTTTATAATATGTACGGATATGAATCAATAATATCTATTAATGTATTATAATTATGTAAATAAATTTAATTTATAACTATACATTAAATAAGCCCTATTTGTGTTTATTATGGCATTGTTTCATGTTAACCGATAAGCTTATTTACTGTAAGTACACATGCCGTTTTAATGATTAATTAAGTAATTAATTAATAAAAAATCAATAAGCCGTATAAACAAAATTTTAGCAACTAGTCAAATTGAATGCAACAAATTGAACAATTTCAACAATTCAATGGTTTCCCTGTTTACCAATTATCATTACATATGAAATTTAATTAAATAAAGCACCAAATAAACATTGAAAAAAAAAAAACTGTAGCCTGTCTAGAGTCGTAGATTAAAATGACAACAAAATACGATTGTTTTTATAAAACGTTGATAAAAGCGAGAGGCATTCATTGTAACCATATTTACTATGTATGATTTTCAGGCTACAAACCAAAAATCAGATCAACAGAAGCGATAGTTTAGTCACAGGAAATTTTGTATTTTCCCGAGCAGCTGACTAATTACTTACGCATAGTTATCTTCGGTCATACACACGGAATACTTAATTTTCTGTTCTGTGGTCATACACCTTAAAACGATGCCACTCTGCATCATATAGCATCATTCTTACAAAGGCTGTTTACGTTGTTTACTTTGATTATTCAGCAATATAAGGTCTTAGAAAAAAGATTTTTCAAGTAAACTTTTTTTATAGTTTTTAGGACTAACCACACGTAAGCACACGGTATAGTATATGTGGTATAATTTAATGCCTCTCAATTTTATCAATGTTTTATACACACTTGCTACTATGATGAATGGTCCACACTGTGTTTCAATACCTATATTACTTATACTGTTTTATGTTTGATGAACGATGGAACGAGCAAGCCCAGACGATGCCTGTTCACTCTTGTTTATAGGCTGACGGATCATTAGTGGTAGGGTACACAAAAGCCGGCAGAAAGTTCTACACGAGAGAGAGAGACGTACCTACTTAGATGACAAGACGATATATCAACTAATTATGGATAGTACTCTGCAGTATGTTTGGTATACCGGTAAAGAAAGGGAGATATAGTGATCAAGTCCAGTTTTTTTCCATAGGAAGCGACCGATTCGAGCCGTGTGCTGATGAAAATCTTAGATAGGTACTATTCATTCAGATTAACAATATTCTTTTTGACCTTTTTGCTTAATGAAAATGTAAGAACAACATAAAACTGAGAAGGTACACAAGACGAAAATAGTCGTTTTTTTCCTCAATTTCTCCGATATAATTTACATTGCACGAGTTGTATTAACTACCAGTAGCGAGACAGATGGCGCTGCCTGAACACCTTAATTGAACAATCCGGAATTAATTAATCTAAGTTAATTGAACAATTAATTGGATATCCACGTGTATCGAAATTATTATTCAATATTAATGTTACGAGCTGGGGTTCGGTATAGAAATAATTAACGCCAATTAAACCAAAATTAACACTGTAATTAATTAAACACAAAATAAAAATTTAACACAATTATTCGTACCACAACACTTGTCACTAAACACTTAAATCGCACTGAAATTCACTTGTAAAGCTTCGATTATATCGCGTATTAGCCTCGTAATAAGACTGACTGTCTGCGCCCCTTTGCAATCTATTTATACCCCGGTCTATGAGTTCTAGAACATTCTTGTAAAATCGACTCACTGTTTATACTGCTAAGAATATTCCAGAGCTATTTGAGATACACAGTACTGCTACTCGCCGCTAGATGGCGTTAGTATCTCGAACATTCTAGATTCCTGTCGAAGTTTCTCGACGTACTTCACTAAGCGACTGGCGTAACAATAATTTGCAATGAACCTGTTATATTTTCGGTACAGCTGCAAGATAAGAGATATTTTACAGAATAAATACCATCATTATCATCATCTGCTTAGCCTTTTCCTAACTATGTTGGAGTCGGGTTCCAGTCTAACTGGATGCAGCTGAGTATTAGTGTTGTAATGGAGCGACTGCCTATCTGACCTCAAAAACTCAGTAACTGGGTAACATGATACCCCTCTGCTAGACCAGTGTCAGATTTACTAGCCTCTGACCACCCGTAACGACTATCAAAGATGTGTGATGAAAATAGAATAGACATTATTTTCATCGTGTTTGCTTATATTATGATACTTTGTCAATATGTAGCAGTACCCAGTACCACAGTGCCTAATAGGTACTTAGCTGCATTCGGTTTTTTTTTCTGGGTGGGTAAATCACTTCTCCCGCTCTGGGTGGAGCAGAAGGGAATGTCAGACTTCTACTAACCAAAAACCCACCCTGTTCCTTCAGCTGCCCTGAAGTTCCAGGGCCGCGGTATCTCGTTAGAACATTCCCGCAACCCTGGCAGGCAATGGCCCTATGAGGCGCCGTCACTATTGCTGACAGCTCTTTGAGGCGCGCGTGGAACACAACGCGCCACCGACCCGGGCCTGGTCCTTACCGGACGGTGAGCTACCCCTGCTCGCCGTCCGCACGCCCACGCCTACGGTGGCCGGAGATCGGCTCGCGATCCCCGACGCCCGGGGCGTCTGCCGCGGCGGCTGGTGCGTGAGGAAGAGAGTTGCCTCTCCCTTGCGCGTTCGGCCTCGTCACTGCATTCGGTAAGACCGGAAGCCGACCCTGACATAGTTTAGAATACGCTAAGCTGATGATGATGGTGTCTATATATATGTATCATCATACCTAATTAACCTGTATTATGGATACATTGTAATTGTATTAATACATTGTTCTTCTCCATAGAAAACGGCCAATTTCAAACCGTGCACTAACCTTTGACGTTTTGTAAGTACCCATTTTTTTAGTTTGAGTTTGATGTATATTATGTTGATGCTATATTTTTAAATACTTAATGAATTTATAGTGGTATGTAGTCTGCTTTTATGTTCGGCAAATTATGAAGTAAAACGATTTCGTGTAATCTTAGATTTACTTTAAACCCAGACAAACAAGGCATTCATATGTTCTTGTTTCAAAAAATTTAAAGAAAATCTGATTGCATAGTTTGTAGCAGGTTTCCACTTCAGCTGTGATCGAACGTTGTTTGTTCTCTGTAAAGGAAATACACGGAAACCGTATGACTACACACAATTTCATGTTGCTACGGGCTTCACAGGTAAACACAGGGAATCAAAGTTCGCACCAGTTGTAAATAAGAGGGTATTGAGTTCCAATCTTGTTTTCCAACTAATCTCCATTTTAACTTCAAACAAATCATATTAATATTTGAAATGGGAAACCTTATAGTGGTGTTGGTTATTCAACCAATCATCAACCAACTGTTCTAAACTGTTAGAGACCGTGTATTGAAAGGCATAAGGCCTAATCTAAGTCCGCCTTTGTACATTTAGTGTTGCATAAAGTTTTAATAAATAAATAAATAAACATATTGTAGACCATTAAACTTGTGAAGACCTAAGGATGTTTTGATACTTAGGGAATGGCTATGAGCAGTAACCGACATGTATCGGCAGAAATTACGACTTATTAACTGCAGAAAATACCAGATTTAAACCATTACACAAAATATTTATTCATAAAAAGACAACATAGATCCATATTCCATGTTATGGTGTACAATAAAGAATATATCTATCTATCTATCAGCCTTTGCCTCCTGAACTTTCCTGTTTGGCTAACTTTGTTTATAGTATGCCTTTAAGTTCAGTGTGCCTCTTGACATAGGCCTCCTCTAACATTTTCCATTGCTTTATATCTCTGGCAACCCTCCTCCAGTTCGAACCGGCAGTTTGTCTTAACTCTGTTAAGTGTGTTAACTGTGTAACTAGTTAAGACAAAATAACACAATAAAAATACTTAATAAACAATAGCTAATTGCGACCTAGTCCTCTGTGTCAGTATATTAACTATAGGACAGTCAGGTTTGGCTGCTATACAATACAGGACGCTATGCGTACTCCCACGCAACCGACTGAGCAGTGATGCGGTATTTTTGCGCCAGAGAACTGCAAAGCCATCAGTCCGTCATTTAGGTCCATATTACAGAACGTTACTCAAGTCCTGTTTGAGCTTAAATCACCTGAACTCAGTTTTTACATTGAATCTGCACTTGGGCATTGGTCTTATTCAAGAACGGTAATCAAATTACACTCAGATAAATCGAGATTTAAATCGGACCTCAAGCAGAGAATATCTATTGTCTATGCATCAGTCTGTTTTCGTTTACGATTTATTTTCTTTGTCTCCACTGTTCCGATCTACGAATGATCGGAAATAATTCAATTTACTTTAATACCAAATTTTTAAGAAAAAAAAAGTGTAGCTCGGATTCCTTGTAGAAATAACTTTTTAATAATTTGTAAACGCAAATTCTTGAAGGTGAATGGTGTTAAAGCAAGTTTTCCTAACGTGTAAAAATATAGAAAATGTAACTCGTTCGTGGAACGGAGTGGATCCTAAATAGCTGTGACAGTGTTGTAATAAATGTCTCCTTATTAAACAATAAATAGTATTCAAATTAATAATGCTTATGAAAAAGCTATTAAAAGAAATTAAAGTTATAATTTAAAAAAAAACTGTATATTTTTTCAAAACTTGGTCAAAAGATGGCAGTATTACAAATTTTACCACATCTTGCGAAAATCTATAACTCTTTTCTTAATATTATTATCAAAATTGTATGGGTAAATTGTAAGTTTAGACTTCTGTTCAAACCATCATTGAATAACTCATTGTAGTACTTAATCTATTTAAATTAGGAAACACGGGCTTCATCTAGTAACAAAAAGTGCCAAAAATTACGTATAAAAGTGTTATTTGTAACCAATTTGCAAAATAAAATGTAATGTCATCACATTTCTATTCGCCAATAATGACCATTTTTATATCGAATAATAAACTGAAAAGCGAATAAGTAATCGTTAACTGACCAGGAAATCTCTGCTCAAGCGTGGTGTCGACCACACTCGGGTGATGAATGTACAACTGAATAACGATCTAGAATAAACTAGTTTTAAACAGACACCAGTTCTCGAGTTTCGTTCTGTAATACGGGCCTTGGAGACTAAACGAAAACGTGAAGTCTACATTTTTGACTTACGGTATCGTCTTAATTTTTTAATTATGTGACAAAAGTAAAAGATATCTTTCCAATATTAATAATTTAATAATATATCCAATATCTAAGGTTTAGATTACCAAAAATTTTCGTTTAGTTTTCAACATCATATAACGTAGCAGTCTCCATAACTAATCTTCTCTTGGTCTTTGACTTTTATTGATTTGAAAAGAAAAATAATACGAGTACCTACAAAAAGCTTTCCTAATCTGACCGATGAAAAAAGTCATTTTTCAATACACTTCCTCGAAAACTGGCTCTTATCGCACTACAATTAGGTTCATGCAATGTATTTCACAATCGTGGATTTTTTTCATTTTTCACTCACGACGGTTTACCATTCCAGATTTTGCCACAGATAACTTTAAACAACTATTCAATTCCCTATATTCGGCGGTGAAACAAAAAAACAATATTTTTTTCAAAAAGAAACAATCACCGCTGTTTTAAGGCCTTATATTTAATGAAAATTAAAATTGTGTTTATGAACAGAATATCAGAAATAAACATTATTATTTATAAAATAATTTTGCTTTTATCAACAAATTAACATTTATTTGTGTTCTAAATTTTTTTTAAATATAATATATTTTATTTATATCAGGCTGTTTTGCGGCTTCATAGCTTTGCTTCCCCGCGAAGGTAAAGGGCGGGGAAAAGTAAATTAAATCTTATTAATTTGTGTTTTTTTGCGTGAGTATGTCGAATTTAAGTTTTGATGAGAACAATTTAGATGCTACGCCGCCAGATATTGTGATTGAGGCTCAAAATGATTGCGATAGCCTGATGCCATCTAAATCGAAGCTAAAATATATGGCAACTTTGCATAATTTTCTTCAATAGAAAACAAATAAAAATGCGTCGTCATTTTCGGAGCAAGTATTTTTCTTCGAAAGTGTATTGAAAAACGTCATTTGATACACGTAGACATTTGTTACTGCAGTACTCGGCACCATAACCCCCTCGCCTTGCAGCTCAGGCGTAACTCCGCCTCGGCCGCAATAACAAACTTTCTCCACTTGTATCAAAATGTACTATTTCAACACTGGAATTTAAGATTACTATATTGATAGCTACATAATGTCCTGTAAGCTGCCTCGTTGGTTTAGTGGTCTCAAGCGCCACTGCTGAGCAATAATAGGTCTCGGATTCGATTTCCGGGTTGGATAAAAAGTGCTATTAGAAATTTTCTAAGTAGTAGCCCGGAGATTGGAAGTTGGAGATGGGATAACCCCGTGCCTCGGAAAACACGTTACGTTGTTATACCATCGAACTATGAGAGTAAACTAATAGAGGGTGCATTTATACATACGCACATACTGATGCACTATATTATCTCCTGCTCAATGGTCTAATCTCTGCTGAGACTGGCCAACATGGACGAAATTAGTCAGGAGTAATATTATTATTATTACATGTCCTGTAGCTTCATTTATGATTTTTAAATGCTTTGATTTATTTATTTAAGGTCAGCTAACAATTGTTTACACATATCATTACAATTCGATTGACAAATTTGCATAAACAAGTGTAACAATCACTTATAAGCTAACAAAAGTTGCTTGCGCAAGTTATTTAGTTTGTAACTTTCTACTAACATATATCCAAACGTATCACATATTAGAATACAGTTTCATATTATTACCGCGGTTTTGAGTTGACCAATCATGTCCATTCCTAGCATCCTGTTCCCACAAATCAGAGAAGAAATGCTCGCCGCACGCGCCACCATTGGCACATTCATCGCTAACCAATTACCGAGCAGATTCTATGGTTCGAGACGGTATAATTACCTCCGCCATATTGTGTCTCGGAGCATTCCAGAAGAAACTATCGTGAAGCTATCACCCCGCGTCTAGCCGAGATTAACTAAATACCCGCTGTATATCTATAACTATCAAAAATATCCGTATTGGACACACACGTGTGACAAAACAAAGACTACAGTGAAAGTGATTAAACATCCGAAGAAGAAAGTGATTCAATCCACGTGCGTCTTCTACTCAAACTAATCAGCTCCAGAACATCCAAGTAAGTCCATCAACCTTTATTCCTACACCTGGTCAACTCAATACTGTGTGTTCAATACCTCACCGCCCGCAAAAATTATTTCCCCGCCACACGGTCCTTCGAATCTTTCTACACCATAATTCTGGTCCAAACGAGCCGGATTCAAAGAATCAGCGATATTCTATACTTTTTATAAGTTTATCGCAATGTAATTATAGGTCTCATACCTAGTATTTAGGTCAAAATACCTAAAATACAAAGTTCGTAAGAACGCCATATTGGACGCGTAAATACCGTTCGGTGATTCGTACCTACTTCCCCGTTAAATAGGTACTACAATACATTCATTGAGAATTATTGTATCAACTTAATATTTCTCCTATTGCATTAAAATAGCATAGGTAAATATTCTAACCGCTTATTATCATACTTACTTTCACGCTAAATACATAATTCACTGAGGATTACTGTATCAACATAATATTTATCCTATTTGCATTGAAATAGCATAGGTAAATATTCTAACCGCTTATTATCGTTAGTTATCTCGGCTAACTTAACTACAAATTATATTCAACCGCATTCCTTAACTTATGCCCGCTTAAAAATAATATTATTCTAATCTACCCGCTATACTTAATATTAATCTCCGATATTTTCTGTTAATATTCCAATATAGAAGATCTTAAAGTAAAAGTCAAATTACTTCAAGCTAAAAATCAAGTAATCTTTGAACGTTTATCGTCATTATATGAAACTTCAAAACGAATAAATATTTCTAGTATTGAGCTTCGTTCATCAGAATCATTCATGGCGGACACGGAAATCCTGTCAATAACACGTCAAGAATTTAGTTCCAATTTAGATAAAATAAATATCTATTCGTTAGAATTAAATCCTGATAATAAAATTGATTATAACAGTCTTACATCTTTCGACGGCGTTTACACGCGCGTGGAATGAGTGCGTTCTCTCATTACGCAATATTCAAGGTCATCGACCGAGTCAGCGTCGCATGACAACTTAAAACAATATACAGGAGCGGTCACACTTCCCCCGATTCAGATTCCGTTCTTTGATGGTAAGTTTGATAACTGGCCTGTTTTCTATGAATCATTTAAATCAAATATACATAATAATTTGAACCTTACGGATTCTCAACGTGTGCAGTATCTGATCGGTAATCTAAAGGGAAATGCATTGCAAATTACCGCCGGAATTATTCCGTCAGGTGATAATTATACCGCTATCTGGGACAGTTTAGTGAAAAAGTATCAGGATAAACGAGCATTAGGCTCACATTACATGTCTAACATATTAAATATTAAACCCGCAATTAATAATTCCGCATCTTTAAATAGTTTCATTGAACGTTTTCACGCGTCTGTTTCTGCTTTAGAACAATTACAAATTAACGACTTAAAGGATTTCATTTAGTTAAATTTAGCTTTGAGAAAGTTGGACCCTGCTACCGTGCATTTATTCGAAATGCATAAAAGAGATGAGGAAATTCCTACTTATACGGATTTCGTGGAATTTATAAAATACGCAAGTTAAGATATTAGATCGAACCGTATCATCTCGCACCGCGTTAGTAAGTAACAACCCTAATAAAAATAATAACTCGTCTCGCAATCATTCACGTGATAGTACAGTACATACTTTTGTTGCTTGCGATAATAACCAAACTTGTTTGTATTGCAATAAAGGTGATCATTGTAAACTTTACACTTGTCCAAACTTTCAATCACGCTCAGCAAATTCGCGTTTGGATTTTGTTAAAAACAAACGTGGATGTGTAAACTGCCTTAGTTTAACGCATACTGCTTCACAGTGTAAATCTATACATAATTGTAGAACATGTAACAAGCGACATCATTCTTTGCTACATCTCGAGAACAGCTGTCAGCCACCTCAGACGGTCAAAAATGACGCTGTCAGTAGCTCCGCAAACTCGCAACAGGTGGCGCTGTGTGCGTGCTCTCGCATAGGTACAAACACGCAGCGTACTACAGTACTCCTATCAACGGCGAGAGTATACGTTGATAACAAATATTGTAAACATGTTTCTGTGAGATGTTTAATAGATAATGCTTCACAAAATAATATAATTACTTCCGCCTGTTGTAAAAAACTACAATTAAACATTATACCGCTTTCAAACTCGTTTATAAAGGGTGTCGGAACTTCCTCGCGACCTATCATAGGTAACGTTGAGATTACAGTTACTGCTTACAATAAAATTAATTCTTTTAAAATCACCGCTCTGGTTGTCGATTGTATCACGGACAACTTGCGATCTCAACTTGTTGACACTTCCGCAGTGCAACATTTATTCGATTTACCGCTCGCAGATCCACAATGGCATGTCCCGGGAGAGATCGAATTGCTTTTAGGGGCAAAACTGTTCCCGTATTTGTTACTTCAAAGTAAAATTATCTCACCTACCGCTCCGTCCGCTATTGAAACCGTGTTTGGTTACATTCTAATGGGTGAGGTACCCGCTAGTTTATCCAATAATAATTATAATACCGCTTCATATTTTTCTACCGCGCTAAATATAGATAATTCTCATTGTTTTCTGTCTTTAGACGAATCTTTACATACATTTTGGAATATTGAAGAAGTACCTTCAAAATCTTTTATGAGCCCGCCAGAACTGGAGTGTGAACAGCTATACGTTTCTACTGTGTCACGTGACTCCAGTGGTAGGTATTGTACCGCGTTACCATTCTGTAAAAATCCAGATTCAATTGCAAATTCTTACGCTGTCGCTTATCGACGTCTAATCAGTTTGGAAAAAACTAAGTTTCGCGACTCTGCCTTGCGCGCTAGTTATAATGAAATAATCCAAGAGTATATCGATAAAAATTATTTAACTGAAATTACGCCTAGTTCTGCTGATCAGACTGTAGGTTATTACATACCGCATCACCCTGTTATCAGGAATGATAAACAAACAACTAAAGTTCGCATCGTTCTTGACGCGAGCGCTAAGTCTCATACAGGCGTGTCATTGAATGACTTGTTACACATAGGGCCGAATTTACAGGCCGACATATTTTTATTACTTTTAAAATTCCGTTTGTTCCCTATTGCAGTTACAGCTGACATAAAACAGATGTATCTTCGAATTGCTGTTATTGATGAGAATCGAAAATACCAAAAATTATTTTTTAAATTTAATACCGCTGAACCTATTCGCGAATTTCAATTTAACCGAGTTGCATTTGGTCTCAAGTCCAGTCCCTTTCTAGCCATGCGCACTGTGCGCCAGCTATCATTAAATAAAATATTACGCATAATTATATATATTCTGAGATTTCTGCGGATTATTCTTTATGACAAATTACACGAAACAAAATTACCTCGTCATATAGCCGTTTCTATGGGTTGCGTGACAAACATAGTAGGTTTTGCTGATGCCAGCTTGAATGCATATGGCTGCGTTATATACTTACATGTCACTGATACCAATGGTAACACACACGTAAATTTGGTGTGTGCTAAATCCAAAGTTGCACCTGTTAAGGTCGTATATCTAGCTCGTCTAGAGCTCTTTACCGCTGTTCTTTTGTCTAAACTAATTAAACTAGTTTATGACACTTACCGCTCTCGTACCGCTATTAATAATATATTTGCTATTTTCGTTAATACAATTACGCTTTCATGGATTCATTCTTCACCACACAAATGGAACATTTGTGTTAGTAACCGCGTCGCTAAATGCCAAGAAAATCTTGATCCTAATCATTTTTATCATATCAACGGAACAACTTTCGTTGGAGCCAAGGCTCAGTTGCAAGAACTACTTGCTAACCGCTACCGCATAGAGTGGAAAATGATTCCACCCCGTGCTCCCCACTTTGGAGGGCTGTGGGAATCAAATATTAAAGCCATTAAAACGCATTTATACCGTGTTACCGTGTTACTCCCGCTCATTTTATAATGGCTTCTCCGTTGACTTCGTTGCCTGTCATGAATGTTCCCGAAACGACGAAGTCTCTAACTTGCCGCAAAAAATTGGTTGACCAGATGATTTGTAGTTTCTGGAGGAGAGGGCGCATAGAATATTTACATAATCTTCAAGTTAGACAAAAATGGTTGAATGCCGCAGACAATATTAAGATTGGTACAGTGGTTCTCATACATCAGAATGATGTCCCTCCTTTACGTTGGCCAATGGGTGTAATCACCGAAGTTTTTCCCGGCAAGGATGGGACAACCCGCGTTGCTATGGTGAAGACATGCAGTGGCTCTTTCAAGAGACCCGTTGTCAAACTATGTCCTTTACCTTCTCAATAACATCACCGCGCAATAACCCAAATTTAGCTGTAGTTAACATATTTAAAAATATTTTTTCCTTAGTACGCTTTAATATATTATTATATTTCTCTCCTTTTGAGAATACTACCGATCCTCAAAACCGGGCAGGATGCTTGCGCAAGTTATTTAGTTTGTAACTTTCTACTAACATATATCCAAACGTATCACATATTAGAATACAGTTTCATATTCTTACCGCGGTTTTGAGTTGACCAATCATGTCCATTCCTAGCATCCTGTTCCCACAAATCAGAGAAGAAATGCTCGCCGCACGCGCCACCATTGGCACATTCATCGCTAACCAATTACCGAGCAGATTCTATGGTTCGAGACGGTATAATTACCTCCGCCATATTGTGTCTCGGAGCATTCCAGAAGAAACTATCGTGAAGCTATCACCCCGCGTCTAGCCGAGATTAACTAAATACCGCTGTATATCTATAACTATCAAAAATATCCGTATTGGACACACACGTGTGACAAAACAAAGACTACAGTGAAAGTGATTAAACATCCGAAGAAGAAAGTGATTCAATCCACGTGCGTCTTCTACTCAAACTAATCAGCTCCAGAACATCCAAGTAAGTCCATCAACCTTTATTCCTACACCTGGTCAACTCAATACTGTGTGTTCAATACCTCACCGCCCGCAAAAATTATTTCCCCGCCACACGGTCCTTCGAGTTCTTTCTACAACAAAAGTTGCACAGAAAACGGATTAAACGTGTTCAAAATTAATTATTTTTACTTGTTGTTACAATAATGTAGGTTAGTTTTGTTCTTAATATTAGGTTAGTTACACACAATATAAAATACAATGATCACAAATTCAATGCATAAATAATATGGATGTCAAGTTTAAATATTAAGAAAAAACATTAATTAAAATATTAATTAAGATACTAAAATAATAATAAAAAATAAAGCAGGTACATAGATTAGATTAAAATTAATTAGACCAAATATTTTTTGGCATAATAAATTAAAGGATATATGAAATTTAAAAATATTCATAATAAGATTATTCAAGTATCTTCATAGTTACACACAGTACAAAAACAATGATCACAAATTCAAAGCATAAATAATATGGATGTCAATTTATAAAAAAAATGGTTACATTAAGCAAGTACAGATGTGACTGAAACCACAGACAGCAAAGAGAAAGTCATTGCCATCTTTTGTAAGGCGATTAACAAAAGAGGAACATGCTAGGGAAAATGCCGGAAGCTGATGCCATAGACACAAAGCTAAACCAATCCTATTGATGATTTCCTTTGTCCGATTCGTAACCTCGCTTCTGGCGCTCGTGTATGATAGGATTAAAAAACGTAGACTTCACAAAACGAGTATGTATGAGTATGTATATTGACACATGAAGTTTTTTGTTGCGATTCCACGCGCGGTGCCTTAAAAAGCAGCCAGCGCTAATGACGGGGCTCTATAGGGACATTGCGTGCCAGGGTTGCGAGAATGTTCTAACAAAATACTGCGACCCCGGAACGTTAGGTCAACTGAAAGAACAGGGGTTTTTACTTAATAGTAGTTTGACACTCTCCGCTAAACGCAGAGCATGACTTTTTTTTAAGGAGAAGTCATTAGTTGATTTTCATCCCGAAAAATAAACCTTCCAACGTTTATTAATTTTAAAGCAAGGTTTTATGTAATATATTCAATGCTTTGTTCATTTAATGGTCGCGACTGATAAAAATAGGAGCTCTGGGTTCGATGCTTAGGACAGTAATATAATTGTTTTGTTTTACTTAAAAGTTTTAATAATTTGGTAGCGAAACAGAACTTTCAAAATAGATTTGCCATTTAAGTCCCCTTTTATTTTAACGAACTTAAAAATGATTACCAAAGTTACAATGCAAGAGTAGTGGCAAGATTTATAGTTTGAAAGAATACGGTTTCTTATTAATCTATGTTTAGATGTAAATATTTAGGTATGTTTGTAACTCAATCACACTCAAATGGCTGAACGGATCTACATGAATTTTGGCACAAAGATAGATTATAGTCTGGAATCGCACGCCCACGCGCTCAGGGACAGCACGCTGGCCAGCGCGCGTACGTTTTCCCGGTATAAGAGTAGACTTAATTTTCATATTGGCAAAATGTGTCGGTGGCAAGAGGCTATTGTACCAGGAGAGGGAACTTAATAGGCTGAATTAATACAGTAAATATATTAAATCAATTCAGCCTTTTAATTTTCCATAAAAATTTACTCGTTTTATCACTCGCTTCCAACTTTATTAAATAATGCAACTGCCTTGTAATTTGGTAATCAAGTAAATAATGCCTAAGGCATTTAGTCTACCTTTATGCCTACGTGCATGCAGTCTAAATCAATACTTATAATAAAACAGTAAAAAAGGGTGTTTGTATATAGAATATTATATTGAAGAACTTAAGCAACAGTAATAGAACAAGAATTCAGAATATAATGTCTGTTTGTTTGTCTGATTATACATGCTAATATCCGGAACTACTTGACGTATTTGAATGAAACTTTGTTTGTTATATATCTATTAAATATGGTCAACATATTGGTTATAATTGATTTTGGAAACTGGAACACCTAATGCAGAACGTTACACGCGGGTAAAGCCGCCAGCACAAGCTTGTAAATAATTAAATACAAGTATGATTTTATGTACCGATGTATGAAAACCACTAATTTTATATATATATAGCTTCTTAATATATACTTTTAAATTATCTCTCTGTATTTGCAAAATATTAACCGTCATTTTCTAAAAAAAACTTACAAATACAGATTACATTTTATATTCAAATATTTTATGGAGAATTTGAATTGGCAATCCTAAGTAATGTAAAAGAATAAAATGCTTAGTTCGTTTATTTTTTTTTTTTTTTTTTTTTTAATATTTATTTAATCACATTTCATCTTAACTTAACCTTAACATAACATCTGCCAAACTGCTAAGCAGTTTGTCGGCAGTACGTTCTCGTGAATTCGCATGCATTATACATTGTAAAAAAAGGTTATAAACTAATCCTAATTAAAATAAAACTTATATAATTATTATAATTCAGCAAAAAAAAAAAAAAAAAAAAAAAAAAAAAACTATTAATTACATAGAATATTATAAAATATAAGAAAATATCGTTTGGTATACATAATAAATACCTCGGCAAGCTCACCAGTCGACTGATAACAGCAGCTATGGACACATAGATAAATAGTGCTTCCTGAGTACATTTTTGAGATGATTTTTATTTTTAATTCGATCCATTAGTCCCTCAGGTAGCTCATTAATGAGTGTGGGCGCAATCCATCGTCTAGTGCGCTTACCGTAGTAATTATTTGCTTTAGGGACGTGCAACTGCTTTTTCCTTGATTGTCGGGTTGGATAGTTATATACTCTTACTTTTTTATGAGTTTTCACATTATATTGTTCAATAATTATTCCTAATTTAACTTTCATATTAATCGGTAATACGTTACATTTATTAAATAATTTTTCATACTGCTTATTTGTACTTTGTTTAGTTTTATTGCTTACAAGAAGTTTAAGAAATCGAATTTGTAGTAATTTAATTCTATCTAGATATGATTTGAAGGTGAGTCCATAACCACACAACCCATAACTAATGATCGAGTCGGCGAGTGCATAGTACAACGAATACAGTATCCCTCTCGTGACTACAGGCTTCAAGGTATATAACTTACCCAGAACTGAGCGTAGTTTCTTACAAACTGTATCTACATGTATGTTCCAAGCAAATTTAGTGTCAATGGTCAGTCCTAAGTACCTGTATGTCTCGACCTGTTCTAAATTAGTACACATACACCTAGACTTTTCACTGTGTAAACATTCATAACTATGACCCTTTATGTTCAATGCGATGCATTTGTTGCGTAAATATGGGGAGTTTATTACCATACATTTGGTTTTGCTTGTATTTATTATAATACCATTGTCATGTGCCCATTTAATTATATTATCCAAGTCACATTGTATCGCTTCTTGTATGGAGGTTTGGTCTTTACCACTGAACAGGAGACATGTATCGTCAGCATACATATACGTTTTGCATTTTTGTATTACATTACACATGCTGTTTACATGTATAATATAACCAACAGGCCCATATATAGATCCGGTTGGAACACCATACTTCACAACGCCCTCAGTACTCTCAGCATTAGATACTCGAACTTTGATTGTTCTTTGCTGTAAATATTGAGCGAACCATCTATTGATTGGTCCACTTATCCCACACTCGTCCATAGCCCGCAACAAGCCGCCGTGGTCCAGAGTATCAAAAGCTTTTTTAAAGTCTATAAATACGACTACTACTAAGTTTTTATCATTCAGATAATTATTTATGAATGTACTTGGCAGGGTTTTTTTATGTACTAAAACTTTTTAACAAAAAATAAAACTGAAACGTAACGTCAAGTTCCATATATGCAATATCAACAATCTTAACCAATCAAAAACCAGCCACAAAATCTCATTCACTGATAAATAATCAACGCCTTACCGGATCTATTAACAAATGATTAACGGACGTTTTTGCCGACAGTTAGGTAAGCCGACGACGGGATTCCGATAGCCGTACTAAGCCTTTCCAAGCCAGACGAAAGTCAAGCAATGTGATTTATGGGATACGGAAGCATGGAAAATGCGATTAAGTAATTATTTCTTCATAGCCATATAACCTGGGAATTTTCATGTCTAGTCTAAGAGTGCTCTGTGATCGACATAATTGTTTATCATCAGAACAGTTTCAATCAATGTTGATAAAAATATATGTAGTATCCCATAAAAAACAATACTTGTCAAAAAACCAAGTCTCGCAACTCAATTGTTCTACCGTAAAAAGTTGTGAGATCCATGTAATACCAAGTCGGTTATTAATATATTCAGTCCCTACTTAAGGGACCTTCTGTCTTAAGTTGTTACGTAATTATCTAACCTAACGACATCTTATAGTGACCATATCAATATTAAAAATCTTTAGCGTTTTAAGTGAATAGATTGACTCGGCCATCGCATGAAAACACAGAAGGTCCCTTAAGTAGGGACTGAATAAGTTAATAACCCACTTGGTATTACATGGATCTCACAACTTTTTACGGTAGAACAATTGAGTTGCGAGACTTGGTTTTTTGACAAGTATTGTTTTTTATGGGATCTCATTGCTTTTTGTAGAGAGTCCTACTTTTTTCCTTTCCGGTACCTTCTACTTCTTGTATACCAACAACGAATTTTCTTAAAGCCCTCTCTCTGTCTTATGAGCTTTTCTTATTTTTGTAGGTGGCCATCCTTTTTTATTTTCCGGTACTACTTCTTGAACTTCAGCTAAAGTTTTTTTTCAAAGCCCACTCCCTGTCTCTATGGGTTTTTTTCGGAGGCTTTGATACGCACTTATGAATACGCACGTACGTCTTTTGCCTTAGTTAGTAATAATTAATGCCGCACTCGTCAAACGTCTCGGTTAAAGTTAATCCATAAGTAAGTAATTATGCAATTTCGGGCAATTTACTCTACTTAATACTCCCCAATACTCTTAATACTTCTTGCTTTTTTATTCCGTTGACCATTTAACAAGTTACCTTTGAGCATAATTATTATATCTAGGTACCTATCTACACTGGAAGACACGGTGGAGCATATGGTCGAGGTGTGTCCTGCATGGGTGGAGCACCGTCGTATCCTCGTAGAGGCGATCGGCGGCGGCGACTTCTCGCGCCCTGCTCTGGTTTAGACCATGGTGCGAAGCGAGAGGGAATGGGATGCAGTCACCTCCTGCTGCGAAGCAGTCATGCTAGCAAAGGAGGAGGCCGAACGTGCGAGGGAGAGGCAACTCTCTTCCTCACGCCCCAGCCGCCGAGGGAGACGCCCCGGGTGTCGTGGATCGCGAGTCGATTTCGGGCCACCGTAGGCGCGGGCCTGCGGATGGCGAGTAGGGGTCGCTCAAAGTCCGGTAAGGACCAGGACCGGGTCGGCGGCGCGTCGTGTTCCATGCGCGCCTCAAAAAGCTCTCAATACCAGTGACGCGGCCTCATAGGGCCATTGCCTGTCGGGGTTTGCGGGAAAGTTCCATCGAGATACCACGGCCCCGGAACTTTAGGGCTTCCGAAGGAACAGGGTGGGTTTTTAGTCAGTAGAATTCTGACACACCCGAGCGGAAGAAGTCATTCGATGATATTTTTCACCAAGAAAAAAAAAAGTATCCATCTACATCTGTTATTTCATTATATTATACAGGCACACTGATTAATTAACTGCTAATGTAACTTTGTAATCCTATATATTTATATGGGATTACAAAGTTATTTATGCAGTTGATGTATCTAGAAAACTGGACCGAAATTTAAAAAATATTATAGGTTTTCCTTGATTCATATACTAAACACTAATTGTATTCTAAATTTGAAGCTTCTATGTCTGCTAGAAGTGCCAAAGACTTTTGATTATCGGTCAGTCAGTGAGTGACAAAATTAAGAAATTTGACTCGTTATAATTCTTAAACTACTGGTTCAAATTGAATAAAATTTGAAATACACCGTGTTTATACAATGCCTGTTTTGTTACTGAAAATTCAGGCTTCTAGTTTTATCCACAACGAAGTTATAGAGGGTCGAAAATGGCCTGAATTGCTTCGAGAAAAGAATGGTACGGCCGTGCCGCTTTTTTGCTCGACTTGGCGGGGACACTGCCGTGCCCCCAGATAATATTATATGTATCCAAATTTTTTGACATGCAATTTTGCCAACCCTCCTCCCACCAGCAAATATAATTATGCATGTGCAGAAGGGATGCAATATATTACATACCACATGCAAGCAAACCACACTTGATACGTGTTTCGCCGTCCACGGAACATCATCAGGAGATGTTGACTCGTCGACTGCTGCAAAATGTACTCTGTGACTGCTGCGTCGCGAATGAATTAGTGTCGGCAAATTTGCAACATTGACCATCCATTTCTAGGCAAGATTAACACTACATATTTTTCTGAAGTTAGATATTAGCCTTATATTTTAGTTTAGTATGGATTTCTGCAAAGTAACGATTCCATTCTATATAGAAACTAGTTAGCTTATGTGTGTACCTAAAGATAATCTAGCAAGATTTATGAATACTTACGGGAACTAAAGTAATTAGAACTTACAACACACTAAATATCTTTAATCACGACATCAATTCGAACATTCATATAAGTACCGACACACAACACCCGTTTATTTGTAGTATCCTCCTTTTTCAAAAAAGGAAACAAGAAGGCAGGGCAGTGGAGAGAGGGACTTCATACCTCTTTAACATAGCTATTATATTATAATCTGCTTGCTTTCATTCCAATTTCTTCTGTCACCACGTTTTTTAAACGCGCCGTTGACGCGCGTTTGTAGCGATACAGATGCGATACGCACGCAAGTCAGACGCAGCCTGTAGACCTTTACACACCTGTATAAATTCAAATACGTATTTGAATCGATACAGACGCGCGTGTGTAGCGATACAGACACCATGCAAACGCGCGTGTGGGACGAAACAGACGCGATGCAAATATGTGTGTGTATCGATATAAACGCGCTGGCATTTTGCGTTTTTAAGCAGAACCTCGTCAACAGTAGCATGATGGCGTCGGTCGAGACAGCATTAATTGCATGTGCTTTGTTATAATTTTTAGAAAAAGGAAGAAAAAAAATTACCGACATTTTTAGGTACACCCATTTACAAGCAAGAGAAGATTGTGTGGACATTATACATAGACAGAACGCGCGAGTGTATCGATACAGACGCGCCGTCTGTGCGTTTAAAAAACGTGGTGTGCACAGGCCCTAAGTCTCACTGTGAATATAGTTGGAACTAAATTGCATGTTTTCTTTTAAGGTTTTTTCAAGAAAAATCTAAAGCTCACAACCTTCGATCGTTGATGGTAGTTATTGGGTTGTGGCAAAAATATAATTTGCCTAGGACTATTACAAAGGTAGAAATAAATACATAAACCTCTATTTTTTTCAAATCGGTGCTGTCCCTCTACTTTTTTTACAAACAAAACAGCTTATACACTAATAAAAATAAGTAAGTTAAGTATATAACTTATTATATTTCATAGAATATTAGTTTTGTTATGAATATATAGTATATTTTAATACATAATTGACGATTATTATTACTGAGAGGCACAAACGTATTGGTCCTGAAAAATGTTCTCATATCGCTGGACAAAAGTAATTTAAATCTAACTTTACATCGACGAGTCCGACAGCGTCTCCACCCCAATTGTATTTCCCTCGTTGGTGTGTGCTAGTGCGTAGTCAGGATGGACGTGTGTGAAATCGCTGCATATTCCCGCCAATAACATAAGTACGCCAAAGTTGCTCCCGGACAATTATTTTATATTATCGGTGGTTGCATTTTCTAGTGTAATGAGTAGTTTTATTATTGTTGTTTGGTTCTAACAGAGGTAGTAAGTGAATTAGCTTCATTGTCTGTTATTGAATTTATCGTAGATATTATGCATTTTTTCTAATTTTCTAAAAAGTGTGTTATTTCTCACGTCGCTGTTCTCATATCGCTTTAATCGGTGGTCTTTATTACCACCGATGTGATAATTTACACCGAAATGATAAGAAAAAAACGATCCGTGTCTTATATCTAATATCGGTGTTTTGATTCATGATCAACGCACAGATTTGTCACATCGGTGGATTGCTTTATCATATCGGTAGATCATTTTATCATCTCGGTGAGTCGTTTTATCATATCGGTAGATCGCATCTATGGCATTTCGTTAAGTTTACAAAGAAACAATGGAACATACAAACATACAGACACATACATACTTACCTACATAGACTGCCAAAATCATTACCACGATACCCCCGGGTAGTAGAAGATGTATAAATGTATCATTAGGGGAGGTCTGTATTCGGTAATGCACGTCTATAGGCTGAGATGATGATGGTGAGGTGGATCTCTTTGGATGTGATCTACTTACATAAGACCCTAAGTTCAGGTCTTCAATTCTAAGTTACCCTTGTAAAAATATATAGGTACCTACTAACTATTTCCTTTTTGATGTTTAAAGGTGGATAGATTATCATATCGCTGGATATGTACATCATTTCAGTGGATAAACTTATCATATCGGTGTACAGAAAAAATAATCGGTGCCGGTTTGTCATATCGGTGGAAACCAGAATTCAAACTGAATTTTCTCCTTGGTCTTAAATGATACGTTTATGATATTAAATTTGGGGATATTTGATATCCTAAAGATTACATAAAACCTGAAAAATATACAAAAAAATATAATTGAAAAAGTTCACCGATATGATAAAAAAATGGCATTTGTTGAAATTCACCCCTATGTAAACAAAATGGCGCGATTTCCTAGAGAGCGGTTACTGACACCGTAACGTCTAAAAGCGGTGCCGCCATTTGCATGACGGCCGTCTTGTCGGTGTCAGATGGTTTCGTGAACGTTTCATCGATAGCGATGAAGCAGACAGTGTGTTAACGGCCGTGGAACTTTCCACATGTCGTCACCGTAAAGACGGCCGCCTTTTTGCGTCCATAATATTCCGCTTCCTAAGAAACCAAAGCTTTAACGGCAGTATTTAACTTTGAACCTCATTATATAGGTACCGACTTTTCACATACTTAATGAACTTGGCTGGAAGGGGAAAAGTAATGATTTTAAGTAAAAACCATTTTAAACTATCACCTTAGCCTTTTCCCATCTATGTCAACCTGCAATCTAGTCGGATGCAGCTGAGAATAGGTATTTTAGATGGAGCTACACAAAGACCAAAGCTTAATAAATTAAATTTAAGCTAGGTCAAAAGAGGACTTTTTGGAATGTCGGATAAAAACGGAATAATTTATAATAATTTGTCGCGAACCGGTCGGAATCAATAAATACATATGTTATACACGGTGACTAATCGTCTTACACGTTGGTCCACTCAATAAATCCGATACATAATAGTACCTCTAGGCGTGATTATATTTTTTTCCATTAATTAAGATAATAGGTACAAAGAAAAATATTTTAGTTCATTCACCCTAACGCAAAACGTATCGCGTTAGGGTGAATTAACTCTGATAAAGACGCCGCGCCCGCGCCGCTCCATTGATACAAGGCTCGGAACAGGCTGTTTCTAAATACGTCTTGCGACATAATAGTTAATATTATTTTAATTTTTAAATAATTTAAATCTCATAGATACCTATTTTTATATCGTAAACGTTTACTAATCATTGGATACATGAAGTGGGCTGCCGTTGCCAGACGTTTAAAAAGTCATGGTGTATATTGCAAAGATCCTATCTATGTACGATATATCATAAACGACGGGATAGACAATAAAACAATCATAACTCCCACTTAACCTGCATGTTCTATTCTATTTTATTATGATAAAAAAGAAGGTGGTTTGATATGTCATTTTCCTTAGATACTAACATAGCCTATCTTTGTTACTATTTAACATCACTATGTAATCTAATTAAATAAATAAATAATAATTATCATGAATATTTGACTTATATAGTTTATTTTGACTTTAGCTAAGCTAACATTTAATATTCTTGTGAACCCATTATTATATACGTTACTAGATGTATTTAAATCTAAAATCTGCAAGCAAGCCGAACAATAGTTTGAATTCATATTTTATTTTATTTCGTTGTAACGTTTTTTATTAATAAGTACATAATATCAAATACAGAAAATTATCTTAAATATACAATTATGAACACGTCGTCTAAGCTATCCTGTATCCTTCCAACGGTATTTATAGCAAGCTTGAAACCCCTCAGTTGACTTTTAGGTGCCGAAATAAACCCGGCTTTTACATACGTCAAACTTGAATGGGAAGCACTCAAGTACTGAGCAACAAAGCTTTGAAAACTGACACAAAGTAATATATCTAGTCCATTTGCCAGGACACAAGTCTCTCAAATTAGTGGGGGCTAGTTCGTCAAAGTTAAAACCAAAGCAAAATTATCCAACTTGTTAAACATGGTGTAAAAGTGCTGAATATTATTAAATATGCTGAACAAATTAAAATAGAAACTGACATTATTTAAGCATCATTATCTGCTTAGCCTTTCCTCAACTATTATGTTGGGATCGACTTTCATTTGAATTGAAGTCGGGTTGTTTCATTTTAATTTGAAGACCCGACTCCTCAGCTAGGTAACAACCTGCGTTACAGGATTCAATGTCTTCACCCAATTGTGGTAAAACAAAAAGTTAAAATTAATGAATAAAACCATACTTATGCTTTTTAAAAAGCAGTGGAATTCCTGGCCAGCGTCTGTGTTTCCGATAGCTACAACCTTGGGGTCATTAATTCGAGAGTGAATAATCTACCTACTTCTAGGTAAGCGTGCTTCATCTCCGACTATTATCATCGCATACCATCAAGCGAGATGGTGGTTAAATGTGAGCTTGTAATCAATAGAAAGAAATATATAAGGTGCCCTGATTAGATACATAAAGATTACAAACAAATGAATTATTGTAGACAAAACAACGTACAATACTGTGATAATTAAAGCGTATGTACAAAGGCGAGCTTAACTCAAAGCTGAGTTCTTTCTCAGAAAACCCTTGAGTGATACAGAAAGAAAACAATAGAGATCCAGTGAGTAATTTAAAAATATTCATTTTAAAAAGCTTTTGCTTGGGTTAATATTAATAGGTAATTAATTATAGGTATTAATCGAAGCCAAAGCTTTTTTTAACTCAAACTTTGTAATGTCAAATTAATAAACTGCCATGCACCGTTTTTATTGAGGTAATCTGGATACCAGCACCATTGCTCATTGAAACAAAACACTCCCACACGGTAGGTATAACTAATGTGATCAGACGTCCTGTTTTGAACGGAACCGTTCCTTTTTTCGGCCATCTGTCCCGTTGTCCCCAGATAGGGATCCGCGACGCATAACAGTCCTGTTTTCCAAAATTCCAGGGTATATTATATTTGCCAGTTAGGCAAATATAATAAACCCACTAACATGTACATGCGGCTTTGCCTGCGGGGATTAATTATTTCGAGATAAGAAGAAAGTGTTTGAACCCGTATCTTCAACTATCGGTTTAGCAATTTCACAGTGCAAGTGTAACAGATAGACCATCGCACGATCTTATCTACAGGTGTAGATAAGATCGTGCGATGGTCTATCCAACAACCCCACCCTTAATTTTTATGTATGTATATGATAGATAGGTATCTATCATATACCTACATAAAAATTAAGGGTGTCTTTGAGTCTTTATAGTTATTTACACTACAAACAAAATCTTTTTTTTTAATTTTTGTCTGGCTGTTTTTCTGTTTATCCGTGCTAATGACTGAAACGTCTAAACCGTTTTTAATGGGACTTTCACTGGAAGATAAAGTAGATATATATATATACAATCGTGTAATTTAAAGGGTATATACATACCAAGTGCACGGCTTCTTTGGATGATGATGATGTTTTGTAATCCTATGTCTACATGTGTGGAACTTATTAGAAATTTCAATACTTACATTGATACCAGAGACCGAAATTTTCAAATTTAGAACGAAGAGAATTATCGTTTTATTGGCAAGTGACGTGGAAAGTGATGATCCTCATAGTGCTGTGACACGTTTGTTATTACTGGTATTCAAGAAACATTTGAAACCAATAATTTAGGGTCAATTCTGTGAGTCACTTATTTTGAGCTGAAACTTTGCATAGAGACTCCATACCAGATGTTGTCTTCAGTCCTTTTAGACAGATATGGGGTTTCCGTTACACGTTGTAGGTTATATAGGGTACATTCTATTCCGAAATCGGGATACCCCCACTTGATCGGGATTTACGCGGGGAAAACCTTTACGCAAACCAAGCCTATAATATTAGTAGAATGTTCGTAAAATTTTGAGTTTAATAAAATACGGTCAGTTTAGGTATAACAGATAGTCTTTTGTGCAGAGCATGCAAAAAGGTGAAGGAAGCGGTGGTGCATGTGGTCCTTAAGTGGTCAGAAGTCTCTGAAATAAGGAATGGAGCTATAGGATCCATGAATCCTCTTAGAAACATCTTGATAAGCCTATTATTAATCTACTTCTGGAAATGTTGGGCGGATATTGATCGAATGCCTTCTCCCGCTTTGGGTGCAGCGGAAGGCAGTGTCAAACTTCTACTAACTAAAATCCCACCTTATTCCTTCAGTTACTCTTGCGTTCCGAAGCTGCGGTATGTTAGAAAATTCCAGCAGCCCCAATAGCTCCTATTAAAACCTTTGTAAGTAATTAGATTCTGCTCCCGATAAATAAAAGTAGAAGTAGAAGTAGTTCCATCATCGGACTCGACATCGAAGCGCCATCGTACATGGTGGAGATCCCACCCATACGCACAAAACGTTTTGGGAATACCTTCATTGTGCGTACGGCTAAGGAGTGGAATTCCCTGCCAGAGTCCGTGTTTCCCGATAGCTATAACTTAGGAGTCTTTAAGGCAAGAGTGAATAGGTTACTTTTAGGTAAGAGTGCTCCATCTTCGACCACATCATCACTTACCATCAGGTGAGATGGTGGTCAAACGCGAACCTATTTTCAATAAAAAAAGAAGAAAAAATATTTTAGAGCGTCTAATAAAATTACCTATGCCAGACCTTCTGCTGTCCCAACATGTACGCTTCAAAGTCATAAACTCAAACTCAAAATGTTTTATTTCACAAAGACCTACATAGGCACTTACAAAACGTCAGAAATTAGTGCACGGTTCAAAATTAGTCATTTTCTATGGAGAAGAACCGGCAAGAAACTCCACAGTTACTCTTTTAAAAATATAATTTTTACAATGTATCCATAATACAGATTAATAAGATATGAGAGTACATTATAGATCAATTAATACAGCACAGTGGAATTACAAATAAAACATTGTAAAACAAATCTAAGAGTCTACAGTGTTCTCCCACTCACAAAAAAGCTTTAGAATACGTGAAAAATGAAACAAAAGATTGTATGTCAAATCGGATAGATTATCGTAGGGAAATATAAAAAGACACACACGCAAGTGGAGTTGTTGGATACTCAAGTTGATAACGCAATTACAATAAGCCAGGGAAGCCACATGCACAGAAAGAAGGAATCATCGTCAAGCAGTCATGTCTTCAACGTAGTCCCGAATCTTGTAATACGCTTTTTTGGTAATTTGACACGTTTGACGTGGGTTTTATATTTTCCCTTCCTAAGTTCTGTAACAGACTTAGGCAACTTGTTATAAAAGCGTATGCTATTTATGAGGAATGACTTGCTTGTCTTGGATAATCGCCATGTAGGTATAACAATTTCATGTTTATTGCGTGTATTTATTGTGTGAATTACGCTTCTAATCTTATAAAGTCCCAAGTTCTTAAAAACATTTCGAAGTGACTCGTGAAGACCCAATTATATTGCCTGGATTGCCATCCGTTGCTGTTTTTTTTTTAAGTTTGGGAAATTATTCAATGACGGCCCGATCCGGGTGAAGCTGGAAGGTGTGTCAGACTTTTACTGACTAAAACCCATCCGTGTTACATCGTATGCCTTTCATGTTCCGAGGCCGCGGTAACTCTTTCGAACAATTCCGCAACCCCGGCAGGCAAAGGCCCCCGACAATTTTTGCTGACACTTTTTGCCGTCTACACAGGCCTGGTTTCAGTCGGGCGGCAAGCTAGCCATTACCGCCGCCATTGTAACGTATCCAGCGCTGGGTTGCGTTGCGATAGTCGCTCTTCGCATGCCGCCATGATCCCACGCCGGAGCTCCGTCCGCCGTGCTGCAAAAAGTTGCGGTAGCAGAGTTATCATTTGCAGTATAAAAATTGAATCTACGTCAGCTGCGGATCCCCACAGTAACATACCATAAGATATGATACTGTGGAAATAGGTAAAATAAACTAACCGAGCTGTCGCTAC
This sequence comes from Tholera decimalis, assembly GCA_943138885.2. Taxonomy (NCBI): domain Eukaryota; kingdom Metazoa; phylum Arthropoda; class Insecta; order Lepidoptera; family Noctuidae; genus Tholera; species Tholera decimalis. The sequence continues at coordinate 32,121,125 of OW964555.2, forward strand.
ATCAGTTAATTGCCTAACTTTTCTTACTGCATATGCAGCTGAGCTTAATCTACTAGAAAGAGTCCTAATGTGATCGCTCCACTGTAACTTTGAATCGATAGTTATAACCCAAAAATACAGATAGAAAAATATACGTACGCATTGATCCGTAGCTCTGTTTTAACCTGAAAGGACAACATATACCTATGTACTTTTGTATTCATAATATTAGAAGTATATGTATGTATATTAGCATAAATTTGAATCCTATTTCTGTTCTACAAATTCACTCAACTAAAATAATCTATCACAAACTTTCCCACCACAATCATTATAAACACATGAATTCTTTCAGTCATTTAAATTAATGAATTCAAACTGCAAGCTAAAATTCTGAAAGTCAAAGTTTAACTTGGCAAGCTTCAACCTGAATAGAATCTGACCAAATAGTTTTATTAAAACAAAACACATATGAGTCAGTAAGTACAGTTCGTAGATCGCTATTCTAACACAGCTTGACTTACTGAATTTAAAATAGGTACATTGAATTATTAAGTTTAAAAATGTAGGCTGTGGCTTGGTTTTGGACGCGAAAGTTGGAAAGAGTTGAGTGCTTACTGAAAGGAACAAAAAGTAATTATTGAGCAGATTTGCTACGCATACAAATTAGAAACTTAAAAAAATACTAAATTATAATAATGCTTAATTATGTTACTAAAGAGAAAGATTAAATATTAATAAATCTTTTAATAATAACTACCACATCTGATTAATTCGTGTAGAAATACGAATCAGTCGGATGTGGCAGTGGACAGAGAAAAGTGGAAGGAAGGAAGGGAGGCCTTTGCCCTTTAGTGGGACATTACAGGCTTCTAATCTATACTATTATTAATATTATAAAGCGGAAAAGTTTGTTTGTTTGTTTGCTTGAATGCGCTAATCTTCGAAAGTACGGTGTATTTGGATGCAATTTGGTATGGAAGTAACTTGAAGCTTGAGGAAGGTTATATGCTACTTTTTACGCGACTGCAAAAAAAGAGGGTTTGTTTTTACCGTGATAGAATCCACAGGAGCGAAGCCCCGCGTGACTAGTAATAATAAGAATTCTGTACGCAACAATTACATGTATTTTTCTATTTGTTTCTGATGAAGTCCCCTAGTAAAGCCAGAGCCTGTATTTTGACTGATACTGTTCAACCGTGGTGAGATGCAATTTAACATTATGTGAATAGATATAAATGCATACAGACTACTATTATATTATCAAAAGTTGTATACTTGCTATTAAAATGAAAAGTAAAAGACCAGAAACCAGTTGTACCCGGCAGTATGTGTAGGTACTACAGGGAATACACATAGTATTCCCTACGTTGTATACTACTTTTTATGATTATTTATATATATTATATTATAACACTGATTGACATCCATGTATTCATCAATAGGTCCAGTTGAAATCCAACGTCGGGCACTAGTTGTCCGGCATTTTCCTGAACTGGGTCTACTTGGCGCAGCCGTGAGTCACACAGTAAGTAGTTAATCGTGTAAGTATTAAGTTTTTATTTTATATCCTTTGTTATTATTATATTTTGTTATTGTGTGTACTTCTGGCATGAAGGTTTCAATAAAGGTTTCTTCCGTACGTGCCTATGGCAAGACGTCACTAAGCATTATGCTGTGCCGGATGGACCCACAGCAAAATGCTGATTTCACTAGCCCACACAATTTTAGATGAAATTTCATAAAAAACCATACATAACGTGTAAGAAACTATATTTCTTTCAGCTCTAGACTGAGACATTTGTTGACAAACTCGTAGAATTTCATAGTATTTGCATATTTCATGGCTTTGCATCAAGTGAACCATTTTGTTCAAGCAATTTTCAAGAAATATGTTGTATTAGTCTTGTTCTCTTCATTCTACCCTCACTCAATCAAGTCTTTATGATGTTCCATTTCTGAAATATGGAAGTTTGAAATTTTGGAAGCTTTTTCGATATAAATTTCTATACAAAAACCTCGTTTAAGGAATAGTTGAACTAAGTGATGATGTAAGAGTTCAATAGAAGCAAATCGGACAATGAGATAGACTCCTGTAAATAGGATTACTTTTAGGTAAGCGTGCTCCATCTCCGACCTCATCATCACTTACCATCAGGTGAGATGGTGGTCAAACGCGAGCCTATTGTCAATAAAAAATTAAAATGAAGAAAGATGTGAGTCGCCTAATTGCTTTCCCATAATTAATCAACCTCCACCAAGTGAGATCTGTACGAGTTGGTTGAAGTCCCATCTGCGAAGTTTGAATCCTAGGATACCTATTTCCGTTGCGATGTTTTCCCTCACCGATTAAAAAGCAATGATATCGATATAACAGACCCAACGGAAATTCATTGGCAACGAGAAACTGGTCGAGGCAAAGCTCCAAAGCCTTGAACATCGGCGACGTGTTGCAAACCGATCAGTTTTCTATCAGTTACATTTCAGGGAGTGTGCGATAGAATTGCAGTCTAATTCCATCAAACCCGTTCTATCATCAGAATACAAGACGAATGGCGATACGCTATCGTTACTTGGTGGACGCACTCATTCATACGCACAAAACGTTTTGGGAATAGTTTAAACGTGCGTACAGCTAAGGAGTGGAATTCTCTGCCGGAGTCTGTATTTCCTAATAGCTTATCTATATACAACGTGTAACAGGATAAACGCAATTCCTGAAAGTAGTTGGTTCAGAATCTGCTTCTGAATCGATTTCCGTCATAAAAAATAAGTGTTAAATTTTGACGGTTTTTTTTATTAACTTAAACACAGTAACATGACAAATTAATACAATCCTTAATTCAAGGAAATGCGCTTGTGTGCGTGTCGGTCGCTAACATTGCATGAGTTTATGCGTCTGCGTACGGATATTGTATGACGCACATACGTTTTGCGTTTAGTAAGGGTAACTATTTTATAAAATATGTATAGGTTTGGTTTCAATTTATTTAGTTACGGATGTTGTTCTAGACTTAAAATTTAATATTCTAATTGGGGTGTCTGAGGTATTGCGCTTAATCTGTTACACGTTGTATATATGTATATAAATATAGTCTTTAAGACAAGAGTGAATAGGTTACTTCCAGGTAAGCGTGACCACATCATCGCTTAATGATGACGATGTGGTCGATGATGAAGTACGCAAAGTACGCAAGCAGTTATGGTGGTCGTCAAACGCAAGCCTATACAACGTGTTACGGAAACCCCATATCTATCCAAAAGAACTGAAGACAACATCTGGTATGGAGTCTCTATGCAAAGATTCAGCTCAAAATAAGTGACTCACAGAATTGACCCCAAATTATCGATTTCATATTATGTTTCTTGAATACGAATAATAACAAACGTGTCACAGCACTATGAGGGTCATCACTTTCCACGTCACTTAAATAAAACGATAATTCTCTTCGTTCTTCTTTATTTGAAAAATTCGGTCTCTGGTATCAATGTATTGAAATTTCTAATAAGTTCCACACATGTACACATAGGATTAGAAAACCCTTGCCATATCGTTTATTCTCATCCAAAGAAGCCGTGCATTTGCTATGTATATACCCTTTAAATTACACGTTGAATAAAAATTTAAAAAAATATAAACATCATGAAATAATGTATATAATAAAGGGGATTTGAGTTTCTGATCTTTCGCCACTGTTGCAAGCGCTATAATCACGGAACAACCGAAGTCATTGCGGGTGGACGTATATGAGCAGACGAATCGGTCTACGCTCTTTCTCGTTCGTTTTTGTGATCGACACCACTACCACTGTCAATAAATACATAATAATGGTTAATATCCCGTTGTAGGTCCTAATGATTTCATGAAATAATGTTCCTATCTGTGTTAGAACTCATGACCAACTTGTTAGTCGGAGTCATAATTACTGGACCACCGCTGCTACTAATATTTACTTAACGAAGTTGCTAAGACAAAATAAAGCAAACATTCGTGAGAAAATTATACTTAGTAAGTTACAGTATACATTACATAGAATGTACAAAGTAACGATATGAAATCGATTATATTATTATCTAGAACCTAGTGTTGGTAACCTGAATTAGGTTTATACAAAGTCATAACGTTTGTTAAGAACTCCGTCAACAGCCACGTACGAATAGAAAAAATCTGAAAACCATCTTAATACGCCTGTCAAATGATATCCGGGAAAATTCTTCCAAAAAGCTCCATAAAGGGTACGTGTTTATACAAACTTTCAAGATAGACATCAGAACAAAAACGTGTTACATTCGAACTTGCTCAGTAATGTAAAACAATTTCGTTTCAGTCTAGTAGTTTTCTTGCAATAACAAAAGTTACGCGTTTCGAAATCTTACAAATACATGTTGGGAATCCTTTATTTTACCCACGTTTTCTTAAAGAAGTTAGTGGAAATTTGTTTTAATTAGTAGGGTACCCATCGATGTACCGACTGACCGATATTAGAACACCATAAAATATCCCTTGGTTGCGCCTTTGCGCAGTTTTGCCGCGTTGATTCTCGCTGAAACATCCGAGAGTGTCAGTCGCCCGCGCGGTCCCGTTATCGTCGTACGTGTGTCCCGTATCCCTGAATACTGGATGAATAAACCGCGTATTCTACGTGAGCGTATTTTAAAACTTCAGTGCTAAAATGTGAAACTTTATTACGTGATTTGTTTGATGATGTGCCACGTTGATTAGTGCGGTGTGGTTCTCCAAGAATTCTGGTTTTGACAGAAAAATTAATTATAGACTGGCTGGATTTCCGTAATTAATTTATGTGGTGGAAGGTACGTAGATTGTTTATTAGATGAATATTAGACTTAGTTAGCGCTAATTTGGTTATAACTAATATATGAATGAGTGAAATTCTCCAGCTTATCTGATAACTAACTTAAACGCAAGGGACTAAGGCGCCCTTTCTCTTTTGATTCAAAGAGACTGGAGTTATTTTTAGCTAATGTCATCCGTCCAATGAAGATGTGTTTACTGAAAATAATTAAGGCTATCAGTAAAAATCTCAAATGATATAATGAGGTTGAAGACTACTTTGAAATAATTCTCTGCAAATATAAATGCTATGAGGATAAGTCTTACGTAAATCTTAATTAGAGCCGCTAATTACTCAAAATGATTAAGAATTACACATCATCCTACACGTTTTTATTTATAACTCTCATTAAATAGGATCTTTTTAAGAATTCCGGTGCGCTTGAACGCACAATTGTTCGGTCAGAGACGAAGCTTAAAAATTTGCGTAATTCGCCAAGCGTTTTAAATTGGCAGATACATAAAGCGTAGCTTTATTTACATGCAAATATACACGTAGAAGCTCGTTCAATATTTTATCTGGTTTGCTTTTGTGAGATAAAACCGTCTATTTTAGTTTGCTGTATAAAAGTGACGAGTTCTCATCGAGTTACGGTGTTTACACGATTTTGGTATGATTTGAAGTGTAGTTTATAAAACTTGTACCATTTTAGAATTATATTTGTTGATTAGATTTTTACCTCAACAACTGTTAATATTAATCGATTTAAAATCAGAGACAAGTACGGAAACTGTTAGCTTTGTATTTCGTTTCGATTATTAAACTGGAATTATTGCAAAAGTGCAATCTCAAATCGCGACGATTATTTTTGTCTTTCAGTCGCTTTAGGATTTTTATTATAGCAAAGTAAAAAAAGTTTAAGTTTAAATTTGGAAGCTGTAATTGATAAATTATGAATGATGATACGTATTATACGTATATTTATTTTATAAATTAGTCATAAACGACCTATTAATTTTTTGCATTTAAGTTTTAGGAGAAAAAGTGGTTTTTATGTAGTTTTAGTTTAGGAGGTCGGGGTTTCCTAGCTGACTTACTACTACTACTGATTACTAATAATTTTCACATATTATGAAAACTCCTAAACTGTCGTTTGCAGGCAGGAATATGTGAATAAGAAAATTAGCTCCGTTATTTCAAATTTCAGATGAACTTAAATAAATATATTTTTTAATAATTAAATATTTTTATGCCATATAAATCTAAATTCTTTTGCGAACTATATTTTGTAAAACTATTTGAATTAATTCATAAAAAATTTCATCAGAGTTAGTCAATTGAATCAACTTTAAATAGGTAGGTATAAAGAATGGTTGAAAAATGCGTGATATTTTATTTATGCACTTATAACTTCTAGCCAGTTAGCTACCGCTTCGCTCACATGAAAAGTTTTGTTCTATGATCTAATTTAGATCGATACCTAATTTTATCATAATCAGTTAAGGGGTTTCGACTTGAAAGTGTAACAGACAGACAGAGGTACTTTCACATATATAATATTAATAGGGAAGTGGGGATTATCCGTTATTATTCTAAGGGAGTATCGTTATAATTTGAGGAACATCGCTTTTGAATTGGACCAGTATATTCTGAATTGTGATGTAGAACGCTAAAATCAATGTGGGTGGGTGATAATGGTACAAATTTCTAATTACAAATTCGAATATATTGGTGGATCTCAATAGATGATTTGGGTAGGAATTATAATATTTATGTAGTAACAAACTGTGTGAGGAGTTCAGTTAGGGTCAGTCTTCGAGTTAAAACAGGGAGAAGTCAGGCTGTGGGGTGGGCAGGTCAGATACGCAGTCCCTCAATGTAAAACACTTATCCTGTTAGACTGGAAGTCGATTCCATCCTAGTTGGGAAAAGGCTAAGTAAATGATGATAATGAGGAACAAACTGTATGTCGCGACTTCGCTCGTGTGGTAATTTCACCCTGCGCTATTTCAGGCTACATTCTTTCTCAAAATTTAATACAGAGCTCGAAGAGCGTCAGCCACTAAGACATTATTAAATAACAAATATCCAAACAGTAAAACTTCGATTTGATTTTTTAAGTTTAAATTTAGAAGCTGTAATTGATAAATTATGAATGATGATATTATATGTATATTTATTTTATAAATTAGTCATAAACGACCCATTTATTTTTTCATTTAAGTTTTATGAGAAAAAGTGGTTAGACTGGAAGTCGATTCCATCCTAGTTGGGAATAGGCTAAGTAAATGATGATAATGAGGAACAAACTGTATGCCGCGACTTCGCTCGCGTGGTAATTTCACCCTGTGCTATTTCAGGCTACAATCTTTCTCAAAATTTAATACAGAGCTCGAAGAGCGTCAGCCCCTAAGGCGTTATTGAGAAACAAAGATTCAAACATCTAAACTATCACATTTTTAGTTTACATATAAAATATACACATGTAGAAAAAACAAATAGTGCAAAAACTTTTTACTGTTTGAATTTTTTACTGTTTTATTAAGGTCAGATAGGGACAGCAATATAATGTTGATTCTTTTATTTTGTTTCAAAAAGAGAACTAGCAATCTTGTTAACTGCTCCAACTAAACTAAATAATATGCTTGTGCTTTTTCCCTGTATCAGGATTACCAATCAAAAGTACTGTCATGTACTAATCAATTTTGTTTGCTTTTTCGACTTTCTCGCATTTTCACGTTTTATCACTGCCTCACTGGATAGGAAGCGGTGAAGACAGGGCAGACAGGATGCGAAGTCGACGATAGAACTCTAGTAGTTAGAGTGACTTAGACTATTCGCTTTTGTTACAAACTCCATGGCTGTAGTAAGCGAAAACAGAATATAGCATAGGATTTAAAACCTTAGTTATAAATAGACTATGAAGGTATTGTAAAATGGTTTTGTACTTTGAAGACAGACAGAAAGGTTTTCTTGAGTTAGCAGTTTGATATTTATTTATGAGTAATTAAGATCAAAGAGCAGTGGTAGCCCAGTGGTTACGGGCCTAACTAGTTGTAGGCCGTGAGTTCGAGCCCGTTATGTATATTTTCACGCCTTTGTATAATGTTCTTAAAATGGGTAGGGAAAAGTCTAGTGAGGAAACCGGATTTCCTAGGACAAAAATCCGAAGAAATGTGACATCCACCAATCCGGATTGGGTTCTCGTGGTGGATTACTGCCCATTATCTCTTATAAGGAGGAGGTCTGTATCTCAGCAGCGGGAATTTTATACGCTGAATAATTAACGTCAAATAATAATTGTGTTACGGAGATGGTAGGCGCGAATGTACCGCCTATTTAAATTGATTGCCGATACCATAATGAAGTTACTATGATGAGCCCGGGCGGTGAGTAATTATGTACTTTAAGTAACTTTCACAAATACTTTGTAAAGAAAACCAATTTATAAAGATTCAAACTGTTCAGACTAGATCGCAAGTGGTACAGCGCTTAGTTGTGCCTCCCGGTAGTTCTTTCAGTCCTGGATTGTATTCTCGGATCAGACCGAGTGTTATTGTGTTTTCGAAACGTAGTTTCCTAGTATTAGCCTGAAGTCTGGATTTTTGCCCAATTGATGGCAATGCCTTATTCTCTGTTAAGTATTCACCATAACGTACTTAGATAATATGGACCACTTAACTATCTAAAGCATAGAGGAGTGGTGTTCAAAAAAGTGTCATTATTCTTATCTTTCAATCTTATATGCCATTTGAATACACTTCATTACACAGTAGCAGAAATTTAATCCAATGGTTCTATCCCCACATAATATATTTTTATCTGAGTCACAATAAAACTCAACGTCACCTGAAAGAAGTTATCTTTCTGTTTTATTTCACTTTTTACTACTCATTTATAATTTCATTTCACACGAGCTAGCAGGGCTGTCTCTTCATGTCAGTTATCTTAAGAGACAGGAGAAATGTGAGAGCACAAGTATATGCACGTAGGAGGTATATTCCTCATTGAAGTCTTTGTTTTTTTTTCGGGGCGATAATCGTCACATTTCTCTTACCGCTTTTGGTGGAGCGCAAGGGATTGTCAGACTTTGACTGATTGAAAACTCACCCTGTTCCTTTAGTTGCCCTAGTGTTCCAGGCCCAGTCAATCGTTAGGACATCCTGCAATTCTGTCAATAAATTACCCTAGCTGGCCCCGTCATTAGTGCTTGATCTTTTACCCGCGCTTGGAACACGACGCACGGTCTGGTTTGGTCTTTACCGGACAGTGAGCTTGCCCTCATAGGCAATTTTTTCACCGCTCACACATGGAATCGATAATACTGATATTTTGACTGAGTAACCCCACGATGAAATATGAGGAACCGTAACCTCTATCAAAAAGGGAGGATCCTCCAACCAGACGCGTATTGAATATTTAGAATTAGCTACTCCATATGTTCAAATTGCGTGGGTAATTTTAATAATGTTATGTAAGATCATTGTGACGTTAGGTCTTTTTTATAGTTTGTTTGTGGCGGTATAGATGTCGCTACATTAAGTTACAAAAAAGAGTTGAGAGCGTATGTGTACAGAGTGAGTTTCCGATTAAGGTGTTACCTGAACATATTATATAAACTGATTTTGGAATAATGAATATTATTGGATATGTCTTTACAAACTCAAGAAACCATTACTTGGATCACGTACCAATGGACAACATTGTCAAATAAGTGGACAAAACACCCATTATCTTCTATAATACATAAATAACCTTTGATCCGTGTCTTGCGTGGTACATACCGGTATCATATTAAGTTTCTATTTTACGCCTTGCGAACCTTTGTCCCCGAAACCCTTAAGAGTACCTACCATGTCATTGTGTCATAGTTCTTGTCAGTGGTGACAATATTATATAATATAAGGAAATAAGTATTCTCTTGTATTATCCTCGGCTTTTCGACAACCTGTATTATGTTCTAATAATAATAACAATTCAGTTGGTAACGTTTATTATTCACAGTGTTTAGAATGGGGTAATGGAACTATTAAAGTATCAGAAACTACCTTCTCGAAATTGTCCCTTTACTGAATATTTGATCCTTACCAATTTATTGCTTTAGATTGTAACGTGTAATAATTCAATCGACTTGCAAATTTTGGGAGAGTTCATAGTTGTGTAGTTTATAATGTTAATGGGGCCTTTGATAAATATTCGGAGACGGGCCGATTAAACTTTCCGATGCTCAATTTAGGTGAAAGGCAAATTACGCAGTCATTCACTTCACTTGATTCACTCAAAAAGTTTGCTACAGAGTGAAAAATAAAAAGAGCTTTTCACTCATTCGTTTTTCGATGTCTAATCACTTAAGAGCTTTAGGAACAATACTTTCGAATTAAACAATCTGGAACTGAATCGAGATACATCTGAAAGGATGAGTTTAATCGTGGATTTGTTCAGTGGACTGTAGTTAATCTGTGGCCAATTGAACTTGTAATTGAATGGGTTGGTTGTTGTGAAAACGTTTGTGAAAACCATATTTCCTATTTTATAGAATTAAGAAAACAATCTCCACGTCACACTTGAATCGAGGCATCATAATTCAGTTATCAATTAATCTGTGATATCATGATTTGAATCGGATTGAAATCGTTTATTTCCTACGCCTTAAAATTTCCAAATTAAACTTACTACCTGAGACACTAGACCCTTGCCTGCTCTGAATATTAAATTGTGAATGAAGCCGGCTTGAAATATTTCAACATCGTGATATTTGGTCTTACCTATATTTCTTTTGGAAGCCGGAGTAAAGTCCGTTAATGCGTAAGGACTAAAAGTAAGCTTATTAAAATCAGACAAAGGCGCTCTTTTATATTTGGCAGTGAGGTATTTGATGTAATCAGCGCTTCTTTAGAATGATCAAAGCATCGTCCCCGGTAGAGTACGTATCTTCTTATACCTTGGAGCACCTACCTACTTGGCATCACCTTGAAGCAGATTGCTAAGTCAATGAATTAGCAATGAGCTAATGATTGGCTATAATTATCCTTACAGCTTTATTAGTTTGACTTGTAACGGCGTTCTGTGTGCATTAGCATTTTTCTATTTGAGACCAACTTCAGTATATTGACACCATCAGAATATACTAGAATAACTAAAAATACCCATCTTAGGGGGTATTATTAGGATGTTAATGCAAAATATATTTAAGCATTAGTTCTTTTTTGTGAAAGGTTTGCATTTAACTTCTATATCAGGTGATAAACGATGATGTGGTCGAACGCTTACTTAGAAGAAATATTTTCAGTTTTGTCTTAAAGACTCCCAGATTATAGCTATCAGGAAACACTCCGGTGAGTATTCCACCCTTTAGCTGTAGACACAGTGAAAGCATTACCAAAACGTTTTGTGTATCTACATATGGGTGAGATGTCTACCGCATATTATGAATTTATTAATTTAGCGTGAGGGTTACCAACAAGTGAGACTTAGCTTTAAATATAAGTTTGATACACCATACAATTATCAAATGATGTATACGCAATTAAAAGTAGTAGATTACATTAGGTACTCTTAAAAACATACCAACTGCCACTTGCCCGTGACTTCGTTTGCGTCGAAACCAAGCACATGCAGTAGTAGTTATTGTGGTCCAAAATACTTTCAAGCTTCGTCAAAATACTCTGCCAAAGTTTCATCACAATCTGATCAATGGCTTAAGAACGCATACAGGACAAACATTTCTTTTTATTTATGAGATGATGGCCAAATGCGAGCCTACCAACGATAAATAAGATGTAATTTTTAACCGACGAAAAATAACGGGGGAGGTTATCAAGTCGACGCGTATATTTTTTTTATGTATGATCACCGATTACTCGAAGACGGCTGAACCGATTTGGAAAATTCTTTTTTGTTTGAAAGTGTGAATACTTTGAAATTGGTCCCATTGTCACCAAGTCAAGATCTGATGATGGGATCCTGGAGAAATCGAGGGAACTCTTCAAATATTATAGGCACACCTATAGTGATTTGAGTATTTTTTAAAGTAACTTGTGTAGTTGCATTCGAAAAGCACCATTTGTGATGTGGACCTGGTGATGAAGACCACAGATGGCCACTGGAACTACTCAATATATAAGTAGGTAGGAATAATAAGTATTTCATGGGTTCCGCTTCGATTACTTGAATATGGTTATTAGGCACAATACGCTCGTCACAATGCATATGATGAAGTGAAGCTGATGTTGAAGTACCAGGAGAACTCCTCAACAATTAACGGCCCAGCATTGGGAAAAGCAATATTTTGTAAAAGGTTATAAGTAGTTGACATTTAGGCTTTTGTAACTAGGCAAATTAAAAATCGACCATCTAAAAAGAGCGAAATAAAAACTTTTTACCAAAAAATTAAACTGACTACCGAAATTAAAGTTATTTTTCACTTTGGAAGTTGGTTTAATTTTTTGGTAAAAGCTATTATTTCTGACATTTAACAATTCGATTAAAATATAACAAGAACAATAATATTTGTAAGTATAACCCTATTTCATTATAATTTTTAATACTACTGCATAACTGCTAATACCATCCACTTCTTCTCCGCTTGTATGTAATCATTTATCACCACATCGTGTGGTTTAGAAGAAGCAAAGAAATAGGCAACGCAGAGCAACAACTTTAATACAATTTAGAGCTTAGATTGATATGAATGACTAAGCTATTTTATAACCTAAAGCTAATATCATGTTCTCAAGCTAAATAAATCTTAAGTTAGGTGACATACAGCACACTAGTATATCGTTATTGCATATACATATATTCGAAAGCTCCTTATGGAAGCTGAATTGGCAACGTCAGTGACAAGCGTGGGTGTCGGAGTAATGTATGTTGTTTTGCTATGTGATGTAGTCCAATTGTGTGAGGGTTTTCGTGACCTGAATCGTTATCTTTTTGGGAGCAACAATATTATTACACTATTAGGCTTTTAAATGTATGAATTGAGTTATCTTGTGGTTTTGTAGGATTCCATTCGTTCAATTCAAAAACGTAACCCTTATAATGATCTTTCGACTGTCTGACAGTATGCTGACAGTCTTTATGTTTGCCGCGGCACATTAATACTTGTTAGTTATATAAAAGTAAAAGGTCACTCACTCACTCACTCATCACTAAATATAAAAAATGCTTGACGTGTATGTTCTTATGTTATGTGTTCGTCAGTTACTTATAAGGTTTGGAATAGTTCTACGACAGGGCTGGTTTAAGGGAATTTAATCACTTTCGCAACTCTTTTCATAATAGCACACACATAGATTTTCATGCGAACGAGTTTGCAGGCAACAGCTAGTATTCTAGTCTCACTGGATGCAACAGTACTTATGTTACATAAAGCGATTGCCTGATGACCGGTGTCAAATAGTCTGATTACTACCCGTAACGACCGCCTTTATACATTTTGTGTTGCATAAAGTTTTCAATAAATAAATAATAAATAATGACTATAGATAATGTATAAATGACAGCCAGGACCAAAAGCTTTACGTGCATTCCGACATCTACATAAATCTCAACTTAAAAACCGCTGCTTTTAGGTGTATTTTAGCTCGTCATCTTAAGAGCCGATACAATCAACGCCTCACCCATATTTCATGAGGTCGCTGGCTTTAAGCGCTGTGCTAGGTTTTATGGATCAGAAACTGTAAATTTCAATGAAGCCGGTTTAAAGGATTATTTTACACTTTATTGGTTTTAGGAAGTTAGTATGGACCAAGTATAGTGGTGTTACTCAAGATATTATTACATTTAAGTAATCAATTAAATTGTGACTTTTTTCTTACCAGCGCGCAATGAAGTGTGGTATGAACCGGCTTTTTTGTCCCACATACCAGCATATATAAAATTACACTTTATTTTTAAAATTTCTCAGTGAAAATGAGCATATTTAAATTTATAGATTTACAGGTTTGTTTTATATCTGTGTTCAGTATGTGATCAGTTCAAGACCCTGCCGCGATTGCGGAAAACGATAACTACACGATACTTTAACGAGATACTGCGGCCTCTAATGCATATGCAACTGAAGAAACTGGGCGGATTTTTAGTCAGTTGAAGTCCGACACGCTTTTCCGCTTCACTCAGAGTTGAAGAGTTATAATTTTTTGATTTTTCTCTCAAAACAAAAAGAAATAAGCACAGTCCCAGAACAGTGGGCCTGTATAACGAAAGACGACGTCATGTCAGACCACGGCGGTGATAACGAGACGATTGTGATGTATTTATGTTGTGGTCTTTATCTAGTAACGAAAGTCCAGGCAAGTATCTAATAAAAATTGTACGTTATTGAAGAAAAAAGCTTTATAGTACTCAAATATAAAGCTCGCTCTAGAAAAAAGCAATTTAATAAATAAGCCCTATATTTATTCTTCAAGTATTTTGGCTCACTCGTCTCAATCAATTTGACAGTTAGAACTTGTTATTTATTGAGGCTTTTCTCCGTTGTCATAGTGAATGAGTCGATTTGATTGTACAATAAAAACATTCAAAGGGACTTAGAATATGGGCAAAATATGCAAACTTTAAAACTATGTTTATATTATTTATTAGAAGCTGATACATAAATCATAGTTCAAAATTATAAGCCAATGAAAATTATGTCTAACTCCGATTTTCGAATACATTTTCTAAGAAACATTAATTAAAAATTTTAATAATTTCCAGTCAAAAGCTTACTTGCCTATTTAAATATGAATAAACTTGTCAGTGACCTACTGCCTAGGACCAAATCATAATTCTAGGGAAGCGTGCGTCATCTTAGACCGCATCATCGCTTAACATCAGGTGAGATGGTGGTTAAGTGCAAGCCGCAATCAACATTGGTGATTGCAAGATGAATGCATTTCTATTTTATTTACAAAATATATTCATTCTTTTATACGCTACATTCATTCTGGATCCAGTTAAGTTCAATCCTAAAACTTCTTTTTATCTGACTGTTTTCATGCATTCTGTTCATGCATTCCGCGTTCAGGAACTCCAAACTTCCTGCAGACTTTTGTTCAAGCCAGTTCAATCTCGATCTCTTTGGCCATTTCTACGGAACAAATAAAGAAAATTGCAAATATAACCTACCCCGTTTCCCAATAAAAACTTTTTTGCAAAAAATAAAACCGACTTCCATATCAAAACACTACAAAACCAAAAATAATTTTAATTTCGGTAGTCGGTGTTATTGGTTTTGTATTTTCTTTTTTTTTCACACCGCCTTCCGAAATTAAAATTATTTTTGGTTTTGTAGTGTTTTGATATGGAAGTCGGTTTTATTTTTTGCAAAAAAGTTTTTATTTTCGCGCTTTTTAGTGGATCAGTTTTAATTAATCTAGTTACAAAAGCCAAAATGTCGACTACTTATCACCTTCACCAGCAGAGTAAACGAAAAGATCGTCTATGTAAATATTTTTTTCAGACTTTTGTCTATTTTTCAGAAACGGCTTGGCCGATTTCGATAAAATTTTCATGGGACCATTTGGAAAGTATACCCTTTTCAATGAAAAAATATTTTTTCAAATCGGTTGGCAAGCGACGGAGATATGCCCGAACAAACATAAAAAAAAAAAAAAAAACAAACAAACATGCGAATTGAGAACCTCCTCCTTTTTTAGAAGTCGGTTAAAAATATGGTATGAATCGAGATACAGGTCTCAATATGTTTGGTCAAACGTTAGTAATAAGCTTGGACTTTTTGAATTTAGCAGCTTGTGACGTCATCTGCATGAAATGAATAGATAAAGAAAATGTGCAGTCTGAGTCTTGAAAGTCAATTCTTTTTACTGGGTCCTATCAAGAAATATATGGCAAATGAGGCACTTGAAAATATCTAAAGGACGATTTGCATGTTACCTTCCAGGAACAGTTGGTAAAAAGAGACAGTTTCCTCGGGCAATCGTTGAGCTGTACTTGCTGCTTTCTTTGAATTATTGCTTAGAATCGCGACTTCTCATTAAGTAGTTAACGATTTTTATCCATCTTTTACGATCTGTAGCTTGGTGAAATACGTCTATGATAACTATCTCCAATTAATTACTCAGGTATTAGATCGTTCCTCGCGTTTGGGGCTACAGCCTTTATAAAGATTTGGTGCCATCTAATCTATTTTTATTAATTAAGTTTTTTTTTTTGTATATATTTACTGTTTCATTCCGTTTACATTTAAACTACTTACATTTCGTTAATGGTTGCTTGTTTTCCACGAGTATTATATTAAAGCAAGTACCTACCCATCTGCAGCCCCGGAATGCAAGGGTAACTGAAGGAGCAGGGTGGATTTTTAGTCAGTAAAAGTCTGACACTCCCTTCAACTCCACCCACAGCGGGAGGGGTCATTCGATGATTTCCCCACCCAGGAGAAAAGAAAAGTACCAAATCATAAGCTTTTGAAATAATTCTTATTAAAATTCACAAGAGAAACCTTACATTATAATGGACTTGTAGTATCAAAAGCTTAAATCCTTTCTACAATTTTCCTTATTTTTTTGTTTCATGAATAATGCTGGATATTTCAGACACAAAGAAGCTTCAACACTTATACCTACACATTCTTTTGTCTTTATTGTGCAGTCTGGTTTAATACCCATGCATAAAACAGAAATCACAACATTTCTTAGAGCAGTATCATTAAATTTCTTCCTTCTAAAAAAGGAATGAAATGAGATAAGTATGCTTGTTTCAGGGTTCAGTCAGAGAAATCAACTTTTTGTCATGTTTGAAATAAAATCTGGGCGACTTCATCAGATACGATTCACTTAAATTTTGATTACGGGCCCTCCCTAATATTACCGCAACGTTTTGAAATCGTTATACGTATGAAGCGTTTGGTTCCTTCATAGAAACCTTCGGTTGTTACATAATGTTTGAAGCATTCCACAGGTTTTATTATGAAAGCAACGCATAGTATTTGTGTAGAATTTTATAACTACGCTTGTATTTTTATGTTGAAAGTTTTATGTGGTATGTATACTTTTTATCCGTATTTTATTACCTCAACATGTGAAACTAGAGCATTTTACTAAAATAGAAAGAGTTTTAATTAACAATTTGCGGCTTGTTCCTCAAAGTGCAGTATCTTATGATAACTTAAGTACTTTACAGGGTTTGTAAATCCTATGCAAGTAGGTTATTTTTATTACTGAAGGAGTGGTAGAAACTACTTAATATACTTATAGGTTTCCAACTAAAACACGCTTAAAATTAAAACTTTTTTACTCTATGTTCGCTATCAAAATGTGCTCTGCAAAAGAATTTCTGCGAGATCAACTCATTTACTCTAGTGCCGCTGAATTCCACAAACTCGAGGACCACAAAAAACCGAGCCAAGTTAAATAAACATCCAAAAATACACCGAACACTTACGGAATACGGAACCCGCTGTATTTACGAAACACACTCTCCCATAAAACTCATCAGAATAAATGAAGGCAATCGCAGGAGCGACTCAGTTTACGAATGAAATGGTTTAACGTTGGTCAGAATGAATGACTTTTTATATAGAAAGGAATTGGGTTTAATTTAAGGGCACGATTTTGTTTTGTTTAATATTGTTGGTATTTTTATTGCAATGGGCCTGTGTCTTCCACTAAACACTTAACTATGCAGATAACTATATTAGAATATTGCCTGATGACGCTGGAGAACCGTTTTAAGTCAACTTTTTACTAACTTAACACTAGACTGGGTCACGACAACATTATGCTTTGCTATGCTCAATAATTATATTAATTACAAACGAATAAATAAGAGTTAGTGACTTAAAGGTCCATAAATTATCAACAATTTTTTTATTACTGCATTTAAAACTAATACTCGTATTAATTTTCAAAAGTTTTCGCGAATAAAATTATATTCATTATTTTTACCCGGCTGCAAAGGAAGGGTTATGTTTTTCACGCGTATCTTGTTATATGTACGTAATATTCTTTATTACCTCGTATCTTCAGAACCACTGAACAGATTTACATAATTGAGGTATCGTTCGATTTGTCTTAGCGGCCCAAGTGTTGTTCTTAGATAGATGACGTTAAAAAAATCAAACATGGCGGCTGTGCGTGCGAAAAAAGTTTTTATTCGAACACTACAATATGGGTATCAAATTAAAGGGCTCAACACAAAGATTTCAAAAAGGTATATTATGATTATCATTACCGTAAAACTAATAAAAGTAATACAATGAGAAAGTAAAAATACCTAAGGACTTCGCTCTTTCACTTTCTGAATCCGGTGGAGTACCAATGTGACACGAACGAGGAAACTAAAAAAATGTTAATTAATATTTAAACTAAAAAGCTGAAAAAAAAGTTATTTAAAAATCTAAACAACCCGACGGCTCAACTGAAATGCAAGAAACAAGCAAATTTATTTTAAAAAGCGAGGAAGCAGGCGGGACCCATTACATTTAAAGAAAATTATATTATGTTCAATTGGGTCCCTTCTGCTTCTCACTTTTTTAAATAAAAATGTGTATGTTTCTTGCATTTCAGTTGAGCGGCGAGGCAGCAGTGGGATAGTTTACATAAGCTAAATAAACTGTAGAAAAGTTGGTTGCGCTCGTAACAATCATGAAAAATTCCGGTTTACTCACATTTAAATATAGCCATCATTTCAAAAGCACGTTGCTTATTTACCAAGGAGTTGGTAGTTGAAAAAATTTCAGAAAAAGAATTCAAGGAGAAAGAGATTTTAGCACAGTGCAATCTCTTACCCTCTAGACACTTAATTAACTATTTATTATTTCTGATGAGACCGGCCTCTAGATCTTGCCTGAATGTAAGCGAAAGATGAGGTCTGGAACGAGCGAGCCTAGAAGATGCCTGTTTACTCTTGCTTTAAAGGCTGACGGTTCATATGTGTCACTTTTTTATATCTAGATATGAATAATGCGCATGGGTGCTGACTTTAATGAAACTCTGGACATTACTTGCGTTTAGGAGTTTAATGAACCACCCTGTAAGGAGTGAACGCACTTAAGGGACCCTTGCTTTGTTTTGTTTATATTAAACTTTATGCCTTGTTTACTCTATAGGGGAGTGTGTGTACAGTGGTTCACGGAACGTGTTCTGAATAGTAAGTGCAATATCAATTAGTAAATGTTGTTGGCTTAAGGAAATCCTTTTGTTAGATGAGTGTATGGGATTAGCTGTGTCGCAGTGGATGAGTTTATTCCTGTTATATGGAAATTTTACACTTTTGTTTTTCCGTCACTTTGACATCATGCATTGTAGATAATTTTCTTTGAACTTATAATCTTAACTTATATATTAGAACCAGTAAATACTTTACACAATTATTCTTATTGCTATCTGTCTAACCAACTCAATAAGCGGGTGGGTAGCACGATAACCCGTGGCAAGATTGTATAAAAAAATTCTGGGTTCTGATTACCTTAAATGAGATGTACAAATAAATGGCCTGGAGCAACGGTTTACGTGTTTTCTGGATCACGGCGTTGCTCAATCTGGAAGGGAAGGACCTATGACTGTTTTTATTTAAATCTAAACCTCCTTAATTTACAACATACTAATGTATGTTAATTGTATAACTAATGTATAATTGTATATTAATTGTAAATTTTGAATTAAATAAGATATTATTATAAAAAATATTAAAAAAATGTAATAATATATAAGGCGAAATATGATTAACTTTGTTTGTTATTTAATGTATGCATATAAACATATATACCTATATATATATATTTTTTTTTATCTTGGTAAAATTATCTAATAAGTCCTCCCACCCCGGGCAGGGTGGGAGGGACTGTCAGACTTTTACTGACTAAAATCCACGGTGTTCCTTCAATAACCCTTTACGTACCGGGGTCACGGTAATGGGATTAGTCCCACGACCCCGGCAGGCTTCGGCCCTCTACGGGGCGGGCCTCGTCATATTGCTGACGCTCTTTGAGACGCGCGTGGAACACAACGCGCCGTCGACCCGGGCATGGTCCATGGTTGGACAGTGAGTTGCCCTTTACTCGCTGTCCGCATGCCCGCGCCTACGGTGGCCGGAGATCGTCGGCCGACGTCGGAAGGCGTGGGCGTCTACCACTGCGGCTGGGCTGGAGGGAGGACGCCATCCTCTCCCTCACGCGGCCCGCCTCCTCCTTCGGAAGCATGACAGCTTCGTAGAAGGAGGCGACCGCTTCCCACTCCCTCTCGCCCCGCAGCATGGCCTCGACCAATGCCGGGCGCGAGAGGTCTCCGCCTATCGCCACCGTGAGGACACGTCGGTGCTCTGCCCAGGCGGGGCAGTCTTGCACCGTGTGCTCTACGGTGTCCTCAGGGCGACCCTCGCAGTGGTGACACCCAGGCGTTTCCTCCTTTCCCATCAGACACACCTATATATATTTACCGCTACATTAGTGCACGTGCTGCGTTCCGTTGTATGCCATTCACAATTTCACGGTTTCCTTTATTTATTATATCTTGGTTATAATCTATCGAAAAATAATGCTCTAATTTATTTATTTATTTACACTTTATGCACATACGTACAAAAGCGGACTTAATGCCGGAGGCATTCTGTACCAGTCAAGCTATAGCAAGCAATATGGTACGGATCACAATTTATCGATAGATTACAATCTCGCAAGATATAATAATCTAACGGTTTTTGCAATTTTACAGTGACATAAATATAAGATAGAAACAAGACGACGGAACAAAAAAATAAATAAAAAGAAGTTTCAGTTTCAGAGAATTCACTGCTGACTTTACAAATTATAGTTTTAATTTTCTTTCTTGACTTTCTTTGTGCCACTTTTCCTAAGTTTTATTTCATCCCAAAACAGACCAGGTTGAAAAATTAAAAAGCTTTGTACCTACTCTTCGCTAAAGCAAACTTCTTTTATTAGGTATTCCACTACAAGTCATCGGCAGCTGTAATAAAATTATTAAATAATAATGAACTTCTTCCCGTACTTCTCTTATCCATTTTAATTAATGAATTTTATTTTCATGGGATTTAATACTTAAAAAGATGAGGGTGCATAAATAACGAAGATTCCCGAAGCACTTCGTGAACTCCGACAGAAGTGGTGGGAACTGTAGGAAGTAATCTAACACGTTAATTAGGAGTGTAACAGAGTTCCTTTTTTGAAATGTGTTTTATTCTTACGTGAAGACATTACCTTCTCAATGTCACTCAGTTCAGTGACAGCGTTCCCCTAAATTCCATGTATTTTGCTACATAGGCGTGATAATGGAAATACACTTTTTCCTTTCGAAATCGTTAGATTTTTTTTTACAGTTCTAATCATTAAAACTCTTAAGCTTAATAAATTTAATTATATTCAAGATACATAGTAACAGTTCATCAGTTGCTAAAGGGTTTAACATTAATTATTAATTATTGGTAATTTACTTATATTTTTAAAGTAATTAAAATGAAATTAATACATAACGTGTGCTAATAAATAGGTATACAAATACCTACATACCTATATTTTTATAATTACAGTATAGGAACAAGATTGTAATTCATTTAAGCGCGCTACACACGGCTAAGATACTATAATATTTTATCTTAAGATTTTAAATTAATATATATTAGGCCATCACAGACGACGAAGATTCGATAATATGTAAGCTTTCGTCGCGACCGCATGTGTCCTGTGTTCAACCAATATACAGAGTGATTTAACTATGGCTCATGCTTGCCTGCTAGATTTATTGGATAGCTCATCTGATGATGATTCCGATTTTGAATTTGATGTGCATATGATTCTTGCACGCTCTAGAAGAAGATCCATTTGGGTAGAAAAACTTATTAAAAATAGGAAAGACCGTGGCAAATTTAATATTTTTGAAGATCTCTCAGAAAAGAAGTTCCATGAGTATTTTAAAATCTCAAGAGAAGTGTTCGACGCACTTCACAGTTTAGTTCAAAGAGATATTGAGAAACAAAATACAAACATGCGTCAATGTATATCTTCCAAAGAAAGACTTGCAGTATGCTTAAGGTAAGAACATTGCACTTCTGTCTAAAAACTCAAACTTTGCTGTGGGAATACAGTCTGCCTGTCTTTGCAAGTTACAATTTACAAGTAAAAAAACCGACTGCTCAAAAATTTTCCATTTCCATAGACAAGGATATTCGCGTACGGTTGCAATTAGTCGTTCCATTTCGACTAGTTATATGAAAATTGATAAATTATAAAAACAACAACAATGAATAGATCCAAAACCAAAGTAAGAAGGTACGAGAAACACGTGCAACACCTCTTCTCTCTGCTCGCTCCACTGAACTGAGTAAGAAAGAAGATTCCAGATGCGCGTGAGCTGGTCCTACGCTGTGTGTGAAAAAAGAGATAGAATTTGCCGCACGATTTCATACCAATGAAATTTAAATCTCGACATCCTGTATTCGCATTTTGTATCTTAACATATTAAGGTAAGATATATTTAATAACTTAAGATGTTATGTTACGATAGTAAATTCTCATATCGCTCTCTATCTTACGATACGAAAATATGAAATATATATTATCTTCGTCGTGTGTGATGGTCCAATGAATTATATGGCGAGCGATATGGTATATTAAGATAAAATATTATATTATCTTAGCCGTGTGTAGCGCGCTTTATTGTTATTTAGGTAATTATACCTGCAACAACATTGGTGCCATAACACAGACTGGCATAGTTTAGGGTAGGTCAGTAGTACTGCTGGGGTTGCAGGAATCTTCTAACGAGATACCGCGGACCCGAAACTTAAGGGTTGCTGAAGGACACCCTTCCGCTTAACCCAGAGCGGGAGAAGGCATTCGATGATTTTCCCACCTGGCATAAAAAAGGTGTCAGTAGTAACTTTGATTTTGTTCATGAATTTTCTATACTAATATCATAAAGGAGTAAAATTTGTTTGTAAGCTTATACAAGCTAGTAGTAGGGGGTAATCTCCGGAATTAATGATAAAATTCTAAAACTTTATCTTTGGTAATAAGGTGCATTATTTTTGAGTACCTACTATAAGCTATAAATTATTTCGTAATACAGGCGGATGAACTCGCGGCAAAGTATTTGCGAAAACAAAAAAGCTATTTTATTCAAAAGAAAGACAAAGATTAAATATGGCCGATTCCAAGTTTTCCACATGAAGAACCTTACTAAAGATAGAATAAAATTACTATAAAAGTATCCCAGGTCTGTATAAAACTAGGCCAGGTCCATTAAAGACTACAAAACTTTTTGGAAACATCTGTAAAGTTAACTGCCTGAAATCCAATTGTTCTTTTAATACTCTGCAGAATCACCCTCTTTTGTTCTTACACTAAACCAGATAGAACAATCACACATACAAAGTTGGGAACATGTAGCATAGTCACACATACAAGGTTGGGAATATGTGTAAAGGATAGTGTAAAGGTATTCTGCAATATTCTGTTTTGTATTTTAATATTTTGTCGTTAAAGTTTAGTAACAAGCTTATTGTTAAGTTAATACTCTTAAACTCACAGCTTCAATATATAAAGTTCATTTATTATAACTATTTGAAGTTAGTTTCCAAATAATGAATGTAATAGTAAGCGAGCCTTTTAAGGATACCTGCCTAATATAGGCTCAACCCGTGTTAAATGTGACTTAACTATGACTGAAATAAAATTTATATTTAAATCCCTTTACATATAACTGTATTTTTGTAACTATGAATAGGATAGATTCGTATGTAAGATAGTAGTTATTCTAGAAAACGTATTTATTGTATTCGTATTATTTGCCATTTTTAATCAATAAAAATTGACAAAGATCAAAAGCTTAAATATTCAGGAGGAGGGACTGTTAACGTCAATGTTACTTTTTTTAAATTATTTTTGTAGTATATCTTTTGGTAAAAGTGACGTACAAAATAAATTTCTGGAAAATATTTTACTCTAATAATTCTTATATTAGCTGAACATGGACGTTTCAACGTACTCGCAATATCAAAGATGTTTCGGGGACTGTAGGTTTTATAATAATAACGGATGAGCTTTGCATTATCGGATAGTAACGAGTTTTAGTTTGGGATCTTTTACCCCGTAATCACTCAGAGAATAAGGAGTTAATAAGAGTTTTTGTTATTTTTTTACACTTTTACTCGGAATATTTATTCCGAAAAAACGTGTAAAAAAATGAGTGTGGCACTCGGGAACTGCCGCGGTAAAGCTATTGGATAGCATTTTTTATCAACTTATGCAATTATAATTATTTATTTATTTTATTTATGCAGTATTTTTTTTCTTTGATATAAATTCAAGTTACACTTTTTGAGCGTGGTGACCGATAAGAAAACATTTCTTTTTCTTGTATTGAATAAATGAGAAGTTAATATTGTTTAAAATATTCTTATTATCTTATAGACGTATGCGTGTAGACTAGCTGCTAACTGCTCATAGCAGGTAGTCTACACGCATACGTCTAGTCGCACGCACACAGACACCGTGCCGAAGTCTGCCGAACTGAAACGACGTTTGACGATGCACGGCTTTCAACGCCGCACTGCTGTGCCGGTCGGAGTGTGGGGTGTTAGGTTTATTTTCGTTACGGAATTTCTTGATTCGGTCGCCGCGCTCAAAGCCCGCGATAAAAGCTATGCAATAGCTTAAGACGCATTATAATCCCGTTGACCTTGCTCAATCGGGCGCACTCACAGACACATCACAGAGAATGCCCCGCGCACCCCCTCATTTGAGGGGGTGAAGCAGATGAAGTGGGACACGAGTAGTCCCGCCTACTGCGGGGTGCACCGCGCGAATTTCGTCGATGCGTGTTTTTCATTACATTTAACATCGTAATTTCGCGACTGGTTTACAGAGCTCGAGCGGTCCAGTGTGTCACCGTTCGGGTTTCGCAGCGCGTTTCCGCGGCGATCACCAAGATCGAATCTCATTCGCGGTATAGCTTTTTGTTGTCTTATTTATGAAATATTATGTATTTATAGATATTTACATGTTTTCGTGTTGTTATTATTTTAAAATATGTGCATAGTTTTGTTCTCTTATTTTTTATTTAATTCATTAGGTTATCAAAAAAATTTTTAGCAAAAAAATAGAACCGACTTCCATATAAAACACTACAAAGGCAAAAATAACTTTAATTTCGGTAGTCGGTGTCATTTGTTTTGTAGTTTCTTTTATATTTTTGACACCGCCTTCCGAAATTAAAGTTATTTTTGCCTTTGTAGTGTTTTTATATGGAAGTCGGTTCTATTTTTTTGCTAAAATTTTTTTTTCACGCTTTTTAGTGGGACTGTTTGTAATTTATGTAGTTACAAAAGCCAAAATGTCAACTACTTATCACCTTTTACAAAATATTGCTTTTCCTGGTGCAGAGCTGTTAATTTTTGAGGAGTTCACCTGGTACGTCACCATCAGCTCTACATCACCATATTCATTGTGATGAGTATAAAGTGCTTAACATCCGTATTCAAGTAATCGAATCGCAATCCACGAAATACTTATTATTGAGTAGTTTCAGTGGCCATCTGTGGTCTTCATCATCAGTTTAACTTCCCCAAATGGTAATTTTCAAAAGCAACTGCTCAAGGTACTATAAGAAATACCCAAAACGCTATAGGTGTGCCTATAATATTTGAAGAGTTCCCTCGATTTCTCCAGGATCCCAACATCAGATAATGATTTCGTAACAATGGGACCAAGTAGAACGTATACCCTTTCAAACGCAAAAATAATTTTTCAAACCGGTCCAGCCGTTTCCGAGTTATGAGGTAACATACATAAAATAAAAAGTTCAAGACGAATTGAGAACCTCCTCCTTTTTTTTTGAAGTCGGTTAAAATCAATAATTTTTATTCCTATAGATATTTTATTTCAGAATCAAGAATAATATAATGAAAAAAAAAAAACATCCAAAAAGTTTGATGGTGGATTCTGAAGAAAAATAATATACAGGGTGTTACAAAAGAGTTTAAGTAATACCAAAGGAGGTTATTGTACTCATAATTATGAACAAGTTTTACTACGGCACCAGCTCTGAAATCGCAATAAAAACAGCTGTTTCAATTATTTTTTTCCAAGTGAATAAACTTTTTGTATAAAATAGCAGTTTATTTTCGTCATTTTTATTTTCGCAATATACGGTTTATAAGAATACAGCGTGTGAAGTGAACATACCTACGGATGCGAGGAGAGACGAATAAAAGGGTGGGATACGGACTGGGTGGATGGATGGACAGGTGAACGAACAGGAAGGATACATAAAAATTAAACAAGCTAATTATTATAATTTTATTTTCTGATTTTTTGACGTATTTACGCATACGGAGCGCAATGTTAATACACAAATTTTGGAAAAAAATTACTCAAGTCACAAATCTTCAAAATTTAGTTTTCTACTACAGCAAGTTTTGTTTTTAGGCATCCAAAACAAATACTGCCTTGTATGTGCTCGTGCAGAGAAAAAACAAACTGCTGCACCGGAACAGTTTGCTTTCATTCCATTTCGCTTTTGTCTTTTTTGTCACTTTTATCTCTATCTGTATTTTCATCTCTATTTTTTACGTATGGTTCACGAATTTTCATATTTCTTGAAATTCGGGGATCAAGTATCTCAGGTAAAATACAGTCTAAATAGAACTTTTTCAATTTTTCTTTCATTTCTCTTTCCCAAAATGTATCATCTCTTTGAATGTATCGTCTTCAGCTTTTCTTTTTCATTCTCCCATACGGCAAACAAACATTTTTTTTTGGGTTACGTGTAGCTGTCCTTGAACTTGGTAATACCAAGCATGTTTTTTGTTGATGGCTAGTTCACTAGTTTTTGTTTTTTGCTAGAAGTTTACTTTTTTATTTTCAATTGCTGCTGCTAGGCCCATTTTGTGGGCTGTCAAAGGACACTTTACTTCAACAACAGTATTTTCTCCAATTAATCCATCAGGCGTTGCACCCAAGAAACATAGTTCTTGGTCTATAAATAAACCACAGGGTCTAATCGTTTTGCGCTCTTGTACAGCCAATTGTGCAAGTGCGATTTTTTCATTCAATTGGCCATGTCTAATAGATTCCACGTGGTCAATTTTGTTCCGATAAAGAATATCTTTGACTAAATTAGCACATGGTGTATTAATACGCCTTTTTATAACTCTGCCGAAATTGGATGCAGTCAATAACGATCTTCTCATCTCTAGCCATTCTCCACTATCACTTTGTAAAACAGTTTTTCTTTCAATTGTTGCTCGTTCCAAATCAGACTTTTTAATTTTTTTCATAAACTCGTTTTTCAGTTTATCCAGTATTTCTACCGGCTTATCGGGCTTTTCACAGGACTGGCCATAATCCTTATCGTCTTGTTTTTTACTGAAAACAAGCCTTCTTTTTCTTTTTATATATCTTTTACTAAGGAGTTTTTGTTTCTTCTTTCTTTCTTCCCACAGTTTCAGTTTGCCTCTTGGGCTCTTATTGGTAATTTTTTTATAAAGCTTCGAAAGTGCATTTTCTTCATTGAACGACACTGCTGACGCAATGCATCGCGTCTGATATGAGTTTTTGAGGGAAAAATTAACTCTTTTTCCTCCTACATATTTTGCTATGATGCTATGATAGCGTTCTACAACGTTACTGTCCACGTCATGAAGTAAACTTCGAGCATGGCCAGCAATAATTTGTATCATTATACTAATTCTTTGCCACAGAGAACTTAGCTGAAAGTCACTTGGAACATCATTTTGCTTCAAATCTCCCGTTTTTTTGCAGAAATGTGTTTTGCATTCAAGGTGGTTTCCAAAAGCGTGATGATGTGCTTGTAAAATGTCCTCAAATAATTTTTGCTCTTCTGGGCAGGGATCATTTTTATTTTTTTGTATTGCTTTGGTTATGCAGGATCTCATACTCAAAACTCGCGATATGGTCAATAATTTTCTGTGACTTTTTAAATATTTGGTTTCAGTTTGCAATGTCATCATTTTGTTACAAAAATTCCTCAGTAAATGATTTCTGCATTCTACTTTTTCGACGGTAATATCAAGGTAAGGTCTTGCCTGCAAAATTTTGAAATAAGTACTTGAGTCACCATCAGATATTAGTCGTCCGTAAATCAAACCGTGGGTAGCTAATGACTGCTTAAAACCTTCCACTATAATTTCGCTCTCCATTCCTGTGGACGGACCGGAATAGTTTTACAAACATAAATGTTCAGGCACTGTTGTTTTTTTCTTTTCGGCACGATCACAATGGTAGCAATATTTATTTCGGACTCCCAAATATAAAAGTTTGCCTGTTTTTCTACCTATGATTGCAGCAGCGCCGGATAAAGCTGAATAATTTTTTTTGTACGACCTTTTACCGTACACACCATCTGCTATCACATCTATGATAGGCGTACCATTCTTTGTGACCCTGCCTTCTGCTATAGCCATAATTTTCTCTTCCTCAGCTGCTTGATCCATGGACTGTTGTGCCAGTTGCTGCCAGTTTTCCGACAGTAATTTGTGGTTCTTTTGGTATGTTTTTTGGGAAATCATTGGCAAATTCATGGCTGATGAAAATTCTTGTAGCTGAGAATGACCACAACCAATAGAAATTGCACCAGCTACAGCACATGTATTTATTGATAAACAATTATGATTGTCGTTAATGTCAAATTGTTGTTTACACATTTTACATAAAAAAGTAAATTTGGAAGATAAGCCGTGAAGCTTTTCACCAACTAACTCAAGAGAAGATAGCCCGCAGTCTAATGGTCCGTGATTTGAGATCTCACACAGCTTTAAAAAAAAATAGGAAACATTAATAATCCTGCGTCCAATTTGTATGTTCTTTTTAGGAGTATAGTTTTCCGTCTGTAAAAATAAATGAATAATTTTTTTATACCATAAAACATTGTTTTAACTTAAAATAATTTTAAATAAGTATGTTTTCACGGAACAACTTACTTCTGCACTATAATTTAACCCATCAGTTTCTTGGTTTTCAGGTTGGACATCACAATGACTTTCTTCAGTAGCACTAGCCACCTAAAATTGAATTATACCATTTTTATTTATAAAACTAATTCTACACAACTCGCAAAATTATGTTACTGTAACGTGCGGTTGAAGTTTTGAATATTACCTGTGTATTAAAGGTTTCTTCTAATACTTGCTCAGATGAATATGTACTTTTATCAATAACTTCACGACCGTGATCATTCTGTGATGCCACAGTTTCCAATCTAAAAATACAAAAAGTTTGTGGTAATGAAATTCATTACAAATTAAAGCGGGACATTATTTACCATGTTTGTTATTTGTTTCGAGTTTCGATTGTGAAACAACTGAAAAAAATTGGCCAAGTGCGAGTCAGACTCACCCATGAAGGGTTCCGTAGTAACTATAATAATATAATATAACATGTATATTAATTTGACAAAAAAAGACCTTACAAATTTCTTAAAACTAGCTTATTTACACTTTTACAACTACGCCAAATAACTTTGTTTTTCATAGTGTTTGTATGAATCACAAAGTTATGTTTGCGGTTTTAGAAAATATGCTGTAATACAAAAACTGCTAACCCGATCTCGTTCAAACCAATTTTGGTTGAAAGTGTATATCTACAGACATATATTTTTTTAGATTTTTCACTCCATTATTATAGAAGTTCGAGGGGGGGGAGGGAGAGACACATTTTACCACTTTGGAAACGATTTACTTTATGAAAAAGTGGTTTTAGAAACTTCAATCTCATTTTTAAAGACCTTTCTATAGATATCACACACGCATAGGTTTCATGTAAAGAAATATTTTCAGTTTTTAGTTCCATATATGGGGAACCTTCCATGTATGGGGAGGTTCCATGTATTTTAATTATTTTTTTCTCAAAGTCGGAAAGCGGTTTATCGGAAGACGGACGGACGGACGGACGGACAGACAGAAACAGACAGACAGACAGACAGACATGACGAAACTATAAACAACAAATACAGGGTGGCAGGGACATCTACGCGCAACCGCTTACCATGGATTCAGTACATGATTCTGGACCCCCCTGCGTTGATAGTTTTCGTCGGCTTTTTCTTAATTTCATAAAATTACGAAAAATCCGACGCAATAACAAAACAGTAAATTCACTTATTTCAAACAGTAATGTAAACGAAACTCGAAAAGGCTACCTGATTAGTTATGTTGATCTCGCAAATTAACCCTAGCAAAACAGCTGATCAGGTAGCTCTTTCGAATTTTATTTACATTGCTGTTTCAAGTGAAACAAGTGAATTTTATATTTTAATTAACAATGATTTTATACAGTTTTCAGTAAAAAAATACTGAAAAATCTTGAAAAATTAAAAAAAAAAAACGACGAAAAATTCCAACGCAGGGGGTCCAGAATCATGTACCGAATCCCTGGTAAGCGATTGTGCGTCGATGTCCCTGCCACCCTGTATATTACTTGTGCCAAAATATAGTAGTAAATATCCCGTTTTAAGACAGATTTAGTGACCATGTCAATTTTAAAACTGCGTGAAAATGTCAATTCTAAATTTTCTAGTTCTGTGGTTCAGAAGTTGGTACATTTTAGATTTCATTTTTTAGGGTTCCGTAGCTGAATGGCAAAAAACGGAACCCTTATAGTTTCGATATGTCTGTCCGTCCGTCTGTCTGTCTGTCTGTCTGTCCGTCTGTCCGTCCGTCCGTATGTCACAGCCATTTTATTCCGAAACTATTAAGACTATACATGTGAAACTTAGTAGGTAGATGTATTCTGTAAACCGCTTTCCGATTTGTACATGGAACTAGAAATGAAAATATTTTTTTTCATGAAACCTATGTGTGTGTGGTATCTATGGACAGGTCTTTAAAAATGATATGAGGGTTTCTAAGACCGCTTTTTCATAAAAACAATCGTTTAAAAGATATAAGCTTCCAAAGTGGTAAAATGTGTGTCCCCCCCTCTAACTTCTATAATAATGGAGTGAAAAATTAAAAAAAAATTATGTCTGTGGATCTTAATGTAAACTTTCAACCAAAATTAGTTTGAACGGAATCGATTCAGCAGTTTTTGAGATACAGCATATTTTCTAAATCCGCAAATATAACTTTGTAATTCATACAAACACTATGAAAAA
The DNA here is from genome assembly GCA_943138885.2 of Tholera decimalis. Lineage (NCBI taxonomy): Eukaryota > Metazoa > Arthropoda > Insecta > Lepidoptera > Noctuidae > Tholera > Tholera decimalis. The sequence continues at coordinate 32,151,966 of OW964555.2, forward strand.
CAAAATTATTTAGCGTAGTTGTAAAAATGTAAATAAGCTAGTTTTAAGAAATTTTTAAGTTTTTTTTATTCGTCAAATAAATATACATATTAAATTATTATAGTTACTACGGAACCCTTCATGGGCGAGTCTGACTCGCACTTGGCCAATTTTTTGTATTCATTTCGTAAAATTGTTGAGCTACAAATAAAAGATTATGCAACTAACATTCATAGTTAGGTACATACCTATTCTCTTACTTAGTTATGTATGACAATAAGCAACATCTGAATTTTCAGATCAGTCAGATATTTTGTCATGCACATTACTGCCCATATCAATAAACCGCGGTCTTGAAACAAAATGTTTCTTACTTTGTTTTATTCTTTATTATAGCCTAGATGTGTCGATACTTACTCATTGAAAATAACTTCGGCGTTGACATTTTCGACTTTCTTTCTCCTATAAAAAAATGAAAACGTTTCTTTTTTTATTCAACAAAATATTTACAAAAATATCTAAATATAATATAAAAGTACTTTCAATAAAATAGAAGTGACAAAAAGACAAAATAAGACCCTAGGTTTGATCCAGGACACTGGCGGTTGTCAATCCGATTCACTACTATACACGCTAATAGAACTTAGGAATCGTAATGAAATAACTGACCGTATTCGAGTAAAATAAAGTGCTCAATACTGAGACGGTTCCAATAAATAAATAAAATAAAATAATATTTTAGAAATAATTTAGTAATCTAAAATATTCTTACCTTTTAACATCGTTCATATGTACGGCGTTTGATTTATATGAACGTTTTTTAGTTCTTTTAACTGGCTTACTTTATTTCCCATATTTATAAAATAAAATTGAAATCAAGTTACGCTATTTTAACCTAAAGTATTTTATATTTACAAGAAAGAAGATTATTTATAGAAAATTGATATAAAAAATGAATTTATAAATATAATAATTAATTTACAGACGAAACTTTACAATAACTAAAAACAATTCCGAGTCGAAATAAATCGGCGAGAAAAGCGACACGTCCATATAGCAACAGGCGTTGGCCGGCACTGTCGGTACACAGGCGTTTACGCACACATGCGTACGTATTATATTGCGAAATAATAATACGCGATTTACAGAAAATGTATTGATTGGATTAAAAAAATAAAACACTATTTCGTTAGTATGTTTCTTGTTGAATAATTTGTCAAAAAATCAGAATGATCGTATGTATTTTAATATGGTTTTTATTCGTTAAAAGATTTTTTTAGAGGTATCTTTGTGATTTTTTTCTATGAATTAAAATTTGTTGTATTATGTTTTCAACACACTACTTAACTAGATTATATCCTGAAGAATATCATATATTTTTCTGATTGTGTTAACTGCAGTGAATCATATACTTTAACGCATTATAAAACTCGCGTTTAGCTCTCGTAGTCCCCTTAATACAAAAACGCGGACGAAGAGTTAGCTTAGTTGGAGGGGTTACGAAGATTGCTAGTAATGTGAATTTGACCCACATTGCTAGTCCTCTTTTAATGGAATGAAATGGAGCAACGGATTGGCACGTTTTGTCTTTTGGAGATAGTTGAAGACCTAGAGAATAACATAGGCTACTTTATCCTATGAAAAACGACTTAACACGTGAGCGAAGCCGCGGGCAGAAGCTATTAAACTAAAATTGCTTATTCATATACTTGGCTAACCAATCGGCATGGCCAATGGCCAATTCTGGTATTTTTTAAATATTATTTGACTGATTGTACCTTACTTATAATTAAAACTTTCTATTCGCATTACAAAGTTTTCATTATAAGTACGGCAATTACCCCTCAGATATCCTTTTGTTTTGAGTACATCCGCTCATAAACGCAATCTCAGAAATATAATCAAGAATGTAATGTTAATTCTGTGAGTTAATAGTACATTACTACGGCGGTCTGTTATGACTGAAATAACAATCCTACTAAAATTATAAATGTGAAAGTTTGGATGTTTGTATATTTGTATGATATGGTCAAAACTTGGCACACATATATTGCAACCGGGCTAACACAAAAGATTCTCTTTTTATGCGAAAAAAGCATGAATTTCCACGCGAACAATGTCGCGGATTATAGCTAGTTCTTAATAAGGCAGTGGTTATTCTAATATTATGCATACTTAATTAGAAAAGATCCTGTATGTTTGAATGATTGTAACCAAGAAACTCAAAAACTACTGAATCAATTATAAAATTATTTCACTAATGGAAAGCTACGTTATCAGCAAATAATATCTTTCCTTTCCTTTTCCTTTTCGCACCTCTAATGACGCTACAACGTAAGCTCGAATAAACCACATTAAAAACTATTTTTTAACTTGACAGTATAAAAATTTTAAAAGAAATAGCTCGCACAGATGAGTTTAATAACTCATCTTTCATTAAATTACATACAACTTTGTTGGTGAGTTTTCGAGTAGCTCGACAAGTTTGCCTTTGCTCAAAGAAGGTTGTCAAAAAAATTAAAATTAGAAGCATTTATAAGTAAAGAAAAGAAACAGGAATGTAATAAATCTACATTAAAATTATGATATTATAAAAGTTTGTTTATAGATAATTAATAACTTAATTATTATAACCTCTAACTTCATCCGTAAAAATTCCTCACTTGAAAATACGCACAATATCAACTTTTACTGCTAACTATCATCTTATAAATAATAAACTAACAGAATTACATTTAATCTTATTTATATAGCCAATGTCTTGCCTCAACTTTATCGAGTTCCCAGAAAGAGTTTCGCTGAAATCCGAACCGTACAGTGATAGCAATCTGGTTTTTAAATCTCTGTGCTTCTTGCTTACAACTGCCAAGAGCGGTTGGATTGTCTAAGCAGTCAACTGTTTTATCCGAGACGCTACATCATAGTATATTTCCACCGTGTATAAATCCATTGTTTTGTTTTTAACATTGAACTAGTTTTAAGAGCTCTTAAGGGTTAAGTGACAGTGTTGGGCATTAATCAATTAATTTGTCAATTATCTTATTAATTGACTAAAAAAGTAATTGCAATTAAATTAATTGCAATTAAATTAATCGCAATTAAACTTTTAATTGCACCTTACAGTTAAATTAATTTGATTAACGTATGTCAATTGTACCTCACAATTAAAATAATTGCAATTAACTTTTTTAGTTGTTTTATGAAACATAAATAAATTAAAACTAACAAATTAACTTTGTGTATCAAAACGAAATTAGTAAAAGAATTAGGAAAATTAAGCTGTACCTAAGTCTCAGACGAACAAAAAGTGGTCAAAGACTGTAAGTATAGCTTAGTTTATGTAAATCTTTCTTTCTACATAAAAACTGTTTGTTTATAAAGAAATGAATATTTCCTTTAATTATGTGTATTTAACCACAGGAATATATGGGGGGCACTATTCTACTACCCGCAGCCACACGAGTATATTATATATTTATATATACCGGCTGTAAATTATACAGCAGTATTTTTAATTGTTAGTTTTAATTAAAATTCACAATACAATTGAAAATTAATTAATTGTTAATTGTAGTAAATCGCAACCAACAATTAATTAATTGTTAATTGTTACTACTACAGTTAACAATTAAATAATTGTTAATTGTAAGTTTCCACAATTACAATTGATTAATTGTTAGTTGTCGTGGTTACAATTAACAATTAATCAATTGTTAATCTTTATTTTTTCTTGCAATTAAAATTTGCCCAACACTGTTAAGCGACACGTGCCAAGTCAGTCCGTAGATTGACCGTCCATTATATACCGAGTTTTCGTGCCGCAAAAAACGAATTCAATCAATCAAATCATTCGTAGCTTTTTGACAATTGTTACTGGTCGTCAGGAGCTGGAAAATATCACACCAGTCCTTCAGTATTAAATTACTTCTTCTTCTTCGAATCGATAGTAGATCGTTGGTTAAACACTATGCTGGTAGGTAGACACGCCGGTCACGGCATCAGTGGCGTTTTCAAAAATCTTTTTCCAGTTACTGAGGTTGTTCGAGAGGTCAGATAGCTGTTCCTTACATGATAAATGTTGGTACTTAGCTGGTCCTGTTAGACTAGAAGCTGGCCCAAATACAATTGAGATATGTCCTACATTCCTAGAATAGATCCTTTGAGAAAATAGGGAATATATATATATATTTGCTATCTTTTGCCTGCGGGGTTTCCAAAAACCGACCGTCTTTCCGTCCTCACCGTCGAGGCCCACCGCGGCGTCCACGTAATTGTTCTCCCCGAACCTTGTCAGGGCCAGCCCGCGATGCTGAGCCAGTAGCTTTAAATTCCCTTATTAATAATAATAATGAACCTGTCCCTAGCTGCCCTCTCACTGCGACGTCCTAAGCCGAGGTCCGTACCTAACAGGAGGTGCCCTTAGCGTGTAGACGCTTAGTTTGTAAGTTTTGTAATAAGCCCTGGCTAGAGGCTTTAATTAATTTATTAATTAAGGCAACCACAGGCAAGCCCGGTTAAGCAGCCGACAACCTCAGAGCTTGACCTGCGAAATGCCACACACAAAAAAAAAAGCCTGCGGAGTCTTTCTCTCTCTCTCTCCCTTGTTTTGTACTGAGTAGTTTCAGGGTTTTGGAAATATGGGCATATCTATACTAATATTATAAAGCGGAAAAGTTTGTTAGTTTGTTTGTTTGTTTGTTTGTTTGCTTGAACGCGCTAATCTTCGAAAGTACTGGGTGGATTTGGATGAAATTTAGTATGGAAGTAGCTTGAAGCTTGAGGAAAGTTATAGGCTACTTTTTACCCGACTGCAAAAAAGGAGAGTTATGTTTTTACCGTGATAGAATCCACGGGAGCGAAGCCCCGCTTGAGTACTAGTAAAATATAATTATGAACAAATAAACCGTGTTTATTTTGCTAATTGGTTTTAAATAACACTTTAAAGTTTACATTTTTTTTGAATTAATTTCCAAGCTGTACCTAGTTCATGTTTTCTTGCTACCCAGGAAAGAAACACTGCATCAAAACTGAGAGGTTTGAGTTTGTTTTGAAGTCTATATAATTCGCACTGGTAAAATAATATGAGATCTATGTTATTTAATGTCATAATGACATGATGGGCTCATGTAAGTTTAGCAAATATTTCCACAGTGTGGATAAAATACACTCGTAATTCTTTCATATCTCCTGAAAATATATATTGTTACAAGACTTGTGATTTGTATTCGGGGAAAGCGATATATTATTTGAAACTGTGCCAAAATAGGAAGTTGGTATAATCATGATAGATTACTTAAGTTATTCGCTGTAATGAGTTTCTCGATTAAGCACTGAATGAATTGAAAGAAAAATGTATTTTGATGTGAAAAAAACAATGTTTGAAGATTTCAAAGATATACATCATTAGTGTCCAAGTCTTCTAAACATAGTTCTTTTGTTACAAATATTAATTTATTAAGACTCCACCGCTACTTATGTAATTGGATAATGGCCTTAAAAATATCATCGCTTTAAGGGACAGTAGAGTATATCTAAAAAAAAAACTAATAATAATATTTGTTTGTTATATGTCTGTCTTTGTTTTAGTCTTTTTATTTTACAAAGTTAAAGGTAACAATGTTACTAACACACTATGGACACTGAAAAGGAAATAGTTATACAATTATTATATTATAATACGGTCTATCCATATTCTTTCGACGTAAAGGAACTGGTATGAAAAAACAATAACTTGTACCCAAATGAAGTAATTTAATCATCCTGTCTGGCTTAATATCAATGAGAAACATAGACATTTGTTACCCGGTTTTTCCCGTGTAAATTACGATCCCGTGGGAAATTCCAAAAATTCTTTCTTAGTGTTCCCCTACACACCCCATGGAAAATACTTGCCAAATTTCAGCTTCTTGCACCTTCTTGAGTAATTTCGGCTGTGCGTTATCTGTTAGTCAGTCAGTAAAGGAAGCGTTTTGTATAATATCGTGATTGTATACAGAATTCCTTGTATTACAAAGAGTTTTAAAGAAAGGATTATAATAATGCTGGAGGCAAAAAATACCGTATAAAAGACTTGGAACGAAACGAGATGCGTTTTTTTTTTTTTTATTGACAATAGGTTTGCGTTTGACCACCATCTCACCTGATGGGAAGTGATCATGTGGTCGAAGATGGAGCAGGCTTGCCTTAAAGTAACCGGGAAACACAGACTCCGGCAGGGAATTCCACTCCTTAGCCGTACGCACAATGAAAGTATTCCCAAAACGTTTAGTGCGTATGGGTGGGATGTCCACCATGTAATGATGGCGCATCGCTGTTTGTCGCACAGTTTTTATTTAAATGCGTGACTGTTTGAGTCACACTTTTCACATTCTCTACTTGACAACCTCGTGTTTCTCTGGCAGAAAAAGACTTCTTAATACCTTATAAAGAGTTAAGATTAGAAAGAGGTCGTTCTTAAACTTGTATGTAGCGTGCAATCGCATTAACTAATGATGCAATTCTAAAAATGTTTTCATTGGTAGTAAGGTGTATTATTTGGTTTTTTTTTTATGGTTGATGGGCTCCCATTTGACCACCATCTGACCTGTTGGTAAGTGACAATGTGGTCGAAGATTTGTGAGTGCTTATAGAGTAAAAAGGATTTAAATTATTTCGATACCCACGCGAGTGAAGTGCTAATCTCTAATGGAGAGAGACCTGTGTCTCAGCAGTTCATAACGATATAATTGTTATAAATACGAGTAAATATCATATTTTTTGTCACTTGTCAGTCAGAAAATTTACTATCATATTAAATTATCTTCGCTATAAATGAAATAGGCAATGGAATAAACGGATCAATATAACAATCATGCTGAGTCGAGTATCTACAAATATTAATTAATTACTTCGTTGTAAAAACTCGTGTTGTTAAACATTTTGTGTTACTCATTTATATTGCTTTTGCAAACTAACCTAGTTTTACCAACCGTTACGGGTTTCCGTAACCTGATATTATTAGAAATACGATTGGTAATGGATCAGTATTTTCACAAGAGAAAATACAAGGTAAATAGTAGGTATACAATTTGTGTTGATGAATTATTTCTCAATTGTTATTCGTTTAAATTTTAGTTAGCTATATAAATGTTTTCATATTCCAGGGTCTTACATTGTGAAATTTCTTCCAATTATTAACAAAGCACACATCATATTTAGCTGCTAAAAGTATGGTTACAAACTTACTGTTCTTTCATTTCTTAGAGGAATACTTTTTTTTATGACATATACTTAATATACACAGGAAATCAATTGTTTTACAATACTATTCATGATATTTAGAATGTGAGAATAAATTATAAAAAGACTAATAATAATATTTGTTTGTTATATGTCTGTCTTTGTTTTAGTCTTTTTATTTTACATAGTTAAAGGTTACAATGTTACTAACACACTATGGACACTGAAAAGGCATTAGTTATACAATTATTATATTATAATACGGTCTATCCATCTTCTTCCGACGTAAAGGAACTGGTATGAAAAAACAATAACTTGTACCCAAATAAAGTAATTTAATCATCCTGTCTGGCTTAATATCAATGAGAAACATAGACATTTGTTGCCCGGTTTTTCCCCTGTAAATTCCGATCCCGAGGGAAATTCCAAAAATCTTTCTTAGTGTTCCCCTACACACCCCATGGAAAATACATGCCAAATTTCAGCTTCTTGCACCTTCTTGAGTAATTTCGGCTGTGCGTTGTCTGTTAGTCAGTCAGTAACGGAAGCGTTTTATATAATATCCTGATTGTATACAGAATTCCTTGTATTACAAAGAGTTTTAAAGAAAGGATTATAATAATGCTGGGGGCAAAAATACCGTATAAAAGACTTGGAACGAAACGAGATGCGTCATTTTTCTGCTTCCGACGCTCGCCCGCGACAGTCGTGCCGCTCCGCGCTCTCGATCGTTCCGTGCCTGAGTCATCGCTCCGTTCGTCACGCCCGCCGTGACGTCACTCGTAGTCGCCGACTACGACGCCTGGTCCGGATCCGCCTTTTTCGAGGCGGTGAAGGATATCGTGCTTCTCTAACAGAGATTGTCAAAACAATTTGGTTTGGCCCCTTCAGGGTAAAACCACAGTTTCGTGGTCCTTGGTTGGAAACCTCACGGTGTCAACAATACCAAGGGGGTGCTGACCCGACGCACCCGCTGATCCCCTTCAGGGTGAAGCAGTCAATTGGAGTCGAGTGCTAGGTTTTGGCCTTGGGGGATCTCCTAGTCAAACCTAGTTACTGAGTTCTCTTCACAGCATACACACCTAGTGTCGGTTGGGTGTATCTACCCCTTCGCACTAGACCCAATAGGGCCCGGTACGCACATTGAGATTGGCGACCGGATTACAAGCTTAGGGCACACCATTAGGCACACACCTCCCTGCTATCCCCGCAGGGAGCGAACTCACCTCCGGGTCATTCCCGCCCGGAGGGTTAGGCAAATAGGGCCCCTCAGGCCACATCAGACGGCAACACAGCTACCGAGTTTGTCTGGGTTTCTCTTCTCGGTAGCGAAGTGTTAGGAGAAACTCCGGGGCAGGGCTCTTTGGGGACCGTCTGCTCGGGGAGCTCACGTTTGACGTGTCTCCTCGAGGCGCTTATGTTAGGGTTAGGAGATTAGGATGCCCACCTCTGTCGCCTCCAATATGGAGGACAGGATTGAGGATCTCGTGTCCAAAGTCGAATCCCTATCGGCTCGATTAAATCTAACAACCGATTTATTAGGAAAGATCCTATTTGAAAACCCCGCCCTACAAAGGGAGTATAAAGATGAGATAGTAAAATTACCCCCCGCGGTGTTTCCCGCCCCACAGCCAGATTTAGGTCCCACCCCCGCGCCCAACGCAGATAGGTCCCCCTCCCCCCCAGACGTCGAAATGGACTCTGAGGAGGAGGAACAAGAAAAAGAGGGCTCGGAAGGCGAGCGCTCGGAGCGCGCAGAGAGCATACACTCTGAGCGCTCGGAGCGAGCGGAGTCCGAGCACTCCTCCTCCGATCAAACCTCTTCCTCCGACGAGTTTATCCTCGTCGAGGGAAAGAGGAAGAAGAGGTCGCAGGCCTCGTCCTCCACCCAGGCCCCTAAGGCCAAGAAACCCTCCCCTCCCGAGCCAGCACGCTTAGTGCAGAGCCAGCCCTCCACTTCCTCGGCCACTAGGCCCAGCCCTACTCAAACCCCAGTCGTCAGCGCCTCAGTGCGCAAGACCATCCCTCCCCCACCCATCTTCATACACGATAAGGGGGCTTGGACAAACGTGTCCAAAGCGTGTGGCGAGCAACGTATCGCCTACACGAATGCCCGCGCCGTTCAGAACGGCATAAAAGTAGGGTTAGCGACAGCTAACGACCACCGCGCGCTTTCGAAGCTTCTCAAGGCTCGAAATATCCCCCACCACACTTATACGCTCCATGAGAGCAAGCCCGTTCGGGTGGTCCTCTGCCGGATCCCCAGTGAGATCCCCACCACCGAGATCGTCTGCGACTTAGAGTCACAGAACATCCCGGTGATTGAGGTGCACCGTATGCACGGCAGAGGTGGCAGGGCGTCTAACAACGTCCTCGTCATCTGCCACCCCGTCTCCGAAGGTCCCCACCCCATCTTTGCGCTGAAGACTGTATGCAGTCTCTCAGGAATACTCATTGAGAAGCCACACAAAAGTGGCACAGTAGGCCAATGCCACCGTTGCCAGTTGTATGGGCACGCGCAACGGAATTGCTTCGGCAAACCCCGGTGCGTAAAGTGCCTGGGCGATCACGGCACTGCGGAGTGCAGTCGCCCAAAAGATAGGTCCCAATGCCCAGACCCGCCCAGCTGCGTGCTGTGCGGGCAATCGGGCCACCCCGCCAATTACCGAGGCTGTCCGAAAGCCCCGAAAACCTCCGCCCCTAAACTGGCAACGCGCGCTAGCGCACGCCAGGGACGAGAGTGTCCTACACTCTCGTCTGAGCTCCCCCAGACCCTCAGTCCCCAGCGTCCAACTCCTTGGACGGCGGCGAATCACGCCCAAAACTTCCCGGCACTAAGGCCGAAAGTCCCTGGGCTGATGGATCAACCCATCATGCCCTCCGCCCCGGTTGTTGTGGCTTCTCAGCCCCCACCCCCTCCCCAGTCACTCCCTCGCTCGGATGAGCCGGAACTCGATGCGTTCCTCATCCTTGGGAATACTTTCAGTTTCTTTCAGTCCCCCCGCGCCATCCAAATGGCAAAGGAGGTCGTGGCCTGCAGAAGTGTTGAATCCCTGATTCAGGTATACTATAAGTATCCTGATGTAAAAAGCCATTTTAACAACCTTTTTAAACAGCCATAATGTATAACACGGCTAGTAAGAGATTAAAGCCCCGATCCCTAAAGCTAGGTTACTTCAATGCCAATGGCATCATCAATCAACGGGACGAGATCGCGACTTTCCTTCGTGATCATAGTCTCGACATCCTTCTGGTCCAAGAGACCTTCCTCAAACCCCACCTTAGGGATCCCAAGGTAGCCAACTACCGGCTAGTTAGGAACGATAGGACTAGATGCCACAGAGGTGGCACTCTAATATATTATAGGAACTCCCTGCACTGCATCCCTATGGATCCGCCGCCCCTTGCCCACTTAGAGGTATCCGTTTGCCGGCTAGGCATGACGGGCCATCCCTCTATCACAATAGTATCCGCGTATCTCCCACCGTACAACGACGCAGATTCAAATTCTTCGATAAACGCCTCACTTCGAAGCGACCTTACAGCCCTTCTAGACATGAGTGACTCCGTCCTTATGGCGGGGGATCTCAATGCCAAACATCCCGCATGGTGTAGTCGTATTACCAACCCCCGTGGGAAGGTACTATACGACCTTTGCACACCTCTCCACATAGATATCATAGGTCCTATGCGGCCTACTCATTACCCGTTCGAGCCAACCCATTTGCCCGACGTACTCGACATTGCCCTCCTGAAGAATGTGAACTTACGTTTGCACTCTTTAGAGACGGTAGACGAACTTGACTCTGACCATAGACCGGTGATCATGGAGTTAACTCCAAGATCGGGTCCCTATGACCCTAACCGCCCCCCTCCCACACAGGTGATCACTGACTGGAGGAAAGTAGGCGAATTGCTGAAATCCAACACGTCTCCTCACCTGGACAAGATCCCCGACCACATCCAGTCCGCCGCCGACACGACGACTGCGATCGACTCACTCACAGAGCACGTACAATCTGTCCTGAACGACTGTTCAAGGGAGATTCCGGTGTCAGAGCACTGGCGCCGGAAGCTCCCGGACGATGTACGGGCCCTGCTGACTGAGAAGAACGCAGCAGTCCGTGCCTACAGAGCCTTCCCCTGCCAGAATAACAAAACTTTCATGCGGTACTTACAGCGCAAAGTAAGTAACAGCATCAGAGAGTGGCGTGAAGCCGGCTGGGATAAGACCCTGAGCGAACTGGAACCCACCCACCTTGCCTTCTGGCAACTTCAGAGGAGAATGCGCGCCACTGAGGTTACCACAATGCCTCCCCTTATCCGCCCGGATCAAAGCATTGCCTTCGACGACGAAGACAAAGCTGAATGCCTAGCCGACAGCCTAGAGGCCCAGTGCTCTCCCAGCTCCCAACCAGTCGACCCAGCCCACCTTGCCCACGTGGATGCTGAGGTAGAACGTAGATCTGCCCTACCCCCTGTCGAAGACCCTGATGCTCCCCTCCCCCCCGTCACGGAAGACGAGGTGGAGGAGATCATCAGGAAACTCAAACCTAGGAAAGCTCCCGGGACTGACAGACTGACCACTAGGGCACTTAAACTCCTCCCACGTACGATCATAGTCCTACTGGTTGCCATCTTCAATGGCGCCATGTCCAACAACTTGTTTCCGCAAGCTTGGAAAGAGGCTATAGTGATAGGTATCCCAAAACCCGGAAAGCCCAAGTCCCTCCCGACTAGTTATAGACCCATAAGTCTGCTCAGCGCCCTCAGCAAGATCTACGAGCGGATTATTCTTAATCGGCTCAAGGACTCTGTCGAGGCAAAGAGCCTAATCCCTAACGAGCAGTTTGGCTTTAGAGCCCATCATTCCAGTGTCCACCAAGCCCACCGCATCGTAGAGCACATTAGCGGCCGCTTTCAACGCGGTCTGATGACGGGGGCCCTATTCTTCGACATAGCGAAGGCCTTCGACAAAGTCTGGCACAATGGCTTAATTTATAAGCTATACCAACTAGGTGTGCCGGATCGTCTCGTGCTCATCATTCGAGACTTTCTGTCGAACCGCTCCTTCAGATATCGTATCGAAGGAGCGCTTTCCACTCCCCGCCCTATCAGAGCCGGCGTCCCTCAGGGCGCCGTGCTCTCTCCCCCACTCTTCACGCTATTCTCTAGCGACATCCCAAAAAGCCCTCCAGTAGAGTTAGCCCTATTTGCCGATGACACGGCCATCTACTACTCGGGAAAAAGTCCCGATAGCATCGCTCATACCCTCCAGACCTCAGCCAACGCACTAGGCGATTGGTTTAGGAAATGGAGGATTGAGGTAAACCCTGACAAAAGTCAAGCAGTCCTGTTTCGCAGGGCTCGCTATAGACAACCCACCCTCCCCAGCCCGATCACTATGTTTGGCAAGCCGATCCCCTGGGAGAAGCGAGCCAAATACCTAGGTGTAATCTTAGACCAGTTCCTCAAATTCACTGAGCACATAAAGAAGGTTCGCTCGCGAGCCGCTTTCGCTCTCGGTAGGCTTCACTCCTTGCTGAATAAGCACAGTAAGCTCTCCCTTAGGTGTAAAATCCGAATTTACACGACATGCATACGTCCTATCATGACGTACGCCTGTCCGGTGTTTGCCCATGCCAGTCCGGCTCAGATCCATAGGATGCAGGTCCTTCAGAACCGTTTTCTCCGAAAGGCCACGGGCGCGCCCTGGTACTTGAGGAATGAGGATCTCCACGTAGACCTCAAACTCCCTACCATAAAGCAAGTGTTGAAACGCATGTCAGTGCGTTACTTCACCTCTGCTGATACCCACACCAACCCCCTGATCGTATCGGCCGCCCGATACAGACCCTCCCAAATTTCTCGGGTTCGTCGCCCGCGCCACGTCCTAGACGAGCCCGACGACCCCATCACCATCCGACAAGAGAGCAGTAGGGAAACTAGCACTCTTAGAAAACACAAACACAAAACGCGTTCTGTATTCCGGCCTCGCCGACGAGGCCCATCGCGACGTCCGCGTACTTGTAATAGAAATCCTCCCCGACCTTTGCCAAACGAGCCAGCCCGCGATGCTGAGCCAGTAGCAATAAATACTCCCCTAAACACGACCCAGCCTGTCCCTTTGCTGCCCTCCCAAAATGACCCCGCTATGCCGAGGCCCGTACTCCGCAGGGAGTGCCCTTAGCGTGCGGTCATTAGTAGTAAGTAAAAATTTTAGTTTGTAAGCCCTGGCTGGGGGCCTTTAATTTAATTATTAGAGGTCACCACAGGAAAGTCCGGTTAAGTAGACTCACAGCCTTAGTGTGCTGATCTACAAGTGGCCCTACCTAAAAAAAAAAAAAAAAAAAAAAAAAACGAGATGCGTTTTTTTTTTTTATTGACAATAGGTTTACGTTTGACCACCGTCTCACCTGATGGTAAGTGATCATGTGGTCGAAGATGGAGCAGGCTTGTCTTAAAGTAACCGGGAAACACAGACTCCGGCAGGGAATTCCACTCCTTAGCCGTACGCACAATGAAAGTATTCCCAAAACGTTTAGTGCGTATGGGTGGGATGTCCACCATGTAATGATGGTTCATCGCTGTTTGTCGCACAGTTTTTAGGGTTCCGTAGTCAACAAGGAACCCTTATAGTTTCGCCATGTCCGTCTGTCTGTCCGTCTGTCCGCGGTTTAGCTCAAAAACTATTGATACTAGAAAGTTGTACTTTGGCATGAGTATACACGTTAATGACGCCGAAAAAGTGGTAAAAAAAAAAAATTTGAAAAAAAAAACAATTATTTAGGGTACCTCCCATACATGTAAAGTGGGATGATAATTTTTTTTTCGTTCTTCCCATAGTGTGGGATATCGTTGGATAGGTCTTTCAAAAATATTAGGGGTTTGGTAAGACCGTTTTTTGATTAAGTAAACCGTTCGTGACTTATAAAGCTTTAAAGTACCAATTTTCGTTAGAGTCAAGTGTCCGCCCACTCTATCAACTAAACGGTTGTAGTTAGAAATGCAAATGTCACGGCAGTAGTACCTATATATAACGAAATTTAAAGGAAAACTATCACACATAAGTGGGCTCTACAGGTTTACGAGTAATAGTCGACCAATTATATTTGACTCGAAAATTTCGAACAACTCTATAGAAATGTCGATAGATGGCGCTAAACGCCAGTTGTATCGTGCTAGCTTCTTGTGACGATTGAGTAGTGTAGCTCTGTGTCCGTATTTAAATTCAAAACACCGGCTATGACAAGTTTTATACAAATCTCTAAAAAAAAATTAAAACTTTCCGTGCAAAATTGTCGGATCAGGTGAGGATTTGTATAGGAAGTCAAATTAGTTAGGTAGTTATGTTTGGCTTTTAGTTAGAGCATGGTACGAAACGATCAGTCAGCGAATACCACACGCACTTGGCTGTTATAAAAACTACGGAACCCTACACTGCGCGTGGCCCGACACGCACTTGACTGGTTTTTATTTAAATGCGTGACTGTTTGAGTCACACTTTTCACATTCTCTACTTGACAACCTCGTGTTTCTCTGGCAGAAAAAGACTTCTTAATACCTTATAAAGAGTTAAGATTAGAAAGAGGTCGTTCTTAAACTTGTATGTAGCGTGCAATCGCATTAACTAATGATCCAATTCTAAAAATGTTTTCATCGGTAGTAAGGTGCATTATTTTTTTTTTTTTATTGTTAATGGGCTCCCATTTGACCACCATCTGACCTGTTGGTAAGTGACAATGTGGTCGAAGATTTGTAAGTGCTTATAGAGTAAAAAGGATTTAAATTATTTCGATACCCACGCGAGTGAAGTGCTAATCTCTAATGGAGAGAGACCTGTGTCTCAGCAGTTCATAACGATATAATTGTTATAAATACGAGTAAATATCATATTTTTTGTCACTTGTCAGTCAGAAAATTTACTATCATATTAAATTATCTTCGCTATAAATGAAATATGCAATTGAATAAACGGATCAATATAACAATCATGCTGAGTCGAGTATCTACAAATATTAATTAATTATTTCGTTGTAAAAACTCGTGTTGTTAAACATTTTGTGTTACTCGTTTATATTGCTTTTGCAAACTAACCTAGTTTTCCTAACCGTTACGGGTTTCCGTAACCTGATATTATTAGAAATACGGTTGGTAATGGATCAGTATTTTCACAAGAGAAAAGACAAGGTAAATAGTAGGTATACAATTTGTGTTGATGAATTGTTTCTGAATTTTTATTCGTTTAAATTTTAGTTAGCTATATAAATGTTTTCATATTCCAGGGTCTTACATTGTGAAATTTCTTACAATTATTAATGAAAGCATACATCATATTTAGCTGCTAAAAGTATGGTTACAAAATCACTGTTCTTTCATTTCTTAGAGGAATACTTTTTTTATGACATAGACTTAATATACACAGGAAATCAATTGTTTTACAATACTATTCATGATATTTAGAATGTGAGAATAAATTATAAAAAGACTAATAATAATATTTGTTTGTTATATGTCTGTCTTTGTTTTAGTCTATCTATCTTCTTCCGACGTAAAGGAACTGGTATGAAAAAACAATAACTTGTACCCAAATGAAGTAATTTAATCATCCTGTCTGGCTTAATATCAATGAGAAACATAGACATTTGTTGCCCGGTTTTTCCCCTGTAAATTCCGATCCCGAGGGAAATTCCAAAAATCTTTCTTAGTGTTCCTCTACACACCCCATGGAAAATACATGCCAAATTTCAGCTTCTTGCACCTTCTTGAGTAATTTCGGCTGTGCGTTGTCTGTTAGTCAGTCAGTAACGGAAGCGTTTTATATAATATCCTGATTGTATACAGAATTCCTTGTATTACAAAAAGTTTTAAAGAAAGGATTATAATAATGCTGGGTGCAAAAATACCGTATAAAAGACTTGGAACGAAACGAGATGCTTTTTTTTTTATTGATAATAGGTTTGCGTTTGACCACCATCTCACCTGATGGTAAGTGATCATGTAGTCGAAGATGGAGCAGGCTTGCCTTAAAGTAACCGGGAAACACAGACTCCGGCAGGGAATTCCACTCCTTAGCCGTACGCACAATGAAAGTATTCCCAAAACGTTTAGTGCATATGGGTGGGATGTCCACCATGTAATGATGGCGCATCGCTGTTTGTCTTGTAGGCCGATGATGGAACGGGCTTGGCGGAATGAGATAACGGGAAATATATGTAAAGGATGTGTCCAAAATGCTGCTGAAAAGAGTATGCTATGAATCTTGGCACTGCTTAGCTATAAACCGTTTCACAGCTTCGCTATGCAACCTCGTACCGCTGACTTCGCACAGTTTTCATTTAAATGCGTGACTGTTTGAGTCACACATTTCACATTCTCTGCTTGACAACCTCGTGTTTCTCTGGCAGAAAAAGACTCCTTAATACCCTATAAAGAGTTAAAATTAGAAAGAGGTCGTTCTTAAACTTGTATGTAGCGGGCAATCACATTAACTAATGATCCAATTCTAAAAATGTTTTCATTGGTAGTAAGGTGCAGTATTTGTTTTTATTTTTATTGATAATAGGCTCCCGTTTGACCACCATCTAACCTGATGGTAAGTGACGATGTGATCGTAGATTTGTGAGTGCTTATAGAGTACTATCTTGTGCCAGCTTCGCCCGCGTGGGAAGTTTTTCCCGTGTAAATCCCGATCCCGTGGGAATTTCGCAAAATCCTTTCTTAACGGATGCCTACGTCATAACATCTACCTGTATGCCAAATTTCAGCCCGATCCGTCCAGTGGTTTGGGCTGTGCGTTGATAGTTCACTATGTCAGTCAGTCACCTTTGAGTTATATATATTTAGATAAAGGCTTTAAATTATTTCGATATCCACGCGAGTGAAGTGCTAATCTCTAATGGAGAGAGACCTGTGTCTCAGCAGTTCGTAACGATATAATTGTTATAAATACGAGTAAATATAATATTTTTGTCACTTGTCAGTCAGAAAATTTACTGTCATATTAAATTATCTACGCTATGAAGAATTTTAGCTAATCACGTTGCACAGAAATAATAATAAATGAAATATGCAATTGAATAAACGGATCAATATGATAATCATATTGAGTCGAGTATCTACAAATATTAATTAATTATTTCGTTGTGAAAACTCGTGTTGTTAAACATTTTGTGTTAGTCGTTTGTATTGCTTTTGCAAACTAACCTAGTTTTACTAACCGTTACGGGTTTCCGTAACCTGATATTTTTAGATATACGGTTGGTTACATAATATTATAATGGATCAGTATTTTCACAAGAGAAAAAACAAGGTAAATAGTAGATATACAATTTGTGTTGATGAATTATTACTCAATTGTTATTCGTTTAAATTTTAGTTAGCTATGTAAATGTTTTTATATTCCAGGGTCTTACATTGTGAAATTTCTTCCAATAATTAACAAAGCATACAACATACCTATGTAGCTGCTAAAAGTATGGTTGTAAACTCACTGTTCTTTCATTTCTTAAAGGAATACTTTTATATGACATAGACATAATATACACAGGAATCAATTGTTTTACAATACTATTAATGATATTTAGAATGTAAGAATTAAATTATATAAAAATTACATGTCTGACTGAAGTTAGTGTCAGCCAGACTCAGATGATTATACTAGAGATAATGACATTTTGTTACTAATAACAATTGCCAAAAGTCTAATTGCACATGTCATTAGGATGCATCATTTTTGATAAATAAATTTATAAAAATAAAGGCATATTCAAAAATAATCATCAACGATAAATTTATCTTAGCTTAAATACTGATTAGCAGATTCATTATTTAAATTTTATACAGAGGTTTTGAGTTAAGAATCTGCTAAACATTATTTTAACCATACAAATGAGAATAAACCATAAATCTATATATAGGCTTTCAGGCAATAGTAGACTGGAAATTTAAAATTTTTGGATAATAATTTCCGGGGTTGTGGGCATGTTCGAACGAGATACCGCAGCTCTGTAACCCAAGGGCAAAAAAAGAACTAAGGAACAGGCTCGGGTTTTAGTCAGTACCATGACTGGTACTGACTAAAACCCGAGCCTGTTCCTTAGTTCTTTTTTGCCTCCCCCCACTCTGGGTGACCCCAGAGTGGGGGGAGGCATTTAATGACATTCCCCGGAAAAAAAAAGATAGTACCTAATCTTGAGTAACAGTGCTCCTGACATCTTTTCTGGCTACATGATTAATTATCGCTATAAAAGGAGGCTTATACTGAATATTGAAACCACTATATAAAGTTAACTTGGTATAGACAAACTTATTTGCAACTCCTTGCTTACTAAAGGCAGCCTTACATGCAAAACTTAGCTTTACTTTAACATCTGAAATTATGCGGCTTGCAAATTGAGGTATGATTTTAATATTAAATAGTAAACGAAATAAATTCTGTTCGATATAGGAGTTTCAAAGAAAATATTTATCCCAAACGGATAAATGTTTTGACTAGTACATTGAAAAGGTTGAGGATTAACATAGGATCGAATAAGGAAAATAGTAAGATTTACTATTTGGGAAGTAATTTTGATACTATTTTCACGTTTGCTTTCCGAGCAAGGTACCTAACTATCCGGATGTTTTTTTTATCCTTAAAACCTACTTTTTCTAAAGATTAATTTATTTATAATGAAATGTCCTGTGGGGATTTTCGGGTGGAGAAATCATCGAATGACCTCTCCCTCTCTGGGTGGAATGGCAGGGAGTTTCAGACTTCTACTGACTAAAAACCCACCCTGTTCCTTCAGCTGCCTTTGCGTCCCAGGGCCGTGGTATATCGTTAGAACATTCTGCAACCTAGTCCTGTCTCGGCTATGCCGTCCGTCTTGGGACACCCATCGCTTCTCGATACAGTATATCTGTTTTTGTAAATCCTGCAGGTGTTTTAGTAATTATGTAACACAAAATTGTGTTACATTTCATTTGTTTAACATAAAATGACCCATCTGGCCAATCTTGAAGCCTTCTCAGGTCATCCACTATACACCGTGAAATTTTAATGGTTATTTTCCCGCACCAGAACAACTTGCCATAAGGATACTTTCGAAGCATAGAGTAAAAGTAAAAAAATAAAGATGTTTTAGTTTTAAAATAATCATTATTATTTTTTGTTTTATTGATTAAAATGTATTAATTTATAATTAGCAAAATAAACTCTCCCACAATCTGGCACAGTGCAGATAATATGGAACCCGTGGCATATGCTCCACCTACTTTCCACCCCGAGATGCCTACCTTCTAGGAGCTTCAATATGAAAAGTTGAGGTCATTGACACTAAAAGAAGAGCAGATATTCCATCCATGGCAATACTTCTAGTCATATAGGGAGGCCTGTTGTGTACTGTATTTACCTAACTTTTGATCAATGAGTTTTATATCATTTTAAGTAGTGTATTTTATTCCGGGATTTATGCTCCCATGTGCTCAAATAAACACAACAGTGATTAATATTAAGGTACCTTTTTCTGGGTGAAAAACCTCTCTGGGTGGATGGAAGAATCCCTTCTTCCATCTACCCAGAGCGGTTTTCAGTTATCAGACTTTTACTGACTAAAATCAAAGTATATTATCAGAATAATATAATATATATTGTCAGAAAGTTTCCTCAAGTCTGGCAGGACATAATATGAAGGCAAGTTGGTTTGTGGTAGTTGGCTAGCGGTCATATGAAGTCCTAGAAAGACCTACCCTTCTGATGTGTAATAGTTTTTTTTTCTTATTATATTTCACTGTAACTTTGTGTTTTTTCCTTTCTTTGAATGGTTCATCATGGACGTCTAATAATGGTTAAATTACCAATCTCATACAACAGTACAATGTATTTATACGAAATAAAAGATTATTGAAAACTTAAATTAGAACCTCGACCTAATTGTCAACAAAAATGTTTGAGGAATAGTTAAGCTATAATTGTTACTATGAAATGACATGCACACGATGACGAACACAAAAAGTCGGAAATACTCAGCCAGTATAATTGTATCTCATTCTCTCTCACATAATCCTGTATAAGCATGTCTCACTCTCTCTCTCACGCAGCTTTATCTCTATACGTTTAGTCTAATAAGAGACACTGGTGTCCCTTTACACTTACAGTGTATTTACATAACTAATTGAGCCGTAGATCAGATTTAATTTGCAAATGAATACTCATCTACATTATTACGTCGGGTATTTATTTCCCGAGAGTCTTTTTGGAGGCATCAATTAAATTATAATTAGACAAAAACCAGTTCTTAGAACGAAAATTATTCCAAATTTGAATGTAATAATTTGTCAAACGCGCATTTGCTTCTGTGGTTTCATCCATTTATCAACTGCTTAGCCTCTTTTCCCAAAGTAAGGATCGGCTTCTAGGCTAACTACATGCAGCTAAGTACTAGTATTTTATAAGGAGCGACTGCCTGTCTGGTTTAATGCCAGATTATTTGGCTTCTGAATACTCGTAACGACTGTCAAAGATAGTACATATGACAGCAGGGACCAACGGCTTAACGGCTCCTGTCATACAGTTGAGGGACCGTTCATGTATTACGTAAGCACTATAGGCCCCCCTATAGTGCTTACGTAATACATTACGTAATACACGTGGGGGTCTTTGCTTTGTTTATTTTTGATGACATGGGGGGTGGGTGGATCTAGATGGTGATTACGTCAGCAATAATTATTTAATTTTTTACACATGTAGCAACACACATTGTCTATGCTTCAAAACGAAATGCATTTTTGGGGATTCCTACAAATAACGAAATGTTGAATTCCGTGTCAGTAAAGTTTATTTAAATGAATATTATGTGCGTTACAGACTCTATTCCAAACCTATTCCTTATTTCTAGATTTATAACTGCTGCTCATGAATCAATCAATTGTACCAATGTTGACGTAAGCATGGGGGGAGGGGTAAGAGCTTTGATTACTTTTGCTGACGAGGGGGAGGAGTGGATTAAAAATTGCAAAAAAATGTGCTTACGTAATACTTGAACGGCCCCTTGTATGTATGTATGTATGTCGGGCAGGTATCCGCAACTCCACGGCCATGCGCGTATTTTGCGTAAGGGGTAAGATTTCTCTTCATTCAATCCATGCCAGTTCCTCCAGGAAGGCGAGCAACGCCCTTGTTTTGCTTACCATTTCTCGGAGGGTACCTGGGTTGCCGAAGTATTTAGTCCTGTAATCCGCGACTACAGGGCAGCTCAGTAGCAGGTGTGCTGCTGTTTCGTCCTCCTCCATGCAGGCTCTGCAGAGTGGGCTGTCTGTGACTCCTATTAGATAGAGGTGTTTATTAAATGATCCATGACCGGTAAGGGCAGCTGTCACCAGCCGCAATTGCGGTCTAGATAGTCTAAGGACCTGTTTCGACAAGCGGCCATCAAAGGTCGGGAGAGCCTCTTTAGCCTGCCTGCACTCACCATGGTCCTCCCATAGTTTGTGGTGTAGGTCTCTGGTGCGTTTCCTTACCAGGTGACGCAGATAACCGAAAGGGAGTGGTGCAATGGGTTCGGATACCATAATCGCCATACTCGACGCCCTTCTAGCGAGTTCGTCCGCTGCATCGTTGCCTCGGGAGTCGCTGTGTCCTTTGATCCCCCCTACGGCCCCTTACAACTAGTTCAGGAGCCACGAAATTTCAATTTTAAATGTGTACCTTATTTGAAAATAAAGAAAAAAAAAACGTGCTTCTAAGGCATTGTAGTATCTGGATATGTTAAGATAGTCACCCATCCATGAACTGACCTTAGCAAGCGTTCCTTAACCTTGAAGATAGACCTGTGTGGCTGTTATTATTAAGCCATGAGCTCTTCATTGTTGACATCAATTATTATCAACAGAAAATCGTCACATAAACAGCACAGAGTTTGAGCCATCGTGGTAAAAGCATTTGTCATCTAGACTAAGTTACCCAGTGCTAGCTGCTTTTGAGAAAGCTGTGCAGGTAGTTGCATGTTGGTCTGAGGATATAATATTTAAGCATAGACTCGTAAAGAAGAAGAACAGAACATAACTTTTAACCTCTTAACCTTTTAACTTTTCGAACTCGACAGCGGGTTACTGTCGTTGCCGACAGGTTTTACGGGCCATTTTTCTGCATTGGCAGACCTACATGCCCCCGTGTATAAGGCATAGGGAGTTTGTTTGTTTGTTTTTAGGATGTTTTATTTTAATTGTATAAAATGTGCGTATTTTGTTTATAATTTTTATCCTTTGTTTGTAATGGTTCATGTGCCTGCAAAAAATAAATACACCTTACAATGCGTATAATAAGTGGTTTTCTTCATAAAACCAGAAACCGGGGTGAACCTATTATGGTCGGTGACTTCACTAGCGTCATAATCAGAAACTATCTCGTTCAAACGTTATATCGGGCTTAATACACGTGTTTAAATCATATGCAAATCCGTGCTACGTTAAGGAGTGACGAGGTAACAATTTATAGACAGACAGATAATTTCGCATATAAATTGTGAAAACATATTTATCTATATTTAATATCAGTATCATCATAAACATGAAATTCAAGTGTCGGTCTGTGATTACAAAATAAATGTTTTAAAAAGTGATTGTAATTACTTATTTCAACGATATTAAGACATTATTCCGGAATTCCTTCGGGATCGGGATCGACGCGAGATGAAAAATGATGATCGATCGATTAAAATGCGTCAATAGCCTAATGGATAAGGTCAGTAGGCAATGTTTATATACAATTTTATTTTACAAATAATATTCTAAAAAAACTTTTTAACAAAAAATAGAACCGACTTCCATATAAAAACACTACAAAGGCAAAAATAACTTTAATTTCGGAAGGCGGTGTCAAAAACGAAAATATATACAAAACTAAAGACACCGCCTTCCGAAATTAAAGTTATTTTTGCCTTTGTAGTGTTTTTATATGGAAGTCGGTTCTATTTTTTGTTAAAAAGTTTTTTTTCACGCTTTTTAGTGGGTCGGTTTATAATTTATCTAGTTACAAAAGCCATAATGTCAACAACTTATCACCTTTTACAAAATATTGCTTTTCCCGATGCATAGCCGTTAATTTTTGAGGAGTTTTCCTGGTACTTGACCATCAGCTCTACATCACCATATGTATTGTGACGAGCATAAAGTGTTTAACATCCGTACTCAAGTAATCGAATCGCAATCCACGAAATACTTATTATTGAGGAGTTTCAGTAGCCATCTGTGGTCTTCATCATCAGTTCAACTTCCCCAAATGGTACTTTTCGGAAGCAACTGCTCAAGGTACTATAAGAAATACCCAAAACGCTATAGGTGTGCCTATAATATTTGAAGAGTTCCCTTGATTTCTCCAGGATCCCATCATCAGATCCTGATTTCGTAACAATGGGACCAACTAGAAAGTATACTCATTCAAACGCAAAAAGAATTTTTCAAATCGGTCCAGCCGTCTCCGAGTTATGAGGTAACAAACATAAAAAAAAAAAAAAAGTTCAAGACGAATTGTAAACCTCCTTTTTTTGAAGTCGGTTAAAAATGTAACTGACCAAACAGAATTATTATTTTTCTATCCAAGAATATAGCTTTCTCTTATACAATACTAATCGCATGCAGTTTACTACAATAACAAACTATAAATTTACCACTAAATACCTCTGCACATAAACTACAGATTTATGCAACTTCTCTTAATTATATAAAACAATTACCCGTAGTTGCGTGGCCCCATTAACATGAGATTTACATAGTGGAGCAGTCTTCAAGCATTTATGAGGAATAACTTGGCCTTATTTCCTTGGCGTTTTCCCGGGCACGGAACCCGACATATCATTGCGGGACATTTTACTTCATTTGCATAGTGTTGACGCGGTTTAGGGTGGGTAACTACTAGTGCTTATTACAGAAATTAACACATTATACTAAGTTTAAACAAGTTCAGAGTTAATTAAGTCTTTATTTCTGTATATCAAAAATTTTAGGGCTACATATCATTGTCTCTATTCATTACATTGTACTCAAAAATCTTTTTTTTTTTCAAAGTATAAAATAGCTATTCCACCGGTATCGGGACTAGACACCAAGCTAGCGGTAATTAAGGCTCCAGAGATAGAAATTAGAAACCTCATAATACGAGCCGTATCGAGGAGTAATGCCTTTTGTATTTGGCCTTTTATCCAGCCATGCAACACTGTGCTTAAAACTTTCGATATATAGTCGTCGAAACTTAGATTGGGACGCAATTTGTGACGACAACCTTGCACTATCCCATCTTCCCACATCATATTGTACTGGCACTGTCGTTAAAAAAAGCAATAAAACAGTCGTTGAAAAAAAAAATATCCGCTGGGCTCCATTCATATAAAAATGAGAGGACATTGATCACTGCTCTAGGTTACTACGTGTTAGCAATTTGAGACCATTAGGTCTGGGTTCCTTGCCATATTTTCTGGCGCCGTAAATTATAGATGTCTTAAAATATCTTAGAAATAACCAATTTACTGTACCTACGTTTTGGTTCTCTGTCAGTCGTTAATTTTGACTCCATCTAAGGTCTCTGTATCTAGACGTGATGCGTGTATGTTTTTTTTATTGATAATAGGCTCGCGTTTGACCGCCATCTGACCTGATGGTAAGTGATAATGTGGTCGAAGAGCACGCTTGCCTAAAAGTAACCTATTCACTCTTGACTTAAAGACCGCCAGGTTATAGCGATCAGGAAACAGACTCCGGCAGGGAATTTCACTCCTTAGCTGTACGCACAATGAAAGTATTCCCAAAACATTTCGTGCATATGGGTGGGATGTCCACCATATAACGATGGCGCATCACCGTTTGTCTTGTAGTCCAATGATGGAACGGGATTGGCGGAATTAGATTGTGTAATTCCATCGCACACTCCCTGAAATGTAACCGATAGAAAACCGATAGACTTGCAATTCGTCGTCGATGATTAAGACTCTGGAGCTTGTGCGTATGGGTGGGACCACATTGAACACGTTAACCACATTGAAGAATAATTTGTTCTTCAGATTTATTACCACTAGCTAATGAACCGTATAATCACCCGCTAAGCCTTTTCCCAACTCATCCTATCATATCGTCAGCATGCAGTCTAACCGGATGCAGCTGAGTGCTAGTGCTTTTCATGGAGCGACTTCCTATCTGACCTCCACAACCCAGTAGCTGGGTAACACGATACCCCTTGGCCAGACCAGTGGCCGATTTTCTGGCTTCTGACTACTTGTAATACACACATCAAAAGTGTCTAGGGATCAAGCATTCTTATGCGGATTTCTTGAGATTGAGATGTGGCTTTGTAATAAATTTATGATTTTATAAATTTATATGGATCCTTTTTGGTGCATTTCATAATTTGAAACAGGAACTGTTAATCAAATTCGAGTAAAAGATGAAAATCAGCTGTCAATATTTTCCCTATAAAAACATACAACGCATTGAAGACATTATTAGTGCTACTGTTTCCCTACTACTGATTAAAACCAACGTTATTATGGAGCGGCGACGTCATGTAAGCAGGGAAGAAATGCTCAGAGCCGTGGGAATGATAGAAGCTGGTTCCCGGCAACGTACTGTGGCTTTAGCTCTGAATACAAGTCAGAGTGTTATCAGTCGACTTTGGACACGTTACCGAAGCACTGGTACCGTGGCTGAGCGCCATGGAGGACGGTATCACTGCACCACACGGAGACAAGACCGATACATTCAAATCTTAACTCGAAGAGCTCCAACAATAACCGCCATGATGTTAGCCGTGAGGCTTCATCACTCTTCAGGGAACTTAATTAGCGACCAAACAGTCAGAAACCGCTTGCATGAAGTGAACCTTCATTCCCGAAGACCGCTACGGGTACCACCTATAGCAATGCACAATCGTAGGATTCGATATCAATGGGCTCTTGAACACAGAAATTGGGCAGAAGAACAATGGCGTTTCGTGTGCTTTTCTGATGAGTCTCGTTTTGGTATGAGACCGGATACAAGACGTATACGACACTGGAGAACCCCTGGACGCCAACAGCGATTAAAATCCTGCCAGGAAGTCCATCCTTATAGTGGTGGAACCATCATGGTATGGGCGGGTATTTGGATCGGCGGAAGAACTGAGTTGATTTGGATCAGAGGCAACCTCAACGCTCAAATTTATGCTGAGACGATTGTATCTGACGTCATCGTTCCTCTACAAGTGCAAATCGGTCCCTTATTTCAGTTAATGCATGATAATGCACGACCGCACACCGCAAGAGTTGTAAAACAGACTCTCGCCGCAGCTAACATCAATGTCCTGCTCTGGCCTGCTCAGTCGCCAGACTTGAACCCGATTGAGCATGCATGGGATATGCTACAGAGAAGAGCTCTGCCGAATATGGAGGGTATCCAGTCGCAAGAAGACCTTTTTTTGTTGTTGCAACGAACATGGGCGGCCATTCCACAGCGTGATTTGGATGAACTCATTTTGAGTATGCTAAACCGATGTTCTTGTGTTGTTAGTGTTCGCGGTAGAAACACGGATTATTAATTGTTTAAGTTACCCAATAAAATTTTAAAGAAAACTGTTATTTCAGTCTTTTTTTCGAACTTTAATGTTAGTGGTTCAAATGTCAAAAATCCCTTTATTAGGAAAATGGCAAATTTCTTTATTAATGCAAAGGTGACTTGGTTTATCGTTACTGTGACAAACGAAAACACTTTATTTGATGAATCCTTAAAGAAAATTTTAATTAATATCAATCAGGAGAAAAGTTATTGCAAAAATATATGTTGATCCCTAGACACTTTTGATGTGTGTATATTAATAATATTCCATAACTTTCACACAACGCCATCTAGTCCCAAACTAAGCAGAGCTTGTGCTATGAGTACTAGACAACTGATAAACATACATATATATTTCTAAATATTACTATACTTAATAAAAATATATACAGACGAAAATAAAAATAAATTATAGGGCATCGAAAAACTCGTCTACATCGCTATCAATGGGAAAAGTGTCCAGAACACTGGCCGCATTGCCACGTTGAATGGCAATGCTGATATTACTAAATACATACACATTATAGACAAATTACACCCAGACAAAGAATAAATGATCGTGCTCATCACACAAACATTAATTTGTCCTGGGTGGGAATCGAACCCACGACCTTGCGCATAGCAGTCAGGGCCACTGACCACTAGACCAACAGGCCTGTCATATCTGTCAAAGATTTACAGACGCCAGCACATCAAGCTACAACAATCTGTCAAATTTCTTTAATAGATTTTTAACTTATTGTTAAAGAAGTTAGGTTCAAGGTTGATTGGGAAAATTTTACAGTTTCGGGTAGCTTCATGTGCTGGCGTCTGTACATGACAGCCGGGAGGGATCTCGATATGTTAAGATGGATCTATCCACGATTCGACCCTGGCAAGCGTTGCTCAACCTTTGTGGCTGTCATTATTTAACCACGAGCTCCACACTATTATTAACTCATGAAGTAAAATATTATTTATTTATTTTATTTAAGTCTCTTTAATTCCTTAGTAACGAAATTTCTTAACAAACATATATATCTATTTATTTATTTTAACTAAGGACCTCTCTACGAGTATAGGCCTCCTCCATCTCACTCCACTTTTTCTTATCTTGGGCTGTTCTCATCCATTCTTTGTTTGCAAGCTTTACATATTCGTCTTCCCATCTTTCCAGAGGTCGTCCTCTTTTTATCCTTCGGAGGGAGCCCTTGAAGTAAGATATAGGCTAATGTAAAAGCTTTGAGTTTAACCATAAATTCTCTTTGTTACAGATCCAGCCTGTTATTGCATGAACGTTCTACAATCACCATCTTCCAAAGACAGTAGGATTATGGCGTTTAGAACCAAAATTTTCACGGAACTTGACTCAGAAGTGCGAAACTGACAGTGTGTGAAAAATGGAGAGAAGAACGGGGCTCTTGGTTGTGTTATGGGTGGCTATATTCCCCTTATATCGAGCCGATAATCTCGGTAAGTTTACTCTTAAGTTTTCTTGAAATGTACAGTAAAAAACAAAATTCCAAACATACCATTCCATTTTTCGTACTTATTAATTTTGTTAATACACAAACTCATTACAATAATTGTTATCATTTTATTTGTCAATGAAATTTCATTGATAGCTAACTCGTTTACAATTTCCAGTAGTTAGTAGCTATACATAATATTATAAAATACTTTAATGTAACAACGATTATACTGTTTGGACCGTCAGTTAAATTAAAAGAAAAATACTGTGCAAGTATTTTTTGCTTTTTCAAATTAAAAAAATACATCATATTTTAGGAGCGAGAGCTGGTGACGTCACATGATTGCTAAAATGTATGCTAGGCGCCGTAGTGTGAGGACCAGTGATCGGAGTAGGTAGATTGATTTTACGTACTTGCATCATGAATAGTCATAGAAATCATAACATGGATAAGCCTTTTTTCCGGGATTTTTCATTTTGTACTTAGGGGATTGAATCAAATATTGTAAATGTAAAGATTTTTAAATTACCTACTACATTTGAAATATATAGAATGCGATAGTTAAACGTTTAATTTTTTTTTTTGCGCCACCCGCTGTCGTTGAAATGAAATTTCGGGCGAAAAGTGCTATTGGGTTTTCCTATAAGATATACTCAGTAGTTTATTTATTTATTTATTTAGGGACAAATAACAGTTACATAATAAAAACATATTAACTAAAATTCGTATAACTAATTAAACAATTATGCAACCCACACCATTGTCCACAGGTTAACAAAAGAAATGAAAGTTACAATGACACATTATAGCTAAAAACGAAATAGTTAAAATAACATTATCTAATAAATCCGTAACTGATTAACATATTATTAAATTAAATCTCAGACAAGAGTTTACAAGCTTCTACTTTAAATTGCTTATTAGATAGACAAAATATATCAAGCCGTGTGAAGTGCGAGTTATATATGTCCACAATACGACGCAGAGGCACGCGCACTCCGGCATTAGTTTTACAGGACTCTGTATGAAACAGACGAGGCACGCGCACTCCGCGCTGGATAACTCGCTAGTTGCTCGGCGTTTGAAAGTTTGCGGTGTGATACACACGTCCCTCGGAAAGTACGTTTAGCAACGGCCAACCAACGGGTCCCGGCTGTCATTTGTAGATCTTTGACCGTCATCGCGAGTAGTTGCGAAGCGAAAAAATCTGTCACTGATATAGCCAAGCGGTATCATGTTACCAGGTACTGAGTCGTGAAGGTCAGATGGGCAAAACAACACTAATATTCACTACAACACTTATATGGACAAAACAACACTAATATTCACTACAACACTTATATGGACAAAACAACACTAATATTCACTACAACACTTATATGTATAATACCAGCTGCTGCCCGCAAGTTCGTTCGCATGGGAGGATTTCCCGCGATCCCGTGGGAATTCCTGGATAAAAACAGTATATGTGTTAATCCAGGATGTCAACTATCTACTTACCAAATTTCATTAAAATCCATCCTGTGGGTCCGGAGATTAGCGTGTACAAACAGACAAACAGAAAGACATTTTTAAAATTTTTTGCTGTGTTACCTTTTCTTTACCCACCTCAGTTATTAGTTTTGTATAAAATTTAAATTTACAGACACACTTTTTTGCTGTTTTATTATATGTAGGTATAGATTATATTGGAAACTGGCCCTAACACAGCTGGGAAAACGCTAAACAGATGGTGATGATGATGACTGTAGGTCTTCATTTTCTAAATATGTTTTAAAATAAAAAATACATATTTTATAATCTAATAACGGATTTTAGAGACTATTATTTTCAGGTAAATACCCTATTGCTACTAACATAACTTTTTTCAACTCGCGGTATCGTACTTCGTATTATTATTTTTTTAATTGTAAATATTGTATCGGGTTTCCTTAAAGTCATGCATGCATTGCATTCCAATGTGAGCAGGCAGATATTCTATTGAAAGTTTGAGAAAATAAAATGCAGTAAGAAATTCATTTCATGCTTCAATTTATTAAAATTTGTATGGAGTATCTTTTGATGATGGAAAAGTTTCATACTAAATATTGAAATAACTTCATTTGACTATCCGGAGAAGTTATAATGAGCTAAAACCGGTCGCCATCTTTTATACTATTATTACAAAGCAGAATAGTTTGTTTGTTTGCGTAAACGCGCCAATCGCCAAAAGTACTGTGTGGATGTGGATTAAATTTGGTATGGAAGTAGATTGATACTTGAGGAAGCTTGTAGGCTACTTTTTACCCGACTGCAAAAGACGAATTATGTTTTTATCGTGATAAAGTCCACGGAAGTGAAGTCCCGCACAACTGCTTGTTAAATAATAAAACACTTGTGTGTTCCTTTAAGAAAAACTACAATCTAATTCCACCAATCCCGTTCCATCATCGGACTACAAGACAAACGGCGATGTGCCATCGTAACATGGTGGACATCCCACCCATACGCACTAAACGTTTTGGGAATACTTTCATTATGCGTACGGCGAAGTAGTGGAATTCCCTGCCGGAGTCTGTGTTTCCCGATAGCTATAACCTAGGGGTCTTTAAGTCAAGAGTGAATGGGTTACTTTTAGATAAGCGTGCTCCACCTTCGACATTATCACTTACCATCAGGTGAGATGGTGGTCAAACGCGAACCTAATACCAATAAAAAAAAAATAAAAAAAAAACATTTTAGTGACCCAGAGGCATGACTTACGAGTCTAACTAATCCATCACGCAAGCCCAGTCTGGGTTGGTGGAATTTACATGTCTTCAGATTTTTCAGCCTTAAGATTAGTTTCCTCACGATGTTTTCCCTTATAGTTTTAAGAGAAGTGTAGATTTTTTTTTTTTTTTTAAGGATGGGCAATCATCCAATGACTGCCTCCAGATCTGGGCGAAGCGGGAGGGTGTGTCAGACTTTTACTGACTAAAACCCATCCATGTTCCATCTTGTTTCGAGGCCGCGGTAACTCTTTCGAACCATGCCGCTATTTCGGCAGGCAACGGCCCCCTTATAGTTTTGCTGACACTCTGAGGCACGCGTGGAACATGACGCGCCATCTACAAGGGCCTGGTTTCACTCAGGCGGCGAGCTTAAGTGTAGATGATGGAATTTATACAATGGGTCTACTTGAGTTGGAGCTCACAACCTGTAAGTCGTAAGTCGCACCTACAATTAGTGTTACCCAAACGAGAGTCGCAAAAGTCTTGCAATTAGCGATTATCCTATTGCTATTTATTAAACGGTAGGTGAGATCTCAGAACAATGTAACAGAGTCTGTTAGGCAACACTACCTACAATCACAGCTCACAGTTGCTGTGTTGTCTAAGTTCATCGTTTTCATTAAGCTCCGTGCCTTTTAATAAGCACCAAAAATAATCTTTATTCATTCCTTAACATGATATCTTTATGAATGAGTTTTAATTAATAAATAAACCCATCTGTCACGTTGTTAATTAAGAACACCAACAGAATATTGATGATAAAATCTTGTTTATGAAACCTAAGGCAATATTTTTGTATGGAACAGTAATTTTGTTAAGTATAATGTTGATTTAGGATCAATCTTTACATTTACCTTTACGAAAATTTAATTAATACGTACGTAGAATAAAAACGTGACACGTTTTGCATAACTACCTACTCAGCATTTATTGATTGATAGAAATAGTAGATACTTACTAACTTCTTTTTAAATTATAATTTAAGTAAAACATCACTAAAATTCTAGGTACGAACTGGTTTTTCACTAATGGCTAAGGTGTCGCTATCGAGAGGTCGTGGGTTCAAACCCCACCCATTACTTATTGTAATAGGATGTATTTTATTTGTATGGGCCAAGTTGCCTGAAATATATAAATTGATTGATTGATTGATTACAATATTGCCGCTAACCCATTCCAGATACAAGCCTATTTAGCTTAGTTGGAGGGTTAACAAGATTGATAGTAAATTGAATTCCACCCACAATGCTAGATATCTTTAAAATAATATAAAAATAATGCGTCAAGCAAAAACATTCTACCCCTTGTGAAAATTACGCGGATGGATGAGTATGAAATTTGACTCAGTTAAAGTTTATATAGAGAAAGAAAACTGATATTTTTATAAGACCGTCTAGACTTTACTTAAATGAATTATAGTTGCCTATGGATCACTAGGCAATCCTTAGTAAAAATAAAAGGCGAGGCAATGAATACATTTCAAATAATAAGTACAGTACTTAAGAATGTTGTTTTCTTCTTAAAATTAATGGAGTAAATTGTTTTATTACAAGTCTGTGTTTTCCGATAGCTATAATCTAGGAGTCTTTAAGTCAAGAGTGAATAGGTTACTTTTAGGTATGCGTGCTCCATTTTCGACCACATCATCATTTAACATCAGGTGAGATAGCGGTCAAACGAGAACCTATTTTCAGTAAAAAAAAAATTATAAGCTTATAAAACGTCACCCTAAATAATCATTCCACACTAACTTTTATTCTTTTCATTCAACTGTCTGTATTTTCCCAAACAAAAATAAAATTGAACCTAAAATCTCGTATAATATTGTCCTCAAATATTTAAGCCCTTCCGAACTTTTAGAAACAAATCAGACTTTGCGAACATTTTCCTAGAAGTTATATTAACCTGGATTATGTCTATTTTATAACTCACGCCTGTATATGTATAATATTGAAAACGATATTTGTTTTATATTTTCTCCTAAACATATTGGATCGAAAGTTTTCTTTCGTTGACCTTATTTTTAGTATTTACTGTAATAATGGGTGTATATGACGGCGGCAAAGCAAGACAGAGACAGCGATATCACGCGCTAGTGGCACGTGCACCGGACGTCATCGCCCCACTTCTAGAGTATAAAAAGGGCTGCGCCGTAGTATACGAGACATCATTCCGCTTCCGACGCTCGCCCGCGACGGTCGTACCGCTCCGCGCTCTCGATCGTTCTGTGTCTGTGTCATCGCTTCGTCGCGCTCGCCGTGACGTCATTCATAGTCGCCGACTACGACGCCTGGTCCGGATCCGCCTTTTTCGAGGTGGTGAAGGATTTCCTGTTTCTCTAACAGAGTATCGTCAAAAACAATTTGGTTTGGCCCCTTCAGGGTAAAACCACAGTTTCGTGGTCCTTGGTGGAAACCTCACGGTGTCAACAAAACCAAGGGGGTGCTGACCCGACGCACCCGCTGATCCCCTTCAGGGTGAAGCAGTCAATTGGAGTCGAGTGCTAGGTTTTGGCCTTGGGGGATCTCCTAGTCAAACCTAGTTACTGAGTTTCCTTTTCAGCTACTCACCTAGTGTCGGTTGGGTGTGTCTACCCCTTCGCACTAGACCCAATAGGGCCCGGTTCGCACAATAAGACTGGCGACCGGTTACAAGCTTAGGGCTCACCATTAGGTACTCACCTCCCAGTCTCTACCCGACTGGGAGGGTTACACATCCCCGGACCCATCCATCCGGGGAGTTAGGCCAGTTAGGCTTTAAATAGGCCCCCCGCGGGAGAGAAATCTCCAAAATTTCCTCATTAAATTTTTGATCCATTCGCCAATCATGGCGAACTCCAATATTTTGGAGATATTGTTAGAGATCCTTAGAGAAAACCCTGCTATTTCCGCCAAATATGGCGGAAAAATCCAGCGTGAAATCGCTAATAGTCCTCCGGCTACCGAAGCCAACGTCGCTGATTTTAGTGACGCGCTTGACAGCCCATTATCTCCCCCGCTTGCCGATCAAGGCATCCCAGTTGGTCAATTCACGGAAGTGTTTATTAACTCCGATCCCATTGTTCATCAAACAACGAACGACTTCCAGGTAGATAGCCCTCTATTGCCCCCGCCCGCCGACAAAGTCGTGCCGATCGCCCGATTCCCGAAATCACCCATTGTTTCCGGCCCACCTACTAATCCCATTGTTCATAAAACAATGGACGCCGCGCAGGTGTGCGCTGCACCTGAATTCCGTGAAATGGACATCACCGAACCTATGTCCAATAACAACTCCGACAATGATTTGTCATCATGCCCCTCATCCTCGGAAGACGACTTTCAAGTCGTCACCGGCGGCAAGAGGAAGAAAGGGAAAACCTCCCAGGCCAGCAAGGCCAAAAAGACCACCGCGTCACCCCCGTCCCCAACTCAAACGCCCGTACGACCCGCTAGCCCCGTCCCAACGACCTCCACTCACGCGCAGGATAGTCGTCCCCCCAGCCCGATAGCCCAAACTTCCTCAACCCAAAGGAAGCAACGCCCTCCGCCCCCCTTTTACATCCAGGACAAGGGGAAATGGACTGATGTGTCTAAGATGTGTGTTGATCGAAAGATCAACTACACAAACGCCCGTGCCTGCCAAAATGGCATTAAAGTCACCGTCCCTACGTCGAACGACTATAGGGAACTATATCGCGCCCTCCGTGAAAGGAATATTTCCTTTCACACTTTCTCCTTCCCCGAGGACACGCCCACTCGTGTAGTTATTAAACGTGTCCCTAAAGAAATCCTAGTACAGGATATTAAAGACGACCTTGCCGATCAAGGTATACCAGTGATCGCCGTCCATCGCTTACATAAAGCGAGAGGCGGTGAGTTGTACGACATGGTTCTTGTCATTTGTGAACCAACCGAAGGTCATCACCCAATATTTAAGATTAAGTCTATTTGCTCCCTATCCGGTATCTCAATAGAAAAGCCCTACAAAACCGCAACAGTGGGACAATGCCACCGTTGCCAACTGTATGGCCATGCGCAGAGCAACTGCTATGCGACTCCCAGATGTGTCAAGTGTCTGGGCGAGCATAGCACTGCGGACTGCCCACGGCCTAAAGACCGAACCCTCTGTTCGGAACCACCCAGCTGCGTTCTCTGCGGCCAGACCGGTCACCCGGCAAACTACCGCGGCTGTCCCAAAGCCCCCAAACTCGCTCCTAAATTAGCGAAGCGCGCCAACGCCCGCCAACAGAGAGAGGCACCTTCTTCTCAAATTCCCCAACGTCTCGCTCCTCAGAGACCGTCCCCGTGGAATAGGCTAAACCACGAAAAAGCCTTTCCCTCCTTGGCCCCTGCCAAACCTTTGCAGGCACTGATGGATATACCCATCGCAGCGCAGATCCTGCCTATAGCCGTGGCTACAGAGCCCACAGCTAGTCACAAACCCGCGCCTCAAACCACTGCTGCTCCTGCAGTCAAACAACCGCCCAATCCCTCACCCGTCGCGCACGGCGAGGCTTGCGCCCAGACTATACTGCGCCATTATAGGTTATTTATGACCCGCCAAGCCAGATCTCTCCGCGATGCCCTTCTGGCTGCCGAACAGCAGAATAACGGCAAAATTACGACGGCAATGTACAGCCAAATATTCAGCACACACAGTGATGTGGTGCTAGGTCTCGACCAGATGGATGCGATGGACTGATCCAATGGATTCCCAACGCACAAACCACACTAGGCCTCGATCCCTCAAATTAGGTTTTTTCAACGCCAATGGCATTTTCAACCAACGCGCCGAAATAACTAAATTCCTCCGCGACCACCAATTAGACGTCCTCCTTATACAGGAGACCCTTTTGAAACCCCACCGCGCTGATCCCAAAATTGCGAATTACCGTCTAGTTCGCAATGACAGAACACGTTGCCACGGCGGCGGTACCCTCATTTATTATAGAAAGGAGTTATACTGCATCCCTCTGACCCCACCCGCGCCTCTCTCTCACCTAGAGTACTCTGCCTGTCGACTAGGCATGACTGGTCATCCTCCGATAACCATCATCTCTGCCTACCATCCCCCACCATCGGTCGCGTCTCTTGCTTCAGACGATCCTATCGCGCTCACCAGCGATCTCACGACTCTCTTCGGCCTGAGTGACTCCGTCTTACTAGCGGGCGATCTCAACGCCAAACACCCCGCTTGGAACAGCAACACGACAAATGCCAGAGGCAGAATCGTGTATAACCTAGGCGCGACCCTAAACTACGACGTCATCGCTCCGATGACTCCCACCCACTACCCACACGACCCCAACCATAACCCCGATGTCCTCGATGTGGCGCTCCTAAAGAATGTAAACCTCCGTTTACACTCCATAGAAGCGCTTCACGAGCTCAACTCGGATCACCGTCCCGTTATCCTGCACCTAGGTTCCCGCTCGGGTAACCATGATCCTACCCAACCTCCTCCGACCCAATTGATCACTGACTGGAGGAAAGTAAGTGAAAAACTGAAATCCACCACGTCGCCTCAATTGGACACCATTCCTGACCACATAGTCTCAGTCGCTGACACGACGGCGGCGATCGACTCGCTTACAAATCACGTACAATCCGTCCTGAACGATTGTTCAAGGGAAGTTCCTGTAGTGGAAGACCACCGCTGGAAACTCCCGGACGATGTACGGAATCTGATAACCGAGAAGAACGCAGCCATCCGTGCGTACAGCGCTTTTCCCTGCGCCGCAAACAAAGCTCACATGCGCAACTTACAGCGTGCTGTAAGGAAACGCATTACCGAGCAGCGTAATGCGAGCTGGGACAAGATGCTGAGCGAACTTGAGCCCACCCATCTTGCCTTCTGGCAGCTTCAGAGGAAGTTACGATCCACTGAAGAGGCCACAATGCCTCCTCTCATTCGTCCCGATAAGAGTGTCGCCTTCGATAACTCTGAAAAAGCAGAATGCCTAGCCGACAGCCTAGAGTCCCAGTGTTCTCCCAGCTCTCAACCAGTAGACCAAGCCCACCTCGATATGGTGAACGCCGAAGTCGAACGTAGAACTTCCCTTCCGCCCGTCGAAGATCCCGATAATCCACTGGCCCCCATCACTCCTGATGAGGTCCAGGATATCATTAAAAGTCTCCAACCGCGAAAAGCCCCTGGCTCCGACGGCATCACCAATAGGGTTTTCAAACTTTTCCCCGCCCAGCTTATAGTGCTAATGACTGCCATCTTCAATGGTGCATTGAGCAATAATATGTTCCCCGCAACCTGGAAACAGGCCACCGTCATAGGTATTCCCAAACCAGGCAAGCCCAAGTCTGACCCGTCTAGCTACCGTCCCATTAGCTTACTCAACGTCCTTGGTAAAATCTATGAAAGGCTTATATATAAGCGGCTCAAAGATTTTGCCGAAGCAAAGAGTCTTATACCCAATGAGCAGTTTGGATTTAGAACCGAACACTCATGTATCCAACAAGTCCACCGCATCATAGAACATGTCAGCGCCGGCTTCCAACGGGGCGCAATAACGGGAGCCTTATTCTTCGACATAGCGAAAGCGTTCGACAAAGTCTGGCACAATGGCTTAATCTATAAGCTATACCAACTCGGCGTGCCTGACCGTCTCGTGCTCATCCTACGGGACTTTTTATCGAATCGCACCTTTCGTTACCGAATTGAGGGGGAGCTTTCCTCCCCCCATCCCATTCGCGC
Source organism: Tholera decimalis (assembly GCA_943138885.2). Taxonomy (NCBI): domain Eukaryota; kingdom Metazoa; phylum Arthropoda; class Insecta; order Lepidoptera; family Noctuidae; genus Tholera; species Tholera decimalis. The sequence goes on from OW964555.2 coordinate 32,189,617, forward strand.
AGGAGTTCCTCAAGGCTCCGTACTATCCCCCCTCGTTTTCACGCTATTCACTAGCGATATCCCCAAGCATAAAAATACTCAGCTAGCCCTATTTGCCGACGATACGGCTATCTATTATACCGGTCTTAAACCCGATGCCATCGCTCGCACTCTCCAAACTTCCGCAAACACTCTGGCCAAGTGGTTCCGGAAATGGAGAATCGAAGTCAATCCAGACAAAAGCCAGGCAGTCCTCTTTTCTAAGCCGCGGATAAACCCACCCTCCCCCCGTCCGATTACCATGTACGGCAAGCCGATCCCCTGGGAAAAGCAAGCCAAATACTTAGGCGTGGTCCTCGATAAACACCTTTCCTTCGCTGAGCACATAAAGCAGGCACGTTCGCGCGCCGCTTTCGCTCTAGGTAGGCTCCACTTCATTCTTAGCTCCCGCAGCAAGTTATCACTCAGGTGCAAGCTGCGTATTTTCACCGCGGTCATCCGTCCCATCATGACCTACGCCTGCGTTGTTTTCGCACACGCAAAGCCCTACCTCCTCCACAAGATGCAGACCCTTCAAAACCGATTCCTCCGTAGAGTCACGGGAGCCCCCTTTTATGTTCGAAATGAGCTTCTTCACGTAGACCTCAAGATGCCCACCATCCAGCAGTTCATGAAACGTGTCTCCAAGCGTTTCTTTGATACTGCAATCCAACATAGGAATCCCCTTATCGTATCGGCCGCCCAATACGAACCCTCGCGTATCTCTAAGATTCGCCGACCAAGGCATACCCTTGTCACTCCCGATGACGCAATCACCCTGCTCCAAGAAAGCCGTAGGGAAACAAGTACAGTGGCACACAAAAACAAAAACCGACCGTCCTTCCGTCCTCGCCGCCGAGGCCCGCCGCGACGTCCCCGTAATAGTCCGCCCCGACCCTTGCCAGAGCCAGCCCGCGACGCTGAGCCAGTAGCTTTAAATTCCCTTATTAATAATAAAAATGATATGATCCAGCCTGACCCTAGCTGCCCTCCCACTGCGACGCCCTAAGCCGAGGTCCGTACCCCACAGGGGGTGCCCTTAGCGTGTAGTCGCCTAGTTTGTAAGTTTTCTAATAAGCCCTGGCTGGAGGCTTTAATTAATTTATTAATTAAGGCAACCACAGGCAAGCCCGGTTAAGCAGCCGACAACCTCAGAGGTTGACCTGCGAGATGCCACACACAAAAAAAAAAAAAAAAAAAAAAAAGTATACGAGACATTCCATTCTGCTCCGACGCTCGCCCGCGACAGTCGTGCCGCTCCGCGCTCTCGATCGTTCCGTGCCTGAGTCATCGCTCCGTTCGTCACGCCCGCCGTGACGTCACTCGTAGTCGCCGACTACGACGCCTGGTCCGGATCCGCCTTTTTCGAGGCGGTGAAGGATATCGTGTTTCTCTAACAGAGATTGTCAAAACAATTTGGTTTGGCCCCTTCAGGGTAAAACCACAGTTTCGTGGTCCTTGGTTGGAAACCTCACGGTGTCAACAATACCAAGGGGGTGCTGACCCGACGCACCCGCTGATCCCCTTCAGGGTGAAGCAGTCAATTGGAGTCGAGTGCTAGGTTTTGGCCTTGGGGGATCTCCTAGTCAAACCTAGTTACTGAGTTCTCTTCACAGCATACACACCTAGTGTCGGTTGGGTGTATCTACCCCTTCGCACTAGACCCAATAGGGCCCGGTACGCACATTGAGATTGGCGACCGGATTACAAGCTTAGGGCACACCATTAGGCACACACCTCCCTGCTATCCCCGCAGGGAGCGAACTCACCTCCGGGTCATTCCCGCCCGGAGGGTTAGGCAAATAGGGCCCCTCAGGCCACATCAGACGGCAACACAGCTACCGAGTTTGTCTGGGTTTCTCTTCTCGGTAGCGAAGTGTTAGGAGAAACTCCGGGGCAGGGCTCTTTGGGGACCGTCTGCTCGGGGAGCTCACGTTTGACGTGTCTCCTCGAGGCGCTTATGTTAGGGTTAGGAGATTAGGATGCCCACCTCTGTCGCCTCCAATATGGAGGACAGGATTGAGGATCTCGTGTCCAAAGTAGATTCCCTAACGGTTCGGTTAAATAGAACAACCGATATATTAGGAAAGATCCTATTTGAAAACCCCGCCCTACAAAGGAAATATGAGGAGGAGATTGACTCCTTACCCCCCGCGGTGTTTCCCTCCCCACAGCCAGATTTAGGTCCCACCCCCGCGCCCAACGCAGATAGGTCCCCCTCCCCCCCAGACGTCGAAATGGACTCTGAGGAGGAGGAACAAGAAAAAGAGGGCTCGGAAGGCGAGCGCTCGGAGCGCGCAGAGAGCATACACTCTGAGCGCTCGGAGCGAGCGGAGTCCGAGCACTCCTCCGACCAAACCTCTTCCTCCGACGAGTTTATCCTCGTCGAGGGAAAGAGGAAGAAGAGGTCGCAGGCCTCGTCCTCCACTCAGGCCCCTAAGGCCAAGAAACTCTCCCCTCCCGAGCCAGCACGCTTAGTGCAGAGCCAGCCCTCCTCTTCCTCGGCCACTAGGCCCAGCCCTACCCAAACCCCAGTCGTCAGCGCCTCAGTGCGCAAGACCATCCCTCCCCCACCCATCTTCATCCATGACAAGGGGGCTTGGACAAACGTGTCCAAAGCGTGTGGCGAGCAACGCATCGCCTACACGAATGCCCGCGCCGTTCAGAACGGCATAAAAGTAGGGTTAGCGACAGCTAACGACCACCGCGCGCTTTCGAAGCTACTCAAGGCTCGAAATATCCCCCACCACACTTATACGCTCCATGAGAGCAAGCCCGTTCGGGTGGTCCTCTGCCGGATCCCCAGTGAGATCCCCACCACCGAGATCGTCTGCGACTTAGAGTCACAGAACATCCCGGTGATTGAGGTGCACCGTATGCACGGCAGAGGTGGCAGGGCGTCTAACAACGTCCTCGTCATCTGCCACCCCGTCTCCGAAGGTCCCCACCCCATCTTTGCGCTGAAGACTGTATGCAGTCTTTCAGGAATTCTAATTGAGAAGCCACACAAGAGTGGCACGGTAGGCCAATGCCACCGTTGCCAGTTGTATGGGCACGCGCAACGGAATTGCTTCGGCAAACCCCGGTGCGTAAAGTGCCTGGGCGATCACGGCACCGCGGAGTGCAGTCGCCCAAAAGATAGGTCCCAGTGCCCAGACCCGCCCAGCTGCGTGCTGTGCGGGCAATCCGGCCACCCCGCCAACTACCGAGGCTGTCCGAAAGCCCCGAAAACCTCCGCCCCTAAACTGGCAACGCGCGCTAGCGCACGCCAGGGACGAGAGTGTCCTACACTCTCGTCTGAGCTCCCCCAGACCCTCAGTCCCCAGCGTCCAACTCCTTGGACGGCGGCGAATCACGCCCAAAACTTCCCGGCACTAAGGCCGAAAGTCCCAGGGCTGATGGATCAACCCATCATGCCCCCCGCTCCGGTCGTTGTGGCTTCTCAGCCTCCTCCTCCCCAGTCACCCCCTCGCTCAGATGAGCCGGAACTCGATCCGTTCCTCATCCTAGCGAATACATTTAAATTCTTCAAGTCCCCCCGCGCCATCCAAATGGCAAAGGAGGTCGTGGCCTGCAAAAGCATTGAATCCCTGATTCAGGTATACTATCAGTATCCTGATGTAAAAAGCCATTTTGACAACCTTTTTAAACAGCCATAATGTATAACACGGCTAGTAAGAGATTAAAGCCCCGATCCCTAAAGCTAGGTTACTTCAATGCCAATGGCATCACCAATCAACGGGACGAGATCGCGACTTTCCTTCGCGACCATAGTCTCGACATCCTTCTGGTCCAAGAGACCTTCCTCAAACCCCACCTTAGGGATCCCAAGGTAGCCAACTACCGGCTAGTTAGGAACGATAGGACTAGATGCCACAGAGGTGGCACTCTAATATATTATAGGAACTCCCTGCACTGCATCCCTATGGATCCGCCGCCCCTTGCCCACTTAGAGGTATCCGTTTGCCGGCTAGGCATGACGGGCCATCCCTCTATCACAATAGTATCCGCGTATCTCCCACCGCACAGCGACGTAGATTCAAATTCTTCGATAAACGCCTCACTACGAAGCGACCTTACAGCCCTTCTTGACATGAGTGACTCCGTCCTTATAGCGGGGGATCTCAATGCCAAACATCCCGCATGGTGTAGTCGTATTACCAACCCCCGTGGGAAGGTACTATACGACCTTTGCACACCTCTCCACATAGATATCATAGGTCCTATGCGGCCTACTCATTATCCGTTCGAGCCATCCCACTTGCCCGACGTACTCGACATTGCCCTCCTGAAGAATGTGAACTTACGTTTGCACTCTTTAGAGACGGTAGACGAACTTGACTCTGACCATAGACCGGTGATCTTGGAGTTAACTCCGAGATCGGGTCCCTATGACCCTAACCGCCCCCCTCCCACACAGGTGATCACTGACTGGAGGAAAGTAGGCGAATTGCTGAAATCCAACACGTCTCCTCACCTGGACAAGATCCCCGACCACATCCAGTCCGCCGCCGACACGACGGCTGCGATCGACTCACTCACGGAGCACGTACAATCTGTCTTGAACGACTGTTCAAAGGAGATTCCGGTGTCAGAGCACTGGCGCCGGAAACTCCCGGACGATGTACGGGCCCTGCTGACTGAGAAGAACGCAGCAGTCCGTGCCTACAGATCTTTCCCCTGCCAGAATAACAAAACTTTCATGCGGTACTTACAGCGCAAAGTAAGTAACAGCATCAGAGAGTGGCGTGAAGCCGGCTGGGACAAGACCCTGAGCGAACTGGAACCCACCCACCATGCCTTCTGGCAACTTCAGCGGAATATGCGCGCCACTGAGGTTGCCTCAATGCCTCCCCTTATCCGCCCGGACAAAAGCATTGCCTTCGACGACGAAGACAAAGCCGAATGCCTAGCCGACAGCCTGGAGGCACAGTGCTCTCCCAGCTTCCAACCAGTCGACCCAGCCCACCTTGCCCACGTGGATGCTGAGGTCGAACGTAGATCTGCCCTACCCCCTGTCGAGGACCCTGATGCTCCCCTCCCCCCCGTCACGGAGGACGAGGTGGAGGAGATCATCAAGAAACTCAAACCTAGGAAAGCTCCCGGGACTGACAGACTGACCACTAGGGCACTTAAACTCCTCCCACGTACGATAATAGTCCTACTGACTGCCATCTTCAATGGCGCCTTGTCCAACAACTTGTTTCCACAAGCTTGGAAAGAGGCTATAGTGATAGGTATCCCAAAACCCAAAAAGCCCAAGAACCTCCCGACTAGCTATAGACCCATTAGTCTGCTCAGCGCCCTCGGCAAGGTCTACGAGCGGATTATTCTTAATCGGCTCAAGGACTTTGTCGAGGCCAAGAGCCTAATCCCTAACGAACAGTTTGGCTTTAGAGCCCATCATTCCAGTGTCCACCAAGCCCACCGCATCGTAGAGCACATTAGCGGCCGCTTTCAACGCGGTCTGGTGACGGGGGCCCTATTCTTTCATATAGCGAAGGCTTTCGACAAAGTCTGGCACAATGGCTTAATTTACAAGCTTTACCAACTAGGTGTGCCGGACCGTCTCGTGCTCATCATTCGAGACTTCCTGTCGAACCGCTCCTTCAGATATCGTATCGAAGGAGCGCTTTCCACTCCCCGCCCTATCAGAGCCGGCGTCCCTCAGGGCGCCGTGCTCTCCCCCCCACTCTTCACGCTATTCACTAGCGACATCCCCAAAAAGCCCCCAGTAGAGTTATCCCTGTTTGCCGACGACACAGCCATCTACTACTCGGGACATAATCCCGTTAGCATCGCTCATACCCTCCAGACCTCAGCCAACGCACTAGGCGATTGGTTTAGGAAATGGAGGATTGAGGTAAATCCCGACAAAAGTCAAGCAGTCCTGTTTCGCAGGGCTCGCCAGCATAAACAATTCACCCCCCCACGCCCGATCACTATGTTCGGCAAGCCAATCCCTTGGGAGAAGCGAGCCAAATACTTAGGTGTGATCCTCGACCAGTTTCTCAACTTCAGTGAGCACATAAAGTCGGTTCGCTCGCGAGCCGCTTTCGCTCTCGGTAGGCTCCACGCCCTGCTGAATAAACACAGCAAGCTCTCCCTTAAATGTAAAATCCGAATATACACGACATGTATACGTCCTATCATGACGTATGCCTGTCCGGTGTTTGCTCATGCCAGTCCCAATCAGATCCATAGGATGCAAGTCGTTCAGAACCGTTTTCTCCGAAAGGCCACGGGCGCGCCCTGGTTCTGTAGGAACGAGGATCTCCACGTAGACCTCAAACTCCCGACCATAAAGCAAGTGTTGAAACGCATGTCAGTGCGTTACTTCACCTCTGCTGAGACCCACACTAACCCCCTGATCGTATCGGCCGCCCGATACAGACCCTCCAAGATTTCTCGGGTTCGTCGCCCGCGTATCATCCTAGACGAGCCTGACGACCCCACCACCATCCGACAAGAGAGCAGTAGGGAAACCAGCACTCTTAGAAGACACAGATACAGAACGCGTTCCTTATTCCGGCCTCGCCGACGAGGCCCATCGCGACGTCCGCGTACTTGTAATGAAAATCCTCCCCGACCTTTGCCAAACGAGCCAGCCCGCGATGCTGAGCCAGTAGCAATAAATACTCCCGAAAATAATATGACCCAGCCTGTCCCTTTGCTGCCCTCCCAAAATGACCCCGCTATGCCGAGGCCCGTACTCCACAGGGAGTGCCCTTAGCGTGCGGTCATTAGTTTTTAAGTATATTTTAGTTTGTAAGCCCTGGCTGGGGGCCTTTAATTTATTAGAGGTCACCACAGGAAAGTCCGGTTAAGTAGACTCACAGCCTTAGTGTGCTGATCTACAAGTGGCCCTACCAAAAAAAAAAAAAAAAAAAAAAAAAAAAAAAAAAAAAAAAAAAGTATACGAGAACTCGGAAGGCAAGCGCTCGGAGCGCGCAGAGCGCATACACTCTGAGCGCTCTGAGCGAGCGGAGTCCGTGCACTCCTCCTCCGAACAAACCTCTTCCTCCGACGAGTTTATCCTCGTCGAGGGAAAGAGGAAGAAGAGGTCGCAGGCCTCGTCCTCCCAGGCCCATAAGGCCAAGAAACCCTCCCCTCCCGAGCCAGCACGCTTAGTGCAAAGCCAGCCCTCTACTTCCTCGGCCACTAGGCCCAGCCCTACCCCTACCCCAGTCGTCAGCGCCCCAGTGCGCAAGACCATCCCTCCCCCACCCATCTTCATCCATGATGAGGGGGCTTGGACAAACGTGTCCAAAGCGTGTGGCGAGCAACGCATCGCCTACATGAATGCCCGCGCCGTTCAGAACGGCATAAAAGTAGGGTTAGCAACAGCTAACGACCACCGCGCGCTTTCGAAGCTACTCAAAGCTCGAAATATCCCCCACCACACGTACACGCTCCATGAGAGCAAACCTGTACGTGTGGTCCTCTGCCGGATCCCTAGCGAGATCCCCACCACCGAGATCGTCTGCGACTTAGAGTCCCAGAACATCCCGGTGATTGAGGTGCACCGTATGCACGGCAGAGGAGGCAAGGCGTCTAACAACGTCCTCGTCATTAGTCATCCCACCTCCGAAGGCCCCCACCCCATCTTTGCCCTGAAGACTGTATGCAGTCTGTCAGGCATCCTCATAGAGAAGCCACACAAGAGTGGCACGGTAGGTCAATGCCACCGTTGCCAGCTCTACGGGCACGCGCAACGGAATTGCTTCGGCAAACCCCGGTGCCTAAAGTGCCTGGGCGATCACGGCACCGCCGAGTGCAATCACCCCAAAGATAGGTCCCAGTGCCCAGACCCGCCCAGCTGCGTGCTGTGCGGGCAATCTGGCCACCCTGCAAATTACCGAGGCTGTCCGAAAGCCCCGAAAACCTCCGCCCCAAAACTAGCAACGCGCGCTAGCGCACGCCAGGGACGAGAGTGTCCTACACTCTCGTCTGAGCTCCCCCAGACCCTCAGTCCCCAGCGTCCAACTCCTTGGACGGCGGCGAATCACGCCCAAAACTTCCCGGCACTAAGGCCGAAAGTCCCAGGGCTGATGGATCAACCCATCACGCCCCCCGCTCCGGTCGTTGTGGCTTCTCAGCCTCCACCTCCTCCCCAGTCACCCCCTCGCTCGGATGAGCCGGAACTCGATCCGTTCCTCATCCTAGCGAACACGTTTAAATTCTTCCAGTCCCCCCGCGCCATCCAAATGGCAACGGAGGTCGTGGCCTGCAATAGTATTGAATCCCTGATTCAGGTATACTGTAAGTATCCTGACGTCAAAAGCCATTTTGCCAACCTTTTTAAACAGCCATAATGTATAACACGGCTAGTAGGAGATTAAAGCCCCGATCCCTAAAGCTAGGTTATTTCAATGCCAATGGCATCAGCAATCAACGGGATGAGATCGCGACTTTCCTTCGCGATCATAGTCTCGACATCCTTCTGGTCCAAGAGACCTTCCTCAAACCCCACCTTAGGGATCCCAAGATAGCTAATTACCGGCTAGTTAGGAACGATAGGACTAGATGCCACAGAGGTGGCACTCTAATATATTATAGGAACTCCCTGCACTGCATCCCTATGGATCCGCCGCCCCTTGCCCACTTAGAGGTATCCGTTTGCCGGCTAGGCATGACGGGCCATCCCTCTATCACAATAGTATCCGCGTATCTCCCACCGTCCAACGTAGTAGATGTAAATTCATCGGTAAACGCCTCACTTCGAAGCGACCTTACCGCCCTTCTTGACATGAGTGACTCCGTCCTTATGGCGGGGGATCTCAATAGCAAACATCCTGCATGGTGTAGTCGTATTACCAACCCCCGTGGGAAGGTACTATACGACCTTTGCACACCTCTCCACATAGATATCATAGGTCCTATGCGGCCTACTCATTACCCGTTCGAGCCATCCCAAACGCCTGACGTACTCGACATTGCCCTCCTGAAGAATGTGAACTTACGTTTGCATTCTTTAGAGACGGTAGACGAACTTGACTCTGACCATAGACCGGTGATCTTGGAGTTAACTCCGAGATCGGGTCCCTATGACCCTAACCGCCCCCCTCCCACATAGGTGATCACTGACTGGAGGAAAGTAGGCGAATTGCTGAAATCCAACACGTGACCTCATCTGGACAAGATCCCCGACCACATCCAGTCCGCCGCCGACACGACGGCTGCGATCGACTCACTCACAGAGCACGTACAATCTGTCTTGAATGACTGTTCAAAGGAGATTCCGGTGTCAGAGCACTGGCACCGGAAACTCCCGGACGATGTACGGGCCCTGCTGACTGAGAAAAACGCAGCAGTCCGTGCCTACAGAGCTTTCCCCTGCCAGAATAACAAAACTCTCATGCGGTACTTACAGCGCAAAGTAAGTAACAGCATTAGAGGGTGGCGTGAAGCCGGCTGGGACAAGACCCTGAGCGAACTGGAACCCACCCACCATGCCTTCTGGCAACTTCAGAGGAGTATGCGCGCCACTGAGGTTCCCTCAATGCCTCCCCTTATCCGCCCGGACAAAAGCATTGCCTTCGACGACGAAGACAAAGTCGAATGCCTAGCCGACAGCCTGGAGGCCCAGTGCTCTCCCAGCTCCCAACCAGTCGACCCAGCCCACCTTGCCCACGTGGATGATGAGGTCGAACGTAGATCTGCTCTACCCCCTGTCGAGGACCCTGATGCTCCCCTCCCCCCTGTCACGGAAAACGAGGTGGAGGAGATCATCAAGAAACTCAAACCTAGGAAAGCTCCCGGGACTGACAGACTGACCACTAGGGCACTTAAACTCCTCCCACGTACGATCATAGTCCTACTGGCTGCCATCTTCAATGGCGCCATGTCCAACAACTTGTTTCCACAAGCTTGGAAAGAGGCTATAGTGATAGGTATCCCAAAACCCAAAAAGCCCAAGTCCCTCCCGACTAGTTATAGACCCATTAGTCTGCTCAGTGCCCTCGGCAAGGTCTACGAGCGGATTATTCTTAATCGGCTCAAGGACTTTGTCGAGGCAAAGAGCCTAATCCCTAACGAGCAGTTTGGCTTTAGAGCCCATCATTCCAGTGTCCACCAAGCCCACCGCATCGTAGAGCACATTAGCGGCCGTTTTCAACGCGGTCTGGTGACGGGGGCCCTATTCTTTGATATAGCGAAGGCTTTCGACAAAGTCTGGCACAATGGCTTAATTTATAAGCTTTACCAACTAGGTGTGCCGGACCGTCTCGTGCTCATCATTCGAGACTTTCTGTCGAACCGCTCCATCAGATATCGTATCGAAGGAGCGCTTTCCACTCCCCGCCCTATCAGAGCCGGCGTCCCTCAGGGCGCCGTGCTCTCCCCCCCACTCTTCACGCTATTCACTAGCGATATCCCCAAAAAGCCCCCAGTAGAGTTATCCCTATTTGCCGACGACACGGCCATCTATTACTCGGGACATAATCCCGATAGCATCGCTCATACCCTCCAGACCTCAGCCAACGCACTAGGCGATTGGTTTAGGAAATGGAGGATTGAGGTAAATCCCGACAAAAGTCAAGCAGTCCTGTTTCGCAGGGCTCGCCAACATAGACACTTCACCCCCCCCCCCCCCGCCCGATCACTATGTTCGGCAAGCCAATCCCTTGGGAGAAGCGAGCCAAATACTTAGGTGTGATCCTCGACCAGTTCCTTAACTTCAGTGAGCACATAAAGTCGGTTCGCTCGCGAGCCGCTTTCGCTCTCGGTAGGCTCCACGCCTTGCTGAATAAACACAGTAAGCTCTCCCTTAGATGTAAAATCCGAATCTGTAATAAAAAAATGTAAAATGACGTACGCCTGTCCGGTGTTTGCTCATGCCAGTCCCAATCAGATCCATAGGATGCAAGTCATTCAGAACCGTTTTCTCCGAAAGGCCACGGGCGCGCCCTGGTTTTTGAGGAATGAGGATCTCCACGTAGACCTCAAACTCCCGACTATAAAGCAAGTGTTGAAACGCATGTCAGTGCGTTACTTCACCTCTGCTGATACCCACACCAACCCCCTGATCGTATCGGCCGCCCGATACAGACCCTCCAAGATTTCTCGGGTTCGTCACCCGCGTAACGTCCTAGACGAGCCCGACGACCCCACCACCATTCGACTAGAGAGCAGTAGGGAAACCAGCACTCTTAGAAAATACACATACAAAACGCGTTCCGTATTCCGGCCTCGCCGACGAGGCCCATCGCGACGTCCGCGTACTTGTAATGGAAATCCTCCCCGACCCTTGCCAAACGAGCCAGCCCGCGATGCTGAGCCAGTACCAATAAATACTCCAGTAAATACGACCCAGCCTGTCCCTTTGCTGCCCTCCCAAAATGACCCCGCTATGCCGAGGCCCGTACTCCACAGGGAGTGCCCTTAGAGTGCGGTCATTAGCTTGTAAGTATATTTTAGTTTGTAAGCCCTGGCTGGGGGCCTTTAATTTATTAGAGGTCACCACAGGACAGACCGGTTAAGTAGACGCACAGCCTTAGTGAGCTGATCTACGAGTGGCCCTACCTAAAAAAAAAAAAAGAAGTATCGGCACGCATTTCAAACGAACGCGTCTCGGTGCACGGACCACTGTCTCTCAACAGTCAGTACTGCCCAGTTATTAGGTGTGGTACACTGTCTCACGATAGTCAGTACTGCCCGGTTATTAGGTGTGGGACACTGTCTTACGATAGTCAGTACTGCCCGATTATTAAGTGTGGAACACTGTCTCACGATAGTCAGTACTGCCTAGTTCTTGGGTATGGAACGCTGTCTCACGACAGTCAGTACTGCCTGGTTATTGGGTGGGGACCACTGTCTGAAGCTCTGCCTCCCTCATTACCATTTGTCGGTACCTATCTCTAGCTATTGGTTTATTAAGTGAACATTTCTTGATTATTGTAAAATTAATATTAATACAGTTAATTATACGATCTTATCTCCTTATATCTGACGTTTTACTTCTGATGTCTCAGCCTATCCCGACATATATATTATGTGTATTTACAAGCAGGCAGTTAAGTTATCTAATTGATATTCAAATCATGTTTTAACAAAGCATAACGCCTGCAATACCCGTAGAATAAAGCAAAAGTGGATCAATGGAATATCAATATAGTTTAGTTATGTTTTGTCCACAATACATATTTTTGGGCGTGCTGCTCAATTCTCAATTCTTTATTGCGCTTTGCTGTGACATGTCAGATGGAAAAACCCAGTAATTACGTTTTCTTTGGCAGAAATCTGCATTTTCGCCGGCAACTTGTATTGTAGATTATCGAAGGTCACATAGCTCAAATTGGGTCAGGTAAAACTAGACTTCAAATTTTCTGTAACAAGATATTATAGAAAAAGAAATTAGAGGATTAATTGTTAATATAATCGATAATAATCGTCCAGCTTTTTTTTTAATAGTAATATTTGCACGCCATAGTATGGGAGGATAACGCTGGATATGCTAATGTTAAACCTATTGTACCAGATACAAAGAAATAAATATTTTTTATTTGAAGATTTCAGTAGCAGCTACTGCATGCATGAAGCCAAGAAAATGGCAGCAGAGGAAATTTAAATATACCATCAACGGAAATGGACAATACGATAACTTTTCGGAGAGAAGAGAAGAGCCCATTTCAATACGAATGGCCTCTAATATTCATTCTGACTAATGGCGCGCAAAGTCTAGGGTTTGGGGTCGCAATGTAACTTGCCGACCGTTAATACTGGGATCTAAAACTTCCTTTCAGTAGGGGCTTACGTTCGATAGTGCGTTGAATTGAAGGATCTAAGTTATATTAGCTATTATGCAAAACTATCGTAGCTTTTGTAAAAGATACTTTTTAACTTGACTCGATAACGGTTTTACGTATCTTTGTTAACAACAAAGGTACTCAGTACGATTCAGTTTAAAAAAGGTCTTAGGAAAAATATGAAAACCACTTCATAATAAAAAAACAACGTTACCTAACGTTCTACATAGCCTTTTCCAATTACGATGGGATTGTTTTGGAGCCTTACGGATAGCAACTGAAACCAGCGGTTATTGCAGATTGTATACTATCTGCTTACTTAGACCAATCGCTATGCTATTTGACCTACACAACTAGGTACTGTAACCCAGTAGCTGACTAACATGATTAAAACCTTCGAAAGACTTTTTGTCAGCTTTAAGGCTCAGAGCAATCGCTATGCTATTTGACCTACATAACTACTGTAACCCAGTGGATGACTAACATGATTAAACCATTGAAAAACTTCTTGTCAGCTTTAAGGCTCAGAGCAATCGCTATGCTATTTGATCTACACAACTACAGTAACCCAGTAGCTGACTAACATGATTAACCCCTTCGAAAAACTTCTTGTCAGCTTTAAGGCTCAGAGCTATCGCTATGCTATTTGATCTACACAACTAGGTACTGTAACCCAGTAGCTGACTAACATGATTAACCCCTTCGAAATACTTCTTGTCAGCTTTAAGGCTCAGAACAATTGCTATGCTATTTGACTTACACAACTACTGTAACCCAGTAGCTCACTAACATGATTAACCCATTGAAAAACTTCTTGTCAGCTTTAATGCTCCTGTCTACGCATAATAGGAGCTGATATGTGCATACTGCTGAGGGTCGTGAAGCCCCCGTGGTAATAGCTTCTCTCGAATAGTGTTGCGCCATCTATGCCTATTTTTGGCATCTAGTAGAGCGTCGTGTAGTTGGACGTCCGGATCGGATCGGATCGGAACGGATCTAATCAACCCACTTTAATTAGACCTAATCATAATATTATTAATAATTTTTTTTATCCATACTATATTTACTATAGTATTATAAAGAGGTAAGAGGGTTTGTTTGTATGTAGGGGGTAATCTTCGGAACTAATTATCCTATCCTAAAAAAAATCACTGGTGGTAAAGTCTATAAATTATTTCGAAATGCACGTGGACGAAGTCGCTGGTGAAGTGCTAGTAACATATAATTTTGAGATCAAATAGTTAATACAAAAATGGTTTTTATTCGTTAGCTGTTTTGTAACAAGTAACGTCTAATTTTAATCAAAATCAGTCCTCTCGTCATTAACAGTCACACGTGTAGTTCTTTCGATGTTTAAACTAAACAAAATTCTATCACCCTCTGGAATTGAAAAAGAAAAAAATAAAAAGAATTAAATACTGGAGTTTTTGAACGTAGTGAAGTAATGACATATTATATTGAGAATAAGGAATAAAAATATGAACGGAAATATATCGAGTGCGGTCGATTCAAACCCACGCGACCACTTGAAGATTAAGAGCATATTCTCCTTACGTTATCTCGTATCACATCACAAACTTGCTGGCTTAAGTTCTTGAAAATATATTAACCGCTATCACTGAAAACGTAATACGACATATAAAATACTTATGTCTAAAAATTTCGTTCAAAGCTTGTAGTATAAAGGGCATTTTTTAAAGGCTCTTTTTTAAATACATTTTATACTGACTTTTCAAATCTTACGAATGCGTAAGTATCACGCATCATACACGAAAACATATTTTTTTTAATATTTTTTCGTGTTTATTTATTTCTCTCACCACAATATAAAGATTCATTTGATATCAAAGACATTTTTAGGACATAGCAACGAATATGATAGACTGTAGCCTAAACTAGACTTACGTCTGTATTTCAGGACATCAGGTCTCCGCCCCTTAGTTAGTTACTTAGGTTTTATAATATCCAATAAAACAAGCACGTCAAGAGCGTTTTGCCAAAACGTGTTTTCCGAGACTGTGTGTAAACGCAATTTATGTTCAAACCCCTCTTTAGTGAAATCTTTTAATGGACATATAATGATGGTATTTTGTCTGCCTAACTACGTTCTGCTTATTTGACCTTCATAATCCACAAGCTGGGTAAACACCATGCACCCCTTGGTGAGACTCGTTCTATTTTTCTAGCTTTGGCTTACGGGTTGTCACCATAAGGGAAGTCTAAATATTATACAAATGTCAGCCAAGACCAACGACATAACGTGCTTTCAGAGGCAAGGAGAAATATCGATAACTAGTACTCACGCGGGGCTTCGCTCCCGTGGATTCTATCACGGTAAAAACATAACTCTCCTTTTTTGCAGTCGCGTAAAAAGTAGTATGTAACTTTCCTCAAGCTTCAAGCTACTTCCATACCAAATTTCATCTAAATCCACCCAGTACTTTCGAAGATTAGCGCGTTCAAGCAAACAAACAAACTTTTCCGCTTTATAATATTAGTATAGATATAGATTATGTTAAGTTATTAACCAGCGGACCGAACTTAGCAAATGTTGCTAAACCTTGCTTTATTTAGCTGCGATCTCCTTATACTGAAGAACATAATCAGCTTATCAGGTGGAAACCTTATAAGTTAGGAGACTACTGGGACGCATGTCTCCTCTGTCCAATGTAAATTATATCATAGCCCTGTGCGGGTTGGGTGTCGCAAGTTTTCAGATTATACGGTCCCAGGAAATGATGTTTACCTTATTAGTTTTGAGAGCAGTGGTGATAATGAAAATTAAGTAATGTGCCTACCTGGGTTAGTACCCATTTACGACGCGAGTCATGTCTGATACCACTGGGCAACGATTTGTCCCAATGAAGAACACTACAGGTAAATCAGCCACCTAATAACACGAACTCCAAATTTCAATCAACCACAGCTAAACAATAGAACTTCAACCCTTCTCCTACTCATGTAAAATTATAAATTCTTGCTCCAAAAGTAGAAACCCGAGCCTCGTCCGTTTAAAATTTAAAGGTTGCAGAAAATTACGTTTCCCATTCTCAGCCCCTTTTTAAGGCACGTTATTAAACATGGATATCGCTTGCCAGAATTTTGAAGTACCTACATGTAAAAGCCTTTTATTGTATGTATGTTCGTAAGAAGATAATCGCAGTGTCAAAAGTTTACCTTTGTCATGTATTTCCTGGTAGCTTGGGAGCTAAGTGTACGAGTTTTAGGGTCTGTGAAAATCTTGTTCGTGACAGTGAAATGATAATCCCACTTGGGAATCCCTTCGGGCTGGCGGTGAATGGCCGCATATGGGTTGAAGTGTAAATGTAGATTGCTATTTATGGATTTGTGTTGGGTGAGTTTGAAAAGAGGTCGACTTATATGAATATTTTGCCTTCGGGTGTTCGATGAGACGATGAAAATAGAGTACCTAATACTTATTGATTTTGGTATTAAAATTTTATTTATAATGCTACTCGTACAGGTAGATTACTTAGTCATTCCATGGAGAGATAATAACAATAATGTCTTTAAAAGAAAGTATCTTTTTTTAAATAACCTTTTGTTAGTTAACCTGAAAAATGTCATACAACTGGTCATGCTACGTATTTGAAAAGAGTTGATGAACACATATCACACAAGACTGAGGTATTGTGTGATATGTGTTCATTGTGATTAAAATTATCAATAAGTTTTAGACAATATTTTGTTTTATTCGCGATCGAAATAGTTGAAATGCTAAAATATAAGTGATAGATTATGTGACATTCCATTTTTGTGTTTTGCCAATCGCTTTTTTTGTGCTATCGAGGGAAAATTTTCAAAAGGCTCGGCCTTCGGGGATAAGACTGAGACTGACTAAGTGTGAGAGATTTACCTAACAATTATCACCCCAGAGGTCACCACCAATAAATACGTCGAGTGAAGTCCTGGGTCCTCTTATGATACCGCTCCGGAACTCTTTACGTTTTAAACCCGTCGAAATTCAAAAATATTCATATGAAGTTACCTTTGGTATAATGGCTTTTCACAGAGCCCAAGTCACCTACGGAGCCACCGAAAGTGCCTTGCGGCTAGCAGGGGTGTATGTTCACTGTCCGGTAAGGACTAGGCACAGGTCGGCAACGCGCTGTGTTCCATGCTCACCTCAAAGAGCAGTCAGCAGCACTGGCAGGGCCTGATAGGGCCATTGCCAGATTGTGGGAAAGTTCTAACAAGATACCGTAACCCCGGACCACAAGGGCAATTGAAGGAAAAGGGTGTGTTTTTGGTCAGTGGAAGTCTGAGAGCGGCAGGAGCCATTTGGTGATTTTCCCAACGGAAAAAAGTATAGTACAACATAAAAACGTTATACCATAGCCCGATGAAATACCACAAAACAGGTAATAAATAAAGCACTTATGCTCATGCAAAGATTTAAGGATAAAAGAAGCGAAATCGCCTTGTATAGCTACACGTGTCACGTACCAACAATACATCAATACGATTTGTCAATATCGTTTGTATCAAGCTCGCAGAGTGTAATATATACTTAATGCTACTTTTCGCGAAAAGGATTTATTATATTCGCCCTGGGGAGACTGATACAGGTAAAATTTGGTGAAAATCGAAGTCATAAAGAAAAATACAGAACACTTGATGTTTAAGTAAATCGGTGCTTCTAAGAAGGCCGATCTTTGAACACTTCGTTGCTTCCCATCAATTGAGATAAGGTCCAAATGCATGACTATGAATAATAAATAAACGTCTCTGTATCATCGTCGTCATTGTATAATAATTAATAATGTTACGAGCTGGGGTTCGGGATAGAAATAATTAACGCCAATTAAACAAAAATTAACACTTTAATTAATTAAACTCAAAATAAAAATTAACACTTAAATCGCACTGAAATTCACTTGTAGAGTTCTGATTATTCGCGTATTCGCCTCGTAATAAGACTGACTCTCTGCGTCCCTTTGCGATCTATTTACCAAGGTCTATGAGTTCTAGAACATTCTTGTAAAATCGACTCACTGTTTATACTGCCAAGAATATTCCAGAAGCTACTTGAGATACACAGTACTGCTACTCGCCGCTAGATGGCGTTAGTATCTCGAACATTCTAGATTTCTGTCGAAGTTTCTCGACGTACTTCACTAAGCGACTGGCGTAACAATAATAATTATTCAGACTATTATGTACCCACTGCAGGGACATAGGACTCCTATTTATAATAAGGTATAGGCCGTAATGGGTCCCCACCCAGTGAGGATTGGTGGACATGTCGGTTTCCTCACGATTTTTCCCTCCACCGAATTGAGAACTATAGTAATGATATAAATTACACAAAGTAATATGACGACCCATGACCCGCAACACACAAGTCAAACCCGTAGTGTCGTCAGTGGTCACCAACTAGCCATCACTGCTCTCATTGTATACGTAATAAAATAAAAATGACAAATGAATATCTGTTATCCGAAATATCTTTTGCCGTGGAAATTGTTTTGTGGAAATTTTATTAGGCCCTTAGGTGTTAAACCAGTCTTCGACTAACTTCATGATACCAAAATCGGACTAGCGGCTTAAGTCGTGAAACCATAATGATCAAAAATACAGACAGACTATTATATTATTAAGAATAGATTTGAAGAGTCAATAGCCTAATGGCTAAGGTGTCGGACTTGTGATCGAGAGATCCTGGGTTCGAACCCCACCAATTACACTATTATCATAAACCCACTCCAGACAAGCATATTTAGCTTAGTTGGAAGGGTTAACAAGATTGCGAGTAATGTGAATTCTACCCACATTGTGACTTCTCTTTATTTCTTAAAAAAGATTTGTTAAGATATTATACTATTAGATATTATATAAAATCATAATAATACGAAGTCATTTATCTGCCTCTTGACCGCGTGCTCCCAGTTTTCGCTCAAATTCGCTCGCGTATAAATTATTCCCAATGAATGCACTGCGTCGTAAACATTAATTATATTTATTTTGTAAGTAGGTTAAAAGTGACACTTTTATTAGTTGTCACTATTTTTTTTTATTCGGGTAGCTATGTACATCCACGATTATTTTATGTTACACTTATACTTGTAAACTACGTAAGAATATACAGGAATTATAAAATTTTCTTTTATCAGTTTCCACTAGATGATACCGGTGTTTACTTACTGACTAACCTATATCTAAAGGGCCAAAGTCTTAATCGAGACGTATTATAAAAACATTCATCACTCCAAACGACAAGTCTTCCCAGCAATCTATACTAATATTATAAAGCGGAAAAGTTTGTTAGTTTGTTTGTTTGTTTGCTTGAACGCGCTAATCTTCGAAAGTACTGGGTGGATTTGGATGAAATTTGGTATGGAAGTAGCTTGAAGCTTGAGGAAGGTTATAGGCTACTTTTTACCCGACTGCAAAAAAGGAGAGTTATGTTTTTACCGTGATAGAATCCACGGGAGCGAAGCCCCGCGTGAGTACTAGTCACAAATATACATAACTACAAACACAGAAAATTAGAAAGGCAAATTGGAATCATAATTTCCTGGTCCCGAATTCGTGCCGAACCTAATTAAAATCAATGATGACTATAAATTAGACACTGATTGGGCCCAATGCTAAACAGTACCGACATTAAATAGGCTTCACAAAATATATTACATTGCATCAGATATTAATTTTACCTTCCACCGAGTAAGAGAAAGTTAATTAATTTTCTAAATATAATTTAATTACGGAAACGCTGAGTTTGTTTTGATTTGAAATGAACAGATATATTGCTAGTTGTATTAAAATAAATTATATTATCTGTAATAAGGGTAATATTATACAGTTATACAGTTCCACATTCTTTGAACCTTAGAAGAAATATTTGGTTGATTTTTTCTCATAAAAACTGCCAAGTATTTTTTTTCTGGGGACAAAATTATCAAAGACTTCTCTCGCTCTAGATGAAATGAAATTGTTTATTGAAATAATTGATGTACAAAGGAAGGTTAATAATATATATTTTCTACCTGATCACTCTGGACGGAGCGGAAGAGAGTTTCTGACTTCTGCTTATCAAAACCCACCCAGTTCCTTCAGTTACCCTTGCGGTCCGGGGCCACGGTATCGTGATAGAACATTCCCGCAACCTTTCAATGGTCCTGTCGGACGCCGTCAATGCTGGTTGAGGTGCGCATGGAACACGGCACGCCGCCAACCTGGGCCTAGATCTTACCGGACGGTGAGCTACCCTGGATCGCCGCACCGTCGGCAAGCCCACACGTAAATTGGCTGGAGATTGACTCGCGATCCCTGACACCCGGGACGCCTCTCGCAGCGGCTGGGGCGTGAGGAAGAAAGTATTGTCTCCCTCACGCATTCAACCTCCTCCTAGTCCTAGTACGACTGCATCACAGAAGGAGGCCAAACAAACTGCTAACCATGCCTTGACTATAAAGATGGGGCGTATAAAGAGGTCTGTCCTTGACTTGGCTTAGCTGATATATTGTTTTATATATTTTCTATTTATTTATGCTAACTAACTTAAGAAACTTGCTTGTCTTTTCAGGCGGAATAAATTGTTTTATTTATTTTCTATTTTGTTATGATAACTAACTTTGCAAACTTGTTGTATGTGTTTTCAGGCGGAATATGTTTTTCTTCTTAGGATTAATATTGAGTACGTATTTCATCAACTATATTTCTGACACATAATTTCAGACAAGCCCTGTTCCATATTTAATATATTTTGTAGTTCATACATTGTGAAACTGAGGTCTAATATTTTTGTTCATTATCTATAACTCGCGCTACTCCTCGCGTCGTGTATCTAATTATCTGTAACTAACATACAATAAAATGAATACCCGCACTTAAAGATTTTCGACGAGTCAATTTTAAACCTTGTTTCATTATACCTAATTTAGCAGCAAAGAATTTTTGTCTCGCCAAAGACTATAGGTAGTATTTGTAGGTATAGTAATAATTATTTAAATAAAATTTTCGTGTGTTTCTTGCTATAACAAATATAAGACCCACAACGTAAATTCTTACATTTCAGGTGTCACACATCAATTAGTTTGGGTCACATAAGTTATTAAAAACCGAATCTGTCCTGTAGATTAATAAAAAATTGGTTATAACAGACACACATAGACAAAAAGCTCATATATCCCCAGAATTACATGTTAAGGACTCATTTCAAACCAGCTAAGCTTTTGTTTTCCAAAAATATTTCATTCATTAAGCAGTCGACGACAGAAAACTATTTTCATCAAAGGAAAGTTAGGGGCTAATCCAATAGCCAGAATGTAATAATAATTTTCATCTGAAGTATTAATCATAGGACTAGTCGGAAATACCATTACATTTTCGTCCCGTTAATTTTTCAATTTCAAAATTGGAAAATTCATCGCGCAGATCTCAACCAGATTAGGGAGTAGCCAATTACGGTGATTCGGGGGGGCACATTATAAGAAATATCTGTAGTAGTAAGAAATAGCTGTTTCAAACCAGAGCGATATATTTTCCTTTAAACATATATTTATTTAGGCTTAGTCTTTTTATGAGTACCTTATAAAAACTATGTTAATATAATTCGTCCGGACCAAATCTAACCGAGTGCAGCTGATTAGCCGCAATCTCTTTTTAAATGCATAATAACTATATTGAAATAATACCTATCACAAGTCTTCAGGCGCAACTTCAACTTTAGCCACGTTTTCTAATAAAACACGAATGCGGGAACGCCAGGTGTTACAGAGGCTGTATTAAGCTACCAAATTATGATGTAACCACTTTGCTCAAAATACTTAGCTAAGGTCGGTAATTAAAATCAACTACTATGTTCAGTTCAGTACTTAATACAACTAAATTAAAAGGTCGCTTGGGTGATCTATATTTTTTACCAAGTTCTTTTGGCCAACTTGTTGCTAGTAGTTCTGATCGATGTTTCAAACTGTAGCCGTCAGTGCGAATAGTAGATTATTTACGAAGACTAAAAATATATATTAATACCAGAATATTACCACTTGACAGCGTTAAGGATGACTTTCGAGATGCTATACTTAAGCTTTTGCTAGTTTATTATATTTTATTTTATAATTTTTCATAAGTGCTTTTTTTACTCGGTAAATAATGGTTAGATAGATTATGATATCTCACATTATAATAATAGAAAAATATTTTGTATTTCAATGTTAACATCTCGCGTGACAGGCACCTTTTTTTTATCGTGGTAAAATTATCAAATAAGTCCTCCCACCCCGGGCAGGGCCGGAGGGACTGTCAGACTTTTACTGACTAAAATCCACGGTGTTCCTTCAGTAACCCTTTACGTTCCGGGGTCACGGTAATGAGATAAGTCCCACGACCCCGGCAAGCTTCGGCCCTTTACAGGGGGGGGCCTCGTCATATTGCTGACGCTCTTTGAAGCGCGCGTGGAACACAACGCGCCGTCGACCCAGGCATGGTCCATGGTCGGACAGCGAGTTGCCCTTTACTCGCTGTCCGCTTGCCCGCGCCTTCGGTGGCCGGAGATCGTCGGCCGACGTCCGACGCCGTGGGCGTCTACCACTGCGGCTGGGCTGGAGGGAGGACGCCATCCTCTCCCTCACACGGCCCGCCTCCTCCTTCGGTAGCATGACTGCTTCGCAGAAGGAGGCGACCGCTTCCCACTCCCTCTCGCCCCGCAGCATGGCCTCGACCAATGCCGGGCGCGAGAGGTCTCCGCCTATCGCCGCCGTGAGGACACATCGGTGCTCTACCCAAGCGGGGCAGTCTTGCACCGTATGCTCTATTGTGTCCTCAGGGCCATCCTCGCAGTGGTGACACCCAGGCGTTTCTTCCTCATCCATCAGACACAGGTACCTCCCGAAACTTCCGTGTCCGGTGAGGACCTGTGTCATGCGGTAGGTCAGGACGCCGTGATGCCGATCTAGCCACTCCTCAAAGAGGGGTCTTACCACCGCAATAGCGGCGTGCCCGATGACAGGCACCTAGTGAAAGCTGAGAAACAGAAACAAATTGAGTAGCACGACAGCTGTTATTTGCAACGAATGTCGATACGGTTGTCGCGTTGTCTTATGGTCTGATGGCCTAAAACTTCAATGTCCAATCATCGAAGCTTGAGTTTGCACGTTTGAATATCCTGCCTGCCTGGTATCTGCAATAGAGCGGTACTCCTGAATACGTACTGTGGAGAGGTCCTGTTGTCTTCTAGAAACGAACAGTTATGAGTATTTTGACCATCTCAAAATACCGAGATTCCTTCGTGTCTCGAGAAGCAAGTTAAGTCTTTGGTCCTTTGACAGACTTTACGGGTAGTCAGAAGCCGGAAAATCTGTCACTGATCTTACCAAGGGTTCTGGAAGTCAGATAGGCAGTCGTTCCATGTAAAAGACTACTAATTAGCTTTATCCAGTTAGACTGGAAGGCGTACCCCACTTAAGTGAGAAAAGGCCAAGCAGTTGGGAATAATGTGTCATAAAGAAAACGTAACTAACTAACAGTTCACTTAATACTAACTCACGTGCTTGTTTGTCCCTCCACGTTCACTAGCTGCTTGAATATGTATGAAGACAAATCCAAAAAAGTACCAAAATCATGAGGCTACATGTCATGATACTCGCGGTATAACTTTATATATTTTGTGGTAGAAAACTCAAAAATGACTCTATACGACGCGCTGTTCGAGTTTCCCCGCGATGAAGTCGACAGGGCTATCTCAACAGCCATTATTTATATTTTATGGCCTCCCGCTATGCTGCCTTTGTATTTGATAAAAATATAAATTGCTCAACATTCACTCTCGAGGCTCAAGGCAATTGTTTTATAGCTTGCTTTGTTATGAGATCCTAAGAGGAGCACGTAGCTAAATAATAACAGCCACATGGGATAGTCTTCAAGGGTTAGCAAGGCTTAACGAGGTCGATATACAGATGGGTAACCGTCTCAGTATATCAAATTTCCTCCATGCCTCACAAAACATGTAATTTTGGTAACCTGGATCCATCTGCCGATTATTAATCTTAAATATGATATCAGTCTTGCCAAGAGTGATCTTGATTCCCTGTATCTGGGGTTGGAGGGCAGTGGAAACTGACTCCAACATCGTTTAATAAAAGCTAGGCTGGTGATGATTTGTTAGAATACCTATCCCAAAGCAGGTATCGTAGGTAGACCCTAGAGCCTGAATTACGGAACTGAGGTTTGCCAATAACTCACACGCTAAGGTCATCCATTGCAGATGGTTGCTTAAAAATCGGAAATTATCTTAACTCAACAACAACTTAATATCTTTATTTTTATATCCCGCCGTAGTCCTGCACCAACCAGGCTTCCAGACTTCCAGGCTACAGAGTTCTTGGCTGTCCATAGTGCATACAAAAATAATCGTCGATTTGTGCTTTAAAACAGTGAAATCATCTCATAGGAATTCCAGCGAGTTACAGCGGCCCTTCATTCATTACACACTAGTGACCCAGTCCTACCCTTCGCACGGATAATAATTCACACAACATATTTATAAATAAATACACTAAAACCCATGCGTCACTCTATCCATTTGTGAATACCGCATGTAAACTTATTCTGTAGTTTATGATTTTTTCGCGATCAGACAGAAACACAGACATGGCGGGAGACTTTGTTTTATAACATGTATGTGTTATGTACCCAAACACTGAATATCAGAGAATAAAATCTGCGATCTAAAATTTCAATTAGGAACTTGCTGACAATTTTTTGACGTCTTAGAGTGTCCAAGCTTTGAATTATATTACTAAGACTAGTACTCACCGGGCACGCCGCAATTGCGGCGGTAAGACCCCTCTTTGAGGAGTGACTAGATCGGCGTCACGGCGTCCTGTACCTCTACCATGAGTTTACGCAACCAAAACTCGCTAGCGTTTCCGTAAATTATTTGTATGAAATATTGTACAGCGCCCCTAGCGGTCGCAGAAAGAATTAAAATTCGTACCATGAGCACTATAGATTACGATACGTTTAAAACCTAACGTAATCTATACGATAGTCACTAACGTTTTTTAACTGTCACCATACAAAACGGTACCATGAGTCACTAATTCGACAGACGCTAGCGAACGATACGCTTACGGTAGTAGTTACGTTGCTCACTAGCATTTGGGCGTGTGAAACGTGTGTTTACATTAACATTTAAAACGTTTTGAGTATAATAAAGTTATAATAATGTCTGCAAGAGCATATTTAGCGTGGAATATGTTAGTGGCCGCTGGATTTGAAGATCAACGACGTGAACAACGTGAATTTCAAGCCAACATGATAATTCATGTTGTTTTATAAGCTTTGCTTTTTTTTAGGAATAATTTATACATCAATTAATTGTAGCATATGCTGGAACCAAATATAACACCTATTGTACCAAATTCTTAAAAATAAATATTTATTATTTAATTAGATTATTAGTAGAAAGTTGAAACATACCTTTCCATGAACTTCACCATCAATTGGAACTGTGAGACACTGGTCCTCATTGTATTAAACACTCCAAACTTTTAAACCACACAAAGCACCTCTGTGACACAACATCAACAAACAAAAATACAAATTGAATAGACGACAATGACGTTACAAGAACCACTCGAAATTCAAAAGCCACTAAATACCATAAGTAGTGCACTAATCGTAAACTTTTCTATTTTGTTGGTTTATTTTGTGATATTGACTGTCTTAATATTTTTAGCATAGCGATAACACTACATTTTGAGTTTAAGATCAGTTCTCTCTTCTTATTAGCGGGAAAGAAAGAAACAGAACATAAGTAGTGACCCATAGACGAAAGTATTCTACAAGTGGAGTGAAGTTAGCTAGACGACATGATCCTTCGAGCTCACGTTAGCGCCTCCGTAAATTTCCTCAAATCTCATGGTGCAAGCATTATCGAAATCTATTCGATCCACGTTTGTACGCTAGCGAGTTCAGCGCTAGCGAGTAAGTTGTCGATGACAACTCATGGTAGAGGTACTGACCTACCGCATGACGCAGGTCCTCACCGGACACGGAAGTTTCAGGAGGTACCTGTGTCTGATGGGAAAGGAGGAAACGCCTGGGTGTCACCACTGCGAGGGTCGCCCTGAGGACACCGTAGAGCACACGGTGCAAGACTGCCCCGCCTGGGCAGAGCACCGACGTGTCCTCACGGCGGCGATAGGCGGAGACCTCTCGCGCCCGGCATTGGTCGAGGCCATGCTGCGGGGCGAGAGGGAGTGGGAAGCGGTCGCCTCCTTCTGCGAAGCAGTCATGCTTCCGAAGGAGGAGGCGGGCCGCGTGAGGGAGAGGATGGCGTCCTCCCTCCAGCCCAGCCGCAGTGGTAGACGCCCACGGCGTCGGACGTCGGCCGACGATCTCCGGCCACCGAAGGCGCGGGCATGCGGACAGCGAGTAAAGGGCAACTCGCTGTCCGACCATGGACCATGCCCGGGTCGACGGCGCGTCGTGTTCCACGCGCGCCTCAAAGAGCGTCAGCAACATGACGAGGCCCCCTCTGCAGAGGGCCGAAGCCTGCCGGGGTCGTGGGACTCATCCCATTACCGTGGCCCCGGTACGTAAAGGGTTATTGAAGGAACACCGTGGATTTTAGTCAGTAAAGTAGTCTGACAGCCTGCCCGGGGTGGGAGGACTTATTTGATAATTTCACAACGTAAAAAAAAAACAAAAAAAAAGACTAGTACTCACGCGGGGCTTCGCTCCCGTAGATTCTATCACGGTAAAAACATAACTCTCCTTTTTTGCAGTCGGGTAAAAATTAGCCTATAACCTTCCTCAAGCTTCAAGCTACTTCCATTCCAAATTGCGTCCAAATCCACCCAGTACTTTCGAAGATTAGCGCGTTCAAGCAAACAAACAAACAAACAAACAAACAAACTTTTCCGCTTTATAATATTAGTATAGACTTTGTCCCAAATAATAGTAATATAAGTCTAGTAGTATAGTATAGTAGTAAGTCTAGTAGTACACACGAGTTGAATTTGAAGGTTAATCAACTCTTGCTGAGTTCGGCTCGTGGATGGGTGACCATATGGAGTTTCCTTCGTGCCTCGAAAAGCACGTAAAGCCGTTGGTCCCGGATGTAATTTGGACATCTTGGACAGTCATTACGGGTAGTCAGAAACCAGAATGTCTGACACTGATCTCGCCAAGGGGTATTGTATTACCCAAGTACTGGGTTATAGAGATTTGATAGGCAGGCGCTCCATATAAAACACTGGTACTGTTACTCAACTGCATCCGGTTATACTGAAAGTGTACACCGCTTTCCGAATTTAAGAAAAATATTAAAAAGTACTCATAATAAAAGGGGGCTCCCCATACATGGAACTGAAACTGAAAATATTTTATTTTTATGAAACCAATGCGTTTGTGGTATCTATAGACAGATCTTTAAAAATGACATTGAAGTTTCTAAAATGACTTTTACGTAAATTTAATCGTTTAAAAGATATACGTTTCCAAAGCGGTAATATGTGTCCCCGCCTCCTCCAGTAACTTCTATAATAATGGAGAGTAAAATCTAAAAAAAACATATGCTGTAGATCTTAATGTAAAATTTCAACTCAAAATTAGTTTGAACGAGATCGGGTCAGCAGTTCTTGAGATACAGCATATTTTCTAAAACCAAAAATATAACTTTGTAATTCATACAAACACTGAAAAACAAAGTTATTTGGCGTACTTGTAAAAAAATGTAAATAAGCTAGTTTTAAGAAATTTGCAGTGTTTTTTTTGTCAAATAAATATACATATTTTATTATTATAGTTACTACGGAACCCTTCATGGGCGAGTTTGACTCGCACTTGGCCAATTTTTTATTTTTTTCTCTGGGTGGAAAAATCATTGAATGACTTCTTCCGCTCTTTGTAGCGGAAGAGAGTATCAGACTTCTACTGACTAAAATAACCCACCCTGTTCCTTCAGCTGCCCTTAAGTTCCGGGATCGCGGTATATCGTTAGAACATTCCTGCAACCCCGGCAGGCAATGGCCCTATAGGACCCCGTCACTATTGCTTACTAAGGTCATACCTAGTAAGGCTATTATTATTTCCCCATTTATTTGTTCCCTGGAAATGTAATTTTTCACCGCAGAGCTAATGCTGATTTATTCCCACAGCCATTTGCGTTTGTATAAATTATTTATATCGCCACATTTATTAACGTCACGACCATGGTTTGGCATATTCTGTCAACCAAGATTTGACGCGGTAACCCAGGAAATGATTGATTATATGGACGGTCAATAGGGATATGTAACATTACACTGAGCTTACACAACAGGCAGTTGACACTAACGTTATAAGTTGTATCAGTTCAGTAATTTAGTTAATGGCATTCAAAATAATGTTAATACTCAATCATTTATTGCATTCCATATGTGTTACATGAGTGGTTACAAACAATTTAGCTCAATATGGACCCTGTTGGACACAGCAAATATTAGGAGAGAGGAAGAGGACTCAGTGGGAGTTCAAATATTAATATTTTATTTTACTTTTTAATATTTCAACTTTTTTATTACAATTAAAATATTTTTAATTATTATTAACTATTTATGTATAAATATATAAGATTTTATTGGTCTTTATCATTAGCAATATATTATTGTTACGCCAGTCGCTTAGCGAAGTACGTCGAGAAACTTCGACAGAAATCTAGAATGTTCGAGACACTAACGCCATCCAACGGCGAGTAGCAGTACTGAGTATATCGAATAGCTTCTGGAATATTCTTGGCAGCATAAACAGTGAATCGATTTTACAAGAATGTTCTAGAACTCATAGACCGGGGTACTAATAGATCGCAGAGGAACGCAGACGACAGTCTTATTTGAAGATCCGAGGCAATATAATCGAAGCTTTACAAGTGAATTTCGGTGCGATTTAAGTGTTGAGTGACAAATATTGTACTGTGAATAACTGTATTAATTTTTATTTGGTGTTTATTTAAGTAAAGTGTTAATTTTAGTTTAATTGGCGTTAATTATTTCTATCCCGAACCCCAGCTCGTAACATTATTAATTATTCTTATACCTACATTTAAAACTACAGGTCAATCTTCAAGGTTATGCAATGCTGGGCGAAGACAGTCCACGGTTGGGTGATTAACCATTACCATCATTACCTTCTCCCAACTATGTACGGAAGCATCTCGAGATATTATGATCACCCAACGAGCTCCTTGCGTTGGTTAGGTGACTAACCAATAGTAACAATACCCAGCGTGCTTCAGATATCAAATGTTTAATACACCGTTTATTCTAGTTGCCATTTGAAAATATTACAAGGTTTCCAGGTCGTCAGAAATTGTCTATCAATCAGCCTAGCGTGTTATATTCAATAAGCAAAGTCACCCCATGTAGAATATTGGGAAAGTGACGCAAACCAAAACTCTTTTCTTAAAACAAACATTGTATTACACTGAGTATTTCTACTGTAGGTATTGTGGCTGTATTTTTGCAAACATCCGAACCGGAACAACAATTTCTAGGCCAAAGATACATTTTCCATCCCGTGCGAGAATCCTACTCGCAACACGCAGCAATCGTGTCGTCAAATCTAAACCAGCTATCAATTGTTATCCATACTGATATGATAAATGCAATGTCTGTGCGATTGTGATTTGGATAAACCTATGCAAATTTGTAGACCTTGTTGTATTGGTACATCGAGACATGGTTGAGCCTGTCGGAGAAGCTAGTACATTTGCAAACAAAATCCTTACCAACTTGTGATTCAGATAATTACTTTTAAAACAAGCCAAAACTCGACGGAATAATATTCATTCGGTCGACTGACAGTTTGTAAAGCGTCTGAGTAATACTCGTGGAGATGACAGCCTGAAACGGGTTCCGTAGAGGAAACAAAGTGAAATAACTTGTCAAATACAACCCTTAATAGTTGTTTATTTTTTCTTGTCACTCAAATAAAGTTATATTTCTTGTTTTGCGAAACGAGATGAAGAATAATTCGGCCAGTTTTGAAGGTTAATGTTATATGAAGAATAATTCGGTCAGTTTTGAAAGAAAAATGAGTTAGTAAATAATTATAACGATCATACCATACATAACAAACATATTACGTTGCTACTGCATAACCCAGTACACAGGTCTCCTCTCCCGAGGTGCTTAGATTTGCTAAGCATTTTAAAACCTTTGATTTCTTTACTTAAAAATATAAGCGGCGGTAAGTCCCCTCTTTAAGAAGTGGCTAACGAGGTGTCATGGCGTCCTCACCTTCCGCCTGACATAGATACACAACGGACGCGGTTGTTTCGGGAGTTACCTACTTGTGTCTGATTCGGTGGGAGGAACAACCGGTTGTCACCACTGCGAGGATCGCCCTGAGTACACAGTGGAACACACGGTGGAGGTCTGCCCCGCTTAGGTAGAGCTCCGCCGCCATACAAAAATAAAAATATTTCAGTTGAACGCTCTGAATGTTACGCAGTCTGTGAAGCAAAAGAAAGCGCTAGTAATGTAAGGAAACTTAAAAAAAAAAAAATAATGTTAAGCTTTTTAAACTTTTCACCTACCATAGCTTTTGTCAATATGACCAATTTCATGGAATGGACAGTTTTTGTAGTATAGTACGGGTCGTTCCCTATCAATTGATACGCCACTTCGATATATTTGACAATATTCAATTATTCATCCCCACTTTCACTTCCTATAACTAGTAAATCGCAAAATCGATTTTCTCACATTCTGATTCCGACGCTCGCCCGCGACAGTCGTGCCGCTCCGCGCTCTCGATCGTTCCGTGCCTGAGTCATCGCTCCGTTCGTCACGCCCGCCGTGACGTCACTCGTAGTCGCCGACTACGACGCCTGGTCCGGATCCGCCTTTTTCGAGGCGGTGAAGGATATCGTGTTTCTCTAACAGAGAATCGTCAAAAACAATTTGGTTTGGCCCCTTCAGGGTAAAACCACAGTTTCGTGTTCCTTGGTTGGAAACCTCACGGTGTCAACAATACCAAGGGGGTGCTGACCCGACGCACCCGCTGATCCCCTTCAGGGTGAAGCAGTCAATTGGAGTCGAGTGCTTGGTTTTGGCCTTGGGGGATCTCCTAGTCAAACCTAGTTACTGAGTTCTCTTCACAGCTTACATACCTAGTGTCGGTTGGGTGTATCTACCCCTTCGCACTAGACCCAATAGGGCCCGGTTCGCACATTAAGATTGGCGACCGGTTACAAGCTTAGGGCACACCATTAGGAACACACCTCCCTGCTATCCCCGCAGGGAGCGTACTCATCTCGGGGTCATTCCCGCCCGGAGGGTTAGGCAAATAGGGCCCTTCAGGCCACATCAGACGGCAACACAGTTACCGAGTTTGTCTGGGTTTCTCTTCTCGGTAACATTGTGTTAGGAGAAACTCCGGGGCAGGGCTCTTTTTGGGGACCGTCTGCTCGGGGAGCTCACGTTTGACGTGTCTCCTCGAGGCATATATGTTAGGATTAGGAGAATAGGATGCCCCCCATTATCGCCTCCAACATGGAGGACATGATAGCCATAGTGGAGACTCTATCCGTTAAGGTAGACTCCCTACAGATAAGGTTGAATCGGACAACCGAGATTTTAGGAAATATCCTATATGAAAACCCCGCCCTACAAAAGAAGTATGAGGAGGAGATTGACTCAATAAAAGTCAGTCCCCGTCTCATACACCCCCCCGCGTTGCCACCCACCCCGCAGCCGGAGATAAGTCCCACCCCCGCGCCCATCACAGATAGGTCCCCCTCCCCCCCAGACGTCGAAATGGACTCTGAGGAGGAGGAACAAGAAAAAGAGAGCTCGGAAGGCGAGCGCTCGGAGCGCGCAGAGAGCATACACTCTGAGCGCTCAGAGCGAGTGGAGTCCGAGCACTCCTCCTCCGACCAAACCTCTTCCTCCGACGAGTTTATCCTCGTCGAGGGAAAAAGGAAGAAGAGGTCGCAGGCCTAGTCCTCCACCCAGGCCCCTAAGGCCAAGAAACCCTCCCCTCCCGAGACAGCACGCTTAGTGCAAAGTCAGCCCTCCACTTCCTCGGCCACTAGGCCCAGCCCTACCCCAACCCCAGTCGTCAGCGCCTCAGTGCGCAAGACCATCCCTCCCCCACCCATCTTCATCCATGATAAGGGGGCTTGGACAAACGTGTCCAAAGCGTGTGGCGAGCAACGCATCGCCTACACGAATGCCCGCGCCGTTCAGAACGGCATAAAAGTAGGGTTAGCAACAGCTAACGACCACCGTGCGCTTTCGAAGCTCCTCAAAGCTCGAAATATCGCCCACCACACGTACACGCTCCATGAGAGCAAACCTGTACGTGTGGTCCTCTGCCGGATCCCTAGCGAGATCCCCACCACCGAGATCGTCTGCGACCTAGAGTCCCAGAATATCCCGGTGATTGAGGTGCACCGTATGCACGGCAGAGGAGGCAAGGCCTCAAACAACATCCTCGTCATTTGCCATCCCACCTCCGAAGGTCCCCACCCCATTTTTGCGCTGAAGACTGTATGCAGTCTGTCAGGCATCCTCATTGAGAAGCCACACAAGAGTGGCATGGTAGGCCAATGCCACCATTGTCAGCTCTACGGGCACGCGCAACGGAATTGCTTCGGCAAACCCCGGTGCGTAAAGTGCCTGGGCGATCACGGCACCTCCGAGTGCAATCGCCCAAAAGATAGGTCCCAGTGCCCAGACCCGCCCAGCTGCGTGCTGTGCGGGCAATCTGGCCACCCCGCCAACTACCGAGGCTGTCCGAAAGCCCCGAAAACCTCCGCCCCTAAACTGGCAACGCGCGCTAGCACACGCTAGGGACGAGAGTGTCCTACACTCTCGTCTGAGCTCCCCCAGACCCTCAGTCCCCAGCGTCCAACTCCTTGGACGGCGGCGAATCACGCCCAAAACTTCCCGGCACTAAGGCCGAAAGTCCCAGGGCTGATGGATCAACCCATCATGCCCCCCGCTCCGGTCGTTGTGGCTTCTCAGCCTCCACCTCCTCCCCAGTCACCCCCTCGCTCGGATGAGCCGGAAATCGATGCGTTCCTCATCCTAGCGAAAACATTCAATTTCTTCCAGTCCCCCCGCGCCATCCAAATGGCAACGGAGGTCGTGGCCTGCAATAGCATAAATTCCCTGATTTAGGTATACTCTAAGTATCCTGATGTCAAAAGCCATTTTGCCAACCTTTTTAAACAGCCATAATGTATAACACGGCTAGTAAGAGATTAAAGCCCCGATCCCTAAAGCTAGGTTATTTCAATGCCAATGGCATCAGCAACCAACGGGACGAGATCGCGACTTTCCTTCGCGATCATAGTCTCAACATCCTTCTGGTCCAAGAGACCTTCCTCAAACCCCACCTTAGGGATCCCAAGATAGCCAACTACCGGCTAGTTAGGAACGATAGGACTAGATGCCACAGAGGTGGCACTCTAATATATTATAGGAACTGTCTGCACAGCATCCCTATGGATCCGTCGCCCCTTGCCCACTTAGAGGTATCCGTTTGCCGGCTAGGCATGACGGGCCATCCCTCTATCACAATAGTATCCGCGTATCTCTCACCGTCCAACGTAGTAGATGTAAATTCATCGATAAACGCCTCACTTCGAAGCGACCTTACCGGCCTTCTTGACATGAGTGACTCCGTCCTTATGGCGGGGGATCTCAATGCCAAACATCCCGCATGGTGTAGTCGTATTGCCAACCCCCGTGGGAAGGTACTATACGACCTTTGCACACCTCTCCACATAGATATCATAGGTCCTATGCGGCCTACTCATTACCCGTTCGATCCATCCCACTTGCCCGACGTACTCGACATTGCCCTCCTGAAGAATGTGAACTTACGTTTGCACTCTTTAGAGACGGTAGACGAACTTGACTCTGACCATAGACCGGTGATCATGGAGTTAACTCCGAGATCGGGTCCCTATGACCCTAACCGCCCCCCTCCCACACAGGTGATCACTG
Organism: Tholera decimalis; assembly: GCA_943138885.2. NCBI lineage: Eukaryota > Metazoa > Arthropoda > Insecta > Lepidoptera > Noctuidae > Tholera > Tholera decimalis. The sequence goes on from OW964555.2 coordinate 32,223,347, forward strand.
ACTGGAGGAAAGTAGGCGAATTGCTGAAATCCAACACGTCACCTCACCTGGACAAGATCCCCGACCACATCCAGTCCGCCGCCGACACGACGGCTGCGATCGACTCACTCACAGAGCACGTACAATCTGTCCTGAACGACTGTTCAAAGGAGATTCCGGTGTCAGAGCACTGGCGCCGGAAACTCCCGGACGATGTACGGGCCCTGCTGACTGAGAAGAACGCAGCAGTCCGTGCCTACAGAGCTTTCCCCTGCCAGAATAACAAAACTTTCATGCGGTACTTACAGCGCAAAGTAAGTAACAGCATTAGAGAGTGGCGTGAAGCCGGCTGGGACAAGACCCTGAGCGAACTGGAACCCACCCACCATGCCTTCTGGCAACTTCAGAGGAAAATGCGCGCCACTGAGGTTGCCTCAATGCCTCCCCTTATCCGCCCGGACAAAAGCATTGCCTTCGACGACGAAGACAAAGCCGAATGCCTAGCCGACAGCCTGGAGGCCCAGTGCTCTCCCAGCTCCCAACCAGTCGACCCAGCCCACCTTGCCCACGTGGATGCTGAGGTCGAACGTAGATCTGCCCTACCCCCTGTCGAGGACCCTGATGCTCCCCTCCCCACCGTCACGGAAGACGAGGTGGAGGAGATCATCAAGAAACTCAAACCTAAAAAGGAAAGGAAAGCTCCCGGGACTGACAGACTGACCACAAGGGCACTTAAACTCCTCCCACGTACGATCATAGTCCTACTGGCTGCCATCTTCAATGGCGCCTTGTCCAACAACTTGTTTCCACAAGCTTGGAAAGAGGCTATAGTGATAGGTATCCCAAAACCCAAAAAGCCCAAGTCCCTCCCGACTAGTTATAGACCCATTAGTCTGCTCAGCGCCCTCGGCAAGGTCTACGAGCGGATTATTCTTAATCGGCTCAAGGACTTTGTCGAGGCAAAGAGCCTAATCCCCAACGAGCAGTTTGGCTTTAGAGCCCATCATTCCAGTGTCCACCAAGCCCACCGCATCGTAGAGCACATTAGCGGCCGTTTTCAACGCGGTCTGGTGACGGGGGCCCTATTCTTTGATATAGCGAAGGCTTTCGACAAAGTCTGGCACAATGGCTTAATTTATAAGCTTTACCAACTAGGTGTGCCGGACCGTCTCGTGCTCATCATTCGAGACTTTCTGTCGAACCGCTCCTTCAGATATCGTATTGAAGGAGCGCTTTCCACTCCCCGCCCTATCAGAGCCGGCGTCCCTCAGGGCGCCGTGCTCTCTCCCCCACTCTTCACGCTATTCACAAGCGATATCCCCAAAAAGCCCCCAGTAGAGTTATCCCTATTTGCCGACGACACGGCCATAATCCCGATAGCATCGCTCATACCCTCCAGACCTCAGCCAACGCATTAGGCGATTGGTTTAGGAAATGGAGGATTGAGGTAAATCCCGACAAAAGTCAGGCAGTCCTGTTTCGCAGGGCTCGCCAACATAGACACTTCACCGCCCCCCGCCCGATCACTATGTTTGGCAAGCCAATCCCTTGGGAGAAGCGAGCCAAATACTTAGGTGTGATCCTCGACCAGTTCCTTAATTTCAGTGAGCACATAAAGTCGGTTCGCTCGCGAGCCGCTTTCGCTCTCGGTAGGCTCCACGCCTTGCTGAATAAACACAGTAAGCTCTCCCTTAGATGCAAAATCTGAATCTACACGACATGCATACGTCCTATCATGACGTACGCCTGTCCTGTGTTTGCTCAAGCCAGTCCCAATCAGATCCATAGGATGCAAGTCATTCAGAACCGTTTTCTCCGAAAGGCCACGGGCGCGCCCTGGTTCTTGAGGAATGAGGATCTCCACGTAGACCTCAAACTCCCGACCATAAAGCAAGTGTTGAAACGCATGTCAGTGCGTTACTTCACCTCTGCTGATACCCACACTAACCCCCTGATCGTATCGGCCGCCCGATACAGACCCTCCAAGATCTCTCGGGTTCGTCGCCCGCGTAACGTCCTAGACGAGTCTGACGACCCCACCACCATCCGACAAGAGAGCAGTAGGGAAACCAGCACTCTTAGAAAATACAAATACAAAACGCGTTCCGTATTCCGGCCTCGCCGACGAGGCCCATCGCGACGTCCGCGTCCTTGTAATGGAAATCCTCCCCGACCTTTGCCAAACGAGCCAGCCCGCGATGCTGAGCCAGTAGCAATAAATACTCCCGTAAATAATAATATGACCCAGCCTGTTCCTTTGCTGCCCTCCCAAAATGACCCCGCTATGCCGAGGCCCGTACTCCACAGGGAGTGCCCTTAGCGTGCGGTCATTAGTTTGTAAGTATATTTTAGTTTGTAAGCCCTGGCTGGGGGCCTTTAATTTATTAGAGGTCACCACAGGAAAGACCGGTTAAGTAGTACATTAGCCTTATAGAGCTAAACTACGAGTGGCCCTACCTAAAAAAAAAAAAAAATCGATTTTCTAAAACATGACTGATTTTAATATACACGTCGTGTTCTTTTATTTGATACCCCACTTGGGTGTATTTGACAACATTCGATGAATCATCCCCACTTTCACCGCCCATATCTAGTAAATGGCAGAACCGATTTTGAAAAAACATGTCTAAAACCGCAACCTGAAAACCTGTTTTCTAACAAAAAAAAAAAACCGCATCGAAATCGGTTCACCCCCTTAGAAGCTACGGTGCCACAGACAAATACACAGATACACAGACCCCTCTCTTTCCGTCGGGGGTTAAAAAGGCACCAGAGTGGGATCTTGAAAGTTTGTTTTTGGTAAACATAATTATGTTTTCTATAAAGTCATAGAACAAAAGTTGTTGTTTTGTTAGTATTTCACCAATAACCCTTTATTTTCCACTAGACATAATTTATATGGCCAAACAATGTTTGCCGGGTCAGCTAGTTATTTCTTCACCTTAGTCGTATCACTCTTGCCAAAGTGGTCGTGGTCAACATGCAGTAAATGCTAGAGTGGCGGATGAAGCTTGTCTCACGATGTCCCGCCATCTCTCCGTATTTGCCGACATTTTGGTGCACTCATGCAAAGGCCCGCCAACCATAGTCTTTAATTGGTCGGTCCAACACATCGGCGATCGCCCACGCGGTCTGGTATCCTCTATCTTGCCTTGGACGACGAGACGTTTTATGGAGTCGTTGTTATGCCTTGAGATGTGTCCGAATAGTTAGTTAGTAGCTAGTTATTATATATACGTATATAAATCACTACAAAGCACAAAGCTACTTTAACAAAATCGTGAAACATGAACCTACAATTTATCATAATTAACTTCTTAGCTAGTACTTGCGTGTTCATTAGTGTCGATGTTTATTAAGTTAAAAATCTTTTTATAAAAAGCTTACTTATATAAGTTTTTGCCAAGGACTACTTATAGAAGTTACCTACACCTATTCTAATGTAATGAGATACTTGTGAGAGATGTTTGAAAAATACAGGTCTATGTTTATTTTAATAATATCTATTTTTTCTGGTGGAAAATAATCAAATGGGTTAGCCGGAAGGGAATTCTGTTATTCTACTGACTAAAAACTCCACCACACACCCTGATCCCTCAGTTGCCCTTACTTTTCGGAGTCACGATATCTCGTTAGAATATTCCCGCGACCAGGCAGTCAATAGCTGTTAGGCCTAGTCATTTCTGCTGACTGCTCATTGAGGTGCGCGTGGAACACGATGCACTGTTGATTTAATTAAAACCTAGTTTCTGACTAGGTTGCAAGCACAATTACCTTTAGGTTTTTATAACAATATTTTTTTTTTATTATTTATTTGGTTAACTAATTTATATACAGAGGTATCACTTAAATCTAAACTTGCCAAACTTTTACGTTTGAAGTAAAATCAACTACTATTTAAATCACCGTATTAATCCGTTTGCCTCTGAGTCCTAAGTATCGTTCCAAACAGTTTACCATTCGGGGTGTAATCATAATAAATAGGCAGAAACACATTTCTTCGTTACATTTATAAGCCATTTTTCACACTCACTTCAGGAAACTTTAATCTGAGGATTTAAAACTAGTGAACGCGAAGTATGACGGTTGGCGTGTGAGCAATCGTTTGTTTCAATCGTAGGCTCCCTGCCATTGTGGGGTAAGTAGGCAGTAAATACCACTTCACTGCTACGTAATCCAACGAGCTTCAGTGAAATACTAGCAACGTTTTATGGCGGATACATTTTGAATTCATCGAAGTGGAAAAATGATATGTTGTTGTATTTTGCTATTCTTTTTTCTTTCCTTGATTTTTGTCTGAGCCTGGTATTGAGTATTGCTTTTGTCTGGTAAAAAGACTGGTTAGTTACTGGGTTTTGTATGGGTTAGTAGATTTGTTCCGCCTAGAAGATTTTTTTTCGAGAGATATAATATCATCAAATGCCACCTAGCCTGGATAAAACCCATCTGTTCCTTCAGTAGCTCAAGCGGTTCGGGGCCCCAGTATCTCATTACAATATTCCCCCAACCTCGGAGAAGATTAATATCCTCATTAAAAACTGCATAATAACACTTCAGTGCCAAAAGTAAGTGATGATTAAACAGTAAAGAAACTGTTACAGGACTTTCACAAAACTAACTTGATATTTTCATCTATTGGTACTTCAGAAAAAATTCAGAAAAACGAGAAAACTAAATAAACAATAATAGGCTACTTACAAAACTGTTCAAAGCCCTGATAAATCAGCACCTGTCATCCTGAACGCTTTACTAGCTTCACGAGAACAAATAAAAGTCACAAAAATCTTCTAGGCGGACCCGCTTATGATTTATGTTTTTATTTACAAAGCTGAAACGAATCCATTTGGAGGGCTTCAAAGGAGCTTCATTTTCCCCAAGATCTGTGCAAACAGCATTTCAAACTCATATCAGACTTTAGGTACTATATGTACAATCAAATCTTGAAGTTTAACTCAGAATATTAATTCAAGAATTTGTGGATAAATAGACAATTTACTCGATCATTTTTTTTATTCGAGTTTGACCTGTAAGCCATAATTTGTGGTCAAAGATGAAGCACGCTTACCTAGAAGTAATCTATTCACTCTCACTCCCAGGGTATAGCTATCAGGAAACAGACTCTGGCAGGGAGTTCCTCTCATTAGCCGGAAGGATAATGAGAGCATCATCATTGATTTATTGTAATTCTTGTCAAGGTTGGTTGCGATGGGACCGTGTTAAGAGTATTTAAATGTTGCCGCAACCACGGGCGTAAATGTGTGGGAAAACACGTGCTAGTTATAGTCAGTACGAGTCTATAGACCCAGGACCAGGGTGGAGGATCTCTTTGATAACTGCCCCACTGGAATACAAAACATGGAGTGATGACCATCTATCGTATATCAGTTCTTTTTTTTTTTTTTAACGTGGTAAAATCATCAAATAAGTCCTCCCACCTCGGGCAGGGTGGGAGGGACTGTCAGACTTTTACTGACTAAAATCTACGGTGTTCCTTCAATAACCGTATATTTACGTACCGGGGTCACGGTAATGGGATAAGTCCCACGACCCCGGCAGGCTTCGGCCCTCTGCAGAGGGGGCCTCGTCATGTTGCTGACGCTCTTTGAGGCGCGCGTGGAACACAACGCGCCGTCGACCCGGGCATGGTCCATGGTCGGACAGCGAGTTGCCCTTTACTCGCTGTCCGCATGCCCGCGCCTACGGTGGCCGGAGATCGTCGGCCGACGTCCGACATCGTGGGCGTCTACCACTGCGGCTGGGCTGGAGGGAGGACGCCATCCTCTCCCTCACGCGGCCCGCCTCCTCCTTCGATAGCATGATTGCTTCGCAGAAGGAGGCGACCGCTTCCCACTCCCTTTCGCCCCGTAGCATGGCCTCGACCAATGCCGGGCGCGAGAGGTCTCCGCCTATCGCCGCCGTGAGGACACGTCGGTGCTCTGCCCAGGCGGGGCAGTCTTGCACCGTGTGCTCTACGGTGTCCTCAGGGCGACCCTCGCAGTGGTGACACCCAGGCGTTTCCTCCTTTCCCATCAGACACAGGTACCTCCCGAAACTTCCGTGTCCGGTGAGGACCTGCGTCATGCGGTAGGTCAGGACGCTGTGACGCCGATCTAGCCACTCCTCAAAGAGGGGTCTTACCGCCGCAATTGCGGCGTGCCCGACCTATATCAGTTCCTTAGTGTTTAAGTATTGCGTGCATCCTATTACAATTTGACGCCGGCTGACATTCTTGAGATCATTTACAAGTTACCCGTGGTTGGAAACCAAAAAGTGATACAAACCATACTAAGGGGTTTGTGTTATCTATTTACGTACTGAGAATCGACTACCTACCTGCCCTCAATAACCCATTATGGAAGACAAATAAGTAGAAGATTCTGTATAAAATACTAGTTTTCAGCTGCATAATACAGATCGATGTTAAACTGGCTGTTTTTATATGAGTCAGTAAAAGCCACGTTTTTAAAAATAGAATGAAACAAAAAACTACTAGAACTTGTCCCCAACATAGAGAAAGAGAAGGCTAAGCAAATAGGATTTACATAATATCAAATTGTAAAGCGTTTAACTCAGGATTTTAAATGCAAGGTTTGAGCTTTCGTATAGACGAATACGGTCACAGCACACACCTGCAGATCGGCCACGGAACTGGGTCGCGAAATGTCACAGCCTGTATCATACACAATGTATTCTTTGATGCTTTCTTTTAGTTCTCATACGGTTTCTATAGTATGGATCTCTCATCATAAGCGATGAAAGTCAACGGTTATAAGGTAATTAATACTTTTGTGGTTTTTTGATAAGGTCATAGTTTTGAATAATTGAGCACCCAAATTCTGTTAACGGTTCTAGTTGAGTGTGAGACTGTTATAATAAAAATAAAAATTAAATGTTTATTTGATCATTACGTATTAAAATTTAGAAACTAAACGTTCAATTTAAGACTGAAAAGTATTATAGTGCGTCGTGAGCGTGTCAGTGAGTGTGCGTGTGTATGTGTGTGTGAATATCTTAAGTGGTTTGTGATTAATGATAATAATTATAGAGAGCAATGTATAGCAGTACAGCGTTTCACGTGTTAATCATCAACAGAGTTAGTGAATAGTAAAATTATTTATATCATGATTAATACCACTGAGAAGAAAATGAAACACAAATAATGAATTTCGTAATCCAAACCACTTATTATAAACTAGCTTTTGCCCGCGACTTCGTCCGCGTGGAATAGTTACGTTGGGCTAACGTTAAATTTAACCCCGATTTTGAAGCATTCTTCATTGGCGCTCCGCTCCTATTGGCCTTCGCGTAATGATACAATATAGCTGTGCCTGCGACTCCGTCAGCGTAAGTTAATGTATTGGTAATATTGTTTAGATCACGTTCACATGAGGCTTAAGTACCTAGAGAACGCTTCGACCGCAAGACGCGTCGAGCGCGGCGACCAATTCTCAAAAATAATCCTTATAGCATGATTCAGTATTCACGCGCGATGGCTTATTATTATAAGCGTATTTCATGTATAACTTTGGTGTTTCTATACCGATTTATATGATTCTTTTTACGGTTTCGTAGCCGAATGGCAAAAAACGGAATCTTTATAGTTTCGACATGTCTGTCCGTCTGTCTGTCTGTCCGTCCGTCCGTCTGTCACAGCAATTTTATTCCGAAACTATTAGGACTATACATGTGAAACTTGATAGGTAGATGTATTCTGTGAACCGCTTTCCGATTTTGAGAAAAAAATTAAAAAATATCTTCTTCTATACTTATAATAAATCTGTAGAGAGGTCAATTCTGTACATGAAATATATTTCCAAAATAACTATCAGGGGGTGATTAGGGATCGATACTGATGCCAAAAATGCAATCAGTAAATTTTTTGTCTGTCTGTCTGTCTGTCTGTCTGTATAACCGTTATAGAAACAAAAACTACTTGACGGATTTTAACGAAACTCGGTACAATTATTTTTCATACTCCTGAGCTGGTTATAGTATACTTTTCATCACGCTACAATCAATAGGAGCAGAGCAGTGAAGGGAAATGTTGGGAAAACGGGAGAAGTTACTCCATTTTTTAAGCTTCCGTCGCGTGTGCAACCTTAATGATTAAAGCTACACAGAAATCATTTCATGACGAATATTCTCCTTAAAATTATATAAAAAATATCCCACGACAGCATATGTCTAACTTTTATGGTTGACTCACAATAACACGTGTAACTCCCGATAGCTTAGCAGTTCGAAGCTTTCTGATTATAATATTTGTCTACTCTTACGTTTATAACACTCTCAGTCACCCCTAATTGAAAAAGTTACCATTATTAACTATTCCATAAAAAAGAATCATATAAATCGGTATAGAAACACCAAAGTTATTCATGAAATACGCTAATAATAAGCCATCGCGCGTGAATACTGAATTATGGTATAAGGATTATTTTTGAGTATCGGTCGCCGCGCTCGAAGGTATAAAAAGGCGGGGCGTCCGAGCGCGAGCTTCTTCAGCTACCCCGTCCGATTACCATACATAAAATACTTTATTTTCAGACCAAAGTTACACATATACAAAAAATAAACACACAAATCTATACAACGTGTAATTTAAAGGGTATATACATACCAAGTGTACGGCTTCTTTGGCTGATAACAAACGATATGGCTAGGGTTTTCTAATCCTATGTCTACATGTGTGGAGCTTATTAGAAATTTCAATACATTGATACCAGAGACCGAATTTTTAAAATTAAGAAGAACGAAGAGAATTGTCGTGTGATTGGCAAGTGACGTGGAAAGTGATGACCCTCATAGTGCTGTGACACGTTTGTTATTACTGGTATTGAAGAAACATATGAAACCGATAATTTGGTATCAATTCTTTGTGTCACTTATTTTGAGCTGAAACTTTGCATAGAGACTCCATACCAGATGTTGTCTTCAGTCCCTTTGGATAGATATGGGGTTTCCGTTACACGTTGTATATATAAAAGAAACTCGTGTTAGTTATACTATTTATAACTCAAGAACGGCTGAACCGATTTAGCTCAAAATTGGTAGGGAGGTAGCTTAGACCTAGCTTAGACCAGGAGACGGACATAGGATATTTTTATCCCGGAATTCCCATGGGATCGGGATTTACGTGGGAAAAACCTCCCACGCGAACGAAGTTGCGGGCAAAAGCTAGTTTAAAATAAAGGGGAGCTCCCCATACATGGAACTAAACCTGAAATTATTTTTTTTCATGAAATCGATGCATGTGTGGTATCTATAGACAGTTCTTTAAAAACTACATCGGGGTTTCTAAAACCACTTTTCCATAAAGTCAATCATTTAAAAGATATAAGCTTCCAAAGTGGTAAAATGTGTGTGTGGCGGACACAACCTCTAACTTCTATAATAATGGAGTGAAAAATCTAAAAAAAATATATGTCTGTAGATCTTAATATAAACTTTCAACCAAAATTAGTTTGAACGAAATCAGTTCAGCAGTTTTTGAGATACAGCATATTTTCTAAAACCGCAAATATAACTTTGTAATTCATACAAACACTATGAAAAACAAATTTATTCGGCGCAGTTGTAAAAAATGTAAAAAAGCCAGTTTTAAGAAATTTGTAAGGTTTTTTTTTCAAAACAAATTTATTTGGCGCAGTTGTAAAAAATGTAAATAAGCTAGTTTTAAGAAATTTGTAAGGTTTTTTTTTCGTCAATTAAATTTGCATATTATATTATAGGTACTACGGAACCCTTCATGGGCGAGTCTGACTCGCACTTGGCCAATTTTTTTATGGAATAGTTAATAATGTTAACTTTTTCAATTAGGGGTGACTGAGAGTGTTATAAACGTAAGAGTAGACAAATATTATAATCAGAAAGCTTCGAACTGCTAAGCTATCGGGAGTTACACGTGTTATTGTGAGTCAACCATAAAAGTTAGACATATGCTGTCGTGGGATATTTTTTATATAATTTTAAGGAGAACATTTCCGTCATGAAATGATTTGTGTAGCTTTAACCATTAAGGTTGCACACGCGACGGAAGCTTAAAAAATGGAGTAACTTCTCCCGTTTTCCCAACATTTCCCTTCACTGCTCTGCTCCTATTGATTGTAGCGTGATGAAAAGTATACTATAACCCGCTCAGGAGTATGAAAAATAATTGTACCAAGTTTCGTTAAAATCCGTCGAGTAGTTTTTGTTTCTATAACGGTTATACAGACAGACAGACAGACAGACAGACAGACAGACAAAAATTTAACTGATTGCATTTTTGGCATGAGTATCGATCCTTAATCACCCCCTGATAGTTATTTTGGAAATATATTTCATGTACAGAATTGACCTCTCTACAGATTTATTATAAGTATAGATGTACAATTTACATAATACCAGTTTAAAAAGAAAAATCCTTTCATTATTATTTATCCAAAACGTTCCCATTTATAACATCACAGACATACCCTATATGAAATAATAAAACGCATACATTCCACAAATTAATTATTTTCGACGTTCATTTGCTCGTTTGCAAATCCCTGACAATCAAGTACTTGAGCCTTCGTTACGTGATTGAGTTCCAAGTTTCTAAGTTGATCTCGACAATACCCATGTGTTCTTAGCTCAATATACACAACGTACGAAGGTAACAAAGTTGGAGTAGAACCGTAATTGTGTAAAGTAAAGTTTTCTTCGACTGTATACGTATTCCGTGGGTCGCGACTCGTAGCAATTAATGTAATGTATTTCAAGTTGGTTTGTAGTCTGAGTAGATTTGTGATTTGAACGACCTTGAATTAGAAGGTTATTTAGTGAATAGAAAATAGAAAGTCAGCATGTCGCCTCACTCATTCTCGCAGTCAAGTAATACATCAAACTAAGCACATTTGTCAAGATTACTGCCAAGCCATTTGTAGCTAAACGCCCGCAGATACAAAATTATATAAAAGCTTCTTCTAAACCCAATTCCATATCCTCGCGTGAACATTACAGCCTCATTTCTTTGCCTTAGTTCTTACTTTTTATGTTACTTTAGCTGAAATCTCTTCGCTTAGTAGGGAATTTCCAATAGTTTCTTTTACCTACTTTATTTTTTGTCTTTAGAAAATGACTTTTCATATAACTGACATACTTAGATTGATATAAATGTCCAGATAGTGTCTCGCGCCGTGTCAAGTATCATAAACATGAATTCATGGCGAAGCGTTTGACGAAAATATTTATTGGAATATTTATTTTGCATTTACAATTGTATTATTTTTAGATGCCACAATAACTATCTGAATTTTTCTAATAAAATATGCAAAGATGGCATTAAATATTTATAACCATAGCCAAGCCATAATATTACAGACAAAATATGACAGCTAAACAAACAAATCTCAACTATTCTCAAAAGAGATGAATAAACAAATTAATGAGAGAGTAAATGGAAATCCTAGCGAGCTATCTGTCTGCATATTTTTGTTGACCTAGTCTTACCAAAGGTCACGTCTAATGTACTTGTTAATATTTCTGATAGAACAAATATAATCATGCGAAGATTAGCTTCGTTTGCTAGCAAGATTAATGATCTACTTAAGGCATATTTATTAGTAAAGATGAGTGTGAGTATTTTCTCAGACAATTTTGCTGGCAGAGCTGGTTTTATACGGCTGAAGCAAAATGAGCCAATAATTTTTGATTATCAGTAAAATGCCAATAATATCTGATCAGAATCACAAAGATGTACAATTACTAAAATTGGTACGTAATCCTTGTACCAGTGTCTGAAATTCGGCTTCAGGATTATGTACCTACAGTCCTACACCAATTGGAGGAAATTAGGTTAATCGAGCTTTATTGAACTCTAAAGCAGTTGGTTTGGTTTTTAAATGTGTTCGAGTCAAATATTACAAATAAATTTTAGGTAATAGGTACTCAATCGATTATGATTAACTTTTGAATATACATTTAGATGGATAACAATGCATGGTTAGCTATATTACGTCATTTTAAATCCAATATGGCGGTTGGCACAAGATGGCGGACTTGTTCCCGATGTTTTGTGCTCTGAAATGATAATGGGTATCAAAATAGAATTCAGAAAACGTTAATTTAAAAATTAGCCTTAAAAATATATGTATAGATACTCTAAAATACTATCTATAAATAATCTTAAATAAAATACTTATCTAAATAATATATTCTACTGCAAAGAAAACTGTGACAAGGAAACTAGAACAATAACTTTTAAGTAGTCGGATGTAATAAAAAGACTCAAATCAATGTTTGAAAAAAAAATAAGACAGTTTGAAAATAATTAATTTGTTTGGACCTGTTTAGTAATTGTTTGCGGTCGTGATTTATTAAAAAAAACCTTTATTGTATATCAAAAACAAAACACCTCTCTTAAATAAGACCACGCACACGACACAATAAAAATTACCATTAAAAAAAAATTAAGAAAAAGTGAAGGCTGCTTTCGTCATGTCTGTCTGTTTGTCCGTCCGTCCGTCTACTAAAACTATTGGGACTACACAAGTGAAACTTGGTAGGTAGATGAATTTCATAAACTGCTTACCGATTTTAAGAAAAATAATAATACAATATTTAAAATTAAGGGGGGCTCCCCATACATGCAACTGAAACTAAAAATATGCGTGTATGGTATCTATAGAAAGGTCTTTAAAAATTACATCGAGGTTTCCTAAACCACTTTTTCATAAAGTCAATTGTTTAAAAGATATACGCTTCAAAAGTGGTAAAATGTGTGTCCCTACTCCTCTAACTTCTATAATGATGGAGTGAAAAATCTAAAAGAAATAAATGCTGTAGATCTTAATGTAAACTTTCAACGAAAATTGGTTTGAACGCGATCCGGTCAGCAGTTTTTGAGATAGAGCATATTTTCTAAAACCGCAAATATAACTTTTTAATTCATACATACACTATGAAAAACAAAGTTATTTGGCGTATTTAGTACGAAATCCTTCATGGGCGAGTCTGACTTGCACTTGGCTAATATTTAAATTGGCTAATTTTTAATAGTCGTTGTACAAATATGTCAATGTTTACCTTCAAATATTTCGGTAGCGTGACACTTTGAGGTACTATGTTACATGACATTTTTTGTGTAACTATGTGTCCTCTATCCACATATAACACTAATATCGGGCACCGCAATTTCGAAAAAACTCAAAATGGCGGCGGGTCGATATGACAGCTTCCATACAAAAAGGTTCAAGCCCCCTTATATCACACATCAGGTTATGATAATCGTTATCTTTAATAGAATTTAGCTTCAAAAGTCTTCTTTATTTATTATGAAAACTAAATGAAGTCAATAAGTTTGCCCCAGTCGATCCAATTAACAAGTATAAAGTAATTACAAAGTACGAAGTTACAGTCTACAATTATGACAAATTGAAAGAACTATTATTTAAGCTCAAAAAATACGAGGCAAAGAATTTTTTGCTTACTCGGATGGATAAAGGATCAAGATTTCAATGGATCAAATATAGACTTAATGATACCTCATTAAGTCTATATTTTGATGATCCCACTGACTTTGTGAAGTCGTACTTTTCGTTAAGTATTTTATTTTGGGGAAAGGTTAAAATGTCATGACTTTTTTCCGACTTAGTAACAATTTCTAATAATTATGCCTAAGCCAAAAAAGGGTTATTTCAAGTCGAAACTACTGAACTGATTTGGAATGCGGTATCTACATATTTTCTTCTTAAATGAAATGAGGTGGTGGACTTGGCTCATACATTTCTGAACTTGAGATAATTTTGATAGGTTTGTATCTAAAATGAAGACTTTAACGAGACCATAAATATATAAATATGACTGTATGTGTATGTATAGTTTTTTGCAACTCATGTCAAACTTTAACTCTTTTAAACAATCGCTGTAATGCCTGCTCTTACTTTAACAATAAGAGAGATGGAGTGAGGTGTGATCAAACGCAAACCAATCAACATTAAAAAAATACTTCCACTGGGTACCTATTGAGTTTGAGGACAGTGCAATTGATGAGAGTCTCATGCTTCGGAGATTCACAATTGCAGGTCCACGTTTGCCGCCATTAAAATATTTGGCCAAATGGGACAATCTCCGTCCACTTAAAGTGTGGTTCTCTGTCACACAACATTCACATCTACCTGTACTTAAATAATACTCAGAGATGGCTGAATAATGGCCCAACAGAATAAACTTTAACGAGACTATAAATATATAAATATGACTGTATGTATATGTATAGTTTTTTGCAACTCATGTCAAACTTTAACTCTTTTAAACAATCGCTGTAATGCCTGCTCTTACTTTAACAATAAGAGAGATGGAGTGAGGTGTGATCAAACGCAAACCAATCAACATTAAAAAATACTTCCACTGGGTACCTATTGAGTTTGAGGACAGTGCAATTGATGAGAGTCTCATGCTTCGGAGATTCACAATTGCAGGTCCACGTTTGCCGCCATTAAAATATTTGGCCAAATGGGACAATCTCCGTCCACTTAAAGTGTGGTTCTCTGTCACAGAACATCCACATCTACCTGTACTTAAATAATACTCAGAGATTGCTGAATAATGGACCAACAGAATTTAATAAGAATTAATCAGCTCTTGATCTTGTTAACCCCTCCAACGAAATATGCTTGTGTCTGGAGTGGGTTCACGGCAATAGTGTAATGGGTGGGGCTCAAACCTGCGACCTCACAATCACATTTCCGACACCTTAGCCATTAGGCTATTAACGCTTAAACTTAAATTTAAAAGAAATATAGTTGAGATTTCCAACATTAAAACTCCACCTGAAATAGATATCACAAACACAAAATGTATGTAATAACGCAGCAGACATCAAAACTATTAGACCAAGATAATTTCGGGCTTGTATTTTGCAAAGATTATTCACGGCTGGCTTGCCCTACCCAACTGAATAGCTTTGTGGTTAGAGGTACACATGTAAGGTCCTCTAAAGGGTGCTGAGAGGACAAAGCCAGAGGTAAGCTAAAACAGGGCATTACGCAATAAATTCTTAAGTTTATTATCAACATCTGTTTGGCTCATGTTGTTTACGGGCTTTTACGAGTCTTAATTATCTGTTTACACCGTATTCTCAGATCATCGTGATCTCCTTAGCCTTTTTCCTACTATGTATGTTGGAATTGGCTTGCAGTCTAACACTGAACGACTTTCTATCTGACTAGATAGACAGTCGTTCCATGTAAAACACAAGCTCAGGATTTGGCTTCCAGTCTGATGAGATAAGTTCCAACCGGAAGGTTGTATGTGAGATTTGTACATCTTTGGTTGTCGTTACGGGTGACTACCCGTCACAAATAACAGCCGGGACCACAACCTTAACGTCTTTTCCAAGGTACAGATGAATTTTGATATGTTAAGACGGTTACTTGTCCAAGAACCGACCTGGGAAATCTAGTAAAAATCAAATCATACATCCATGTTGTGCTTGGTTAATTTACGATCGAATTTATAGTTATCTGTTTACCCACATTTATTTTTATTTTTTACATTGCTATTATATTTTGTTATTTTATATGTACATACATCTGTACGCTCTTGTTTTTGTTTTTTTAGTTTTAGATATTGTTTCTCAGTAAGTGAATTATGTATGCAATTCTTAAGAGAAATAAAGTTATTCTTAAACCTAAAAACCTAATAACTAAAAATAAATATTATAATACCTACATTAATTAACAGAGTATGTAAATGTCTCTTGTTCGGCAAACATTGCTTATCCTGGAAGATCGACATGTACGATTGTTATTATTTAACCCCAAGCTCCTTCCTCCATATTTTCGGCTGCCATTCACAAAAAAATCGTATGTTTTATCTTTATTTCAATAAAAAAACTCGCAGCACTGACAAGTATAGGGTTGGATTTTCGTGCGGTTTATTTTTTTAACACTCAAGCTGTAAAAATTTGTGGCTGGCTGAATTCGACGATAGTATAAACTGTTTTTGTTGTCACTACCGCAACTGTCAACGGGCAACGGGCAGATTTGTCGCTTCGTTCAATAGAAATGCAAGTTGTATGTATATGTTATTCGTTAATTAATTAACAAATGATTTTGTATTGCCATTAGCAGCTAGTGGCGGTTAGCATTGCAAAGGTCATTTTATTTCATGAAATTAGTAAGACTGGGCAATAAGAACTATTTTCATATAAGTATATATGTAGTACAAACGAAATATTATTTTATTTAACAAATTAGTTATGAATAACACTTTTGCCGTTTTAAGCTTAACTAGATGAGGTCGGTACTACCTGACTAACCCGAGAAGAAATACAGAAATGAACTCAGAGGTCTCTTTTAAAGCTCAAACAAAAATGCTGGTTAAATCATATGAGAAACATGTAGGTTTATGTCAGTTGTTCTTTTTTATTTCATTGCAATTTAAGACATCTGTTATTAATTTTTAATAGCTTACATGTGATTGTTATATCTATTGAACAAGAAAGAACGTTAATAGGCCCCCTTGAAGCACCATTAAATTGTTCAAGGCAACATTATAAAAGTCGAACGTCCCATTAACCGCTAAATATGTCTGCAGCTGTATTCTTTATGTTTTTCAACGGAAACACTATAAATCAGTCGTTGGGGCCAGTTTCTACTATTGGCCATGTTAGTCGTAAAACTTTTTGATGGCCTGTGGAGCATGGGCCCATACATTCCAAATACATAAACGTCCGTCCATGTCACCCCAGCTTCTTTCCTTCCCTAATCGTAAAACTATTTCTTTGAGTAATTTCTACGAATGTCTGGCTTCAAAAGGACATGATTATATTTGATTTGAACGGAGCCTTTTGAAGCTTTCCGATGGTTTGTTTGTCGTGAGCAAAGAATTTAATTGTTCGGAAAACATCTCGAAAAATGTTAATGTTCATTAAACAATCTCAACCCTTTAGAATGTTCTATTCGTAATGAGTGGGGAAGTGGAAAAAGGAAACAAATTAAAAAAAGACTAGGTTCATTTGTTTCTAAATTATGTAACAGGAACAAATGTACGAAGGTACTTATAACTTTTTTCCTGAAAATAAAACGATTTCACAAGGGGTTCCCACAGTCTGAGATTAATTATTAGGAAAATTAAGATTTTCGCAATAAAACCTCGACTTTATGTTGTGGAAAAGTTTTATTTTTTATTATGGCAGAGTTGTTAGCCTGGACATTTTGTTTTACCTTGTAACGGAAAGTTGGTCGCGGTGTGTTTTAATGTACAATTTAATTTATTTTATAGCTTAATTACACTTAATTACTTAATTATACTTAATTTCTTAACTAGTTGGCCCGCGACGTTTTTCGCGTGAGTACCTATAGTATCGACTGATATTACCTACACGGTTTTCTCGTGTAACCCTATTGGAATTTCGGAATAAAATGTAATTTCTAGTCGCCCTAATCTCTGAATTTTAGTGGAAGTCCTATAGAAATCGGTTTAGCCGTTCCAGAGATTAGCTCGGACAAACGGAAAGACAGACAAAAATTTTGCTTTAGTGTCGCGTAAATAAGAATGAGCACTTATGAGAACACAGTAGGTATGTATAGATTATTTTATTTTAATAACAGATATTATATTCAAAGCTTTTACTCGATCTAATAAACAACTATAACTTAAACCTCTACAGAATCAAAATAATCTCCACTTCTAGAATAGTTATAGTCTTCCTGATATAATATGATTTCTAATACAAATAAACAAATGCCTCATGCCGACCGCGTTCACACACGCCGTCTCCCCTTTGGGAATAAAGACGTAATATAGTTTTATGCCAGCTCATACGATATACATGGAACCTAGATAGTGTCATCGTCGCACTTGCCTGACCTATTTCGTCTCGCTGACTCCTGCAACTTGGGCAAGTACTTATGTCGCTGTGTATTACCTGATCAGTGAGTTCTCATCTTTATAACAGCAGGAGAATTTCTTTATCAAGTACTTATCGGAATTTTCAATAATTTCTTCCTTATGCAGTTTCTAATAATCCAATTCCATAGTAGGCCGAAATAAAACTCTTCTAAAAGAACCATTTGAGTCTAACAATTGTATTCGACTTATTAAAGTTGTTAAAACTTTGACCGTAAAATGTTTTACACAGAAAAATAATAGAAACATAAAAATAACAAGAACAATAGGAAATGTGTTTTTTATCTTTTAAAAAGATAACTAGCAATGTGGGTAGTATTCACATTACTAGCAATCTTGTTAACCCCTCCAACTAAGCTAAATATCCTTGTGTGGAGTGGGTTCATGGCAATAGTGTACTGGGTGGGGTTCGAACCCGCGACCTCTCGATCACAAGTCCGACACCTTAGCCGTTAGGCTATTGGTGCTTTCTTTTTGCTTTCTTTTCGCTTTCTTTTTGCTTTCTTTTCGCTTTCTTTTCTAATAATCCAATCTCATAGTAGGTCGAAATAAAACTCTTCAAAAAGAACCATTCGAGCCTAACAATTGTATTCCACTTATTAAAGTTGTTCAAACTTCGACCCTAAAATATTTTACACAGAAAAATTGTACATATCTATGTAAAAATAACAAGAACAATAGGGAATGTGTTGAAACTGTCATTTCAAAAGCATCGGAGGGTATATAGGATAAGCATGAATACGTGTTAAAAATATTTATATTCGATGGAATGGTTATCATTTAGTTATCTTATCAATTTTAGTATGTAGTACAAAACAACAGATCATAAATACAAAGTCTCTAATATATTTACAAAACTAAAATACTTAAAATACAAACTGGAATAAAGCATCAAAAAATTTATCCTCAACGCTATCGGCTGGTAAAGTACCCAAGATACTGGTGGCATTGCCTCGTTTTACGCAAAATACGCGCTTGGTCGTGGAGTTGCGGATACCTGCCCGACATACATACATACATGGCAATGCTTAGCTTATGGCCAAAGAAATAGCAAGCCCTTGGGTCACGGGTAGCGTCAACGAGCTTTTTCGATATGTCTTTAAAAAGGCTGTGAACACACGGGCCCCACGGTCCAAGAGTTGCGACCCCAAAATGCTCGAAAATATAGTTATCACCGAGATGACTATATTTACGCCGCTTAAGGTTTTCCGCGACCGCAGTGGGAGCGCACAACATGATGAAATGGGAAGTTGGGATGACGCGAGAGTATCGACACAAGTTGCGTCCCACACTAAAGGCCTACCTATCTTCCAAGGAAACTGTATGGGTGTGGACTGTAAGGTAGTGTCGCCGAAGATGGCCCGGCTCCTAGGATAGCCCACCTTAAAAAAAATACATTTATGATTATTCGAAACATTTGAAATTTCGCGGATTTATGCTACTAGTACCTGAGACAATAGTGCAAGTCAGTTTCATTACCGGCGCATCGCCATTTTGAAGACAGGTGACAGTTTGCTCGGTAATGTCAAGACGATGCACATTTTATAACCTCCATTATCTAAATCCTTTTGAAAATTAACAAATTTAAAACAAATCTCTTTGCTGTAAACTGTGAAAATTCATATTTAATCTATTTATCAGCGAATGACTGGAGAGTGTTATTATTTTATTTCCTTTTTTGTATTTTTACGAGATTATACCCAACCCGGGTGTAATTTCCTATCATGGCCCATAATATAATTCCCGAACATAGCCCGGGCCTTTCTAGGATTATTGAAATGTAGTATTAGTATATTTTGTGTTTGTTTTTTTTTAAGTTTGTCTGCGCATGTATCGGAAACTGTGTTGGATTGCAATTAATTTCGAATTAGGTACCTTTTTTTTAGGCAATTAAAGTTCTGATTAAGCTATTAAGTAAATTCACTTTTGAGATTCTTTTCATATTAATTTTTTGGGAGTGTACGCACTCAATTAAAGACGGTAGCGTCTAATTTGTTTTAATTAATTAAGTATATTTTGATTGATATCAAAGTTAATTTTCAGTATTCCTTAGATAGCCCACCAATTCGAATGACATTTAAAAAAAATAACAGAAAAAAGAACTGATTTATTAAATTTTTGAAAAGTTACTTTCAAAGTTGATTTCAAAGTTACATTTTATTTTATTCAGTAGTTTTATTTTTATTTTATAGTTGATTTTTATTTTGATAGATTTAAGATAGCCCACATTTAAATTTTTGGTTGGTTATTTACCTTTTATGAATAATGTTATGAGAAGGATGTGTTTTTATTTTGGTGTTTTATGTTAAAAGTGTTTAAGTGTTTATAATGATTATATTTTCATTAGTATTTTTCGGGCCATCTTCAGCGACCATCCTCCCAAGATAGCCCAATACCAAGTTTCAAAAAAGTGTTTACATTTGTGTTAAAATGCCAAAAGCTGTAATACTATTTTACATATTTTGTTTCTCAAATAAATATATTACAACTTCCATTATGTTTTTTCTTTACTTTACTTATCTGCAAGATTTTACGAGGTTTTGAAATTAAGCGGGCCTTCATTGGCGCCTTTACCTTATTTATTTATTCAATTCGACATACGTCGATAGCTCTTGAAATAAAACTCAATCTTCAAACACTGATTTATTTTATATCTTCACAATTTTCACTTATGTCTATTTACACTGTCTATACTAATTTAAAGTTCTTTATAGAGTCTTAATTCCTAATACTTATACACTTTAAACTATTTACTTGAACTATTTATTTCACTGTTTACTTGCACTACTTTGAACTACTTATTTCACTGTTTACTTTCACTACTATACTTGATATTCTTCAGACTTATTTCACTTCAGGTGTTTCTTCTTGTCCGGTTGGTTGGATACTACGATTATTCGATTTTTTTTTTTTTTTTTGTGAGTGGCATCTCGCAGGTCAACCTCTGAGGTTGTCGGCTGCTTAACCGGGCTTGCCTGTGGTTGCCTTAATTAATAAATTAATTAAAGCCTCCAGCCAGGGCTTATTAAAAAACTTACAAACTAGGCGACTACACGCTAAGGGCACCCCCTGTGGGGTACGGACCTCGGCTTAGGGCGTCGCAGGGGAGGGCAGCTAGGGACAAGCTGGATCATATCATTATTATTATTAATAAGGGAATTTAAAGCTACTGGCTCAGCGTCGCGGGCTGGCTCTGGCAAGGGTCGGGGTGGACTATTACGGGGACGTCGCGGCGGGCCTCGGCGGCGAGGACGGAAGGACGGTCGGTTTTTGTGTTTGTGTGTACTTGTTTCCCTACGGCTCTCTTGGAGCAGGGTGATTTCGTCATCGGGAGTGACTAGGGTATGCCTTGGTCGGCGAATCTTAGAGATACGCGAGGGTTCGTATTGGGCGGCCGATACGATAAGGGGATTCCTATGTTGGATTGAAGTTTCAAAGAAACGCTTGGAGACGCGTTTCATGAACTGCTGGATGGTGGGCATCTTGAGGTCTACGTGAAGAAGCTCATTTCGAACATAAAAGGGGGCTCTCGTGACTCTACGGAGGAATTGGTTTTGGAGGGTCTGCATCTTATGGAGGAGGTACGGCTTTGCGTGTGCGAAAACAACGCAGGCGTAGGTCATGATGGGACGGATGACCGCGGTGAAAATACGCAGCTTGCACCTGAGTGATAACTTGCTGCGAGAGCTAAGAATGAAGTGGAGCCTACCTAGAGCGAAAGCGGCGCGCGAACGTGCCTGCTATATGTGCTCAGCGAAGGAGAGGTGTCTATCAAGGACCACGCCTAAGTATTTGGCTTGCTTTTCCCAAGGGATCGGCTTGCCGTACATGGTAATCGGACGGGGGAGGGTGGGTTTATCCGCGGTTTAGAAAAGAGGACTGCCTGGCTTTTGTCTGGGTTGACTTCGATTCTCCATTTCCGGAACCACTTGGCCAGAGTGTTTGCGGAAGTTTGGAGAGTGCGAGCGATGGCATCGGGTTTAAGACCGGTATAATAGATAGCCGTATCGTCGGCGAATAGGGCTAGCTGGGTATTTTTATGCTTGGGAATATCACTAGTGAATAGCGTGAAAACGAGGGGGGATAGTACGGAGCCTTGAGGAACTCCTGCGCGAATGGGATGGGGGGAGGAGAGCTCCCCCTCAATTCGATAACGAAAGGTGCGATTCAATAAAAAGTCCCGTAGGATGAGCACGGGACGGTCAGGCACGCCGAGTTGGTATAGCTTATAGATTAAGCCATTGTGCCAGACTTTGTCGAACGCTTTCGCTATGTCGAAGAATAAGGCTCCCGTTATTGCGCCCCGTTGGAAGCCGGCGCTGACGTGTTCTACGATGCGGTCGACTTGTTGGATACATGAGTGTTCGGTTCTAAATCCGAACTGCTCATTGGGTATTAGACTCTTTGCTTCGGCAAAATCTTTGAGCCGCTTATATATAAGCCTTTCATAGATTTTACTGAGGACGTTGAGTAAGCTAATGGGACGGTAGCTAGACGGGTCAGACTTGGGCTTGCCTGGTTTGGGAATACCTATGACGGTGGCCTGTTTCCAGGTTGTAGGGAACATATTATTGCTCAATGCGCCATTGAAGATGGCAGTCATTAGCACTATAAGCTGGGCAGGGAAAAGTTTGAAAACCCTATTGGTGATGCCGTCGGAGCCAGGGGCTTTTCGCGGTTGGAGACTTTTAATGATATCCTGGACCTCATCAGGAGTGATGGAACTCGTGTGGGGGTCACGATATGTTTTTGGAAATCTACTAATAGAAAACGAGAATCGCTTGTCGTGACCTTGGAGTTGTTTACGCTAAAAACTTTCTCTTTTCCGACAGGTTCCGACCTGTCGGCCTTGGTACATCGAAACATCTAGAAGTTTCTCTTACAATATGTATAATGAATTACAACGATTTTAACATGTGTTTCATTTACCTACGTACATATTCCTATTTCCTACTTACATATTGACCTAACCTATCCTGATTTTACCTATCTTACTTATATTAAACTTATTCTAATTGTATCTAGCTCGGCGTCCATTACAGAAACAATGATATGCCGTCCAGTTTTTTGCCATCGTCACGCACCAGGCCATTGGTTCAATACGGCAGGAATGCCGACGGTGACAAGGGCTCGTCGGATAATGTCGTTTAAATTGGCATATCATGCAAAACGACCGGCAATTCGATAGAATTGGTTTAAGACCAGGCACCCTAAAATAATTTTCACGCAAGCTCCACCCACATGCACCCCGTTAGGCCGTTGTATGCTAAACGCTAATACAGCAGTAATGAAGTTGAATATCGCGTGCGCTCTTTCACCATGTTCGGGGTCAATCTTGATTAAATTTTGAATAATCTTTAAAAAAGACATGATGTTCGATTAAAAAATGAATAAATCATATACTAAAGTTCCATTTTGATTGTATGCGTGATTGTTTCAGAATATTAATGCAAAGTTACATAAAATTTAGGGAGCCTCCTCTTAACAATGTAGATTTTGCGCAAAGTCAAGTGCTTGATATAAACGGATTTTTTTATTATTGTTTATTTTATTATAGGCTTGCGTTGAAGATGTGGCATGCTTACCTAGATGTAACCTATTCACTCTTAACTTAAATACCCCAGGTTATAGCTATTAAGAAACACAAACGCAGGGAATTCCACTCCAGTTGTTCGCACAATGAAAGTATTCCCAAAACGTTGTGTGCATATGGGTGGGATATCCACCATGTAACGATGGCGCATCGCCGTTCGTCTTTTATGATAGAACGAGCTTAGTCGAATTGGCACTAGAAAGATGTTTTTTTATCGGCACTAGAATCTTACACTCCCCAAAATGTGAACGATAGAAAATCGATAGGCTTGCAACACGTCCTCGTTATAAATATTATATTTAACATGGTTTGCTTACTAACCTTATTTGTATTCTATCGTTGATTTCTCGGACCATATTTGTACGCTATCTTGTACGATCTCTGGCCAACTTTTACCCTCCACGTGTCCAAATAGCCTCCGTCGCGATCGACCTCAACGGAGATGTTATCCACTTATCCCACCTAAAAAAAGAGTAAAATAAGTCTAGAAACACGGCAACTACTTAGTGTTATTAAAAAAAAACATATATTATAAAATCCTATCCTGATTAGTAGATAAGTTAAAACAAATATTACATTATATATCTCAAAATAAAAGTAAAGTCGCTGCATTTTTAACCGACTTCAAAAAAAGGAGGTTCTCAATTCGTCTTGAACTATTTTTTTTTATGTGTGTTACCTCATAACTCGGAGATGGCTGGACCGATTTGAAAAATTCTTTTTGCGTTTGAAAGGGTATACTTTCTAGTTGGTCCCATTGTTACTAAATCAGGATCTGATGATGGGATCCTGGAGAAATCGAGGGAACTCTTCAAATATTGTAGGCACACCTATAGCGTTTTGGGTATTTCTTATAGTACCTTGAGCAGTTGCTTTCGAAAAGTACCATTTGAGGAAGTTGTACTGACGATGAAGACCACAGATGGTCATTGAAACTACTCAATAATAAGTATTTCGTGGATTGCGATTCGATTACTTGAGGACGAATGTGTCACTTTATGCTCGTCACAATGCATATGGTGATGTAGAGCTGCTGGTCAAGTACCAGGAGAACTCAAAAATTAACGGCTATGCATTGGGAAAAGCAATATTTTGTAAAAGGTGATAAGTAGTTGACATTTTGGCTTTTGTAACTAGATAAATTACAAACCGACCCACTAAAAAGCGTGAAAAAAATTTTTTTGCAATAAATAGAACCGACTTCCATATCAAAACACTACAAAGCCAAAAATAACTTTAATTTCGGAAGGCGGTGTGAAAAAGAAAGAAAATACAAAACCAATAACACCGACTACCGAAATAAAAGTTATTTTTGGCTTTGTAGTGTTTTGATATCGGTTCTATTTCTTGCAAAAAAAAAATTTAAAAGTGTCAAGACGAAAACTTTAGCCATTCCCCTAATCCCGACGTCAAGTGGGGCTTATTTCCGATTAGGGACACACGCAGTGGTGCGCAGATTTTTAGTTCACATTATTTCCACTTAAACAAGCAAAATGCACTTCTACCGACTACGATGTTTGAGATAGGCTCTTCAATAAAATTGAATACTCATTTGACTTGTTTGAAAGTCGAAAATTGCTATGTAAACGTATTCATCTGCTTAACCTTTTCTCAACCATTTCGGGGTCGGCTTTCAGTCTAACCGCATGCAGCTGAGTACTAGTGTTGTATATGGACGCAGTGGTAGACGCCCATGGCGTCGGACGTCGGCCGACGATCTCCGGCCACCGTAGGCGCGGGCATGCGGACAGCGAGTAAAGGGCAACTCGCTGTCTGACCATGGACCATGCCCGGGTCGACGGCGCGTTGTGTTCCACGCGCGCCTCAAAGAGCGTCAGCAATATGACGAGGCCCCCCCGTAGAGGGCCGAAGCCTGCCGGGGTCGTGGGACTTATCCCATTACCGTGACCCCGGTACGTAAAGGGTTATTGAAGGAACACCGTGGATTTTAGTTAGTAAAAGTCTGACAGTCCCTCCCACCCTGCCCGGGGTGGGAGGACTTATTTGATAATTTCACCACGCTAAAAAAAAAAAACTGTTGTATATGGAGTACCTACTTGCCTAACTGACCTCCACAACCCAGTAGCCGGCTAACACTATACCATTTGGCAAGACTACATTAAAATTTTCTAGCTTTTGACTACCCGTAACGACTGTCTGAAATGTAAAATGACAGCCGGGAGCAACAGTTTAGCGTGCTTTCCCAGGCACAGAGATATCTCGATATGTCACTAAAGTCACTCATCCACGAACCGACCTTAGCAAGTGTTGCTTGAACTCGAAGATCCACTCGTGCGCCTGTTATTATTTAGCCTCTAGGTCCAGTACGTCGATTCTTTAAAATTCGTGGTGGTGTAAAAAGTGACCTTGATTTTGCATTCTGTAAACAGCGTCGAAGTGAAGGAGGAGTTACCTTACCGAATGCCACTTCTCACGTCATCTCATACTTTATCTGTCAAAATCTTTTAGTTCAACTCGCTGACACGCTCGCAAGGGTAGCGCTAGTGTAAATTCGAATTAAGAACCGAGTTTTTAGAATGCCAATCAATAAACTCACAGCGGATTCAGATTCGAAGTTTAGAATGAGGTCTTACAGAATAACACAGGAGCTCCTCTGGATGTTTTATTGGAATAAAGAGTATTATTATGTACTCATGTGCTAAGCGAAGATCAGTCATCCAGAACCGTTCAGCCGTGATTGAATTACAAACATCCAAACACTCCTACAGACTGATAATTATGTTCAGACGCCAGCACATCAAGCTACAACAATTCGTCAAATTTCTGTAATAGATTTTCAACTTTATTTTTAAAGAAATTAGATTCAAGGTTGATTGGGAAAAATTGACAGTTTCGGGTAGCTTCATGTGCTGGCGTCTGTACACTAGTATAAGTACAAATGTTGCACTGCTATAGATAAAGTTGGTCCACATCTACGCAGCTCAATGTCGTCGTAAAACGATGTTTAAACTATTCTCCTCAATTCATTCAAAGATCATAAGACTTTGTATACCCAAAAAGGAAGTTTAGTAAATAAAATAATAAAAATAGATTTCAATTTCATAGAAGATCCATCTGGTGTTAGAATTAAGAGTGAGTACAAAGAGAATCGTGTTTACGGATCGGATGCCACAAAGAGACGTTTGAGAGCGTAAAAATAAAAACGTTGTGAAGATAGAAGATCTTAGTGAGCTTTTAAACATTAATTAGTACGAATTGGGTAGTTTTTCTTTGGACAGTTATTATTTTTGGACTAAAGATTGACTTTGATTGCATAAGTGTGTACTGTTTCCTAAACTAAGCGCTTACTTTTGAAGTAATTTTATGAACTTTTAACACCACTATGGTTTAAATCTATAAAATAATGAGATAAGTCACGTCAAAACTACTTAATTATTTTTTCTAATGATAGATAAGGTCTTGGAAAATGACATATTTAGGCTATTTATTTTAGGTGAAAAATATTTTCAAACGCACGAAGCCAAGGAGCTAGTATTTAATAAACGGTAATCAATTAATATTAATGACTAGAAGTTTACCATAACCCTTGCGAGTTTTTAAACTCTCAATTAATTGTAAACTGAATATAATTTGATTTAAAATAAAATGCACCCAATTTTGGTTATAAAATAATCTATACAATTTATAAAAATCAGTAGCTGTTCGTTAGTCGCGCTAAAACTCAAGAACGGCTGGACCGATCTGGCTGATATTGGTTTAAAAATATATGTATGTGGAAGTCCAGATAATGTTTAAAAGGTGAGGAGATATGAAAAATGAAATAAAATATGGCGGTACAAAGTTCGCCAGCAGAACTAGTTATATAAAAAAGAAATTACTGCATGATTTTTATTAAACTAAATATATTTACAAGCTTCTATGGAAAGTTCTACCGAGTTACCGCAGTCCCGGAAATTTAGGGCAGCCAAAGCTTCTATATTTAGAAGATTAGAGGGTCGAATATTCATTAGGATCGTCAACTATAACTTACATGCAGTAGAAAAAAAAAACTTAGAACCTTCAGGCAGTTCGGCATTAGAGTAAAAGTCTGGTTCCCATTTTTTCTAGGAATTCAGGGTTACGTCATGATAAAGCATTTGTGGAGATATCGATTCACTTTGATGTGGGTAACCTAGTCCTTAGACTAAGTGCTAGGATTTTGTTTACCTCTAACATTTGTATTATTAAGTAAGAAATAAATTACATGCTGTTTACTCAGTAGTTCAATGTATTTATTTTGTCTAATATTTTGATAGATGTGCCTTTCACGCTATCTCTAAAATAAGAACACGCTTGATTAGAAACTAAAGGAGTCAGTAAGACAAGCACAGTCACTCGCTGCTTTTAAAAGCTCGGTTGCCAATCATTTTCTTTCAAATTTATGATTATTTCTTTGTTTTTCTCCACACGATGATAAAGAACACATTACATTTATATGTTTTATATAATTATGTATTGTATTTATATATATATATATATACTTATATATTTCAATTAGTTTTTTTTTTCCGTTATGAGTAATTTAGCCCTCCCCAATTTCAATTAAAGCTTTTAAAGTCCTTCCAAAGTTTGTCTGGAAGATATCGCTCTCAGCGATAAGACCGCCATTGTAACCAAAGTTATAGAAATAAGGTTATGTAAGTGTGTTCCAATTTTTGGTGTACAATAAAGTATATTCTATGTATCTATCTATCTATCTAAAGGAGCTCGTACCTAAATAATAGCAGCCGTGCGGTTCAATCATCGAGGTTAAGCAACGCTTTCCGAGAACGGTCCGTAGAATGGGTAACCATCTTAACAAAATGAGATTCCTCTTTGCCTTGGAAATCACGTTAAGCCGCTGTTCGCGGTTGTCATTTATTCGTCTTAGACAGTTGTTACGGGTGGTAACAACCACGGAATAGATGAATAAGGTTGGAATAGCAATGTGGGCGTGGCGAGCGTGCCACATTAAGGCTGCGTTTCCACCAGAGATGTGCGAGGATGCGTAGCGAGGGATGTGTTTGTAAAGAACCAATAGAATCGCTTCATTTACCTCGCCTCGGTCAGCACAGCTCTGGTGGAAACGGCTCAGTGGAGCTAGATTTTTGCGCATACAAAACAAGCGAGGGATGTGTGCGAGGGATGTGTGCGAGAGATGTGTTGCGAGGGATGTGTTGCGAGGAATGTGTGTTGAGAAGGATGTGTTGCGAGGTTTGCGCATCCTCGCACCACACATTAATGCGCATTTTCACAGCTCCGCTACACATCCTCGTAGGCACATTTTCATCACACATCTCTGATGGAAACGCACCCTTATGATACGATAATCATAGCGCGACCGATTAATTCATTCCCGCGCTTAGTGCGCTTCGGATTACTTTGGAACACAGAGCTCTTCTTTATAATGCCGTGTTGTGCAATTATAACCTGTAAAACACAAAGTCAGACCGCAAGTATAGAGCGAAGAGGTATATCTTTCCATCGGTAAGTCGAAAATAACATTTAATTACAATTTTATTTGTTAAAAACATAAAAATATTCTGATCAATCATCTGAACATTAACAAGATTATTGCAACAAGTTTCAAAAAGTATACATTGCCCGATGTGTACTCGCTTAATAAACGCAATGACCAAGTCCGCTTACAATGTACTACCTGCGCCACACTTCAACCATTGACGTTTTGTCCTTTGCCCTGATTGGCCGTGATGCACGGTGCATGTTTATCAACAGTGAGTTACAATTAGTAGCAAGCTCTCGATTTAAGTGTGTGTAATTTATTTGTGTGCGCAAATTTGCATATGTAACAGGCCTCTTGCTTGTAGTGGAGCTAAAGAGTGGGGAAACAACCGGCGACACGCGATCTCATACAAATCAGGAATTATTTCCTTTCTAACCTCTTTTATCTGTTCTGTGGTAACAACCGTCAAACGGGTAGTAACTGTCATTTGTCAACTGCCGAAGTTGCCAGAAAATCTCGCTTTGTTCTTGACAAGGGGCATTGAAATACCCAGCGACCATTGGGATGTGGAGGTCGTATAGGCAGTCTAATGTTTCACTTGAGCTATTTTATAATTACCGTTTTTACTAGGGATATGACGCTGTATGCCGAGATACAGGACATGTTCTGCAGATACACATATGCTGTGTACTAAATACTAGCCTTTAAGTTTTTGTATTACATGCTGATGTATTTTTATGGTGAAATAAATGTTATTAAATGTACTCAGTACTCAGCTGCATTTGGTTACACTGAAAACTGACCACAACATTGTTGGCAAACCAGACGATGATGCTATGCCCGCGTCTTGTCTGCGTGGGAGTCAATATTACCAACGCGGTTTGTTCCAATCCTGGGGAAATCCGGGATGAAAAATAGCTGTGCCCGCGATTTCGTCCGCGCGAAATAGTGACTTTCGGCAGCATTTTTAATTTCTTAGATTAATTATTTTGAAAATATAACTCATACATTAATAAGCTATTTACAATATTTCACTGCTAATAGCTAATTAAAGTACATTTTTCTAATCAAAAGTCAAAAAAATTTCATGCTTCTAGCTTCAAAAATCAGAGAGGCACTCCGGTATCACCGGGTGCCGACCTACCTCCGTCGCATAGTCGAGGACTACGTGACGGACAGAGCCGTCATCTACCCCGGTCACCGGGGAGAGTGGAACCGGCGAGAGATGTCGTGTGGTGTCCCACAGAGATCGGTCTTGGGGCCGCCCCTGTGGAACATCGGATACGACTGGGTGCTGCGCGGCGACCTCCCTGACGGCGTCAGCGTAGTATGTTACGCTGACGACACGCTCGTCCTGGCGCAGGGAGAGTCGCACCAGGCGGCGGCCGACCTGGCGACGCAAGCGGTTGCGACAGTCGTTCATAGGATCCGGCAGTTGGGACTCGACGTGGCGCTGCACAAGACCGAGGCCATGTGCTTTCATGGCGGTCGGAACGCGCCACGGTCCGAGTCCCACATAACGGTGGAGGGGGTTCGCATCGGCGTCGGGAGGACGATGAAGTACCTGGGACTCGTCCTCGACAGCCGGTGGAACTTCAGGGAGCACTTCCTGAGTTTGGCCCCAAAGCTGAACCGGGCAGCAGCCGCCTTCAGGCGACTCCTGCCTAATCTCAGCGGGCCAAACGCCTCCTGCCGAAGGCTGTACGCCGGCGTCGTGCGGTCCATGGCCCTCTACGGGTCCCCAGTGTGGGCCCTGTGCATCCGGACGCGACCACTAAAGTTGGTCGCATGCCAGAGGGTCATGGCTATCCGAATGATCCGGGGATACCGCACGATCGCCGGCGAATCGACCAACCACCTTGCCGGATTGCTGCCCTGGGATCTGGAGGCGACTGCCCTCCAGCGCGTCTATGAATGGCGCGTGGAGGCGCAGCGCCGGGGCGTATCCCCGCTGCCTCGAGAAGTCGAGGCGCGGCGGGAAGAGCTCCGGCGCGATCTCAGGGCAGTATGGAGGGAGCGACTGTCGCAACCGACGGCCGGGCACGCCGCAATTGCTGCGGTAAGACCCCTCTTTGAGGAGTGGCTAGATCGGCGTCACGGCGTCCTGACCTACCGCATGACGCAGGTCCTCACCGGACACGGAAGTTTCGGGAGGTACCTGTGTCTGATGGGAAAGGAGGAAACGTCTGGGTGTCACCACTGCGAGGGTCGCCCTGAGGACACCGTAGAGTACACGTTGCAAGACTGCCCCGCCTGGGCAGAGCACCGACGTGTCCTCACGGCAGCGATAGGCGGAGACCTCTCGCGCCCGGCATTGGTCGAGGCCATGCTGCGGGGCGAGAGGGAGTGGGAAGCGGTCGCCTCCTTCTGCGAAGCAGTCATGCTTCCGAAGGAGGAGGCGGGCCGCGAGAGGGAGAGGATGGCGTCCTCCCTCCAGCCCAGCCGCAGTGGTAGACGCCCACGGCGTCGGACGTCGGCCGACGATCTCCGGCCACCGTAGGCGCGGGCATGCGTACAGCGAGTAAAGGGCAACTCGCTGTCCGACCATGGACCATGCCCGGGTCGACGGCGCGTCGTGTTCTACGCGCGCCTCAAAGAGCGTCAGCAACATGACGAGGCCCCCTCTGCAGAAGGCCGAAGCCTGCCGGGGTCGTGGGACTCATCCCGTTACCGTGGCCCCGGTATGTAAAGGGTTATTGAAGGAACACCGTGGATTTTAGTCAGTAAAAGTCTGACAGTCCCTCCCACCCTGCCCGGAGTGGGAGGACTTATTTGATAATTTTACCACGTTAAAAAAAAAAAAAAAAAAAAAAAAGCTTAAAAAATGACGTAATTTCTATACAAATTTTCATCTCCTATTTCAACCCCTTACAGCCCTTTTTTCTCATTAAAAAGCAGCCTATGTCCTTTCTCAGGCTCTAGACTATGTTTGTACCAAATTTCATTTAAATGGGTTCAGTAGTTTAGGCCTGATTGAGTAACACACAGACAGACAGAGTTACTTTCGCATTTATAATATTAGTAAGGATATAACCTCCTCTATGTTACAGTGAAAGTCAGAACAAGCAGAAATACAAATGTAGATAACGATAAAAACTTGAGAAGATACAATATTTTAAAATCACAGACACATCAATATTATATTAAATGTAAAGATAATATTTATTCAATGAAGACTTAAAGCCGATTGTTATATTATTATCTGGATTTCCGAAAACAGGCTTTTTAAAAAGCTGACTATATAAAGTAAAGTAATTCTTCCGAAAACAATACCTATTCATTCGTTATTTAAAAAGAAAATTGAATGGGTAATCAAAATAATTCCACGTAAAAGAATTTAATGGTTTCCTGAGAACGAACCCGAACGGTGGCCGTACCTACTAATTAAAGCAAATTCTACTAACAATACTTTTAAGGTGTCTATTAATTAGTCCAAATTTCTCTTTTCCCTCTATTTTCTTGTAAAGGTCTGACATTTTATTGGGCTTTAGAGCCCTACCCTCATCTATGGCCTTTTGAAAAATCCCTCGGATGAAGGTTTTACATCGGCACGTTTTTAAATATTAATAATGATATTTTCCCGTAATATACCGCTGTAATTGAGATAAAAAATGGACCAGGTTTCAAACACGAATATATTATGTTTGTGTTAACGAGTTTTGCTTTATGTTCCACTAAAGCGAACGACGATAAGTTAGTTTTTTCAATTTCCCATCTTATTTTTCTGCTATGGACAATGTTTTCAGTAAACATTTTTTTACCAATCGGTAAATCTAGTTGTCCTACTTCCTATCGTACGAATATTATAAATGCGAAAGTTTTTGAAGATGGATGAACGGATGTTTATTGGTATTTCAAGCCAAAGTACTAAACTGATTTTGGTGAAATCGGCTACTTTTTATCCCGGAAAAAGTGCGATATTTCCACGTAAACGAAAACGTATTTTCTGTAAAAAGATGTCATACCGCCATTTTTGTTAATCACTAAGTTAATAAACTATTAAATAAAGTAAAATTTAAGCCAACAGCAAAATTCTTTCCTCGCCACATATAACACATTAACAGATAAGAAAACCAAAAATAAGCACATTTCTCGTAAAATACGTTGTCGCATACCGCTTCGGTTGCCATCCACCATTATAGTGACAAAGATTGATGGGCTCCTAACCGTGTCTTCATCAAGTTCAACTCTCATTAGCTTGGTACGTATAAACGTCCTGTAAGCGCGCATGCTAACCAGAACAGATGCGCCCTTGTTCTAAATTTAAAACATAATGCTGTACAGAAATAATGAGATAAGTGGCCTTTTTTGAAGCTTTATTTTTAAAAGAATTAATCTTGGAGTTTTTGGAGTTTGATTCTTTTTTGTTTTCTTTTTTTGAAGTTGCGTTCTGTTTTTAAATTAATGAATGTGTTAATAGAGTTGGATGGGGAAGTGTTGGAGTGAAATATAAATGACTCTATCTACACGTATATTATAGGTCTCTTTTTCTTTTTTAAAGGTTGTGATATTGATACTGCCAGAGGCATTCTAGAAACAAACTTGCGTTCTAGAAACGTGTTTATGGTAACCTCGCACTCTTTTTATGACAAATAACACTTAGATGAGACTTTAACCGTTTTATTACGACATAAACGTCAAAATACATACTAAAATCTCTCATTTTACTTGTTCCATTTTAAGTCAGCAAAAATACGGCATTGTTTTATTTAATCTAATAATACAGTAAAGTCCTATGTTGAGTTGGTGCAGCTGAGTTTAGCATTGTAGTCCGAGCTCGTCCATACCGTTTATCTGACAGTTCTACCATGTGCACGGTATTACAGCTCGCGTCGGGAATGAAAGACACGGTTATTTGGCCTTTGTAACACGCTTTCTTAATTAAAAACATAATTATTGTTTGCATTTTATTTTATGTGTAAATAAGATTGACTCAATATTTTATTTTAATTCCAAAAACTTTCTACAAAAATTTTAGTTTTTGTAGCAACAAATCTGACTCCAATCGTGCTAACGGGTATCGTAACCATCGGTTGCTGGGATCAGATAAACTATAAAACAGATACGCATAAAATCTTACAAGTACTAGCATATTATTACGTCAATACGTATCCTCATAGACTCTGTAACAAACAAAATACGATTTATTTCTGTAACAAAATATATGATCTCTTTTTTTACAAAAATGTCACCCTCTTGCATTGTACAGCATACCGTCTAACGCCTCCCATCCGTCCGTGACGGCCACGTGCGACGTATTACGCCTCTCATCAAGAATGAAATATTATTAACGTTTCTATAAATAAATTATTTCATTTGATTTGTGTTGGAAGTATAATTAGTAGCAATATTTCTTTATGCAAGATTGAGGTTCAATAAAATAAGAGTTTTCCTTTTTAAAATACTTTTTTTGTATTAATTTATAAATTGTAAGAACTATGCTGGATATTTAATAACAAAAAATTGTACTTAATAAGGAATCAATTATAATATTTTCATGTATTTTAAGAA
Organism: Tholera decimalis; assembly: GCA_943138885.2. Taxonomy (NCBI): domain Eukaryota; kingdom Metazoa; phylum Arthropoda; class Insecta; order Lepidoptera; family Noctuidae; genus Tholera; species Tholera decimalis. Next base: position 32,257,750 of record OW964555.2, read on the forward strand.
CTGTGTTCTCATTTTCGCAACCTCTTTTAATTACTTTTAATTGTTGATAATAATGTGGTTTGTTATTTTTAATGTTTTAAAGTCGTTCTAAGTGTAATGCATTATCGTGTCACTGGTTAGTAGCTATACATTATTTTAACACGAGGTGGTAATCCTAAGCAATGACTACCGTGGGGTTGACGGAGGGGTCTGTCATACCCGCACTGACTAAACTGAACCATGTTCCCTCTTTCGCTTGCGTCCGGAGCTGCTCAGGCGGATGTATCTTGTGCTGCCCCGGACTAGTAGACTAGAAGAGAAACATAATTAAAAAAGTAAAATATCTTTCAATATCTGAGCTATTCTGAAACATATTCTACATTATGTGTTCAATAAAACAAAAACTTATTTGCCAAAATACAAAAAAACAAAATCCAAAAATCAACATACAACATACCTATAATCACCCTTACTTATACCGTCAAGTCTTTGCTGTCAATTTGACAGGCACCATGTGCATGCCTCTCAACGAGTTTGAAATACGAGTCAGCTCTCTATTAATAGACCACATCCCCTTAATGGTCCGTTGTTTGGCTACTTTGTGGATTACACCGTCCAATATTTAACAGTTGTTAGCTTTTTGGTGTAAGCTCTAAGATTAGGAAGATTTGTATACGTAGTTTTGGATAAGCTTGAGTTATTGAAAATGTTTTGTAGTAACTTTGAGACTAGGTGATATAATAAAAATTTATTGGTTACGGAACAGGTATGTGTAGAAAGAAACTGGAATAAAGAGAGTTCCTTTGCATAAAATCTACTACTCTAATGTATCTATCATAGCAGTTACCATAGTAATAAGGTTGTTTCTTTTTTTTCGCGCCGCCCGAAAGCTAATTCCTGTTTCCATCATTCCTTTTTTTATGTTAGTGTGGACTAGTCCTGTCTTTCAGTAAGTACCTAGGTAAGTGTCCAGAGGCTCTAGACAAATAATATAATAACTTACTATTACTCATCATTTATGTATTGTACCTACATTTTAGATCCATTTCATAATGTGGTACTCAATTTCAAACAGATTGTTGTACATGTTAAAATCCAATGGTGAACTGCTGCCCCGTATTAGGAGCCTACGAGCCTCAGAATAATGCTTAATTATTTATGACTTTGAATTATGCAAGTAACTAGGTACTTATGAACTATATATACATTGATAAAATTTGAAAAAAACATTGTGGTTAAATTATCCATTACTTATCAAGCAATTCTTTTTCATAAAATTTAAATGCAATTTAAAATCAAAAATTATTATTTAACCATGTGATATTTTGTTAACAATGATGTGAAGGCAATTGCCAAAACATTAAAAACCTATAGGATTGACAAACGCTGTTGAAATGTCACGTATTGGCAGTTCAAATACCGCAAACACTAATTGTGTAACAAAAAGTCTAAAGCCTAGCATCATAATTTTTGATCCAATATTTAAAATGAAAGAAATAAAGGCCTGCGTCCAAATGAAAAGTTTTAACCGTTCTCATAAAAATATGTTATTTTAATAAATCATGCAATTTTTTATTTTGTGTGGCATTTTGCAAGTCGACCTCTGAGGTTATCGGCTGCTTAACCGGAGTTGCCTGTGGCTGCCTTTATAAATTATAATTAAAGCCTCCAGCCGGAGCTTAGAATGCTATTTGTAAATATGACTTTATATGTTTCTAAGCGCACGTACAATACAGGAATAATTCCTGGAGTGGAGCTACGGTTTTTTCATAAGCTGCAAAGCAAATGTTGCGTTTAATCCTCCTCGCGTCGTCTCCGCCTCTGTACGCTTAGATCTACGCATCACATTAATGTGGTTTTCATCAATGGACAGAGTGATTCTAAAGGAAGGCTTGTGTATATAATACAGGCAAATTATAATGTTTTGTGCGCTGACATTGCAAAAATACATAAGCCAAAGTACGAAATTGTATATACCTACTAAAAAGATCTACAATAATTAAAGTATAGGTATGTCTATCTCATAAGGATAACGCACAGTAGGTAATTATTTTTAAGTCTAACACATAAATAATGAATGTGTTATTTGTGCAGGTATTTTATACAATACAGAATCATTCCTTTTCCAATTAAACATGTTACATGAATTTTGCATTTATTGTAGATCAAAATTACCGTTTACAGCATGACAATGAATATCTTAGAAGATATCACAGATTTGAGGTGCGAGGGTAGAGCGGCTTTCGGGCCATACTTCTACGTTGCATATGACTCCAGGGCGGTAAGGCCCAGGCCCGAATCGGCGGCGCGCCATGTTCCGCGCACGCTTCGAAGAGCTATCAGCAGCATTGAAGGGGCCCGATAGGGCTATTGTCTTACGGGGTTGCGGGAATGTTCTAACGAGATACTGCGGCCCCTGAACGCAAAGGTAACTGAAGGAGCAGGGTGGGTTTTTAGTCAGTAGAAGTCAGACACTCCCTTTCGCTCTGCCCACAGAGGGACCTCTTCATTTGATGATTTTCCCACCCAGAAAAAAAAGGGCGGGTCGCTACTTAATTATAAATGAATCACCAAAAAACACACTTTCCAACTACCATAACGTGTAACCGCGCCTGTATCTGCAGGCCTTTTTCATACATTATACAGCAGAACACGAACCAAAAGTCATAAAATGTAATCTGGAAGCTTTATTATCTGCACGTGTGGGCTTCTATAGATAAGGTAAACAGTACTTTAGATTTATTGGACATTATAAATTAGTATTAAGTATGGATATACGTTTGATAGCTCGTTATTATTTATTGCATTAGAAGAGGCCGTTGAATTTTATTTGATGGGATCTGTTCGCTGTTGTTTGGGCAAGGAAGCGGAGAATATTATATCGTAGAAAAGTTGTAGATACCTACTGTACTGTACTTCGTTTAGGGTGGTCCGTTTTAAATTGTATTTAAGTATTACAATTTCTTTGATTAATTTTTCGAATAAGAAAAATACATAAACTGTGCACCGATTTAAATAGTATTCATCACAAATCCTAAGAACACAAGTAAAGCAACATACATAGATTACTACATACATAGTTTATATAAATACACAAAAAAACGAAACGAACTAATCATTATTTTAACTTGATATTTTAAAACTAAAAAAATGTTATTTATAACTGACATAATATATCTAATAGGTACCTATACGTAGTTTCGGCGATAAAGGGATAAAGAAAATGGTAAGTTGTCTTTCATAAAAAAATATATTTAATTTTAAATTAAACGTAACGTAGAATTGGTGGAGCCGTAACAGTATCCTGAAAATGATAGCAGACAGCAGACGGAGGTGTCATTCGTCGGTTTTCTGTTACTAATATTTTTCTAAGACAGTGGGTATTTGTCCGATGATAAACTTTGATAACCAAGCAAAGAAAAAGCTGTAACGTCGGAAGGTAAAACGAAATGCTGGTTATATCGCCTACTAGATAAAGGACCTCGAAAAAAATTATAATACAGTCAAGTGCTTCCTTTTTTGTATAAAAAAAACTACTTTAACTGTGCCACTTGTGAACATGTGCATGCATGGCGCCTTTTTTGCTCTCCTGTACAATAAGGTACGTTACATTGATGTGCATCTAGTAGTTATCGATTGGTAAGCTTCATAGTGTGCACTGTGCAATATACAATTACTTTGTATATAAGTTTGCAGTTTATCTCTGTATTATATTTGTCATGTACATTTTGTGGTCTCCTGCAACTGAAGAAGAACATGAATATGCAACCAACTGTATAATTGTTACTTATCTATATTACGTCTTATGTCGGAGGTCCAAATACGTACGTTACACGGTAAAAATCCCACCCATACGCACAAATCTCTTAAAAAATACTTCGCAGTGGAATCCCTGCCAGAATCTGTGTTTGCTGATAGCTATAATCTGGGGGTCGTAAAGAGCGAATAGGTTACTTTTAGTTATTCGTGCTTCATCTTCGACCACATCATCGCTCACCACCAGGTGAGATGGTGGCCAAACGCGAGCCGTGTATCATTAAAAAAATCCACAATATAACGAGGAAAAGATGATGAAGGAGAACAAAAAAACCCTACAGAAACTGATAAACACGTCAATCTGTAACTCTATACCGAGATAATTTATCCGTATAGCTATTTTCAGTAACCAAAACAAAAGAAAGCCGTCAGAAAAAAATACAGGCAGAATTTTTGTGTATGTAATTATACCCATTCATTGTCACGATGCTTTTCTTAGTAATCAAAGTAATATGACGTCACACTACTCAAACCATAACAACATGTTTGGCCATAACAAGGCTCGTTACGACTCGCTGAGAAGCCTTAAGACCGCTTGTGGGCTTCCAACATAGTCTTCAAATTGTTATGTTGCTAATAAAAACCCAATTAGGGTTATTACATCCCAAATGCTTTGAGAATGTTGGCCTTCTGACTCTAATTGGTAACGTTGAATATTATGGATTTGTAATTGCGTACAGTTAAGAGAAGGAAAGGAACGAGAAGTAATTTTAGGCCTCTAATTAAACCGAGGAATTTTAATACAAGACTCTATTTTTATAAAGAACGACTACAAAAATAACGTTTATTATAAAAGTAGAAGCTGAAAGTTTAATAAATCATAACTGTCAAGTTATTTAATTAAATGCCAAAATCATGACTCTGTTACTAAAACAGTATCAAACCTTAGACTTAAACCTTAAACTTTCACTCAATTAAAGTTAATGACTTAATAAAAGAAACGAAATCTCGTTTTTATAACAATCAAAATAAAAACAACACTTACAAAGTTACAAACTTACCAGCGGGCCCAATCACGACAAAACTGACAAAACAGAAAATGAGTACATTATCGTCTGCCCAACGCAAATATGTAAAATTTGAAAACGAACTCGAGACGTTAGAATGAAGATTGATAAATCGTTGTTGGGCCCATGTTATGTCCTTTGGGGACCCTTGTGGTATTTTTCATTTTATTTTTCAATGCGCTACCGAGCTCTAAGGTAAATAGACCTGTCGGCAGTTTTATACCTTAGATTATATGTTATAGATGAATTTCCTTACCATTTTTACATCGGAAAGCATTCTATTCGTATGCCAAAAATGTTGTGTACTTGTCAAAATTGTTTTGATGTTCAAAAAATTTGTCCGCAGGTACACATATTTGGTCACTTTGATTACTAAATTTGTGAATCTGTGTAATTTATATTAATTCTGTTTCGAGTATCTAACTTTTATGCATCAAAGTTCATTATTTGAAATGAATTTATTAACAGTCAGTTAAGCGTCTCGTCCCTTCGAACCAATACCTAGTATTATTTTTATTAGTATAGCAAATAGCTGGATGCCCATTATTTTCAATGAATATATGTAAGTATAGTTATATAGACAACTTAGTAATTACATAGTTCTAGAGACCTCTAATTACGAATAATAATCGCTTATGTACCTACCTTAATTTTATTAATTTAGGCATTTAGTTTTATTTCTAGTACTAAGCAGCGTTATGACCTAGAAATAGCTTAGCAACGATGTAAATACCAACTGTGGTAAGGATTACGAGCTCAATTACTAGGCCTAGGTCGGATATTTGTTTAGCATTTAGTAATAATAAGGCAGGAGAGTGATGTCGTTGTTTTGGAAACTTCTTTAAGACTGTCTTTTCAGGGAACATTATTATGACAGTCTTAATCATCAAATACTTGTCTAAAGCAGGTCTTTGTTCTGTTTAAAAATACTTGATTTGAAAATTAAACACACTTACAAATATTTTTATTGTCCACAGAACTTCTCCTTGGCACGCTACGAACGCACCAAAAGGCTGCTTGTGATGAAGAAATGGTGACGCTCATCTGCCCAAGAGGGACCACCATCAGCATACAAGTGGCTCAATATGGAGCTTCGGCTACTCAGGGGTCCTGTGCTTCAGACCTGGCGGAATACCAGCCAGTTGCTGTCGAAGTCGTTGGGGACACATCTTGTATATGGCCAAGTGCATTACAGGTTAGATGAATTTTGATGAGCATTTGATAAGAATTTTGATGATAACGATAGGTGAGAGTGTGTGCCCTCCGATTCCGGGTGACGGGTATTAACACTAGATAACAAGCTATTGCGTAGATTTAAGTTACTAGCACTTACGGATTCTATGGTCAAAAATAAAAAGTTTTATTTCTTTGGCAAAATCAATCACTTACCGAATCATGCCTTTATTTTATAGTCGTACGGACTTCGATGTTTTATAACTAATGTGAGTAATGTGAGACACAGCTTCGAAAAGAATAAGCGCAGTACCTGTCGTGGGGTATTTTACTTATCTCTGAGAACCACTATGTATCTATGTAACTATACCGATTCGTATCATGACCCCTTATAATAAATTAATTTCCAATTCGGTACAAGAAACATTCTATTAGGTAACTCTTTTAGTTATAGTATTGAGACGCTCTTTAGAACCTAACGTATGTAAGTGACACATTAGGCACGTTTGGAAAACTATCGCATGACAGAAACAAACAGTTGTAATAGTTATGATGACCATTATATCGAAGTATATGTTGTTACGTGACAAAAAGCGAGGATCCAAATAATTAATGTGGTTAGTGACAAGCACGCTATTCAACTATTTGCTGGAGAGCAATTGGCACTATTAGTTTATTTCGCATGGAACTTAAATCGACGATGCGCATATCATAATATTATGCACAATAAAGTACAACACAATACTGATATGATCAATATTTGATTTACTACAATATCTTAATATTATATAGGCCTGATACGGTCTGCTCTCCTGATTAAATAATTTTGGGGCCGCAAAATTATGGTCTGATAATATTCGCATTTACCTATCCATTTTACATGCGTATAATCCTTTCAAACCCGGGCTATGAAATTCCAATAGAGCGTTAACATTGCCAATATGTTTGATGAGGACTGATTTAGTAGTAGGAATATTATTACTGGGAAACGCTATGTTTTGATAGTTAGGTTGGGCCGTGCCTGGAGGCTTTCTTTCATAACCATTTATATTTATGTGTTACTATCCAATTATCTTGTTATCTAGGAAATTTGTATTACTATTGATATGCAGGGATTGATCTTGTTTGAAAAGGGCGAGATAGTATTGAAAGTCCTATTCCGTATCTGGTAGGTATGGTAAAAAAAAATACTTTTAAAGTAGTCTGACGCAAATGATTGATCGAAAAGTTTATTGTATAAAAACTTTTTACCAAAAAATTAAACCGACTCCCAAAAAACACTGTAAAGTGAAAAATAACTTTAATTTCGGTAGTCGGTGTCTTTAGTTTTGTATTTTCGTTTTTGGCACCGACTTCCGAAATTAAAGTTATTTTTCACTTTACAGTGTTTTTTGGGAGTCGGTTTAATTTTTTGGTAAAAAGTTTTTATTTCAGTCTTTTTAGTTGGATGATTTTTAATTTACCTAGTTACAAGAGCCCAAATGTCAACAACTTATAAGATTTTACAAAATATTGCTTTTCCCAATGCTGGGCCGTTAATTGTTGAGGAGTTCTCCTGGTACTTCACCATCAGCTCTACATCACCATATGCATTGTGACGAGCATAAAGTGCTTAACATCCATATTCAAGTAATCGAATCGCAATCCACTCAATACTTATTATTGAGTAGTTTCGGCGGCCATCTGTGGTCTTCATCATCAGTTCCACTTCCCCAAATGGTTCTTTTTGAGAGCAACTGCACAAGTTGCTATAAGAAATACCCAAAACGCCATAGGTGTGCCTATAATATTTGAAGAGTTCCCTCGATTTCTCCAAGATCCCATCATCAAATCCTGACTTTGGTGATAATGGTACCAACTTCGAAGTATACCCATTCGAACAAAAAAAGAATTTTCCAAATCGGTTCAGCCGTCTTCGAGTACTCGATGATCATACATAAAAAGAAAAAAAAAAAAAAAAATATACGCGTCGAATTGATAACCTCCTCTTTTGGTCGTCGGTTGAAAAGTAACTCACAGATGGCCACGTTCTTTTAGGCCGTGCGCGCACTGCGTTGCGTTTTGGAAACGCAAAATCTGTGAAGTATGGAGTGTCATAGAAGTGCGCGCACTGCGGTGGAATAAACGCGTGTGGTAGAGTCACCGGTGGTCCCGGTCATTCTACCGGTGCGGTAGAACTACCGCAATTGCGGCCACCGCAAGGCAGTACGCGCATGGCCTTATATTACCGCATTGTAGTTATTAACCATCAACAGACAATTAGGTATTTGGTATCCAATCAATTAAGATTCAAATTATATAATAAGGCAAGTTAAATACACTCGCCTTGCTGTTAGGAGGGCGAATCTTGTAGGACATAGAGTCTTGAGTTGTGAAGACGAAGAACATGACAAAAAGTCCTCATCAAAAACAAAATAAAGTACGAATAAAAACTTTTTTGCAAAAAATAAAACCGACTTCCATATCAAAACACTACAAAGCCAAAAATAATTTTAATTTCGGTAGTCGGTGTTATTGGTTTTGAATTTTCTTTTTTTTTTCACACCGCCTTCCGAAATTAAAATTATTTTTGGCTTTGTAGTGTTTTGATATGGAAGTCGGTTTTATTTTTTGCAAAAAAGTTTTTATTTTCGCGCTTTTTAGTGGGTCAGTGAATTTTCCAAATCGATTCGTAAATGACGGAGTTATGCGCGAACAAAAAACGCAATGCAGAGTAAACGAAAAGATCATCAAGGTAAATTATTTTTTTCGACTTTTTTTGATTTTTCAGAAACGGCTCGTCCGATTTCGATAAAATTTTCATGGGACCATTTGGGAAGTATACCCTTTCCAACAAAAAAAGAATTTTTCAAATCGGTTGGCAAGCGACGGAGTTATGCGTGGACAAACATAAAAAAAAAAAAAAAAAAAAAAAATACAAACATCCGAATTGAGAACCTCCTCCTTTTTTAGAAGTCGGTTAAAAAGGATAAACCACCTTCTGTGCTCATGCCATCAGAAATGTCATCTATCGCTTTTCATCAGGCTTGTTAGAGGTCGAGGGCAAATAAAAAACAATTAAATATACCTTTTTTTTTCTCTGGGTGGGAAAATCATTGAATAACTTCTCCCGCTCTGGGTTAAGCGAAAGGGTCATTTTATTTTGAAAATGTTTATTCTATATATAATGTAAGTTAACGAGAAAATCAACCCCAATAATTAAATAATCATACTCTTCCGACCGCGTAATTTTCGTAAAGAAAGTTTTTGTTTCACGTATAAAATATTATTTAATTCTAATCTATAGATTCTAACTTAGATAATCACAAAGTAAAACGAAACGCAAATTTAAAATTTAAATCGTCGACTGTCACTAATGAATTTTATTGGATTTGCCTATATTATGGATTTACATACTGTGAAATTGAACAGGATCTACCCTCAAGAAAAATGTTAACTGATGACTAGGCAGCATGGTCTCAGACCCTAGCCAGTTCCGTCAGGAATCTATATGAAAAAAAAATGGTCGACTGTCATTCATATTAAGTCACAAAAAAAGGCGGGAAACTGTGAAAGTGAAAAGGCGTGCTTTTTTATCTAGTTTTTTCAAAAAAGTTAATTTTCGTTTAATATTAACATTTTCTTTGTAAATATTTGTATTATAAGTTGTTTATAGTATAATAGTAATAGTGTAATAGTTTTTAATACGAAATGGGGAAGAAGAGGCAGAGGAAGGACGATTTGTCCATTGCAGATCCACAGCAGCAGTCTCAGTCGGCTGAATCTTCGGACTCCGATTCAGTGGAGTCGGAAAAAACTATTACCAGCTCCTATTGTAATGGCAAGGATAAGTACGCCATTTATAAGGTAAAAGTGTACACTCGTAAATATCATGAGGAGACCAAACAAGTGGACCTGATAGTTTTTTTAACACACGTTGAAGAAAACACAATATTTAGTGATAGAGATCGTATGGCTTTATCCAAAGGTATACGGGAACATGGCGTTTCTGGCGTCATGCACCTACGTACCATCAATAAATACAAGGTGGGCATCACATTTGACCTACCAAATAATGCCAACATGTTTCTGCAAAATAAAAAATTATTAGAACAGTTATCCCTTAAGGCTTCAATACCAGCTGGAGATACTGAAGTCACAGGAGTTCTCACTTCGGTTCCTGTAGAAATGTCGAACAAAGAAATATTTTCGTTAATTGGCAGTTCTAAAAATGTCATTCAAGTTAGGCGCTTTATGCGGAGGGTAAGAAGTGACGCTGGCGTAGGTTTTGTCCCTACACAGGCTGTCGCGGTAACCTTCGCATCCACTATTCTTCCTCAGTACATTTATTTAGATTCATGGCGACATGAAGTAAGTAAGTACATACCACCAGTAAAACAATGCCTCAGGTGTCTGCGATATGGACAAATTGCCAAATTTTGTCGAAATGCAGAGGTTTGCTCAATCTGTACCTTAAATCACAATTTTAAGAGTTGTCAGGTTGACTCAAAGAACGCTAAATGTGCAAACTGCAAAGGAAACCATATAGCTATCTCCTCATCATGCCCAATTAAAAAACAAAAAAATGAAGAAAATAAAATTAAGTCTCGAAGTGCCACATATTCTGATCTTTTCGATGTTAATGCATTCCCAGCTCTAGCTGCACGTACATTAGATGTACAGATCAACAATTTGATGAAATCCGATAAGTTTTTAAGTACATTAGTAGAAACAATTACCAAAATAGTTAGTAATAAGGATGTTCCTATAAATTCAACATCAATTAAAGAGGCTTTGAAAACAACTCTAAGTAGTAAATTTCCTCCAATCTCTTAATGGATCTGTCAAACTTAAATATAATTCAATGGAATGCACAAAGTTTAAATAGCAATAAACACATATTTACAAATTTCCTCTATACACAAAATATACATATTGCAATCATTTCTGAAACATGGTTCAGACCTGAACAATCTATTAAAATAAAATATTACAATATTGAAAGAAATGATTGTGGTAATAAACACAATGGAGTTGCTATTATAATTCATCAAAGCATCACTTATACTAAAATAAACACTTATTTCGATAATTCTTTACAAAATGTTTGTATTAAAATAACAGTCAATAAAAAGAATTAAGTATAGTCAGTTTCTATAGTCCTTTAAATTGTATTCCAGCTTTTAATAAAGATAATTTTGATTTATTGGTGAAATCTATTCCAAGCCCTTTTATATTTTCTGGGGACATTAATGCCCATCACACTTCTTGGGGATGTGTTTCCGACTCTCCACGTGGTCGAGAAATCTTACAAGTCATTGATGAAAATAATTTAGTTTTACTTAATGATGGTCAAGTAACAACAGTTGGTTCTTTAACATGGCGTCCCAATGCACTGGATTTATCCATTGTTTCATCTTCGTTGGCACTTAATTGTGAATGGTCTGTACATGATTGTCCTCTTGGAAGTAGCTATCATATTCCTGTAATTATAAAGGTAATGGTAAGCAGAAACCAAAATAATTATCATGACAATTGTTTGAATGCTAAACATTTGCCTATTTATCCAAATTATAAACTAGTAGATTGGCAAATGTATAGTAATTGTGTGGAAGAAATGTTGGTTGATTTTCAAATAGATAATACAAGTCTTCTTGATTCATATCGTCAATTTTGTACTATGTTACGCACAGCAGCTTCAAATTCCATTGTAAAATTCAATAATCCGAAGTATTACACTAACACAAATAATATCACTAATCACACATGCAATAGAAATAAGATTAAAGCACCTTCCCTACCTTGGTGGAATCAAAAGTGTATAGAGGTTGTAGTAAATTTCAAATCAGCATATATTAATTTTAAAAATAATCCGACTGAAACCTATCTCGAATTTAAAAGGCTTCGTGCTATTAAAAAACTCACTTTAAAAATAGAAAGACATAAAAGTTGGTTCTCTCTTTGTGACACTTTTAATAGGTTTACACCATTATCTGTCATATGGAAATTTATGCGTAAATACAATAAAACATATAATTTTAATCAGCAAGAAAATTATGCATGGGTTCCCGATTTTTTAAAGAAATACACACCGGACTTTGTGACACATACTCCAAAAACTTTTCCTGATAGTATTAATTCCAGAAATAGTTATTTAGTTAATCCTTTTACAATTAACGAATTGATATCTGCTATTTCCTCTCGAAGAGATACTGCTTATGGTCTCGATGACCTACAATAGCTAATTTTTTAAATAAGATGTATGGCAACATCTTATTTAAAAAATTAGCTATTGTAGGTTTAGAAACATTTCTTAAAATATTGAATTTACTTTGGGAAAATAATATTATACCTCAAGATTGGAAAGTGGAATGCCTTGTACCAATTTTAAAACCTGATAAGCCCAAGTTATGTCCTGATTCTTATCGTCCCATAGCACTTACTTCTTGCATTGGAAAATTATTTGAGCAATTGTTAAAGCAGCGCCTAGAGTTTTATGTTGAACAAAATAAAATCTTACCTTCTAATCAATTTGGTTTTCGCAGGAATCGGTCTGCTAGGCAAAGTATTTGTCAATTACAGCTCGATATTCATAACTCTTTATTGGCAAAAAATAATTTGGTTGGAGTTCTTTGATGTTGCAGGAGCTTTTAATAGTGTAAATATAGATATTCTTTGTCATGAATTTTCACAAATAGGGATTCCTGTAAAAATGATAAATTGGATTAAAACTTTTCTGAGCAATAGAGAAGTGTTTACTAAAGTTAATAGACATCTATATGGTCCTAGACTCTCGTCAAAAGGAGTTTGTCAAGGTGGTATATTATCACCTTTAATATTTATATTATATATACGTAGACTTAATATAATTTTAGGGCCTCAGGTCAAAAATTTACAGTTTGCAGACGATTTGGTTGTTTATGCATCTGGGAGTAATTTATCACAAACAGTCCAAATAATCAATGATGCTTTGGTAAATCTCTATAAATATTTTTCTTACCTAGATCTGAATGTTAATCAGTCCAAGTCAAAAGTTGTGGTGTTTGGTAAACAAAGTCACAACATGATCAATGTGCAATATAATAATTGTGCATTACCCATTTCACCTGAGGTTAAATTTCTGGGGGTTCTTTTTACATATAATTTAACCTGGAATAATTATATTAAACAAATAATTAGTAAAGCAAATAAAGCCTATAATATATTGAAATCTCTGTCTGGTTCATATTGGAGTGCAGACCCAAAAATACTATTGTTGTTGTACAAATCGTTAGTTCGTAGTCATTTTGAATATGGTTTCTATTGTTTCGCTGCAGATGTTAAGATTGTAAATAGTTTAGATGTTCTGCAAAATAAATGTTTGCGTGTGATAACTGGGACATTCAAAAGTACTCCTATAAATGCAATGCAGATTGATTGTAATGTTCCACCATTAAGCATTCGATTTAATAACTTAAGAGAAAGATTTGTATTAAAACTTTATAGTGTATCTAGTAATGGTCTTTTAACCAATTTGTTACATTTAATTAGACCAACAGTTTCTAAACCAATTTTCATGCTTCAAGGCCTTCAAAGTTTCATAAATTTCATTCAAAATTTAAATATTTATCAATCGGAACATATTTTGCCTTGTTATGAAGGAACCTTCATTGCTAAATTTCCAGCTATTAATATAACTCTCAAGAAGAAAAAAGGATTTGCCCACAAAACAGGAAGTAAATGCATTATTGTCAGGGTGGTCAGATCATAAATTTGTTTATACAGATGGTTCCAAAAACAATAGAGCTCTGTCGTTTGCTATATATGAGCCCTCCTCAAATATAGGCATTGGTCGAAAAATTGTCAAATATTCTAGTATTTTTACAGGTGAAGCTGTGGCTATTTTGAGTGCTTTGAAACATATTAAAAATTGTAATTCAGGACATATTAAATGGGTTGTGGTAAGTGATAGCATGAGTGTTCTAGAAAATTCGGCAAATAACAAACTAAATGCTAACACTAACTATCTAATTTATTTAATAAAAGAGCTATGGGTGGAATTATATCAATCAAATATTGTAGTTAGTTTTGTATGGGTGCCTTCACACATTGGTGTTGAAGGAAATGAGAAGGTAGATTATTTGGCCAAAAAATAGTTGATTTAGAAGAATTAATTCCCAATCCTGCCCCAGCTATGAATGTCTCTATACCACCTACAGATGCAGTTAGTCTTCTAAGACAGCGCATGTGTCAAGAGTGGGGGAGACAGTCATATCAGTGCACTCAGGTTGTAAATAAAGGTACTTGGTACTCCACTTTAGATGTCCAAATTAACTCCATACCTTGATTTTGCAAACACAATAATTTCATAAATAGAAAATTTTATTCAATTATAAGCCGTATGCGTTTTGGTCACTGTCGTTTAAATTATAATTTTTATCGCCTTAATATGGTCAATTCTCCCAATTGTGAGTAATGTCAATCACAAAAAGTTCAGTCACTGCATCATATCTTCTTCGAGTGCTCGTTTTTCAACATTCAGCGCCTTGTGTTGTCGGATGAGCTTCTTAAAATTTTTAACAAGCCTGATGAGGTCCCGCAATGTATACAGGAGTTGCTTAGGAATGTCTCAACATATTATATCGATGGGTCCTATGTATATGGGCCAAAGTGCAAAATTACAACTTTACAGGAGAGGCTTCCAAAGTTTCTATTTACTATAACTTCAGATTGATAAAACCGAAGTTTACGAATCTTTGCTTGTTTGCTAAGACAACTATCCTCCTCATTTGTACTATAGTATTTTATATATACATATATCGGTGTTTCTTTTACGTCACATTGGCCCTTCTACGTTAGTTTTTGTTAAAATTATTTTTCTCTAAAAACACTTTAAAAGGGCCAATGTGTCATATTGGCCATTATACGCGTATTACGTTAATTAGCATACGTTATATATTTTTATATTTTTTACTCATAAAATCAAGTAACTATTGAAGTAGTTGATAATTCATTAATTAGAATATAAGCTATTTAGATATTTAGTCATTTATGTCACATTGACACTTATACGTTTTACAATCGGCTTACCTACTAACTCAGTTTTCAGTTAGATCATTTGAATAATTAAAAAACACGCAATAGTTTTATTTATTTATTGAAATAAAAATGAAACTAGCCATAAAACTACACTTATGAAAAAAAAATAAAAAAATAATACGTACGAACGAAACTTTTACTGAAGATCTTAGTTTGATTAACAAAATAATGTACCTTTTTCACATTATTATTTTCTCAATAAAATTATAAAAAAAATAACAAAATTAAAAACCTATCTTGTGTAAATAAACAAAAAAAAAATCTCTGTAGTATAATTAAGTAATTAAATCAACAAAATCAACATTAGTATTTTTTTTTTGTTAATTGGTTCGCGTTTGACCACCATCTCACCTGATGGTAAGTGATGATGTGGTCGAAGATAGAGCACGCTTACCTAAAAGTAACTTATTCACTCTTGACTTAAAGATCCCTAAGTTATAGCTATCGGGAAACACAGACTCCGGCAGGGAATTCCACTCCTTAACTGTACGCACAACGAAGGCATTCCCAAAACGTTTAGTGCGTATGGGTGGAATGTCTACCATGTAACGATGGCGCATCACCGTTTGTCTTATAGTCCGATGATGGAACGGGCTTGGCGGAATTCGATTGTGTAATTCCATCACACCCTCCCCGAAATGTAACCGATAGAAAACCGATAGACTTGCAACTCGTCGTCGATGTTCAAGGTTCTGGAGCTTTTACTTGACCAGTGCATCGTTGCCAATGAGTCTCTTGGCCCGTTTCTCAATAGACTCAAGCGCGTCCAAATTGTATTTGGCAGATCTATCCCAAATATGAGAGCAGTAGTAACTCCATACACGATTCCCAACTTTTTTGATGCTAGTTGAGCCTTAGCCTCGATAAATGGACCAAAATTGAGGGTGGAAGTTAGTGTAACCCCAAGAAGCTCAATATGATCGGTTATCGGCACGATTACATCACAGAAAGTGGGAGCCGGTTCGAATTGGCTCCTTTTTGAGGAGAAGAGACAAGCCTGGGTATTAGCTGTATTAAACTGGACCAAGTTGGCATCACCCCATTCGGAGACAGCCTTCAAGGACAAGTTCAAGCGCCTAACCATGTCCTCATGGAGAGACTGGATCCGACTCACCAGCACGCACGCTGGACACATATCTCTCAGCAACTGTGCTGAGAGAACCGACCCCTGAGGGACCCCGACATTAATAGCCAATTGGCAATTTAGCAGTCATCAATGACCACTCGAATGGACCGATCTCTCGGGAAGTCTTCAATCAAAATGCAAAGTTGAGTAGGTAAACCGAAAGAAGGAAGCTTAGCAATAAGGCTATCATGCCAGACCCTGTCAAAAGCCTTGGAGATGCCAAGGGAAACAGCAAGTGCTTCCCCGTGCTAATTCTTAAAAAGTCTTCATTAATTTTCTTCATTATCGCTTTCATTAATTGACGCAATGTCATTAGATGCTACTAAATTTTCATAATAACTGTGATATGCAGGTGGGATAATATTTTTTCTTTCACTAAATTCCGACTTCTAGACAACTTGGCGCGATAATTGGATGTCATCTTTTACTTATTAAACTAAATTGTAACCCAAAAACACAACAATTACAATTTGTATTCATCACAGTGCGGCCGTTGCTCCGTTCAATGTATTGTCAAATCAGCTGATTGGTCCAAACAATAAATAAACGCGCGGCAACTCCCCGCGTATAAGTCTCTAACTACTATTAGGACCTTGTACGTTTAAATTCATGTCACATACGCCGTTATACTGTAATAAAAAATCGTGTTTCTATGCAGATTTTTTTTTTTAATAGCTCACATAATTCTTTATATCGATAAGATGCGTTTACCACAAAAAAGTCAAAATGGCCAAATTGTTAGTTTGGCCCATATACATAGGACCCATCGATATATATTTGTACAAATTTATTGTAGAAACTGTTAATGACATTTAATTCCGTTTTGAGCTTGTTTTTTGTTGAAATATCTCTGTTTACTTATTTCTTTTTATTATTAATACTAAGTTTAGGTATAACTTACGGAAAAATGTAAATAAAACAAATAACTACATGAGAAGATAGCTGGGTGATATTCAGTTAAGGAAATAATTATAAAACAAAAACTTTCAAGCAAGCAAGCTTTGCTTGACAATTGATAAAATATGACGTTTGTAGTAGGTTACGAGGCGTTACGAATAGCTAGGACGTAGACAAAAATATTATAAATAAATGATGACATTTTCAAGGAAAGGCGGAAGACAAATAGTAAATTAAAATGTACAATGAATAATTATACGTAAGACATTAAATTTCTTTTAATACTTATACATGGAATGACGGAAGACAAGGCGGTAAGGTTGAAAGACCATAGCCTGCCCAATGGGCAAATGAAAAAAAAAAAACGTATTAAGTCAAACTCAAAATATACACCTCTTCCCGCTCTAATTTCCAGTGATATGAAACTTGAAAGGAAAATTGAAATAGACTACAACAGTAGAAACTGTGCGTGGATTTTTAATTATAAAAAAGTGAAATAGATTACAACAGTAGGAACTGTGTGTGGATTATTAAATAAAAAACAGTGTGCCGACATTCAGTATACTGTATAAAACATGCAAGAAGCACTCGAAGACAGCAAACTCATCGTTGGACCATCCTCTCAACTTTCGTTTTTGGAGTTGCCATTTTAAACAGTATAGCTGCAACTGCTCGAGAGCTTGATGTTGGATGAGACATAATTAGCGGTCGAAGAAGGTTACTGCATAAAACTCACTCATAGATACTATTTTGCAGCGAGACTTCTCGAGCGCCATGAAGGTAACTTAGGTACCTCTGTAAATAAGCCTGATACCATCTCTTGGTCTGGAGCTCACATATGGTCCCACTGTCCAGTGCCTACCACCCGTGAGTAATAGTTTACTATTCCTGAACAAATGACGAATTCCTTGGAACGCGCCAACACATTATCTTTCTTGAAATATTTTTTTAAGTAATTTCAAAAAAGGAAGAGGTTCTCAATTTGTTTTTGTTTTATTTTACGAATCATTTTATTCATAATGTAACAATATTGCCCCACAAACTCGTTTACGAGGTTTGTCTGTAGGTACAAAAGATATTCAATTATAACATACAAAAACAACTATCAGTCATATTATTGTGTCAAAAATATTAAATATATTCTATACAAAAAGGTCAGTGGGTTGTCTTAGGGGCAGATTTATAATAAGTAAAATAGTGAGTGTCACAGTTTGCAATAAGGATACCTAGATTAATTAATAAAAATTAAATATAAAATAAATAAATGTGTATTAGACACAACATAAATAGATAGTTAGATACACAATTACACAGTCATGCGCTGGAGACGAATAAATTGTACCTAGTTAACATTTTAAAGTGTTTTTACCAAATAGTACTGAGAAACTGTTTCCCTAACGGAGACAGCATTCAGAAAGACGGGAATTTCAATTACACAATATTAACTAGAGACATGTATTTAACAACAGATTATGTATAGTAAGTAAAAAGAGAGACGGACAATAATA
Organism: Tholera decimalis; assembly: GCA_943138885.2. Lineage (NCBI taxonomy): Eukaryota > Metazoa > Arthropoda > Insecta > Lepidoptera > Noctuidae > Tholera > Tholera decimalis. The sequence goes on from OW964555.2 coordinate 32,276,313, forward strand.
TTAAAATATTAATGTTAAATTCAGTATGTTATTGTTTGAGTAAGTATGTGAGTGTGAATGAGTGTGTTTGTGTTTGTGTAAGAGAGAGAGTGAAAGAAGGTGTAGATATATTTATAAATTTGCTAATATGTATAATAGCACTTTTTGAGTGCTTTAGCAAATCCACCTGTCTGATACTTGTCTGTCCTGTGTTCCTTTCCACATAATTATGTGGGTGGGGTTCAAACCTATGACCTTTCGATCACAAAACCGACACCTTAGCCATTAGGGCATTGATGCTTTAATTATGAAAATACTAGATAGACCTTTCATCGTCAAGGCGGTCTTAAGGCTAGCCAGACATACTGACTGGATCTTAAAGTGAGATAGGGTTTAAAAGCTCAAGGACTTGGAACCAGTGTACTTCTTTGATGGAGATGCAAGGCCCAAATCTGTGGTGTTAGTCACAGCTGTAGTTCTCCGCGCCTTGTCTTCATACTCATATGAAGACAAGGTGCGGAGGGAATGGGGGAATTTGAAAGAGTGATATTGAAAGGAGATAACAAACTTAAGTCATACCAAATAATGAAGTAATAGTTATTTGGCAGATATAGTATTGAAAATAATAAAAAATCATTTTAAAATATAAATCAAGTAAGTGAGGAGCTTTCTTTTTTTTTTTAGCGTGGTAAAATTATCAAATAAGTCCTCCCACCCCGGGCAGGGTGGCAGGGAGTGTCAGACTTTTACTGACTAAAATCCACGGTGTTCCTTCAATAACCCTTTACGTACCGGGGTCACGGTAATGGGATAAGTCCCACGACCCCGGCACGCTTCGGCCCTCTACAGGGGGGGCCACGTCATGTTGCTGACGCTCTTTGAGGCGCGCGTGGAACACAACGCGCCGTCGACCCGGGCATGGTCCATGGTCGGACAGCGAGTTGCCCTTTACTCGCTGTCCGCATGCCCGCGCCTACGGTGGCCGGAGATCGTCGGCCGACGTCCGACGCCGTGGGTGTCTACCACTGCGGCTGGGCTGGAGGGAGGACGCCATCCTCTCCGTCATACGGCCCGCCTCCCCCGGGGCGGCGGAACACAGGACCGCCTCCCGGGACTGCCCGGCGAGGCAATATGCGGCGCAAAGGAGTGTTAGCATGACTCAATATGCTTAATACGCGCCCCATGAAGATTGGTCAGCTAAACCTCGCCGGGTCTATGCTCGCAACGAGGGAGCTCCCCGCTATCTGCCGGCAGCTGAAGCTGGATGTCGTGCTCCTCCAGGAACAGTACCCGCAGGCCGACAACATCACACAGAGCGGGAGTACAGCCAAGGCGGGTCTGTATATACACAGGCGCGGCACGGCCTGCGCGGTACTGCAGCACCTCACTACCGACCACTGCCTTGTGGCTCATCTGGAGGAGTGCGACCTGCACGTGGTCTCGGCGTACTTACAGTACAGCGAGGCCATCGACGAGCACCTACACCACCTGGAAGGTGTCATGGAAGCACTGCGGGGGAAGCGCGTGCTGGTATGCGCAGACGCCAATACCCACTCGCCTATGTGGCACAGTGAGCCACGCCATTACGTCGGGCGTGGCCATGCAGCGGAGTACAGGCGGGTGGCCATGGAGGGATTCATTGCGGCGCACAGACTCACCGTTCACAACGTGGAAGGCCAACCCTTCACTTTTAGTGGCCCGAACGGTGAGTCCAACATCGATATAACCCTTACGTCCAGAAGTGTCGCCGTAAGCGACTGGACGGTGCACGAGGCGGCAAGTGCCAGCGACCACCGTCTGATCACCTTCCAGGTTGGTGATGGCCCGCGGAGAGAGTGCCGCAGCGCTGAGCCGGCTAGAGAGCCGGTGCGCTTTCGGGATCGGGGAGTGAACTGGCTGCGCTTCAAGCAGACTATCCACGCGCAAATGGGTAGGCTTAATTTTGATAAGCCAGCGTCCTTTGTTTGTAAGGAGTTTACGAGTGTTATTGTGGAGACAGCGAGCAAGTGCCTAGGAGAGAAAGGTCCGCCAAAGGACGCGGGGTATGAATGGTGGAATCCGGAGCTTGAAAAGCTTCGGAAAGAGAATAATAAGGCTAGGGGTAAATGGCAGCGAGTGAGGAAGGCCGGGGGGCTGCGTGAGGAACGTCTGAGAGCAGAGTTTCATCTGGTGAGAGCGGGATATGGAGAGGCAATGGAGAAGGCGGAGCTTGACTATTTCCAGAAGATCGCTGACACTGGCAATGGCGACCCGTGGGGGTTGGCTTACCGGGCTGCCAGTGGCAGACTGAGGCCACCTTCCCGGGTCATTAATGGTACAAAACTGGCGGAGGGTTTTGCTACCTCTGTGGGCGATGCTGCGACCGGCCTCCTGCAGGCACTTTGCCCGGACGACGATCTGTCCCAGGATACGCCTTACCACAGGCAGGTCCGGGTCGCGGCGTTACTCACCCCGTCAGGTCAAGCTGCGCCTCCTCTGTCTCGTGACAGTTTGGGGGGCATAATCAGGAGTTTGCCCAACACGGCTCCGGGATTGGACGGTATCAGTGCGCGAATTGTTCAGAATGTCTGGAATGTCGTGCCCGCGGAAGTCTCCGCGGTGTACGGCAAGTGTGTGTCTGAGAGTGTGTTTCCGGATATATGGAAGGAGGGCCAGCTTCTTGTGCTGCCGAAGGGTAATGGTAAGCCTCTTACTGACCCCAAGGCTTACAGGCCCATCACGCTTCTACCTGTGCTCGGCAAAATTTTAGAGCGCGTAATTTTAAAGTGCGCTCCGACGATCGGCAATCAGATCTCTACCTCCCAGCACGGCTTTTCTCCGGGAAAGTCAACCGTCACGGCGCTCAACGATATCATGCACACCGTGAGGGAGGGCTCGGACAAGTATGTGCAGGCCATATTTCTGGACATCTCGGGCGCCTTCGACAATGCCTGGTGGCCGATGATCCTGACGAAAGTCAAGCGGGGAGGGTGTCCGCCCAACATCTGTAAGATGCTGTCGGACTACTTTGTCCACCGACGAGTCGGGCTCTTTATCGGGGACCGGGTGGTGTGGAAGGTGTCCACTATGGGATGCCCGCAGGGCTCCGTCCTGGGTCCAGCTCTGTGGAACCTGCTATTGGACGACTTGCTTCGACTGCCGCTACCCAAGGGCGTCCGAATGGTCGCCTACGCGGACGATGTGACGATCCTGATCGAGGCCCAGTCTCGAAGTGATATCGAGAAGGCTGCCCAGATGTCGCTAGAGATGATCGCGGCGTGGGGTGCCAGGAATCGGCTGCAGTTCTCCCCTGCAAAGTCAGCAATGATGACGATGCGGGGAAAACTCCAGCGGGCCCCCACCGTAAAGCTAGCCGGGGACTCGGTCAGGAGCGTCGCGTCGACGATGGTGCTGGGAGTGGTGCTCGACACGAGTTTGTCCTTTGTGCAGCATGCGTCGTCGATAGGGGAACGTGCGGCCAAATGCTTCGTGAAGATGTCACGAGTGTCGGCGTCGTCCTGGGGTATTCGATATCCCGGTCTCCGCATCCTCTATAAGGGCACTTTCGTAGCGACGATCGCGTATGCAGCTGCTTGTTGGTACAAAAGGGCGACACTCCACGCTGTTCGCAGCGCGCTGCTCCGGTGCCAGAGACCAAGCCTGATACTGCTGACGAAGGCGTACAGGTCTACCAGTACGGCTGCGCTGGCAGTGCTGGGCGGTGTTCTCCCGGCAGACCTGGAGGTTATCCGTGCAGGGAGGCTTGATGAGGAGCGCCAGGCCGCGGCCGGAGCACAGGTCGAGCTGAACGTGCGCAGACAGGAGCTGGCTCGGCGGAAGGAAGTGATTTGGAATGAGACGATGGATGCTTGGCAAAAGAGATGGACGGCTGAGGAGAAAGGAAGGGAGCTGTATCGCTTCTTCCCGGACGTGGCGAATCGGCTCAGCTCCCACTGGGTCGTGCCGGATTACCAGCTCTCCCAGATTCTCATGGGACATGGGTGCTTCAGGAAAAGGCTGTATGATATGAAGTTGTGCGAGGTTAATGTATGTTATTGCGGTATGGAAGAGGAAGATCTACACCATGTGTTGTGGGTCTGCCCCCTCTATGAAGACGACAGACGTAAGATGATGGATGGGATTGTCTGTGTTGAGGTCGGTCCGATTTATTACTCCGACCTCGTGAGCTCACCGGCGAACTTTGGCTGGCTACGGGATTTCGCGCACGGGTGGCACGCCGCCCGGAGCGCCATGGAGCGTGAAGAGCGAAGAGGAAGAGGAGCATCAGCAGCAGCCTACTGAGGAGCAAAACCTACGCGGCGACGGCGACGAAGTAAGGCTGTGTTGTCGTTAGTTGCATGCCCAGATGGGAGAATGTACAAAAGGGACACATGGCTAACTTGTAGGGATCAAGCAGCGCCTGCGGACGAACAAAATAAGATTGCCAAGGGAGCTATGTCCGCAGCCGCCCCACGTTTCGGCCCGTATAACGTAACGTTGGTTGGGCCATGGGAAGGTTATTGGAGGGCCCGCCTCCTCCTTCGGAAGCATGACTGCTTCGCAGAAGGAGGCGACCGCTTCCCACTCCCTCTCGCCTCGCAGCATGGCCTCGACCAATGCCGGGCGCGAGAGGTCTCCGCCTATCGCCGCCGTGAGGACACGTCGCTGCTCTGCCCAGGCTGGGCAGTCCTGCACCATGTGCTCGACTGTGTCCTCAGGGCGACCCTCGCAGTGATGACACCCAGGCGTCTCTTCCTTTCCCATCAGACACAGGTACCTCCCGAAACTTCCGTGTCCGGTGAGGACCTGCGTCATGCGGTAGGTCAGGACGCCGTGACGCCAAACTAGCCACTCCTCAAAGAGGGGTAAAGAATAATATTTACTTCTCAAGCCTACCCTCATGTATGACAAAAAAAAAACATATATTTTAATTTTGTCTCAGTATAATTATATATTTTTTATAAGCAGACTGAAACATGCAACTGTGTCATAAACAGCTGTGTAACATTTGTTGCTAGGCTACTAAATCCTACAATATCAATATTAAATCAAAACAGTAAGGTATGTACATTGAATAGTTATATGGATTTACAACAAAATAATTGAGGGTGGTTAAGAAACAGTAATGGAAAAGAATGCAAAAGAATAAAAAAATCTGCCTGTTCATCTCTTTGTACATGCTAATGTCCAAAAGTACTAGATGGATTTGAATGTTTTTTTTTTGTTATAAAGCTATTAATTCTGGGCAATATAAATAGTCAGTAATATTTCATCACACCTGCATCTGCATTCCTCAAGGGGCTAGGTTAAACTACTAGTGTCACAGGCAATAATAGGGTGTTGGATCTAAGAAAAAATTGGCCAAGTGTGAGTCAGACTCGCCCATGAAGGGTTCCGTAGTAACTACGCCAAATAACTTTGTTTTTCATAGTGTTTGTATGAATTACAAAGTTATATTTGCGGTTTTAGAAAATATGCTTTATCTCAAAAACTGCTGACTTGATCTCGTTCAAACCAATTATGATTGAAAGTTTACATTAAGATCTACAGCATATTTTTTTTTTTCACTCCTTTATTATAGAAGTTAGAGAGGAGGGGGCGACACATTTTACTACTTTGGAAGCGTATATCTTTTAAACGATTAACTTTATGAAAAAGTGGTTTTAGAAACCTCAATGTCAGTTTAAAGACCTGTCTATAGATACCACACACGCATAGGTTTCATGAAAAAAATAATATTTTCGTTTTCAGTTCCATGTATGGGGAATTTTTCTTAAAATCGGAAAGCGGTTCACAGAATACATCTACCTACCAAGTTTCACATGTATGGTCCTAATAGTTTCGGAATAAAATGGCTGTAACATACGGTCAGACAGACAGACATACATGACGAAACTATAAGAGTTCCGTTTTTTGCCATTCGGCTACGGAACCCTAAAAAGTGGCACAAGTGATGTAAAATTAGAGAGGCATTAAATTGCCTGTCTTGGCATACCAAGACAGGCAATTTAATGCCATAGCATGTGAACAGGAGCAAAGAAATGCATGTCACTTAAAGAGCTCTAAGTAAAATGTGGATGGATGGAGAGTGACTAGCAGTTCAAAGAAAAGATGTTTCAGTTAAGTGTGGTATGTAGTTATAGCATAATAGTTGATAAAATAGAAATATCTATACTTATAATAAATCTGTAGAGAGGTCAATTCTGTACATTAAATATATTTACAAAATAACTATCAGGGGGTGATTAGGGATCGATACTGATGCCAAAAATGCAATCAGTAAAATTTTTGTCTGTCTGTCTGTCTGTCTGTCTGTCTGTCTGTATAACCGTTATAGAAACAAAAATTATTAGACGGATTTTAACGAAACTTGGTACAATTAATATTCATACTCCTGAGCAGGTTATAGTATACTTTTCATCACGCTACAATCAATAGGAGCAGAGCAGTGAAGGGAAATGTTGGAAAAACGGGAGAAGTTACTCCATTTTTTAAGCTTCCGTCGCGTGTGCAACCTTAATGGTTAAAGCTACACAGAAATCATTTATGACCGAAATGTTCTCCTTAAAATTATATAAAAAATATCCCACGACAGCATATGTCTATCTTTTATGGTTGACTCACAATAACACGTGTAACTCCCGATAGCTTAGCAGTTCCAAGCTTTCTGATTATAATATTTGTCTACTCTTACGTTTATAACACTCTCAGTCACCCCTAATTGAAAAAGTTAACATTATTAACTATTCCATAAAACAGAATCATATAAATCGGTATAGAAACACCAAAGTTATGCATGAAATACGCTAATAATAAGCCATCGCGCGTGAATACTGAATCATGCTATAAGGATTATTTTAGAGAATCGGTCGCCGCGCTCGACGCGTCTCGATTGGCCAAGTGCGAGCCAGACTCGCCCATGAAGGGTTCCTAAAAACCTTTAAAATTTCTAGAAACCAGCTTATTTGCATTTTTACAACTACGCTAGATAACTTTGTTGTTCATAGTGTTTGTATGAATTACAAAGTTATATTTGCGGTTTTAGAAAATATGCTGTATCTCAAAACTGCTTACCCGATTTCGTTCTAACCAATTTTGGTTGAAAGTTTACATTAGGATCTACAGACATATATATATATATATTTAAATTTTTCACTCCATTATTATAGAAGTTAGAGGGAGGGGGGGACATTTTACCACTTTGGAAGCTTATATCTTTTAAACGATTGACTTTATGAAAAAGTGGCTTTAGAAACCCTTATATCATTTTTAAAGACCTGTCTATAAGTACCACACACGCATAGGTTTCATGAAAAAATATATTTTCAGTTTTAGTTCCATGTATGGGGATCCCCCTTTATTTTAAATATTTTTTTAATTTTTGTCTTAAAATCGGAAAGCTGTTCATAGAATACATCTACCTACTAAGTTTCACATGTATAGTCTTAGTAGTTTCAGAATAAAATGGCTGTGACATACGGACGGACGGACGGACAGACAGACAGACAGACAGACAGACGGACAGACAGACATATCGAAACTATAAGGGTTCCGTGTTTTGCCATTCGGCTACGGAACCCTAAAAAGGCGGGGTGTCCGAGCGCGAGGTTCGCGGTTGAGTAGTGACCAGCCTTAGTGTGCTGAACTACGAGAGGCCCTATCTAAAAAAAAAAGTGCGGGCTTCATACAATTTTTTAAAATAAGATTTGACCTAAAGGTCCAGTTACCAGGTCATAAAATCCCAAAAAAAAACATACAATTTTTGCCTGTTGATCCCATTGAGATAGGAAAAGTATGGTTGATCCGAATAGACATTCAGAGCGTTCGACCTTATCGACAGACAATACCACAGAGTACTTTCATATATTGGACAATACTTATAAGACAGATATTAACAAACCGTGCTTATCAGCGCGACTTTTAGTCGTTGATAATTTATTTTTAGATTCCTTTTGTTGTTATTTTATAAAATAGGTATTAGTTATTTTAGTATAACGATAGGTAAGTTTTGGCTAATTTACGTTCACTTTTTTTATATTAGTTTTATTTTCACCCAGTTGCAACAAAATATAATCGAGGCTCAAATTTTAACAGGTTGCGGTGCAGGAGAAACCGTCTTTATTCCCAGAATTCCCATAATACCAAATAATTTTCCATTCGAATTTAAAAGAACGCAATTCCCAGTATCGGTGTGTTATGCAATGACTATTAATAAGGTTCAAGGGCAGACTTTTCGTGTTGCTGGAGTAGATCTCGGTGTCAGTTGTTTCTCGCATGGTCAGTTGTACGTCGCTCTTTCCCGGGTTAGCAGTTCTAGAAATCTTTATGTTCACGTGCCGGACGGGTCAACTTTCAACATAGTTTACCCGGAAGCTTTGCGCTGAAGTATTTTCGTTCTATAGGTACTTAAGCCTCATGTGAACGTGATTTAAACAATATTACCAATACATTAACTTAATAACACATAAGGAGTTACACGCTGACGGAGTCGCGGGCACAGCTATTAACAATAATATTGTGCGGTTCCGCATTGCGATATTTTTCAACAGTATTATAGACTGACATATTATATTTCCCTACTAAATTACGAAAGTTAATCTGTCTGTTACATCAAAATCAATGAACCGTGAGGAAGGACATAGGCTACTTTTTACGAAAAACGACGGAAACGCGGACGAAGTCGCGGGCAACAGCTATCTATACTAATAATATAAGGCTGAACAGTTTGTTTGTTTGGTTGAACGCGATAATCTCAGGAACTACTGGTTCGAATTGAAAAAATATTTAATTTTTAATTAAATAGTCAATTTATAGAGAAAGGCTATAGGCTATATATCGTTACGCTAAGGCCAATAGGAGCGGAGCGCCAATGAAGAATGCTTCAAAATCGGGGTTAAATTTAACGTTAGCCCAAAGTAACTATTCCACGCGGACGAAGTCGCGGGCAAAAGCTAGTCTATAATATAAATCAAATTGAAACACCTGTCTGTGATTTCAATATAACAGTATAAGTGCTATAGTTATTTCCACTATATTAAGTAAATAAAATAGTTAAATAAATAATATTCTTTTATTACAGGCACGCAGGCCCACATAAAAAGAAATACAATTAAAATTCAATTCAATTTAATAATTTCCTAATTTGGAAATTATTAAATTGAATGAAATTCAGAAATCAGAATTCAAATCTATTCAAATTATAATAAAAACAAAATAAACAAAACGCGAAACCTATTAAATTAGCTAATTAGCTGTAATATTGATAACCGTATACAAAGAAATAATTAGCTTCATATATGGCGCTCAATATTCCATTGTTAGAATCATGAACGAAAAAAAAAGATAATTATCAAACTTTATTTAAATTTTTGTCTATCTTTCTGTTTTTTTTTTTATAAATACATTCAATGTACAGACACTCTTTTTTGCTGTTATATTATATGAATTGATTGATTGTTATTAAATATAATGGTGAATATTAGTGGAGAATGTGTGTCGCTGTGACCCAGAGTAACATGGGACAAAGACAGGAAGAAATTGTTTATACGAATATTTTAAAGCGAAATATTCGAAAATACTGGGTAGATTAGGATGAAATTTGGTATGGAAGTAGCTTGAATGTTACGAGGGCGACACTGAAAGTTTTTAGAACTGGTCACTTGCAAACGATATAATAAAAATTAGTTCTAATTTTGAAAATGCATCTCTTTGCTAATATTATTGTGTATGTATTTTATTCATTTGTTTACGATTTGGCGGCAAATTAAAAATTGTCTGTGTCACGTCAGCATGAATTTAACGCGTGAAAATTTTCGTACAATGATTTTTTATGACTTTCGATGTCATTTAAGTCAACAAGAAAGTTATGATAGATTTCGATTGGCCTTTCACAATGAAGCCCCATATCGTACCACTGTTTACAACTGGTTTCATGAGTTTAAACGCGGTCGCACTAATCTCACTGATGATCAGCGTGAGGGACGGCCTTCTACGACGACGACTGACGATAACATCAGTGTTGTGCGGCGTGTGATAGAGACTGACAAAAGAGTGACTTATCAGCAGATCGGTCAAGCTTAGGTATCGGTATGAGTCAAGTGCAAAATTCTCCATGAACATTTAGCGGTCAGGAAGCTTTGTGCCTGGTGGATACCTCATAATTTGACAGAAGCCCAAAAACTCCGTCGTGTTGATTGGTGTCGTGAAATGGTTCAAAGATTTAACGGAGGTGACTCAAATGCTGTGTTCGACATACTTACGGGTGACGAAAGCTGGATTTGTTGTTATGATCCTGAAACTAAGAGACAGTCTGCTGTCTGGGTGTTTCCTTCCGAGGAGTTGCTAACTAAAGTGAAGTGAGGTCGAAGCGTGGAAAAAAAGATGGTGACCTCGTTCTTTGGAAGGACAGGTCTTTACGCAACACTTGTTTTAGAGGATCGAAAAACAGTTACCGCAGAGTGGTACATAAATATTGTTTGCCACTTGTCTTGGACATAAGTTTGGGAGAACCGACCTCGCAGTAGGATCCTCCTTCACCACGACAACGCCTCGTCACACACCGCCGAACAAATAATCGACTACTTGGCGACGTTAGACGTATGATTACTGGGTCACCCGCCCTATAGCCCCGACGTCGCACCTTGCAATTTTTATTTATTTCCGAAAATAAAAGAAAAACTTCGAGGAAAACGTTCTATGGACGCCGAGGAAGCAGTAGCTGCGTTTTAAAATGCCGTTGAAGAGACCTCTAAGGACGAGTGGGTAAAGTGCTTTTCTCAGTGGTACCATCAGATGCAGCGATGTATTGATGTAAATGGACACTATTTTGAAAAGATATAATAAAACTAATAACTAGTTTGTTCAGTTTTAGATTTTCTAAGAACTTTCAGTGTCGCTATCGTATTTATCACAATTATATCGTTACGCACTGCTGAGACACAGGCCTATCTTCATTAGAGATTAGCACTTCGCCCGTTTGGATATCGAAATAATTCAAAGCCTATAGTACTCACAAATCTTCGACCACATCGTCACTTACCATAAGGTCAGATGATGGTCAAACGCTTTTAGTGTCACCCTCGTAATAAGCTACTTTTTACCCGACTGCACAAGAAGGAGGGTTATAGTTTCATCGTGAAAAGTCGACGGGACATGTCAGTTTCCTCGTGATGTTCCTTCACCGATTTGAGAGCAGTAGTTATGATATAAGTTACACAAAGTAATGTGCCTGACTGGGCTCGAACCCATAACCTGCTACTCGCAAGTCGGGCCCATAACCATTAGGACACCACTGCTCTCCCTTTAAATACCTCAAGTATTTGTTTTGGCAACGACAATGTTACTGTAATTTAAAGCAAATAAACGATTTTACAGACCAATAAAATCACGTAAATATTTACAGCTACGTTTGAAATATCTATATAATAAAATAAAATACTCCAATCAATTCTGCCAATTTATTCGTATTCATACATAACCTTGTTATTCATATGCCTTTTCAAACAACCATTAAATAAAACGCCAAACAGTAAAGTGTTCCTTTTTTACACATTTTTATTCATTCTGATATGTTTAGGCAATAAGTCGGCTTTATGAGCAGCTGCCAATACTGTCAACCCCTCATATTCCGCATTGTATGCGAGGTTCTCTCAATTCGTGTTTTTTTTATTATAATATTTTCTTTCGCAATTTCGTCTAACGAAAATACAGCCATCATTTTGCTTTTGTGTATATTTTTTTTATTATTTGAACGTTTATTCATCGAGGAGTTTTATTTGTTGTCAAACATATGTAGGTATACTATTGTTAAAAATATATGAATGATAAATGTGAAATAGCAGTCTTCTTCTTAGCGTGTCGATGGCAAATAGCTAGATGGAGTTAGCCGAGAACTGGGCAACAAGTTTGGCATCTTCGCTAGCTTCCTTCAAGTCCTGCAGTAAGCAGTTGACAGGGCACGATGGACAGGAAATTAAGTGTACCATGGTTTGTTGAACAGATCCACATATAACCCCAAGGCAGAGGCATCGATAAATCTCCACATGAACAGATTTTCTTTGCTGCGACCAACCTGGGTACGGAGTCTATTTAAAGAGTTCCAGGTCAGCCATGGCAGTTCGTGTCCAGGTGGTAGATGGTGGGAAAAATGGGCTTGGAAGGGATGTACTTTCTAGCCACAGCTTTAGGCGCTCTTTAGGCTGTTCGCCAGTAAGTGGAGTGACACACTTCAGGAAACTTCTTCGACTTTTCAGCCTTTGTGGCACTAAGGTGTACCCATGCAATAGCAGTTACTGAATGTATGGTTTCAACGTGTATCTAGTCTTTTATAGTAAATAAATAATTAACTATCGGAATTAGCCGCGATGGCATGCGAGTTTTAGCCCTGGTTGCCGGGTCGCCGGCGCTGGAAAGTCGAAGTGTATGTAAATTACGCCGGTACGTGTGAAAGGTAATGTACAGACGCCAGCACATGAAGCTACCCGAAACTGTCAAAGAACAATGGCAGCCACCCATACATTAATTTAGCTGAGATTAAATTTTTGCGTCTTTAAATGAAAAATATCTTGTTTAACTCGGCGTCAACTTCTGAATTAGTTTGGGCAAGAATTTTTGTTCGAGAAATCGGAGAATAATAGAAATTCAGTCATGAACTTTTGTAGGTTATGTCCAGTTCAAGTGAAAATTAAAGAAAACGGAAAACAATCGAGAGCAACACAAGGCACAATGTGCAAGATGTGTGTGATATAGGCTTGTGTAGTACATGTACTATGAACTATTGGGACGCAATTCCGTCATGTGAACTAGAACGAACTATTCTGTTTCTGTCGCTCAAATCGGTCATCTAGTACATCTAGTACAGTGAACTAATCACCAATCCTAGCGACATCCAATCGCGAGAGCCGAGCAAGAACGGCTGAACTAATAAGTGATGTACGAACTACGATGACCTGGAGAACGAGAAACTGTGCCCGGTCATTTATGTGCATAATCTATGGCCCGGACGTTCTATGGCTCTTTGATAGTTTCGATGTTTTTATTTGTTATTTTAACTTTGTTAAGTGAAGTTACTCAACATAGATTATTATACTCTTTGTTACTCAACGTCATTGGTTCAACAATATAAGTTCATGTTGCTTAAGTTATGCTTGGTTTTGTTTCGTGTGGATTGTAAAAAAGAAAATATGTATATAAAAATGAAGATCACTGTAAATATTTGATTTTTAAATACGCCATTTTAATAATTCATTCAATATTACTTATTTAAATGATATTCAAATTATTTAAAATGTATCATAATTAAAATGATAGTCCTAAGCCTGCAAAGTATGAAGGAAAATCAAATATGCAGGTATTCCATCACGTCTGACGTCTTAATAATCGATGAACTAAAATGAACTAATAGTACTAGAAGACCGAACTAGTACATTTGAACAATTGTACTAGTTCGGAGCGCTCCTGTCAGTGACCGAGTATGAACAAGCCTAGTGTGATATGAACATTTTTTTAAAGTAGATAAGTTCCTGACGGAACAGGCTAAGGTCTTAGACCATGCTGCCTAGTAATCAGTTAACCATAGATTATACATATAAATATTTTTCTTGAGGGTAATGTGACATGAACAATCAACAGTTGTCAAACTAAGTTATATTTTTTTTGACTTGGGATAATAGTCTTTTTGCCAGTCATTAATATTGAAAGTAATTCATTTATTTTAACACTACAATATTTTTACCTCCCTACAAAGAACACTTCCACTTATAAATAAACATTATTGTTAATTCCTTTACTCCTTTTTGTTACAATAATAAACTAAAACTGATTTTATTATAATAATATTGCACTTACTGTCACTTGGCAGAATAAATACAAAATGGCATCACTAATTTGTCAATGAAAAAATCAAACAACTTTTCATTTAAAATATTCTTTTTATCCGGACTTAACTAGGTAATGTGATATTTTGAAAAAACGTAGAAAAATAATAGAACTGCTTTCGTATATAAGTCACTTTTAGACGCTCAAATTAAAGTCAGCTAAGCTTTCGCCATTGTTCTTTTTCCAATCAAACTTGAACCTAATTTCCTTAATAATAAACGTGAAAATCTATTAAAGAAATTTGACAGATTTTTGTAGCTTGATGTGCTGGCGTCCGTACATGGCCATACGCTTCGCCGCCGGGTTTCCGGCGCCGGCTACCCGGCAACCGGTACATGTGAAAAGGCACTTAGATTTCGTTTCAAAAAGTATCCCATCAATATTTTTTGGAATGCGTTCTATTGTATTTAAATTGATTTGCGATTTAATATTACGGAATGGTTGTGCTGTCACGCTGCGTGCTACGAGTTCGATTCCCGAATGGAATAAATATTTTTATAATCTTCCGATATTCTTGGTCTGACTTTTGTGTTCAAGATACAGTTAGTAATTCGTAGAGTAGGTACTACCTACTCTACGAATTACTAACTTTGTCAATTACAATTCCGTATCAATAAGTCACAATGAAAGAGAAAACATTTTAACCGTGGCTGGTAAAAGGTTTGATACTCAAAGCAGTTTCAATAATGTTTGTCATCCATCATCCTGAGTTTGTTTCAAACAGACTTTAGTCGCTATTTACTGTAAATCCAAATCCTTTTGCGTTATTAAGATTGATTTTATGATCAGCAAACTGTCACTTTTCACATCACACGCGTTTGCAATTAGTCTGCTTCTCTAGAATGTTTCTTTAGAAAGTTGTTAGTTAAATTTAGATTTGAGCATATTAATTCAGGCAAATATACATATTAATGGCTTCTAAGATCTTTCCAAACCTTACGCAACTCCAGCTCCAGAATAGTCAGAAATAACGCAACACCCATTTGTTGGAAACTTTCCTTCTTACCAACGGTTTTGAAACTGTCAAAGTGAGAAGTACCTTCGGGGCATAGTAACTATGTTTTAAGCGAAGTTCTGACAGGATAGGCATACTAACTAATTTGTGTAGTACTCCTTGTTACAGACCGTGGTTGAAGCATGCCAGAAGAAGAGACAGTGTAAGTTCCACACGAGTCCGAAGGCTTTTGGAGTCGACCCATGTCCGGGTTCCAGAAGGTTCGTCGAAGTCGCGTACAAATGCCGTCCTTGTAAGTAACCTCTCACTTCTATATATGTATTCGTATAGCCTAATGACTAAGGTGTTGGACTTGTGATTGAGAGGTCAGGGGTTCGAACCCCACCCAGTACACAATTGCCGTAAAATCACTCCAGGCACAAGCCTATTTAGCTTAGTTGGAGGGGTTAACAAGATTGCTAGTAATGTGAATTTTAGCCACATTGATAGTATGTACAAATAATTATAGAACGTCACTTAAATACATCTTACCGCTCTAGGTGGAGTTATTTTTCACTTTGCAGTGTTTTTTGGAAGTTGGTTTAATTTTTTGTTAAAAAGTTCTTATGTCTTTCTTTTTAGTTAGTCGGTTTGTAATTTACCTTGTTACAAAAGCCTAAATGTCAATTCCTTATAGGAACATTTTACAAAATATTGCTTTTCCCGATGCTGGGCCGTTAATATTGGGTAGTTCCCGTGGCCATCCGTGGTCTTCATCATCAGTTCCACTTCACCAAATGGTGCTTTTCGAATGCAACTGCACAAGTTACTATATTAAATACTCAAATCACTATAGGTTTGCCTATAATATTTGAAAAGTTCCTTCAATTTCTCCAAGATCTCATCATCAGATCCTGACTTGGTGACAATGGGACCACACGAGAAGCATCAGCTTTCAAATAAAAAAGGATCATCAAAACCAGTTCACCCAGTCGAAAGTTCTGAGGTAACAAACATATAAAAAAAATACCGTCGAATTGAGAAACTCCTCCTTTTTGGAAGTCGGTTAAAAACCCACTCTGTTCCTTCAACTGCCCTTGCGTTGGCCGAGGTATCTCGTTAAAACATTCCCGAAACCAGATTTTCACCCCTAAAATGTGATTTATAATATAGCGAAGACATTCCTTACTCTAGTCTGCACAGCTTAAAAAATTGTATGCTTTAAAATATTTTCTTAACAAAATTTTTAAAACATTTCTAATGGTAAATTCTTTTTTCATACAAATGTGAAATGCGATTTGAATTCTTTACGATTTATTTTAAAGTTATGTGAGAACTCTGCTTCTTAAATATGTAACTATCTAGTACTTTTTACAATTTAAAATCAAATAAAGAATGAATTATTTAGGTTTTTCATCTTTTAATATAAGAGCTAAAGGATTTTGTAAAAAGCCAGTGCAATGCAGAAGTTTAAAGCTAAACAGCAGTAGAGGAAACAGTATAGGTTTACCAATAGCTAAGCAATTGACAGCTTTTGTCTCTTTTATTCATTAGTAAGTAGTAAGCGATGAACTGGTGGAAGATGAAGCACGTATACATAGAAGTAACCCATTCACTCTTGACATAAACTCCCTCCGGTTATAGCTATCAGAAAACTCACAATACGGCAGAGAATTCCACTCCCTTTCAGTCTCAGTCCGCTATACGCACTATGAAAGTATTGATTTGTAACGATGGTTTGTACCTAACAAAGGTTAAAAATCTTCTTCAAGCTTCAAGCTACTTCCATCCAAATCCACCCAGTACTTTCGAAGATTAGTGCGTCTAAACAAACGAACGAACAAACTTTTACGTTTTATCATATAATATGCGAAAAACTCGTGGGCAACAGATGTTCTAATAAGTGGATTAACTATACCGTTTTCGTTCACAGATGAGTTTCGAAGCAAAGTTGGTTGTGAGAATGACGTCCTACATCTCAGCTGCAATCCTCACTCCAGGGTGGCAGTCTACTCGGCACAGTATGGCCGGACAGAGTACGATTCCATTCAGTGCCCACAACCAAGAGGAATGAAGGAAGAGAGTAAGTGATCTTGTTAAAATCGTGAAATGACTGACTTATTTTCCTATGAACCCTTTTTTGGTTTTGTTTTTTTTTTCTGGGTGGGAAATTCATCAAACGACTCCTCCCGCTGTTGTAAGTGGAGCGGAAAGGAGTGTCAGACTTCTACTGACTAAAAACCCACACTGTTCGTTTAACTGCCCTTACGTTCCCGGGCCATTGTATCTCGTTAGAACATTCCAACTCCGTAAGGTTCCTTTGACCCCTAGATGGGGCAGAACGTTTCCACAGTAGTTCTCCATCGCGATCCATCCTGAGCTTCTCGCTTTACTTCCCTCCACGCAATCACGATCGATGCTCGCCGCTTCTGCTACCACGGTGCGATGCCAGGATCGTCAAAGACAACCACGCTTCCTTTTTCCTTGATGATTCCAATCCATCACCTGTTTAGTAGTGTGATCGGAAACCCTCTGAAGCGTGTGGCCGATCGATTACCACATGCGACGAAAAAAACTCGTGAAATATTTAATAAGTTCAAAAACAAAATACACACATCAAAAGTGTCTAGGGATCAAGCATTTTTATGCGGATTTCTTGAGATTGAGATGTGGCTTTGTAATAAATTTATGATTTTATAAATTTATATGGATCCTTTTTGGTGCATTTCATAATTTGAAACAGGAACTGTTAATCAAATTCGAGTAAAAGATGAAAATCAGCTGTCAATATTTTCCCTAATAAAACAGACAACGCATTGAAGACATTATTAGTGCTACTGTTTCCCTACTACTGATTAAAACCAACGTTATTATGGAGCGGCGACGTCATTTAAGCAGGGAAGAAATGCTCAGAGCCGTGGGAATGATAGAAGCTGGTTCCCGGCAACGTACTGTGGCTTTAGCTCTGAATACAAGTCAGAGTGTTATCAGTCGACTTTGGACACGTTACCGAAGCACTGGTACCGTGGCTGAGCGCCATGGAGGACGGTATCGCTGCACCACACGGAGACAAGACCGATACATTCAAATCTTAACTCGAAGAGCTCCAACAATAACCGCCATGATGTTAGCCGTGAGGCTTCATCACTCTTCAGGGAACTTAATTAGCGACCAAACAGTCAGAAACCGCTTGCATGAAGTGAACCTTCATTCCCGAAGACCGCTACGGGTACCACCTATAGCAATGCACAATCGTAGGATTCGATATCAATGGGCTCTTGAACACAGAAATTGGGCAGAAGAACAATGGCGTTTCGTGTGCTTTTCTGATGAGTCTCGTTTTGGTATGAGACCGGATACAAGACGTATACGACACTGGAGAACCCCTGGACGCCAACAGCGATTAAAATCCTGCCAGGAAGTCCATCCTTATAGTGGTGGAACCATCATGGTATGGGCGGGTATTTGGATCGGCGGAAGAACTGAGTTGATTTGGATCAGAGGCAACCTCAACGCTCAAATTTATGCTGAGACGATTGTATTTGACGTCATCGTTCCTCTACAAGTGCAAATCGGTCCCTTATTTCAGTTAATGCATGATAATGCACGACCGCACACCGCAAGAGTTGTAAGACAGACTCTCGCCGCAGCTAACATCAATGTCCTGCTCTGGCCTGCTCAGTCGCCAGACTTGAACCCGATTGAGCATGCATGGGATATGCTACAGAGAAGAGCTCTGCCGAATATGGAGGGTATCCAGTCGCAAGAAGACCTTTTTTTGTTGTTACAACGAACATGGGCGGCCATTCCACAGCGTGATTTGGATGAACTCATTTTGAGTATGCCAAACCGATGTTCTTGTGTTGTTAGTGTTCGCGGTAGAAACACGGATTATTAATTGTTTAAGTTACCCAATAAAATTTTAAAGAAATCTGTTATTTCAGTCTTTTTTTCGAATTTTAATGTTAGTGGTTCAAATGTCAAAAATCCCTTTATTAGGAAAATGGCAAATTTCTTTATTAATGCAAAGGTGACTTGGTTTATCGTTACTGTGACAAACGAAAACACTTTATTTGATGAATCCTTAAAGAAAATTTTAATTAATATCAATCAGGAGAAAAGTTATTGCAAAAATATATGTTGATCCCTAGACACTTTTGATGTGTGTAGTTGTTACGCTATTATTGACAGCCCAAACTGGCCTATCGTCTTTTCCTTCCATTGTTCTCTTAATTGGGTTCCTTCACGCCAATTAAATACGAAGCCATTTAAGGCGTCCCGACATCTTCTTTGCGGTCTTCCACGACCCGTAGTCTAGTCTAGCTGAGTCAGGATCTTGCGGTATGTGGGATCAAAACTTTGATGGCATCAGTCCTACTTCTGTCTTGCAGATTTTGAGTTACATTAGCAATAAGTGTGGTAAAGCGCTGAGTGGTATTTTTATTCGGACAGATAGTTAAATATTAAGTATGCCGCGCTCCATCGCCCGTCAGCAATACTTGAGCTTACGAGTAAGCTTTGTTAGTCGAAGACTAAAACTAGCTACCTTTACATGTAGAGAATATACACAATGCCGGTATGCTTCCGTTTTAAAGGCTTTCCTTTCAACACTCTTCTAGGCGTTTCCTATGCATATTTTTTTCTTCAATATGTTTATATAGATACAGAACGAGAACGA
The DNA here is from genome assembly GCA_943138885.2 of Tholera decimalis. Lineage (NCBI taxonomy): Eukaryota > Metazoa > Arthropoda > Insecta > Lepidoptera > Noctuidae > Tholera > Tholera decimalis. The sequence goes on from OW964555.2 coordinate 32,295,758, forward strand.
ACGCTTACACTGCGAAATCTGTGCTCGATAGTTATCTATCACCACTATGCCTTTGTCAATACTATTTATAGATACGTACACCAAAATCAATAGGACTGTGGTAAATCCAATTCTCTTGTAGTAATCTAATACGTCTTAGATATACCCAGCTGTACTAATGTAATTCCGACCTCATCTTACCGAAAACATACCAAAAGGATGGTTGGCAACAATGTGAGTGACCCTAAACGCTTCACAAACTTTCCTTTTTTTTCATCTATTATCTACTTTTCCTTTTCGACACTGGACTCCATTCAGGTGAAAAACTCATTACGTTATTTCTAATCTGTTTTGTTTCGTTCCTCTAACATTTTTGTCGCGGTATTTTTATTTCATTTTCACGTATCTCGCATGATGGATGGCGAGTGTCATCGACTCTTTGTACGTCGATTCCATTTGATATTTACCTGGGAACTGAATAAGGCACCTGTGAATGTTGTTATTATCAACTATGCAATCTGTCAAAAGCAACAGTAATGTAATAACAGTACCTAATGTGCTTCAGTCAATCAGGGTTACCCGGTTAACGTTACATTTGTGAACCAATTTGATAGATCGATCGTTCATCACGACTGTCATTTATCTGTCATCTGTATTCAAACCTGTCAAATATGATTAATTTGTTATAGAATGGGCGAGTAAATCGGATACCTTGCAGTATTTGCATAAATTGAGATTAAACGCTCTCGAAATGTAACAATATAATATTATTGCTAACAATAAACGTTGATGGAAAATTAATAAGCACACTTTAGTACTTTTATCATATCAAATTCATTCTAAAGGAAACCTAATTTCAAAATGAAAGCGTTCCTCGGTCGGAATCGCTAATTTAATTTTAACGTGTAAATTCAGCCCATTGAAGCCTGTTGATTGAATAAATTATTTAGATTCTTACGTTTTAGAAACGTAAGGATGAGTGAGTTTGAATAATACTTCAATTGTATAAAATGTTCTGTCTTCCATTCAAATATTTTAATCTTCTAAGACGCGGCTTAGAATGATCCTCAAGTGTGTTAGATAATATTTTGCATTTTATCCAAGTATTTCAGAAAATGTATCCTACGTCGGATACCTCCAAGATAGAAAATGTCAGGCCTCGTGCAGATGGCCAACTTTACTGTTTTATTGTGTTTGGCCCACTTACTACATATTTGAGGCCAGCACAATATCCAAGTTGACTTGATTGTGCGCAGAGGTATCGAAGCCATTCAAGCACGGGTTAAAATAACGGTACCTATTAATTGCTTAAACCTTAATTGAATCCTAACAATTGAATAAACACCGACCGTTTTACTTTTTAAATGAAGAAGTTAACAAAAACAAATCCATGGTCGTGACATCTGAATGACATGGCAATTTAAATATTTAGAATTCGAATTGCTAAAACAAAACTGCGTTGGAATAATAAAACAAATTATCCGTGCGGATATTCATACAAACACACAGTTCGGTTGTTCAGTCTAAAAGCGTATCTCTAATTTTAGTTGCGTTAACGGCTCCCTATACTTCGTGAAAGTGGGTAGGCATTATTCAACCCTAAGTGTGCGATAAACGGGGGCTGGAAAACATCAAATCAATAATGGCCCTCATTGTACATTCCGACTTGCGTATATGTATATGTAGCATGTCTTCGTTCGGATACTTCTGACTATGCTAGTAATAATAATATATTGAGATAATTATTTGTGTAAGTATAATTTTGATCACTTTTAAAGAGCTCCACCGGGTAATTTATTTGATATTTATTAAAATTTAGAGAAAAGAGTTTAAATTATAGCAATGAAGAAAAATTGAATTCAGTAAATATTAACTTAGTCGTATTTAGTTTTTATAAATGAGATACCCTTCATTAAAAGAGAAACTCACTTCACAAAAAAAAACGTCTGAAAAATAAGTTCTGAACTCAAATTTCTTCGATTTATTTATCAGATTTCAATAAATACGTTGGAATAGAACGTATTTTGTTTAATTTATTCCGTTGTTGTCATGTTGAACAGTGTTCACTATCGCCGCCGCAATTATTTGGATTTTAAACTAAAAGCGCGTCGTAATTACAAATACATTGCTTTTAAATTGCACAGTGTCGGTTACACTTTCAGCTATAAATAATAATTTGTTGTATTTCAACGGATTCATGTAGTCTCCGTAACTTGATGATTTTGAATGGTTATGTTTACCATACCTGCCAGCATTGTTTGGCATGTAAACTATTTAAATTTTGCATATAAAATCATATTACCTATTAATATGCAGGATATTACTCGTATTACCTATGTTTGTTCGTGCAATAAGAATCCAGGAAAAAAAATAGACTTTCAAAATTATTAAAAGTATTTTAGGAATGTGCTCACTACTCCTGACAATATCACTCATACGTGAATGTATTAATTGGCTAATTGCGAGTCAGACTCGCCCATGAAGGGTTCCGTAGTACGCAAAATAACTGTTTTTCATAGTGTTTGTATGAAAAGCAAAGTTATATTTGCGGCTTTAGAAAATGTGCTATACCTATCTCAAAACTGCTGACCCGATCTCGTTCAAACTAACTTTCGTTGAAAGTTTTTATTGATATCTACAACATATTTTTTTTAGATTTTTCACTCCATTATTATAGAAGTTAAACTCTAACTTCTATAATACACACACACATTTTACTACTTTGGAAGCATATATGTACCTTTATAACAATTGACTTAGAAAAGTGGTTTTAGAAACATCAATGTCATGTTTAAAGACCTGTCTATAGATAATACACACGTATAGGTTTGTAGAAAAAAAAAATAGTTTCAGTTCCATGTATGAGGAGCCCCCTTTAATTTTTTATTTATTGTCTTAAAATTGGAAAGCGGTTCACAGAATACATAACCTACCAAGTTTCACATGTGTAGTGCTAATAGTTTTGGAATAAAATGGCTGTGACGTACGGACGGACGGACAGACAGACAGACATGACGAAACTATAAGGGTTCTGTTTTTTGCCATTCGGAACCCTAAAAAACATATTTATGAAGGATTAGAAGGTCAATTATTTTTCTTAATATTTAAAAAAATACTAAGTAACACAAGTGGCCTTTTACTCGTTAGGTACGCAATTAACTTTTGTTTCTTCTACTTACAATCAAATACTTAGAGCTACATTTAGATCTGACATTTAATTACTTTTAACATGTGTTAACTTAAACATTTAATTAATTCAAAACAACTTAAAAAAGAGCAAACAACGTATTCACTGGAATTAGACCCTTTTAGTACGTTCTAAATATTTACTCCAAAATATTTTATGGGTAATAAAACCTTTTTTTCCAGCCTGTTTGGAGCCATATGCGACGGAGACGGCCATGAGGGAGTGCCACGGCAAAAGGAGATGTGTTTTGTCTGCAGACAGTAACATGTTTGGGAAGCCTTGCCGAACGGGGAGCCGAACCTACCTCAAAGTTGTTTACACTTGTGGTAAGTCCGTGAGAATGTTTAAAACCCGCATGTTAGGCTATGGAGTTATAAAATCATTTTTAAACACCCTGTAGCTATTTGGGTCGTGGCTGTAAGTGTTATTAATGTAAGTATGCGTCTTATATTATTAAAGCGAAAGGTCACTGATTTACTCACTCATCACGAAATCTCGGAAACTACAAGTGCGGGTTCTCAAATTATACATAAGGATTCCTTTTAAGAAGCAGGAGCTCACTAAAACGGGATTTTACGAAATTCCCATGAAATTGGGATAAACACGGGAAAGACTTCCCACGCGAATGAAGTCGCGGACAACAGCTAGTATGTTTATAACTAGCATAAATCGCGATAAAAATATAACTCTCCTTATTTTGCAGTCGGGTAAAAACTTCCACACTGTATTTCATCCAAATCCACCCAGTAATTTCGCAGATTAGCTTATTTAAACAAACAAACTTCTCTGCTTTATAGTGTTAGTATAGATTACTATTTGTCGCCCGTTGGTTGAAATATGACCATAAGTTAAATTACTTCAAATGCGTTATTACATAAAAATATTAGCTTTTTGTACTCCTTCTTTATACAAACTTTAACTGGGCCAAATTTCATACTTCATCGTCCGCGTAATTTTCGTAAAAATGGTATAGTTTTTATTTCACGTATTTATGAAGGCGTACTACGCCTTTGCAGCCGAAAATTGATATTATCCAATTTAGCAAAAAAGCAAAACTAAATTGGAATAAACCGCCTATTATTTTAAAAATCTCCCTATTTTTCGTAAACTAAATAAAGTTTACCCCGGTTGGTCCATTTTCAGTTTCAGTTCATTTGTTTTGTTTTTTTTTTAAGTAAGAGGAGGTTACGTCCCTTAATTGCTTTGAAAAAAACCAGTACAATATAACAAAACTAAGGCTAGGCAAAAATATTAGAAAGATCTACTAAATAGAACTGAAATCTTTCGCCATATTGTTACTTTTGCAAGTGACATTTAAAGATTAGGTTGGAGAAAATAGCTAAAACACTTCGATAGAAAAACAATTTTTCTTTTGTCTTGTTTTTTAATAAACATTCGAAAGTCCAACTGATATCGAATGCCAGAGACAAGCTTCTTGGGCGAAAAACAGGTTTTTGCTTTTTATACAAACCCTATTCTGTTTTCGTAGGACACTCTCCATATTTTTAAAAATATCAGGCTTATACTCAAGTTTAACTGTTACGTAGTTTAACTTGCGTCGCCTCAAAAATTTACCATAAAAAAAAATGAACTAGTGAGAGCAGTTTTTGTTCTAAAATTACATCATTATGATTAAATATACGTTACATGCAATTAGTGCTGATTTGTTTACCAAAAGTTTAAAATTTTCATATAAGTATTTTAAATGCGTAATATATGCCGTGAGTTTTGTGTTATGTAATAAAAAAATCCTTTCCGTCATGAGAAGTACTTATAAATTAACATTAATTCAAAAGTATAACTCTCTTAAATCGAAATGTATCGAACATTTATGACAAAATGACAAGCGATACTTTTTGCTTGAGTTTCTATGAAAAATAATTTCTATTGTAATGCTTTATTAAAAAAATTTTTTTAGCAAAAAATAGAAGCTACTTCTATATAGAAACACTACAAAGGCAAAAATAACTTTAATTTTGGTAGCCGGTGTCATTATTTTGTATTTTCTTTTTTTTGACACTGCCTTCCGAAATTAAAGTTATTTTTGCCTTTGTAGTGTTTTTATATAGAAGTCGGTTCTATTTTTTGCTAAAAAATTGTTTCACGCCTTTTAGTCGGTCGGTTTGTAATTTATCTAGTTACAAAAGCCAAAATGTCAACTACTTATCAACTTTTACAAAATATTGCTATTCCCGGTGCAAAGCCGTTAATTTTTGAGGAGTTCTCCTGGTACATCACCATCAGCTCTACTTCACCATATGCATTGCGACGAGCATAAAGTGCTTAACATCTATGAAATACTTATTATTGAGTAGTTTCGGTGGCCATCTGGGGTCTTCATCATCAGTACCACTTCCTCAAATGGTGCTTTTCGAGAGCAAATGCACAAGGTACTATAAGAAATACCCAAAACGCTATAGGTGTGCCTATAATATTTGAAGAGTTCCCTCGATTTCTCCATGATCCCATCATCAGATCTAAACATGACGACAATGGGACCAACTAGAAAGTATACCCATTCAAACAAAAAAAGAATTTCCGAAATCGGTCCAGCCGTCTGCGAGTAATGAGGTAACATACATAACAAAAAAAAAGTTCAAGACAAATTAAGAACCTCCTTTTTTTTAAGTCGGTTAAAAAACAACTATACTTACATTTTGTTCTATATTCAAATTCGTTAAGATACGTCTCGTCCATTGGCAAGACAAAGGGATTACAGCAGAGGACGGCAAGCAATTTGCCCGCCATGCGTAATGGCAATATCGTTTCAGAATTGTTTGTGGTTCTAATAAAACTAATCGCTCTGGTTTAATAGTTAATACTTATTATTTATGGATGTAGTTTTAGAATTATAGTACAGTCCGCTTTGGTTATATGATTATCATTCGCTTCTTTTTTCTTAATTTCATGAATTTATTTATTTTATTTTCATACATGCATTACCTAGCCTACCGTGACTTCGTTCGCGTGGGAGGATTTTCCCGCGTAAATTCCCTATCCCGTGGGAATTCCGGGATAAAAGTTAGCCTATGTGTTATTCCAGGATGTCAATTATTTACTTACTAAATTTCATTCAGATCCGTTCGGTAGATTTTGCGTATTAGTTTTTTTGTAATAAACATCCATATGCATACATCCATCCTCACTAACTCTCGCATCTATACTAATATTATAAAGCGGAAAAGTTTGTTAGTTTGTTTGTTTGTTTGTTTGCTTGAACGCGCTAATCTTCGAAAGTACTGGGTGGATTTGGATGAAATTTGGTATGGAAGTAGCTTGAAGCTTGAGGAAGGTTATAGGCTACTTTTTACCCGACTGCAAAAAAGGAGAGTTATGTTTTTACCGTGATAGAATCCACGGGAGCGAAGCCCCGCGAGAGTACTAGTTTTTAATATTAGTAAGATAGTAAGTTTATTATTTGGCATTACATTTTATTTTGCTGTCTTCCAAGAAATAATATTTTTGAGCATAAACATTTAAATAACACTTATAAGTCAACTGTATTTACAATCCCAACATAAAATAGGTACCAACCGGTGTTTTAATAGACAATAAACAGCACGAAATTATTAAACCAGTGTTAATAGCAATAGTGAAAGTAGAGCCACTAAAGTAAACACAGTCAGAAATTCTGGGAATCCTAGCTATCCGTGCTGAAAGAGCAAAAGATATATATCTTGCAACAATGGACCAAGTTGCAAACAACGCGAAGACGGTCTAGTAAAACGGATAGCGTCGGGACCTCTTACATTATTGTCACTTGGGACCACTAAAATGTACAAGCAAAGAGCGCCACAGGGCCAATCCTAGTTCGTTATTAATATTTATGAACATCTGCCGACATTATTTCAAATCAAGATCTCCATTTTGTACACAGATATTCCCACTGTAAGATACGAAACGATTTCAAAGTAAATACGCTTAAGAAATTCGAATTTGATCACAAAACAATCTATTTTTTGTTGGGTGAAAGCGAAACAAACCCTCTGTTGCCAGTTAAGAAAGTTATTTCTCGTCGATCAGTCAAAAAGTTTTGTTCTTTATTTTTCGCTTGTTTTTTTTTTAACATTTTTTTGCCCGTTATTTCCTTGTCAAAGGTTTATTTATTGGAGGTCAGCTGGCGGAAACCTTCTTTCATTGCGTTTCCAATAGTAACGCGGCTGCGTATAAATCACCATTTGTGTTGTTACTTGTTACATAATTTTTGTTTAGACGAAAATTTGCAAGTTATTGTATTTTTCAGGCTATTTTAATATTTCAACGGTAAATGGAATTTTATATGGTATCTATCCGTAATTGGCTCGATATGGTTATAAAATTGACCAAGTGCGAGTCAGACTCGCCCATGAAACTACGCCACATAACTTTGTTTTTCATAGTGTTTGTATGAATTAGGTTATATTTGCGGCTTTAGAAAATATGCTGTATCTCAAAAACTGCTGACCTGATCTCGTTCAAACAAATTTTCGTTGAAGGTTTATATTAAGATCTACAGCATATATTTTTTTAGATTTTTCACTCCATTATTAGGATATGTGTCCCCCTCTAACTTCTATAAAGTTGGAGGGGACACACAAACATTTTACCACTTTGGAAGCGTGTTATATCTTTGAAACGATTAACTTTATGAAAAAGTGGTTTTGGAAACCTCAATGTCATTTTTAAAGGCCTCTCTATAGATACCCTACAAGCACAGGTTTCATGAAAAAAAAAAACATTTTCAGTTTCAGTTCCATGTATGGGGAGCCCCCCTTTATTATTTTTTTTTTTTTTCTTATAGTCGGTAAGCGGTTCACAGAATATATAGTCCTAATAGTTTTGGAATAAAATGGCCCTGATATACGGACGGACAGACAGTCAGACATGACGAAACTAAAGGGTCTTAAAAGGGTTCCGTTTTTTGCAATTCGGCTACGGAACCCTAAAATTGAGTAACGTATTATTTTCTTGAAGATAGATGAAAAAAAAATTTGAACGAGTAAGTGGAGTCGCATCTGTAGTTACCGAGGTTGCCTGATTTTCTGTAGTCTACTACAATGTTATCTAGTTTACTTGCAATTTAGAAAGCGTTTTTCTATAAAACAATATTTCCGGAATCATTTTACGTCAAATATTTTTGTGAAAGCATTTCACAAATTGGGGTACCTGTTATTTTTGGCAACTGTACAAAGTAGATCAAATTAAGATATTTGACCCGGAATATTTATATCCTTTTTACTATGTTGTGTTTGCTGTTTTCTTTATATTCTTTACCAGACTTCAAGACTCGGCATATTTATGTTCATTCGCATTTTTTAAATTGTCGATTGGCTCGCGTAAGACCACCGTGCACCGTTCCAAAAATGCTAGTATTTGAAATTAATTTTAATGTATTTTGTTTTTGATTCAACATGCTTTTTATTAACCGACTTCAAAAAAAGGAGGTTCTCAATTCGTCTTGAACTTTTTTTTTATGTATGTTACCTCATAACTCGGAGACGGCTGGACCGATTTGGAAAATTCTTTTTGCGTTTGGAAGAGTATACTTTCTAGTTGGTCCTATTGTTACGAAATCAGGATCTGATGATGGGATCCTGGAGAAATCGAGGGAACTCTTCAAATATTATAGGCACACCTATAGCGTTTTGGGTATTTCATATAGTACCTTGAGCAGTTGCTTTTGAAAAGTACCATTTGGGGAAGTGGAACTGATGATGAAGACCACAGATGGCCACTGAAACTACTCAATAATAAGTATTTCGTGGATTGCGATTCGATTACTTGAGTGATGTTAAACACTTTTTGCTCGTCACAATACATACGAGTATGGTGATGTAGAGCTGATGGTCAAGTACTTGGAGAACTCCTCAAAAATTAACGGCTATGCATCGGGAAAAGCAATATTTTGTAAAAGGTGATAAGTTGTTGACATTATGGCTTTTGTGACTAGATAAATTACAAATCAACTCACTAAAAAGCGTGAAAAAAAAAATTTTAACAAAAAATAGAACCGACTTCCATATCAAAACACTACAAAGCCAAAAATAACTTTCATTTCGGAAGGCGGTGTGAAAAAAAAGAAAATCCAAGACCAATACACACACCGACTACCGAAATGAAAGTTATTTTTGGCTTTGTAGTGTTTTGATATGGAAGTCGCTACTATTTTTTGTTAATTTTTTTTTAATACTTATCATCTAAAAATCACATTTCTGTAGTCGGCTTTTTTATTGATATTGGCTCGCTTTTGACCACTATCTCACCTGATGGTGGGCGAAGATAAAGCAGGCTTATATAGAAGTATCTGACCTATTCGCTCTTGACTCGAAAGACCCCCAGATTGTACCTATCAGGAAACACAGACTCCGGTATTGTTTATTCTTAGCTCGAAGCCATACCCTGTCACTCACTATTTAATTCACAAATTAACAATAACAATGTTCTTGGAAGCAAGGTAAGTGACAGCATACTTTGCCTTATTTCCGCCTCATCAAATATTCAAGATAAGAGGCTTCGTCGCGAAGAGATATCCTGATACCTTAAATTTGACGATTTTTGCTCCAGACGTGCCTTTTGTAAGAGCTTCCTACATTATATCCGTTCCTCAATTAAGCAGGCTAGGTAAAGTTTCTTTAATACGTTTTGTGACTGAATTAATTGTTAGGTACTTACTATCGTATATGTAGCTTTATCTATTTTTTATGGTAGCTAAATATTCAGGAGTGCTCTTGTAGCTGTTTAAGTATCATCAATATTCCCATTTATTGAAAAAGAAGATGAAAAGATGTTTATTCGGCACACTTTGCCACACACAGTGTAGGAACAAACACTAAGAAGACTTAATTTCTAATATCAAAGCAATAAAATTGAGTGCTTGCGCCAAACTGATCCATTTCAGCAAAATGTCACATATATTTTGCTTTTTGACGCTGGTTTTCAGCGGATGGCTACGTTGAATTTATGGATGCAAATTGGTCAGTGAAGAGTAATATGAAAAAAGAATCATATTTAAAATTATACATAATTTTATTGCTCCTTTTATATCCAAAATAATTAGTAGTTATTGTTTTTTCTTTTTCATTCTCGTATCCTACTAATTCATTAAGGCACCTGCTACGTTATCTCTTCACCATCCTTGGTTGACTAGTAGGTAGATAATGCCTTCAATGTAAATAGTATAAAGTTACATTTCGTTCTCTAGGCTAAATAAATACTTCTCAAATCTACATTTTGAAGTTAACAATATTTCATCAGTCGTATCCCACCACTTAGAAACTATAAGGCTAAGTTTACACTGCGGCATGTTGTGTACAATGTCGGCTACAGTCTCCTGTAACGTATATCTTAGGGCTTATGGCTTCAACTCACACTTAAGCCTCAATTTCCCAGGGTTGCGGTTAACGGTACATAGACCCTCAGTTGCAATTATGATTGTTCAATCTACCCTACGTAAGCAGAGTACAGAAACGGCGGGATTTTGTTTTTGTTTTTCATTTGTTGTTTATGGAACTGTAGTCATCTTACGTCAATTGAAATAAAGTAAAACCTCATTTTTAGTATATGGAACTATTCAGTCATCTTTATGTCCATTGAAAGAAAATAAAACCTCATTTTTAGTATTTGGTGATATAAAAATAATTGTTTACAAGTTCGAAACTTTTTTAAATAAGCGGCCATATTCCGACGAAATTATAATGTTTAGCAAAGGACGATAAATGACTGTTAGATTGATAAGGCCGCATGAAAAATAAAAACTAGATTTTGCGAAAGACCTCTCGGGTAACAATAAAACATTCAGTGCTCGGAATTTTAAGATAAAAAGTAACTTAACACAGGTCATGCTTAAACCCAAATTATGTGAGCCAAATTATGCCTGGATAAGTTCAATAATTGTGGCGTGATAATAACTAGAGATCACCCAGTTGTCGAATTTCGAATGTTTTTTTTTATTTCGATGTTATTTGCAAAATATTGTATCTACACTTTTTCTCCATGTAAACTTTAACTGGGCCAAATTCCATTGTCCTTTGTCGGTGTTTTTTTTTTCGTAAAAAGGGGTACAAAGTTTTGCTTTATGTACAGACACCAGCACATCAAGCTACAACAATCTGTCAAATTCCTTTAATAGATTTACAACTTTATTGTTAAAGAAATTAGGTTCAAGGTTGATTGGGAAAATTTGACAGTTTCGGGTAGCTTCATGTGCTGGCGTCTGTACTATACCTATAGATTACCAAAGATCTGATAGAATACAAACCGTTTTGAAAACTGTATTCTGATTTAAGAAGAAATACTGATTAGTTGATTACTAACCAAATGACCATACAAAGAAATTGTTAGCATCTATCTACACATATCTATCTCAGAAATGTCTATTGCATTTGGCAACGGAAAAAGAATCGCTTAAGCGGATAAGATGCTTATGTTTCTGTGAATAAAAGCGTATTCTTTTTGTAAATAGCAAATTAGGTATATGACTGAGAACATGGCAAAGAAAATAAGCTGTTGAGAGCCAAACCAAGAAAAAAGGGAAAAATAAAATGAAACTATACGCTGAGTAGGAATGAATCTAAACTGTGTAATACGGTACGACAAAACGTGGTCTGGCAAGACTTAGATGATGAATTTGTGTGTATATTTTTTATTTACGTAAAGACAAACTGGCATTGTATATTTTGTCAATGATTTTTTTTTTTTCGTAGTATGTGAGGTAAGGGCCCTTATCCTTCCATGAGGATTTTTTCGCGATATTTAATGTTGTAGTTAGATCGCTCAGCAAGTATGCGGGGTCGAGTTCTTTAATCGCCAGTTTTGATTTTATTGTTGCTTGGACCACAAACAGTTTGCTTAACTAAATTGCTGTTTGGTGTTTTTTTTTTTGGACATTGTTCTGTCCACTAAAGCATTATTTTAAAAGAACCAGCAATGTATTTAGAATTCACCTTAGCGACTAATATTGTTATGAGTACGAGTTTAATATTCTTTTCGAATAAAATAATTGGGATAAAACTCGTTTTTTACTAATATGTGTTGACTACAATGTCAAGTGACCATAGTAACTTTGGCTCAATATAAAATTCTCACGGCCAGCGATGAAAATAATTGTATTGTGTGTAGTTCAATACTAAGAACTGTTTCTTAACATTGAATATTGTATAGAACTTCTAACAAAAAAAATACTAGCATAAATACAAATATGGAATTTTGAGGTTATTGCAATTTGACGATCTCTATACATGTTTGTACACGCTAACATTTAGCACTAAAGTAATTACTTTTGTCTAATTAATAAAAGTTCTTTACTTCGGGAATAGAGGTCCACTGCTGTAATAATGAACGAACTTCTTCGCATTCTACTAAATACCTCCGCATTCGGAAAACGTTCACAATTAGTGCAACGTTGTTGGTTAGACATGGTCACAATAACGGATGTACTTCAACACTTCGAAAAGCAAAAGAGTCTCAAAAAAGAGAGAAGGAAACGTAAACGCATGGACTTCGCAATATCACCGACAACAACAACTGTTTGTGTTTGTAAATTGTAATGTCAATTAATTCCCTTTGTGTCACTTTTGACACTTGTTCGAGTTTTTATTTGGCAGAATAGTCAATATGGCCTTTGCTCGCCATGTATAAAAATAGAATGGAGTTTTTATTCTCAATAATTAAAATATTATTTCAGATTTTTTCTGTAATCAAATGCGATCATTGTTCACCACATATTGTTACTATTTTAGTATAGAAAATAATGCATAAAACAATAAAGAATTTGAAATAAAAACTGATTAATAAGTTTAATTGCAGCATACTACATACAAATAAGTTGAGATGTCAATCTCAACTTATTTTCGACAATTTCCGGTAAGCTCTTTGTTTATTAATAAATCAATTCTAATGGAGAAGTTCTCGAAAGAAATTAAATGCAACTTTATAGTTTAGATTTTTTTGTATAGATTCTTATACATTAAAGATAAATGGCCGTGCCATTTTAAATTTAAAAGTTGTGTAGGCCAGGATCTGTCTTTGTTTTTTAAGCTAAATGTTAGACGTTGGACTTCTGATCGAGAGGTCGCGGTTTCGCACCCCACTTTTACACTACTGCAGTCAAGCCACTCCAGACTAACATATTTATTTTATTGGATGGGTTAACAAGATTGCTAGTAATGTGAATTCTACCCGTGGCAGCTGTGGTCCAGATTCATACGATTTAAATGTGGTTCATGATAAGCACTAAGCACTCTATATCGGGAGAACTCAGAATATTGACATTGCTCATATTTGCATTTCTAAGCAGTGCAGTCCCGCGTACCCCGAAATGCACTGCTTTGAGCACTTAAACGTTAGGTAATAGTTTATTAACATATTAAGTCAGTGATGTTATTTTCAATTTAAATAATATATATACATAAATATATACGAACATTAATTAATAGATTACTTCTAGGTAAACGAAAAATATTAAAAAAAACGTATTTATACTAATATTATAAAGCTGAAGAGTTTGTTTGTTTGTTTGCTTGAACGCGCTAATCTCAGGAACTACGGTTCTGATTTGAAAAATTATTTCAGTGCTAGATAGCCCATTTATCGAGGAAGGCTATAGGCTATATATCATCACGCTAAGACCAATAGGAGCGGAGCACTAATGAAGAAGTTTCAAAATCGGGGGAATTTTTTTCCACGCGGACGAAGTCGCGGGCGGAAGCTAGTCAATTATAAAATGCAATGTTCTAAAATATTTATTCTGTTTAAAATCATAGTTTCATAGCCGAATGGTTAAAAACGGATCCCTTATAGATTCGTCATGTCTGTATGTCTGTATTTTTATCCGAAACTATTAGGACTACATAGTTGTAACTGGGGAGATAGATGTATTCTGTATATCGCTTTACGATTATTACACAAAAATAATATTAAAAATACCACACACAATTATTTTGTTCAGTTCAGTTCCATATTTAACTGTACTGAACAAAATCATTTGAACAAAAGAGTGACATCTAAAAAAAAATAACTAGATGCTATAGAGAGAGCTAGATCTTAATGAAATCTTTCAACGAAAATTGGTTTGAACGAGATGCAGTAAGCAGTTTTTGAAATATAACACATTTTCTTAAACCGTGAATTATCAGTTCAGTTCCATATTTAACTGAACTGAAAAAAAGAATTTTCATCAAACCTATACATGTGTGCCTAACCTAACCTATAAACCTATAGATAGGTGTTTATTATTATATTATATTTTATTTGCGGTTTAAGAAAATGTGTTATATTTCAAAGACTGCTTACCTACTGTGAGTCCATAAACAAGACTGATTCTGATACAAACTTTAGGTCAATTATTAGGGAATTTTATGCAGCGTCACCAGAATATTTGACATGTCTATTTATATATTGTGTTTAGTCAGCGGCAGAAAAGACCCAAAATTGAGCCCTGAGGCACCCTTATTTAATCCCGGCAAATTGGGGCCCTCTATTTGAACTAGAATCTCGAGAACTATGAACCGTATTCTTTTTTACATTCAACCGTATTTATTCTGTTCTTTAAAAGTCCTACTGTGAAAACTGAGGTAAAATGAGCTATTGACAGCTCATTCAGACTAGCGCCCATTGAGACGATAACTCCCGTTTTGTGCTCTTTTATAAAATATATAATGACAAAATTTCTACTAAATCAACCGACTGAATCAGTTTTTAAACTGACATGGTCACTAACAGTACCATTACCACATCAACTAGGACAACCGATCGTATTTTTCACATAGTAAAACGGGTACCTACGTGTAAAAGCAATAAAATTAAAACCATCGCCCAGAGAAATAACATCTTCAACTTTGCTGTCATAGCCAACTAAAACAGCTACAATAAGAATAGAATAAAGAAAATAAAAGCATATCAGCTTGACCTATTTGTGATTCCACGGAACACGTGTAACTTGAGACGAAGAGACCTTATAATACCTAACCTTGTTTTGTACTCCAAGTTAACGCAGATCCTCATTACGTGCTCCGTGACTTCGCCATTACAGATACAAAGTGAACAGAAAAGCTTCCACTCATTTTATTAATCGTAAAAAAGTTATAGAAGCGAATTGAGGCGATAAGTTTTAACTGGTTAACGTCGATCAAAAGACCAACATTTCCTAGATCTTTATAGGCCTAATGAAATCCATCTCCAAAGTCATAAATACTAAGATTATTTGAGATTCGTAGATCCCCTCGGATAGTAAAAGGTAAATTAGAAAAGAAATAAAGTCCAAATACTTGTCAGGAGTTGATTCAGCTCGTTTTGAAATTTTAGCTCCGGGCAAGTCGTTTACAGGATTAAGACTATGAAGAAGCATTTGGAAGATTCGCCTCTCTCGTTAATAAATTTGTCGTAAAGTAAAATTACGGAAATACAAGACATTTTCGTCACTCCCCGCAAAAGATATTTCAAATTCTTGAGGACAAAAAGGCTGAAAATTAACGTTGAATCTTTTCGCCCGTTTAGCCTTAAGCAATTTTATATTTATTGAGCATTTTAGTTTAGCATTTAGGATTCTTGAAACCACTTACTTGCTTAGCCTTTTTCCCAATTACGAAGTCGGTTTCGTGTTTTACCAGATGCAACTGAATGCCAGTATTTAACATAGACTGCTTATCTTACTTCTACCATAACCCAGTTGAACTAGGCAAGACGGAACTCCTTAGTGTAGGTAAGACTGATGTCATTTTTTTTCGGCTTCTGAATACCCGTAACGACTGTCAAATAGAAATCAATAGCAATCAATAGCAGTTGGGATCAATGGCTACTCTTGCTTTCCGAGAGACAGAAAAATCCTAATATGTTAAAATGGTCAACCATTGACTGACGTATCTCGACTATTAGATAATGTATATAAGCGGATTGGGAAGAATCAGAGCAATATCACAATATAATAATGTCTGAATAGAACGACGTAATCTTAAGTAAAGTGAATCTGTATAAGAATAAAAGTAGGAATAATGAGATAATAGGATGTTTGTATAGTAACAGATACGAGTTCCTTTTGTAAAGAAATCTAATAACAAGTAATAAAATATTGATGTATGCTCTACATATCTATGACTAGCAATTCGCCCGCGACTTCGTCTACGCGAATTTAGAAATAATTTATAGCCCCAGTAATAACTTAATATCTATATATACAGTGTGTTAACTAACAGAGGGCGTTTCCGTTAACCCGCAATAGTATAGCATCCATACATGCTAAAAAAAAATTACCTATATAAAAAAATATTACCTATATAATAAATTGCGACGTTGCCGTCCTTCAGATACGCGTGTACAGAGAGTTTTTTACGTATCAATTTAACATTTTTAGTGTTATTTTAATATTTAAAAAATTAAAAACATTTTGTTTTCGAATGGTAATATTTTTTAGCATGTATGGATGCTATACTATTGCGGGTTAACGGGAACGCTCTCTGTTAGTTAACATACTGTATAATAATGTAAAATACATCATAATCAGCCAGTAACGTTCCCATTGCTGGGACACAGACCTCCTCTCTATGAGAGGGAATTGATGATTTCCTTCACCTTGACTGGGATCGAACTTACTTTCTGCACCTCGCAAGTCGGGCCTGTTGCCACTGATTCTATGCACCTTACTGTCAATTACAAAGTTTTTAGAATTGTATCATTAGTTGCGGAGATTATCCCCTTCAATCACACAAACTTATAATCAAATTCTACCTCTGATACGAGTAAAGATGAAGAATGTTAGCCGACTGTACTTCACAGAATAGAGACCAATATTTTTCTTGTTTACTTTAGTACGTTCTAACTTTACCTGTTCTCACATCATTGGACCACTTCAATAATGTAGTCGAAGTATTTTTTTGCAAAGAATAGCCCTCTTCATATTCTGATATGTAAGCTATGTTGCTGTTGAACTTCATTGCAATCTATTCACTAGTTTTTGTTAGTCCATACTCTTTTAAGTCAAGAGTGAATAGGTTACTTCTAGGCAAGCGTGCTCCATCTTTGACCACATCATCACTTACCATCAGGTGAGATGGTGGTCAAACACCATCAATAAAAAAAAAAAATATGGGAAACGCAGTTTTTTTTTTGTTTAATATACTTTGTACTAGCGGTATCGTGATCAAAATTTTACCATTATTAATCCCAATATTAGGTAAAGATTTGTGCTTTCTGCACCTTTTCATCATATAATTTTTAAGTGTGTCAAATTTCATACTCCTCCATCTGCGTGACTTTCATAAAAAGGGGTACAACGTTTTTGCTTCCGGTTTTAATATATAGATAAAAGATAGACATGATATTTCTTGTAGGACTTAAACAATAATTACTCTTAACTCTCTTAGTAATAACAGCTTAGAGAATATAATTAATGCCCTATTTTAGTTTTTAAACAATCAAGAATTGATTCTAGTTACAACATGCATGAACAACATAAATGTATGATATTAAATATTAAGATAATTCCTAATAGTTAATATTATTTATTACAGATTAGCTCAGGATTATGCTTAGTCTAAATGTTTTTTAGCCCTACGCAAGAAATGGTTTTAGTAACGTTGTGTTTAAAAACATTTGAATTTTCATACACAAATCAACAATTTGTAAGCGTTGATAGTTTAAGTCAATCAGCACCTGTACAGATTATCTGTTAAAGATCGCTTTTAACGATTAGACCACCCATTGTATAACCCTTTTTAGGGTTCCGTAGCCGAATGGCAAAAAACGGAACCCTTATAGTTTCGTCATGTCTGTCTATCTGTCTGTCCGTCCATCCGTATGTCACAGCCTTGGTAGGTAGATGTAAAAAAATAAAGGGAATCCATGAGACGCAGTACAACAGCCAATTGCACGACCACTACGCCAACCTTACGCATGCTAATCGCAAAGCTCGCCATTTTACGCAAAATCAACTAATAGACACGTGCCTAGTGCATATTCGGACGGATTAATTTAATTTCCATTTGCATTTCACGAAACCAAATCTCAAATACCACTAGACAGATTAGGCATTACCGAAGTTTATCGAAAATTCGGCCTATTATAGGACTTGCCGTGGAGGGAGGCAACTAATACCTTTACCTTGTCTTTATAAAAATAAAAGTTACTTAATACTTATACGAGTATAATAGCTGTCACCTGCGTACGCTTAAAATTTTGATAACGGGAATCGTGCATTTTCACGAAATCCCAGGCACATTAAATTTAACACAGAGATAATCTATCTCTGTGTCAAATTTCAGTCAGATCCGTTTTTCCTATTTTGAGTAACAAACATCCATACATACACTCATATTTTTGTATACCTAAAGCACGTTATGGTAGCATTTCAAATTTGAAAGAACAAATCTTTTAAATCCTTGGTATTAACGGCATCATTGACATGCATAGCTACTGGTATCGCAGAAATCTAGCATAAAAACCGCTTTCGTCGATTGGGTTATACGCTTAAAGCGCTTCCAGTATTATAACCGTAGCTTCAAGACTCGCCTCGCTAGCAATAAATCCGAGTTATAAAATGCGAAGCGAGCCCGGACAGTCGAAACTCCTTCCATCTTTTATTATCTTCTAGAATAGTGGATGCCTTTCAGTGGTTCTCTAGGAGCCCTTTTTATCATAATGTGCAAGTTTCCTTACTACTTTTGTTTCCTCGATGTTTATTTCGTAATGAAATGTTGACTCACATTTATCTGGTTAGTTTGTTATTGAGTTATCTCCTAGATTGGCCATCCCTTATAAGTGGGCTTATTATTTTTTATATACTTGAGTGATGTTGTTTTTGCAAGTGACGCTTGTGTATGTTGGCTAATGCTTTTAGTCGAAATGTATAAATGTAAGCATTGATATTTTCGTTCGTTATATAGACGCTTATGTAGAGGACAAGTAGGTACTAATGAATAAATTTTAAATAATAACAGGCTAAATAATAACATCTGCATGGGTCATTCTTTAGGGTTAAGCAACGCTTGCCGAGTCCTGTCCGTTGATGGGTGACTACATGTCGAGATTTCTCTGTGCCTCGGAAATTACGTTGTCATTGATCTCGGCTGTCATTTTTGTATCTTTGAAAGCCAGGAAATCTGACTACACTGCAATGTTCAACTTTGAAACCCAGGAAATCTGACTACACTGCAATGTTCAACTTTGAAAGCCAGGAAATCGGATTACACTGCAATGTTCAACTTTGAAAGCCAGGAAATCTGACTACACTGCAATGTTCAACTTTGAAAGCCAGGAAATCTGACTACACTGCAATGTTCAACTTTGAAAGCCAGGAAATCTGACTACACTGCAATGTTCAACTTTGAAAGCCAGGAAATCGGATTACACTGCAATGTTCAACTTTGAAAGCCAGGAAATCTGACTACACTGCAATGTTCAACTTTGAAAGCCAGGAAATCTGACTACACTGCAATGTTCAAGGGGTGTTACCCAGCTACTGGGTTGTGGAGGTCAGCTAGGTAGTCACTTCATTTATTACATTAGCATTCAGCTCGAGCACACGGTGCAGGACTGCCCAGCTTGGGCAGAGCACCGACGTGTCCTCACGGCGACAATAGGCGAAGACCTCTCGCGCCCGGTCTTGGTCGAGGCCATGCTGCGGGGCGAGAGGGAGTGGGAAGCGGTCGCCTCCTTCTGCGAAGCAGTCATGCTTCCTAAGGAGGAGGCGGGCCGCGTGAGGGAGAGGATGGCGTCCTCCCTCCAGCCCAGCCGCAGTGGTAGACGCCCACGGCGTCGGACGTCGGCCGACGATCTCCGGCCACCGTAGGCGCGGGCATGCGGACAGCGAGTAAAGGGCAACTCGCTGTCCGACCATGGACCATGCCCGGGTCGACGGCGCGTCGTGTTCCACGCGCGCCTCAAAGAGCGTCAGCAACATGACGAGGCCCCCTCTGCAGAGGGCCGAAGCCCGCCGGGGTCGTGGGACTCATCCCGTTACCGTGGCCCCGGTATGTAAAGGGTTATTGAAGGAACACCGTGGATTTTAGTCAGTAAAAGTCTGACAGTCCCTCCCACCCTGCCCGGAGTGGGAGGACTTATTTGATAATTCATACACAAATCAACAATTTGTAAGCGTTGATAGTTTAAGTCAATCAGCACCTGTACAGATTATCTGTTAAAGATCGCTTTTAACGATTAGACCGCCCATTATATAACCCTTTTTAGGGTTCCGTAGCCGAATGGCAAAAAACGGAACCCTTATAGTTTCGTCATGTCTGTCTATCTGTCTGTCCGTCCATCCGTATATCACAGCCTTGGTAGGTAGATGTAAAAAAATAAAGGGAATCCGTGAGACGCAGTACAACAGCCAATTGCACGACTACTACGCCAACCTTACGCATGCTAATCGCAAAGCTCGCCATTTTGCGCAAAATCAACTAATAGACACGTGCCTAGTGCATATTCGGACGGATTAATTTAATTTCCATTTGCATTTCACGAAACCAAATCTCAAATACCACTAGACAGATTAGGCATTACCGAAGTTTATCGGAAATTCGGCCTATTATAGGACTTGCCGTGGAGGGAGGCAACTAATACCTTTACCTTGTCTTTATAAAAATAAAAGTTACTTAATACTTATTCGAGTATAATAGCTGTCACCTGCGTACGCTTAAAATTTTGATAACGGGAATCGTGCATTTTCACGAAATCCCAGGCACATTAAATTTAACACAGAGATAATCTATCTCTGTGTCAAATTTCAGTCAGATCCGTTTTTCCTTTTTTGAGTAACAAACATCCATACGTACACTCATATTTTTGTATACCTAAAGCACGTTATGGTAGCATTTCAAATTTGAAAGAACAAATCTTTTAAATCCTTTGTATTAACGGCATCATTGACATGCATAGCTACTGGTATCGCAGAAATCTAGCATAAATACCGCTTTCGTCGATTGGGTTATACGCTTAAAGCGCTTCCAGTATTATAACCGTAGCTTCAAGACTCGCCTCGCTAGCAATAAATCCGAGTTATAAAATGCGAAGCGAGCCCGGACAGTCGAAACTCCTTCCATCTTTTATTATCTTCTAGAATAGTGGATGCCTTTCAGTGGTTCTCTAGGAGCCCTTTTTATCATAATGTGCAAGTTTCCTTACTACTTTTGTTTCCTCGATGTTTATTTCGTAATGAAATGTTGACTCACATTTATCTGGTTAGTTTGTTATTGAGTTATCTCCTAGATTGGCCATCCCTTATAAGTGGGCTTATTATTTTTTATATACTTGAGTGATGTTGTTTTTGCAAGTGACGCTTGTGTATGTTGGCCAATGCTTTTAGTCGAAATATATAAATGTAAGCATTCGTATTTTCGTTTGTTATATAGACGCTTATGTAGAGGACAAGTAGGTACTAATGAATAAATTTTAAATAATAACAGGCTAAATAATAACATCTGCATGGGTCATTCTTTAGGGTTAAGCAACGCTTGCCGAGTCCTGTCCGTTGATGGGTGACTACATGTCGAGATTTCTCTGTGCCTCGGAAATTACGTTGTCATTGATCTCGGCTGTCATTTTTGTATCTTTGAAAGCCAGGAAATCTGACTACACTGCAATGTTCAACTTTGAAACCCAGGAAATCTGACTACACTGCAATGTTCAACTTTGAAAGCCAGGAAATCGGATTACACTGCAATGTTCAACTTTGAAAGCCAGGAAATCTGACTACACTGCAATGTTCAACTTTGAAAGCCAGGAAATCTGACTACACTGCAATGTTCAACTTTGAAAGCCAGGAAATCTGACTACACTGCAATGTTCAACTTTGAAAGCCAGGAAATCGGATTACACTGCAATGTTCAACTTTGAAAGCCAGGAAATCTGACTACACTGCAATGTTCAACTTTGAAAGCCAGGAAATCTGACTACACTGCAATGTTCAAGGGGTGTTACCCAGCTACTGGGTTGTGGAGGTCAGCTAGGTAGTCACTTCATTTATTACATTAGCATTCAGCTCGAGCACACGGTGCAGGACTGCCCAGCTTGGGCAGAGCACCGACGTGTCCTCACGGCGACAATAGGCGAAGACCTCTCGCGCCCGGTCTTGGTCGAGGCCATGCTGCGGGGCGAGAGGGAGTGGGAAGCGGTCGCCTCCTTCTGCGAAGCAGTCATGCTTCCTAAGGAGGAGGCGGGCCGCGTGAGGGAGAGGATGGCGTCCTCCCTCCAGCCCAGCCGCAGTGGTAGACGCCCACGGCGTCGGACGTCGGCCGACGATCTCCGGCCACCGTAGGCGCGGGCATGCGGACAGCGAGTAAAGGGCAACTCGCTGTCCGACCATGGACCATGCCCGGGTCGACGGCGCGTCGTGTTCCACGCGCGCCTCAAAGAGCGTCAGCAACATGACGAGGCCCCCTCTGCAGAGGGCCGAAGCCCGCCGGGGTCGTGGGACTCATCCCGTTACCGTGGCCCCGGTATGTAAAGGGTTATTGAAGGAACACCGTGGATTTTAGTCAGTAAAAGTCTGACAGTCCCTCCCACCCTGCCCGGAGTGGGAGGACTTATTTGATAATTTTACCACGCTAAAAAAAAAAAAAAAAAATAAGTGTTCTGGAATTGTTTACAGATATAATAAGTGCTACAATAATTGGTACTAAAGATGTTATTTATCTACAAAATTATTTAATTCGAAAAGAGGTATCTATCTTCGCTTCGCCTCATTGTTGTGAGGAATTGTGAATATTATATAATCAGTCATAGGTGCTCCAAAGTTCACCCGGTCATCTACATAGTTTCAATTAAAAAACTGCATTGAAGAAAATTTAATTTGAGTTCGAAAACTAAATGTCGATTATTTTTCGCATGAAACTTATCATCGTAAGTCAAATTACTCGTACAGCGTAACAATTTAACGGTTCTATGAAGTTTAACAATAAAGCCGAGTACAGAATGCCGTTTGGCACAATTAGTGCAGGTGGCTGCGACACTTAATTGCCCATATATTTGCACACTTCAACTAATAAGTTGCCAGTGTATGCAAAATTATTTCATGCTTTTTGCAACAAATATTATGAAGTATTTGTTGAACTCCGTCTGTCTATAACACTTTCAGGTATAATTCACTCAACCGAATTTGTTGAAATTTGGTACAGAGGTAGATTAGACATTGAAGAAGGAAAAAAGCCACTTAAAAATCCGCATCTTAGTAGAAGTTAGTTTTTTCGTTAGCTTAAACCCGACTAGAAACAAACTTGCATAATTTAGGCCTCTTATTTAATGAATATTATATAGCTATTTTATATTAAATCCAAACTGAGCAGATAGAACATTCATAAAATCTAGTGACACGTCGTTTAGGCGTAAAGGACGGATAGATGAACACCCACACAACCATGGATAGACTGGCAATTCATAACCCTACCCGCAGAAAAAGTTACATAATAATCTTTGCTGTTTTTTTCCAAGCAAACCGCAATCAAAAGGAATTTTACAAGAAAAAAAAATGCACCAATACATTTTTGGTCTGTCCCTAGCTTATATTGCAAAATCTTACGAGCACATGTGACAGGAATTGCACCCAAGCGACAATACACGTTACAATGTGCATAGAAATTCTCGTTTACTACGAACATTTGTGTACCGGCGAGAACTTTATAAACTTTAGAAATTGCTCAAGTTGGAGTCCCTGTCTTATACAATAGTGTTATGAATTTGAACAAAATCGATAAACTAGCAAACTTTTGTTTGTAAAGCAAGCAACCTTTGTGCTGGTTTCAAGAGTATATATATTTGTTGACCCTTGGCTCTATAAACATATACCTGTTTATATACCGACAGAAAGTTTATTATTATTAGATAGGTACTAGCCTCTGGTAACAGTTTTACCCTGGAGCGATATTGGCTCGTCAAAATATTCCTTTCCTGACGTTGGTCTGTAGACAATGATTGGCGCGCATGGAATTAGTTTTTACTGTTTGATGTGGGTAAGTGTATCAAAAAGTTATGTTATCCGTGCGCTATTCTACAGAATTTTGGATCTTCAAACTAATTCCATTGAAAAATATTTTATATAAAATTGTTTACACCTTGGTTATAGCTATCAGGAAACACAGACTCTTAATTAATAATAAATAATTCCTAGTTCTGAATTCAAATAATCCACAAAAAAATGTATTAAGAGTCCACTTATCCGTCTTAAGACTGGCCACATTTTTCTACATTTGCTAATTAGGTGGAATGCATCAAAGACATTTCCATTAGCTTGGCTTTCCATTACATAATGTACGTATAGGTCTTTTACTACAAAAGCCACAAGCATTGCATGAGCTCAAGAATGTACAGTAAATTATTAATACAGGCAGGTACATAGAAAAGGACCTCCCTAAGCATTATTCAACGTTAATAAATTATTTGTAGCAAGCCGTTTACATTCACAGAAACAGTTTTAACATTGTTAGGGTAATGTTCTGCCGCTGGCAATTTGCCAATCTTGTACACACCTATGTATTTTTGATGATATTATTGTGTAAGATAATTTATAGAACACTAGCTTCTGCCCGCGACTTCACATGGGAAGGTTTTCCAGCGTAAATCCCGATTTCCCAAGAAGTGTTATTTTAATATTTTAATACACATATTTAATATTTAAATATTTTAACACACATTTTTATACCAAATTACATTAGGTACACATAACACCGTTCAGTAGTTTTTACGTGAAAGAGTAACAAATATCCCCATCCATCTAATATCTATTATAAATTGGTTAAGTGATAATAACTTAAAAATTAATTTAAAAAAGACTAACTTAATGCACTTTAGACAACGTACACAAACAATCGTGTCATTCTCTGCCGCAGAGCCACCATATTAGAAGTCGATCAATTATATCTTAAAGTGATGTACGTTTAACAAACCTAATGTACGCATACCGTCATTACTGTACGTGCATTAGGTAATGATAAAATAGACATTGATTGTGGCTCTGCTACAGAGCATACTCTCTAGCAGAGCCACACGGAACTTAACCTCAGGAAAGACAAACGCGACTGTCTTTTGATAAAAACTGTTGTACGAACAGTGTTTATTGCGTACGTGTTAAAAAATATCATTATTGTACAGCGGTTTTATTTTCCTCGATCATAATATTTATAGTTATGCGCCTAATCACAAATATAGCAATGGCTGCAAAACATATTGCTGACAGAAAATAACCAGGCGCTTTCTATGAAAATTTAAAAAAGTGAAATAACTAAAACCGCTGTATAATAATTATATTTTTAACACGTACGCAATAAACACTGTTCGTACAACAGTTTTTATCAAAATACAGTCGCGTTTGTCTTTCCTGAGTTTAAGTTCCGTGTGGCTCTGCTAGAGAGTATGCTCTGTAGCAGAGCCACAATCAATGTCTATTTTATCATTACCTATTGCACGTACAGTAATAACGGTATGCGTACATTATGTTCGTTACACGTACATCATTTTAAGATATATTTGATCGACTTCTAATATGGTGGCTCTGCGGCAGAGCATGACACAAACAATCAACAACCTTAATATTCAATTTAATCATATAAATATTAATGAAGCTGACACAACAAATGAACAATGGCGGATCCTCTAACAAATTTTTGTTGGTATAATTTTGTAGCGTCTATTAATGGAAAATACACAAGAGTATAGAGTTTCAATTCATGATCACCATTGCCCACGCGCGCCTCAAAGAGCTGTCAGCACCAGTGACGGGACCCTAACGTTCTAACGAGATACCGCGGTCCCGGAACTTAAGGGCAACTGAAGGAACAGGGCAGGGTTTTAGTCAGTAGAAGTCTGACACTTCCTTCCGCTTTACCCGGAGTGGGAGAAGTCATTCGATGATTTACCCACCCAGGAAAAAAGGGGTCCTCCGCCACTTCCAAGGTATTCGAAGCTGATTATATCGAAAATCTGTTTTAAACAAGTAACTATGCGTTATGAAAGCTATACTTACAGGCATTAAGTATTACAAGTTAATTGCGGCTCTGTCTCTAGGATGGCAACGTATGTACAACGCCTTTTGTGCAGATCCATATAGGCCGCGGAGATCACTTTCCATGAGTCGGAACATCTGTTTGCCATCCTCTAATATGGGTCTTAGTCGTATTAAATAAATAAATAATATAAAAGTAGGTAATAGGTACTTATAAAAAATGAAAGAATTTGTTTTATATGTGTGTATTTATTCTTCATCTTCTCTTATGATAATATCGTCCAAAAAACCTGCTGGTGGAGTAATAGTTGTCTGATGTCTGGCCCATCCGAGATACCAAACTACTGTCATGGTATGCGCGCAACATCCGACAGTTTGTCTTCCCACTAAGAAACTATAACAGTACTCTATTATTCCTGCACGGCCGGGCACATTTTCTATTAATATAATTATATACATAATATGCCTTCTAGAGATATGGCGTGATTTAATTTTGCCTCTAATAAGGGTTGTATCACTACTGCCTCTAAGATTGTATTCAGATGAATTAACTCGCTCATTGCATACCTCAATCCTGTATCGCTGTGGAAACGTACATGTTCGCCATAATATGAATGTGCTTGTCGTATTTGGTACGTTCCCAGGGTGAAAAGAATGAGGTCTCTATATTCTAAGACAGGAAAGTAAACATTGTTTCTGTTTGCTGATATGTTTTGGAAATTAGAAGTTCTTCTATTCATATTGACAGCCTCAACCATACTTCATATTTTGCCTAATTATGTTTAATATTTCATTGGCATATTCATTGTCTTGCAGGCGAGCACCAAACTTATTTAGTAAAGCTGCTGCTATCTGGAAGTTTTGTATCATGTGGGGAAGTGATCTATGGAAATATTTTTGCCTCATTAATTTAAAATCTCTTTTAAAATAACCATTGACCACTTCCACTTATGCGGCAGTGAACACTCGTTAGGCGAGTGGGCATTACACGACTTCCCATTGTGATATACAAAAATGGATGCACAAACAACAAAGTCCAAAGTATCAGGTAGAATCTTCATAGCAAAACGTGGTCGTAAATAGCAGCTGATCGAAATCCTTAGGCAAACACTAGTCGTAAGGAAAAACTTGGTTTTTACACAGAAGCAGTTGATAATTTCAAAAGTACGGAAACACAACCGACATTACACGAGATAGCGGCAGTTGTCAAAACACCTAACGCAGATGTCAATGTCATGCCGTATTGTTGCCATACTTGCCTTGCAGTATGACTTTATTTAAGTATTTATTTATTCAGCAGAATTCTTAACAAAAATCTGCAATTATATTTATTATGGTTTATCAATACGCTTGTAAAGTATACTTATGCGTAGGGCAAAGCACTTTAAGTAAATTGGAAAAGATTTACTAATATATGGCAGAGAAGCCAGCAGAGAACTTTCAACTAAGACAATATTAGGCTAAAAGACATGAAGTCAAATTGTAATGGAAAAAAATAATCTAATCCCTTCGATCATATTAGTCAATTGTGTTTCCGAAAAAAAAAATATTTTTTATTAGAGTGGGTCAGTTCTTAAGCATATCTTGAAAGAAACTAAGAAATTATTTTATTAACATTTGCAAACATGACATTTGTAGACGCTCAAATATTCTATCAACAATTTTTTCGCCATTGTTCTTTCTGAGACTAATAATAGATTATAAATTGAATTGGAAACCCCAAATAGAGGCACTTAGTAAAAAATTTAGTAGTGCAGCCTACGCTCTGAAAGAGCTTGCAGTAGTTCTCAACACAGATGCGCTTATTACTGTTTTCTATGGATTAGCCGAATCAGTTCTTAGATATGGAGGCATCTTTTGGGGGAACAGCACGGACAATGAAATAGCGTTTCGGGGCGTTTTCGGCGTTAAAACCAAAAACGTAGTTTACGTTTTTGGTTTTAAAAAGATAAATTTTAAATACTAACTGTCTGTCTCTTTTTGAGGATGGATGGACTCTGGTGATGGTTTTTAAATATTATATGCGTTTTTAACCACCCATAAAGATACGGTACACCTTTTTGGCAACAAGAATTATTGACAAAGTGTAAATTAACGCGGGCGAAGCCGCGGGCAAAAGCTAGTTTATAATAAAAAAAAACTTGCTTAGTACAAGCAACTTCATAATATGACGAATAGGAATTTTCTTTTTTCACAATTCTTTGAAAAACTGCAAATGTTTAGCATTTTGTAATAGTGGCATTGATTTCCTTAACCGCACCGAACATATAACGTCTGATATGTAATCTTAATAAAAGAAAATAATTTTACAGAAGGTCAAGGGTAATAACAGGGAAAAATTACCATAATAAAATGTAAACATAGGCACCTCGTTTGCTCATTTCGGTGTTTACAGTGTGTTTTAATTTTCTAATCGTCATTTACTCATCAGAAATCTACAGAAGTGAAAAGTCTCTCCACTCTAGTCAAACCCTTCTTAAGTTAGTAAAAAATAGAGTGCAAAGTAGAAGGCATATCTTAACTCATTTTACTACGTATGTAAGTATATAGTCAGTAAAACAACAAACAAAGCAAAAACAGAACAAGTGAACCGTTAAAAAATTCGCCCTATCTTTTTGTACTTACGAGGGTCGAAATAAATTTACATCGCAGTACCAATATTGTCTGTTTCCGTCACAATTCTGTTTGCTAATCGGACCGTTGATAAATACAAAATACCTTTGGAACGATACCTGCTCTTGTTTAATTGTTATTTTTGTACGTTGGTTATATAGTCATTGGAAGGGTCATAAGGAAACGGTTAATGGGTTTGGATAAATAATATTTTTTTATAGGCAATAAGAATATATTTCTTTTATTAATAACAGACTGTAGTGTAGTGTAGTTTACACTTTGTAAGATAATATTTTATAATCAACGTTCTGTAAAACCGTAAGCAGATCAAAGTATGACTAGCAACCTCGTTTGGTTTAAAAAATAATTTCAGCATCGTTCAGGTTTCAAAACGTATTCGGCCATTGGTTGCGCCAACATTCAAAATATGATTGACATCCGCTATTTCCTATATCCATCTCCTTCCCGCACATACCTCGCGAGTGAGTAAGAAGATTCGCCCGCCATTTGTCGAAAAAACTACTTCCGAATCGCTCCGCATCAAGTTGACAATGGCGTCGACGCGCTCCGCTTAAAAATATTAATAACTTTGGAATCACCGCATTTTCGCATGTAATAAGACTTATAATCCATAGTTTGTGCTTGTGTTTAACGTGTGAGGACAATAACTTGAAGCCCAACTGCCCTGAACCTGGAAAAGTGAACCGGTGAACCGGCGACGACGCGAGCACGTGGCTCCCGTAAAGGTTTGTGCTTTCCTTCCCTATTTATTTCGGGTTGTATTCCATTGTCCCACACCCACTGCAACTCGAATTACCTAACGCCAAGCGTTTGTCAATCGTTTAGCTCCGCACCGCAAATACAGTCCACTAAATTAGCCTTTCGCGCCAACATTTTCTTTGGTCCCTCTCACCGGATAGTTAGGTACTTATTTGTATTAGGTACATATTTGTTGTAGTTATCGCATTGGTATTTATTCCATAAGGAATAAACGCACCGCACCGCAGTCTTGTACCTAACCCAATTCGTTGTTTGTTCATCTATTACCTACGTACGTGCGTAATACCTACATACCTACGTAGCCATAGATCGCTCGTATTAGTTATTCATTCGGAAGTCTAAAATTATTTGTGTATCAGAAACAGAGACACAACCTAGTGGGTAAATTAAGATTGTTTAAAAACTACCTACAGTTCTTTTATTTCACCCGCAGTTCGTTATAACTACCTACCCACTTTAGGTATTTAATATTGTCCGCGTCGCTGTTCTCCATCGCTTATTTGTTAAAATAACTTTATTTGCTTGTTTACCGCATTGATTGTTTGTAATAAATAATTATTATTCACGATGTCTCATAAGGACATCAAAGTTCAATTGAAACTTTTATATGCTAAAAGAGACATGATATTTTCTCGCGTGCAATCTATTTGTGATAATGCACTTAAAACACTTGATCTAGCTATTAGAGATTCGTTCTTATGTTCTATAGAAAACTTGGATAGTTTGCGCACGGAATTTGAATCCGTAATTCATAATATTAACGTTTTAGAGTTAGAATTAAATCCAGAATACGCTGTGAGTTATCAGGCTTTGGCGTCATTTGATGATTTATTCTGTCGCATCAAACGCGTCGCGAGGAGCTTGGAGAAGCCGTCTGTCCATCAGAGCCAGGCAAATCACACTCGCGATCGACCCAAATTACCGCCCATTCAGATACCTGAATTTAATGGTGATATTCGCAATTGGAATCTATTTATAGATAGTTTTGAAAACACTATAAATGGGAACGTCTCTTTGACAGATCATGAAAAGTTACACTATCTGGTTGAAAAGTTAACTGGTAAAGCTAAAACTGTTTGTGCCGGCATTACTTTTAGTGCCGAAAATTATTCATTAATTTTAAAAACTTTAAAGTCGAAATATGAAGACAAAAGATTAGTTGCTACCGCATATTTAGATCAGCTATTCGAGTTGAAAAATATTACAGTTTGTAATGAACATAATTTAGAGAAGCTTTTAGATATTTTTGCATCATCTGTTCGCGCAGTAAAGAACCTGAAGGTCGATGACCTCTGCGACTTTTTGTTTTTATATTTGGGTTTAAAGAAATTAGATAGTGAAACTGTTCGTTTATTTGAAATAGACCATCGCAGTAGTAAACTGCCAAAATTCAATGATTTAGAATGTTTTGTTCGCGATCATATTAAAATATTGCAACGCACTTCGTCAACCCATGAAGTTACGAAGAAGTCCGACCGTCGAACAGATGCGGCTTCGAAGTCACAAAGGTCGACACATACGTATGTGAATACAGCACCTGCTCCTGTACAATTGAGTTGTTCTTTGTGTAATAGTCAACATTCGCAATTGTACAAGTGTTCTGGTTTCTTAAAATTTACGCCCTATGAACGTTATAAGTTTGTTCGCGAAAAAAATTTGTGCTTTAACTGCCTTAGTGACAAGCATCGGGTTACGTCTTGTAATAGTAGTCAAAGTTGTCGTAAGTGTCCTTCGAAGCACCACACTTTACTTCACATGGAGAAAAGTGGTAATAATGCCGCATCCAATGTGAGCACAGTTAGTTTACCAAGCGGTGACACGTCGTCGCAGTCAGTCGGTGCGAACTCTGCGTCCGCTTCGCAGCCGCAGCCGCAATCAACGCGCGACGTTGCCCGCTCGCAGGCCGCCGTGACTGACGTCACGTTGTGTTCGATGTCCGCCGCAAGCAATACGTGCACTACCGTGGTGCTCGCGACCGCTCACGTTGTTGTTGATGATGCTTTTGGTAATCCGTGTCTTGTTCGAGCGTTGTTAGATTGCGCTTCGCAGAGTAATTTTTTAACTCAAAATTGTTGTCAACGCCTTGGTTTTAGTATTAATAACCGACCAGCCCGCTCAGTAGTTAAGGGGTTCGGTGGTTTAAAATCAACCATTCATGGTTCGATTAAAATTAAATTTGCATCGCGTTTTAATTCTAATATTTGTTTTGATATGGATTCGCTTGTCGTAGATAAAATTACGGAACAATTGCCTACTGTCCCGGTTGACACGTCTTTATTGACCAAATTTAAAGACCTACCGTTGGCAGATGAATCTTATGGTGTCCCTGGAGACGTCGATATGTTGATCGGCGCATCGATTCTCCCGCACCTTCAGTCATCTCGTAAGATTCAAGGTCATTCGTCATTTCCCGCACCGCACGCCCTAGAAACAGTTCTAGGTTTTGTTATTGTTGGTTCCGCACCCGCACATTTAGATAATTACTCGACTGTGTCACATTGCTGCACTGTTGAGCCGCCGCTGGAGTCTACCATCCGCAGGTTCTGGGAAATTGAAGAGGTCAATGTCCCGCCTATCCTAAGCCCTGATGATAAGGTGGCTGAGGAGATTTATTGTGGCACGACTACCCGTGATAATGATGGTCGTTATATTGTCGGGCTTCCATTCAAGGGAGATATTTTTTCGCTCGGTGACTCCTACGCTTCCGCGGAAAAACGCTTTTCTTGTTTAGAACGTAAGATGCAAGCGTCTCCGAAGTTGAAGCAAGCCTATGATGAGGTGGTTACCGAATACTTAGATAAAGGGTACATCTCACCTGCATCCACCGTCGAGACTGACGAGACTCTTGATCATCCATCTTACATCATCCCACACCACGGAGTTGTTAGAGAAGACAAGCTTACTACTAAGCTCCGCGTGGTTTTGGACGGCAGTGCTAAGACTAGCACTTCCGTATCGCTCAATGATATTTTGTATTGTGGTCAAAACCTTCAAGGTAACTTATTTGACATTATTGTGAATTTCCGCTTGTTTGCTGTCGCGCTTTCCGCCGATATAAGGCAAATGTTTCTTTCTATTGGTATTCGCGAATGCGACCGCAAATTTCAACGTTTTTTGTATAGATTTTCGCCTCAAGAACCTTTGAGAGTTTACGAGTTTAACCGTGTTTGTTTTGGGCTTAAGTCGAGTCCTTTCCATGCGCTTCGCACTATCAAGCAATTAGCCACTGATGAGGGTGAAAGATACCCGAAAGCGAAAGACACTATTGAGACTGGGCTATACATGGATGACTTTGTTTATAGTGTAGCCAGCGAGGCGGATGCCGTTGAGACCGCCGCTCAAGTAATAAGTCTTATGAAGGCCGGTCAGTTTGATCTTGTGAAGTGGACTAGTAATTCGCAGACCGCTCTAGATTCGATTCCACTATCGCATCAATTATCTTCGGTGAAGGAATTTGATGGTGATGATACGCACAAGGTTCTAGGTTTAAGTTGGTCACCCGCGTCTGACATGTTCAGTCTTAAAGTTAGTTCGACTCCGCAAATTTGTACTAAGCGCATTATCCTGTCGTGTGTAGCACGTATATGGGATGTTATGGGATTTGTAGCTCCCGTCGTTTTATATGCCAAGTTGCTTATAAAAGAACTTTGGCTTTCCAATAGTGATTGGGACGACCCCGCGCCCGAAAATATTGTTAAATTGTGGGCTCGCTTCCGGAAAGAACTTCCATTGCTCAATCAAATAAAAATTCCTCGCCATGTTGGTATATTGTCGAACAGTATAGTTACTGTTGTAGGCTTCGCCGACGCCAGTGCAAAGGCTTACGGGGGGGTAGTTTATTTTCACGTTTTGGATGCTGACAAGGTTTCGGTTAGTCTTATAAGCGCTAAATCCAAAGTCTCCCCTCGCAAGGTCGTTTCTCTGGCGCGCCTGGAGCTGTGCGCTATACTTTTGTTAGTGCAATTAATCAGCTCGATTGTCAATGCTTGTAGGCACCGCATTATTATTGATAGAATTATGGCTTTTTCTGACTCTACTGTAGCTTTGTGTTGGGCACATTCTTCGCCCCATCGCTGGGACACATTCGTCGCCAATAGGGTGGCCAAAATCCAGTCCGAATTACCACCACAAAATCTCTTTCACGTTGCTGGCACAGATAATCCCGCCGATTGTCTCTCCCGTGGGTTGCTCCCTTCGCAAATTTTAGATCATCCGCTGTGGTTCTGCGCTCCGTCTTGGATTCATAGCGTGCTCGAGGAATGGCCGGTTAAGCCCTTTAATCCAGCTGCCGTTTCAGAACCACCCGAGGAGAAGAAGCATTCGCTTGTAGTTTCGGTTCCACGTGAAGAGTCGATTATTTTATCGTTATCTAATCGCGTCTCGTCTTGGTCGAGACTTTTGCGTTGTGTGGTGTATGTATGTCGTTTTCTTAAACTGTTACCCACGCGCGGTGTTATAACCGCCGCTGATCTGGATAAAGCTGAGTCAGTCGTGCTACGTGAATTGCAGAGATTTTATTTCGCATCCGAAATTAGTAGTTTGGAGTCCAACAAACCTTGTAGCCGCGCATTTCAACATTTGAAACCTTTTTTGCAGAATGGTCTTATTCGAGTAGGTGGTCGTTTGAGAAATTCCGATTTAGGATTTGAGCAAAAGCATCCAGTAGTTTTACCCCGCAAGGACCATATTTTAGATTTGATTGTAGATTATCATCATAGGTTGAATTGCCACGCAGGTCCAGACTTGTTGATGTCTATCCTTAGACAGAAGTATTGGATACTTTCCGCTCGCAATTTGATTCGTGCTAGAGTACACAAATGTGTGCCCTGTTTTAAGCTTCGCCCGCGTTTTATCGCGCCTGAAATGGCCGATCATCGCTCTTGTCGTGTTGTTCAATCCGCTAAACCTTTCGTTCACACCGGTACAGACTTCGCCGGCCCGTTTAGGGTAACTGTTGCCCGTGGTCGCGGAGTACGCTCCACAAAAGCTTACGTTTGTCTATTTATTTGTATGACAACTCGTGCAGTTCACATAGAATTGACCGGTGATTTAAGTACGCAAAGTTTTACGTCCGGTTATTCGCCTCTGTCCTCTGCCCAATCAGCAGCAGGCTTCAAATTAGTTTAGTAGTTATGGTAACGCTTTATATTATAGTTTAGGAATAAGGTTAGAAGTTAGATGTTACTCCAGAGTTTAGTTCTTTGATTAGTTTCGCTTATAGTTTTTGAAGGTAACCCTTCAAACCGGGGGGAATGGTTGCGCCAACATTCAAAATATGATTGACATCCGCTATTTCCTATATCCATCTCCTTCCCGCACATACCTCGCGAGTGAGTAAGAAGATTCGCCCGCCATTTGTCGAAAAAACTACTTCCGAATCGCTCCGCATCAAGTTGACAATGGCGTCGACGCGCTCCGCTTAAAAATATTAATAACTTTGGAATCACCGCATTTTCGCATGTAATAAGACTTATAATCCATAGTTTGTGCTTGTGTTTAACGTGTGAGGACAATAACTTGAAGCCCAACTGCCCTGAACCTGGAAAAGTGAACCGGTGAACCGGCGACGACGCGAGCACGTGGCTCCCGTAAAGGTTTGTGCTTTCCTTCCCTATTTATTTCGGGTTGTATTCCATTGTCCCACACCCACTGCAACTCGAATTACCTAACGCCAAGCGTTTGTCAATCGTTTAGCTCCGCACCGCAAATACAGTCCACTAAATTAGCCTTTCGCGCCAACAGCCATCTTATCAATTTTATATTAAACAAAAATTATTTTCGGTAAAAACCCTTAGCAAGATTGAGGAAAGTTTTGAACAAGAAAGCTTGAAAGAAAACTTGTTTTGAACATTGATTTAAATAAATTACCGTTTCTGGCTATTCGTATTATCTACGTAATGAAAAATATACAGGGTGGGCCATGAATTAGTTAACATTTGAAAAAATCGTATAAAAAAAACCATTTAACATATTTTAGAAATCGTTTATTTACGAGAAAGCTAATTAGTTGTAATTTATTTTTTAAAAATTATTTCGTCTAAATGACCACCGTTTCGGTTTTTGCACTCATCTAAGCGAGTCCTAAAGTTTTCGAATACTCTTCTGCAAAGAGACTGCGAGATCGCCGACATCTCTTCGATGATTTTTTCTTTAAGTTGACGCAGTGTATTCGGTTTATCAATGTAGACATGACTCTTTAAATAACCCCATAAAAAGAAGTCTGCTGGTGATAGATCTGGACTTCTGGGTGGCCATGGGATGTCATCCCGTCTGGATATAAGCTTTTCCGGAAACATGTCTTTGACCACCGGCAAGGACTCGTTCGATGTGTGACACGTGGCTCCATCTTGTTGAAACCATGTGTTACGATTATAGACAGCAAATTCCAGTAGCATCGGTGCTAAGAACTCCCGTAACATTTTCACATACTCGGCAGAATTAACAGTAACTGAACGGCCTCGAGAATCTTCAAAAAAGTAAGGTCCGATGATTCCTTTTGCTGAAATTGCAGCCCATACAGTTACCTTAGGAGAGTGAAGTGGCCTCTCATGTTTAGCTTTAGGATTTTCGCTGCTCCAATACCTGCAATTCTGTTTGTTTACATGTCCATTTAGGTGGAAATGGGCTTCGTCAGAGAATAAGATGTTGTGAAAATTACTGAATCGAGTTAACATTGTTTCGGCATATGACTTACGCAAATTTAAATCATTAGGGTTTAGTTCTTGCACTAGCTGGATCTTATATGGATATAATTTCAAATCTAATTTCAAAATACGGCGTAATGATGTGCGGGATAATCCTAATTCAGCCGAACGTTTGCGTGTCGATAAATCTGGATCACGTCGAACAGAAGCGGAAACTTGCTGCACGTTCTCTTCGCTCCGAGAAGTTCGCGGGCCGCCGGTTTGTTTCACATTTAGTGTAGATCCCGTCTCTTCGAACTTCTTCACCCATTTCTTTATTAAAGGAGCACTTGGACTTAAGTCGTGTAAACCATATTCAACGCGAAATAAGCGTCTCACAGTAATGAGCGAAAAGTTGTTTAAATAAAACTGTTTCACGCAGTAAGCGCGTTGCGGCCCCGTGAAGCGATCCATTGCGACTAAATTTCCAAGAAGCGAGCTAGTGCCCCCGCCCGCGCCCGCGCCCCGCGCGGCAATAGTTTGCGCGGTAAGTTACATTTAAATGTTAACTAATTCATGGCCCACCCTGTATATTTATTTTAAAATTTAATGCTACTTTCCTAAATGATATAAATACTCTAAAATTATATGTCAAGGTTTGATCTCACGACCTATAGACGACTCGTCGTATCAGTAATCACTGCCCCTTAGGACTGAAAAAATTTGAAGACGTGTGACATTCACCGATACGCACCAGACCCGCGTCGTGGATTACAGCATTTTCCTTTCATGGGCCTGTGTCTAGGCCAATACCTGCAGTGGGACCGTTATAGACTAATTTTACTGTGATATCTAGATATATTTTACTTTTTCCACTCTGATATTTCAAGATTTAAAATATTTTTCTTGTAGAACTAAAAATAATTAACATAGTTTTAATCAATTTAAATATGACTCAGCTGTCTGCTCTGCTCCAACTTTCAGGTTTATATGAAAACAAATTGCGAAAGTGCAATGACCGTTATCTCTATGCTGAAGCGAAACAAGTATAGGATTAAACTTTCACCATGGAATCCAAAAGTTTACTTAGACTGTAGCCAGTAGATAAGCCGTAGAAAGTAGGTACTGTTTTACCTACTGGTATCAAACGTGACTGAGCTTTGACTGGGTACATCTTGAATAGCATTATCATATCGAGTAGGTAAATTGAACCCGGATAGGTCGTGAATCACGCGCGCCTCAAAGAGCATTCAGCACTATTGACTGGGCTCGATAGGGCTAATGCCTAGCGTGGTTACGGAAATTTTCTAGCGTGAGCTTTTGGGCATGGAGTTGACGTCAGACCTCAACTTCGGCTCAACCATCGAGTCCAGAGCTCAGACTGCAGCAAATAAGCTGGGAATCCTACACAAGGTGAGGCGCTACTTCACGCCTGGACAGCTTCTAAATCTGTATAAAGTACAGGTCCGTTCCTGCGTGGAGTATTGCAGCCACTTGTGGGATGGCTCTGCAAAGTACCAACTTGCTGCATTGGACTCGATCGAGCGCAGAGCTAAAAGGCTTATAGGCGACGAGGTGCTGGTGGACAAGCTTCATAGCCTGGCTCATCAGCGAACCGTTGCTTGCCTGTAGGTTTTCTACAGATTGTACTTCGGGGAGTGTGCGCAGGAGCTCTATGTCCTGATTCCTCCATCTCCCTTTCACTACCGGTCTACCAGACGCACGGCTGGGTACCATCCATACTTGGTTGATATACCGTCTTGTCGTACCAAGCGCTTCTCCTCCACATTTATTATGCGCACAGCCAAGCTGTGGAATTCTCTGCCAGCTTCTGTGTTCCCTGCCACTTATGACCTTTCAGCCTTTAAAGCACGAGTAAATAGGCATCTTCTGGGCTCGCTCGTCCCATCTTAGACCTCATCTATCGCTTACCATCAGGCGAGATCGAGATCAAAAGTGGGCCGACCAGTAAAAGAAAAAATGTTACTGCGGCCCCGGAACGTAAGGGCAACTAAAGGAACAGGTTGGTTTATAGCTATTAGTAGTCTGACACTCCCTTCCGCTCGAAGATAGAATATATGTACCAAACCAAAGCTATTGAACAACACTTAAATAGCACTAGAAATAGTACCTACCAAAAATCATTCCGAGTTCGGTCCGTGAATAGGCGACTTTTTAACCGACTTCAAAAAAAAGAAGGAGGTTCTCAATTCGTCTCGAACTTTTTTTTTATGTATGTTACCTCATTACTCGCAGATGGCTGGACCGATTTCGAAAATTCTTTTTTTGTTTGGACGGGTATACTTTCTAGTTGGTCCCATTGTCGTCATGTTTGGATCTGATGATGGGATCATGGAGAAATCGAGGGCACTCTTCAAATATTATAGGCACACCTATAGCGTTTTGGGTATTTCTTATAGTAACTTTTGCAGTTGCTCACGATAAGCACCATTTGAGGAAGTGGAACTGATGATGAAGACCCCAGATGGCCTCCGAAACTACTCAATAATAGGTATTTCATGGATTGCGATTAGATTACTTGAATATAGATGTTAAGCACTTAATGCTCGTCACAATGCATATGGTGAAGTAGAGCTGATGGTGATGTACCAGGAGAACTCCTCAAAAATGAACGGCTCTGCACCGGGAAAAGCAATATTTTGTAAAAAGTGATAAGTAATTGACATTTTGGCTTTTGTAACTAGATAAATTACAAACCGACCCACTAAAAAGCGTGATAAAAAGTTTTTTTTGCAAAAAATAGAACCGACTATATAAAAACACTACAAAGGCAAAAAACTCGGTTCTATTTTTTGCAAAAAACTTTTTTTAACATATCAATATTCCACCGTGCCTCAGTAAATACGTTTAGCCATTTGTTCCGGGAGTCATTTTTACAACTTTGACACCGGCCTTGCTAAAGGGCATCATGACATATAGGCAGTCAGTCCTTATAAGTACTGTTACTCACCTGAATCCAGTTTGATCGATCCAGTTTGGTTGGCATTTAATCAATTTGCATATTAACTTAAAGTGGATGCTAAAATAAGTTTTATTTAAATACATGCTGTCCAAATTAATTCAGCCATCTGAATTAACAATGCGCGTATTTGAATGTAAACCATTGAGTCCGTTGTGTAAATAGTATTTTTAATCTCGCATCGATAAAACATTTTTCGCACAAAGGCCGCTTCACAAAAATATTTTCCAAGTAACGGCGAAATCGAAATACAATCAATGTTCAACATCCCTCTGGCGTTTTATCTATTCAAATATTTCTTTTACAACTACGTAAGTATCAAATATAGACGAGCGCAAACGAATATAAAGCTGTCAAACCTCCGTCTACAAAACTCAATAAGACTCCAAAATAAAAATCTTGAGACAGTATAAAAAATGTCGGAGATTTAGTCAAAAGTGACGTCAATATCAGGTCACGTTCGACCGAAACTGCTTGTTCCACCAAACAACAACTCTGACGCACTTGAAAAACGAAAATACTCTAAAACACGGAGCACCCTAAAAGTCTAAAATTAACATCCCCTTAATTGATGCCACTTTTATGTAAAATAACCTTTGTCACACTATTCATAAAGTTTATTTTTGTCCGTAGTTCCACGTACGGTGTTAAAGGAGAGGTATGAAAGTGCTCCTGAAGAGGACGAGGTTGCTCACGATGTGTCCGATCTTGAACACGATGAAGTTGGTAAGTGCTTTTTATTTTTTTTAGACCTATTAAGCCACCAGCTGCCAAGCACTTGGCAGGAAGAGCTGTTCGGATATCTATATTTAGATAGAACAGTTGTTAAGAGTCAATAGTGTTCACGTCAGGTGAAAACAACCTATTTTTATCTAATCCTACCAATTTTTCCCTATTTTTATCGAAACCTTTTCGTTTTCTAAAACTATTTTAGAAGCCGAAAAGGTTTGTTTTTTGTAAGCTTTTAACTGATTTGCTTCTTTAATAAGTTAGTATGTATAAGGCACATCCTGCAACTGAATTTTAAACCAGTTATCTCCCTCTCCCAGCGATAGAGCGGATATTTGCATACGTTTTGTACGGATACGCGCTTAGCTAAGTGACGTCATTATTTTTTATCTAATATGGCGGATTCCCAAAGATGTCGGGACAATTGTTTTTTTATTCATGTATCCTTGTGATATGGGTTGCAATTGATAGGGACTGTTACGTGGAATACAAACAATATAAAGGTTGTATTTTATTCATTAACTTTTTTAATATTACCACAGACCTTTATTTGTAAACGTGTTTTATTTTCTGAAGAATTTTCTAGCTGAATGGTTTTAGAATGGAGATAAAGTACTACAATCTCTATATAGTATAAATAAGTGGCCAAGTGCGATTCGGACTCGCCCGGTTCTGTAGTAGCTACGTAAAATAACTTTTTTCTATAGTGTTTGTATAAATGACAACGTTATATTTGCGGTATCTCGTTGAAACTAATTTTTGGTTGAAAGTTTACATTAAGATCTACACCATATTTTTTTTTTAGATGTTCTTAAATCAATTTTTTAGATAGAAAGGTGGGCACATTTTACCACTTTAGAAGAGTATATTTTTAATGCGATTGACTTTGAGAAAAAATGGTATGTATTAGCAACCTCCGTGTCATATTTAAAGACCTATCCTTACACGTAGGTTTGACGAACAAAAATTGTTTCAGTTCCATGTATGGGGAGCCAACTTAATTTTTTTATTTAAAATTGTTCTATATAAATCGTAAAGCTGATTTCAGAATACATCCACTTACAAAGCTTCAACTTTGGAGTTCTAATAGTTTCGGAATAAAATGGCTGTGACATACGGACAGACAGACAGACATTACGAATCTATAGGTAAGGGTTCCGTTTTTTTACCATTTGGCTACGGAACCCTAAAAAGTTGCTTCACGCTATCTGCACGTTACATCTTTCAAAGTACACAAAGCTTTTTCTGCGGTTTTCATAAATAAACAGAGTGATTCAAGATGATAAATGATCGTTATTTTGCAAATTGATGATTAAATAACACTTACACTTTTTTTTTCAAATTAGCTCTTCAAAGCTAAATATTTCGTAAACCGATCACTGAATCGATATTTGATCTTCCCATACTCTAGTTACTTGAACACAATGTGAGGACGAGATAAAATCGTTTCTTCTTTACATGCACCAACCCTGGAGTACCCTAAAAAAATATTTTTATAATTTTATTTTACCATTTTATTGGCGTGATTAATATGTATATCTATGCCAAATTTCAGCGTTCTAGTACTAATATTATGTGAGCTAAGCCGCAGACAGACGTACATGGCGAAACTATAAGGGTTCATTGTTGACTACAGAACCCTAAAAATGTTTGAGCAGCGGCCGTGGACCGTATGTATGTTTTAATCATAATATATTAATCACTCCACAATGACACGACGTAAGAAATGACTGGAGGCTTTCATTATTTTGATTAAGGTCGTCATGGGCAAGTATGATTAAGCAAAAAAAAACACCAGTTAAGTACCTA
This sequence comes from Tholera decimalis, assembly GCA_943138885.2. Lineage (NCBI taxonomy): Eukaryota > Metazoa > Arthropoda > Insecta > Lepidoptera > Noctuidae > Tholera > Tholera decimalis. The sequence continues at coordinate 32,337,358 of OW964555.2, forward strand.
TCTAGGATTGCACCCGTGTAAAGTCAAGCGTTGTTAGTAACGCATAAAAGCTTTATGGCAGTATTTTCAAAGTAATGAATAAACAGCAACATGCTTCGTTGTGAATTTTGCTGATAACTTTAACGATGGGCTTTGTCTGGCGAACTAAGATAGCAAAATATGACGTGGCAGTAAGCAGTGAGACTCTCCAATGATTTGTCTTTTTTGATGCTCTTAATAACATGAATAAAGAGACCATTGCTAGCTTAACAATATATTATACAGTAAGATGTGATCTGGTGACTGATCAATAACTAATTTTCTCGCAGAAATATAATGTTTCGATGATAATTTTTTTAGAAGGCGTGTTGAGTCAAAAACAAATAATAAATTAATAATTTAAAAAACACTTGAAAAACACGCTTTTATAAATGCACGTTAAAACAAAAAATGGTTTTTGCCATATTAGTCCCACGAGTAGTGAACAATTAAACGCGCGATCCTCCCAGAGGATTAGAAAGTGACATCTATAAAAAAATAAATCTATGGATTACGCGGTAATTCAAAAAGGTTAAGAAAACCGATAACGGAATTTCTTTAGGTTTGTTATAATCTTGAAACCTGATCGTGTTCAAAGTCCATTACGTGGCCTTTCTCACAAGTGCAAACACGACTATGATACGACATTCCATCATGGAATACCAGTGCCTATCTTCCGGCTTCATCATCAGACCTTGAAACCTAATTGTGGTCAAAGTTCATTACAAGACTTTTCTAAGAAATCCAAAACAGCTATGATACTATTTTCCATCATGAAGTTCCAGTTCATATCTTCCGGCTCCATCATCAGATCAGTTCGACAGTATCATATTATTTTATTGTCATCTGAACTACATACAGCTGCCAATTTTCATTACGCTACGACCCTTGGAAGATGGTTATATTAGTTACCTTAGATTCCATTACATATTTAGTTACATACAGGTCGACCTAATAAAAGCGTGTTAAAAACATTAGTTTCAAATAGACCATATACCTACAGGCATTTTTTATAGCAACAAGTGCAGCAACTATGCCCGCGAAACAAACTCGCCGCTCCCATCGCAAGCGTGGCAGTACACTCTTTTAATCAAGGCATAGTTACAGAAATGTTTTGAATTCACTTTGACATTATTAATGTAATAATTGTGCCCGCGAGTTCGTTCATGTGGGAGTCAATATTATCTACGTGGTTTTTCACACGTTAATCCTGAATCGTGGGAATACTGGGTTGCCCTTCTCTATCACGATACCACTAAAATCAGCACAGCCGTTTCAAAGATTCGTCCGGCCAGATAAATAAAAACTTGAAAATGTTTGTTTGTATTAAGCACACACACAAGTATTTTGAAATCACAGATGGACACTTAAATTTGATGGAGGTACTAGCTCCCCGCGACTTCGTTCAAGGGTTTTCCCGCGTAAATCCCGATCCCGTGGGAACTCCGGGTTTTAAAATAGCCTATGTGTTATTCCAGGATGTCAACTATCTACTTACCAAATTTCATTCATATCTGTTCAGTAGTTTTTGTGTGAAAGATTAACAAACATCCCATTCTTCCATCCATCCATCCTTACAAACTTTCACATTTATAATATTAGTAAGAAATATAAAATAAGATTTACTAATAGGTTGAATAGTGAGTTACTTATGCTTTATCTTAAACCCGTGGAACTGCAGAGAGTTGTACTATATAATTATCATCAAAACAAAATAATAATAAGAAAAAATAACTTTGTTTTACTAAAAAACATCTTACTTTTAGGAACAACTCGTATCGTTTCAAAAATCCTCCACCACTTCGGAGCATCAGAAAGCTCACATTGTGTGTTCGTTAGTAGTATTAGATAACTGTTACTTTTTAGCTTACACTCATTACAATTTTATTTGTCAACCCAGTACCTTTTTTAAGCTGGTTAAATTATGCAGTCGATGATTTTGGAGCTAGGTAAAACTCTAATGAATTTTTCTTGACACCAGTTTAAATACAAGAATGTGTGAACTAAAGAACGAATAAATAAATACACAGCCAAAGAAAGAAGTAAAGCCTGAAAATTCGATATTCCCGACGACATCTTGAATAGCCCGAAGTGTGCGTTGTTTATTGCAGACCCATAAAGGTGTTGTACCATAAAGTTTGTAAGGATAATTTACATTGTAAGGTAATCTAAGCCAGAGTATAAATTTTCGCTGTCAAGTGCTACCGTTGTTCACAGTTTTGAGCTACTGAACCTAGCTGTGGTTTGGATGTTACGTGTAAACTTTAAAGTATGTGTTGCTATCGGTAGAAGTGAGTGTTTAAAACTTTGTAATCTAGTGTCCAGTTTTAGACAGGACAGGTTATATTTTCGTGAGAGAATTTGTGCGAAAATCCTGTAAAGCTTACACGGGAGACTTTGATTTGAGGTATTCCTCGAAGCGCTACCATTTTGAAGCGCACCTAATGAAGCGCTCCTTTTTTGTTCCTCGGAGCGCTCCTTTTCCGATAACATGGTATCGGAAGCGCTACTAAAAGGAGCGCTCCGAGGAATAAAAAAGGAGCGCTTCACAACGAATTAGGAATGATACTAATTCGTTGGCGCTTCATTAGGTGCGCTTCAAAATGGTAGCGCTTCGAGGAATACCTCTTTGATTTCCGCAAACTCTGATCTTACAGGATATCAATAGTTGGGCAAAAATTATTGTCATTATTATTAGGTGCTACATGTTTAGAGCGTCAACAGCCTAATGGTTACGGTGTAGGACTTATGATCGAGAGTTCGCGTTTTCGAACCCCACCCATTACACTATGGCCGTGAACCCACTCCAGACAAAAGCATATTTAGATTAGTTGGAGGGGTTAATAATATTGTTAGTAACGTGAATTCTAACCACATTGATAGTTCACTTAAAAAACAATTTAAATACAATAATGGTTACAGGAAGTTGTGGGGACTACCTCGCTACTGCAGCGCATCAGAGATATTCGCACCTATGGCTTTCACGCAATTCTTTGCAATAAAATTGCATCTCTGCTATGGCGAGTGACGGGCGGTCCCAACAGTATGCTGAGAATAGTGACGAGAGCTATAAATCTCCAATTATAAAACGAACTAGTATTTGCGTGTTGCGCGAGGTGCCAGCACCTCGCGTGCTTGTGAAAAAAGAAAAAAAGGGGGGGGGGAGATGGGGGGGTTTAGTATTTGCGTGTTGCGCGAGGTGCAAGCACCTCGCGTGCTTGTGAAAAAAAAAAAAGTATTTGCGTGTTGCGCGAGGTGCAAGCATCTCGCGTGCTAGTGAAAAAAAAATGGAGGGGGAGATGGGGGGGGGGTTTAGTATTTGCGTGTTGCGCGAGGTGCAAGCACCTCGCGTGCTTGTGAAAAAAACTAAAGCATTGCCCCTCTAAATGAAGTATTTGCGTGCTGCGCGAGGTGCAAGCACCTCGAGTGCTTGTGAAAAAAAAAAGTGGGGGGGGGTGATGGGGGGAGATGGGGGGGTTTAGTATTTGGGTGTTGCGCGAGGTGCAAGCACCTCGCGTGCTTGAGAAAAAAAAAAAAAAAAGGGGGGGGTGATAGGGGGGGGGGGGGGTTGCAGAAGTATTTCGACTAAAGCATTGCCCCTCTAAATGAATCTGAAAAAAAAAAGATCCAAGTCTCTTAGATTCCGAGATCCGTCTAAAGGGGGGGGAGAAGGGGGGCGGGGGGGGACTTTGAAAAATGGTTTTTACTTTACCGAGCCTCCTCTATACGAATCCGTAAAAAGAAAAAAATACGGGTCTCGTAGTTTCCAAGATACGATAGGGAGGGGGGAGAAGGGGGGGGGAAAAGGGGAGGTTTGGCACTTTTCCCGTAGGTTTGAGAGTTACTTGTTTACGAATCTGTCAAAATATACCCACCTCCCCATCCACCATCTGGGAGAACAATTATGTCAATGAGTGAGTGAGTGAGTCAGTCAGTCAGTCAGTGGTAATTTAGCTTTATATAGTATAACTAGTATTTGCGTGTTGCGCGAGGTGCAAGCACCTCGCGTGCTTGTGAAAAAAAAAGTGGGGGGGGCGATGGGGGGGGTTTAGTATTTGCATGTTGCGCGAGGTGCAAGCACCTCGCGTGCTTTTTATAAAAAAAAAAAATGGGGGGGGTGATGGGGGGAGGGGGTTGCACAAGTATTTCGACTAAAGCATTGCCCCTCTAAATGAATCTGAAAAAAAAAATGTTCCAAGTGTCTTAGATTCCGAGATCCGCCTAAATGGGGGGAGAAGGGGGGCGGGGGGGGGACTTTGAAAAATGGTTTTTACTTTACCGAGCCTCCTCTATACGAATCCGTAAAAAACAAAAAATACGGGTCTCGTAGTTTCCGAGATACGATAGGGAGGGGGGAGAAGGGGGGTGAAAAGGGGAGGTTTGGCACTTTTCCTGTAGGTTTGAGAGTTACTTGTTTACGAATCTGTCAAAATATACCCACCTCCCCATCCACCATCTGGGAGAACAATTATGTCAATGAGTGAGTCAGTCAGTCAGTCAGTCAGTGGTAATTTAGCTTTATATAGTATAACTAGTATTTGCGTGTTGCGCGAGGTGCAAGCACCTCGCGTGCTTGTGAAAAAAACTAAAGCATTGCCCCTCTAAATCAAGTATTTGCGTGTTGCGCGAGGTGCAAGCACCTCGCGAGCTTGTGAAAAAAAAAAAAAAAAAAGAGGGGGGGGTGATGGGGGGGGGGTTGCACAAGTATTTCGACTAAAGCATTGCCCCTCTAAATGAATCTGAAAAAAAAAATGTTCCAAGTCTCTTAGATTCCGAGATCCGCCTAAAGGGGGGGAGAAGGGGGGCGGGGGGGGGGGGACTTTGAAAAATGGTTTTTACTTTACCGAGCCTCCTCTATACGAATCCGTAAAAAACAAAACATACGGGTCTCGTAGTTTCCGAGATACGATAGGGAGGGGGGAGAAGGGGGGTGAAAAGGGGAGGTTTGGCACTTTTCCCGTAGGTTTGAGAGTTACTTGTTTACGAATCTGTCAAAATATACCCACCTCCCCATCCACCATCTGGGAGAACAATTATGTCAATGAGTGAGTCAGTCAGTCAGTGAGTGGTAATTTAGCTTTATATAATATAATTATGAATAGATTCTAACAATGGATTGTAAGTTATTTTACTTACACAATATGGATTCTGATGCCTGAATTAAACTTTATACTATACTAGCTTCTTTGCGTGCTTTGTTCGCGTGAGTTCCGATTCATTGGGAATTTCGGGATAAAAAGTAGGCTATGTGTTGTTCTAGGATGTCAACTATTTATTTACCAAATTTAATACAGATCCGTTCAGTAGATTTTGCGTGAAAGAGTAACATACATCCATCCATTCAATCCACAAACTTTTTCATTTATAATACTAGTAAGTTTAGGTATATTCAACTCAAAGGATATAGCCGGTTAAGCATATGAAAACTGCACTCGCGTCTGATGAAGGATTCTTACCTTGTTTTATTGTTTTTCATCTAATATAGCCATACACTTAATCTCACACCCCTAACCCCTCTTTTTTTTTTGTGAGTGGCATCTCGCAGGTCAACCTCTGAGGTTGTCGGCTGCTTAACCGGGCTTGCCTGTGGTTGCCTTAATTAATAAATTAATTAAAGCCTCCAGCCAGGGCCCCCTAACCCCTATAGTAAAGGAATAATGGGGGTGACAACCCTTAACGAAAAATATTTTTTCTCAGTACCTATTCAAGATATCTTCATGAAATTGAAACCGCATATGACTATCAATAAACTAATTATAATTTTCTTTTTTTAATTTTTGCAATATCAGAAACTAAAAAACGAGAAGTATTTTTTTTTTGGGGTGGTTTTTAATGCCAACTCCTAAAGTGACACCTGCCGAAAAAATATATCTTATTTGATAATTAGTTAGCTATTACATGTAAAAGTTACAAAAGGGTCGAATTGGTGGAACATAGCTTAAAAAAATAAAAATCAATTAAAGTACCTATGTAGTTTTATGAAATAATGTATTATAATTAATTCAATCATACAAAAATATGAACATAATTACGGATAACGTTATTATACCAGGGCCAGGGCTCCGTCACTCCATGTACTTGCGCGCTATAATTACCTACCGCCCGGCCGAGTGGTCTCGGGCCGTTTGCGGACCAAATTCAGTGCGGTTTTCGCTAGCGAAGCGCAAGCACGTTGTTCAATTTTAATCGTTACCTACATTCATTTGTATACGTACCTACGATGCCGTCTGGTGCCTTATGTGCTGTAGATGGGTGCAAATCAAGTAAAATAAGGGATAAACACCTAAGATTTTTCCATTTACCTGTCAATGAAGATAGGTAAGTGATAAATAAATAAAATAAATGTAACAAGAAGCATACCTGTCCTGGCTTTATTGCTGAATTACAGAACATTCCTGATTTAAATGAATCTACGAATAGATTGTTTATCCATTTTAAAGCATTCAACAAAACATCGTTTTTTTACGGAAAGTTAAAAGTGCCAACAATGAGTTTCATAATTATGTAAGAGAACTTGAGACTATGTTTATTAATAATTTTGAAAAAATATGAAACAAAGGCCGGGTACGAGTACTCTTTATGAAATTTTAAATAACATACATTTTGATTCTCGCTGCCCTTGATTCCCAAAACAATATCTAATAAAACTTTTTATTAGATTCAGGATATTTTCTACACTAAAATTTAATAACCGAGAATTTAGAAAGGGTAACAAATTTATAAAAATTATAATAAAATAAAACACATAGATTTTTTTTTATTTTACCCACACACTGACCTCTATAATTATGTTTCATCTAGATGTATTGCACAGTCAGCACCAATTTATAAAAAAAAAAATATTTTATAAACGATACAATTTTAAACTACCACCTATAGTCAGAGCATATTCACAGTTCTCAATAGCATAGACACAAAAAGTTATGTTAATTTAATTTTATCGAAGAGGCAGCCCTGCGATTGCTGTGGGATCGCGCGGTGCGAAAGCAATCACAACTGTACGCTTGATCATTTAGGTACATTTTAGCATGCAGCGGTTGCTGACGCAACGGAGTAGGCTAATATAACAGTAGGTATTGGAAATTTTTTTACTGAGTGAAGTATCTGTTACGTAGTAACTATTAAGTAATCTGTGCCAGGGCTTAGAACCGGTTGACTCGCTGGTTAACTTCTTATAACTTGACAAAACTTGCATGATAATGAACAGGGTCACGTAACAAAGAACATGTAGTGACCTGTTCATTTTCATGCAAGTTTTGTCAAGTTATAAGAAGTTAACTAGCGAGTCAAAACCTAATTGGCAGGCGATGTATATATTACGTATGCGGGAGTTTCGAATATCAATTGTGTATTAACCCATTATTCCTTTACTGGGGTTAGGGGTGTGAGATTAAGTGTATGGCTATTTTAGATGAAAAACAATAAAACAAGGTAAGAATACTTCATCAGATGCGAGTGCAGTTTTCATATGCTTTACCGGCTTGATCCTTTGTTCTTAGAATCATAGTACTAAAACAGAAAACTTCAACACGGGAAAACCCCAAGTTACAAGAGAATTTACAAACAGTCCTAACATTTTAACTCCACTAATCTTTAGGCCAATAAAGTCTGCTTTTAAAGCTCTACAGCCAAAGAATTATTACCCTTATATATTTCAGTCCTGTTTATTCTAAACCGTAAGAAAATGTTTGACAAAATAAAGAGGACAAGGCCTCACAGGCCAGACGTCCCGCTAAAATGAGAAATGTGTTTGAAAACTTTATTCTTCGCAACTTGAGGGAACTTGTCACGTTATAAAATAATTTTGGGTGTCTTTCTTGTATATATTAAAGATAGGGGCCTTCTTATTATTGATGACGCTAAATGTGAAATCGATAAAGTCCCAGATAAACTAGAATACGAAGAGATCTGTACCATTAAAATATCTCTTTTCTTCAATACATTTTTTATGTATATTTTGGACAAAAAAAAATCGAATAGTAATTGATTAGCAAACATCCCATCATATAGGATACATATACATATATGATACATATGCATATATAATACATATACATAGGTAGGATACATCAAAACTAGGACAACGAGCATCTTAAAAGTAATTAAAAAGGTTTAAATGTTAAGGGCCTATACTACCTCAGCACTTCTCACTCTATCTCGCTCGCACACTACTAACCGCGGTCAGTGAGCAAGCGAGACAGTGGCAGGGAAAATACTCCAAGACACGGATAATTTAGTTTATTTCTTTTTACGGTGAAAATAATGGTAATTAAAAAAAAAAGTAAATAACATAAGACCTGCTTTATAGTTAGCTCAATTATAATTTGAAGTTATTTTTTAATACCAGCGGTTTATTGTTCGGTTTGGAGGTAACTTTGGAATTTTTTTCTATCAAGAAATTTTTATGGAATCGTGTTTTCATCAAACGTAGTACCTAACATTCATCCTCAACTTTACCATATATTTATTTCAAAATTATTGCTGCAGTATTTTCGACATCACGGAGGATCATGCTAAGCCATTTGAGGTAGTATAGGCCCTTAAGTTCTTAGGATTGTATTCTTCTGTAGTTATTTATTCTACAACCAATATCAATTTAAGGTGAACCTATGGACCGGCTTATTAAATGAAAAAGTAATTGGGCACTTTGAGTTACAAGGAAACTTAAAAGTCAATAGCTATTTAAAATTTTCTACAAAATGACCTGCCAGAATTGTTAGGCGTCGTGACCATAAGTGATCTCCAAAACATGTGGTTCTAAAATGATGGTTGCCCAGCACGGTATGCCCGTCCTGTATGAGAATATTTAAATCAAGAGTATCGGTAATAATAATAATATAATAATAATTTATTGAACATAAAAATATTACATCTTTCAAGTGAAGCCCCTGACTCCTGTGCTAGGCGAACCTGTGTTACAGGAATCAGTGTCCTACGCTATACATGAATGCACATTTTAATTTTTATGTTATAAATTTCAAACAAAAAGTAACATTAGAAGGTATAGAGAATAACTGAAAGAAAAGCGAAACGTGTATGTGTGTGTAAGTTTAAGTGTATGTGTGTAATTGGGAGTGTGTATGTGTATGTGTGTGTGTGTATGTGTGTCTGAACGCGTGTGCTTTAATATGAGTCAGTGTTTTGAATAGCTTAATTTACTGTACTGACGAAGTTAATTTTTCGGTGTCGTCATAGCTTAAAGACTGAAGCCATGGTTTCAAAATTTGTTTGGCGTTATGTAATGTAAGCTTATAAATTGGAATCGTTTTATTTGCTCTATTGTAGATCCTAGAACTTAATGCCCAAAAGCGTCTAGACGCAAGTTTAGTGCGACATTTGGGAACTTGACAAACGGGAAACCCAGTGCGTTTGCTTATTAAATCTGGGCTTACGGGTAACAACCTGTGTCTACGTAGTGTGGTACGGAGGATATATAATTGCCGAACTGTAAGTACTTGAGCTTCCGAGTATAGCAGTCCAGTGGGATATATTCGTTTTTTGAACGACATAACTTTAAGTACTGCCCGTTGTGCGCGTTCCGCTCTTAGTATAACAGTTTTAAACATCCCTCCCCATACTGGAATACAGTACGTAATTATAGATTCACATAAGGAGTGATATACCATTGTTGCTGTCTCCTTGTCCGCAGAATATCGCAGCTCTTTAAACAAATAAATAAGCTTACGAAGCCTGGAGCATAAAGCATCTATATGTGGTCCCCAGTCAAGTCTTTTATCAATATGGACTCCTAAATATTTAATGTGTGGTACCAAAGTGAGACTTATACATTTACATTGAGTAGAATCTGTGCAGATATGTGGGATTATATCTGTTGTAGATGGAGGCTTTGGGCAGTTTTGAGGAGAGAACTGTATGACCTTAGTTTTGGCAATATTCAGTGTTAACATGTTGTCGCTAAGCCAGTCCATTACAGTACGCAATGAGGATTCTACTCTATCAATCGCCTTGGACCAGTTTCTGTCATAAATAAGGAGTGCCGTATCATCAGCGTAAGTAAATATATCACAACAGTAGACCGGTACTTGGCAGAGGTCATTAATGTAAATTTGAAAGAGGGTAGGCCCTAATATACTGCCTTGTGGTATACCATAGCAAACCGGTTCCTCTGTACTAACAAGGTTATCAATTGGTGGCGTTGGATCGGGCGACTTGGTCCTATCTTATGGCCACCCCGTTCACCCGATTTGAACCCCCTGGACTTCTATTGGGGTTGTCTTAAAGACAGGGTCTACTGAAAAACCATTGCGACATTGGACGAGCTTCGTTGAAATATCACTCAGGCTGCGAATTACATCAAAAGCAGAAGATATGCAAGACAAATAAAACGGTAATTTTTAAGGCTATGTCGTGCGTGTATTAATGCTGGTGGCAAACAATTTGAACATTTACTATAATGTTAATAACATAATAAATTACACGTCAAATTATTTGTACCATTTGTTTTGAAATATTAAACATTTTTCAAGAACTAATACTTTTTATTACCCGACCGCCATTTGGTCATGTTTAGAAATAATAGGCACATTTTTTTGTAACTTGTTTTCCTAGAGTATTATACCATTTTGAAATGTTAGTTAGTAAAAATCTTCAAAACATTTAGGGAATAAAATAATTTAGATTAATTGTTGTGAAAAATCTAGAGACATTCTGGATTTTTTAAGGATTGTGATGGATAGTAATACTATTCAGGTTGCCCGTTAAAAAATCAAACAAATATTTATAAAATTGTGGTCATGGTAGTAAAAAATACCCAAAAATTCAATTAACTGAAATAACACAATTCCTTTCGTGTACATTGAGAAACTACACAAACTTATATTTCTTGAAATAGGACACCAGCATGTAGATTGCCTTTGGCTTGCCGCATAATTGTTCGTCAGCAACAATAATTAAATATATACATATATACGCGACGAATAGAGAACCTCCTCCCTTTTAGAAGTCGGTTAAAAAGAGAACACTTTATTTAAAAAACGAAGTGTTCTCATTTTTTCGGGGGAAAATCATCAAATGATTCCTCCGGCTCTGGTCAGAGCGAAAGGGAGTGTCATATTTTTGTGGACTAAAAACCCTGACCCTGGACAGGTCGTTCCATCCCCGATGGTGTGCTACCAACTAAAAGTTAACTTGAAATTGTGAAATAAGACTTATATCTGTATACTTGCCGTACCCTAAGAAGACATCATTATCTTGCCCTTAAATTATGAAAATGTTACGTTCTAAGTCCGAACTTAGTCCTTACTTTTTGAAACACCGAACCTAACCGAACCCTAAACTAAATTAAACATAATTTAAACATAGGTAATTATATTACCAAAAAGTCGGCCGTCTTTTGCTTCATTTATCTAGTTAGCGCAAAAATGAATAATTATTAATAACCACAGACGTTAAGCACTTAAAATTGTTTAAGTACTTGCCTTGAAGGCTCTCCATATACTTACCTCTAAACTTTATAGGTCATAAATTTTGCCAAGTTAAATACAGTATTCGCTGAATAGAATGAATTATTTCAGCTCAAACAAGAGATTGTAAAGCCGAATCTACCTAATTTCATAACTAGATCTAGTAAATAGTTGGGAATTCTAGTGAATTGCGTATTTAAACAATTATTGCAAGAACCTCTGGGGAATGTAGTGCAATCATGAAGTAGAACAAAAATTCTTGATAATTTTTGAGCACTCTTGTTTGATATTGTAATTGTTTATATTTAAATAAAACACTAGGTACCTGACCTGGTTTCGCATGGTCTCATTATGGTGATTCACAAAAAAACCACAATGAATTATACGCTAAAACTGCATGAAATTCTGTTCAATTGTTTATGAGTTTAACAAGAACAGATAGAGAGGCGCGCTGGAAGACTTGGTTATATTAACAAAACAAAACACTTAATTACATAATTATTATGTTGATAAATTTTTGGTACCTCTTAAACATAAGCATCCAATAAAGTCCTCACTGCTGGGCCGTAATTCACATCGCGGCCCAGTGCTGGTAGACCATGATGGTATCCTCACGATTTCCTTCGTCGTTTTGAAAGCAAAAGTGATGGTCAAAATTACACTAAGGAATGTGCCTGCCAGGGTTCGAAACCTGGCTCTATAACTCGTAAGCCGTGTAACCGGGCACCACGCTGTTCTCAACAAAAAAAAATGACTAGGTACCAATTTTAAAGCCTATGATATGTTTTAACACAATTGCAGAGTTGAAGTATTTCTAGATCGCCACTGAAGAGATAAGAATCTTAAGCTAGGCTAAAAAGATTACCTCTTCAGATTAAGATATAAGCGTTCTTATCGACTCCTCTATGTTAATCTATAAACTCAACGTAAATCATGAGGCAAACGTAAGATTACAATCAAAATCATTCCCGCTAAGTGTATTATCCAGCATTCAAAGTGTATGAGATGAGACACAAACGATGAAATTTACTTAATCCGCTCTTAATTTGGACTCTTGCAATCTACGAGGATTTGTTTGGCTCCCGACGCTTCTTTGCTTTGTCAGTGTGAAAACGGATTATAGGATAAAAGGTTTCCCCAAGACGTAGCACCGTGACGACTCATATTCTTGCTCTATTAGTAATGTTGTTAGTACGATTCGGAAAAATGTGTTAGGATTTTGCCGAAGATCGGTTCCCTATTTTCTTGTTACTATCTCAATTTTATTTTCTTAACGAAAAGGACTGTTGTTTGCTGTACCATGTAATTTCGTTGAAGAAATTTGAGATGAGACGTTCTTATTTCTGTCTTGTAAACTAAATTATTCTCTGGCAATAATTGGGTGTCTGACATCAGATACTAATTCGTCATCTCGGAGCACACATTTTACGTTAACATTGTTATTTTCATCTTAATTTATATTTATTTCTTCTCCTACCCTTAATGCTTGAAAGATGGCGGTAACGACTTACAACTTCCCTGCATTTTCCTTCAAGATCAAAATGGAAATTTTAATATTGTCGGTAAAATTATTAGTGCCTCTTCAAGGTGCGGCGTTCCGAGTTTAACTTTGTGCGGAAGGCGCTTCTCTTTCTCCATTGAAATGTTCAACTTGCTGTCTTGAATCGACGTTTATTAAGTTTGGTCTGACAAGGAAAGTTTAACCAAGTAGCTGAAATAATCGTATTACGGCTTGAACTTCACATTTTATGATATCGAGGCGTGTTTTTAGTTGACTCTGTGTTAACATAATTTCTTCTCAATTCTAAAGTATAATATAATAGTAATAGTAATAGTAGTAGTAGTAGTAGTAGTAGTAATAGTAGTAATAAGTATAGTATAATAGTATACTCGGATCAGCTTGAGTATTCACCTGGCTTACTTACAGTTATCAACGCTAAGAATTGTTATTCATGTATGTAGACCAATAATTTGCCTTTTTTAGCGCATCGATACCAACCTAAAACAACCGTATCATCTGGTCAACTTGCTGTTAATTAATGACAGCCGTGAGCAACGGTCTGACGTGCTTTATGACATATGACCAAAAATATACTCATATTTTTAAATACATTAATTGAATTTAGCAGCCATTCCTGACACTTCGTCGCCTCCACCGTTTCAATTGACTGAACGTATCTCCATATTTCATTTTGCGTCAATCTCAATCACTGTTTCTCAATATCTCAATTTATTTTTCCTTTCTTTGAGAGACCCGTCTCGGTGGTAAAAAAACCTTTTGAGGATAGTTCGTCTCTTATATTTGTGAAGTGAAAGAAAATATTGGGTTTGCTCGGCTAAAATTCTTTTCTCAATTGGGTACTGAAGTCGTGTTTTAGAATTTGTTTTTGGTTCGTATTTTTTTTTACTATACTGGGCTGTTCTAATTGAATATCGATCACGTTCATTTGTGTCTCCTCATTGAAATATCGGTGACTTAAATAATGTGTGGCAAGCCATACTGATATTTATTACTAGCGGCTGCCCGCAACTTCGTTCGCCTGGGATGGTTTATGGCGTAAATCCCGATCCCGTAGGAATTCCGGGATAAACCTATGTGTTATTCCAGGATGTCAACTATCTACTTACCAAATTTCGTTAAAATCCATCTAGTAGGTCCGGAGATTAGCGTGTACAGACTTTTTTGTCGTCTTCCTCTATTACTGTTTCTTAACCCCCTGTATAGATATAGATATAAGAGTAAGTGTGTTTTTCGTTTGTTCTGTTTGCATGAAAACGGAGCAACTAATAAATGTAATTTTTGTTTTGGAGATAGTTGAGAGGCAGGAGCATAACCTTTTTTGCTGAAAAAAATTGCGGGCCGAAGCTAGTTTAAAAATAAATAAAATATAATAATCTTTTTTGTTAATCTGTAGTCCCACTGTTGGGCAAAAGTCTCTCATATAGCTTCCCACTCTTCCCGGTACATTAATAACCTAGACAAAACGAATACAATCTATCTTTCATACTCACACAAGATGAAGTTGTGATTCAATCTTCGACCACATCACGGCTTACCATCAGGTAAGATTTGGTGGTCACGAAAAAAGATACTCAACCAGATCTTCCTTTCAGATGAGACCAATGACCGCTGGTGGGGTGAATCAGCAGTGCCTCCTGCGCCGGCAGTGGCTGCCGTTCCACCGCAGCGACCTTCAATGTCCACCAGCCTTAACATCACCAGCATCAACAGAGACGAGCCTTCAGCGTCACCACCAAGACATCATCTGCCTAAAGATGGTAAGAAACTCTTCGTGTGATGTTCAACCTTCTACTCATATATTCATTTGACTTACATACAAACTGGATTTCCACGCCGCGACTTCGTCCGCGTGGATTTCGAAAATGATATAAGTAAGGAACAACCGACAAAAATAAATCTTATTAATAAATCCAATTTTACTAAGTCTCATGCATAGAAAAATTTACGTGGAAAAAGTAAATTACTGTTAGTCCTTAATATTTATTATTAGCTAAAAACACTTTCAAGGCTTTCAGGCGTTTTTGTGAGAGAATAAGTTGATTGATATTCTCACAAGCCCAATACTGTTTAGTGAATGATAATGTAGAAACCAGGTCTAACCAACTCAAGAATTCAGTCCAGAAGGTCAGAAACCAGACCATCTAGTTTTTAGGCAGTCTGGTCCATCCGCAGTTCGTTGATTTCTTATTCTCCACTACTGGAAAATTTCTTCAAATTCTTTCTTATAATGGCTTTTTCACACCAATTCCTTAAGGAACCAACTCAGGTGACCCGCCATCTTCTCGTCGGAAATTCAGATTATCGTGCCAAAAAAATGTTCCAATAAATGTGAACTCCCAGCAGAGAGTAATCAACTAATTGAAATAATTATCCCGATTGCATCTGCCTACGCGTAGGTATTAATTTCTCATGATTACTTACTGGAAGTGTTAATTAATTTCAAGATAGGAAATTGAATTCCTACTGAACTTTTTATAACCTTCATTTATTAAAATACAACTTGTTATTATTCAGTGCTGTTCTAAAGATTGTACAGTCGCCAGCACATCAAGCTATCCGTATCTGTCTAATTTACCCAATCGAATTTGAACCTTATCATGTTGTAATAAAGTTGTAAATCTATTAAATTATTTTGACAGATTGGAGTAGGTTGATGGACCGGCCACCGTACTACTGTACTCAATTCTTTTCTCGTGGTTGAATAATAATAGCTGCATGAGTCGATATTCAAAGTTAAGCAACGCATGTCGAGGTTGGTCCGTAGATGGGTGACCATCTTTACAGATATATCCGTGCTGTCCGAGGAGCACGTTAAGTCGTTGGTTCCGGCTGTCATTTGTACAGACGCCAGCACATCAAGCTACAACAATCTGTCAAATTTCTTTAATAGATTTTCAACTTTATCGTTAAAGAAATTAGGTTCAAGGTTGATTGGGAAAATTTGACAGTTTCGGGTAGCTTCATGTACTGGCGTCTGTACATCTATGACAGTCGTTAGGGGTCAAAAACCAGAAAATCTGATGCCATCCAAGCTTAGGGCATCATATCGTTGCGGTGTTCAGATAGACAGTAGCTCCGTGTATAACCCTTTTTTTTCTGCGTGGGAATATCATCGAATGACTTCTTCCGCTCTGGGTTAAGTGGAAGGGTGTGTCAGATTTCTACTTATTAAAAAACCCACCCTGTTCTTTCGGCTGCCTTAAAGTTCCGGGGCCGCGGTATCTCAATAGAACTTTACCGCAAGCCCCGGCAGACAATGGCCCTATGAGGCCCCGTCACTGGTGTTGACAGCTTTTTGAGGCGCGTGCGGAACACGCCACCCACCCGGGCCTGGTCCTTACCGGACGGTGAGCGATCTCTGCTCGCTGTCCGCAGACCCGCGCCTACGGTGTCCGGAAATCGGCTCTCGATCCCCGACGCCCGGGGCGTATTCCGCGGCGGCTGAGCGCGAGGAAGAGAGTTGCCTCTCCCTCGCGCGTTCGGCCTCCTCCTTCCGCCTCCTCCTTCCGTGTATAACCCTAGTACTCAGATGTATCCAGTTAGACTGAAAGCCCACCCAACACAGTTACGATAAGGCTAAGCAGTCAATGACCAAACTTAATTATTTTGCAATCTGCAATATTCAAAGTAAATAATTTCGCTAGCAAAACTTCTTTGAAGTAAAATGTAACTGCACTAGCAGCCTCAACTGTAGTAATTACGTGTTGAGATTTGATATTATCTATCATAACGACACGAGTGCGGAGTTTTGCAAAGTAATTTAATTTTACCGAGTATATTGCAGTAAAATCTTACTTATATGAAAATTAATTAATTAATGGTTTTAAACAGGAATAGCCTAATGACTAAGCTGTCGATGCCTTGTGATCGTAAGGTAACGATTTAGAACCCCACCTATTACACCATTCCCATGAACCCCCATTCTCTAGACACAAGCGTATTTAGCTTAGTTAGAGCGATTAACAAGATTAACATGATCTTAAAAAAAATTGTCATCAGTTTCACTTGAAAGTCGAAAGCTAATCTTTCTTGAAAAATACAAAATCACATGGTGAAATCAACATATATCATTGCTACACTTCAGTCTAAATATGATTGCTATACGAGTCTATTATTAAACACGTTGAACACCAAGAAAAAATATGCATCTTTCCGTTCAGGCTGCGTCGGTCAGTGATGGCCGACAACTAGACTTGCCGTTCGGGCCGCGTCGGTCAGTGCTGCCCGGCGTTTAATATCTCCATAATTGATTAATTAATGACTAAAGTTGACTTTTGTTAATGAAAACATACATTTGGAAATTAGATATAAGTATTTGATTATTATTTTTTTGAGTTTGGCTTCCCGTGAAACCAAGAATTAAAAAAACATTTGGTCTAAATTTGAATAGAACTGTGATTTTTGCTTGGCCTAAAGGGAAAGCTCACTGTCGGTCAGTACTGATCGCGTTGGCGTTCAACGTGTTAATTACAATCTAATCTATCTTACTACATAATACTTCTCGTAGCTACTAGGTATTCACGAACCAATAAGTAATATTAATTTAGGTTAAGTTTAGTACTTAACCTAAATATATAACATAGGATTAAGAATTGGAAGGATGAGGCGCAGAACCGTGACCGCTGGAAAGAATTGAGGAAGTCCTTTGCCCAGCAGTGGGACACTACAGGCCAATATAATAATAATAATAAATTACTAACCAAATGAGTCTGGATACTTAAAATAAACAAATTTTATTAATTGATAATTTTATGAACGTGATTTTTTTATGTACCTATGTTATATGCTATTGGATGTTTAATGCTATAAGGAATAAGGATGAAATTACAGTGATACAATACGATAATATTCTGTTAAAGTTCTTTTTTATACCTTGACGCGAATGAAGTCGCGTACGACAGCTAATAATTTTATAAACTCCTTTCTCACCTACAATATCCACGTTTATATCCAATCTCGAGGCTCAACCATTCTTCATATATCTGTCTTATTCAATCTATTGTCGAGCTTAATCCGATTGTCTTAACTAATTGAAATGTAGGTAAATCGGAATATGCTTCTTGTGTTTTGTAATAAAATATTACGAAGATTAATATCAGTAATTAAAAGTATGATACATCTAAACTTGGTTATTGGATACTATGATAACGTTTAATTCATATCTCTTTAACGTAAAAAATAACAATTTTAAACTTAAGATTTGTCATGATATTTTATTTTAATTTATTTATTAGAGAAAACAAACCGTAACATGTTACATCAAGTTGAAGAAAAAATAAAATATTAAATGGGCAAATGTGCCACCAACAACATTTTCCACAAAATACATAATAGGTTTCTGCAATGAATGCGTTATAATTTAAAACTACAGTGTTAAACTAAAAATCAATAAAAATTAAGATAAAGGAAATTATAAATAAAAAAATAAGATTGAATTATAAATAAAAATAATTAAAATAAAACAATGGAGATTGAAATTGAAATAATAAGAGGTTGAATAAATACATTATATTATTTATCAACTATTGACTCAGTGTCTTGAGCACTCTATCTTTGAATTGAGCACCAGAAAGAAGGAACATGTCAATGTGATGAAAATATTTATTACAATTATTACTTAAACGGCGGAGAGAGAGATATTCGACCATATCATGGCTTACCATCAGATAAGATGGTGGTCAAACGCGACCCTATTTTCAATAAAAAAATATAATCGTCATGGCATCTACACATCACAGAAATAAACACACTTATTTAAACATGTCCTTTTTAATAAATACTGCCCCATACTAGAAATTTCCATTCTTTCGTGGGTCCACTTTTACAAACACTAAGCCCTTTTTTTCCTGGGTGGGAAAACCATCGAACAACTTCTCCCGCTCAGGGTCGAGCGGAAGGGAGTGTCAGACTTCTACTGACTAAAACTCACCCTATCCCCTCTCTCGTTACAACATTCCCGCAGCACCGGCAAGCAATAAAGGAAAGCCGTAGCCAGAAAGCAATAGCCCTATGGGGCCCCGTCACTAGTGCAAAAGGCTCTTTAAGGCGCGCGTGGAACATGGCGTGCCGCCAACCCGGGCCTAGTCCTTACCAGACGGGGTGCTACCCCTACTCGCCGTCCGCAAGCCCGCGCCTACGGTGGCCGGAGATCGACTCGCGAACCCCTCGGGGCGTCTCCCGCTGCGGCTGGGGCACTGGGAGAGCTGTCTCTCCCTCACGCGTTCTGCCTCCTCCTTCGCCGGCATGACTGTTTCGCAGAAGGAGGCGAATGCATATAAACACTAAGCCCTGGAACACCTATTTATAGGCCGTATAAACATTTGTAACGGTGCGGGAATAGAACCTGCGACACGCAGCGCAGCAGCAAATCGCTTAACTACTGCACCAACCAAAACCTCTGTCTCAGTTGGTTACATAGCAGGGTATGAGGAAAAATAAATAAAATCGGTAGAAAAATAGAGAAGTCTGAGTTTCCTGATATCTATAACCTGTGTGACTTTAAGTTAAGAGATAATGGAATAACACATCCCGGAATTCCCACGGGATCGGGATTTACACGGGAAAACCTCACGAAGTCGCGGGCAGAATATAATGAAAAATAAAAATAAAGTTACATGTTAACTTTCTAGCGTCGTCACGCAAAACGCCGTTTGTCGGGTACAAACAACGTGTAGAATAATGATGGAGACAATTTAGAATGGCGACACTTGCGAGTGACGTCACACGCAATATTAGTATTGTCATAGTTCTTAAACATGAACCAGACACGTAAAATTTGGAGATATCTTTTATAAAAGTTTACCAAATATCTTCTGTTTACAGCATTGTTGGTTTGCCTTGGACTTATTCAGCCGAAAATTACAGAATAACTACATAATAAACAACATAATAATTAACGCTTTCGTCCAGGAAAGCGTCAATCAAACAATCAATCTCGTCAATCGTCTCGTCAGTCTCGTCAATCAAACTCGGATCTGATTGTGTTTGCGGATGAATGGAAGATGTCAGAATGTTCGAATTTTTGTGAGAAGAATGCATGAATGTGTTAAATAAAATATATTAAATATATTAATATTATTGGTTTCAGCCGTTCTATTTAAATAAAACCCAACGAGTACATTAGTGGAAATAGCAGCCTATTTTGTTACTTTCGGCTGTAAAATAGCGGTTTAAGGGTTCAAAAAGCAGTTCAAAAATGCATATCTGCATCCGTAAACGTCTATAGCTATAAAAGTTATTTAAAGTGCTATAAGCTGAATCAAATACTACTCTAGCCTTCACAGTAGTTCACGGTAGAACTCATTTACCACTTACACCTTTATATGAGAGTTACGAAGGTCATTCTGCCACTCACAGCTGTACAGTGGTTTCCATTGTAACTTCTATAGGTTAAGGCCTTTAGTAGCAATAGTCATTCCTTGCAGGCTCAATCCATTCGCCATTTTACAGCCGCTTTTGTAACTATTATAAAACATTTAATAAAAATGGATGCTAAACGATGGAAATTAATAAAGAAAAGTGGAGGTTATCGCAGGAAAGTACGCAATGTTTATAAAAACCTGCTAAAATCGTCAAACATTGCTGAACATTCCAGTGAATCTGCTAATCATCTAATACTAACGTATTTTAATTTTTAAGCTTTTAATTTTAAAGAAGATTAATCTCAACATTTCACAAATCACAAACTTATTAAAAAAACCCTAATTTTGGGTTCTTATTGTATAAAGATATCAGTCTCAACATTTGGATTTGGCGCAGTACCATCACAGGATCCATTAACCTCTTTAGCCAAATTACGTTTTTTTTTGTGCAACGTTCTCATCATCATTAGGCAATATCTTTTCAATCGGAATATTGTCTTCGTTTGACAAATTTTCTTTATACTAATCTAGCGATATTTCCCATCCTGAAGGGCAGATTGACAGCTCTTCCTTGTCTGCATTTATAGTTTTAACTATTTTAAAAGGCATTCTGTAATAAAACCATAATAGGTAGTTAATTGAAATGTTTAAACTTCATATCATAGTACAAGTAGGTATAACTGAACCATAAAGTAACCGGATCTTATTTCTACCGACAACAAAATAATGTAAACTATTATTGAGATGTTTGATGATTATCTATTTGAAAAATAACCTGTATCATGTTTATGTAGAAATATCGGGTGTAAAGTCAAGTATCGTAATTAAAACACCGTAATCTTGGATTTATTTTTAAAGTTGAGAAGCGTACAATGTTAAGTGAAGGTTTTTAAGGGTAGACCACGGATCTCCAAAATGGAAACCATTCGAATAAGTACGTAACCAGATCTTATGACCTCAAAAACAGGAAAATAGGAGCTTTTTGTGGCTGTGAGTTGCACTAGGGGAACAAAAATCACTGGAAGCGTTAGAAGGGTGAAAATTAGCGCTATGATTCTCAAAAGGGAGTTATTAGAGCTAAAACTGCAGGTTATGACTACATTACAATGACGCCATGATTTTTTAAGAAATCTTATAATTCACTTGCAAAATTGAGTTGATATACATTGGTTTTTCAGTTAAATGTGCATTAAATGTACCGGTAAACAATCGGCCACTCGCGAATAGTAAGTTATCGACACGTAAAAATACGGAAATAAAATTTATTCCGTATAACAAATAAAAAATATCACATAGCTTTTGTTAATTTTTTAAATATCATAAAAGCGCGTTAAAATTACTCGAAAATTATCTTATATATCTACAGTAAACTGGACAGCGTTTTAAGTATCTTTATATATCTTGCTAATACAAAATACAAACTTTTACTTAAGTACTTTTGTTTTATTTTCATGATGGCGACGAAAACACTTTACCAAAATATTACAAATAATGTCAACTGAAGATATACAATAAAGAACTATAATCAATTCATTCGTTCAAAGTAGTTCAAAATCATTCAAAAGTAGCGCTACGAGAGCTTTAGTATAGCGATAATAAATCGTTATAGCTATTAAAGAACCTTTATGCAACCGTTGTGCAGGTTAAATGGAACTTTAGGTTGCATAAAATGGCGCCCAAATAGCGCTAAAGCGGCTGCTTTAAGTCTGTAGTAGACGCTCTAGCGCTTACGTCTATTATCATAAGTAATAATCGGATACACTCCAAAGCCCTAATGCAGCCCATTTGTGCTAGTTGGGAAATAATTAATAGTACATTTCACAAAAATTGGCCAAGTGCGAGTCAGACTCGCCCATGAAGGGTTCCGCAGTAACTGTAATATCGCCGGGTTAATTCAAAAACCAACTAACTGACCAAATTATGATTTTGTGCTAGGGCGTTTTAAAAGTTTGTATCAAAAAATTGTATGTACTATTTTAGAATATTTTATTTTAAGGAACAGCATCTGATTTGTAATTTAATCATGTATGCGTTTATTTTTAGCAGTTCATAGAAAAGTAACAAGGTTTCACAGAATATTGCATTTTGTGCCCCAAACCCCCTTATTTAATTGCTTTTACCTCCCTACAAAATAATGGCTTTATTTTTAAAATTAAGCGCTTTTGTCGAGTATCTGAAACGTACTAGTTAATAATTCAATAATATACATCGAACAATAATGTATTGTTCATAATAATCCTGCCAGTTTCGAGAAAAATGCAAAAAAATAAAATTTTAGTCGCTTTTACTTTCCGATATTTGTCGAAATTTTGTACTAACCTATGCAGTTTTCCATAGCAAAGCGTCATCATGAAAACTATCTAAGGGTTAGAGATGGTTAATAAATTGGAAATAATTTGATTATATGTTAAAGGTGGTTTTACCCATCTATGGACCGACCTCGAAAAAAAAAAGTGTTGCTTGACCTTGTCGAAAAATAAATTTATTCAAGAAAACGAACACAAAGGCATGAAAAACTTAATTAAAAAGATTATTCTTCATCAGAAGATACATCAGATACAGTAGCATCCGGTACACGGTCTAGTTTAGCACTATCAGTTGCTAAATTTTCAAACCAAGCATGGTATTCTTCGGGGATTACTCCTTTTTTGCACAATTTTATCAAGTCGGATTTTTTTGCATTTGTAATGGGCAGTGGTGCATTGTACAGCTGATTTAATTTGGTTGGAAGGCTTGCTTTAGTAGGATCCTCGATGGCATTTGTAGTTGCAGCTGCAGAATTCGCTACGGCTTTTTTTTGTCTGGTTCCGTAGCGATGAGCGGGAATGTCGGAACCAGCAGTAGGAGTAGCTTCTACGTTTGTTTCCTGAATTTCAAGATCGAGAACCAAGAAATTCTCAGACATGTCATAATTATACAAAATTTTCATTTGACCCTTTTCGTATTTCATTCTCTTTATCTTTAACCAGTTCACTCTGTCTCCTTCTGTGTTTATATTTTTGTTTTTCATTATGATGCCTGCCAATGATTTTAAATCCAAGAAATCATTATATTTTAGCTCTTTCGTGTGATAAGGTTTCGGCATATTTTTGTTTTTTTTTTGGTCGTGAAGACCGAGCTCGTCGGAATACGTTAAGCCATTCAGACATGGAGTAGATTTTCGAGTGTTTTTGAGCTGACTCTATGCTACTGTGCATTGAATCGACCTCCATATACGAGTGGCCAGATTCCAAAAATTTGTGCTCGATTATATTTAAATTGTCAATTTTTTGAACCGCCCATAATAAGAGTGATGCCACATACTGATTTCTATTTTGGCCTCCGCATGTGTCAGAAAAAAAAGCTACGGTATTGACATCTTTCGGTACATATTGAGACAGATAAATATAAAGAATAGATCCAATTTCCGCGCTTCCTTTTTTACCATTTGCTTCCGACCACGCAAAGCAGTAAGCTTCATTAGGTAGTGCACTTTCGTAAATGGTCAAGTTGTAAACCGTCAACTTGCGGCAATAATATAAAAGACTAACTTGGTCTGTTGGAATTTGTAATATGGCTTGCAGGTCAAATGTTGCCGAGATAAATTTCTTGTCATTGCACGCTCTTTCTTTGTCCTTTTTCTTTTCATTATTGCATGCTTCTTTTCGAGCAATGTGCTCTTTGTATTCATTTTCTAAGCTTCCTATGTTTTCCAGTCCCAAACGTTGATATTTTGTGCATAAAAGGCATTGATCTTTTTTAGGGACAAAGAATCCAAGGTTGAATTCTGTGGAAAATATCTTGCGGTACACAGCCTCTGAAACTACAGTACTTTCTTTCTCCTTACACTGCTCTAAATAAAGTGCATACATTTTTCTGATGGAAAGTTTACAGTCCAAATATTTACGCTGTATGTCTTTTCGGACATAGTGGCTTGCCATTGTTGGGAACGATTCGATGTGCTGTCGAACTTCCAGTAAAATTTCTGGGGGTGTTTTGTTCGGAGGTGTTTTATGTCCGCGCGGATCAAAAGTGGCTTCATATACCCCCACGGAGTTTCGTTTGCTTACGGCTTCTGTAATGACCGCTGCTGATATACAAAAAGTTTTACAGAAAAAGTTTTGGCACACTTGTATCTTCTGTTCATTTTTACAGAAATAATATTTCTTAGTGTTTGTTCTTGGAGTTGAGCGCTTTCTGTTTAATAAAAAAGTTTTGATCGGTTGCACCTCGATCAAACTCAAGATGAAGTTCTTTTTACCTGCATAATCTCGATTCCAATAGCTTCGACAAAGCTTTGAACGATCTTCATCTGTAAAATTTGAATTGCACTTAAATTGACACTTAGTGCAATCGACTGGCTTGGGAACTTTTGGCTTTCGACAAACTTTTTTAGTGACATAAGGTAAACCATCAGCACGGCGCTTTCTTGCCACATTTCCTTTCCATGATGCTGGATCAGGCACACGCCAGCGACTACGTGGTCTTATCATTATCCATGCCCTTATGAAAATATTTTCGACAATATGCGATACATGTAATGTAGTATTTTCGACAGCATTATTAAAAATTTCCATTAAAATAATTGTTGAAATCGTTGACGCTTCACTTAAATCATTATCCTTATCAATATTAAGAGGATTTAACAGCTGTAAATCAGGATCTTGTTGAGCAACAAAAGAAGAAACTGGGTCCAGCAAATCTTCCAATGTAATAAGCTGATCTTCTAAATAGTTTTTTTCGGGGCTTTCGTAGTTACTGTCTTCTAATCCATCAAAATCATTTCCTGTAATTATTTAAATTAAATATTAAGGTTTATTGATATTTTTAAGTTAATTTATAATTACAATAACAATGGAAGATATGTGGTATTTTTATGGTGGGATTAGGGCTTTATGGCAGTCACTAGCTTCCGTCCGCGACTGCGTCGGCTATCTACCATCCAACGGGAACCGTACATTTTTCTGGGATAAAAATTATGTGCTATCCAGACTATAATCTATCTCTGTGCCAAATTTCATCTAGATCCGTTCAGCCGTTCTAGCGTGAAAAGTAACAAACATCCATCTATCCTCCTCACAAACTTTCTCATTTATAATATTAGTAGGATTATTAGGATTGAGTTTGGTAATGGAAAACAAATCTAAAACCGATGGGATTACGTGATAGAACCATACATCCATTCTCCTTATATTTTTGTTTAATTATTATTTACCTTTTCCTTTCGACAGTATTCTTAGATCTCCAACATTTTTTGACTGACATATCATGAAATTTTCGTATGCTTGAGATAATAGGTCATCGTTATCATCATTCATTATTAGTTCCACTTTATCACCACCTGAAATAAAAAGTTATTCATATTAATGTATTGTCTAAAAAAAAAACATAAAAAATCACACGAATCCTTTGTTCCGTTGTGACGTTAGAAGGATAAAATAAACACACAGACTTGCATATTTAATTATAATTATAACAATATAATAAAGAAATAGGGATTAATTAAATCAAGCAATTCAATCTGCGAAAATAGAAAGTGCAGTGCGCTTTCAAAAAACATCCAATAAAAGTGACCCCCGGTATCGACCCGAATGTATGGATTGAGGTATCAACTTACAATGGCTCGTTTAAAACGACCAAATTCCACTATAGAACTTCAAATAACATGTAAGCCAACACAAATTATCACTGGTAATAGACATAAACAGATCGTTTGTCCGTCGTTGGTCGTTGTGTTTTGTTTACAAATACCTACCTTAATACAATAAGACGAGTGTTCAAAAAATAACCTCAATAAATAATATTTAGACTAAATTGTGTTACTTACCCTGAATTTGCAAGTCTGGAAGAGAAGGATCAGCATCACAAGAATCCATTTTAGTGCACAAACACCACAAACACCTTACTATCACTTAGAACTTAATTTTTTCGCCGCCACAAAATGAATTAAATGTCGTTTGCGCGAGAGCAACGACGACTATGACGCATGCGCGGTTGGAAACTACAGAATTTAAACTAACTACCCGCGGTTAATCGGTTTTACTTCTCAATATTTTGTTGGGATCATGATCAAAATTATAGAAGTAAAACCTACTAAACCTATTTATTGACAATCACTTCTTGATTTTGTGTCAAGTAATAATAAATAAATAAGCAGGTAATAGCTATTATCTTTTAGTAACTGCTATTATCATTGAATGTTTACGCTATTTCCTGTTGTATCTAAGTACTAAACCAAATAATTGGATGTGATCGTTTTTCTTTCCCAAAATTCCGTATATTTTGGAGGTATTTTTTATTTTTATAACTGATTAAATTTAAGTACCTTGTTTGACTTCGATACAAAACATAATTTTTCCGATTAACAAGGAATATTTGTTTCGCATATAAACGGTATGGTTAGATAGTTGGTTTCACCATTCAGTATCTCCGAAATAAAGCATCGCATGGCTTAGTATGTTTTACCAGTAGAAAGAGAAAAAAATATTGAGTCGTTTGGTATATTTAACTCAATATCCCAAAATCACCGAGTTAGTTGGTTTTTGAATTAACCCGGCGATATTATAATATGTGTATTTATTTGAAAAAGAAAAAGAAAAACCTTAAAAATGTCTTAAAACTAGCTTATTTACATTGTTTACAACTACGCCCAATAACTTTGTTTTTCATAGAGTTTGTACGAATTACAAAGTTATATTTGCGGTTTTAGAAAATATGCTGTATCTCAAAAACTGCTGGCCCGATCTCGTTCAAACCAATTTTGGTTGAAAGTTTATATTAAGATCTACAGATATGTATATTTGTTTTAGATTTGTCACTCCATTATAGAAGTTAGAGTTAAGTTAGAGTTTCACATGTATAGTCCTAATAATTTCGGAATAAAATGGCTGTGACATACGGACGGACGGACAGACAGACAGACAGATAGACAGACGGACAAACATGACGAAACTATAAGGGTTCCGTTTTTTGCCATTTGGCTACGGAACCCTAAAAAAGGTTAAAAGTGAATAGGTAAGCAATACACATTCTAGGCAAATATGGAAATTTTATTTTTAGTTACATATAAGAACTATGTTGGAGACTCATCATCAAAGCAACAGAATCCAGTGATCGTTCCCTCATTACTGAGAATCGTTTCTCAGTAATGAGGGAACGATCAAAGAGAGAGATAAAAACTATTATCTTAAAACTAATAACATAAAACTTAGTTTTTGGCAGTTTCAGACAAAAAAATTCCATACACTATTAATTTACGAGGCCTTGAAACGACTAGGTACAGATAGGAATACATTAATATTGACGTGACAATAAGCTCAACTATTTAACACACATTATTTTATTTCGAAAAAGCCCGCTCTTGACCTAGATCACGACATACAGATACACATAAGTAATGGTTAAGTAGTACAAAAAGTATACAATCTACAATACTTTATGATAAGAACGGCGATGCGCCATTGTTACATGGTGGACATCCCACCCATACGCACAAAACGTGGAATTCCCTGCCGGAGTCTGTGTTTCCTAATCGCTATAACTTGGGAGTCTTTAAGTCTAGAGTGAATAGGTTACTTCTAGGCAAGCGTGCTCCATCTTCGACCACATCATCACTTACCATCTTGTGAAATGGTGGTCAAACGCGGGCCTAAGAGAGGAGTGTGCTGATGTTTGTTTCTGTAATGCTGATGTATGTATTGTCATAAGAAATTAATATCTACTTCTTTAAATATCTGTACTCACAGACAAACTGTGTAAACGGTTTTGTGGGGCATTGGCTTATTTTTAAGATGTTAATGTAACATGTTTTAATAACAAATAAATAAATAAATAAATAAATAATAATAATATTATCAATAAAAAAAGATAATGTGGGTAGTATTCACGTTACTAGCAATGTTGTTTACCCCTCCAACTAAGCTAAATATGATTGTATCTGGAGTAGGTTCACGCAATAGTGCAATGGGTGGGGTTATAACTCACGACCTTTCGATCTCAAGTCCAATACCTTAACTATTAAGCTATTGACGCTTCTGTACTTGTCCTTTCTCTTGGTTTTGCAAATGTAATACAAAAGTCCAGACCAGTATACCATTGTACCACCGTGTTTATCCTTATTCCCAAAGAAACTTCCTTTATTTACGTACACTTTGTTATTAACGAAACTAAAACTCACTTTCCGAACAGCAGTGAAACCGCATCAGCGTTACCTCATCACATATTAAATTGCTATTGATTTCTAAGTTAGTCTCCAAGTGGTCACATGCTACCAGAAATAGGTAGTTTGCGGGTGATTTTAACAAGACCCTACTTTATCTTTTAGTCCATACTAATATACGAAAGTATGTTTGTTTGTCTTTCTTTTACGTCGAAATGGAACAACTGATCGATTTGATTTTTGGTGTGGAGATACTTATAAGCTACTTTAAAACTATAGGCAGGAATCAAATAAATTTCAGTAAAATATAAGATTTATGACTTAAACACGCTGTGTATAAATATAATAATATATATAACATAAAAATACAATAATATTTCAAAAAAAAAAGAAAATAAAAGCTATTTAAACTTTACTTAAGTTCTCTGAACAATAAAGTTGTGTTGCAGTAGTTGAGCGGTTTGCTGTTGCACTGCGTGTCGCGGGTTCGAATTCAGAACTGGAACAAATATTTGTATGGCGTACAAATAAGTTCTCCAGGTCTGGTTGTTTGTAAAAATGCACTCACGATACAAGACAAATTCCTATTGGAACAGTGTTCTTCTTATAAAAAAAAAAACATATATACCTTGCATTAAAAAAAAATTAATTAATTAATAGCACTCAAAGTCATTACACAAGAATAAAGATGTCATACAGAATTAAAGTTACAAAAAACTGCGGTGGTTTCCACAACCAGTTGCTAAATCCACTCTATCAGTTTGTGAGCCGAAGTGTCTCACACATTCTTGATCATATCTATTCATAAGACAATACATATTCAACATATTAAACGTACCATTGCTTCATATCATAATGTATAGATCTTCTTAACCCTGTAAATTATTTCAAGGTCCCATTCAATACAGTGTGCTTGCCCAAGTTTACATACAGAACCCGACAATATGCATAATTACCTGCCTTGTCTAAACAAAGATAAGTGTTGAGCCAACATTACGTCGTATAAGAAATATTATACACGCTGTATAAACATAAAACAGATTTAATACACCTTTATAATTACTATTTCATGTTGTTGGTATTAAACCTGCTTTTATTTTTGTAATTAATTCTCAGAAATGATGCAATATGGATAAATTAATACCATTTCAAGTATATTTATTAAATATAATTATAATTTATGAACAATATCTCGTTATTCAAAAGTAAATATCATCCAAATCAATTATCATAATGCTCCTTTTGTAATCCGTGTGACCTTTTGTGTAGCTAAGTAAATAGAATTGCGTTTGTAAGCCTATAATTTATTTGGCCGAAATGATCTCCCATTTACTTCAGCGGTGATGACCCTATTAATCTCTAGTTGAAATTCGTGCCTATTTTGGCTTACACAATTTTCACTTAAGATCATGAAATGGTAACGAGAATCTTTGAGAATAAAAATACATCAATCAGATCGCAGATCCGAATTGTCACAGCGGAAGCGCTTCGGTAGTAAACTAACGCCCCACCCACTTTTTGTGTCGCGTTTAGACTGTGATAAATGGTTCAACCATCCGAAAGTTAGAATACTTTACCGCGGTGCAGTGACTTGAAATTCATACATCTTTCTCTTCCACAGATCAATTCGACATTATGTACGTGTACATCATAGCTGGTGTCGCTGGCAGCCTTCTCCTATGCATCATCTTGGGCGTCATACGCTGTTTCATGACCAAACAAACATCCGACCAGCCAAAAGGCCCAGACGTATCAGCAACCACGGAAATCCCCAACGGATTCAACGACAGCATATCCGAAGTTGACAACGATATCAACATAACTAGCCTATCTGGACCCGTCGACACAGTCGATTCGGGAATCAAGCAAGACATACAATACTCCAATGTCGCTCTAAGTCCCAAAATCAATAAGTATGTTGGCCGACCAGTACCCAATACGTATCCACATGTGAGCACTAATATGTATGGACAGGTGGCTGAATTCCCCATAGAAATGCCTCTTCGAACTATGCCACATGGTACGTTAGGGCGCGGAGTTGCGGTCAAAACTCTGCCAAGAGTTCAAATACAAACTGAAACGGACCCTAATACAAGGAGTTTATATCGATATTCCAACGCCCAATACTACTTCGGGTGACAAGAAGATAAAAGCCAGTGTTCGGACGTATCCAGAACTTACTGTTTCTAGTTGAATCGTGTAGTGGAGTGTATATAGTTCACGGACTAACTAGTGAAGTTTGTAATGTTCTACTTTTAAATACGGAAACTGTGATATTAATTGAAAACTTTCCTATTATACTGCGAGCAGTTTTCCAACTGTAGACACAGAAAGACAGTGTGGCTGTTTCTCCGTTGTGAATTGAGAGATGGATCGTTGTTAGCAGAACTTTGTTATACTGTGTTGACCTTTGATAACTAAGCATTGTTTTGTATGTCGAACGAATCAGTGTGCCCATTTATGTATTCACATTGTTTCTCGTGGGAGTTGGCCTTAGTTTGGAGCTGTTGTATTATTAATCTGTGTGTTCGGTTATATGAATTCCTGCATAATATCGGAGTGTATGGACATCCTTGCCGGAGTATAGTACTTTGGTTTCATGCCAGCTCCTGTCAGGATCACGCTAAAAGCCAAAAAATCTTTATTTGTTGTTTAACATAATATATATGTTTATGTTTCATGCAAATATCTTCGGCAGAACACGCATTTCCTTGAATGTTATATCTTATTTTAAGATGCTACTCATAACACTATTTGTAAATTCAAATATGTAATAAATAATGTTTATATCCTATGTTTCGTAACACTCATTGTTAGTTATAGTAACTGTTATATCTTTGTGTTCTTAATTGTAATAATTTGTACCATTTCGTCATTAAAATAGCTAATTATAATAGATGACAGAAGTGCAAACATGGAGTTAATAATTAATTAAGTTTTCGGTTTAAATCAAAAACTCTGTTGATTCGTGTTATTGATGATTGCTTTTTGTGTCTACTAGTTACGAAATAAAATGAGAGTTGAAAACGTTGTGAAATAATTTATGATTGGTTGGTAAATAGTGTTATAAGTTTGTATTTGATTTTATAATAATACCTCGGCTGTGTTAATAGGGCTAATTATGGAAATCAGTTTAGTTCAGACGAAATTCGGCATACATACATAACTACAAGCGTAAATATTTAAATTCAAAGAATTATGTTTCAGTTGTAAATGTATTTTTGGCACAAAATTGTTTATTGGGGCTGCAGGATTTCAAGGAGACTTCCAATGTCATGACCGTAACGAAATTACATACTTACAGTTACAGTGCGTTTCAACTAAGAATAAGAATGACTAAGCGCCATATCGGACGTCATAGCTGTCAAATTGAACCAATTGGGTAGTGAGCAAAACAAGAATGTATTAAAATATTTATTTACGAATATTGAGCGAAAAAAATCTCCTTTTTTATTTTGGTGGTGAAACGTGAGCCTATCATCAATTTAAAAAAGAAAAATATAAGGTTAATAATTTTTCCAGGGCTTCTGGGCCTTTGCACCATGCGTTCTCTTTATGAGAGGGTAAAGTAAGGTTTAAAAAAAATAATTATAATGTTAAATAAATAAATACTTACCTATTATATTTAAATTTGATGTGAGACTCCGTTAAACCAAGTAAAATAAAACGTTATTAATTTTCGCAAATAGTTTTCTTTGCAAACCGTACTTTTCGAGTGGAATTTGACAGATAGAGGTCATTGACTTTATTATTATTGTTTCAATCGCATAGTACTAAACTAATATTCATCTAAAACCTTTACTTTTTGGGTAAAACACGAGTAACTTATGATGGCGGAGGGCAAGCCTAAGTATGCCACCTGTAAACATTTTTTGGGTTAAAAAAAGATCTATTCCGAAAATCAAATATAAATATTAAATCCATAAAATGGAATATTTTAAAACAATATTTAGTGTTATTTCGCAAAATCTTGTGGCTCGTGCTTAAAAACAAGCAATAACAGCTAAGCAACATTGCCTAAAAAAATACTAGTTTTTTGCAGATTCAACAGTTATTTTTGTCTTATCCCTTCCATGTAACGATAAAACAATCACAATAATCAACATAAAAACAATTGGATGCGACCAATACAATGATGAAATCACAAACCTAGAATTTAATGATGCAAATTCAGAGTCGGGCAATAAGGCGAGCTAATTGCTCGTCGGATATGGCATGGTTAGTAGCCATGACAACGAGCTGTAAACTCCTAGACGCGAATTGTGAGAGGGAGAATTTATGATAATATGTCCAGTTGTCCAATGTCCATTTGTCCAATGTCCAGTTACATTAAGCCTGTCACTGCTTTGGTTAGCATTGGCCGGGACACAGAGCTAAACACGACAGTTGTAGTTATTAATGAGTCATTATCCTATGGTTTATGGGGGCCAATATACTTTGGTTTGCAGAAAACTAGAAATTATGGTCGAAGCAGAAATTGTGACATATATGATACAATTTTGGTCGTTTAAATACTGCTGTGCTTTATTTTTGAAAGGTTTGAGATTGAGACGCCGCGCTGTCTTGGAAGATAATTCAAATAAAATGTCAATTTAGTAAAAATCTCTCTTTTTGAAAATAAGTGTAGAAAAAATACTGACATTGTTAAATTTCCCGGACTCGTAAAATAAATTAAAAAATTAGCACTCTCGATGTACACTCGACTAAGTATTTTAAGAAATGCAATGTTGTTGTTTTGCTCTATAAAAGACAATGAACCACTTTGTCTCAAAACATGTTACACGATACTTGGGTTCTATTCACATAACATGCAATTGCCGACAGCGTCTGTAGCTTGGAGTACAAATCCATAGTAAATATGTATACATCCTACCTATCATACTAATAATATAAATCTAAAGTCTATCTGTCTAAATGTTACAGTTTCCGCCGTTGAACCCATTTTGTTGAAATTCGTCATGTATATACTAAAAACACGGGCACAAAGAAGGCTATTTTTTTTTCAAGTATCAATCCCTAAAGATCTGAAACAGGAAATCAATATTTTCAGGAGAAAATCTAGCGAAGAAAGTCTTAGGCAACAACTATTAAAATACAAGCCTAAAGTCTGTCAGTTCCTTTTCACGTTGTAACAACTGATTGAATTTCGATAAAATTGACGACTGGGCGAGACGCAGGCGGATAGGTGCTTACTAGCAAAAATCTATAATACCTATAACAAGTTGAGATATTAATATTTTGGTCATGGTAAAGCTTTTTCTTCGGTTTATACAATGTGTATTGGAAACCCTATATCTATCCAAAAGGGCTGAAATCAACATCTGGTATGGAGTCTCTATGCACAGTTTCAGCTCAAAATAACTGACTCAAAGAAATAATACCAAATTATCGGTTTCATATATTTCTTGAATACCAATCATAACAAACGTGTCACAGCACTACGAGGGTCAATAACACGTCACTTGCCAATAACACAATTCTCTTCGTTCTTCTTTAACTTTCTATTTCTTTATTTTAAACAATAATGGAATATACACTTAAATAAAAACCCTAAACTACATAATTATATACATCTAAAAATAAACTAAAATATGGCGTCCAGAAATTCGTACGCATCGCTGTCCACTGGTAATGTGCCCAAAAGACTGGCGGCATTGCCACGCTGTATGGCAATGCATAACCGCTGTCCAAGGTAAAAGCCAGGCTTTGGGTCACGCGAAGTGTCAACTAGGCGTTTGGATAGATCTTTAAATAATCTGTGAGCACTCGGACCCCACGACCCCAAGGTTTCAACCCCAAACGGCTCGAAAATATAACTACCAACAAGGTTATTATATTTCCGCCGCTTGAGGTTTTCAGCAGCCGCAGCGGCAGCGTCAGCACAGCAAGACGAGCTAGGAAGATGGGATGGCGCAAGAGTATCGACACAAGTTGCGTCCCACACTAAAGGCCTACTCATCTTCCAAGGAAATAAAGACATGCCGTCCGGTCTTTTGCCATCGTCGCGTGCCAGGCCATTGGGTTCTAATACAGCTGGAACGCCGACGGTGACAAGAGCTCGTCGGATGATGTCGTTAATATTCGCGTGCCGTGCTATGCGACCCGCACTGCGGCCGCATGAAAGGCCGTGGTGACCGAGGCTGTTGACAACTTCGCCGCAGTGGCAGCGATGAGCAGAACAACAAGGAGCACCTAATCGAAGGGAAGCAGTGAGGCGGAAAGTAGTATCATCGAACAAGGTGCCTATGTTCGACGACGGTAGTGCATGAAGCCATAGACCCGACTCCCATTCACTCACAGCCAGCAAGCGCGCACGCTCTGCAGCCGAAGCAGATGTGGCAATAAGGTCACTCTGAACTGCTTTACAGAGCGGCTCATCCCACCGCCTCTGAGATGATGGGTTGTCGGGTGGATTTAGATTCGGGCAAGCGATTATCCAGGTGTCCATAGCCTCGGTGAAGCACGGCACATTGAAATCAACCAGTGACGGAGCTAGAATATTCCTGATTAATTTCTCAGTACCGTGGACCGAAGATATAAAAGCCGGGAGACTAATGCTAGAAATTTTGCGGACGCCGAGACCTCCCATACGAATGGGAAGAGTAGCTTGTGCCCAAGTTCGGTCGTCCATAGCCACATTTAAAATTGCATTTAAAATTTGGTCCATTTTTTCCAAAAGGTGAGGATGATGCCAAAGATGCGAAGCACGAAGAAAGTACGTTAATTTAGGTCCAAAGCAACAGTAACAAATTAATGTGATAGCCGAATGCATGTTAATTTGGTGTAATCTGTCCGAAATGTCGTTAAAATTTTGTATTTTTTCCTCGACAAAATCGGGAAAGGAATTCTCAAAAATTGGAGACCCAAGAAGACGAAGAGAACTTTTATCCACAATTTGGATTTCTGGGGCTAATGCGTGGAATTTGGAAAGTGTCAGTTGTCTGTCAGTACTATCGGATATGAATAATTCACACTTCGAAAGGTTGAGATCCAATCCTATGGTATGGAATTGATTTCTTAAAAACTGTAGATCATCTAAAACTGTGTCTACATCGCCTCCCAGGGTTCCATCATCGAGATACCAAACATTGAATTTTGAATTTAGTTGTCGAATAATTGGGTGAATAGCTAAACTAAAGATCGCTGGCCCGAGGGGATCACCTTGTTGACAGCCAACAGCTGATTCCAAAAGGTTTTCCTTATAAAGTAATTTAGTCGGATGTCTGTAACATTGCCAAAGAAAACTAAAAATTTGTGGTACTTCTTTTTAGTTTCTGCTAACAAAGTGTCCCTATTGACTGAATTAAAAGCATTTTTAATGTCAACCTTCAAGATGACCTCTCCTTTACCAGAATTTAAATAGGTCGACAAGGCGTGTACGGCAGCCTCACAACCCCCTTTGGAGCCGTAACCCAGCTGTAGGGGCTGAAATTTGGTCGAAATATCCTCACCAAAAAATTTAGAGCAAATCTTGGCTGCCATACGATGGTAGGTAGTTCCCACGGCAATGGGGCGAATGCCGCCATCCCTTTTGCGTAGGGCACATAGATTGGCCCCGTACAAAATATCGGTGACGGCTTCGTTCACCTGGCCCGAGAGCATAAGGTTAATCAGAGCCGTTAGCTCCTTCAAAAGCAACTCACCAGCCTCCCCAGCGCCTGAGCAGAGTAGGTCCTTCAGGTGCTGTGGACTCAGACCATCGAGGCCGCCAGCAGAGCCGCTTCGAAAGGAACAAACGGCAGTGACCACCTCTTGACCTGTAACGGTGAGGGTGTTTAATTCCTGATCGGGGGGGTCGGGAAAGGAAAGACCATCCGCTGGGGCAGGGTGTTTGCTCTCCAGAGCTGCGAGAGTATCTGGAGAGTACGGGGCCACCACATCGCTACTGAAAAGTATCCTGGCAGCTCCGCTAATGTCACCATGTCGTTCTTCTTAATTTGAAAAATTCGGTCTCTGGTGTCAGTGTATTGGTATTTGTAATAAGTTCTACACATGTAAACTTAGGATTACAAAACCCTTGCCATATCGTTTGTTATCATTCAAAGAAGCCGTGCACTTGGTATGTATATACCCTTTAAATTACACGTTGTATACGTCATTTGTGTCCCGGTGTAGCAAATCACCGTTGGTTGACGCTTAACATAACATAATCATCATATAACGATCCCACAGCTGAGACACAGGCCTCATTTCTATGAAAGTTATCCAATACGCGTGCCACGTGCGGGTTGCTGGATAAAATAAAAAATAAAAACTTTATTCATTGACAGGTATTGTAGTACATCAAGGAAAACACCTATCACTAACATTATAGAGGCACATTTATATATCACTTTTTTGCATTACATTGACACAGATGTCATATTGCTTTCCTAGCTAGGCAGTTGGGTTAGGTTCGTAAACTAACTTAGTGTAATAGATGTAACATGTAATCGGTTTTTTTTTTTCAGTCCGTGGACATGCTGGTTTCTTTACATGGTTTTTCTTCACCGTTTCGAGAGCAGAGTGATTATGAAAATTACATAAATAATGTAACTGTCTGAATTCACACTATCGACCTATAACTTAATGTAAGTCGTGCTTATAGCTACGTCTGGGCCACCACTATCCTCTGATCACATTTATTTTACATTCAGTATGTCACTGCGTTGCGCTAAATTGATCTTTATCCTCGTAGCTATAAGGAATAAAGGAAAAGTAGCCGTCGAAGATCCGTAATACAAACACGCTTGGGCTTTATGGAAAGCGTTGACAGTCTGTTGTCGGCTGCAGTACTCTTGTATTTGTACTCTGTGGTTTTATTCTAACCAATTACTAACAAGACTTGACTAGTTATCTAGTTGCGACGTTCTTGAACAATTAAGACCATGTGACGGTGTTCATTAGGATTTGATATTAAATCAGAGATGCCTGCATTCGAGTTTCAATCTCAGTCATCAGATATTTAGTTGCCGGTATTCGTGCATGGTTCTGTCTGTAACATGTTCCACAGTGATTTTGGAAACATTATTGAGTTATATTACGATGCCTATGTTAAGTCTGGCATAGAATTTAGAATAATGTTTAGTTATCTATGTATTTTTCTATTTTAACTTACTTGTAGTTCCTGTTTTTTTTTTGTCGCTTCTCAAATTCATATCTCCATTACCGCACCTTCCACGCTATTTCTTTCCTTGTTTGTCTGTTAGACCATGTCTACGGCCTTTGTACCTATGTACATTGGGCATTAATAACTCTGAAAAACTACATATAGTGATGAATTTCTCGAAATCTGTAAACAAAATGTATTTTCAGTTATATTTTCAAAATCACATTTCAATTAAAACCAACATCCAATTACGAAACAGCTCTGAAAGCGAAACTTCTCAAAAGCTGCAGACAAGAAAATTCCGTCTTCATAATTTCACATATGGCTTTTTACGGTGTAATCCAATTAAAAACTCGTAAATTGCAACTAAGTGCCGACAACGACTAGTTTGATGTCACGTCACAAATTAGGCGACACTCTGATTCTCGCAGCGTGCAAAACTTGGACGTGTTCGCAGACCAATTAATGTTCTCCGTGACTCTAACGGCGTCGATGTACTGAATAACTGGATTATTTCTAAGCAGAGATTTGCTGCTGTACCAATTGTTGGGTACCAGGAAATTGCTTTAGCTAGCTACTACCACTGAAAATAGATTTTATCGGGGCTGAGGTTTTCTATCTTTATTTTACTTGTAAAGGTTTTGGTGATCTTAATTAGTTTAAAGAGGTATAGTCAATTAGTTAGCAAAAAATCTGTTAACCTTAAATGTTAAAAAGACCCAATTCTTACGCTTCATTCTACCGCACACATCAAAACCGGCTGTAGAAACCGAAAACCTAAAAGCCCATACCTGTCCGCAAAACACTGAAGCCTGTACATGTCTGTCGTTGACGATGGTAGAATCCATAAAATATCTCGGAGTATTCGTTGACGAGAAACTAGACTGGACTACTCAATTAGAGTCATTAACATCTCGCACCAGAAGACTCATTTTTATATTCAAAAACCTAAGATTTTCAGCGGATAAAGATACTCTCCGAATGGTTTACCTGGCTCTGTGTCAATCTATTCTGACGTACTGTATCCCGGTCTGGGGAGGAACTCATAAAACTGAGCTGTTGAAGCTTGAAAGAGCTCAAAGGGCTGTGTTAAAAGTAATTCACTGTAAACCACGTGACTACTCTACGTACATGTTATATTCAGAATGCAATGTACTAACAGTTAGAAAATTGTATATCTTAAGTTCCATCATCCGCCAACACTCTATGATTTCCTTCGATAAGCAGCTTGTCAGTCAGCGGCGACGTGGCTTTCCTTTATGTCAAACTGTCTCTTGCAGGACTGCTTTCGCAAGACGACAGTTTAGTGGCCTAAGTGCTAGGCTCTATAATAAAGCTCACAAACAATTAAATATCTACACCTTAACTAAGTGTAAGGTAAAACACGTGCTTTATTCTTGGCTGCAGAAATTAACATATTGTGATGCCGAGGAGCTTATAACCGCTGTACAGTAAAGTCAAATAGGTTTACACACACACAATAGACTTTAAAACAATCAATCAATCAAACACACACACGCAAATTCACTCTCCCATAAACACACACAAACAAATTCACTCTAACATCCACACACACATACACACACACGTACACACGCGCGCGAGCGCTTTCAAACTGACACACACACGCACATACAAATATCAGACGCACACTCAGAGTGACATATATACATATATACCATTGCTTTTTTTTTAATTTTATTATTTAATGTATTAGTGTACTTTGTTCGCCCACTGCACGCGCCGATATTTTTGTGTAACACCAATTAGACCCATTATAAGGGCTCTCTTTCCTAAGATACAGACAGGTTTTTCTGCCTAGTTTAGGAAAGGGAGGCCAATGACTCATTATTTTCTATATGATTTCTAAGTATAAGACAAATCTGTACTTACATTGATCTTATATGTACAAATAATTTGCACGCTTGTTACAAGCAAAACATGTTGTACCAATTTAGAATTTTTGTATCACCTATTATACCTACCATGTTTTTAGCAAATAAATATTATTATTATAGTTCTCGGATCGTGTATCAGGTTGGGTTAGTGATTTAGATTCGGTGTCAGTATCTTCATTACTTTGAGTTGTGTTAAGTAATTTGAAGCTTGATTTAGGATAAACTCCCTTAAGAAAATTCCTAAAAGTCATTAAATATGGGAACACATTTATACTAAGTCACTGCAACACAAAATCGTAGGTAAATCGTAATCATACATCGTACCAATGAGGTAGTGCTCCAAATTGGAACTCTGGGATTGTAAATCCAGTTTTCACTTCATTGCCGCTCTCGAACGGTGCCGCATACTGTCTGAGGTGCACTTTAAACGATCTTGTGCATTCGAAAACATACTTTATTTAAATTTCTTTTTTTTATCATTAGAACTTAAAACGGGATATTTACCATGTGTATTTATTGTTTTGAGTTTCCGATATTTCGGCACTGTTGCAAGCGCCATGATCACGGATGAACTGAAGTAATTGCGGGTGGAAGTTTATGAGCAGACAAATCGGTCTACCCTCTTTCTCGTTCGTTTTGTGTAAGCGACATCGCTACCACTGTCACATGTATCACTAAACACTCGATTCTGTTCCCGACACACAAAACTCACCGTGTTCCTGTTTTTTGTTTTTATATTGATCATATTAGTTTTATATCTGTATATAAATACATAAACCTTTATTTTTCCTACTCTGGTTGAAGCGCAAGGAAGAATCAGATTTCTATTGACTAAAATTCCACCCTGTTCCGTTAGTTGCCCTTGCGTCCCGAGGCCGCGGTATTTCGTTATAACATTTCCGTGACGCGCCGCCGACCCGGGCCTGGTCCTTACCGGACGGTGAGCTACTCCTGCTCGCCATCCGCAAGCCCGCGCCTACAATAGCCAGAGAACGGCTCGACTTAAACCCCATAAAAATATAATACTGATATATTTTGTGTGTACCTTAATAACTGCCTAATTAACACAGCCGAGAAGACAACAATATTTTCAA
This sequence comes from Tholera decimalis, assembly GCA_943138885.2. NCBI lineage: Eukaryota > Metazoa > Arthropoda > Insecta > Lepidoptera > Noctuidae > Tholera > Tholera decimalis. The sequence goes on from OW964555.2 coordinate 32,377,899, forward strand.
AATGACTGACTGTAAAGCCTATCCAGATCATGTTAGTTAATATTTTTAATTGTGTAACTAATAAATATCTGTGTACAGATAACTTTTTATGTCGTACATCGATTTAATATTAAAGTAATGCACATACTTAGACTGTTTTATTTATTTACACCCAGATTATGAATCTGAAGAAATGGTTGATTGAGGAGATTATGTTGGAAAGAGAATTACTTTCTCGTAATGTAATTTAATAACCTGAAAATACAGAAGGGTCCTAAAGGCAAGCATATGTCAGTCTTAAAACGTAGATATTAAAATATTGTATATCAGTAGAACATGTCGCACCTTCATTTCGAAACCGTTACTAAACAAAAATACTAAATTTTACAGGAGATCTAATTTACGATTTTTGCATGACTATGCAAAAATCGTATATTTACCTCTTAATAAAAAAAAAGTATTGAACACTGAGATATTTCTGGCATTATTTGTTTAAATTATTGATTTATTTTTCTATAATACCTGAACTTTGTTCTAAATATATTTTAATAAAATGTAAATCCTGTAAATGTAAACACACAAAGACTTTATTTTTTATGGTTTTTTATATTTATGGTTTCGAAATGAAGGTGCGATGTGTATTCTCATTTTCAAAAACAATATTACAAAAAAACAAAAAGAATTCATTTCTTAGATCCAGTAATTGCGAAATGTTGTTGGAGTAGGTAGGTTTACGTATAGCAAAAAATCTATCCTACTTCAACATTTTATCGTTTTCTCTAACCCGTTAATATATTTTTAATAGGTCAAGGCCCACCTGACTGAAATTCCTTCCTGAACTCCTCCCATTGGACATACAAAGAAAAGTAATAAAATCTATCTTATTAAAATCCAACAATCATCAAATTAACTCCACACAAGCACATGCACAGATATACTTTGTAAAATTGATTCCATTGGCATTTGTGTTAGATCTAACTCATTAAATTCATGAACTTCAGTGGCAATGGGGCAGTTACCACTCTGGGTGGAGCGGAAGGCAGTGTTAAACTTCTTTTGACTAAAAACCTACACTGTTTCTTCAGTTGCCCTTCCGTTCCGGACACGTGTTATCTCGATGGAACATTTATACAGCAAACCCGACAGGCAATGGCCGTATCAGGCTTTGTCATTACTGCTGACTGCTCTTTGAGACGAGCGTGTAACATCGCGACTTCAACTGGCGCCTGGGCCTTACCGAACGGTGAGCTATCCCTGCTTGCTGTCCGCAAGCTCCCACCTGCGTTGGTCGGAAATGAGCTCGCGATGCCTGATGCCTGGAGCGTCTCCCGCAGCTGATGGGTTATGAGAGAGAAAGTTATCTCACCCTCACACGTTCAGCCTCCTCCTGATTAGGAGGAGGCTGAACGCGGCTGGCACCTTTTAATCCAGAAACATGTAAGCAAACAAGTAAATATTTAACAATAGGTACACAGAAAAATCATCAACTAATTAAATTCATTGAAAACAATAGCAAATAGAACCAATTTTGACTTACAGCTGTAATAAAAACGATAAATGCACTTCACGTAACTTGACAGAATTGTAACTTATAGTTACGATGTTCCGTTTGTTATACATGAAAGTATTTGTATACAAGTTACCGTAAATGTCGAACTGCAAGTCTGATCCAGTGTTCAACGATCTGGTCGATAAACGAGTTATGAGCCATAACTTTGTCTGGGAACACTGTCATAGAAAAATAAAGAACAGAAGGTCAGTTATAGAATATTAGTAAAAATAGGCGGTCAGTCACATCCTCATCGCGTGTCATTATCATCACCAGCTTATAAAAGTGTACATGATAAATGATAATTATTTTGGAAGTACGTTCATGTTATTATAATACATTTACACGTCACTCTTTGTGGTCAGTATAAATAAGATGGGTCGGTGTATTGTAGCTGACTACCCAGAGATGAAAATCCAAAACAGATTCAATGGTTCAAGATCTTTTTGAATTTCATACAATTATTACTGTTCAAATCATATGAAAGCCTCATAGATTTGAGGGGACCTGTTCAAACTATAAGCATTTTCCAGTTATTATGTAAGAAGGTTTATTTCGAACTTTGAGAATCTCTTTAACAACTTATAAGACATAAGCCTCGCCACTCTTGTACTCTCACTCACACTTTTAACCAGTGTAATAGCCACCCAGCAAAGAGCGACCCTCGTATTCTGTACGATTCAAGGCTTCTGCTCAAAAATTACTGACTCAATGCCACTGAAGTTCGAGTATTTTATAAGCTAGATCTCTAACACATATCAAGCGAATCAACCGTAATTAAAGCATATCTGGGTCTTAATGTGTTTTCACTGCTTGTGTGGAGTTATTCTTCTGTAAAAAAGTTATTAGTGACTTCAGTATGTGCAATATCAGCGATGGTTTATATCTTAGAGAGAATTCGGAAACAGGAGACATAGGTAGGTACGTCTCTTAGATGTTGTATCATACTTTGTGAGATATTGTAAAATCGTTTGGTGCATTGATTTTTGGATCTCTATCGGCAGAAGCTACATCTCTTAGAACAACAACGCATGGAAGAGGCGTCTAGAACAAAACACGAGCGATTTCATGTGTCCACTTTATTTTCTTTGTATGAGTGAGCCGAATGTGTCTACGTTCTTCAAAGGCACACAAATATAGCTTTCAGTGATACCATTACCAGACCATTACCCTCAAAAATGGGAAAACGCACTATTATGTTGCTGGATCAAATCAAGTATTTTATGTTATGAAACTAGATAAGATGATGTTTTTTCATGTAATATGACTTATATGACATATATTTACGGAAGGTAAACGAAATGAGATATCGTTTATTGCGTTTAGAATGTTTGATGTGTAATGTGTTATAATGATATTATAGAAATGTGAAAAATTGCGTGAAAAATCTCGTTTGATATCAATTGAAAGTATGTGTTGTATTTACGAAATAGAAAAATAATATTGAGAACATTACTTAAATGAAAAAAATCTTAATCAATAAAATTGTTATCTTTATGATGCCACTCTTCGAACTAACAGTAACTTTTAGTTATAAAACACTGTAGGTAGTAGCTGTAAATAAATCTAGTTTAGTTTGACGCATACATAATTGCCGCCGAAACTATATTTTTTTTAAACAAAAATAAGCACAAAAGAAATCAATATGGGTATTTTTTTCCTCACGGATAGCAACATTGAATTGTGATAAGTTAGGTTATTAGAATTTTTGTTTGATGGTCGATTTACTTAAATATAATGTATAAAATGTGAAGTATTTACTTGTGAAATGTAATTTGATTACACGTTTTTTGTTTTCCTGAAGGACTATGACATCCCTTTACGCTACAAACGGTCGTTTTAAATTATTTACTCGCGAGCTCTTTTCGGCAGAATGTGACCTTGAGTACTGACGGCTCGTCGAGCAAAGTTAGCCAAAATGGCTAAGTTTTAGTTGCCTCACTTTTTGCACTCGTACTATCTTTCTATGCGTTGTTGTTCTAAGCTACAGCTGTATTGTGTACTTATGTTGTAAGTGTAACGTAAAACTATTTCTGATATTTTCATCTATATTTTTGATGAATTACTTAATTACACCTACCATTACCTACCTACATATTAGATACATTTCTGTATAAAATGATGAAGCCAAATTGGTACATTTAAAACCTCGAAGCCACGTGATCAATCCTAAATATTTCCCACAATTCCGAACGTAATGAGGGATTCCAGAGCTCTTAAGTTTGTGGTTTCCTTGCTTTCAATACCAACGCACCTTGCATCTGGGCTTTTGTTCCTTTACCATTAGAGGGACAAAATCTCAAATGTAACAATGTACTTACCAGCCGCGTTAAACTTCAAGACTCCTGCGGCTATTTTAATTTCACCACAAGCTCCTCTAACACGAGATATTACGGATTATTTTGCTGAGCTTACTTAATGCTCAAAATTGTGAAAATAAACTCTTTTGCAAAAAAAAAACAGACACTTTAGATTTTTTTCTCTACTTCAATGAAGAAGAACAAGAAATAGGTTTTATTAATTTGACGATGTATTGGCATGTTATTTGAAACATCCTGGCATGATTCTTTACGTTCCAAATTTAAAATTCGAAATTAATAAAAGATAAATAATGATTATTGTGGATTATTCTAAATTTGCTTTACTAATGGCGCGAATTGCTGAAACGATTTTTAACTGATTACGATATTTTAAAACTTTTTGGATATTTTCTGCAAATTAAACAATTTAATCTTTCTTTTTAAATTAAATACCACTTTTTGATATGAGTGATAAAGCGATAAGGGCCGGTAAAATTATAGCCCTACTTGAAGAAGGTTGTTCGCAAACTTACGTGTCTCAGCGGCTAAATGTGAGTCATTCAACTGTCCAGAGGACTTGGCAACGGTATTAAGAGACTGGTTCGGTCAAAAGAAGACCCGGTTCGGGAAGAAAACGATGCACAGAACCAAGAGATGACCGCTTTTTGGTGAGTCAGGCGTTGCGGAATCGTAAAGCGTCAAGTATGGACCTGAAGAAGAGCCTTGAAGAAGTAAGAGGAGTAGAAGTTAGCTTGTGGACGGTCAGGAGGAGGCTTTTGGCTGCCAATATCAGGAGTTACCGCCCAGCTCGGGGCCCTAAATTACTCCGTGAGCACCGTGTTGCTCGACTTCAGTTTGCTCGGAACTGTGCTTCATGGACTCTGGAGGACTGGAATAAAGTATTGTTTTCTGATGAAGCTAGAATCTCTTTGTGTGGAGAGGACCGACGCCGGCGAGTACTGCGAAGACCACGGGAACGCTATGCGGAAGTGTGTTTCGAAGAAATCACTCCTTATGGCGGAGGCTCCGTTATGTTTTGGGCAGCAATTAATTCGACGGAGCGTACGGAGTTAGTTTTCATAGAAAATGGAACATTAAATGCACACCGGTACATAATGGAAGTCCTAATTCCATATGCACAACCCACATTGACTGCACTTGGGGGAGATTCCATTTTTATGGACGACAATGCTCGCCCGCACCTTTCTGGCGACGTGGAAGCGTACATGCAAGAAGTTGGGATCCGTCGTTTAGATTGGCCAGCTCGAAGCCCTGACCTCAATCCAATTGAGCATGTCTGGGATGTTCTAAAGAGACGGGTAAGATCAGTGCAACCTGCTCCACAAAATATCAGGGAGCTAAAAAGAGTAATTGCAGAAGAGTGGGAACGTATTCCTCAAAAGGTTATTAAAAACATCGTGGAAAGCATGCCCAGAAGGATTCAAGCTGTGATTTTGGCAAGAGGAAGTCACACTCCTTATTAGGTTTTTACATTTGTAACTTTATTTAATAAAAAAAAAGAAAAAAAAATCTTGTCTTTATTGCCGACCACTTCTTATTGTTTGGGCGTGTACATCGGTTTTAAAGAATCCGTCGTTTTTTTTCTTTTAATTGCCCGAATTCACTTCACGCGCATTAATTTACACGATTATAAGTATACAGACTACGTCAAAGCAATAAATTTCATTTAATTAACTCAAATCGACCTTAGAACGTAAATTTCCTTAGGTGCCCGTTTTTTTTGCAAAAGAGTGTAGTTGGCACTTGCATCAGTTTTGCTCAACTTTAGCCAGTATTTTTATAGACTGAGTTTATTTATTTAGGTACAAATAACAGTTACATAATAAAAACATATTAACTAAAATTCGTATAACTAATTAAACAATTATGCAACCCACACCATTGTCCACAGGTTAACAAAAGAAATGAAAGTTAGAATGACACATTATAGCTAAAAACGAAATAGTTAAAATAACATTAATAAATCCGTAACTGATTAACATATTATTAAATGAAATAGTTAAATCTCAGACGAGAGTTTAAAAGCTTCTACTTTAAATTGCTTATTAGATAGACAAAATATATCAAGCCGTGTGAAGTGCGTGTTATATATGTCCACAACACGACGCAGTTTGTTCCACTTTGGATATGCTCTTTAGGTACTCATTTTGATCAATTAACATCGAAAACCCTTGGAACAAACCATTTCCTCTCTTTCAAAGAGTTCTTTAAATCTGCATAACCTACATTCTTTGTTTTGGGCCGCAGTAATAAGCAAGAAAATAACACTTGTGAAAGTTTATATACGAACATTTTAGCGTTGACTGAAACTAAACTGTTTTGTATGATATTCTGCATTTCGAGAGTTTACTTACGTAAACTCTCGAAATGCAGAATATCATAGTTACCTAATTTTTCATCTTGGACTTCAGTGCATTGCTTTTCTATAAACGTGATTTTAAAAGAGACCATTTTTAATAACTTATTTTTAAAATCGATTACTTTCAAACAAACGTACGTCCCAGTGACATAATACAACAAAAAAATACGTTAAAATCTAACAAAAACTTAACTGTGAACATCAAAACACATGAAAGGTGGTCCCCGAAATAGGTGCTGATTTAAGACACCGTCGTCATACTCGTTTGCATTTAAAATCTGGAGCAATTTTCTTCTAGCAGACTACAATCTGTCACATTCCTTCAATAAATGATAAAGTTTTTAAATTACGGCTATTAAAAACCGGCTAAACACTAGTCTCTTACACGAAAGGTTCCGTATTTACATGGGCAAAAATAATCAACATTCTCGTTATTAAGGCAACAGAAATGATACTCCGGGGAAACCTCAACTGTATACCTACCTATTACAATTCATGAGTGGCAGTGAAAGCTGAGTGATGGCGCCTGTTGATTCCCCGGAGTGGAACCCTAAAAAGATACCTATATTATATGTAAAGGATATGCAGCATTGACAAATAAGTGTGTTTAATTTTTTTTGTGATGTTGTTTTTTTTTATTTTGCTTTTAAAGATTTTAGATAATGTGTTATATTTTAAATGAAGTGTAAATAAATGTTTTGATAACAAACGAAAAAAGTTTTTCAATAAAACTTTGTAATTCGCTACCAAAAGATTTACAAAATACAAAATCGTTATTGCTGTTTAAAAACGTTATAAGAAACAATAATTCATTTAGCAAAAATAATTTACTTGCTTCCAGTGCTATCGAGTCCTTACATTTTAAACATAAGAATGATAAAATGAGTCAGCACACGGTGGCGATCGGGTCAACGCGCCGCACCGCGGTAAGCAATACAAAACTTAAAACGATTTCTTTTCATATCTATACCAATATTATAAAGCTGAAGAGTTTGTTTGTTTGTTTGTTTGTTTGCTTGAACGCGCTAATCTCAGGAACTATGGTTCTGATTTCAAAAATTATTTCAGTTTTAGATAGCCCATTTATCGAGGAAGGCTATAGGCTATATATCATCACGCTAAGACCAATAGGAGCGGAGCACTAATGAAGAATGTTTCAAAATCGGGGGATTTTTTTTTTCCACGCGGACGAAGTCGTGTGCGTAAGCTAGTCCCTAATATTAACACTATGTTCTTCAAGTTCTACCCTTGGACAACAAAAATGGAAATAATATATTTACATACAGTGATTTGTAATCTATAGAAATAAATGAATTCAAACCATATAACTGTACTTTTTTTTTTTTTTTAATTTGGTAAAATCATCAAATAAGTCCTCCCACCCCGGGCAGGGTGGGAGGGACTGTCAGACTTTTACTGACTAAAATCCACGGTGTTCCTTCAATAACCCTTTACGTACCGGGGTCACGGTAATGGGATAAGTCCCACGACCCCGGCAGGCTTCGGCCCTCTGCAGAGGGGGCCTCGTCATGTTGCTGACGCTCTTTGAGGCGCGCGTGGAACACAACGCGCCGTCGACCCGGGCATGGTCCATGGTCGGACAGCGAGTTGCCCTTTACTCGCTGTCCGCATGCCCGCGCCTACGGTGGCCGGAGATCGTCGGCCGACGTCCGACGCCGTGGGCGTCTACCACTGCGGCTGGGCTGGAGGGAGGACGCCATCCTCTCCCTCACGCGGCCCGCCTCCTCCTTCGATAGCATGATTGCTTCGCAGAAGGAGGCGACCGCTTCCCACTCCCTCTCGCCCCGCAGCATGGCCTCGACCAATGCCGGGCGCGAGAGGTCTCCGCCTATCGCCGCCGTGAGGACACGTCGGTGCTCTGCCCAGGCGGGGCAGTCTTGCACCGTGTGCTCTACGGTGTCCTCAGGGCGACCCACTTTACACTTTACTTTAGCAACTTTATAAAATTGCAATACTTCCACACAACACGTTGCTCTTAGTGAAAAGATAATAAAACAGACTCTTTTTCCTGGCTACAGGGAACAGTTAAAAAAAACACATAATAGATTACTACAGAAGGTTGACTCCATTACATTAGCGAGAACGCTCGTACACAAAGACAATTCTTGTTTAGATCTCCGCACATGTAGAAGTTCTATTACTCGTAAGTAGGTATTAAATTGCATTTAGAACGATTTGGTGAAGTGAGCTCTCAATCCATCCAATCAATGTGGAATTAACTGTTAACCTATGTTTTTTATTTATTTGGGACTAGGAACGGTTCCGTTTAGTCTATTTTGTGTCCCAATGTTGAGCAAAGGCCTTACCTTTCCAAACCTCTCTGTCCTGAACAATTTTCGACTACAATTACACAAAACTTAAATTAATCAGAACCTAATTAAGAGAAACTAATCAGAATAAAAAGTTACAATTTAAACTAATATTCTTGGAATAGCACTGACATACAACAAGAAGAGTTTCCGAATTATGAGCTAGTTCGCGTTGTAAGGCATTAGCCTTCTGTGTTTATCTTTTTTGCGCCAAAACCTTCCTTCACACTCATAAATCACTTGGTCACCGCTAACTTAATTTATAGCTGCATTTTGCAAACGAGAAATTATAACTAAACAAACATTTGTTCTCGATTTTTCGGCTTAGTATCTTTGTCCTCGTGATTTATTAACTATGATGTGACTGGTTTGGTATGCGTTTGCGTTTAGGGTTGACTGTTTGTGTATGTGGCCAGTGTGTGATGCTACTTTTATTGTTTAAATAGGGTCTTCCAATAAGGACTTCTGGACTTTGAGAGTTGATAGCGGCCATCTTGTTGAAGCTACATCTGTCAAATTGGCTGTCATTTATTCAGTCTGTTTTGCCAAATCACCATGGATGGATATAGGGTTCAACGACACGCGCAAATGATAAAATTGTTTTATCCAAATGGGTGTTCTGTTCTGAGCAACGTTCCGCGCGCTTTAACCATTTTACAGTCGCCATATCGAGAAGACTATTCGCAGTAAGGTGGATAAATTTGAGTCCACTGGTTCAGTAAACGATCAATGGATACCCGTACGTTGACGAAACGCAAGATCTGCCGATAACATCAGCGCTGTCCGTGACAGTATGTAGGAGAAACGGAGACAGTCGTATTCGTGTCGCTCACAAGAAATCGGCCTTTCGCAGACCACAACTTGTCGAATTTTGCGTCTTGACTTGGCACTGCACCCGTACAAAATTCAACTGACCCAGGAGCTGAAGGTAAATGACCATAGACATTAATAAAAAATTGGATATTTCGGAAGTGCCACCCAGAGAAACCGCGGCGGACATTTGAACGATTATATTCCACACATAATGGCATCAATAGGCCTTTCAAACGAATACAAATTTCGATGATATCTCACACACAATTTGTTTTATTTAAATTTAAAATTAGGAAGCGCTTAATGAAAGACCCTTTACATAGAAGCTAAGTAGGTAATAAAATATGCAAGTGATTTGAATTTAATTGATGTTTTTTATCGCCTATATTTTATGGTCCTGTCATTACCCCTAAACCATTATTTTCCTATTTGGTTTGGTAATAGAACAACATATACTTTATTGTACAGATAAAAAACAAATACCTAACCCACAAACTTAATGTTGAGATTACAATAGCGGTCGTATCGTTGACAGCGACCAGACAACGTTTTGGATGGACTTCAGTCATCAGTTAAAATAAGATGGGGTAGTCTGTGGTGTGAGTAATTGTCACCGTAATATTGAATAAACCGTTAAGTTATAATAAAACTCGTGAGATTATAATGATTTAATTTTATTGTAATTATTCGAGTGATAGATTACAATGCAATGGGTTCATTCCGATAGATTGTATCTATCAAAAAATAAAGTGCTAAATTGCAGTCTGGTACGAATTACAATTTATCGGTAGATTACTGTCGATTGATTTTAGTAAATGACATGGACAAAAAAGTACATTCCATGTACACATACATAGTAAATAATATTGTATATTAAAAATAGAAAAATGATTTAATACGTAGTTTTTAACCTCTCTGATCTCGTCAGTGTTTATTTCAAAATAATTAGTAATCAAGATCAATTCAAAGTACCATTTGTCAACGTCCGCCATAATGGACCATAGAGTTTTTTTTTTTTTGGTATTTTTCTTTCCGTCCAACGGAAAAGGCGAAGAGCTTAAGCCCATACAGCCTGGTCTTATTTCAGTTCTAGTTCTTCATTATTAGTATTCGAGGTCAATAATGGCCTTGTCTTCCGTACAATGATATCGTTTTTCCATTTCTTCATTTTAATCAGGTAGGTATATTTTTATGTCATATCCGTGTAATAGTTTCAAATCAGGTAGAGGTCTATTCCGGTAATGCTTTTTCAAATAACTTGAATAGTATTCTTGATGAAATCATAAATGTGATAAAATGTTTAGTGTTCTTGAGCAAATCCTGAATAGAGCGCGGGACATCCAGGGCTTCTTTGTAAATTTCCAATAAGTTGTCAATGAGTACCAGTCTTTGTAAGATAAATATAATAATGGGTGTTCCACATCAAGCATACTACTTGCATATATCACATAGAAGTGTGATATGGACGACAAAACGCTATTACTAAAAACATTTTATTTATACGAAACTGTCTTCGTTGGTATTTTTGGCATTTAATAAAATTATCTTTTCATAATGTTGATGCGTAAGATAGTTTTTTTTTTATATTTCCCAAAAAAAAATTCGGAAATCGGAACGCGTTACTTGTTTGACAATGTGTCATTGTCTATGTCAAATGTCAATATTATGTTATTGCAGATTCTACATTGAGTCCTGTTTGTTTTTGCGATTATTTTCTAATATTTTTGACCCCTGTTTATTTCAACGTACTGATAACTTCTACCACCCGATTACCTTGCTATTAATACTGGACTCTGATTTACATTGCGTTGTGGATCAATATGAGGTGCATCAACTGCGGAATAGCCATGCAAATATTGCAGAGGCATCTCATATCCTCGCTTTCTGCACACAATCAAACAAGACTTTCGCGTTGGATAACGAATGCCCAAACCCAGGTAAGAAGTTGGACTAGAAAAAACTTACCCTGATTTATTTTTATATAGTTCTGGTATGCGAAATCTTACAGTGCATCTTATTTCAGTTGCCTCTTGATACATTTATTTGTCATCTATGTTTATTATTATTAAACACTGAAGCTGGTGAACAAGAGAGACTACTGGGGCATAACATGGTTTGCCTTAGATGTGGCAAATCAGTGAGGAAAATAAGACACCATAATGTCAGTATGGAGTGTCCGTTGCTGGCTGTTCTATTATCATAAAATACTAATTATGTGGTAAGCATTTTGTTTTTCATTATTATAAATACCCAGTTGTATTAATCTATAAAAAAAATAGCTTTCATACTATGTATGTATGATTGTTATATCTGTGTTTTATGTATTTTTCATCTTTAACATAATATACTTGCCTAAAGTAGGCATGTGTAACATAGTACTGCTACTCATTTTACTATAACATAGTACTTGAAAACATAAAGAGATATTTAAAAAGATACCCTTGTTACTAAAAATTATATAAACATAAGAATTATCTAATGATTGAATTAATTTATTATTGTGTTTATTCTAACTATGGTTTATTTTCAGCCTTCAAGAAACAACTATGTTTGCCATGTGTGTTGGATGCGAGCAAATAGACAGGCAGTGCATGACTCATCATGAGACATGCAAGAATTGGCTTTGGATAATGAAGTAGCAGCCCCTAATGTTAGCCAAGTTGTTAGCCCACCAGAGCCACCACCGTTGCCGTCTGTTCAATGAGGGCCATGGGAAAGTTATACCATATCATTACCTAATTACAAGCGAGCTTCGATCACATCTGTTCACAGTATATTTCAACAATGCAGAAACAGAATGGTACATTTGGTCCCGCAATTCCTTAAAAGACTGCGTTTGCAGGAACATAGTTTCTATGTTCCTCGCAGCTGTAGAGTGTGTGAAACACATTTGTACAGCGATCAATGGCATTTATTACCTCAAATTAATGAGATACATTCTACATTTAGTGCTATCCATATTATAGAAGACATAATTAATATTATGAAGTCAAAAGCTAATATTTTGAACTTTGAAAATGTCTCAGAAATTCTCTCACGGAACAATTATTGTAAAATAATAATAAATAAATCTATGATTGTATTTTTTTAACAAGTCTGGTCATGTTTAAAGCAGTTATTTATGTAATTACTGAAGCCCTATATTTACACTTAATCCAGGTTAGTGTATTGGTGAAATAAAAATGCTCTGTTCTATCCAAGCTGGTTGATTGACCTCCCTAGGTCTCTTTATTAACACTGTCGCTGCATTGCTCTAATGTATATTATCTTCGTAAGCATTTAAGATATAATAATTATAATATGTCAAAATATTTTTATTTATTTTCTCTAATAATTAAATAAATAAAAAGAAGAAAGCAAACATCCTGAAGCAGAAAATTTGTGCATGGGCAAGCCGTATCCGACGGTTTAAGCGGCGGGTTGACCGGTACTCGCAGAATCGCATGTTCCAGAGCGATGAAAGGTGGGTATACAGAGCTTGGGAGCGACCCAATCAAAATGTGACTGACGTGTGCCGCCCGGATGATACCGCCACGAATTTATTCTGGCGCAACATCTGGTCGGTACCCGTCTGTCATGTTGAGGGTGACTGGATGCGTGAAGTTGAACGCGTGTGTGAAGCTATACCACAAATGGATAAAATAATCATTAACGCTTCTGATGTAGCCAAAGCAGTTCATCCGTTACCAAACTGGAAGTCTCCAGGACCGGATGGACTACACAACTTCTGGCTCAAGTGGTATAGCAGCTCGCACGCGCTTTTGGCTTCTCAATTCCAGGCATCCTTAGAGACTGGGTCTCTACCAGAGTTTTTAACAACAGGCTGTACCCACCTGCTTCATAAGAGTGGTAGTCCCACGGAACCCAAAAATTATAGACCGATTACCTGTCTGTCTACGGTCTATAAGGTTCTTACGTCCATCCTGAGAGTGAAAATAAATATGCACATTGAGTGCAACTCAATTATGTCCGCTTCTCAGAATGGATGTAGGAAAGGGTCCCGTGGCACTAAGGAGCTACTCCTCATTGACATGGCCATCAGCCAACAGGCTCGTCGATCCCGAAAAGATCTATCGACATGCTGGATAGACTATAAAAAAGCCTTTGATTCTGTTCCTCATACCTGGCTTATCAAGGTGCTAGAGCTTTATAAAATAGACCCAACTCTACGCACCTTCCTTGAGTCATGTATGAGGCAATGGAAGACGGTACTTCGCTATCCAGGATGTCGACCAATCGGAGGGAATGATGAGCCTATATGGATCAGACGGGGAATATTTCAGGGTGACAGTTTGAGTCCACTTTGGTTTTGCTTGGCCCTGAATCCTCTAAGTACAATGCTAGAGGAGTCAGGCCTGGGCTATCGGTTGAGAAGAGGAGGTCAAAGTATATCCCATCTCCTATACATGGATGATTTGAAACTCTTTGCCCCCAACAACTTGCAACTGATGGAACTACTGAAGGTAACTGAAACTTTCAGTAGCGCCATCAAGATGGAATTTGGTGTGGACAAATGTGCAATCATGCATGTAAAACGAGGAGAGATTATGGAATCTGAAGGAATTCAACTTTCAGATTCCATACAACTTAGATCTCTCTGCTTAACCGAAACTTACAAGTATTTGGGTATGTCTGAAGCTTTGGGCATTAATGTTACTGACATGAAGCAATCGCTGAGGGAGCGCTTCTTTGGCCGCCTGACAAAGGTATTAAACAGCCTTTTGTCGGGAGGAAATAAGGTGCGCGCTTTCAACGGTTGGGTCATGCCGGTGTTGATGTATTCTTTCGGCATACTCAAATGGACTCAAACCGAACTGGACGCCCTGGATAGGAGGGTCCGTACACTGCTAACCGCAAATCGGATGCATCACCCACGATCATCGGTGATGAGACTGTATATCCCGCGGAAATGTGGAGGTCGAGGCTTTTTAAATGCCAAAACTCTCCACAACCGCGAGATTTGCAGTCTCAGGGAATATTTCCTTAAAGCCGATGTGGGTATGCACCGAGATGTGATTGCAGTGGACAAGGGACTCACCCCGCTGACTATGGCTAAAGAGAACTGGCACAAACCTGTTATACTTACCCCAGATGACCGCAAGGAGGTATGGAAAAGCAAGGAACTTCATGGTCGCTACTATCGGGCTCTTTATGGGTCCGATGTAGATTTGACAGCCTCCGTTGCCTGGCTACGCTTCGGGGATCTCTTCGGAGAAACTGAAGGTTTTGTCTGTGCAATTATGGACGAAGTTATCTTGACGAATAATTACCGGAGACATATTATGAAGGACGGGACGATTGACGTGTGTCGGGCATGCCATCGTCCTGGTGAGTCCATCAGACATATTGTCTCCGGTTGTTCTCGTCTAGCTAACGGCGAGTACTTGCATAGACACAACCAAGTAGCCAGAATTATCCACCAGCAACTTGCTTTGAAATACAAACTTGTCGATTCTGAGGTACCGTATTACAAGTATGTGCCCGACCCAGTTCTCGAAAATGACCATGTCACGTTGTACTGGGATCGGTCTATCATCACTGATAGGACTATTGTTGCCAATAAGCCTGATATAGTGGTGATAGACCGATTAGTGCGCCGCGCAATGATAATCGATGTTACCATCCCACATGACGAGAATCTCGTGAAAGCTGAGAAAGAGAAACACATTAAGTATCTCGACTTAGCTCATGAGGTTGTTGACATGTGGGATGTGGACTCGGCTGTCATTGTGCCGATTGTCATATCAGTCAATGGGCTGATAGCTAAAAGCTTCGACGACCATCTGTCGAAGCTGGCTTTGCACAGCTGGATAAAGGGCCTGATACAGAAGGCAGTTCTCCTCGATACAGCTCGTATTGTGAGGAGGTTCCTTTCTCTGGAGACCTAACCACCGGTAGCTTGGACCCCATTCCCGATACCAGTGGACTGCCATTTTTTATATTTTTAAATGTTTTTTTATTGTCACTTTTTTATAGAAAAATATTTAAAAATGTAATTTTTGAGAGGTATATAAAATAAAGGAGAAAATAAATAATAATTTTTACTCCTTTGTTTTATTCTGTGTTTCCCTCGTTGGTCTAATGGTCGCAAGCACTACTGCTGAGCATGAGGTCCTGAGTTCGATTCCCAGGTCGAGCAAAGTGATATTGGGTTTATTCATCAGGAATTTCTCAGTAGCAGCCCGGAGTCTAGATTTGTGCCTGGTTGATAGAAACAGACTCGCCCCCTATTAAATGGTACTCAAAATAACTGGTGAAATCTGGGTGTACTATAGGTACACCTCTGCCCAACCCTTCGGGGAATACAGGCGCGATGTTATGTTAATGTTTGTCATTATTGTCACATTTTTTTAGACTATTACCCAGTATAACAAATGTTAGTCAATATTCAGTTTAAAATCCTTATTTTGTTTATTGGTTTAATACTAAAACTATATCAGTTATACGCAATAATTCACAACTGTTCACTATTTTAAAGCGCCTTTAAGTTTTTAATAGCGAAATTATAATATAAACACCTTATTGCTAGCGATCTGATTAAAAGGTTTACTGTAACTGTTTTTTGTCTAGTCTGGTGTAATGACAAGATTTCTGAGTTTTTTATTTATAGCAATTTAATGAGTTCATTTTTCATTTGATTCACGAATATAAAACACCAAAAATCATTGGTGTACACTAAATTCGATAACTATGCCGACGTCCATAGTAAAATTGGCCATATCCTTTACGGTGACGGTTTAATAAATCAACTTTAATTAAAGGTGTAAATTATAAAAGCAATAATTATATTTGCCAAACGCGTCACCATTGGATGAAATGAATCGTAATGACATAGAGCGGTCATACATTGCTAGTCGTGTTTTAAAAAAATAAAATACTTAATGCAATTTTCATAGGCTGTGTGATATGAATGTATAGTCCGTAGATGGGTCCCTTGGTAAGCACGTTGCCGTTGGTCCCGGGTATGAATTGTACACCTTTCACAGTCTTTGCAAGCAAGTAAGAAAGTCTGACATCGCTTGGCTGTGCGCACAATAAATGTTGAAGAAAAGCGCTTAGTACAACAAGACGGTATATCGACCAAGTGTGGATGGTGTCCTGCGGTACGTCTGGTAGACCGGTACTAAAAGGGGGATGAAGGGATCAGGTCGTGGAGCTCTTGCGCACACTCTCCGAAGTACAATCTGTAGAAGATAAGTAAGCAACGTTTCGCCGATGAGCCCAGGCTGTGAAGCTTGCCTGCCAGAATCTCGTCACCTATGAGCCTTTTAGCTCTGTGTTCGATCGAGTCCTGGTATTTGGCTGAGCCATCCCACAAGTGACTGCAATACTCCATACAGGAACGGACCTGTGCTTTGTACAAATTCAAAAGCTGTCCAGGTGTGAAGTATCGCCTCACTTTCTGTAGGATGCCCAGCTTTTTGGCTGCAGTCTGAGATTTAGACTCAATGGTTGAGCCGAAGTTGAGGTCAGACGTCAACTCCATGCCCAAGAGCTCCAGGCGGTCGGTAATAGGTACAGATGCACCTCTGAAAGTAGGAGACCATTCAAATTGGCTCCTTTTAGCGGAGAAAAGACAACCCTGTGTTTTTAAAGAGTTGAATTTGACCAGATTGTCATCGCCCCATTGGGAAACGAGATTTAAGGTCAAATTCGTTCGCTCTACCATGGCCTTTCTAAGAGCGGCTATTTCGTCCCTACCAGCTCTAGCACTGGACAAGTATCTCTCTGAGACTGTGCTGTCATCCGTGTACCCAATAGCTCCCATCTGAAGCAGGTCGTTGATATGAAGCAAAAATAGAGTCGCAAAGAGAACAGACCCCTGAAGAACACCGGCATTAATAGCCATTAGATCCGATGCGCAGCCATCGATGACCACTCGGATCGACCGTTCACTCAAAAAGTCACAAATCCAGTTGCATAAGGTAGCAGGGACACCGTATCTAGGAAGCTTGCTCAGCAGACTAGCGTGCCAGACCCTGTCAAAGGCCTTCGAGATGTCGAGGGACACCCAAATAGAAGCCGCTCCAAATATAGTTTTTTTTTTTGTTGGGGAAGGGCTTGCCAAATATAATATAATAATATAATATAACCTTTATTTCTAGTTTACAATTTACATATAGTTAGTCATTACTCACTAATAACAAAACAGTTCATCTCAGCTTAAACTTGTGTTATGGGTATCAGGGCTCTCAAAATTAGCACTATTAACACTATTAATGTTCGGAATTTAGTTTTGTACACGTATTAGGCACTATAAACAATAGTAAAGATTTTATACAAGCAAAAATTTTAAATAATAATGAAATAAAAAAGAAACTTTCTGTGCAGTGTTGTGTATGTGTGTGTTGTGTGAGATCTGTGTATGTTGGGATGAGTGAATATGATTGTGTGTGAATTTGTGTACATGTTGGTGAGTGTTGAATTGTTTATGTGACTGACAAAGTATTGGTTGTACGTCCCACGGATAAAGTAAGTATTTGTTCTACCTCCTCATAATCAAGGCTAACAATCGATTTACTGACCTCTCTTTTACATTTAAATTTACTGGGCTGGTAGATGTTACGTTGCTTATTAACAGTGTTGTAAATACGACTGCCAAGAATCCTAAAATATCGTTTTGAAGTTTTGTTCTGTTTCTTTATAGGACACACTTTGTTGTCCTACGTTTTGTCAGAAGATTGAGGTCCAGCTTTAAAGAAGAATGTTTGCGCAACGTACAATTTAACACAAATAGCTGTGTCACGGTCATGACCTGACATTCTTTGTACAAATGATGATGATAATGATGATCCTGATATAAATAATTGCCAAGAACACTAACGGAAAATGGCTTTGTCAAAGCACCATCGATAAATGACAAGAAACTAAAGTTTTGTTATAACAGCTAGGTTAGCAACAAATCCTGATTTTCCTTGATCTGAAATTAATTCAACAATAAGTGAAAAGCAGAACTATAGACAAGAATAATTAATAGCTAAAGTTTTTTTACACGAAAGTTTTGAATTTTGTAAATCAGTTTAGGAAGAAATAAACAGAGTTATACTGCGCCTTTTATGTCTACAAAACTTCCTTCTTATCAATTAAGGACGTTTTAACTTTTAAAATATAATTGTTATAACAATATAAACGCAATATTGGAGGAACTTTATCTTACTTTATTGCTTAAACAAAGCATCCCTCGGAACAGAAAAAGCCAAAACAAACAGTTTTAGAAGTATACCAGATAAAGTTGCACTTCTTATAGTGTTTTGGCACATTGGTACCAAACCATCTTTATGCAATCATGTTTTAGCGTCTTCCATGACTAAGAGCAATTAAATATTATCACTTTGAAAATGAATTTTCGTTGCATATAGTGAACAACACTGAATATGTCTTGTGTCATCCGAAGCGCTGAAGTGTCTTGATTTCCGCACTTAGTCCTTGCGAAGGATTATTGTGCCATGGTGGCCATTCAAACGTGCCTAATTTGATGATATTTTTATATAACTTAAAATGTTGTTAATACACTGCAAAATACGTATAAAAAATACTTGCATATTTCAATTAAGTTTCAATCGCACAAAAGGGCTCAATGGACGAACATTAACATATGCTTTTTCGAAACAAGATGTGCATATACACACACATAAATTTGTCTAATTTGATGATATTTTTATATAACTTAAATTGTTGTTAATACACTGCAAAATACGTATAAAAAATACTTGCATATTTCAATTAAGTTTCAATCGCACAAAAGGGCTTAATGGACGAACATTAACATATCGATACCGGAAATTTCAATTATCGTAAAGGACATTTTGCCGAAAATGAGTTATATATATATTTGGAATCAGCGTCGCAAGCTCTATCGATTGGTAGTATTAAAAAAATTATATCTTAAAAAAAAAGCCCCTTACGACCTGGCTTTCCAACATCTCTAGCGCGATTTTTTTTACTATTTGGGATGTATCGTAAAAATATGTTTCAATAGGAAGCGTAAAGTCAAGTTTTAATTATTTAAGAGGTCGTAATCCTCATTTTTGAATTAAACTTTTTATACGACATTATAAATAATAATTATTATAACAAATCAAAAGGTCGTAAACATGTTATTTGATAATGGAAACCGTTACGACCAAATCTATGCTTTGTTTTAACTTACGTAATAAGGGCGTAAAGGACGTTTGTTTTATTTATTGTCCTTTACGACCCTAATTTTAACAAAAACACAATTAAAGTTTTTTTAGTTCTTATTGCCGACGGCGCAAAGAAGTGTGTGACAGGTTGATTTGTTTACATTGTAAACGAAGGTGAAGGATCTAGACCAGTACCTATGTCAAAAGTTTTTGATGAACACATTAGATATTACCCAAAAGTTTATTTTATATACAGTAAAAAATGCAAATGAAAATATGGCAAGCGTAGAAAGGAGAACATGCCATGCACAGAAGTATAGTGATAAAGATAAGGCATACGCAAAAGCTTTTATCGAAAGCCTTCCAGCCGTTCCTTCCCATTATTGTAGTAAAACGTAAAAAGAGTTCATGCCTGTATTTACCTCAGGAATTTAAAAGTGCTACAAATTTATTCAAGATTTATTTCAAACACTGCCAAAATAATTCTAAATTACACCTGAGTGAAAAAGTACTTATCATAATATTTAACCATGATTACAATATTCGATTTCATACACCAAAACAAGACAAATGTGCCACATGTACAAAAACTGAAAATACAGAATTATTATCAGAAAAAGAAATCAAGGACATGGCTGTTCAGCTTGAGGATAAAAAGGCTAACTACCAAAGATTTAAAATACATCAGAAATTAACTTTCAACGATACGCTCACAGTTTGCTTTGACCTGCAAAAAGTGCTTAATACTCGTCATGGAGAGACTATGTTGTTATATTACTCTAGGAAATACGCCGTTTATTACATACTATGAAAGTATTACGTACATTCTATGAAAGCCAAACCAAAAAGAACACTGTTTTATATGGGTAAAAAGCGATGGAAAAAGGGGTGGCAATGAAATTGCTACTTGTATTTATAAATTCTTACTAGAAATTGATAAACGTCCTGTTAAAAATGTTTTACTTTATTGCGACTCTTGCTCTGGGCAGAACAAAAATAAGATAGTTCTCACAGCCCTACACTACTTATTACATAATTCCAAAAACGTTGAAGTAGTACAAATCAATTATTTACTAAAAGTAGAAGATGATACTTCTAATATTGGTTTATCAACGCTTTATGACAAACCTAACCCTCTACCGGTCGCCAAGTATAACGTTTTAAAGCGTTTATGTACTAACGGAACTATATCAAACAGATTTCATAAGGAGTATTTAGATCTACCGTCCTTAGGGACTGTTAAAGACAGTCTTCCTGAAACTGACGAGGAAGACGAAATCGACGCAAATGATCTCTTAGATTTTACTGTATAAGGCCCAGTTTTTTGATAACTCAACCAATGGTTAAATTTCCCTAATTGTATCCCTAATCCCTATCCTCAATTGTTAGTCTTACAAATTTAATGGTCTAATAATTAACTATCCAACTTATTTGAATATTTGTGAGACTAACAATTGAAGAAAAATGGTATTTTACCGTTTGCAACCATTGGTTAAAATATTTAACCATTGGTTGAGTTAACTACGGATTAAAAAGCTGGGCCTAAGTTTCATTACTATAATTTTAAAAGACTGAAATTTCTTGTCATTAATTAACACTTTAGAATGTCAATTGTTTGAGTTTTGAGCTCTGGTGGGCAAAATTTGTTATTATTTTAGTTATTTTACCTTTATTATTATTTTTAAGTACGTTGTATTATTTGAGTTGCATTAATTGTTAAAAAAAACTAGTTAGTAGATTAGTTTATTAGCTGATTATTCTAAAACTTGAGTTGTTTTTCAGCATCGCAACGATTACTGGCGATTTAAATTTAATAAAATTTGCATCACATTTTGTTTAAATTTTGAATTCCTATTAAAATAACATATTTGATGATTTTTTTACAAATATTTAAATAATAAATAAAACATAATAAAAATACTTTTTTTTCACTTGGTTTTACTACCTATTGTAGAGGAATTTCTATTTAGAACTTTAGGTTTTTTGTTCCTTTTACCCCCTTAGTCTCTGATTTAATTGACTTGTACTACCCATTGATGATCAAGATTAGTCCTTTACGAGATATCCGACTTTGTCATAACCAATTTTACATTTTTTTGGGCTGTAAAGGACTCTCATTTTCGTCATTAATTAAGTTTGGTTTATTTTGATAATTTATATGGATAGAACACGAAAAAATAGTTAGGGTTCCTTTTGACATCATAAATGCCTAGTACTTTGTTTGAAAATTATTCAAGAAAAAAACATTTTGTTTTTGTTTTTTGGCTCTACTGAAAACTCGTGTTTTGTCCTTTACGACAATTGAAATTTCCGGTATCGATATGCTTTTTCGAAACAAGATGTGCATATACACACACATAAATTTTATAGTTTGTCTCAGAACAGAAACTATATTTATTTAAATTTAATGTACGTCATGATATATTCATTGCCACGGCACGCAAATCATTTTTGTTAAATTAAATTTGTATCGAACAAAAACGAGGGTATTTAGAAAAAATAGCAGCTCTAATTCAAATGCCTTCGGAGCGTTCAAGGAAGTTGTAAAAAAATTCATAAACTTGCTCCTCTTATAATATATTCATCGAATGAGTTCGAAGATAATGTGCTCTTAAACAAAATTTGTACCCTCCCCAAAAATGTTTTGTTTTATTTATTATCCTTCCTGTTTTATGTAAACTCGAAACCTGGAGGTGTTTTGTTTTTATTCTATTCTTGGGCACATGATAATAATATGTATGAATATATTTATGATAAATTTTGACGAGCATGGAAAAATATAATCTTCTTCAACTTGGTAACCGAATTTAAATCACAAGTATATTTTGGAGAACACATTTTGTCCGGAAGACTGGTTTATTTGATAACTGCATGGCCCTATAGTTAATAAGGATACTATTGAATTGCATAATTGGCGATAAATGGTTTGAATCTGTTAAATTTATTACGTGGGCATTTTATACCAAGTTGGAGCAAGTTGGCATTGCACATTTACTGTATTGTAGAGGTCAGATAGACCCACTCTATGTAAAATACCGTTACTCAGCTGCATCTGGTTAGACTAGAAGCTGATCTTTTATGGAATATGTTTTTGTTGTTTTTTTTTATTAATTTATTAAAAAGATTAATTTAATGATTTAATGAATGAAATGTTGGTTTATTTTTATTTAAACTGTATTCCTGTTGGCCTTCTCTATAAAAAATGTAATTAATATAATCTTACAAAATTAAAGTAGGTAGTTACTTATAACACGCTGACATACTTGCCTACACAGGTAGGTAGGTATTCAGAATAACGATAGGTTCTTACGGTCAATTAATTGCTACCCTAACGTTGTATCGATAGAATGCAATTACCTGGTGCACGATATCAAGTACCTACACAACATCCTGTGCTCTTCATCATGAGCAGGATGCCTCATTATGATTTACGTACATATGAACTTAGTAATGACTAATACTGTTCTAGATTGGAATTGTCACTATGTGTCCTAAGAATAGGGTATTTTACTGTTTTTTTTTAATGACGATGTTTTCATAATTTTCACCGTCACACATTTTCAAAACCGCTAATTTGAATTTGTCATTTATACAAACACTATGAAAACACAAAGTCATTTTTCACTGATCTACTTTTGCTACTACGGAACCTTTCATGGACAAGTCCAACTCACCCTTGGTCATTTTTTTATACAGTTCTAGTATTTAATCAGAGTTATAAGTCCACATCAAAAAATGAGAACTATAACTAACAAAAATCGGTTGAAAAAAATATATGTACTAAGCTAGTTAAATATTAAAATCCTTGCTTCCTACAAAATAAGCAGAACATCTGTTTGGTGACATGAAAGTAATGCAAACACGTGGGAATAGACATTAATTATGGAGAGAGCCCGAGGGCTTGAAAACACCCGTTTTAAATACACCTGGACTTTATTTTGATCCAGTATAAAATGTTAATGCACTGTAGTTTTTGAAAATTTTTCATTAGAAGTGGCATTTGGAATTTAATCTGTATAGAAAAATCCATAAGTACGCATTGGGCTCGCGTGGTAGATTACGTCCTATTCCCTCTAATTCTCCCCTCGTAGTGGAAAAGAGGTTATGTTACGTATGCTATATTAAAAAAAAGTTTGTATGTCTATCCTGCATACGTCACTCACTATTAATCCAATTTTAAATTTCTACGTTAACGAAGATGCAACAGCAATTCATCATCACCTGCTTAGCCCTTTTCCACCTATGTTGGGGTGGTTTCCCATCTACATGGAGCAACTGCCTATCTGACCTCTACAACCCAGTAGCTGAGTAACGTTATACCTCTTGGTAAGACCAGTGTCAGATGTTCTGGCTTCTGACTACCCGAAACAGGAGTCCAAAGTTTATCCGGGAACAACGGTTAACCCATTATTCTATAGGTAGATTTATACTGGTGTCAGGCTTCTAAATATCCGAAACGACTGTTTAAAGGTATAGCAATTACAGCCGCGACCACGGCTTTACATGTTTTCCAAGGCACGGAGGAGACTCTATAAATTATATATATATTCGACCACAAGATTTCAATATATAAAAGATGTAAGAAATTATCTCCAATCACTCACATTTGAAGGTACTGAGGATCTTCTGCGTAGTTATTTGCAGCAAACTGTTACTCATACACTTTAAATACTCGCAAAATCACACATGCCTTACACGCACAATTACACGCGTGCATACATACTCACGCACACACACTCGCTTAAATACCCACACTCTCTCACACATGCATACACTCTCTCACACATACAAACTCACGCACACACACACACTACACTTACACTCTTCACCGCTACGTTTATAAGTAGTGTGTAAAGATTTTGTTTTTTCTTTAGTTTTTTGTATTACATTTCTCTTTTTTTGTACATTGGATCTCACCATTTGCTTTGTATTTAACGTCCTAACTGAAAGAAGCATAATTATTTTGCTGTTATAGTTTTCGAGGAATCACTGACTGCTAAGTAACAGGAACTTACACCTAGTTTAGAAGTCAGGGTATTTCCATCTCTTTGGACCTCATAAAATAATCCTTTTGTTCGAACTTTTTTATGGTTATTTTATTATTGTAATGGCTTTGGTGCAATAAAAGATTATCTGGGGGCACGGCAGTGCCCCCGCCAAGTCAACAATTTAATTTATATATGTACTACTTGTGAGATATATTGTGTTTTCATGCGATGGCCGAGTCAATCTATTTATTTAAAACGGTAAAGATTCTTAATATTGATATGGTCACTATAAGATGTCGTTAGGTTAGATAATTACGTAACAACTTAAGACAGAAAGTCCCTTAAGTAGGGACTGAATAAATTAATAACCAACTTGGTATTACATGGATTTCACAACTTTTTACGGTAGAACAACTAAGTTGCGAGACTTGGTTTTTTGACAAGTATTGTTTTTTATGGGATTATAATTATGGCAAAATGGTTGCCCATCCACGGACCAACCTAGGCAATCGTTGCTTAAACGTGATCATCGACCTATGCGGCGGCTGTGGCGGAGTCATGAGCTCGATGTTATGTATGATGAATTAAAAAAAAACTTGTATATTTGTCCTGCAGGCGTTCTTTTTTTTGTTGATAATAGGCTCGTTTGACCACCATCTCACCCGATGGTAATTGATGATGTGGTCGAAGAGAGCACGCTTACCTAAAAGTAACCTATTCACTCTTGTCTTAAAGACCCCTAGGTTATAGCTATCGGGAAACACAGACTCCGGCAGGGAATTCCTTCGTTCCTTACTATCAATCAGATTGTAATGAAACTTTGGCAGTGTTCTGAGAGGACATCAGTGCGCTTTTGGCCCTAAACAATCCACTGCAGTTTGTGTGAAATTTCCACGCGACCGAAGATGCGAGCAACAGCAATTGCTTCATAAAAATCTCTAAAAAGATCGTGATTTTCATAAAACAAAACGGGCAAGGAGTGCTATTGGGTTTGTCTCAGTCATAGATAAAATTTGATTTCTGTGGTCTCAGTAGTAGCCCGGAGTTCAGAAGTTGGTAGTATGATAACGCGCACATACTTGTGCACTATAATATCTCCTGCACAGATGGCTAATCAATCAATCAATCATTTATTTTGTCAAACATAGGTAGGGTTACAGATAGTCAGTGTTGAAAATATGCGCACTATGTTTTGCCAATATATATGGCGTACAAAATCAAGTCATACAATAAAAATAATATAACACAATTTAGGAACTTTGTCAAAAATATTAAATTCAATTTAATATGTGTAAATAATCAATAATATGTCAATAAAGTAATAATTATATAATATGTCATTATAATTTTGACTACAATCACATAAATAAATAGACAAAAATAACATTAAAGAGTAAAATAATTAGGAAGTCGGATTTTCATACATCTGTTTCTCATTAATAAACTCCGTGATGGAATAGTAACATCTATCCAAAAGAAACCTAAACAAAGAATTCTTAAAGGATCCCAGACACTCTTTATTTCTTATAGCAACTGGTATGCTATTATATATTTTCGAGGCCATACCGAGCACACTTTTACTAAATAAAGCGGTTTTATGGGAGTTAACACAGATAGTATTCTGGTTATACTTACTATGTTAGATGGTAGTGTAGGGAGAATAAACATTGAGTTACAATTTGTCTCAATAGTCGTATAGAAAGGAGTAGAATTAGTCGGTTTAGCTTCTGAAATTAGGCGAGGGTCACGTATTTTATCATCATTAATTATTGTAATATAATCAGGTATATTTTCTCTAGGAAAATTAATCTTGTTTTTGTTAATAATGCACCAGGACGCTTTAGATCTGTTTTTAGCCGTGGTTATGTGATATTCATTTTGAGATCTCTGGGTCAATGTAATTAGTAAATCTAATCTCCGCTAAGATTGGCCGTCAGGCCCGAAATCGGTCAGGTGGACTATATATGTATTATATGTATAAATTATAACTCTGCAGGGGTTGACCTTAAGGACCTCCCGTAGAACAACTTTTTGCAGCTGATGACCCTAGTTGCGTTTGATCCACGACTTTTGGGCCAACCTGTATACAATTTATGAGAACACTAGCTGACCAGCTATTGCCTGCGACTTGTAAAATGTTCAATATTTTTACATTAAGTAGTGTGAGTAATAAAGTAGTGTAAAACCCTTAATTTAAGGCTGCCATGTTATGCATCAAACATAGAAGTAGTAGATATAGAGAAAAATATGTGATTGAAATATAAATGAACAACTCAAAGTTACTCGTATTGAGAAATTCTTTGTTTATTATCGAAAAAAAAAATCATGAACATGTAAGTATCCGTCAACGTCAATGCATTATATTTTCCGGTCTGTAGGTATAGGCAGAAGCCTATATTAATTTTAGCAAAAATATAATTCGTGTTCTCTGCTGCTTATCAATATATTCATATTCGACAAACGTTTACAGATTATATCTGATACAGTAAATTGAAATCCAAATTAGGTAACATGGCCGTTTTCCAACAAAAAAATATCAAAATCACAAAATCTTTACAATACCTATGTAATTTTTGATACTTTTTTCTTAGGAACAGTACAAAGACTGTTCTTAAACGTTATTTCCCAGAAGTTATCATCTCATACTAGGAATTTCTAATCGTGAGTGCCTTTACAAGTACCCAGAACCCAGTAGGTACAATTATCTATACATATAATAAAGTAGTAAAAAAGTGTGTCTGTACATTTAAATTTTATACAAAAATAATAATTGAGGTGGGTTAAGAAACGATAACACGGCAAAAAAAAGTCTGTTTGTCTGTTTGTACACGCTAATCTCCGTTACGCTAATTCCGCGATTATTTATACAGGAATTCCCACTTGATCGGGATTAACGTGGGAAATCCTCCCACGCGAACGAAGTTGCGGGCAGCAGCTTGTTTATAATATTTGTTTCGGTGTGGAAAATGAACGCACGCCAGTCAGCACCGAAACTGTGAGTGATTGCACTCAAGCACTGCGTCAACCGTGTCATTACGTCAATACATTTTTAATGCTTTATTCATTAGAAGCTAGTACAAAGGTATCAGAAAACAAGACAGTTATTTTGTCACTCATTTAATAATAGGAAACATCACGATTACCCGATATATATTAATACGTGGAAAAACTTTACACCCCCTTTTTACAAAAATTAAGCGATCGATGGAGCATGGAATTGACCATAGGTAAAGTTCAAAAAAAATTTTTTGCAAAAATTAGAACCGACTTCCATATCAAAACACTACAAAGCCAAAAATAACTTTAATTTCGGAAGTCGGTGTTATTGGTATTGGATTTTCTTTTATTTTTTCACAAAAAAAAGCCATAATGTCAACAACTTATAACCTTTTACAAAATATTGCTTTTCCCGATGCATAGCCGTTAATATTTGAGGAGTTCTCCCTGGTACTTGACCATCAGCTCTACATCACCATATGTATTGTGACGAGCATAAAGTGTTTAACATCCGTAATCGAATCGCAATCCACGAAATACTTATTATTGAGGAATTTCAGTGGCCATCTGTGGTCTTCATCATCAGTTCAACTTCTCCAAATGGTACTTTTCGGAAGCAACCCAAAACGCTATAGGTGTGCCTATAATATTTGAAGAGTTCCCTCAATTTCTCCAGGATCCCATCATCAGATCCTAATTTCGTAACAATGGGACCAACTAGAAAGTACACCCATCCAAACGCAAAAAGAATTTTTTAAATCAGTCCAGCCGTCTCCGAGTTATGAGGTAACATACCTACATTAAAAAAAAGACGAATTGAGAACCTCCTTTTTTTGAAGTCGGTTAATAAATGGAGAACCCTTTCTCCATTAATTTTTTTTTAATAATGCATTTGAAATCATTTTAATTACGTTCGAATTCCGAACGGCCTCGTTGGTCAGAAGCGCAACTGTTGAGCATAAGGCCTCGGGTTCGATTCCCAGATCGGGCAATAGGTAAGTGTGATTAGGGTTTTTTTTCAACAAGGCATTTCTCAGTAGTAGCCCGGAGTTTAGAACTTAGCAGTCTGAAATCCCTTAGTGTCGCGCCCCCACAAACGACCTTTAAACTATTTTTACACCAATAATCACATCGTTCCGTTGCTCCGTTTTGACGTGAAAGAAGAACACTCCCTCCAATAACCTTCCCATGGCCCGACCAACGTTACGTTATACGGGCCGAAACGTGGGGCGGCTGCGGACATAGCTCCCTTGGCAATCTTATTTTGTTCGTCCGCAGGCGCTGCTTGATCCCTACAAGTTAGCCATGTGTCCCTTTTGTACATTCTCCCATCTGGGCATGCAACTAACGACAACACAGCCTTACTTCGTCGCCGTCGCTGCGTAGTTTTTGCTCCTCAGTGGGCTGCTGCTGCTGATGCTCCTCTTCCTCTTCGCTCTTCACGCTCCATGGCGCTCCGGGCGGCGTGCCACCTGTGCGCGAAATCCCGTAGCCGGCCAAAGTTCGCCGGTGAGCTCACGAGGTCGGAGTAATAAATCGGACCGACCTCAACACAGACAATCCCATCCATCATCTTACGTCTGTCGTCTTCATAGAGGGGGCAGACCCACAACACATGGTGTAGATCTTCCTCTTCCATACCGCAATAACATACATTAACCTCGCACAACTTCATATCATACAGCCTTTTCCTGAAGCACCCATGTCCCGTGAGAATCTGGGAGAGCTGGTAATCCGGCACGACCCAGTGGGAGCTGAGCCGATTCGCCACGTCTGGGAAGAAGCGATACAGCTCCCTTCCTTTCTCCTCAGCCGTCCATCTCTTTTGCCAAGCATCCATCGTCTCATTCCAAATCACTTCCTTCCGCCGAGCCAGCTCCTGTCTGCGCACGTTCAGCTCGACCTGTGCTCCGGCCGCGGCCTGGCGCTCCTCATCGAACCTCCCTACACGGATAACCTCCAGGTCTGCCGGGAGAACACCGCCCAGCACTGCCAGCGCAGCCGTACTGGTAGACCTGTACGCCTTCGTCAGCAGTATCAGGCTTGGTCTCTGGCACCGGAGCAGCGCGCTGCGAACAACGTGGAGTGTCGCCCTTTTGTACCAACAAGCAGCTGCATACGTGATCGTGGCTACGAAAGTGCCCTTATAGAAGATGCGGAGACCGGGATATCGAATACCCCAGGACGACGCCGACACTCGTGACATCTTCCCGAAGCATTTGGCCGCACGTTCCCCTATCGACGACGCATGCTGCGCAAAGGACAAACTCGTGTCGAGCACCACTCCCAGCACCATCGTCGACGTGACGCTCCTGACCGAGTCCCCGGCTAGCTTTACGGTGGGGGCCCGCTGGAGTTTTCCCCGCATCGTCATCATTGCTGACTTTGCAGGGGAGAACTGCAGCCGATTCCTGGCACCCCACGCCGCGATCATCTCTAGCGACATCTGGGCAGCCTTCTCGATATCGCTTCGAGACTGGGCCTCGATCAGGATCGTCACATCGTCCGCGTAGGCGACCATTCGGACGCCCTTGGGTAGCGGCAGTCGAAGCAAGTCGTCCAATAGCAGGTTCCACAGAGCTGGACCCAGGACGGAGCCCTGCGGGCATCCCATAGTGGACACCTTCCACACCACCCGGTCCCCGATAAAGAGCCCGACTCGTCGGCGGACAAAGTAGTCCGACAGCATCTTAAAGATGTTGGGCGGACACCCTCCCCGCTTGACTTTCGTCAGGATCATCGGCCACCAGGCATTGTCGAAGGCGCCCGAGATGTCCAGAAATATGGCCTGCACATACTTGTCCGAGCCCTCCCTCACGGTGCGCATGATATCGTTGAGCGCCGTGACTGTTGACTTTCCCGGAGAAAAGCCGTGCTGGGAGGCAGAGATCTGATTGCCGATCGTCGGAGCGCACTTTAAAATTACGGGCTCTAAAATTTTGCCGAGCACAGGTAGAAGCGTGATGGGCCTGTAAGCCTTGGGGTCAGTAAGAGGCTTACCATTACCCTTCGGCAGCACAAGAAGCTGGCCCTCCTTCCATATATCCGGAAACACACCCTCAGACACACACTTGCCGTACACCGCGGAGACTTCCGCGGGCACGACATTCCAGACATTCTGAACAATTCGCGCACTGATACCGTCCAATCCCGGAGCCGTGTTGGGCAAACTCCTGATTATGCCCCCCAGACTGTCACGAGACAGAGGAGGCGCAGCTTGACCTGACGGGGTGAGTAACGCCGCGACCCGGACCTGCCTGTGGTAGGGCGTATCCTGGGACAGATCGTCGTCCGGGCAAAGTGCCTGCAGGAGGCCGGTCGCAGCGTCACCCACAGAGGTAGCAAAACCCTCCGCCAGTTTAGTACCATTAATGACCCGGGAAGGTGGCCTCAGTCTGCCACTGGCAGCCCGGTAAGCCAACCCCCACGGGTCGCCATTGTCAGTGTCAGCAATCTTCTTGAAATAGTCAAGCTCCGCCTTCTCCATTGCCTCTCGATATCCCGCTCTCACCAGATGAAACTCTGCTCTCAGACGTTCCTCACGCAGCCCCCCGGCCTTCCTCACTCGCTGCCATTTACCCCTAGCCTTATTATTCTCCGGAGCTTGAAAAGCTCCGGATTCCACCATTCATACCCCGCGTCCTTTGGCGGACCTTTCTCTCCTAGGCACTTGCTCGCTGTCTCCACAATAACACTCGTAAACTCCTTACAAACAAAGGACGCTGGCTTATCAAAATTAAGCCTACCCATTTGCGCGTGGATAGTCTGCTTGAAGCGCAGCCAGTTCACTCCCCGATCCCGAAAGCGCACCGGCTCTCTAGCCGGCTCAGCGCTGCGGCACTCTCTCCGCGGGCCATCACCAACCTGGAAGGTGGTGAAGGAAGAACAAACAAACAAACAAACTTTCACATTTTAAATAATTACTAGTATGGATAATAACTTTCAATCGCAATTCCAGCGCTTATTTAAAGGAGCCATCTATATTCAATTAAACAAACGAACGCCAAAGAATGGGATAGGAATCGCAAATGCCCACTTAACTAGGTACATCGTTACCCGACAATTGAATGCATATTGCCAAAAGCTTGCGAGAATCGAAATAGAAACACAATAGCGGACAAAATTTAAGATTTTTGACCGCTCTAGTCGTAATTTCCATGTGCTACGTTTCGTAATAAACGTTCAATAATGTGATTGTACGTGACCAGGCAGGTTGGTCAGGTAAATTTTCCTGTCCCTTGCAGGAAAGGCGCACCAATAAAAATCATTAAATTGCGGGCTTCGCTTGACCGGTATACCCGGGGACGAGGAACGCAATATGCTAGGACGAACCAGAATCTTTAATGTTGGATCGCATAAAATACTTTTTGCGAATTCCTCATTATTCTCGGGACATCCTGTAGGGTTGTTCTGTGATCCGTGTGAGGTTTTAGTTTCATACGTTTCAATAAATGCTTTTGTAATTTTGTCGTGTCATGTCACTTGATATATTATTTGAAGAGCGTAGGTAAAAAATAGGGAATTTCCTAAGAAATTAATTTGAAGAAAAACGTAATTTAAAGTTAAGATGTTATAACTGTTACGTGCGGCTTTATTTATTATAACTAGTAGTCACGCGGGGCTTCGTGGACGTGATCTTGATTTATCACGATAAAAACATAACCTCCTTCTTTTGCAGTTAGGTAGAAAGTCTATAACCTTCCTCAAGCTTCAAGCTACTTCCAGACTCAATTTTATCCAAATTTACCCAGTTCTTTCAAAGATTAGCGCGTTTAAACAAACAAACAAAACTTTCTCGCTTTATAATATTAGTATAGATATTGTGTCAAGTACAAATGATGAGGAGCTTGTGGCTAAATAATAAAAGCTGCACTGGTAGATTTTCGAGGTTAAGCAACGCTTGCCAAAGTACCGGGAGTAAAGGAATGAAAAAGGTAGGCACCCAATACAAAAAAAGTGAAAAAATAAAAATTGTGACTAGTCCTGTTCCCCCGTCCTCTGCTTCTTACTTAACGATAAGCATTAGTGTATATTTGTGTTATTAGAGGCGTGTAACAATTGCTTGCATAGTAGGTAATCGGCACTTATTTTATTTATATCCAATAAAAGCTTGGGCGTTTTGATTTACAGGAAATAATTAACTAAACACACGATGTGCTCACATTTTTCGTCCCACTTAATTTTGTTCTTCGGGTATTATTATTATAAATGTGTGGGTGTTACTCCTACGAGATATTTACTTATGATGTTCGAAAATAAGATTCATTATAGTAATTATGTTCCAAAGAATTTTCTTTATATATTAACTGATACTCGCGACTTTGTTCGCATGCGAGATTTTTCATGTATAAATTTCGATCCCGTGGGAATTATGGGATAAAAAGCCTTTACGTTTTCCTATAACATCCTCTATCGTACAGTGAAAGTCTCAGTCAGCAGTTATAGAGATAAGCCCAGACATACAGAGAGTAAGAAAAAAAAATGTTGTTGATTTATTAGTATCGAGTATGAAGGTAGTACTTGGAAACACACAGTTTAAGAAATCACAGACGGACACTTCAAATTTATTCATAATTATGTATTGTATGTATCTGATGTATAGAATATATGTGCTGATGCTTTGCACTTTGACAGACTCAAACTAGCATCATGTTAGAGTAAGAATGTTTTTTTAAATTGCGTTTTGTTGTGTGTGCCAAATTAATGTTCTCTTTCATTATTTCTCCCCTTCTTTTACGATTGTTTTATCTGGCAATTTCCTTATACAATATTTTAAATAATTTTACTCGGGCACATATTATTATGTCAAAAAGTACTCTTGAGAAGAAAAGGCAGTTTTTTTTCTTTTACATATACTACTATTTTAAAATTAACCGCAACTTTAACTTTCTACTTACTGCTTTCTTTAATTTTCATCCTACTTCTACTTGAATTTAAGGAACTAAGTTTTAAATGCACACCCAAATAGGTCACAACTTGATACTTTGATTCTAATTTAAAATTAACGGAGACAAAGTTACGGGCAGATGCTTACACACTTCTTTTTTCTTTACGAGTGCTTTAAATCTTGTAAATAAAGTACAAAGTTGTGTAGAAAATAATAAATGTTTACATCATGTTATAAAAATAACTCATATAACTCATACTATTAAAGTAATTTCAAATATTCATTACAATCAATTGCATCAAGCAAGTTACATTTCCGGTTTTTTTTTTATTTTATTTATTTAGGGGTTGAGGCAATGTCTTATGTCTTGAACGCCAAAGCAACTGAAAGCACGAGTTAGTTTTTAATCAGTAGAAGTCTGACTGGACTCCCTTCCACATCACCTAAAGTGGGACGAAGGCAGGTTACACTTGCATGCTTTTATATTCAAGTAAAAACATCTTGAAGCACTTCACGTTATTCGGGTCATCCTTGTTACTACTCGAAGGAGGATTAGAGCAGTCTACTTAGTCCCCTTTACTACATCTAAAGTGTGTATGACACTTCTACTCTGCTTGTTTGAACATGTGATTCTGTTCAAACATGCTAAGTGAAATACAGAGTGGGAGAAATGATTGAAACTAGAAGATGTACGAGTGGTTTTAGTATTCACCTTTTTCAGAATGCTTGCGATGTTAATAGATTCTCTCCGCTTTTAGTCTGATAACCAATTAGTTTTAAGTGTCTGTTTGATAACAAGAATATTATTACGGTAAAAGGAAACTTCTGTACTTTCGTTTTGCAGAAAGTTTATATGGTGGACGCATTTGCATATTCAGTTAGTTGAATAAAAATATTATTCATTTTTTTCACGACTTTAGACCGTAATGTTAAGTGATTATGTAAGTAGGTATTGTTCAGACGAATTGGGAACTATAAATCAACTAGCTTGTGCCAGCGGCTTCGCCCGCGTGGGAAGTTTTTCCCGTGTAAATCCCGAACCCGTGGAAATTTCGCAAAATCCTTTCTTAGCGGATGCTTACGTCATAACATCTACCTGCATGCCAAATTTCAGCCCGATCCGTCTAGTTGTTTGGGCTGTGCGTTGTAGCGTGATAGTCGATTAAACTAAAATCTAATTACCACGCTCATCCCTAATGTCTATGGTTTCACGGAGTGACAACACTTAGGCGGTCCCGGCTATAAATTCTAATCCCCGGTCCGCGGAGCTTCTTTCTCACCGCTTACTGTTACAAGTAACTAATATTGAAACCCCTTTGTGCCCAAGGGTAAGTGCTCGTCGTATCTGCCAATTTCAACTACCTCAACGTCTGCTACGTGACGGGTGTCACCGCTGCCTCCGCGTACTACTGCCGGAGAGACGCGCTGTCGCGTGGTCTACCTGCCAACCTCTGCGCCTGCCACGTGCGAGTTGGGTGAGGAGGAGAGACATCCTCTCCCGTGGCCTGCCCTGCACAACCTCTGCTTCGGACACGTGGTCGCTGCCGGCTTCGGGATCGGCTCGCCGGTCTGCGTGCGTCGCGGCCTGAGCTCAGGGCAGTACCATCCAATACCTTCGACCAGTGAGGGAACTCTTGTGAACTGAACCCACCCCCCTTCATAATAAATGCTGTAATCCTGTGGTCTATCTGTTTTATTCTACCACCTAAACCACTACGCCACAGTGGCGCCCACTCGGTAAGGTTCACAAGGTTTTCTTCACTGGTCGCTATTTACCTTTACTCACACATCGTGGCGGTAAGTACTAGTGTGTAATTACTATATTTTCTAGTGCGTGTAGTGTGTGTATTTACTAGTGTGTTCTTACTGTATTTTTTTTTTAATTTGTTAATTTTGTTTCTAGTTACTAGGGTTTTGATTTCAATAATTGTAAAGATCACAATGAGCGCTAACCCAATTAATTTTATCCAGCTAAGAAAGGCCGAATTAGAATATGAGGTCATCATTAGAGGCGGTGAAAAGGGCACAGTCACGGACTTTAGAAAACAAATTAACAAAACTCTCCTGAGTAAACTCACCCCTAGTACATCAGATAGTTCTGCCAGTGGTCAGCAGGCTGAAGCAAGTGCCACAAGAACCCCAATTCTAAATATAATCTCCCCTAAGACGACCCACTGACCATCTAATCTAATAAATATAATCTAATAAATCTAATAATAAATATAATCTAATAAATCTAATAAATATATTAAATCTAATAAACATAATACAATCTAATAAATATAATATAATCTAATTATAATGAATCTAGATCTAAAGTTGTTATTGACAACCATGCAGAACCCACGGCAGGTCATCTAGGCATTTTTAAAACTTATAAAAGACTAGCTCTTCGTTACTACTGGCCAGGAATGCAGTGACGTAGTGAAAGCTGTAACTTTATGTGAAATCTGTCTAGCTCATAAACAAGTAAACCATGCTCCACTGGGGGTCATGGGGAAACCTAAAGAATGCTCTCGACCATTCCAGATGCTCAGTATTGACATTGTTGGCCCTCTGCCTGTCTCTAGACGCCAAAACGCATATCTTTTTGTAGTGACATGTTGTTTCTTTAAGTATTGTCTTCTTTTCCCAATGAGGAATGCTAACGCTAAAACTATCTGTAAACTAATGGAGGATAATGTATTTTTGGTACATGGAATACCTCAATGTATAATTTTAGACAATACCACTCAGTTCACTTCAAATGAAACTAAAAACTTATTCAGTAAATATAACATACCTAGCATACACTATACTCCTAGGTATGCACCACAGATTAACACCGTGGAAAGGTACAATAAGACAATCATAACAGCTGTTTCTACCTACATTGATAATGACCAACGCTCTTGGGATCTACATATCCCAGCTGTACAATTTGCACTAAATAGCTCAACTAGTGAAGTTACTGGTTTCACTCCTGCATTCCTTATACACACATCAAAAGTGTCTAGGGATCAACATATATTTTTGCAATAACTTTTCTCCTGATTGATATTAATTAAAATTTTCTTTAAGGATTCATCTAATAAAGTGTTTTCGTTTGTCACAGTAACGATAAACCAAGTCACCTTTGCATTAATAAAGAAATTTGCGATTTTCCTAATAAAGGGATTTTTGACATTTGAACCACTTTTTTTTTTTTTACGTGGTAAAATTATCAAATAAGTCCTCCCACTCCGGGCAGGGTGGGAGGGACTGTCAGACTTTTACTGACTAAAATCCACGGTGTTCCTTCAATAACCCTTTACATACCGGGGCCACGGTAACGGGATGAGTCCCACGACCCCGGCGGGCTTCGGCCCTCTGCAGAGGGGGCCTCGTCATGTTGCTGACGCTCTTTGAGGCGCGCGTGGAACACGACGCGCCGTCGACCCGGGCATGGTCCATGGTCGGACAGCGAGTTGCCCTTTACTCGCTGTCCGCATGCCCGCGCCTACGGTGGCCGGAGATCGTCGGCCGACGTCCGACGCCGTGGGCATCTACCACTGCGGCTGGGCTGGAGGGAGGACGCCATCCTCTCCCTCACGCGGCCCGCCTCCTCCTTCGGAAGCATGACTGCTTCGCAGAAGGAGGCGACCGCTTCCCACTCCCTCTCGCCCCGCAGCATGGCCTCGACCAATGCCGGGCGTGAGAGGTCTCCGCCTATCGCCGCCGTGAGGACACGTCGGTGCTCTGCCCAGGCGGGGCAGTCTTGCACCGTGTGCTCTACGGTGTCCTCAGGGCGACCCTCGCAGTGGTGACACCCAGGCGTTGAACCACTAACATTAAAGTTCGAAAAAAAGACTGAAATAACAGTTTTCTTTAAAATTTTATTGGGTAACTTAAACAATTAATAATAATCCGTGTTTCTACCACGAACACTAACAACACAAGAACATCGGTTTGGCATACTCAAAATGAGTTCATCCAAATCACGCTGTGGAATGGCCGCCCAAGTTCGTTGCAACAACAAAAAAAGGTCTTCTTGCGACTGGATACCCTCCATATTCGGCAGAGCTCTTCTCTGTAGCATATCCCATGCATGCTCAATCGGGTTCAAGTCTGGCGACTGAGCAGGCCAGAGCAGGACATTGATGTTAGCTGCGGCGAGAGTCTGTCTTACAACTCTTGCGGTGTGCGGTCGTGCATTATCATGCATTAACTGAAATAAGGGACCGATTTGCATTTGTAGAGGAACGATGACGTCAGATACAATCGTCTCAGCATAAATTTGAGCGTTGAGGTTGCATCTGATCCAAATCAACTCAGTTCTTCCGCCGATCCAAATACCCGCCCATACCATGATTGTTCCACCACTATAAGGATGGACTTCCTGGCAGGATTTTATCGCTGTTGGCGTCCAGGGGTTCTCCAGTGTCGTATATGTCTTGTATCCGGTCTCATACCAAAACGAGACTCATCAGAAAAGCACACGAAACGCCATTGTTCTTCTGCCCAATTTCTGTGTTCAAGAGCCCATTGATATCGAATCCTACGATTGTGCATTGCTATAGGTGGTACCCGTAGCGGTCTTTGGGAATGAAGGTTCACTTCATGCAAGCGGTTTCTGACTGTTTGGTCGCTAATTAAGTTCCCTGAAGAGTGATGAAGCCTCACGGCTAACATCATGGCGGTTATTGTTGGAGCTCTTCGAGTTAAGATTTGAATGTATCGGTCTTGTCTCCGTGTGGTGCAGCGATACCGTCCTTCATGGTGCTCAGCCACGGTACCAGTGCTTCGGTAACGTGTCCAAAGTCGACTGATAACAGTCTGACTTGTATTCAGAGCTAAAGACACAGTACGTTGCCGGGAACCAGCTTCTATCATTCCCACGGCTCGGAGCATTTCTTCCCTGCTTAAATGACGTCGCCGCTCCATAATAACGTTGGTTTTAATCAGTAGTAGGGAAACAGTAGCACTAATAATGTCTTCAATGCGTTGTATGTTTTTATAGGGAAAATATTGACAGCTGATTTTCATCTTTTACTCGAATTTGATTAACAGTTCCTGTTTCAAATTATGAAATGCACCAAAAAGGATCCATATAAATTTATAAAATCATAAATTTATTACAAAGCCACATCTCAATCTCAAGAAATCCGCATAAAAATGCTTGATCCCTAGACACTTTTGATGTGTGTATTTGGTAGGGAATTAGTAGCTGACGGTTCCATCTACCAAAAAACTGACTTAAAGGAAATAATATTCCAACCTAGAGACCAGTATGCAGAAAACATAGGTTGCCTTTCTAACATTTTTGACCAAGTACAGTCTGCCTTACTACGAGCACATTCTAGAAATGCTACAGACTACAACTTACGACGCAAGAATGTAGAATTCAATGTAGGTGATGTAGTCTGGAAACGTACTTACTACCAGAGTGATAAAGAAAAATATTTCAGTAAAAAATTAGCTCCTAAATTTACTAAATGTAAAGTATCTGCCAAACTCTCCCCTATAGTTTATGAGTTGGTAGACATGCAAGGAAAGCCTTTGGGTGAGTGGCACGCTAAGGATTTAAGGCGAAACAGCCCACCCTAACTCCCGTAGGCCTAGCTAACTAACTAGTGTTTGACCCCATACAGGGTCACACGATGCCAAGGGAACACACACCCACGACTGCCTACCATACTAGTCGTGGAGGGTCGAATCGTACCTAACTACCTAAGTTAACTATAACTCTGGTTATAGCTATCCTAGTGTCATATTTCACACCCACCTGCAGTGTGGTAATCCTAATTAAAACCTACTGACTGAAGTTACCAAACTATTATTCTAAAATTAACTATATTTATTTATCTTTTAACAGAACTAAATACCATGACTGCATGGCTATAAGCCAACATAACTTCAGTTCTATTACCACCTTTCTGCTGACCACACACACATACACTACACATCTAATTTCTTTTATTATTTTTCTCTTTAAGGCGTGACTATGAGAGGCTACATAGTGGGCCCTCAGGGTGATTCTTTGGTATCATGGCAGAGTAGTCTCCATGGTACACTACCATTAACTTTGATTTATGTATTATGTCCTCATGGATGTCTTAAAGACGGCCCCCTGAAACATGGGTGTCCGCACACTAGTTAATCTACATTAATTTCTAACCTACTGTTCTGAAAACAGCTTCAAGCCGGTAAATGTCTATACAAAATACCGTATCTACCTATTAACCACTTACATAGTAGTCTATAACTTTATAGTCTAATTATAACTGTAAAACTTTCTCACTACTAACCTTAAAACTATTCATAAAACAATATATAGCATAGCCCATTGTATTGTTTTCCTTTTATAACTGCTGGTATCTCCCACCACAGTTAAACTATATTCCAGTCTACCCTGGTAACAAATCTAACTTTAATCTAAGCACTAAACCCGAAACCTAACTTGCACTTTATCAATCGTTTAATAATAGCATCTACATGAAATATTCTAACAACATTTAGTCTACAAACTTATGTAATTTCTTTTACGTAAGCGCTAAACCGGAAACCTAACTTAAACTTTAAATCACCTTAAACCATTGAACAAACGTATCCTGAATATCATTTAGATTCAACCTGCCCTAATTAAATTAATTAATTCTCTTAGAAAATATTTCCGCGTGTTTCATAACATAACCTAATTAATTCAAGATCATTGACATATTATATTTTGACGTTTACGTACTGACTTTGACATCTCGACGTAGTTACCAACCTTGGATACTTGTCTTTTAGAATTACGTCTATAACGTTCGGATATTCTCGCAACAGTATGGATATGGACTTGAATTTTTTTTTTTAAATTTCACTCACTTTCGGAAACTCACTCGAATAGACTTTGACATAAGATGCGTGTTCCAGTAATGAAACTTAAACCAATTTGAACATATACATGGATCATTAACAAAATTTTTTTTAACCTTAACAATTTTTTTTTAATTTCTTTTAAATACTCTTAGCTTTGACCTTTAACATAATTTAATTTTAAACCTAAACATAAAATAGAACTTTAACTTATTATTAAATTGTTATTAGAACTTTGATAATTTAAAATTCAACGATGAACTTACTTCTTGCTTTGAAACCTAACATTAGCTATAGCCTGCAACAGTCCACCAAGTTTACCTAACCCTATGGAGATACACTTGCTTTATCTTGCTGTTTTTCCTACTGACTGTCTCGAGTTAAACTACTCTATAATTAGCTTACCTCTCGTATGTGATTGTACGTCACTGACTTCGGACTACTTCCAAGTCAGGGATGGACATAGAATGGATGGATGAATGATTAATAGTATGGAAGCACATGAATGGGATGTATGAACGTATAGGTAGTCAGTAATAGTGGTTTAGGCCTTCTAGCGGATTTATCCTAGGGAAAATCCTTCGCTAACAGGCGGGGTACTGTAGCGTGATAGTCAATTAAACTAAAATCGAATTACC
The DNA here is from genome assembly GCA_943138885.2 of Tholera decimalis. Lineage (NCBI taxonomy): Eukaryota > Metazoa > Arthropoda > Insecta > Lepidoptera > Noctuidae > Tholera > Tholera decimalis. The sequence continues at coordinate 32,418,703 of OW964555.2, forward strand.
ACGCTCATCCCTAATGTCTATGGTTTCACGGAGTGACAACACTTAGGCGGTCCCGGCTATAAATTCTAATCCCCGGTCCGCGGAGCTTCTTTCTCACCGCCTACTGTTACAAGTAACTAATATTGAAACCCCTTTGTGCTCAAGGGTAAGTGCTCGTCGTATCTGCCAATTTCAACTACCTCAACGTCTGCCACGCGACGGGTGTCACCGCTGCCTCCGCGTACTACTGCCGGAGAGACGCGCTGTCGCGTGGTCTACCTGCCAACCTCTGCGCCTGCCACGTGCGAGTTGGGTGAGGAGGAGAGACATCCTCTCCCGTGGCCTGCCCTGCACAACCTCTGCTTCGGACACGTGGTCGCTGCCGGCTTCGGGATCGGCTCGCCGGTCTGCGTGCGTCGCGGCCTGAGCTCAGGGCAGTACCATCCAATACCTTCGACCAGTGAGGGAACTCTTGTGAACTGAACCCACCCCCCTTCATAATCTTCATAGTCTTTCTGTTTTATTCTACCACCTAAACCACTACGCCACAGCGTTGATAGATCACTATGTCAGTCAGTCAGTCACCTTTGAGTTATACAACGTGTAACGGAAAGGGTATATACATACCAAGGGCACGGCTTCTTTGGGTGATATCAAACGATACTGGAAGGGTATTTTAATCCTATCTTCTTTCTCTCGCCGACAAAAGAACACCGCCTTTACGCTAGGGTACTACAGTACTAGACGCACAGAATTACGGAAGAGATTTATCGTGATATTCGCAAGTAACGTGGAAAGTTATTGACCTACGTAGTGCGGTGACACGATTGTTACGATTTCAATTTAAGAAACTTACGAAACCGAAGATTTGGTGTCAATTTTTAGAGTATTTTATTTAAAGTTGAAACCCTTCCAATGTCGTTTGATATCATCCAAAGAAGCCGTGCCCTTGGTATGTATATACCCTTTCCGTTACACGATGTATATATTTAGATAAACTTATTTGTTTTTAGATAGGATAATAGCCGTACGGATCGATCAAGATAAACTTACGATTACCAAGGTCCGTTCGTGTAAAGGTAAGCTTCGCTTAGCATAATTATAGAGATAGGTTCTTCGTGCCTCGTGCTTCGGAAAGCGCGTTAAGTAGTTAGCTCGGCTGTCAGTTTTACTTTGATACTTGTTACGAGTATTCAGAAGCAAGAAATTCTGCCATCAGTCTTGCCAAGGGTGTTACCCGGTTACTAGGTTGAAAGGTCACTCAGCTGAATACGGATAGATTAGAATAAGTATTAAGAATAAGAATAAATTTATTGAACCTTAGTTACAGAATTGCTTAACCTAAATAATTAACGTTAAGGGTACACTGTAACAAAACAAAGTTTAGTCAACAGGGATGTCAATGGTTTCCAAACTAGGCGGCGCCTGTATCTTGGAGACCGGAGTTGCGTTAACATAAAAAGATACTTATTCCAAACAAAGTGTCTGAAGTGACAATGTCATAACGAAATAAAACAAAAACAAAAATTTCTTATAGTTAATAAAATGACTTATAATATAAAAAACAATTAAAATTCAAATAAAAGCATTTTTTTTGCACCTTATATAAAACTAACATCGGACAGAAATTTATTTTATTGAACTTCATATAAAAATAGTTAATGGGAAAATTGTCTTTTTTGTGTTTTATGATGAGTGTGAGGTGTTGATGTGTGTTTGACCGAAGTGTGTTTATTGAAGGTAGGATGGTTGTATGTAAGAGATTGGAAGCCGAATCCAATACACTTGGTCTGAGGCTAATATAAAATTAATACCAATACTTTTTTATTATTGATATGCTGGCGTTAGACCACCATCTCCCCTTGTGGCAAGCGATGTTGTGATCGAAAATGTAGCAAGCTTACCTAACTTAGAAGTACCTAACTTATTCACTCTTGACTTGAAACCCCTCAGGTTAAAGCTATCAGGAAACACACTCAGGCAGATGATATTCCTTTTAAGGTATTTATTTATTTGCACGTTATGCACATAGGTACAAAGGCGCATTTAATGCCGTAGGCATTCTCTACCAGTCAACCATGAGTGGTGATGACATAGTGTGGGAGGTGCAATATGTATGTGAAAAGTAAAATTGGGAAAAATATGTATATAATAATATTAACCTACAAAAATAATATATATGAATAAATACTTATATAAATACATACAAATATATGTGTATATAAGTACTTAAAGAGCAAATGAAAACTAAATGAGGAAATTCTTATTGGTGTAGAAAATAGATCCGCAATTTCATTTTAAATGCATAGCGACCGTCAGCCGTCCTGATCTCGAGAGGAAGTGCATTCTAGAGGAGAATCGACTGGATATGAAAAGAAGACTGAACAAAGTCAGAAGTATGAGAAGGACAGAGTAAGAGAAGATTATTGGATGAACGTAGATTCTTATTGTGTGAAGAACATAGAAATTGGAAGTGAGACATTAGAGAAGAAGGGCTGGGTATTATCTTTTTCATTAATAACGTGCTATAATCTATTTCAACGCCGAAAGCGATTCAACCCGTGAGCTCCAACAGTATTTATAAATAATTCCGTTAATTATATTGCTTTAGAAAATCACTTTCAAAGGAAAGCAATTGAACTTTATTTAAATAATTTTACTTTCTAGTTATAAATACACGTAGGAACTTTTGGTGCTTCAGGTTGTAATAATTTTTGGTATTTTTTTTTTTAATTAAGAATAGGTTCGCGTTGACCGCCATCTCACCTGATGGTAAGTGATGATGTGGTCGAAGATGGAGCACGCTTACCTAAAAATAACTTATTCACTCTTGACTTAAAGACTCCTAGGTCTAACACAGACTCCGGCAGGGAATTTTTTATTTCATTTTCTGATAATATAATATAATAAAAATGCTTGGCTTTATATCTTTAAAATAAATAAGATTTGAAACTATCCTTGAAACAAGGGTATCATACAAATTAAAACGTCTGGAAAACTAAATTTAATCCCCTCACATGAAAGTGAATTTTAAAACAGCACTCGTCCTATGATTAGCAAGTCAACAGAGTTAGCACTTTTACGTAAAAAGTTAGAAAGGTATATCATAATATAATAAAAAAAGCATTTACTAAGAAAGCTATCTAGAAAATATGTTTAGAAAAATTGGTAACAAAAATAAAATACTGAAGCATCTTTAATAACTTATATCACAGTTTTAAGTACATTTTTACCATCGACTAAGCATTAGGAGGAGGAATACCATTTATAGTGCTCTGGACTGATTTTAGCCACGGCGGCCATTTGCGGAGTAGATATTATAGTGCATAAGTATGGGCGTAGATACAGAAACGCCCTCTGATCCTTTACCCTCATAACAATAGTAATAACTCACTATTGTTATTATTTTCTTCTAATTTCACTTTTCACGTACTTTTGCACCTCCTACACTATCTCTTCACCACTCAAGGTTAACTGGTAGAGAATGCCTACGGCATTAAGTCCACCTTTGTACCCATGTGCATAAAGTGTAAATAAATTAATACAGCTGAGTATTAGTGTTTCACATGGAGCGCCCAACTAGCACAAATGGGCTGCATTAGGGCTTTAGAGCGTATCCGATTATTACTTATGGTAATAGACGTAAGCGCTAGAGCGTCTACTACAGACTTAAAGCAGCCGCTTTAGCGCTATTTGGGCGCCATTTTATGCAACCTGAAGTTCCATTAAACCTGCACAACGGTTGCATAAAGGTTCCTTAATAGCTGTAACGATTTATGAACGCTATACTAAAGCTCTCGTAGCGCTACTTTTGAATGATTTTGAACTACTTTGAACGAATGAATTGATTATAGTTCTTTATTTTATATCTTCAGTTGACATTATTTGTAATATTTTGGTAGTGTTTTCGTCGCCATCATGAAAATAAAACAAAAAGAAGTAAAAATTTGTATTCTGTATTAGCAAGATATATAAAGATACTTAAAACGCTCTCCAGTTTACTGTAGATATATAAGATAATTTTCGAGTAATTTTAACGCGCTTTTATGATATTTAAAAAATTAACAAAAGATATGTGATATTTTTTATTTGTTATACAGAATAATTTTTATTTCCGTATTTTTACGTATCGATAACTTACTATTCGCAAGTGGCCGATTGTTTACCGGTACATTTAATGCACATTTAACATAAAAACCAATGTATATCAACTCAATTTTGCAAGTGAATTATAAGTTTTCTTAAAACATCATGGTGTCATTGTAATGTAGTCATAACCTGCAGTTTTAGCTCTAATAACTCCCTTTTGAGAATCATAGCGCTAATTTTCACCCTTCTAACGCTTCCAGTGATTTTTGTTACCCTAGTGCAACTCACAGCTGCAAAAACCTCCTATTTTCCTGTTTTTGAGGTTATAAGATCTAGTTACGTACTTATTCGTTTAGCATCCATTTTTATTAAATGTTTTATAATAGTTACAAAAGCGGCTGTACAATGGCGAATGGATTGAGCCTGCAAGGAATGAATATTGCTACTAAAGGCCTTAGTTACACTGATGATTTTTTTGTAACTAATGTATGCATAAGAGTTTCTATTATTTCTATAATGAAGCTTATAGTAGTATAATAGTGGTTACTATAACTATAACCTATAAAAGTTACAATGGAAACCACTGTGCAGCTGTGAGTAGCAGAATGACCTTCGTAACTCTCATATAAAGGTGTGAGTGGTAAATGAGTTCTACCGTGGACTACTGTGAAGGCTAGGGTAGTATTTGATTCAGCTTATAGCACCTTAAGTAACTTTTATAGCTATAGACGTTTACGGATGCAGATATGCAACTTTGAACTGCTTTTTGAACCCTTAAACCGCTATTTTACAACCCAAAGTAACAAAATAGGCTGCTATTTCCACTAATGTGCTCGTTGGACGACTGCCTATCTGACCTCAATAACCCAGTCTTTGGGTAGCACGATACCTCTTAGAAAGACCAGGGTCAGTCTTTCTGACTACCTGTATTGACGACTGTCAAAGATGTAGAAATGATATTCCGGCTATCATTTCAGGCCAACGGTTTCCGAGGTATGGAAGAATCTTGATAAGTTAATTTTAATTTTAATTTAATTTATTTATATATTTCAGGCTTCTAAGGCCCATAGAAAATATACATACATAATAAGTAACCATAGACTAATACATACTTTTCTAATTCATACAAATAAAATATATTCTATTACACAATAAACTACGTACTAACACATATTTTAATAACACTATTACTGACGAAGTGGCGGCGCGCGGCGTTGTGTTAAGGCTGGCGTCCACTAGGCGGATCGGGTCGGGCCGCATCGCAACGCAAAAATACGCCTGGCCCATGTTTTGTCGCTAATAAACGATACTACATAGAAATATCGTTTATTAGCGACGGATCGGAGCGCGGCGGGCGGCAACGCATTGGCGGATCGCTTCGCAGGCGTATTTCTGTCGGCGGTGCGCTGCGACCCGCCCCGATCCGTCCCTAAAGGACGCCAGCCTTTACGCTGCGGGGTGTCACTTAGTCTGCCACGAAATCGTCGTTACACGACACCCTTTGGCCGAAACTCTTCTTTGAGAAAAGTCTCTAGTTGGAGGGTCGGAACTCGTACCACGAACGATTTGAAATTCGTATTGTGGCGCGGCTATAACCTCACAACCTTCAAAGTCCAGTTAGTCACCCATCCACGGACAAACCTTGATAAGCGTTGCTTAACCTTGAAGATCGAGTCATGCTGCTTGTTATTATTTGGCTACGAGCTATTCTCATTTCGTACCAGAATGTGATTCGCAGATCGAAACTTGTTTTTGAAAGTCCGGTCCCATCGTGTTTAGTGAAGCTGGCCGGTAGTATCGTAAGCGTAGTGATAGGTAATTAAAGACGAATTTTGTGTGTATTGGCTTTCAGATCAAGTTTTTTTGCGCTAATTAAGCGTCAATAGCCTAATGGGTAAGGTGTCGGAATTGTGATCGAGAGGTCTCAAGTTCAAACCCCACCCATCACACTACTACCGTGAAACCACTCCAGATACAAGCATATTTAGCCTAATTGCTAAAATTCTACCCACATTGCTAGTTATCTTTCTAAAAGAAAAAAAAAGTACGGATGACATTTTGATCACCTCAAGTTCATTGTACCTAAATATTCCGACAAATAATAAAAAAATCTTCCCACACCGAACTCTTAGCATACCTATCACTAATCTGGTAATTCCATCACGTGTCTACTCAAAGGTAGACTGTCGAGACCTTATTCATACGACGCAACTTTTTGCTGACCTCTGCGGCAAGATTTCGCAATAAACAGGGACCCTAGTATAATTTGAATGTTTACGGTCGCAATGTGTGTACCTTAATTTCATTTAATGTTTATGGTGTGGGTTCAAACGTGTCATGTCCAAGTTTTAAGTAAACGAGATGTGTTTAACGTGTATGTTTTGTTTTGGTTTATGTATTGTTTGAGTTATGGTTTGAGTATTGGTTCACTGGACAAATTGGGTTTTTAAGAATACTTGGTAGGTGATTGTCATGAATGAATTGTCTGTGAACTGTCAGGTTGACAGGAAGGGTTGAAAGAGTAAGCAAGATGGCAAAATCACCGGAACCAGTTTCGAAAACGATCAAAATTTCTGCTCCCGCTCTAGGTGGATTGCAAAGGGACTTTTACTGAACAAAATTCACCCTGTTTCTTTAGTTGTTCTTCTTTAACATTCCCGTAATCCTGGCATGGTATTTAACTCCCCTAAGTGGCAATATGACCTTGAACTCGCAATAAAAGTGAAGCGAAAACTTAAGACGACAAGAAAGCGTTTAACTAGTAAATATACTACGTGTAATTTAAAGGGTATATACATACCAAGTGCACGGCTTCTTTGGATGATAACAAACGATATAGCAAGGGTTTTGTAATCCTATATCTACATGTGTGGAACTTATTAGTACTTAATTGATACCAGAGACCGAATTTTTCAAATTAAGAAGAACGAAGAGAATTATCGTTTTATTGGCAAGTGACGTGAAAAGTGATGACCCTCATAGTGCTGTGACACGTTTGTTATTATTGGTATTCGAGAAACATACGAAACCAACAATTTGGGTTCAATTCTGTGAGTCACTTATTTTGAGCTGAAACTTTGCATAGAGACTCCATACCAGATGTTGTCTTCAGTCCTTTTGGGTAGATATGGGGTTTCCGTTACACGTTGTAGAGGCTGATTATTTCAGAGCGAAAATCATGAAATGTACCCGCTCTGGGTGGAGCAAAAGGGTGTTAGACTTCTATTGAATAAAACTCTGCCCTTTTCCTTCAGTTTCCTTTGCGTTACGAGGCTTTGGTATCTAGTTAGAACATTCCCAAAATCTCGGCAGGCGATGGCCGTGTCATTACTGCTGACTGCTCCTTGAGATACGTGAGGAAAACGTCACGCCAAGAACATTGAGAAAACAGAAGCATAGAAGTAAATTAACTGCCGTAATTTCCAAATTGTTGCCAGCTATCATCAATCAATCGATCACATTTTTTGTCCGTATTAAAGAAATCGCTTAATCCATTTTTCGACGATGACATTGTCCTTAATTATATTACCTAAGCATATAAATGTAGTTAGTTTATGTACCAACATTGCTAGTTTTCTTTATAAGCTAGGTACTTAGTATCAATGCATGTTAAAAATTATGGAGAATTATGTTCTTTATAAAAGAATTCACTATGCAATTCTATTTGTGGTAAAAACTACTCGGTAGCCATTTGTCATCATTCCGTTTCCTCTTAATTATTTTAATTTTAGCATCCTCTTTAACACCGTCCGCATGAATTCAATTAATTTGACATTAAAGAATCCAAATGGCTGTTGTAAAACTTTTGTCTAAAAGAGCACTTGTATTTCTAGACATGGTGTTAACTTATGCTTTTTAATTTAAGGGTTCACCTCAGCAATTCCTTGGCTCCGGAGAGCTATTAAGTGGATTGTCCATTTTAAGAAGGCACCTGGGTTTCGGCTTTTGGCAACATGCCCGAACTAGGCAGAATATTGTAGACTTTTTCCACGAAGATGTAACAGCCGCTTGTAGAATGTAAGCTACTGTTAGTGTGTTTGTTAATATTATAATTTTGAATGAAGAGCATTGTTTCTTGGATTCATTTGTTTCTGTCAGCGGAGAGTGTTAATAACGGCAGTTATTAGTCGTTCAATCGTTCAGCTCAAAATGCTGACGTTATTTTGCTGTGTCGCGTATTTACGCACTATACTGATTGCAACTAACAATTTCATTAGTGTTCTATCCGTTAATTACTATCTTATGTATTCAATAAAAGTTAGATACGGTAGAAAACGCAACTTCTAAATCTTACGAGTATAATTTAACGTGCATTTTTTTTACTATTTTTAACCGACTTCAAAAAAAGGAGGTTTACAATTCGTCTTGAACTTTTTTTTTTATGTATGTTACCTCATAACTCGGAGATGGCTGGACCGATTTGGAAAATATTTTTTTGTTTGAAAGGATATACTTTTTAGTTGGTCCCATTGTCGTCACGTTTGGATCTGATGATGGGATCATGGAGAAATTAAGGGAACTCTTCAAATATTATAGGCACACCTATAGCGTTCTGGGTATTTCTTATAGTATCTTGTGCAGTTGCTCTCGAAAAGCACCATTTGGGGAAGTGGAACTGATGATGAAGACCCCCCGATGGCCACCGAAACTACTCAATAATAAGTATTTCGTTGATTGCTATTAGATTACTTGAATATGGATGTTAAGCACTTTATGCTCGTCACAATGCATATGGTGAAGTAGAACTGATGATGATGTACCAGGAGAACTCCTCAAAAATTAACGGCTCTGCAACGGGAAAAGCAATATTTTGTAAAAGGTGATAAGTAGTTGACATTTTGGCTTTTGTAACTAGATAAATTACAAACCGACCCACTAAAAAGCGTGAAAAATAATTCTTTTTAGCATAAAATAGAACCGACTTCCATATAAAAACACTACAAAGGCGTAAATAACTTTAATTTCGGAAGGCGGTGTCTTTAGTTTTGTATATATTTTCGTTTTTGACACCGCCTTCCGAAATTAAAGTTATTTTTGCCTTTGTAGTGTTTTTATATGGAAGTCGGTTCTATTTTTTGCTAAAAAGTTTTTTTTTGTTATTAACTAAACTTAACAACAAACTAATACATATAAAGTATAAACAAATTCGTCCTCGACACTGTCGGCTGGTCATGTGCCTAAGTTACAGGCGGCATTGCCACGTTCTATTGCAATGCTTATCCTTTTGTGGTTTTTGCCATTTGACAAGGCTGTGACTGCAAGGGCTTCATTATAGTCCGACTGTTTTAACCCCAAACGTCTCAATAATAAAGATACCAGAGAGTTTTCTACATTTCCGTAGCTGCAGCAGGAACGCCGCCGGCACATCAAGATGAGCTAGAAAAAAGAAAAACGAGATGAAGCAAAAGTATCGACACAAGTTGCGTCCCACAATAAAGGCCCACAGCTTCCAAGAAAATAATTAATGTGTGAACTAAAAATGTTGTATAGTTATATTCGGGAGAAACTTTACTTTAGTATTGTTCTTCAAATCGTTGAGGTCCTTAAAGTTCACAGGCTATACGTTATCTGATAATGCTTACTGGGTCCTCAAATCTGTGTGCATCTTTCCTCAAAAGATCGCATCAGACATTTACCTTGAAGGTTCTCATATGATTTGACCAGTACAGTCTGTAAGGAGTTCAAAAGAGACTTTTACCTCCGAGTTTTTTTCAGTGTTTCTTCTTAGGGTAGTCAGTTGGGAAACACCGACCTCTTCTTGTTTAAATTTACGAAAACGAATGACTTCAAAATAGTAATTTAATAACTAATTGCAAAATGAATGTCATTATTCATTATAAACAACATATTCCTATCTTATTACATATAATGCATGAAATATTTTAGACTAAAAATGTACCAAAAGAAATACTGTCTCCAACTTAGCTGAAGCACATTCCCCACTACGTTATTTAACATGTCATTGTGATTTTTGTCGGAAAATGGGGTCGCGTTACGATCTAGCTCCACCTGACATTTCTCCTAAACTTATTCCTGCTACAGAAATTTCCAAAGTGCTTCGAATGCCCGCGACAACTGGTTTTTACACGTCGACATTTGCGACAGCTTTAAATGAATTTAATGCTCTTAAAAATATGGGTTTCGGAGGTTTTTAGATTTCCCAAGACGGTTTGCATTATAATGCAAATGCTGTCGAGTCCCTATGTAATGTTATGTCATGAATTAACGTTATTATATTATGTTTCAAGTAAGGCTTTGAAAGAAATTTTGGTCAGAAATGAGAAATTCGTGTAGAATTTTAGTTGTGGATACTTTCATTATATTAAATCTGTCTCCTTTAATTTTTGTCCATCCAAAGTTTGCTTGATAGATTGCTCTGTGTGATAAGACCGCCCATTGTACACTAGTTTAAATTTCTGTATCCATAGAAATATTGTGAGGTGTACAATAATGTATATAATAAATAAATAATTAGAAAAAAAAACCGACTTTGGGTTTTTAACTAACTCCATGCCAAATTTCGTCAAAATCGGTTTAGTTGATCAGTCGTGAAAGCAGGCTGAATAGACAGATGGGCTTTCCGTATCAGTAAGAATTATTTTATTAGAAACAATAGTTTTCATGTTATAAGTATATGTATAAAATCACGCCTTTTCCCAAACTTATTTGTGATCATATTCGTTCTGGAGATTACCCGTACACTAACTTTTACCTCTTTATAATATTAATAAAGATTAACTGCTTGAGCCCTAATTCATACAAATCTGTATAACTAAACGAAAAAATCCACATACACAAATTTCTCTTCTTAGCCAAGCAGAGTAGCACGTTACCTCGATAAAATATCAGCTTTAGAAATTGGATGCCTACTCCTAATATCACGTATACCTACGTGGGACTTTTGGATCACCTCTACTCCTCGGGGAGGTACTGGATTTAGATTTAGTCAGCAAACATCAATTTTCTTGACATTCAAAAGGTTTACTTCGAATTAGGTTTGGATTTTATGACTATAGGGATCGTTGGTTCAGATTTGTTTGGCATTTATAAATAGAGGGATTTGCTGGGATTGATTTTGTTGTGGATACAGATGTTTTGACTCTCAAACTTACTACACGCGTACGTAATACCAATATTTCTCTGGATTATGGCAAAGACCGTAAGTTTATAGTAAATCGTGTCAGATTATAAAATCTTCTTCTCAATAATTGCATTATGCTCGAGGAGGTTTGTTGCTGGCTGGGAAATGTATTGTTGTTACAAATATCTAATAGTAAGTGGCAGCTTTTCAGCGATATTGTGGTCGGTATATAAGGAGACAACACTGATGTATCGTTACTTTGAATCAATACAAAGTGTCTTTCTTCAGCGATAGCTATTCTCAAATTTTCTCTAGAGATGCTCTACGCCAGTTCTTTACATATTTTAAAACTAGTTTAGCATGCGACTTTGTTCGGATTGGAGTTGCTTTTACCTACGCGGTAAATTTTGATCCCGTGCGTCTCATATAACGGTTCAGCCGTTCCGGAGATTAGCACTGACAAACAGAAAAACGGAGAGTTTTTTTCTATTATAGGTAGTTTACAGTAGGTACCTTTAAATACTTTTAACAGAAATATTATATAAACTGATGAAATGATACAATGTAATCTAATATCCATATCCATGTCTATACGTCCATACTAATACTATGAATGCGTAAGTAACTCTGTCTGTCTGTCTGTTACTTTTTCACGCCTAAACCGCTCAACCGATTTAGATGAAATTTGGCATGGGAATATTTTAGGTGTTTTTATCCCAAAATTTCCACGGGATCTAGATTTACGCGGGGAAAACCTCCCACACGAACGAAGTCACGGGCAAAAGTTAGTGAGAAATAATGTTTCAGGAATAACAACATAATATTTGATAATTTCGAAGAATATCTTTTTACAAATCAACCTAAACGTATCCAAAATTTTTGTATCAGATTCATATTTGGTTTGCGTATATATTGATCATGTTTCTGAGTTTCGCACTAAACTCAAGTGGCTGCCGATCCGCTTTCGCCGGAATGCACATATTTTATCATTACTCTACAGTATTCTCTTCAATCCTACAACTCCGTTTTATCTCAAAGAGCGTTTTAATTTCCTTCATGACACACATGTTAGAGTTTTAAGAGCATCGGAGAATTTGAGACTTTCAATGTCTGCACATTTCACTAAATTCTATGGCTTATCGTTTACGGTGCAAGCTGTTCGTTTGTGGAATGCATTGCCTGTGTCAGTAAGACAAGCTCAGTCATTCGCTACTTTTAAAAGCTCGGTTGCTAATTATTTTCTTTTTCAATTTATGATTATTCCTTTGTTTTCTCTCCACATGAGTAAGTACACTAATTTAGCCCTCAATTTAATTAAGATTTTTAAAGTCCTTCCAAAGCTTGTCTGGAAGATATCGCTTTCAGCGATTAGAGCGCCATTGTTACCAAAGAATAAGCAATATTGTTAAATACGCGTGTTTAAATTTTGGTATACAATAAAGTATATTATGTCTATCTATCTTAACCTTTTAAAAATTAATGGTATTTCTTTCAAAATGTGTAAAAAATATAATTTTAAGTAATTATCGGAATCCGAGTAATTCCGCCATAATTGGCTAAATGGCCATCGTCATACAAAACTGTCGGGCTTGACTGGTCCTGTATAGAAAGCGTATTGGAAGCTCTGGATTTATAATAAAGGTCAGAGGAGACACACCTATGTGTAAACGTACTTACGGAACCACCACATCCAAGCAAATGTATGTATGTCCTACTAATACTAGGCCATACATACATTTGCTTGGATGTGGAAGTCAAATCTGTGAGATGTAGAGCAGCAGCTAATCATTCAACCACGGCAAATGTCAGCATGAAAATGAATAATCTTAAATATTACAAAACAAACCCGTTTTAACGATCAAATGACCCGGTTTCGCCACATAGTTTCAAGAAAACGTTTTAATCTGATACATCCATAAAAACATTCATAGCTACATATCTACCTACATATGAATTTAATTATCCGTGATATATATCCTCGTAAAATGCGTAATAAGACCGCTACTTTAAAAATATATCTCTCTATTACGAGACTCGTACAAGCTCTTATGAATTTTCAGGTGGAAATATTATATTTATGAGTATTATAGTAACATCTGACCGTACTTAGTAATTTAACGTCGGCGCACATAAGTACTTTTTCGTTAAATTCAGCTCTCAAAGCTTATTCAGTGAAAAATTGTATAGCGCTGGTTTTTTATACAATATTTTCTTAAGTTTTTGGGAGAATCTCGTGGCTTAATAATAACAGTCACACGAGACGATCTTAAGCCGGGTCCGCTGCGCCAATTTTCTAACAAAACATGTTTTCAAAACATGTTGGCAAAACATGTTAGTAAAACCGCCCGTCCGCTGCGCCTATTGTTGTAATGTTTTTGTTTAGTTTTAGATGTTCAGAAAGTGATTATCAAGAGCTGTTATCATAAATTTTACCAGATATAGAGAAGAAAACAACGTGGAGGAACGATGTGATTCCTCCTGACATGATATTAGGTGTGGCAATTCTGTCTCTGAGATTAAAAAATAGGGATAGTGAGCGCGAACACAAAATGCGTCACTTTCCCCCTCCCCGCAGCGAACGCGGGGGATGTTATCCATTCGTCTCGGCAAACATGTTATTGTGTTTTTGCTAACAAAACTGTTAGGCCACGCCTATATTCTGTTAGCAAACAATGTTATATTGTTTGCTAACACGAAAACACGTCGCAGCGGACCCGGCTTTAAGCCTGCAATACATGTTGGCCGAGCTTAGACCAACGCGAGCCTAAACAAATTGACACAAGGCAAGCGTTACTGTCTAGACGTTTGGCAAGTTTGAAGGAAGCCAGTGCAAATGGCCAATATAGACGAGTTTTGAGGAGATGTCCACATGTTGGCCACTGTCAGTTTTTATTGGATTTCGGCACTGTTGCAAGCGCCATGATCACATTGGCGTTCTGTTGAAATGACTTGAGGGTTATGTAACTCAATTCAATGGTTCGATCTTGCGTTTAAAAGATGTACTTACCATTGGATCGAACTATTGGCTTGAGTTACATAACCCTCAAGTCATCTCGACAGATGGCCACTATTTACCAAGACTGGTAAGGGAAGCGATTGAGATTACCAAATACGACAACTTCAACCGGGAGGATGGGTTTCAACTGTCGAGGGCCTGGAATCCAATGGTTCAAATGTGTAAAAACCGAAAAAGTTCCGTAGAAAGTTCGCGAGTCGACACGGTGAGTTTTGTGTGTCAGGTACAGAATCGAGTGTTTAGTGATACATGTCACAGTGGTAGCGGTGTCGCTAACAGAAAATGAACGAGAAAGAGGGTAGACCGATTTTTCTGCTCATAAATTTCCACCCGCAATTACTTCAGTTCATCCGTGTGATCATGGCGCTTGCAACAGTGCCGAAATACCGGAAACTCAAAACAAAAAATACACTTGGTAAATATCCCGTTTTAAGTTCTAATGATACTGTTAGTGACCATGTTAGCTTAGAAACTTATGAGTAATAGTGTTTTGCAATTTTACAGACTAATGTCTGTTTGAGCTTCATAACTCAGTAGCTTGGTGAGACGCTATCCCTTTGCGAGTACAGTATCTGATGTTTTGTCTTCTGCCTACTCGTAACGATTGTCAAGATGTAAAAATGACATAAAGCAACTCCTCTTTGTTAAAAATTATTCAAACATTTGTTTTCTCCTACGCTTTCGCCAAGCAGTCTTATCACAAAAAAACTTTCCCTACACAGTACCAGCAAGCATTCCACACGTACTGTACCTAAATAAAATGTGTAGAATTCTTCAAATAATACAACATTGTTCTACCGTCTTAACATTGAGTTAATATCTTAAAATTTCATTTGGTGCCTTGGCTTCAGTCTGACGTAATAAAAGTAAATGGGTGCGTGCGTAACGTTGGCACCTTGCGAGCGTCTAACGGATGACTTCACGCTACATTGTGAGCTGTGTCAGTAGAAATCTAGGTAAAGATGCTATGTAAGGTTTTCTAAGATTTTATTTGGGACTCAAAATCCCTCAATGTTCTTACTAATTCCAAATAATGAGCTTTAGTAAAATGTAATAATAAAAATTTGGCCAAATGCGAGTCAGACTCGCCCATGAAGGGTTCCGAAGTAACTATAATAATATAATATAAAATGTATATTTATTTGACGAATAAAAAAAAACCTTAAAAAATTCTTAAAACTAGCTTATTTACATATTTACAACTACGCTAAATAACTTTGTTTTTCATAGTGTTTGTATGAATTACAAAGTTATATTTGCGTTTTTAGAAAATATGCTGTATCTCAAAAACTGCTGACCCGATTTCGTTCAAACCAATTTTGGTTGAAATTTTACATTAAGATCTAGAGACATATCTTTTTTAGATTTTTCACTCCATTATTATAGAAGTTAGAGGGGGGGGACACACATTTTACCACTTTGGAAGCTTATATCTTTTAAACGATTGACTTTATGAAAAAGTGGTTTAAGAAACCCTTATATCATTTTTAAAGACCTGTCTATATATACCACACACGCATAGGTTTCATGAAAAAAATATATTTTCAGTTCTAGTTCCATTGTTCAGGACTATAATTGGCCAGTGCAACGGTAACTGGACGGTCTGAACTTGTCCACGGTACGTGGAGCTATAAACGTTGCTTTCAATGAAAGTTCTTACACAATAATCTACAGTCTCGTCAATAGAATATTACCACTAACCTTCTGAGCTGATGACGACAAGCGAGGATCCTTTCGATCGCGTCCGTGTGTGGTATGTATGTAATATGAGATGAGTAATTGGAAAGTGTGATGCAAGTCAAGTGTGTGGACGTTCACAAGGCGCCGTCTCCAGATGGCGCGGTTCCAACTCAGCATCACACCCAACTCGTTTCCACCAAGCGCGTGCCACGAGGTGACGCAATAAGGCGATAGATCCGAGAAATATCCCTGGATTCTCGTCAATCCGGGAGTAGAAAGTTCAACAATAGATAATCGCGACCCAATTATCGGTCTCAACACGCGATTCCCACGATATTTTACCAATTATAATTAACTCAACTGGTCCCAAAAAGCGGACATTTTTTCCAAGCAAGCAAGTCTATCTGTCAAGTCAGAGTAATGCAAGATCAAATTTCCTTATGTCAAAAGGGTGCGTTTGGAAACAATCGGTACTAAACATCCATGTATGGGGACACCCCTTTATTTTAAATATTTTTTATTTTTTTTTCTTAAAATCGGAAAGCGGTTCACAGAATACAGCTACCTACTAAGTTTCACATGTTTAGTCTTAATAGTTTCGGAATAAAATGGCTGTGACATACGGACGGACGGACAGACAGACAGACAGACAGACAGACGGACAGACATATCGAAACTATAAGGGTTCCGTTTTTTGCCATTCGGCTACGGAACCCTAAAATGGTAAGCAGGTCAGAGCTCCATGTAAAATACTGGTAGTCAGTAGCTTTGGGTCAGACTAGAAACTGATGCCAATATGGTTGGTAAACGGCAACAGATGGTGAGTAATAATAATAAGTCAGACTATTACGTTACCACTGCTTGGATACCGGTCTCTCTCAATGAGAGAGAATGGACCGTAATGCAACACGCGGGTCCAGTATGGTTGGTGGTGGTTTCCTTTACCGATCTGAGTGCAGTGGAAATGATAAAATTACACAATGAAATGTGTCTGACTGTTTCGAACTCACGAGCGGCGTGCGGGCCCGTAACTTCTTGGCCACCACTGATCTGATGTGTAAGTTTTACTTTGGTAGGTACTGGTATCTACGCGAACAAAGATTAAAATAACAAGTGACTTATGAAATAACGAAAATTAAAATCAAATTTGAACAAAATACATATTTTTCTTTCATTAGGTAAATGTAAATAGAAAAACGAAAATTATTTGTTCAAGAAAAATGTTACGCATTTAATTAAAAAAGTAAATTGAAGCGAGCAGTTTCCATCATTCATAATTATTTAACGGTTAAATCTTTAGCAGAATGATTCAAATATAGCTAACGCTCTCCAGGGACTCGTGATATTTACATAAACTTACAAATATAATCACTGAATACTTGAAAATGTATACGTAACTTCTATACTTCATCGTCTAGAATAGAATAGAATAACTTAACTAATACACTAATTTAATTATATGCGTACAATGGCGGTAATAACGTTGACAGCGATTTCTGCGAAACAACTTTCAAGGTCTAGAGACTAGCCAGGGAGTTTAGGGGAGATCGTTATACAGTCTCCCCCAGGGAGGTGCTCTAACAGGTATTAATTACACAGGGAGCTCCAGACCTCTCAACAAAACCAATCAGGAGCGGACTCGCCGCAATAGATTCCGTACGCATTAATTTTTTTTAATATGTTATTTTAAAATACTGTATTCTTTTCGTGTTCCTGTTTTTTTATATAGATTATAAGTTCCTTACAAATATACTTAAACAAAGCACACAATTAGACCTCTGGGGTCTGTTTTAGCATGCCATGAACTGAGATTTGATCAACGCGCCATTAATAGCTATGTTATAGAGTTGATGTAATGTTCTTTCAGCTTACACTTTATGTTTTTACTGTTCATTGAGTCTCTAATGTCTACAGGTATTTGGTTTAGTAAATTGGGTATTGTGAAAGAAGCGGTACGTCTACCATAAAAGTTAGTTTTGCGTGGCACTTGAAGTGATTTTAATTTGGTTTGTCGTACTATATGTATATTAACGTCGTATTGAACTGAGATTTGAATCTCACTGTTATCAAAATGTTCTATGAGGAACTCAGCGTGCGCTAGAAAAGGTAAAATTTTGCAATGTTTAAATAACCCGTGTAATTGTCTTGGTATAAAAATAATTTTTACATAGTTCGGTACTACAAGTTTTAGCAAACGTGTTTGCAAATTATGTATTATCTAGGTAAGTTTAATAAAACGTCGTTGCGCCTGCCAAGTTCCACAAGTGATTTTTGTAAGGTTTTGGGAAACAACAAAAAACGTGTTATTGAATTGTTAATGAAAAACTCGGCAAAATTATTGATACCACAGCATGGACGTTTATTTAATATAGTATAAAAATATCACAAAAACGATTTTATCAGCATTTATACGGAACGAAACGGAGATTATGTTTAGCGAAAAAACGAAAAAATGAAAAAATGCACATATGGAATTTGGCAGGCGCAGCGACGAAAATTTAGTTTGTACAGTAGGTATAGTTATGTCAGAGTACCAAGTAATCTACATTATGACCCATATAATACGCCCTTCACTTATAACTATGTGTAGGTATGCGTATAAAATAAATTTTGTAATAAATTGTTAAAATAAAACCTAAATATACATATGTTGGAATATTCTAAACGAGATACCCTGGCCTCGGAACGTAAGGGCAGCTGAAGGAACAGGGTGAGTTTTTAGTCAGTAGAAGTCTGACGCTTCCTCTCACTCCACCCAGAGCGGGAAAAAGACATTCGATGATTTTCCCACCCGAAAACAAATACCCGCGACAACTGAACTATACAAGCAGAAACTTGGCACAATTAAATTGAAATTCCAAAAAGCGAACAGCCCTTTCTTTGATCAAGCAAACAACGAAAATGGACCGGAAAACACTTGGGATCAAAGATTTAACGTAAAAAACACCTTACCGAAGTAATAGAGGAACCGATACATAAATAGCTGAAGTCAAAGTAATAAGTAACTGTTAGGTTCCAAGGAGAAGCGGAGCAAAGGCACTAACAGTTTCCGTCGTCAGTGGAACTTACATTGCTAGGGTGGGCACAATAGTAAGACGACATTTTGGGACTTACTAAACAATAGAACCAAATATATTAAAAAAAAATTAACAAACGAATGAGCCCGCCGTTGACCTTAATTACACCTGATGGTAAGTGTCAAATGATACTATGGTTGTCACAATTTTCATCCAAATTTTTCTTGTAAGTACTTATAACTTAAAGTGTGGATTCTATTCTTGTTGCTTAATTCTGGTCGCTTATAATAACCGTTGTGATACACAACGGTTACTCCTGCATCCCATTCAAACTACATGTCCCGTTGGTCTTCAAAATCTACGTCATCTTGCCACTTCATTATGAAACATCTAGATTTCCACATATTTAACTATTTGTGTGTCTTTAATTTACTTTCTTTAACCTTTAATCTTAAACAGAAATACAGAACAAAACAGTTGGCCGATACAAAAATAAGCATGTAATAAAGCAACTTACGCAAAGACGAGCCCTAACACACCTGACCATTTGAAGCAATAACACTCGTCCTAAGATACACCTAATTTGACATCGAGATGGGCTAATCAGGTGCCAAACCATGCTACTGCAACATGGAGCACCTGCAATTTACCTAAAATTTTCTGTCAACATTAAAGTGAGCGATTTTCGACCGATATCACATATCGGAATTTAAATGAAGTCACATCATACGTAAGCTGCGTGAAATTGAACAAATTAATCGACAACGTTCCTATTGCTGGAACGAAAGTCTCCCAATGCTCTTTCTCACGCCCCAGTTACTGCAGGAAATGCCCCAGGCGTCGGGGATCGCAAGCCGAACTCCGGCCACCGCAGGCGCGGGTTGCGGGAATGTTCTATAAGGAACGAAGGAACAGAGTGAGTTTTTAGTCAGAAGTTTGACGCTCCCTTCCGTTTCACCCAGAATGGGAGAAGGCATTTGATAATTTTCCAACCGCAAAAAAAGGTCTCGTCTCGGAATCGGTCGTAATGAAGTACGCTGGCCCAGTGCGACCAACGATATACCGGTTTATCTTCACAATTTTTAGAGCAGTAGTGATGACGAATATTAAACAAAGTGTACCGTCGGTTTAGGTTATATCGGGTAATATCTGTATGGTGGTGGGTAGTTTGTTATACTTATTGAATAAACCAGTTTGCTGCTAACTCTCGCCTTTCATTGACGCTGCATTGGCGACGAGTACGGGATCTCTTTTAAATCTTCAATTCGCGTGCAGTTTCGTTTGTATTTGGATTAAGATGCCAATCGGGAAGTTAGAACCGTTCAATTTAAGTACTAAACAGTGGCCTGCATATATACGCCGGGTTAATCAGTACATTTTACTTAATGACGTCAAAGATAATCTTAAAGTGCCTATGCTAATAACTATCGTGGGTGAGTCCGCGTATTCTTTGATGTGTGACCTGTGTTCGCCTGACTTCCCCGAGAACAAATCTTATGAAGACTTAGTAAAACTAGTGGCCGATCACTTGGAACCGCAGCGATCCGAGATCGCCGAACGGCACGTGTTCCGGCTGCGGCGACAGCGTGCCGGCGAGCCTTTGACGGAGTATTTGCAGGCTCTCAAACATATGGCAACAACTTGCAACTTTGGTAAATGTAAAAAGTGTTCTACTCTAGAGGAAAATTTGAGAGACCAGTTTGTTTCGGGTCTGGCAAATGACGCAATGCGTTCTAGAATATTCGCCGAAAGGAAGATAGAATACAAGGAGGCGGTGGAGTTAGCACTAGCTCTGGAGGCTGCAGAGAAGCACGCGGAGGTGAGCGGCAGCACGGGCGTGCCGACTACGACCTCGGGTGCCGGCGGCGACGCAGGGAACGACCTGCACTACACGCGCAGTGGGCGCGGGCGCGGGCGCGCTCACGGCTCGCAGAGAGCAGGCGGCGCGGGCGACGCGCCGGAGCCGCCGGGCGCGGATGGTTCGGCTCGGGGCTCGGCGGCGCAAGCATGCTGGCGGTGCGGTAAGGCGCATCGCGCGGACAGGTGCCGCTATGTCAACTATCATTGTGACGAGTGTAAACAAAGAGGTCATTTGCGAGTGATGTGTAAATTAGTGAAAAATAATGGAAGTCGGCAAAACTATATCAGTGGTGAGGACGATTCCGAAGATATGTTTAAGTTTGTGGCTAGAGGTAAGGACAATAAACCGTATTTTATTAATATCGTCATAGATAACTTTGAAACTAAGTGTGAAATTGATACCGGTAGTCGTATTTCGGCTATTAGCGAAGAAATGTATTCCCGGCAATTCTCTCACAAAATTATTAAGACAGATAATTTGTTGTTACG
The DNA here is from genome assembly GCA_943138885.2 of Tholera decimalis. Taxonomy (NCBI): domain Eukaryota; kingdom Metazoa; phylum Arthropoda; class Insecta; order Lepidoptera; family Noctuidae; genus Tholera; species Tholera decimalis. Next base: position 32,439,914 of record OW964555.2, read on the forward strand.
TAGTTATGCCGGTTCACCAATTGTATCACTCGGTTATATTGAAGTTCAAATTAGATTACGAGATGTTGAAGTAAAATCCTTGCCTCTTTATATTATTAGAAACGGATCGTGTCCCTTATTAGGAAGAGATTGGTTACGTGCTCTTAAAGTAACACAAATTAAACTTTATAAGATAACCGATGATGGATTTGTGAATCGTTTGTGCGCAGAATTTCCGGAGGTATTTACAGATAGGTTAGGGACTTGTAAGCGAGCCATTCGACTACAGCTGACTAATGATGAGCCCGTGTACGTGCGCGCGCGGCCCGTGCCGCTGGCTCTGCGCGCGCGCGTCGAGCGCGAGCTGGCGCGCCTGGAAGCCGACGGCTCCATATACCGCGTCGACTATTCCGACTACGGCACACCGATTGTGCCTGTCGTTAAAAAAAATGGAGATATACGAATATGTGGGGATTATAAGATTACAATAAATCCTAAGCTCAAACGTGATTATTATCCCTTGCCCCGCATTGATGAATTATTTACAAACTTAAGCGAAGGAGAAAAATTTACTAAAATTGATCTTACCCACGCTTACGAACAGTGTCTATTAACAAAAGAGTCACAAGCTTATACAGCCATCACAACTCACCTCGGAACATATGCCTATCGTCGTACGCCATACGGTCTTGCATGTATTCCGGAGAAATTCCAAAAATTAATGGAAGAAACTTTACGTGGCATCCCTGGTTGTGTGGTTTTTCTTGATGACATATGCATAACGGGTGCTAATGATAAAGAGCACATTAGTAATTTACGAGCGGTACTCGAAAGGTTGCGCGACACTGGTTTAACAGCAAAACTAAGTAAATGCAGTTTTTTACAAGAAAGTGTTAAGTATTTAGGTTTTATTATTGATAAAAAGGGATTACGGCCTGACCCTACTAAGCTGGATGCTATTTCCAGCGCACCTAGGCCAGAAAATATAACTCAACTTAAAAGTTTCTTGGGAATGTTAAATTATTATGGCAAGTTTATTAGCAATTTAAGCACGTTACTATATCCGTTACACAATCTATTGAAAAAAGATATTCGCTGGAAGTGGGATCACAGTTGTGAGCATTCGTTTACAGAAGCCAAGCGAGCTCTCCTGGGCGAGCGAGTGCTAGCACACTACGAAGAGGGGCGACCGCTCGTGCTCGCGGTCGACAGTAGTGCGTATGGGCTAGGCGCAGTGCTAGCGCATCGCTATTCCGATGGAAGCGAGCGCCCAGTTAGCTGTGTGTCCCGCACTCTAAACGCGGCCGAGCAGAATTATAGTCAACTAGATAAAGAGGCGCTTGCCATTTTGTTTGGTGTAACAAAGCACCATCAATACTTGTTCGGTAGAAGTTTTATATTACGCACGGACCATCAGCCGTTGACGCACATACTTGGTGCTAAGGGTGGCATTCCACAGACCGCTGCCAGTCGGTTACAGCGGTGGGCGGCGCGCCTGGCCGCATACGACTTCACGATAGAATTCGTTCGCTCGGCGGACAATGGGCCGGCCGATGCGTTATCAAGGTTACCATTGCCTCAGGAGGCTCGCTTGGTGAAGGCAGTAAACTATATTAACTTGATAGAGGAATCTTTTCCTATTAGTTTTAAGGATGTTGCTAGGGAGACTGAAAAAGATTCGTTGTTATGCAAAATAAAGGGTTTTGTTAATTTTGGTTGGCCGTTGACAGTGAACGATACCGAAAAACCGTATTTTGTAAGGAAACAGGATTTATCTGAAGAATTAGGATGTCTTATCTATAAATATAGAATCATAATACCGAGTTCATTACAAAAAAAACTTTTAGATGAAATTCATGAAGGTCATTTGGGCATGAATAAAATGAAGAATTTGTCACGAAATTATGTGTATTGGCCCAATTTAGATAAGGACATAGAGGACGTGTGTCGTGCATGCGGCGCGTGCCGCTCAGTGCGCGACGCGCCGCCGCATGCGCCGCTGCACCCGTGGGAGTTCCCGCTGCATCCCTGGCAGCGCGTGCATGCGGACTTCGCGGATTGTGGGGGAACACGATATTTAATCATGGTAGACGCTAACTCGAAATGGATAGAAGCCATTGCTATGCGAAAAACGGACGCGCAGGCGACTATCGCGGTAATGCGAAGTATTTTTGCTCGGTTCGGGTTACCGTCACTACTCGTCACTGACAACGGTCCTCCATTCTTCTCGCAGGAATTTAAAACATTTTGTCTTAAAAATTGTATGAAACATGTAACCTCAGCTCCTTACAGACCGCAGGGAAACGGGGCTGCAGAAAATGCGGTAAAAACCGTTAAGAAAGCGATAAAACGTGCTTTGTACGAGGGCGAGGACGTCGCCACGGCTTTAAATAAATTTTTATTTCAATATCGAAATTGCCAACATGCTACTACGGGAGTGTCTCCTGCGATAGCGTTGCAAGGGCGTAGGCTTCGCGGGCGGCTCGACGCGCTGCGGCCAGACGTGTCGTGTGTAGTGCGCGCCGCACAAGAGCGGCAAGTGGCCGCTGCGGGCGGTACGCCGCGCGTGCTGGCGCCTGCTGATGCAGTGCTGGCCCGCGACTACAGCGCGAGGGGGGATAAATGGGTATCAGGTACCATAGTCGAAAAAACTGGACCGGTCTCGTACAAGGTGGACGTTGGACGCGGAGACGGTTGGCGAAGACATGTTGACCAAATCATGCCCTTACACAACAAAAATCGACATTCATTATCCCGTACTAGCATAGTTTCTGGGGGTAAAGATATACCATCAGAGCAGGAGGTCCCTTCGGTCCGTGAGGAGACTGAGGACACATTTGAGGACGCGTCTGATGGTATTGGTGAGAGGTCGCAATCCACTGGGTCTGAATCGGCTTCAGAGCCGGGAGCATCACCGCCACCACCAGGTGCGTCTGCCCGTGCTCTGCGAGCATATAATCGGGCTCGACAGGGACTCTCAAATAAATAATATAATAATATTTATTGTAATTGTTAGATATAAGAAAAGCTAATGCTTTAGCTTAAGGGGGAGAAATGTACCGTCGGTTTAGGTTATATCGGGTAATATCTGTATGGTGGTGGGTAGTTTGTTATACTTATTGAATAAACCAGTTTGCTGCTAACTCTCGCCTTTCATTGACGCTGCACAAAGTAATCTATGTATATGCCTACCTGGATTCGAAGTCACGATCTACAAACTCGTAATTCATGTATGTATCCACTGCGCCTTTTTTTCCGAGTGGGAAAATCATCGAATGACTTCTCCCGCTTTGGGTTAAACGGAAGGGTGTGTCAGACTTCTACTGACCAAAAACCCACCCCGTTCCTTCAGCTGCCCTAAAGTTCCGGGGCCGTGGTATCTAGTTAGAGCCTTCCCATGTAACCACTGCGCCTAAGATTGAAACTGTACGTATTAGTCATTAGTTTGACATATAGAGTTTTCTTTATTTCGACATCGTCGTATAATAAGAAAAACCTTAAAATAATACACAATTTATTTTCATGATTGCAGTCTTTATTTATTTAATATCTAGTACTTATAAAATAATTTAAAAATGATGGAAACTTAAACCTGTCCCGTAATCAATCTTAATGTACTTTGTCATTCTCATGAAATATAGTTACATACTTTGTAACTAGAAAAAAAAACTACGTAATTCTTTTTATGATTTTTAATCTTTTACAGAGTCATAATTTAAATAGTCGCAAAGTCAATATGTATTTTTAATATACATAATTACATCACAGAATTCAGTATAATATCGTTTAATAAATAAATAATAGACTCGATTCCACCGGTGGAATACAGGTTTTCTCTAAGGTAAAGAGGTTTATAAAAAAATAAATTAATAGTTTAAAAAACACAAGAAAAACACGCTTTTATAAATGCTCATAAAAACAAAGAAAAAAAAAAACAATTAAACGGTCGATCCCCCAGAGGATTTGTAAGTGACATCTATAAAAAAATGAATCTGTGGATTACGCGGTAATTCAAAAAGGTTAAGAAAACCGATAACGGATTTTCTTTAGGTTTGTTATAACCTTGAAACCTGATCGTGTTCAAAGTCCATTACGTGGCCTTTCTCACAAGTGCAAACACGACTATGATACGATATTCCATCATGGAATGCCAGTGCCTATCTTCCGGCTTCATCGTCAGACCTTGAAACCTAATCGTGGTCAAAGTTCATTGCAATAATTTTCTAAGAAATCCAAAACAGCTATGATACGTTTTCCATCATGAAGTTCCAGTTCATATCTTCCGGCTCCATCATCAGATCAGTTCGACAGTACCATATTATTGTATTGTCATCAGAACTACATACAGTTGCCAATTTTCATTACGCTACGACCCTTGAAAGATGGTTAAATTAGTTATCTTAGATTCCATTACATAGTTACATACAGGTCGACCTGATAAAAGCATGTTAAAAACGAATTATTACGATTCTATGAGTAGCCCGTCTCATATATAATTCAGATAAACTTTTTAAAGACCGATTCAAATAAAATCTAGATTTACGGTCACCCGAGTCTGAAAGCCGATCGACTCTAATAAATCGCTAGCTAACAGCTAAAACGAAACTTGAAAACAAAAGCAAGTTAACAACACCTTTATTTCTTTTTATAAATCGTACCCAGATGAATTAAAATAAACATAAATTTTAATGTAAAATAATGTTTTGTTTATATTGTGGTATTTCTTTTCAGTGTTACGAAGACGATATAAATATTAAAAAAGATTAAAGGGTATGACAAGAAAAATATTTCAGAAAATTGCGTTAGTCAATTAAATCTTACAATAAAATTGCAGTCAGTTTTAATATTTTTTTATTGTAATACTTGGAATTCGTAATTTAAGTATCAAATCATATTTTAAAGAAAGAAAAATGTTGTTGTTTGTTCAAAATACTATTCATATTATATAACGTGTAACAGAATAAACACGATTCCTGAAAGTAGTTAGTTGGTTCAGAATCGGCTTCTGAATAGATTTCCGTAATAAAAAATAGGTGTTAAATTTTGATTGAAAAATCTTTCATTTAACTTAAAATGGAAACACAGTTTCATGACAAATTAATACAAACCTTAATTCAAGGAAATTGTGTGCGTGTCGCGTCGGCCGCTAACATTGCATGAGTGTATACACCTGCGTAAGGATATTGTATGACGCACATACAATTTGCGTTTAGTAAGGATAACTATTTTATAAAAAATGCCTAGGTTTGGTTTCAATTTAGTTAGTTACGGATGTTGTTTTAGATTTATAGTTTAATATTCTAATTGGGGTGTCTAAGGTATTGCGGTTAATAGGTTACACGTTGTAGAAAAAATTTGAGACTTATTCCTGTTAATAAATACATTGTTTTATAGGTCGACAATAGATGTGTATTAAGTTTACCTATCTTAATATTATAAAGGGGTATTTTTTATGTAGGGTAAAGTTATCTCCAGAACTAATGATAAGATTCTAAAAAAAACTTTTTAGCAAAAAATAGAACCGACTTCCATATAAAAACACTACAAAGGCAAAAATAACTTTAATTTCGGAAGGCGGTGTCAAAAATGAAAATATATACAAAACTAAAGACACCGCCTTCCGAAATTAAAGTTATTTTTGCCTTTGTAGTGTTTTTATATGGAAGTCGGTTCTATTTTTTGCTAAAAAGTTTTTTTTCACGCTTTTTAGTGGGTCGTTTTGTAATTTATCTAGTTACAAAAGCCAAAATGTCAAGTACTTATCACCTTTTACAAAATATTGCTTTTCCCGGTGCAGAGTCGTTAATTTTTGAGGAGTTCTCCTGGTACATCACCATCAGTTCTACTTCACCATATGCATTGTGACGAGCATAAAGTGCTTAACATCCATATTCAAGTAATCTAATCGCAATCAACGAAATACTTATTATTGATTAGTTTCGGTGGCCATCTGGGGTCTTCATCATCAGTTCTACTTCCTCAAATGGTGCTTTTCGAGAGCAACTGCACAAGTTACTATAAGAAATACCCAAAACGCTATAGGTGTGCCTATAATAATTGAAGAGTTCCCTCGATTTCTCCCTGATCCCATGATCAGATCCAAACGTGACGACAATGGGACCAACTAGAAAGTATACCCTTTCAAACAAAAAAAGAATTTTCCAAATCGGTCCAGCCATCTCCGAGTTATGAGGTAATAAGTTCAAGACGAATTGTAAACCTCCTTTGTTTGAAGTCGGTTAAAAAGGTTTTCATTAGTAGTAAGGTGCATTATTTGTGAATATTATAAGCTAGAAAATTATTTCCATGCGGCCAAAGTCGCGGACGAAGTGCTAGTATTTATAAATTGGTTCTTTATAGTTTGGTGGAAAATCGATACTATTTCAAATGTGAAAATGTGTTTGTTTGTCCTTTTTTCACGTCAAAATCTAGTAACGGAACAATAAGACTTTTTGAGTGGAGATAAATAGTTGAAGGTCTGAAGAGTGGCATAATAATATTATGCTACATAATGTGCGCTGAAAAATCTTTATTTATATTCTAGATATGCTTGCGTTTGACCAACATCTCACCTGATGGTAAGCGATGATGTGGTCTAAGATGAAGCACGCTTGCCTAGAACTTACCTATTCACTCTTGACTTTAAGATCCCCAGTTTATAGCTATCAGGAAATACAGACTCCGACAGGGAATTTCACTCTCTAGCTGTATGCACAACTTTATTTATTTTATTTATTTGGCTCACCAACAATTGAATACACTGATATTCACAAAAACTTTTGTGACATGGTTGGGATGTCCACCATGTAACGATTGCGTATCGCTGTTTGTCTCGTGAATATTTTTTACATACCCAAATAAAGTAAAATACTGTTTGGTGGGAGGAGTGGAGACAGACAACTCTCAAACTCTAATATTATACCAAATATTTCACAAACGGATCTTTAAATCGTAGAATAATTCCAGTCAAGGTCAAATAGTTTGATGAGACCTATTCAGCAATACCACCCACACACCCACCCACCTGTATAGGAGATTTATTTATTCGAGATTTTAGTAAAACTTTCAAAGTTTTTAATAGACGGTTCTACATAGAGATAAATTAATAGTCTCCGATGAAACCCGCAACCAACGGACATGGCGAAAGTATGAGGGTTCTTGCATTACTGTAGAATCCCGCCAATACTAAAAACATAACCCACGAAATGTAATAATGACTAAGTCGGCCAAGGAACACCAAGTTTTGATTTTTTCTGTCTGGTCAGTACTGCGTGAACTTAGGGCTGATTCGTTCTTTATCCAAAGAATTAACATTGCTGTTAAACGTGGCAAGGCTATCAGTCTTCTTGTGAGTCTTTTGATTGGGAAATAGGTAAATTATTTTAGATGCAACCCACTAATATTGTGGAAGTTAAAACCTCCAAAAAAATAGTAGAAGCCGCTATCCATTCAGTAAGTCTGATGCAAATTCGGGCCAAACTAGAACACGCGGTAGGAACAGTTAGCGCCGTACTTTGCGGCTGTGGATTTTAACTACCTACAAGAAGTAAGGAGTATGCCTACCTTCAAACTTAAGACGATTTAAAGAGTAAAACAAAATCTATTCGGTATGAAAGGTACTTAAATAACGAGAAACAAAGGGCTTTTAATTACACTTGTGGTTAATTAACACAGATTTATAACAATGAAGAATGATCTAGAAGCGCGTAAAAAAGATGACAAGTACAGAATAACTAACACAAATCGTCAACATCGCTGTCAATGGGGAATGTTTCCTGAATTTTGGTAGCATTGTCTCGTTAAATGGCAAGACGAGGGCAGCACGCTGCGCGCTGGTCACATAAAGAGCTGAACAACAGTTTATCGATGGCACGAAAATCTTGACAACCACGCGAGTTCCATAAACCTAATGTTTCAACTCTAGTCTGCAGTAAATTTATTATTATTAGTAACTTGTTCTGTCTCACTCCCATCCAGCTGGAAATCTTTAAACAGACACCGTAAACAAGTAGAATGATGCGATAACAACCTCGTCAAGCTACGCTACCTTAAGCAAGCAGCGGCGGGGCGTAGATTTGGAGCTTCAAAGCAAAATATGCTACATATCCTACCCTGCCCTCTTAGCCCAACAACTTCCAGTCAAAGAAATCTGCGCCGCCATTGATAACGCCATGGAAGTGGTGAAGTTCTGGGCTGACATAATATAACATTATCGTGCCATCGGCACGAAGAAAACTGCCACCGCTCCTGGGTAAAGACCTGCCTCTATTTCTTCCAGCGATCACGGTTCTGTGCTTCATACTTCCAATTTTTAAGGAAGCTAGTTGCAGTCTTAGGTCACCTATTTTGTTTCCTGCGGGCCCACAGCTTGTCCGCAGCAGACATGTCTTGTTTTATTTAAGTTGGGCAGGCTTTTAATCCATATCAATGATCAGAAGTTGCGCGGAGCTTCGCTCCCGTAAATTTTATCACGATAACCTTCTTCTTTGCAGTTGAGTGAAAAGTAGCCTATAACCTTCAAGCTTCAAGCTACTTTCATATCAAATTTCATATAAATCCACCCAGCACTTTCGAAGATTAGCGCATTCAAACAAACAAAAAACTTTTCCGCTTTATAATATTCGTATAGATTTACGGTTTGGTGCGCAGTGTGATATTTCGAACAAAAGTTAATTGAACACTGTTTAGTAATGGTCTGACACTTGCCCAGCACTATCCTGGGTAACTAGCAGTAGACAAAGAATGAACACTGTTCTGACACGTCAGTCCCAGCACCATGATAGGTATCATGGAGTAAATTAGCACTGTCCCGGCCTCATGCTTGCTATTCTGCAGTTGACGGAGACTGCTGATGTAGGGTGTTGATTGAATGTTTGTTAGAATATTAATAATGAATTCTTTATAGACAACTTGGTCATATATTAGAAAAGGAATTCCCTGACTCCTAACTTAGTTGTATACTGTATGACAAGAGCCATTGCATTCCCTTCCCATAAAAGGTAAGGTTTACATTCTTTTGTTTTGATGGACACTGATAAACAGGAAGTTGAACAAATTATCATGGGCCTAAAAAGTGAAAGCGCTCCAGGTTGTGATAGGATTAGTGGTCACTTTTTAAAGCTGCATAAGGATATTTTAAGCAGTCCTATCTCGAAAATTATCAATGATAGTCTACAATCTGGCGTATTCCCTGATTCCTTAAAAGGATCAGAAGTGTGTCCAATTTATAAGAGTGGGGACAGAAATCGTATCAATAATTATAGGCCAATATCCATACTACCAGCAATATCGAAAATATTTGAAAAAATTATGAACAGTCGCCTCGTAAATTATCTAGAAAATAATAAAATATTATCCATAAATCAGTATGGTTTTCGGCATGGTAAGTCCACAGAACAAGCAGTGAACAAACTTACTAGCTTGGTCAGTTCAAACTTGGATAAGGGGAGAAAATGTCTTTCAATATTTCTCGATCTGGCAAAGGCATTTGATACGATTTCTGTTCCGCTCTTACTGACCAAACTTGATCACATTGGTATAAGAGGTACCCAACTGGAACTTTTTGAGAGCTATTTATCTGGTCGTAGTCAGTGTGTCCGTGTAGGTCAATGCAAAAGTGATTACCTTCCTATCACCCACGGTGTACCCCAGGGTAGCATCCTTGGACCCACCCTTTTTCTCGTTTACATAAACGAACTCACAAGTCTCAAACTCACTCAAGGCGAAATCATCTCCTTCGCAGACGATACCGCTTTAGTTTTTGCAGCAAATACTTGGGATGAGGTATATAGTGTTGCTCAGCGGGGTTATGATATAACCAGAAGCTGGCTTCACGCAAATATGTTGACCTTAAATGTGGACAAAACAAAATATGCCTTATTCAGCATTAATAAAATGTCAAACCACAGCAGTAGTTATAAAATTATCTCTCACAAATGTATCCTAGAAGCCAACTGTGCCTGTTTGTCATTGGAATGTGTTCAGACCATCAAATATTTGGGCGTAATAATCGACAGTAATTTAAATTTCAAGGAACATATTAGGCTGCTTTGCTCTCGTGTGCGTAAACTTATATATATATTTAAAAATCTGCGGCATGTTGCTGAACCATACCTTCTAAAACGAATTTATTTTGCCCTCGGTCAGTCTATATTAAACTATTGTATTTCATCTTGGGGGGGTTCTAGTAAAACAACAATGAAGTCCATTGAGGTTGCCCAACGTGCAATTCTAAAGGTATGCATTTTCAAACCAATTCTCTTTCCGACGGTCTCTCTCTATCAAATATGTGAGGTTCTAACAGTAAGGCAACTCTTTATACTAAACATCATACTAAAACAACATATGATAGTGCCCTACGACAAACTTGCATGTACACGTCGTAGATTAAATGTATGTACGGAACGGACAAATAATAAAACTAAATTTATTAAAAAATTCTTTGAATTTCTCGGCCCGTTCCTTTATAACAAAATAAATAAATTTTTAAATATACATCCCCTGACAAAATCAAAATGTAAGCCAATTGTAAGTAAATATTTGCAACAACTTAATTATGAAGAAACTGAACTATTACTTAATGTTGTACAGTAATTATAAATTAGGTTTAAATGTAAATTATAAGTAAAATAACCTTTTGTGATAAAACCATGCTCACACAAACACACTCGCACATGTATACCTCAATCCTCAACTTACCCAAGCCTAGTCACACACTCACACACTCTAACACACACATACATCCCACCACTCACACACATACTACCACTTACATACACTTCACGCATTCACACTTAAATCAAACTCCACAGATACTGCACACACTCTCATAATCACTTCCGCTCTTACTAACTCTTAATTTGTGTAATTAATGTTATATTCTAATCTTAGCAGATAAGTACTCCATACTATTGCAAACACTTTGTTGGCGATTTTATTAAAACTCCTGGGAAATGGCATTGATAACTGAAACACAGGCATTGCCTAGTTCGGTTACAAAAGCTACATCCAGTTTACAATGTTATACACTGCCAAATTATAATTTATGTAAACTAGTACTAAGTTTTTTGAGAAATAAATTACTATTACTATTACTATTACTATTACATGTTTTAGTTAGTTCTATCTTTTTAACCAACGAAAAAAAACGGAGGAGGTTCTCAAATCGACGCGTATATTTTTATTTTATGTTTTGTTCATGTATGATCACCGATTACTCGAAGACGGCTGAACCGATTTGGAAAATTCTTTGTTTGGTTTGAAAGGCCTCAGATGTGGACCTGTTGTCACCAAGTCAGAATCTGATGATGGAATCCTGGAGAAATCGAGGGAACTCTTCAAATATTATAGGCACACCTATAGCGATTTGAGTATATTTTTTATAGTAACTTGTGCAGTTGCATTCGAAAAGCACCATTTGGTGAAGTGGAATTGATGATGAAGACAACAGATAGCCACCGGAACTACTCAATAATAAGTTTTCCACGGGTTCCGTCTCGATTACTTATATATAGTTATTAAGCACAATATGCTCGTCACATGCATAAGGTGAAGTGAAGCTGATGGTGAAGTACCATGTGAACTCCTCAACAATTAACGGTCCAGCAACGGTCCAACCCGACCAACTAAAAAGAGAAATATAAAAACTTTTTTAACAACACGCTTAAATAGCAGACAAATTATGCTTGTGCTGTATATTGGAGGTGTGATATTGGTGCATTATGCGCCTATATTCTATACACATTATATATGAACGAGCTTCTGCCCGCGACCTCGTTCGTTTGGGGGATTTGGCGCGTAAATTTGCGATAAAAGTAGCCTATGTGTTATTCCACGCTGTCAACTATTTTGATGCCAAATTTCATTCAGATCCGTTCAGTAGTTTTGGCGTGATTGAGTAACAAACTTCCATCAAACTTTCACATGTATAATATTAGTATAGATGAATTGGGGTATCCGCCTGTGATTTCAAAATAAGTTGTTTACACGATATCTACACGGAAAAAAACATTGGTTAACCCAATAGATTTTTCGGTTATATTCGCTTTGGTCAGTAAAAATAGAGCCTATTGTCCAAAGAAGTAAAACTAGATAGATAGATAGATATATTCTTTATTGTACACCATAACAATAAAAACAAAATTATGGACTTAACAATTAAAAAGGGTGTTACAATGGGCGGTCTTATCGCTAAAAGCGATCTTTTACAGACAACCTTTGGTTGGATTTGACACAGAAGGAGAAAATAAATACGCGGGTAGTCCACGGTGTACTAATTATCTATATAAAATACAAAACTTTAAATAACGTTCTCAAAACATATATATACATACAAATATTTAAAAAAAGAAAGAAACAAAGACATACATAATAACAATTTAAGGAGAGAGATAAAGATCTTGTACTAAGTTTTTGAAAGAAGATAGTGTTTGTGCTTGTCTTACTACTAACTAACTGAAAAAAAAAACCTACAGTTGAGTGAAAACAGTAGATTTTACTGTGCATCTGCAACTGTTTTCTGGTCAGCTATTCTTACTGTTTGTAAACCTCCTCAACACGAAAATACTTAAAAAAATTGCATGTTTTAGTTAACGTTCATGTTCAAACAATTGAAATAACTGTTTAGCTCTTTACTGTATGCTACAATAACTGTTCAGAAGCAGTAAAAATAACTTCTACGATATCAGTAAAGCTCTGAAAACGGCAATACTTAAAAGGAACTGTTTGTTTCAGTAAACTTTAATGTTCATCTAATTGAAATAACTTTTTAGCTCTTTACTGTTTGTGCCCATTTCAGCGCACTGTCAGTAATCAATTATTTTATCATAAAAATAAGTTTTCTGAACCGTTTTTTTTACTGTACAACGACAGTAAAAAGTCTCGTTTTATTTTTTTCAGTGTACTGATATACAAACAATCTTTTATAAATTTTGGTATGGCTGTCTTTGCCTATTTCCTAAACGATTTGGATAAAACTTCTCACGCAATAGACCACGGTCTGCACAGAACATGTAATATAATTATATCCGTAGTTGCACTACTATTGCGATAATTTACGACTTTAACGCAGACAATCGCGATGGGGGAGCACTGTAGAGGCCCTCTGCCCCACCTAGGAGACTTCGGACGTTAAGTCAAGTAAGTCAACGCGGATAAATCCGATGACAGACACTAGTTTTCACAGAAACCAAAAGAAAAAATGAGCAATTTTATATTTTCGTACATACCAACATAAAGCTCCATATGACACACATCTAGCAAAAGTCTTAAAAGGGCTTTACTATGAATATAAAATCCCATAAATAATAAATAAACATTTACTCGTAATACAATTGCCATCATTCTCCAATAAAAGAAATTCTGAGAATAAACTATACGCCCAAATACACACAGTACTTGCTTTTATAAATCAAACATTTTTTTTTTCTTTTGATGGCTATGTTTTCAACGTGGCTTGGTTTTAATGGACCACCCCAGTATTGAATGTATTGAAATTGATTGATTACTTTGGCGGTATTGTTAAATGAGAGAGCTGTGGTGGCCCTTTGGTTACCAACATGACTTACAATGTAAATATCATGGGCTCGTGCCCAGACAGACTATATTATTTTGGTTTATTTCGGTGGAAAATCATCTAATAACTTCTCCCGCTCTGGGTGGAGCGGAAACGAGTGTCAGACTTATTTATTTATTTAAAATTTATGTACAATAGTGGCACATGGGCGGACTTAATGCAACAAGGCATTCTCTACCAGTCAAACTTTGGGTTAAAAAGACCACAATGTTGCAAGTGTACAAGTAAAATAAATGTCATTATCGAAAGAGTATATGTATAAATATGTATATAATAATAAAATACATATATATTATTGTACATAAACTTTAAATAAATATATGTTAAAATAATAGACTATATATAATATAAATACGGTGCTTTCTTCTAACGAGACTTCTACCAACTAAACATCCAATCTGTTCGTTCAATCGCCCCCACGTTGCGAGCCATGGTATCTCGTTAGAACATCCCCTCAAAACGGTTCGGACCAAAACTACAAAGACCTCCGCCATCCTGCACTGGGCCAGCGTAGGCAAATGTCTATTTTCCTCGTCGAGAGGACAGGACATTTTGGGCAGAACTAAGATACTATAAGCTATAGTAGTCATTAGACACAGGCTGTCGTGTTAGTGGTAGCTATAGTACCTATTATTTAATTGTATTAAGACGAAGATAAGTCAAGAGTGAATAGGTCACTTCTAGGTAAGCCTGCTCCATCTTCGACCACATTATCACTTACCATCAGGTGAGATGGTGGTCAAACGCAAGCCTATTATCAATAAAAAAGGAAGATAAGCAATAATTTTTCGGAGAAAGTGGTACACAGGCCTTAAAATTTAATAGATCAGATCTATGAAAGAACAGAAAGGATTTAGTCTTCCATATCAAGTAAAAAAAGGAGAAATATCGATGTTTACCTTAAATTACGTAATAATAATATTATACTTAATATGTAAGTAGGATAAATTGTGCATTCCAGTATTTGACTTATTTTCACTGATTCCACTTGTAATTTTTTAGGATTCAATTGTAAATAAGTCGATATTGTGCTTATGTTAGTAAACAAATACCTACCTACGAGTATTTCATTTATACAGAGGCCTGGCTGGCGAGAATGACGAGGAGAACTGACCTAATGGACTAACGGCGCGGCGCCTTCAAATTAACCGCTGCCGCTGCTGCTTTGAAAATCCATATAAATATAAACGCGCAGCGGCAGCGCTGCTATCGCGCTGCGGCCGCGCGTCATTTATTTGCATTTATTTGTATGGATTAACAATGCAGCGCGGTGCAGCGCTGCAGCCCCGGGGGTAATTTGAAGGCGCCCTAAGACTCATCACCTGCTTAGCCTTTTACCAATATATGTTGGGGTCCGCTTTCAGTCTTACTGGATGCGGCTCAGTATTATTGGTTTACATGGAGCGACCGCCGATCTGGCCTTGACTGCCAATCACAACCCAGTAGCTGGTTAACACGATACCCCTTGGCCAGACCAGTGTCAGATTTTCTGGCTTCTGACTACCCGTAATGACTGAGAAAGATGACAAATGACACCCGGCCACGGCTGAACGTGCTTCCGAAGGACAGGGGTATCAAACCTCCGACTTTCAAACTCCGAGTTTCTACTGAGAAATTTATTTGAGAAAAAACCAAGAGCAGTTTTTGCCCTACCCGCAATCAAACCCGAGGCCTCATAGGGCCATTGCCTGCCGGGGTTTGCGGGAAAGTTCTACCGAGTTGCCGCGGCCCCGGAAATTTAGGGCAGCCGAAGGAACAGGGTGGGTTTTTAGTCAGTAGAAATCTGACACACCCTTCCGCTTGACCTAGAGCGGGAGAAGTCATTCGATGATTTTCCCACCCAAAAAAAAAGAAAAAAAAATGACCTCCTGCTCAGCAGTTGCGCTTGCGACTACTAGACCAAAGAGGCACTAAAAATAGACTAACACTCGGTTTCAATTTTTTAAAGAGTTTGACTTGTAACGTGAGTGATCGCATTGACAAAGTCACGATGATTTGTCACTGTGACTTTTTTGGAACAGGAACGACAGTGACAGTGACAAAAAAATAACGCTTTCGCCCACCACTATTCTCTTTGCAATCAGTCTCTTCAGGTGGGCTTACTATAATCGACTGAAATAATACAATTACGAAGAGGAAAGAGTTGTATTTGGGAATGTTTGGTTAATTAAACTCAAAAACTGATTTCAAAAATCCTTTCACCCATAGTGAATCAATGCTACGTTATCACTTACTGACATGAGCTTAATTTTTTGCTGAAAAACAAAATATTTTCACGCGAACCCCACCGCAGGCTGAAGATAGACTTCTATACATGCATCTATTCATATCAATAAATTTGAGAAGTGTGTCTATGATTTCAAAATAACAGTGTTTTCTCATATGCTTATAAGTAGTTTTTTAAGTATACAATACTGAAACATTTTTCATCTGTCATCCTTCTGTGTGTATAATAGGTACCTTCAGGCTAATCTCTGGGACAGCTGCACCAATGAGGGTTTTTCTGTAATAACGTTCACCAGGCGGCAGCACTGAGTCATCACGTCCTGGCACCTGTCAAACGCTTAAGTTTTTTACATCTGTCAAACTGACGTCAACGTCATGTATCAGTATACATCAAGGATTTTAGCAAAGCAAATGGCTTTTTACAAGAAATTTAACAGCCGATTAGTTAATTTTTGAATTGATCAGCCTTTCAGATACTAGGTGTAAGACTATGAAATACAAATTTTCGTTTTTACATTTTTTCGAATGGGTTGTACAGACTATTCTTCTCTGTATCTTTCAAGTTAGTCACAACAATGCGTAACGTATGACTCGTTCGAGCTTAAAATGCAAGCGTTCTCAGAAACCGCACGAAGCAACGAGGCTTACTCACTTTATTTCGACTCATTATTTGAGCATTTTCTCCTTTTGCTTCTTTGTGTCTAGATAATATTGTTGTTTTAATTCTAAACTACTTTCAGTCAACGGTTTCGCTCACGATAAATTCGTAAAATATCGCCAGAGTTGGGCGACTACCAATACCCGCTCTGTACAGTTTACACAAGTTGATACTCTACCTGTGTGCCAAATTTTTATTGAAATCTGTTTAGTCATTTAGCCGGAATTTAACAACAAACAGACATTCACACTAACTTCGGAACGCCTGCGCCAAATTGAACGATTCTTATTTTGATGTATATGTACGGAATCTAAATAAGAAGGCAGAAATTGTCACGAGCAGAAGCTCCTTTATAATAAATATTACAGAGTGAGAATAGTGATGTGTTTTTACAGGATGACTCATTCATTTTATAGTGTCAAGAAGGGCTTGTTCGAGTTGATTTATTGACTTCAGTGGTAGATGTTTAAATTGAACACATACACATTTAAAGGGTGAAATGTGAAAGACAATTGAGTCACTTGTATTAAGCGATCCTTGGTGAGTTTAGGAACCATGCAATGTGGCATTTAATTGGTACTATAACAATGATAATCTAAATTCTACATCAATGTAGTATTACATACCACAATGTTGTCTTTTTAACCCAAAGGTTAGCGGGTAGAGAATGCGTTGCTGCATTAAATCCGCCCATGTATCACTATTGTACATAAAGTTTAAAGGAATAAATATTATAGATACGGCATGCAACAATACCTCGAAATTATTTTCCTATTATGTTGCTGTTTAATCGTGAGGATAACGCAGGAATAGTTTTAATATCATGACCAAACTGGCCTCGTCAAAAGTATGGGTGGCCTCGTGTCTAAATATTAGCAGAATAATTACTTTTAAGTCAGGACTACATCTGTCATTTTTACATCTTTGACAGTCGTTACGGAAAAAGCCGATCCCGACATATACAGTAGTTAGCAAAGGCTAGGCAGATAATAATGACGAAAATGAAGTATGACCAAAATAGCCTTTCGGTAACGCATGTCAATCACATCTATTTGATTATACTCAAAATAACAAAAGTTTTAAACAAAATAATTAAACAGATTTATATTTAGACATCATGTTTTTTTTTTAAATAAAGACTCTTTATAGTTTTTAGGTCAGTATTTTTGCCGAGAAAAATTTTACTAACTATTCAATTATTAACTCTAAACCCAAACTGATAAGAGTTTAAAATAGTTCTTCCATTTACTCTCATTGCACAACAATGGTAATGCACAGTTGAACATTTGATATTAAAGTATAAACAGTTTACCGTCTACAGTAATTTTTTAGGAACATTTTAGCTTGATTAATGAAAAAGCCACACTAACAAACTTGTTTTTCAAAACTGATTTTCTATTTTAACAGCATTTGTGGTGAAAATTTGACCTTAATTTATGTTATTTCGAATGCATCTTATCTTACTTCTAACTAATACTATAAATGCAAAACTTCATGAGGATAAATGTATGGATGTTTGGTACTTTTTCACGCAAAAACTACTGATCAGAACTGAATGAAATTTTGTAAGTGGATAGTGACATCCTGGAATAACACACTGACTTCTTTGTATCCCGGAATTCGCACGCGATTGGCATTAAATATGTGATAATTAAAACCCTCTCACGCGAACTTAGTTTCGGGCAGAAGATGAATGTCTTATATAAAAATATTAGCCTTCTGCACTCATTCTTAATATAAAACATAAGCGTGCCTTTCATAATCATTTATCTTCGTAATTCTCGTAAAAAGGGGTAAGAAGGTTTTCCTTCACGTAGGTATATCTGACTGATTGAACGAAATAAAGTTGAAAAATAATAATTAAAGCAAGCAAAAATAAGAACAAACAATAATAATAATATTCCGTCTGACCGATTTCGGCCACGGCGGCGGCGGCCAAAATCAGTAGGTTACAAGTATGTAACCACTTCCTTTACTCTCATAGTATGACGTTACGGCAATCCGCCATGACCAGAGAGAGATCAGGCGCAGAACACGATGGTATCACACCGACAGCTTCCAAACTCTGGGCTGATACAGAGTTTTCTAATAGAAAATCCAACAGCTCTTTTTGCCCGAGAGACGAAATCAATTCGAGACTCAGCAATCACGCTTGCAATCGTTGGTATTACAAATATTTAGACTCACATACAAAAGACCGAGACCCAGAACAATCTACCTGTAGGCTATATCTATACAGACATTTTTTCCGTGTGAGAATCGAACCCGCGTCACACTGCTCCAACTATGTCCATTTGAGTGCCCTAACGAGATTTATGTTATTAAAACAAACCACAATAAGCTTATAACGAGTAATATTGATTAATTACATAGCAAGTGTTTTGTACTTTCTCTAGTTCACACCATACATAGATTTTTTTTTGGATCAGGTATAATTGCTTAATAGATATAATTATATAAACAATGAGTCTATTCTTTCAGAGCACAGTACAAATGCGTATTCTTACTTTCTATGGTCATATAGGACTACACAGTTGAAACTTTGTAGGTAGATGTATTCTGTCAACCTCTTTACGATTTTCTTTAAAAATATGAGTGCTCTCTATGCTTATATATAATTATGGGATGTGTAGAGAATCTATAGTTATATAAATAGGTATATTATCATTAGTATTATATTTTATAGTTCTTTTTTATTTTTCAATATTTAATATTTAAAGGATAGATAGTTCCAAAGTGGAGAAATGTGTCCCTCCTTCTAACTTTTAAAATAAGAGATAGAAAAATCTAAAAAAATATATGCCGTAGATCTTAATATGCTTATTCTAATATAAAAAAGACATATTTAACGTTTTCAAAAACCTCAAATTATAACTTTTTCATTTGTACAAACACTACAAAAAATTAAATACTTTTTTGCTTATCTGTGCTTGCTATTACGAAACCCTTAATGAGCGAGTCCGACTCACACTTGGCCTTGGCTTTTAAAAAAAAATAACAAAAAAAAATACCTTAACATTTCCCGGATAGAGAACAAATAAAATGCCTCACTTCAGTTTAGAAGAGTTGAAATCGAAACTCAGTTGTTCAGAATTCAGGAATGCAATAAAAGGTCAAAACGCTTTCACTTTTACGACCGCGCGTTGCTATAAAATAAAAAAAATATAAATACAGCCCGCATTCCGAGGATTTAATGAAGTAAATGTCCTGATAAAATAAAATGTCTATCTTTTATACAGACAAGAAAAATAACCGTATTATTGACACTTGTGAAATAATTACACTACTTGTAAATATTCAGTAAGAGTCTGCTAAAGTGTCTCGTCGGATTTAGGGAGTCTCTATTACCTTAACAAATTAGGTTTCTCCTAAACCTTGGATTACTTGAAGCTGTATATTTATTCAGCCCACATTCACTTACAGATGGATGCTGGCCTTATCGGTATTGCGTCATTAACATAAGTCTTTGATAATGAATTGGTAAATCTTACGCTTGTATAGTTGGCATATGCGTGCTTTACACAGAATTGATAAAATATAGTTTTTTAAAGACAACTAGCAATGTGGGTAGATTACACATTACTAATAATCTTGTTAACCCCTCCAAATAAACTGAATATGCTTGTGTCTGGAATGGGTTCCTGACAATAGCGTAATGGATGGGGTTTGAGGCAGCGACATCTCGATCACAAGACCTTAGCTTAGGCTATTTCTGCCTATTTGTGTCGAGATGTGTTCGCACATCACAGCACATCTGCGGTTTTAAAGTCGTACTAATTGCCGAAAAATGTCAAGGTCATGTAATGTGGCTCAGCGAAGACTACGAGGTACATGTTGCTTTTACCTCTAGAGCCCAGCGGCACAAAACGTGCCAGTAAACAAGTATTAGTTGAGCCCCGCTGGCACAAAATTTGTGTGCCAGCGGGGCTCAATTAATAGTTGACGTAAATAATGTTGGTCATTGAGAGGTTAAACCTGCCAGAACAGAAAAGAGGAACAGGTCTCCCGCCACTGACCTGGTGGTCAAATATAAAGAGAGACCTCAAGAACTACCAATTGGCTAAAGACTAGTGAAGAGACCCAACCCCAATGATGGGACCTTCTTTTTCATCATCATCAAAAATCATCAAATGACTCCTCCTGCTCTAGGTGGAGTGGGAGGGAGTGTCATACTTTTACTGACTAAAAACCCACCTTGTTCTTTCAGTTTCCCTTGTGGCCGCGGTATCTCGTAACATTCCCACAACCCTAGCAGGCAATGTATTATTATTAATATTATTATACAGTACAAATTACAAACACACTCACGCTCAGAACATACATCACACTTCATAATATAAACATACACACATATCACACTTCACATTTTAATTATAAAGTAGATTAGGTAATATAAAATAGAAATGTAGACATCATAAGTATTAAATAAAATGCAGTCTCTATAATATTGTTTATTGTGGGAATTAGGGACTGGTGGACCTTAATACAGGTTACTACGTAACCTAGCTAGGCCACCGGAGCCACTTATAATTGTTCCTCATTTAAGTGTGAATTGTATTATGTAACAGACTGTAACAACCTTATGAAAATAAATACATTGATTGATTGATTGAAATTCGTTTTTAGGATTCACATTCTAAGGAATCACTAATGGCGCCTTATTACTAAGCCACAGCTATTTATCCGTCTGTCTGTCAGCAAATGATAATTACGTTATGAACCTTTAGAAAACATTTTAGCAGTTCACATTTGGGTGTGAGTTTCTTTTGCATGCACTATAAAAAAAATATAATAATTCAAATAAAATGGAACTGTACATAAAACATGATTTTTAACCGACTTCTAAAAAAGGAGGAGGTTCTCAATTCGGATGTTTGTATTTTTTTTTTTTTTATGTTTGGCCACGCATACCTCCGTCGTTTGCCAACCGATTTGAAAAATTCTGATCTTATTACAAAGGGTATACTTCCCAAATGGTCCCATGAAAATTTTATCGAAATCGGACAAGCTGTTTCTGAAAAATCAACAAAAGTCTAAAAAAATGTTACGTTGATGATCTTTTCGTTTACGCTGCATTGCGTTTTTTGTTCGCGCATAACTCCGTCATTTACGAACCGATTTGGAAAATTCACTGACCCACTAAAAAGCACGAAAATAAAAACTTTTTTGCAAAAAATAAAACCGACTTCCATATCAAAACACTACAAAGCCAAAAATAATTTTAATTTCGGAAGGCGGTGTGAAAAAAAAAGAAAATACAAAACCGACTACCGAAATTAAAATTATTTTTGGCTTTGTAGTGTTTTGATATGGAAGTCGGTTTTATTTTTTGCAAAAAAGTTTTTTGTACATTAAGTACCTACGTAAAGGAAAATTTACATCAGAAAAAAATGTGATAATTTTGTGTACTAAAACTATAACTGCGAGGAGTTCGTGGCTAAATAATAACAACCGAATGGGATTTCAAAGTTAAGCAACGCTTGCTGAGGTTGGTGTCTGGATGGGTGACCATCATAGAATATGGAGTTCCTTCGTGCCTCGAATAACACGTTCATTCTTTTGTCCCGGCTGTCATTTAGACATCTTTGAAAGTTGTTAGTGATAGTCAGTCAGAAAACTTTTTTTTGGCAAGGTGGATATCCTCATGGATGTCCTCTACCCTGGGGCGGGCGAAGGGGTCTGTCAGACAGTTACTGACTAAAACCACCCCGTGCTCCCTCTTATAGATTCGCCGGGGGCTGCGGGAACACATAAGTATTCTGCAACGCGGCCCGCGACTAGATAGATATATTCTTTATTGTACACCATAACAGTAAAACAAAATTATGGACTTAAGAATTAAAAAGCCTTATCGCTAGTGCTGGCCGGACTCTGCGGGCCCCATCTTTTTAACCGGAGGGAGTGAGGTGTTTGGCTCCCACTGTGACTTCTGGGAAGGGTGCGCTTGGAACAAATCGCGCCGCCACCTCGGGTCTCGTGTTAAGCCAGAAAAACTGACCGAACCTGACCAGATGAGATAGGTTGTGAAGTTCAGATAGACAGTCACTTTATGTAAAGAACTAGTACTTAACTGCATCAAGTCTGACTGCAAACCGATTCCAACATTCAATTAAATTCAATGTATTTTTATTTCATAAGGTTGTTATGCCTGCAATACATGCTGGCCGAGCGTAGGCCAACGCGAGCGTTGGCAAATAGATACAAGGTAAGAAATAATGTCCACACGTTCAACAAGTTCGTCGAACGTCAATGCAGACGGCCAATGTAGAAGAGGGTCTGTAGAGCTGCCCACACGTTGGCCGAGCGCAGGCGATCGCCTTTGATTTGTGACCAAAAACCGACACCGATCCGAAGTGAGGCAAGTGATCACGAGCAATGGCGAGCGAAGACAAGTTGCACCAAATGAGCTCTATACACGTTGGCGCTGGCCTACACTCGGCTAACTAGGCAAGTGACACCGAGCGATAGCAAGACAAGGCAAATATACCGTCTACATGTTGGTATTGGCCTTCACTCGACAACGCTCGGCCAACATGTATTGCAGGCTTTACAGTCTGTTGCATACGTAATAAAATTTACTATTAAATCAGTAACTATTAAAAATACGTAACAATTATAAGTGGCTCCGGTGGCCTAGCTAGGTTACGTAGTAACCTGTATTAAGGTCCACCAGTCCCTAATTCCCACAATGAACAATATTATAGACATTGCATTTTACTTTAATACTTATGATGTCTACATTTATATTTTTATATTATCTAATCTACTTTATAATTTATTAAAATGTAAAGTGTGATATGTGTGTATGTTTACCGTATGAAGTGTGATGTATGTACTTAGTATTGAATGTGAAGTATGATTGGAACATAGTAGGGAAAAGGCTATAGGAGATGATGATGTTTTTTAAACTATCTGTTTTTCGTTCGCTATGAACATAAATATAGATTATAACAAAACTTTTGTAATCTATATGAAAAACGATTTTATGCATGTGAAAACATACAAACGTATGTTTTCACATACGTAAAATCGAGTTTCTGTGCTACGTGCTTAAGTGAACAAAATATTATTGCTGGTACCACAAAGTTGTGCTTCAGTTCACTGCGGCCGAAGAAGATGCTAATAGATTTACCTTCAATAAAAAATTAGAAAAACTGTTTACGTGCAAAGGGTTCAATGGTCTCGGTTTGATTACCTTCACAGTAGGTAAATCTGAAGACAAGTAGGGTTGGACGATTTAGTAAATATCTTATTTGTGGTCCAAAACGGTTCCTTACTTACTTATTCAGAAATTTAAATTGCTCATCCTTTTTTGCTATTTTTCAGTAACCAAAAAATCTAATCAGGAAATGAATTTAGAACCAATATAACCGTTTAAACATTTATTACGAATCTTGCTACAAATATTTATAAATACAATAAACTTCAACGTCAACGTCAAACAACGAGATATTATTTTAAAACGATATTTATTTTCTATTAATTCATTATTGTCACAGAGTACTATATTATTGTTTATTTTACCGAAAAACTAATACACTATTCAAAGATCTATTTATTACACACGACCACACGTGTTGTTGGCAAAATTATGGTGGCTCCTCCACAAGAGCCACATATCAAGAGTTGAAGTTTATTTTGTGTGCAACTGGCAACTGCTTATAGCGAATAATGTGATCTGCCGGTTTTAGGAAGTAAATGTTACTCATATCCTACATTGGTGAACCAAGGGAAGTATGAGAAGCTGACTGATATCCCAGTGTTCATGCTGCAAAGAAACCGAAACTAGATCCGCTAAAGGAAAGTAGCGACCATTCACTATCACCCAAGCATAAGAATAAGAGATAAAAACATTCAAAGACTTCTGAAAATACTAAGGAAAGTACGTTTAAATCTATCAGAAACTACTAAAAAAAACTAGTGCAACATAGTGGTATTTTACATGAACTTTTCTGTTTTATATTCTATAGTTTTCTTAGTTTATTTAATTTTTAAGTTATTTTAATGTATTATAGTTTTAATATAGTTTCTTAAATTTTATTTATTTTAGTTCTTGATGTTCAGTAGCAACAGCGATGTGGTTGTTGGTGGTGCTAGTCAACCTTCAACATCGCTGAACACCCTGGAGAGATGCCCGCTCTGTACCCAGGCACGCTTTTTCAAAGGTAAGCGGGGTCTGAATGTGCATATTGGGAAAATACATAAGTCGCAAAATGCACCTTCAGACTCTGCTTCCATACCTATTTCCACACCTTCTAATACCACGTCCGACCCTTTTTGGAAAACACTTTCAAATTTAAAAAAATCCGTTCCGGTTCTGAAGCAAGTTCCCCGCGGTGCCAAACCTCTAGTTGCTCAACACCTGGCTAGTTGCGTTCGCCAAGCTGTCCGGGAGAACTCACAAAGCGCCTGGGAACAACTGCTTACCTTCCCCTACAAAGTTCTTCACGTGAAAAAGAATCCGGCCACAAAAAAGACTTTAACAGCTCAAATTAAAGAAAATTGTAATGTTTCGGCTCCAAGTTTTGATTTCGATTCTCCCTCTCTTAGAATTACCTCTTCACGAGGTATATCCCATTTGGTAGAAACGAAGTTAGGGGACGGTGATATTAGCGGAGCTGCCAGGATTCTCTTCAGCAGCGATGTGGTGGCACCTTGTTCTTCAGAGACTCTCGAAGCTCTGAAGACCAAACACCCTGCCCCAGCGTATGATCTTGCTTTTCCCGACCCTCCTGATCCTGATATTCACTCCCTCACCATTTCAGGTCGAGAGGTAATCACAGCCGTTAGCTCGTTCCGGAGCGGCTCCGCTGGCGGTCTCGACGGCCTGAGTCCGCAGCACTTGAAGGACCTCATTTGTTCAGGCGCCGGGGTAGCTGGTGAGTCGCTCTTGAGGGAGCTGACGGCTCTAGTTAACCTTATGCTCTCCGGCAAGGTAAACGAATCTGTCATCGATATTCTGTATGGCGCCAATTTATGTGCGCTACGCAAGAAAGATGGCGGCATTCGTCCCATTGCCGTGGGAACCACCTACCGCCGTATGGCAGCCAAGATTTGCTGTAAATTTTATGGTGAGGCTGTTTCGGAAAAATTTCAGCCCCTGCAACTTGGTTACGGTTCCAAAGGGGGCTGTGAGGCTGCCGTACACGCTTTGTCGACATACCTAAATTCTGGGAAAAGCGAGGCCATTCTGAAGGTTGACATAAAGAACGCCTTCAATTCAGTTCACAGGGATACTTTGTTGGCTGAGACTAAAAAAGAATTACCCCAAATTTATAGTTTCCTTTGGCAATGCTATAGAAATCCATCCAAATTATTGTTTCGAGACAATCTATTAGAATCAGCTGTTGGCTGTCAACAAGGTGACCCTCTCGGGCCAGTGATTTTCAGTTTAGCTATTCACCCAATAATTCGAAAGCTAAATTCTAAATTCAATGTTTGGTATCTTGACGACGGAACCTTGGGAGGTGATGTAGAAAATATTTTAGCAGACCTAAATTTCTTAAAAAATGAACTACATTCTATTGGCCTTGACCTCAACCTTTCAAAATGTGAATTATTTTTAACAGATAACACTGACAGACTACTGACTCTCTCTAAATTTAACGAAATAGCTCCTGGAATTCAAATTATTGAGAAAAGTTCTCTCCGTCTCCTTGGTTCTCCAATCTTTGATACTTCCTTTCCCGACTTTATTGCAGAACAAATTAATAAATTCAATGACGTTTCGGAAAGATTGCTCCAAATCAATATGCACTCGGCCATCACTATAATTCGTTTCTGCTGTTTCGGCCCTAAATTAACATACTCTCTTCGTGCTTCCCATTTGTGGAAGCACCATCAACTTTTAGTTCAAATGGATCAAATTATCAGACGAACTTTGTCCTTAATTCTGAATGTGGCTTTGGATGACCGAGCTTGGGCCCAAGCCTCTCTTCCCATCCGCATGGGAGGGCTCGGAATCCGCAAAATTTCTAGTATTAGTTTACCGGCTTTCATTTCCTCGGTCCACAGCACTGAGAAATTAATCAGGAATATCCTGGCTTCCACACTGATTTATTTCAATGTGCCGTGCTTCACTGAGGCTATTGATGCCTGGAATCTCGCTTGTCCAAATTCTGACCTACCTGTTATACCATCTTCCCAGAGGCGGTGGGACGAGCCGCTCTGCAGAGTAGTTCTGAATAATTTACTAACCACGTCTGCTACTTCTGCTGAGTGTGCTCGTCTGCTGGCTGTGGGAAAGTGGGAATCAGGTCTTTGGTTACATGCTCTACCGTCCTCAAATCTTGGCACTTTGTTCGACGACACCACTTTCCGCATCGCTGTTTCACTACGCCTAGGAGCCCCTTGTTGTTCCCCTCATCGCTGTAATTGTGGGGAAGCGGTCAACAGCCTCGGGCACCATGGTCTCTCTTGCAGCCGTAGTGCGGGTCGTTTTGCACGACATGCCAACTTAAATGACATTATCCGACGAGCCTTTGTCACCGTCGGCGTTCCAGCCGTATTGGAACCCATTGGACTGGCGCGTGACGATGGCAAGAGACCGGACGGCATGTCATTGTTTCCTTGGAAGATGGGTAGGCCTTTAGTGTGGGATAAACTTGTGTCGATACTGTCGCGCCATCCCATCTTCCCAGTTCATCATGTTGTGCTGGCGCTCCCGCTGCGGCTGCGGAAAACCTCAAGCGGCGTAAATATAGTCATCTCGGTGATAACTATATTTTCGAGCCGTTTGGGGTCGAAACTCTCGGACCATGGGGCCCGTGTGCTCACAGCCTTTTTAAAGAAATATCGAAAAGGCTCGTTGACGCATCCCGCGACCCAAGGGCTGGCTATTTCTTTGGTCAACGGCTAAGCATTGCCATACAACGAGGCAATGCCGCCAGTATCTTAGGTACGTTGCCAGCCGACAGCGTTGAGGATGAATTTTTTGATGCTTTATTATAGTTTGTATTTTAGTACATAATTTTGTATATTTGTTGTAATTAATTGTTTAAATATATCTCACGGACCGAACAAGAAAAAAAAAAAAAAACTTCATGTATTTAATCAACTAAATACATTTTTATAACTTTCTGAATTGTAGATCCATCAAGAAAATACAAAGGAAAAGAATAATCGTTTCTCCAATTAATACGATTTTATTTCATTATGACAGAAAGACGATTTATTAGATTGATCAGTAGAATTACATGTCCCGGATTGAGCAACTAATTATATTAAGTAAATTAGCTTCTAGTTACACAATGACTGAACGTGACAAAAGAGCTTCGTTAAGAAATGTTTCGTACAAATAAAAAAGGTTAAAGAATTCTTTTAATACACTCAACCGTGAATCAGGCCAAAACAGTTTGAAAGAATTTATTTTACATCCAGTTTGATACCGTTGATGGCATTAAACATGTGATAAAATGCTGTTAGCTTTTATACAAACTATATTATAGTCTCAACTAAAATAAAGCATAAAATCGTTCGTAACACTGTCGGCTGGCAATGTACCCAAGAAACTGGCATCATTGCCACGATGCAGCGACGTATGGCAATACTTAGGCCAAAACAAAAGCTAGTCGTAGGGAAGTTTCAATCAGCCCTTCCAAAACTTCTTTGAAAACGCTGTGAGCACAATGGCCCCACAATCTTAGAGTTTGGCCCCCAAACGGGTCGAAAAAGTTACCAAGGACGTACTATATTTACGCCGCCTGAGGATTACCGCAGTCGTAGCGGCACAACACAACATGATAAACTGGGAGGTTGGAACAGCGCAGGAGTATCGACATAAGTTACGTCCCACACTAAAGGCCTGCCCATCTTCCAAGGGTACAATGAAAACCAGTGATTGGTTTAAAATAAAGGTATAGGCATAAGCGTTTTTATTGAATTTTTGTTTTATAACGCCTTTGAGAGACAAGAAGCTAAGTTCACTTCTGGTCTATAATTATTATAACTATTTCTTTGGAGGAAGTAATTTTAGAATTATTGATAGCTAAGCATTTTCCAAAAGTAAAATTTGCGAACGTTACGTTACTCATCATTACTTGACGCCCAATTAAATCTCGCTCGCTACTACATTAATTTATGTTTCGTTTGCAATTCTAACAAGATTTTTAAATTTATTAGAAATGAAACAAATTAGCTGTTTTCTCGTTCACACACAAATTGTTACTTTTAAATAGTACATTATTTTAAATAAAAAATAAAAAAATATCCGAGTTGTATCCGATTTGGGTTTCGTATATTCTCTCCGTTTTATAGTTGCATGTAAATCATAGTGGCTATAAAAAGAGCGGTTGAACGAACGCATCGAAAATATTTGATTTGTTAAATTTTATTGGCAAAATAAAATCCTGTAAGTATGGATGTACTCGTAAAACGAACACATAACTTCAAAACGTTTTGTGGCCACGTATTTTGTTTAAATTCGAAGTCTAGTAAAACTTTTTATATTACATACCATTTTTCATCAGATTAACGGCTGAAGGAGACTAAGTTTCAAACTCAGGCCGGTGCATTACTTTTTGTATTAAATTACCACATATGAGATATTGCTTCCTTGGGATAATTTACATTAATATACGCAAACGAAGCCGCTAAAAACTGAGTTTGCAACTTTATCGCATTAAAACTTGCAAAAGCATTCTTCTTCTTGCGTGTAGATGGCAATAATATTTTATATAAGATTAGCCTGAACTGCGCTCGATGACGCAAACATAAGATCGTCAAGAGTACAAGTGACGGGGCATATGCAATCAAGATAGAAGGTGGGCAATGGACAATGGTGTGGTAGAGTGCAAGAAAGGAGCCTCCCCGAGTAACGTATACCTAACGAAGTACCCTGGGCAATCGACCCCTGTCGATTAGCTAATCCTTTCACCATGCTGGCAAATACAACGTCTAAACTTCCCTATACGGTTTCAATAATACTTATTTTATTTCTATGACATGGTACCTACTTAATAATTTTTGACATTGTATACATATAATAATTTTTGAAATTATAATAATAACCTTTGACATCGTATGATTTCATTTAGACGTAATTATATAATATTGTTATATGAAACATGTTCTAATCTTTAATTCATTAAATATTTGTACGCTGGAAACAGCAGAATATTATGGACATTATAATTATCATGTGTATCAATTTATTTAAACTGTCCAGAGTAGAAATATGGGTAATTTATAACGCCTGAAAAATTTACTTAATGTTTATACCACACCAGAC
This sequence comes from Tholera decimalis, assembly GCA_943138885.2. NCBI lineage: Eukaryota > Metazoa > Arthropoda > Insecta > Lepidoptera > Noctuidae > Tholera > Tholera decimalis. The sequence continues at coordinate 32,469,578 of OW964555.2, forward strand.
AAAATAAACATAAATTTCAAGAACAGTTTACAGTCGGGTTTGTTTAAACATATTATTCTGTTGCCGAAAACTTTCAATGTAAGAGTTGTAGAAAGAATTATTTTGCAAGGCGCATTTACAATTCAAAGTCAAAAATGTATGTTTATGGGATTGACAAAAGCTGTGTTAACCCACGGGTAGTCGCACCTGAGTCGAAAAGACCCAGGACCTAAATTTTTGTGCCATAACTGTTTATGTATTAGTTCATTCGTGTCGGCAAATACCTTCAAGTAATTATATAGGGTATCTGCACACCCTATTTCACCCAGTTCCAACGCGGCATTTTGACTGTATGGATGTGTCAAGTGAGTATGAGTCGTTTCGACCCTTGTGCGACGTATTCTGTAAGTATATTTTTCCAATAAAAATATTATTTTGGTTTTATTTCGTTGTAAACGTGTCGCGAAATTGTTAGGACGACCAAAGAATACCAAAAGTTTTAGAAGAGGAAGATATTCAAGGTGAAATTTCTTCGGAAATTGAAGATTTAAACCCGTAATTCTGATTCCTGGCAAAAAAGGCCAAAATGAACTTACTGAGAACAATGTTTTTGTTTGTAGAAATCATACTAGATTATACGTATCAACTGCAAACAAAAACTAAGCCTATAGAAAAAAAAAAGAGCTGTTTTATATTCGATTTTTATGTATAATTTGGAAACTCATTATAAAAATAAAGTGACTTATAATGTTAGATATTATTCCACTATTTAGAAGACCGTTGATTACTTTTGATAAAAAAAAAGTTATGTTTCTAGGTAGCATAAAAAAGTTACACTGATATCCATGTTCCGTTGTGGTAAAAAGTAAGTATTACCAATGATCTCTTGATTTTTGTGATATCTGTTTTCTTTTTTCACTAAATAATAAAATTTGGTTATTTTTAAGTTTGTTTTACTATCTTCTTTATATTTAATTTAAAAATTTACCCAAAATCCATTAAGTTATTGAAAACACTGACTTTTTCTTTGGGTCATTTCGACCCCCGCGCGACTGTTCACGTCTCAAAATGTGACGCGAGTACCGGCGGGTTAATGTCACATGATTTGCCGGGGTTGTGGGAATGTTCTTACGACATACCGCAGCTCTGGATTGAAGGGCAACTGCAGAAACAGGGTGGATTTTTAGTTAAAATAAAAGTCTGACACTCTCTTCTGCTCTAGCGGGAGGAGTCATTATTTTCCTTCGAAAAAAAACGCCGCATATTATATAATTAGTCCTTTTCCAGAATAGAATTGCTTGAAAAATTCGACTCACCCATTGATAGGTATAATTAATTTCAAACTCACTGCACCTTAGTGATTCAGATCCCCGACTTTATTCACGAATTCATCTGCTTAGACTTTTCCCAACTATTTCAGGATAGGCTAAGTATCTAACCAGGCACTAGTATTTTATAAGGAGCGACAGCCTATATTACCCACGGAACAGATGAATAAGGTTGGAATGGTAATGTGGGCGGGTCGAGCGCGCCACATTTATGATACGACAATCATAGCGCGACCGATTAATTCATTCACCGCGTTTAGTGCGCTTCGGATTACTTCGGAACACAGAGCTCTGCTTTAAAATGCCGTGTTGTGCAATTATAACCTGTAAAACAAAAAAAAACAGACCGCAAGTATAGAGCGAGGAGGTATATCTTTCCATCGATAAGTCGAAAATAACATTTAATGACAATTTTATTTGTAAAAATCATAAAAATATTCTGATCACTATGAAATTCCGAACATTAACAACATTATTGCAACAAGTTACAAAAAGTATACATTGCCCGTTGTGTACTCGCTTAATCAACGCAATGACCAAGTCCGCTCACAGTGTACTGCATGCGTCACACTTCAACCATTGATGTTTTGTCCTTTGCCCTGATTGGCCGTGATGCACGGCGCGTGTTTATCAACAGTAAGTTACAATCAGTAGTAAACTCTCGATTTAAGTGTGTGTAATTTATTTGTGTGCGTAATTCGCATACGTAACGGGCCTCTTGCTTGTAGTAGAACTAAAGAGTGGGGAGAGAAGCGGCGACACGCGTTCTCATACAAATCAGGAACTATTTCCTTTCTAACCTCTTTTATCTGTTCTGTGATATTACCTCTACCTAGTACCTGGGTAACACGAAACGCCTTGGCAAGACTGATGTCAGGATTCTGACTATCGAATGTCAAATGTATAGAAATAACAGCCGCGACCAACGGCCTAACATGCTTTCCAAGGCATGGCGGAATCTTTATAATGAAGAATGTTACTAGGTATGCCAAATCGGTAATAATACACTAGTTTTTGTTGTATTCAAAAATACCTATAAGTTTTGATTTTACAGGCATTTAAACTTACGATAAATATCGAGACCCGCTAACAGTCACGTGACCGCGTGTGACGTCAATTTACAACGCTCCGCTTAGTAGCAAGTCGAAATTGGTGGTTGTATTTGTACGTTTCGGCACAACACATGATTTCCTAGTATTTGGATTGGACATTTTTGAAAGTATTTATAATTTCTAATGAAACGACATTGTGCTAAGAGCGCGACCGGACTGAGCGAGTGTTGTGAGATGATATTGATGAGGTGAGATGATATAAATTGGAAATTAATTTACGTATTGAAGTAATTCTTTCACTTATATTTTTTATTTTTGACAGAGAATATGGAGAGCTAATATTCAAAATTAGTTAACATTCTTCATTGTGGCAAGATAGTCGCCCATCCACAGACCTATTTCGACAAGCGTTGTTTAACCTTGAAAATATACCCATGTGGTTGCTATTATTTAGCCACAAGCTCCTCTTTCTCTTTATTCACGAACTATTAAAATTAATACTCAAATCAATTAAGACCAACTTTCCACCAGGCCTCTTTTAAGAAAAGATTGTTGACTTTTGAGAGCTCATAAAATACATTTGTATGGCTTCGAACGCAGCTTGCGTAGTATCAAGGAGAATTTTGATTGCTTGAGTTTTAATTTCGTCTTATGTTGCCTATTAAAAGTTATACTGCTGGTTTAAGAACGTTAATAGGTATCGTTTGCGTTTTCTCAAAATATCCAGTTAAAACAACATGTTGGTATGCGGTTTTAGACATTATGTAACTCGGATCACAGGTGCTTTTTGTTTGAAACTTATGGTCTGAGCGACGGCTAAGTGATTGAAATTTTTTGAATCGCATATTGGTTTCGCCAATTCTTTCTTCATCATAGTCATTCTTAGAAAGAAGATTCTGTTTTTATTGTCCCATTAAAATAGCGAACTCTGGCATTCTGTAGTTAAATTTTTATGTAGCAGTCTAGTTTGGGTTGCAAACACGTGCACATTTTCATTTGTTAATGAGTCAGACACATTAATTTGAGTTATTTATATCATCACTAGTACTTTAAAAAGGTTAAGGAAAATATCGTGAGGAAACCGGTATAACCTAGAATCAAAAGTTCGAGGACATGAGATACCCACAATTTATTAAAAAAAAAACTTACTAGCAATGTGAATATATCACATCACATTACATGGTGGACATCCCACCCATACGCACTAAACGTTTTGGGAATACTTTCATTGTGCGTACAGCTAAGGAGTGGAATTCCCTGTCGGAGTCTGTGTTTCCCGATAGCTATAACCTAGGAGACTTTAAGTTAAGAGTGAATAGGTTATTTTTAAGGTAAGCGTGCTCCATCTTCGACCACATCATCACTTACCATCAGGTGAGATGGTAGTCAAACGCGAACATATTATCAAAAAAAAAAAAAAACTAGTAATCCTATTAACCCCTCCAACTAAGCTAAATATGCATATCTGGATTGTGTTCACGGCAATAGTGTTCTGGGTGGGGTTAGAACCCGCGACCTCTCGATCACAAGTCCGACACCTTAGCTATTAGGCTATTGACGCATTATAAACGCACATAATTAAAAAAAATATATTAATATGTGTGCACTAAAAGATAATGTTGGCGATCTGGAGAGACAAAGGCGTAGCATAGCGTGTAGCAACAAAATAGACGTTTCTTCCATTGCTTAAAACAAGTAAAAGTGACCCTATTCCAGTCTTACTGCCAGTCGTTCTACACGAGTCAACTATGGTACAAGTACACGAAAAGTGCTTACAACACTCTTCGGGTACAATATAATAATGCTTTACGGGCCATGCTCAACTTGCCCTGGCGGTGCAGTGAGACTGATATGTTCGCTGAAAGCAGGGTTACCTTTACTGCGTTACTTCTTTGCGCAAATGAAGAAGCTCATAACATCGTTTTTTTCACGAGTGGGAATATGTGATAGTAAATAAATAAATAAATAAATGTTTTATTTGCCAAAAAGTAAATATTACATGTTACACATTATTACATACGAATTCAAGGAGACATTCTGAATAGATATGATTAATGACCCCCATGATAGGAAAACCTGTGTTACAGGGGTCATACCTCCGTCCATTATAAGCGATACAAAAAAAAAAGAAGAGTATAGTACACTTTAAAATCACAATAAATAAAGAATACATTAAACTAAACTAACAATGTTATAATACAAAAACAAAATGGTAATAAACCAATTTAATAGTGGTGAGTGTGTTTTGCCTCTCTCGGTCTGAAAAGATTAATATAATTTTGTTTTATTGTGTTGTTTTGTTTATTTCTGTAGTTATAACGTGTATATTATTATTTATTTTAAGAATTTAATTTAAGAAAAACACTGCTATTATGATTGTAATTTTATGGGTGTCTAAAACAAAGTAACGTTAATTTTTTATGTTAAAAGTTGCCCCGACAGATTTCATTCTGTCAAAAATTATTGACCAGTAGCAATCTAATAAAAATAAAATAACATTGAAATACTTTAGTAATAAGGTTAGGCTAGGTTTCGAAAGAAGCGAAAATTTAATAACAACCAAGAAAATTAGGTTCGCACCGAGGAAGCAATAATGACACGTACCGTCAGTTATATTTTTCTTGTTAATTTTCTTTAAAAGAAAAGATCTAAGTCCATGCAGTCTCTTTCCATCCAAAATACTGCACCAACGCTTAATTATGTTTTTATCACTTATTTTCCTTCATATTATTCACGATTACTGATTATTATCAAGTAAAATAACACAATATTTTACACGATTAAAAAGGCTATAAAACAAATTTGAGGAAACTCATTATATTATTTTTCATTAATGACATGCAACCTCTAATCAACTTAAAGGCATACCAAAGGTAATCTTAACGCGCCATTGTTTAGCTTTGATTGACATCAAACGTTTAACAGCTGCGGATAGAGTGGTTTGTATGGCAAAAGAAAAAAAAAAATTTTTCTATTTTCGTCGTACTTTTTTACGTTTTTCTTACCATACGAATCTTTTTCTGACTTCATCAAACAAAGCAAAAAGAAATCAGCTAAATCGGTTCAGCCGTTCTCGATTTTTGCGCTTAGCAACACATTTAGCGATTGATTTTTATTTATATAGACACGGATATGTTTCTATTGATTCCCGGGTCGGGCAAAAAGTGCTTTTAGGTTTTTCTGTAAGACATTACTAAGTAAAAGCCTGAAGTTTGGAAGTCGGTGGTGTGGTAACCTCTGGCTTCGAAAAACACATTAAGGCGTTGGTCCCGGCTGTCTATGTATATCTATGACATTCGTTACGGGTAGACAGAAGCCAGAAAATCTGACACTGGTCTGGCCAAGGGTAGTGATGGGTATTTTTCGGAATTTTTTCCAAACTTGGAAATTTTTCCTTTTATTTTTCGGAGTAATAAAATATGGAAAAATAATGGAAAAATATTTTTATGTGTAATTTTACTTTGAATAAGGGTCAAAATGCTTGAGTCATACGGCCCAAGTGCGCGTCTCGCCGGCTGATCGATTTCTAGCGTGACTAGAGGGCTGGCTCGTTCTTTGCCCAAAGAATAAGCATTGCCATACAACGTGAATATGCTGGTAGTCTTAGCAGTGCTTTGACGTTACAGTAAATAGTTATATCAATGTATTTTGTAGTGGTAACTTAAAATAAATATAATAAATTACCAAGGGAAGTTAATCAAATTATGAAGTAAATGGTTTATTGATATTTTTTAAATTTAAATGAAAATATACAACAAACATGTACATCCATACATATTATGATAAATTAAAAATGAATAGGAATAATCACATCTATTCAGTTGAAGATGAATCCGAATCGTCATTTGTAAAAAGGGAATCATGGTTAACTTTTCCTCCTGCATCTGTATCTACAAACAATAAATCTCCTCAATAATATGAGCAGATCGTTCTTCATAATTTTTGGGAATAGGTCCTTCACCCTACGATGGTGCCAAAGCACTAAAAACTTTTTCCATTGTGGATGCTCTACCCAAACTTATCAGGGCTCTGGATGCTATGGTTGCTAAAGCAATCAATTTATCAATATCCTTCAAGGCTTATATGTGACGAGGCGCTAGTGGACAAGCTTCATAGACCGGCTCATCGACGAACAGTTGCTTGTCTCTCGGTTTTCTACTGATTGTACTTCGGAGAGTATGCGCAGGAACTACATGACCTGGTCCCTCCATCTCCCTTTCACTACCAGACTACCAGGCGCATTTGATTGATATACCGTCTTGTCGTACTAAGCGTTTCTTCTCTAAATATATTGTGCGCACAGCCAAGCTGTGGAACTCTCTGCTGGCTTCTGTGTTCCCTGTCACTTATGACCTTTTACCCTTTAAAGCTCTTGCTTTAAATAGGCATCTTCTGGGTTTGCTGGTTCCATCGTAGACCCATCCCATCTATTGCTTACCATCAGGCGAGATCTACGTCAAGAGTGGGTTTCCCGTAATAAAAAAAATTGGCCAAGTGCGAGTCAGACTCGCCCATGAAGGGTTCCGTCGACGATGAGCCTGGCATGATCATAAGATTAAAGGGCTCAAAAAAATAAAATAAAGAGAAAAAAGATAATAAAAAAGGGTTCCGTAGTAACTATAATAATATAATATAATATGTATATTTATTTGACGAATAAAAAATACCTTAAAATTTCTTAAAACTAGTTTATTTACATTTTTACAACTACGCTAAATAACTTTGTTTTTCATAGTGTTTTTAAGAATTACAAAGTTATATTTACGGTTTTAGAAAATATTCTGTATCTCAAAAACCGCTGACCCGATTTCGTTTAAACCAATTTTGGTTGAAATCTTACATTAAGATCTACAGACATATATTTTTTTTTAATTTTTCTCTCCATTATTATAGAAGTTAGAGGGGGGGACACACATTCTACCACTTTGGAAGCTTATAACTTTTAAACGATTGACTTTATGAAAAACTGGTTTTAAAAACCCTTATATCATGTTTAAAGACCTGTCTATAGATACCACACACACATAGGTTTCATGAAAAAAAAATTTTTTCAGTTCTAGTTCCATGTATGGAGACCCCCCTTTATTTTAAATATTTTTTATATTTTTTTATTAAAATCGGAAAGCGGTTCACAGAATACATCTACCTACTAAGTTTCAAATGTATAGTTTTAATAGTTTCGGAATAAAATGGCTGTGACATACGGACGGACGGACAAACAGACAGACAGACAGACAGACGGACAGACATATCGAAATTATAAGGGTTCCGTTTTGCCATTCGGCTAGGGAACCCTAAAAATCTTTTTCTCATTTATCGAACTAGCTTGTTTTTATTGATAATAAGCTCGCGTTGGTTAAGCGTCTCACCATCATCATGGTAAGTGATGATGTAGTCGAAGAAGTAGCACGCTTACCTAGAAGTAACCTATTCACTCTTGACTTAAAGACCCCCAGATTATAGCCATCGCGGGGAATTCCACTCCTTAGCCGTACGCACAATGAAAGTACTCCCAAAACGATTTGTGCGTAAGGGTGGGATGACCACCATGTAACGATGGCGAATTACCGTTTGTCTTGTAGTTAGATGACGGAACGGGCTTGATGGAATTTGATTATGCAATTCTATCTGACACTCCACGGAATGTAACTGATAAGCTTGCAATACGTCGCTGATGTTCAAGGCTCTGGAGCTTTGAATGAACCCGTGCATCGTTGGCAAATAGTCTCTTGGTCCGTTTCTCGTTAGACTCAAGCGCGTCCAGTTGATATTTTGCAGATCCGTACCAAAGATGAGGGTACATACTCCATACACGATTTAGCTTGAGCTTGAGAAGCTGTTCCGTTGTGCAGTATTGTCTTACCTTTGCTAGGATTCTCAACTTTTTGATGCTAGTTGAGCCTTAGCCTCGATGAACGAACCAAAATTGAGGGTCAATGTTACCCCAAGAAGCTCAATACGATCAGTCGTCGGCACGGTTACACCATGGAAAGGAGCCGGCTACTTTTTGGAGCCTTGCGGAGAAGAGACACGCCTGGGTCTTAGCTGCATTAAACTTGACCAAGTTGGCATCACCCGAGACAGCCTTCAAGTACAATTTCAAGCGTCTAACCCAAGGGCGGATCCAGCTTTGGTGCCAGGGGGGGGTCACATAATCGTGGTCAAGTCACAAGAAGTTATAATTTGTATTTCCTGACTCCGCTGCCACTTGGCCATCCACTGCCGATATTCGTTTACAACGGCAGAAACTGGAGTATTATCTAGTAACAATGTTTAAAATTTTAATTAGTGGTCTACATAGGTCCTGGACCCCCCCCCCTGGATCCGCCGTTGGTCCAACCATGGCCTCACGGCGAGACCGGATCTGTTCCACCAGCACGCGCGCTGGACACCTATCTCTCAGAAACTGTGCTGTCGGTCCTGCAGAATATGGCTGATAGGATGAAGTAGAAGGCAAACTATTCATGTAATCTGCTCCTTCCGGCAAAGTTCGCGATGTTTTCGAACTTATTATAATTTTCACATGTTGACGACATTTATTGCAAACAGTTCGACCGCATTACCTGTTATATTAGTATAACGAAATGTTTTGTTACAATATTCATAAGATACACTATCATTTCGTTTTTCGTACAGATTCCACACGAGTTTGTCCTTATTACCACCTATTTCTAACCTATACCTTTAAGAAGTAGTACTGGTATTAAATTAAAAAAATGGCCAAGTACGAGTCAGACTCGCCCATGAAGGGTTCCGTAGTAACTATAATAATATAATATAGCATGTATATTTTTTTGACGAAAAAAAAACCTTTCAAATTTCTTAAAACTAGCTTATTTACATTTTTTACAACTATGCCAAATAACTTTGTTTTTCATAGTGTTTGTAAGAATTACAAAGTTATATTTGCGGTTTTAGAAAATATGCTGTATCTCTAGAACTTCTGAACTAATTTCGTTCAAACTAATTTTGGTTGAAAGTTTACATTAAGATCTACATACCTATATTTTTTTAGATTTTTCACTCCATTATTATAGAAGTTAGAGGGGGGGGGGCACACATTTTACCACTTTGGAAGCTTATATCTTTTAAACGATTGACTTAATGAAAAAGTGGTTGTAGAAACTCCGATGTCGTTTTTTTTATTTTTTATTAACCCCTTTATTTTTATTTATTTTTTTCTTAAAATCAGAAAGCGGTTTACAGAATACATCTACCTACCAAGTTTCACATGTATAGTCTTAATAGTTTCGGAATAAAATGGCTGTGACATACGGACGGACGGACAGACTGACAGACGGACAGACATGACAAAACTATAAGGGTTCCGTTTTTTGCCATTCAGCTACGGAACCCTAAAAAGCACCTAGCCGGCATTTAATAACTCAAACGGGGAATTCCATGTATGTGGATTACATTTGTGTTGCAAAAATAGATAAAAACTAGTTTTTCGTTTCGTTCTGCTAATTTAACATGTTATTACTAGCAGTAGTAATATTGATATTGTTACAGTGTACACATAATTAACTTGTTTCTGTATTAAAATAAGCTTTTTTGAAATGGAAAAATATCGGAAAAATATTGGAAAAATATCGAAAAATATTGGAAAAATATCTTTTTTTCTTTTCTTTTCCGTCCGAAATTTTTCCACTACCCATCAGTAGCCAAGGGGTATTGTGTTACCCAACTACTGGGTTGTGGAGGTCAGATAGGCAGTCACTATAAGTAGCGGCACGTAAGTCTAGCGCTGAACGATACGCAGAGGGGATTGCTGCGCATTGGTACTGTCACGCACGCAATACAATTATTAGCTAAATAACGTTAATGACATTATTTTAATGTAATGTCAAATAGTAGGTCTAGCGCTGAACGAAATGTGGAGGATAGTTGCGCATGAGTACTGTCGCGCATGCAAATAATATTACCTATACTTTAATAAATAGTTTATCTCCAATGCCAATGCCCAAGGATTTATAGTAGGTACCTAAGATATAATTTTTAACAAGTTTTGTGGGGAGTATAAAAATAAAAAACATTATTTGTCAATTTGAAAATTTTTATTTTAGATTTTAGTTTAATCTGAATCAGAGAATCTACAGTGAATCTGAATCTACAGAGAACCATTCTCAAATTTACAGTGATGCTGTCCGAATGACTGAGTAAAGTATTTGTAGCTTCGTCAATCTCACTTTTAATTTGTTTCAAAGAATCAATTAATTCGTTAGATTCCCTTTTTAAAAAGCAATTCACGTCATAAACCATTTTCCTTGCCTGTCTTTTTAAAACAGTGTTTCTTCAAGGTATATTCACTTTAACACTACAGTACACGCGCCCCTTTTTTTTACTTGAGTACACGCGTGGCCTACTATGGTATGCCATTTTAAAATGTCAATAACTTGTATATTCCTAATTATCTGAATAAAACAACAAATGGAATTGAAAGGTGTTTAGTTTTCTTAGTTTTACAACCATACTTTTTAGATAAATTATTAAAGTCGTATAAATAATCAATAATGTAGTAAATATATATGAAAAAGTAACAAAAATGGCACTTCTGAGATCAACGTAACATTTTTAACTAATAACTAAACTTTATTACTATTTTCTTTGTTTTCATAGCATTCAGGACACACTACTGCTTGGTGATCGGGAAAAATCCATTTATTGCATTTATTGAACCACTTTTTTGTCGACCGATTTCGGGCTCTGGAGCTAAGTGCACATCGACCAACTCCTCCTATCTTTGAAGACAAGTCGTGTTGAGACTCTTGGGGTTCTTGAACTCAGTTGCCCAAAAGAGCTTCTACCCTGAATTTAAGTTGTCGTGGTAGTGTTTCAATGGATGCCTGGCGAATCAAAAGCGGTTTTATCAAATTAAAAGTTCATTGTGGTTTGGTTACCAGAGCGTTGATTCCAACAATGTTCATCAAATCAGAAAATATTACTAGCAGTCATCGACGGCAGTTACGCTGAAAACTATAATGTTTGCACATTTTGTCTAGAACATCTACAGACATTTGTACGATTATAAACAGTAATAATCTCCGGTTTGCGTTCTTCGTTTGTATCTGAATTGATAGCTGCATCATAATGCATTGTAGATAGTAATTTGACTGCCTAATTTCTGTTTGGAACGTAGGACACAAGGGTAGCGTCATTTTGAAATCCAAAAGAGAACTTTTGATAGTCCTAGACTTCGAAGCTTTAAACTCCTTAGAAATTTCGGGTCAAAAGTACCATGATGTAATCGAAAATACAAATCTGTAAAAAAAAACGAAAATAAGAAAAACAAATACATTTTACAATTTGTAAACTATATAAAATAATAATAATTGAATATATATATACATTATTAATATGTAGAGCATATTATAATAGCGTTAAAAATTGATAATACATGAAAAGTTACATACCTGAATTTGGTACACCAATACACGCGCGGACTACTTTAGTAGGCCCACGTTTTTGGAGCCAAATTGCTAGTGCATGCGTATGCACTGGGGTCGCGCGGGGTACTAAGGTTGTGACAAATATACTAGGCGAGGCTTACCTGGAATCACTGGTTTCTAACGCACTGTACTAAAAAGTTATTGCAAAAAGAGTTACCCTGGTCTACTATAGTAGGCCGCGCGTGTACTGCAGTGTTAAAGTCATCATAAACAATCATCAGTCAAACATAATGCGGCTGGAGAGCCAATCGGCGCTACGCACGCCCGCCCTTCATCCCGCTAGCCCCCCTCAGGTAGGATTTTACTTCTGCACAATAACGGTCACCGCTAAAGTTTCGTGCCACTACTTGTACATGTAAAACTAGTGTGGCCCCACGTTGGGCGCCACTGTTACATTAGAGATTTTGTCCCTCTAGTGGTAAAGGAACAAAAGCCCAGATGCAAGATGGGTTGTTATTGAAAGCAAGGAAATCACAAAATGTTTCAAACGACAAAGTTTATTCCAACAATGTAAAGGTAAATATATATAAAAAAAAGGTTATTGCCAGCCAGTTTAAAATTCAGTCGGTGGAACTACGGTTATGGGGGGTTGGAGATAATCCCAGTACTGTTCTATTCTTTTAAAGTTTGTATTAAATTTTGTCTTCTTTTCTTTACTAAAATATCATGGTACAACCTGGACGCCACTATGCCACTGTTACATTCGAGATTTTTGGAATAATGTCTATAATGAAAAAATAATTTCACTTCCATTTATTAAGTACTAGCTTCTGCGCGCGACTTCGTTCGCGTGGGAGGTTTTTCCCTCATAAATCCTGATTCCGTGGGAATGCCGAGATAAAAAGTAGTCTATGTATTATTCCAGTATCTCAATCTAGTTACCAAATTTCATTGAAATCCGTTCTGTAGTATTTACGTGAAAGAACAACAAACAACAAAGAGTTACTTTCGCATTTATAATATTAGTATGGAAGTATGGATAGTAGGATTGATTAATTGACCATTGTGTACATAGTATATTATGATATACTATGTACACAATGGTCAATTAATGGTTAATTATTAGGTGAAGGTGAGTTAGCGAGCTATGTTAATTTAATCAATCAATGTAAATATGATGAATTTTAAATGCGCCGCATTTTTTGTATATTTTTCATGTAAAAATGTGCTCGTCATAAGCCTAGCAGAAAGCTATGAAGGGAAATTACCAGTATCATTATAATCCCTTTACTCCACTCCTTGTTATATCCATACCGTACTTCTATTAGCTTTCCAGTTGTTGTAATAACTTCAGCGATACAATAACTGAATAGTTAAACTGCAGTTGTGATACCGTTATTCAGTAACCGTTATCAATAACGTTATTGCCACTAAATACCGGTTATCAAAAATAACTAATAACGCCCATGTCTAATCAAATCATACAGAAAAGAACAAAACAAAGGTTGCAATGGATTAGTGATGTGTCAACTCGAGTTACTAACTCGAGTTAACTCGAGTTGGGCTTAACTGGAGTCAACTCGAGTTGAATTCTCTTTAACTCGATTTAGAACTCACTGAGATGGCGCGAAGTTTGCCGATCATTTAGGACTATATTCATTCATTTAATTAGCTACACATGTCAATTATGTCAATGTCACAACAACACAACATTGCATTTTTGCAGATTTGAGGTTAATTTGGAGTGCCGGTTGTTATTGTTGTTAGTTTTTCGAATGATTAGGTACTGTATAGAAAAAAAAAACGCCGGGACCTAAAAGGAAATCTGTTGTTTGGGATATATTTGAATCGCCAGTGAATGGACATGCTTAGTGTAAACAGTGTTCAGATTCATACAAATATAGTTTTGTTGTTAATTAATATAAATACTTACTTTATTTATGTTACGTTTAATCCTAAATACTTAAAACATAAATAAATGATAAATAAATACATTTATTTTTATTTAAATTCTACCTACTTTAATTATAATGGTCCCCATACATATTTATGCTGAATCTGTTCAATTTTTTTAAATATTGTTACGAAAACAAATCATTTAATTTCGCGTTTGACCACCACCTTACCATCAGGTGAGATGGTGGTCAAACGCAAACGTATTTATAATAAAAAAAAATATTTCTCAGTTTCATTTCAACCAGTTAACTCAAGTTACGTGAATTTCAACTCGAGTTAACTGGAGTTGTGTTTATTCCGAGTTGGCACATCACTACAATGGATTCATGTTTTATCAGACAAAAGAATAAAAACAATGAAACAAAAGTTTTAATTCAACTTGAAACTGACAAATGATTATTAGAATCACGATGTAATGGTTTTATATTGTACTAGTACTCACGCGGGGCTTCGCTCCCGAGGATTCTATCACGGTAAAAACATAACTCTCCTTTTTTGCAGTCGCGTAAAAAGTAGCCTATAACCTTCCTCAAGCTTAAAGCTACTTCCATACCAAATTGCATCCAAATCCATCCAGTACCTTCGAAGATTAGCGCGTTCAAGCAAACAAACAAACAAACAAACTTTTCCGCTTTATAATATTAGTATAGATCTGTGGTGATGTGTGATCTGTGCGGGCCCCGCCCAGGACATATAATAAAAAGATGTCGGCTTAAGAGTAGCTTGTTTTATTTAAAATAACATAATATAATACACGACAAAACATACAACGACATACGACCAAGAATAGAACAACTATCAACTTTTTCACTTATCAAACGACAACTCAACAAAAATTAAGTCAAGAGGGCATCAAGAGGGTCATCAATTCGCGGAAAATCTTAACACCGTGGTTTAAAAAATGACGTCATTTGCACAACGCCATCTATGGGTAAAGAAAAAAACGTCCACACAATCACGTTTTAGTGTTAAATATTTTCTTGCTTAAATGATCATCCAAACGTAATTATGTTGAAAAAGCTTTTTCTTTACATAAATCCTCCTATATCTGCTAAAATATAAAATAGAATTATTTAAGACGGACCAGATTGCCATACATTGTTTTCAGTTTTATGCAACTCATGCAAATAATTCTATTTTAAGGGGTACAATTTTCCGACTTGCTTGACAAGGATTATAATAGCTCTGCTAATAAGCATGATATAAAGATAATGTATAGCCTATAGCACTCAGGGATAATGCAGCTACATGTAAGTGAAAGAATTTTCAATATCGGTTCAGCAGTTACCCCCTACATACAAACTTACAATTTACAAACTTACAAATTTTACCTCTTTATAATCTAAAAATAAAAATAAATATAAAAATATATAAAATTCTCGTGTCACAATGTTAGTTACCTTACTCCTCCGAAACGGCTTTACTGATTTTAACCAAATTTTATATGCATATTCAGTAGGTCTGAGAATCGGCTACTATCTACTTTTTATCTCCGAATTCCCACGGGATCGGGATTCGGGATTTACGCGGGAAATTCTCCCACGCGAACGAAGTTGCGGGCAGCAGCTAGTATTAGTATAGATTTTAATCAAAAGCTGAAAAATATTAAGGATTGGTCTTTTCGATATTAGTTCGATGGCTTCCAATCAATTTGCTAAAATTAACTAATATCAATTCAAAACTAAGGCTGGAAACAGTGCTTGACCGACGGTCGGCGCTGACCGTCAGTCGGCGTAGCTATATCTATGCAAGCCTATGAATGCGCACTCAGCTACGCTGACGATTTTCACAACCGACGGTCAGCGCTGACGGTCAAAATGTACGGTCAGCGCCGACCGTCGGTCAAGCACTGTTTCCAGCCTAAAACTGCGAATCGGCAACCGTCAGATGTTGCCTCCAACTGACAGAAACTGATGTACAACTGAATGACATTTGGAATGTCAACAATCGCACTTAATTACGAGGTAATGGCTCTAATTTATTGTGAAAGCCTGTTTAATAGGGTTTTGAAAAGTTAGGTTTTGAGTGTTAGTACACCCAGCAGCAAATAGTTATACTGGAAGCTGACAACACAGTTAGAAAGAGGCTAAGTAGATGATGATTTTTATCATTCAGCAAACCATATAAGAACAGGAGGAATATAGATTTTGAAATTTCCGTTAACGTAGTTTTCTTTTCGCTTTTTTTGCAGTGTATAACATTTTCATAGTTTAGTAAATGGCTGTCTACGCACAATAGAAAACTTCACTTTCTATAATAGGCACCTACTTTGGCTGTCGAATATGTAGGTCACCAATTAATTTGTCACTATTGCCAACCATAAAATCATTCATATTGTACCAGAAATCAGTCTTACTCTATATATTTTCCTTCTTATATTCTAAACTGAATTCACTATATTCTAGATTCCCTTCCTCTTAGGATACCATTTCTGATACATTCCAATCAACTTTTGTTTGGCTTCGTCTATATTATTTCTTTATTCAATCAAGAATAAGTAAATATATCTTGGTAAATAAGTTAATATTTACTGAAATATTCAGCTATAAATAACAATATAATGTGTTTCCTAGTAATTACTCAGAACGATCTCGGAAGCGAATACCAATTTGCCGCCACATGTTTCTTGTTTTATCTGATTTAATAGCAAAAGAGCACTTAACTATTGCGTTATTTACATACAATGTACGAGTCGTACATTGTTAAAAATAAATATCACGGAAATAGCTGGTGAGCAATTCCCGTATTTTTAGATCCAGCCACAATCTATCAAAATCAGTTTAAATATATTTAAATTTTGACCATTAATTAGTACAGGGTAGATTTTAAGACCAATTTCGATTTAGTTTCACTAAAAACTTGTTCTTATATGAAAACTAGTTACGAATGTTGTGATTAAAACTTACTAAATGTTAATAAAAATATCGAATTCACTTGAAATGAATTTTACTTTATATTCTTTATTTAATCAACTTTCAAAACTTTCCCTGGGCTTCCCTAAATATTATAAAACCAAGATTATCCAAATCGGTCCATCTGTTCTTGAGTTTTAGCGAGACTGACGAATATTAATTGATTTTTATTTATGTAGATAGATAGGTATAACTTCATCATCATCACCATCATCAACTGCTTAGCCTTTTCCCAGCTATGCTGGGATCAGCTTCCAGTCTAACCAGATTCAGCTGAGTATTTGTCTTTTACATTCGACTGCCTATCTGTCTCCCTCCCTCTACAACCCAGTATCACGATACCACTTTGCAAGACCAGTGTCACTTTCTGGCTTCTGAGTACCTATAATAACTGTTAAAAGTGTAAAAATTACAACCAAGTGTAAAAATTATTTTTTACACTTTCACGCAAGCACTTTGAGCGGTGGCTAATCGTTCTTTCCAATTCAGGCCTCATTTACGGACACGTGGGGCGTCGGTCGACGCGTGTGGCGTGGCTTCTCGCGGCGCGTTGGAAGTTTTTTCTGTTTACGGAGCCGCGGCGCGTGAAGCGGCACGCATCATCGCACGCGTAAACACAAACTTATAGCAATATACGATGCTGTTCATAGAGATGCGAGGCGGGAAGAGTAGCGGTGCCCACCGCTGCACCTGCGGCGAATCCTCAAGCGTATAGCGAAGCACGGCTCGATATGTTAAAATGGTCGGGTGACCATTTTAACATATCCAGATCCAGCAGCACTTGCTGAGGACAGTCTATGGATGGGTATCTATAGACTGTCCTCAACAAGCGCTGCTTAAACTCGAAGACAGACCAGTGCTGCAGATAATATTCAGCCACGAGATCCTCAGCTATAGGTATAACTGATATTAGTGTGAGCCACCAAAAAACTAGCCACATCATCGCATAATACAAAATTACATTTTGTCCGACTACCAAAACGACATCAAAAGGAAATTCTTACAATACTATTGCCTATATTTCTTCATGTACTCTACTTTATTGACTTCTAACCATTCCATTGAGCGATCAATTTTAATAACGTAGGAATACCGGGCGGCCCGCCGTCTTGGAGTCGCTGCACGTACGAAAGTGTAAACGAATAAATTGTATGTTCCTATTTCGCAAGTCACCGAATCCGTTTACAGATTCCGCTAAAACAAAACTGCGCACAATTTTCATCGGGAATTTTTAGTTCATTGCGGTCTTTATTCCCACCCAGATTTAATATTATAGATCTAAACACGCAATGAAAACGGAAATAAGGATAATATTTATTATCGCTTGGTGTCATGGTAGTTCTGCTTCTTAGAGGTACCAAAATAGTCTCGCTAAATATAGAAGTGGGAAGAAATGCGATTTTGTTCTAAAGTTGCTTGGTATTGATTTTATTCTGATACAAAGCTTTGACAAGTAAAACGAAAAGAACGATAGCCATTGTAAAATAAATAAAAAAATAAACTTATATCTAATAAATAAAAATATTAAGCATATTCTATGGTAAGGAAATCTTGAAGATGTTTGTTATGCCTTTAATCTAGAAAATGACGCCATTGGTCATTAAATACTTTACTACTCACACCAGTTCATAATCAATATCTCAATTACTTCACATTCCGTAAATATACTAATTTCATGAACAGCTTCACGACATTACTTCCAGTCCATTTCCTATTGCATTGTTGACCTCCGAAGTTTTTCATCAAATCTTCATCAAATTTATATGGGACTAAATCGGGAAAACTCCTGAAAGCAAAAAAAAAATATCATTAGCTTCAGTGTCGATATAATTGGCAAAGGTACATATAGCAGCGGTTCTTTATTAACACCTTTATGTAAGAGCAGTTACAGGCAGCCCACCCTGCAGAGCCTGCATGAAATAGGATGAGACAGTGGCACACCTGCAGACTATTAAGCTGTACTGTCCGGATTATCGCATAAAATACTTCAAAAACCCAGATACCCTCCGTGAAATGGTAAGTAAATCCAGGGCGTTACTCGCCTTTCTGAAGTAGCTGGGATGGATCGTTATATATATACAACGTGTAATTTAAAGGGTATATACATACCAAGTGCACGGCTTCTTTAGATGATAATAAACGATATGGCAAGGGTTTTCTAATCCTATGTGTACATGTGTGGAGCATATTAGAAATATCAATACATTGATACCAGAGACCGAATTTTTCAAATTAAGAAGAACGAAGAGAATTATCGTTTTATTGGCAAGTGACGTGGAAAGTGATGACCCTCATAGTGCTGTGACACGTTTGTTATTACTGGTATTCAAGAAACATATGAAACCAATAATTTGTGGTCAATTCTGTGAGTCACTTATTTTGAGCTGAAACTTTGCATAGAGACTCCATACCAGATGTTGTCTTCAGTCCTTTTGGATAGATATGGGGTTTCCGTTACACGTTGTATATAAAAAGAGGGCTAGTAATGTGGGTAGAAAACACATTACTAGCAGTCTTGTTAACTCCTCCAACTAAGCTAAATACGTTTGTCTGTAGTGGGTTTATGGCAATAGTGTAATGGGTGCGAACCAGCGACTTCTCAATCACAAGACCGACACCTTAGTCATTAGGCTGTTGTCGTTTTAGCCACGTTGGTATCGCTGGATAAATATACAAAAAGAACATACATACATAATAATTATTACCATAAATTAAAAAAAAAATGGTCAGTTTGAAAACTTTATAGTTTGTTTTGTTAAAAAACTATTTACCAAAAAATTTAACCGAGTACCAAAAACACTGCAACGTGAAAAATAACTTTAATTTCGGTAGTCGGTGTATTTAGTTTTGTATTTTCGTTTATTCACTTTGCAGTGTCGTTTGGGAGTCAGTTTAATTTTTTGGTAAAAAGTTTTTATTTCACTCTTTATAGTTAGGTCGATTTTTAATTTACCTAGTTACAAAAGCCTAAATGTCAACTACTTATAATCATTTACAAAATATTGCTTTTTTCAATGTTGGGCCGTTAATTGTTGAAGAGTTCTCCTGGTACTTCACCATCAGCTTCATTCACCATATGCATTGTGACAAGCATATTGTGCTTAATAACCACATTCAAGTAATCGAAGCGGAACACGTGAAATACTTATTATTCCTACTTATATATTGAGTAGTTCCAGTGGCCATCTGTGGTCTTCGTCATTAGGTCCGCTTCAAAAATTATGGTTTTCGAATGCAACTATACAAGTTACTATAAAAAAAACTCAAATCACTATAGGTGTGCCTATAATATTTGAAGAGTTCCCTCGATTTCTCCAGGATCCCATCATCACATCCTGACTTGGTGACAATGGGACCCCTTTCAAACAAAAAAAAGAATTTTGAAAATTGGTTCAGCCGTCTTCGAGTAATCGGTGATCACACATTAAAAAAAATATATGCGTCGACTTTATAACCTCCTCCGTTTTTTTTCGTCTGTTGAAAAGACAAGATATTTACAAATAGAAAAGGTTTCTAAGGACAAACGAAGCTCGTTTTCTACATCTATAATGAACATTGTTATTACGTATACTTAATGGAGTACTGTACAATCATCTGAACGTAATATTTGATCGATTTTTAGATTGGAGCCCCGATACAAGAACTTATTTACAGTGACAACCCTAGGAGATGTGGAAGCAGTGTTATTTTGAGCCTTATTTTTGAAGGATAAGGACTATTTCAGACGTAGTGTTGTGAGTAAGACAATTGTGTGGGTAAATTAAGTTTGTAAGGCAAAGAGTCAAGGCTAACGTTTTATTTGCAAATAATTTCCGACCGCGGGAGGCGTCGGTCGTCATTAAAATTTGGCATCGTGCCGAAGTCAGTTCAGAGTTGTTCATTTTCTCATGTCAATCGTTCATGCCTCATAGCTTCTGTGTTATTACGAGACTTTGTTCGCGTATAATGTTTTTGTAAGAGCCATTGTGTTCAGCGCTTGTTAGATGTATGCTTATAAAGCGATAAATTGTTTCTGTTGCTTTGATTTTTTAATTAAAATTTATTGTTTTTAATTACAAAATCAAACCAACAAAAATATGAAGTTGATGCTGTTTTAAAAGCGTGCCGTTTAAACTTTAAATAAAGGCCGGTATAATTCTGTACTGGGCATGTTTTTGACGGCAATATAGGCATGTTTAATTCAGGCTTGTTCTCGAATCAGTTTGAAGTATTATTATTTACTTTATAGAAAAAAAAAACCCACACGTATCGTTAACTAACACTTGTTAGGGTTCCGTATCCCAAAAGGAAAAGCGGAACCCTCATGCATATGTATAATCCTTTCATTGTCCGTCTGTCTGTCTGCCAAGACCCTTTTAAACAGAAATGCGCAACGATTATAAATTAAATTTTTATCAAATATTAGGGTTTACAGTCTCTTTTATCTGTAATAAAAAAACAACCCCATACTTATCTTACTTACTTACTTCAATGCGACCAAAAGATATGACCGCTTATATCGCATATTTTGCGATGTCACAAGGGAATCAAAACCGCACATTTGGCAAGAAGCAGAGTGTCACACTACATGTAAAAGAAATAATCAGATAACATATATTATTTTTATTACGAATGAGCTCACTCATGACCTCGATCACACCTGATGGGAAGTATAAGATGAGGTCTACTATCGAACGAGTGAGCCCAGAAGATGCCTGTTCACTCTTGCTTTAAAGGCAGACGGGTCATTCATATGTGGCAGGGAATACAGCCGGCAGAGAGTTCTACGCCTTGGCTGTGCACAATAATTGTAGAGGAGAAGCGCTTGGTACGACAAGACGGTATATGCACCACCATAACCACACATGCATAACCAGCACATGAAGGTATCTGTGGAGGAACCCGCTATCCTAGAAGCAAACGCACTGCTCGTGAAAATTGACAGTAACACCATATTATTAGCAATATATCGCCCACCCGGTTATAGAGATGTTACTAATTTCCTTAACTCACTTGATACAATTCTATCGAACATCGTGAGGTATCAGAACATCATTATAACCGGTGACATAAATATAAACATTCACGAACATTGTCTTGACTCGAGCAAATATAGGTACCTTAATCTATTGGCTTCACATGGTCTACTGCCTGCACATACACTACCTACGCGGCTTCAAGCTTGCCTTGATCATCTCATTTTAAAAACTAGATTGCCGGCCTCGACTTTGATTGCTCACTCTGCATTAACTGACCGTGAAACTGTTCTCTTCTTTTTAGCTAAAGCACATACATATGGTACGGTTACTAGCATCAATTATTAATGCTTGGATTTTGAAATAAAGAAAGTTGACTTTGAACAGGTGTATCAAACTAAGAATCCCAATGTAGCAGCTGAGCTGATGATCGTTCTTATTAATCAGGTGATTGAGTCTTGCTCCAAAACTATTAAGATACCAAATTTGAAATTAGTCTTAAAGCTTTGGGTTACCTCAGGCCTTCTTAGGTGTATCCGCCAAGGGACAATTTAATAAAAAAGTTAAAATGTCACCCAAAAATGAAATTTTAAAAATCTCCTTTACCAGATATAGAAATTATTGCAATAAGCTACTTAAAAACTTAAAAAAAGACTTTGAGAAAAAACAAATAAATGATGCTGGTTGTAATGCTAAACAGCTTTGGTCAGCTATAAACACAATAACTAGTAGAACTAAAAGAAAGACACCCCATTGGACATTTTGAATATTGCAGATACACCCTTACAGTCAGTTAATCTAACCAATAAATTTTTCATTGAAATTGGTAAAAAACCTGCAGAAAACTTTATAAATAGTCCCACCTCCAATTCATCTACCTGTACTAGTGATATTAATACCCAATCTTTGGCTCTCTTACCTACCGATGACTACGAAGTTACTAGACTCATTATGTCTTTACGAAATAGTTGCGCCGCAGGATGGGACCGAATAACAGGTGATTTTCTAAAAAATATATCTCCACAGTTGTTCCACCCTTAACATATATATGCAATCTTGCTCTTTCAACTAGTCAATTCCCTATCGCTTTTAAAAAGCCATAATTCATCCTATCTTTAAGGCTGGGGACAGAAGTCGTGTCACCAACTACAGACCTATAGCTGTGCTCCCTGCCCTATCCAAAACATTAGAATGGATCATGAACAGCAGGCTCGTGGATTACTTAGAAAGAATTAATATTTTATCTTCTACACAATATGGATTTCGAGTGGGTAAATCCATATCTGATGCAGTTCATGACCTGACTAATTACGTTGTAACAAACTTGGATGGTGGGCAAAAGGTACTGGGGATTTTTATAGATATCGCCAAAGCATTTGATCTGGTTTCTGTTCCCACCTACCTAGTTCCTACCTAGGAAAGATGGAAAAATTGGGAATCAGGGGTATCCAACTAAAACTTTTTGAGGACTACTTAAGTGAGCAAACCCAGAGTGTCAGAATAGGTGATACAATAAGCGATGAGTGTACCGTGAGCTACGGCGTGCCACAGGGTAGCGTGAGTTAAGGAACCCCAATCCACAAGTATTAGCTTTGTCAGCTAATAAGTGTATTACATGCATTTATTTCCAAAAGGTTCCATTGATTGATCAGCATTCTTAATTATCTAGGACGTGCGTCATACCTGATCACGCTATGTATGTACTACGCTAGCAATTAAGTTAGTATATAAGATTAAGATTTGTTTAGATTAAGTTGATTACTGTTTAGCTGTAACTCTGTCCAAATAAAGTTATTTTTATAAATACTTCCGTTGTCGCTCACTTAATTGGCGCAGCCGGTAGGATATTTGTAGTCAGTCTGCCGTGTATACAATTCTACGAGAAGCAGCCGACGTCCGTGTCTACGGTTTAGCGGAGATCACCGAACAAATAAATTCATTAAGAAGCCACTTCGAGTTACGGAGGAGGACCAGCCACAGCAGTAAGTCAGGGAGCATGAAGCTAGCTGCGGAATTGTGAGTAGATCTTTTTCACCTTCCTCTCAGCTCTTCCATTTACATCCCGACCTTGTAATAAGTCTATGTGTGTGTATTATTAGGGATTGGACAACGCCGTAATAATATTTCCATAGATTTTAGTTGTATTAATATTTTAGAATAGTGTTATTTTAGCAGCACATTGGTGTGATTTTTTTTTCTTTTCTCTCTCTTTGCTTTTAATAACTTTTTACAATGGAAAACGTAACCGGTGTTCCACAGGAAATGGTTAACATCATACCAATATTCAGTAGCGACGCCAGAATGTTACCATTATACATAAAAAAATGTGAATATATTCTGTCTAAGTTCCAAGGAACTGTAGCCCAAAACGAATATTTATTCCATGTCGTAACAAGTAGGTTGTCAGGCGAAGCAGCCAGTTTGGTAGGCGAAAGAGACTGGCCGTAACGATTCTCAGAATACGAGTGACACCCGGGACTGACGTGAAACGTTACGTGAGCTTTCCGAGGCACGGAGAAATCTCGATATGTGAAGTTGGTGACATACTCACTGATGGAGCTCGGCTAGTGTTGTTCAACCTTGAGGATGGACCTGTACCTTCTGATATTATTACTTTAGCCACGAGCTCCTCACGTGTGTGTACTGCATAGCTTTGTCATATCGGTCTATTATGAGCTACTTTTTGACAAAGCGAATGAAAAATACATGTCATACCATCTTTCTTCATCCAATGCACTTGCGGCTGTGGGTAGCCGCTAGCACTGCACGACACTGTACCTCTTCTACCAAGAAGGAGAGAACTGTTGTTCGGTTCTTCTAGCCATTTAGGTGCAACTGAAATTGAAGATTATTTCACTTATAAAGATATAATCAGTTTATTCAAATTGATTTGCATTCGAAAGGAACCAAAGAATATTATTATAACAAACATACGAAAATGAAATGGTACCTTTTATATATAGCTCAGTAGATCTATTAACTTTTGCCAAATGGTTGGAAGCGACACATGTGTAAGTACCACAATGTTCTAAGGATACATTCCTGATCACGAGCGCAGTGAACAGCTCTGAGTTTCTCTCTACTACCTGTGAAATAGATAAATTCTTTAATTGTATATAGGTGATGATGTAGCGTAACTTTTAATTGGTGTATTTTCTTTTAGATTATCCTTCATTGATTCTAGTGCGACGATAGGTTCTTTAACAAACCAGCAGACTCTACACGTGAGTCAAGGGCTCGGGAGTATAGAGTACTTTTCTTTTTTAGAACTTATAATCGCTATATCTTCACTTCTGAATTCTGTTTAATAACTATTGAGCTGGAGATAAAGGGCTAAATGATCTAGCGCATTCGTTTCCCATACTAAAGATTGTTGGGTTGTATGAAACTTCGTGGTAACTAACAATATTGTCTTATTTTTTATTGGTACAACTAGTGTATCTGAATAATTAGGTAAATATAATCTTACCTTCAAACCACTAGGAATCCTCTTCCCATCCTTCAACCACTCAAAATGTATCGGCAGATCCCCAGTCCTGACATTACAATATATATTCACAATCTGTCCCTCCTGCAGATTCGTCCCCAACAGAAGATCATCCAGATCTGGAGCTTCTATGACCTGGATCTCGAAGGCTCTCCTCGCCATTTCTCCAGAAGGACTGGTTACTATACATGTGTATACTGCACCATTGGATTCTTTAGATATTTGTGGTATGGACAGAATTCCATTTATGTTGACGCTGTGTGCACTTCGTCGCGTTCTGCGTTGTAGGGGGGACCTCTTGTAGCGAGATTGGAAGACTGTGTTCGATGTTAGCAGCTTGCCTTGGAACTCCCAGTCGATTTTTCTGAAAATCAAGATATCGTTACGGAATTATGTCTTTTCACTCGACTTTGATGTGTGGTACATTTTGAACTAAGTATCAAGTCTAATGCCCAGATTACGTGAGGTTATTCGTCAAGCTGGTTTGGAGTAGGTATACAACATTAACAATAGCTACCTAACCGTGCATCTTATAGCATCGTCACTCACAATCGAATGTGATTCAAGATGCATTGCTTCATTATATACGTATTTAAAAAATCGTCTGCTCGACGACGTAAAGCACGCAATGGATACGGTTGCAATGTCAAAATGAAAGAATTTACTGCTGGTCTGATTGTTTTTCATTAAATATGTGATGATAGGTGAGGTAATATCAATTACCTTATTGGATATCCATAAAACGGACACCTTAAATTAACGGACTCTCCACTCTGTACTTTCACAGGCGGTAGGGATCTGATGTACGGTGGCCCTGAAACGGTAAATTAAAGTTTTCATGAAAATCTGATACTATTTAGATACGGATTCATTAACTGCTGTCATGGGACAGATAAGCGGTTCATAATTATTTTAATATAAAATCAAACAATTTAATGTATGTTTCTTACACAATTATTCATCATCATATGTAAAGCCTTTTCCCAACTATGTCTGGGTTGGGTTCCAGTTGGCGCCAGAATGTTACCATTATACATAAAAAAATGTGAATATATTCTGTCTAAGTTCCAAGGAACTGTAGCCCAAAACGAATATTTATTCCATGTCGTAACAAGTAGGTTGTCAGGCGAAGCAGCCAGTTTGGTAGGCGAAAGAGACTCTATAGATACGTGGGACGAGCTGAAGAAGTTGTTAAACCAACACTTCGGTGACCCACGCACAGAGGATTGTTTAGCAATGGAGTTAGAGTTTTGTAGAATAAATAAGGGTGAAAGTTACTTAGATTTTTGTCATAGAATACAGCAGATGAGAAGTGTTTTATTCGCTAAAATATAAGAAACTATCATTGATGAATCTCTACGTAAGGCAAAGCAAATAATTTATAGTAACAGAGCGATGAATGTTTTCTTGTTTAATTTACCACTATTTCTAGTTAGATTAGTTCGTCCGTCGTTCGTCGAACAATCTTAGAGGATGCGTTGAAAGTAGTTCTAGAAGAACAAAACTTCCAGGCGGTCTATGATTCTAAAACCAACGATAGACGTAATTCTAATAGAATTAACAGACCTCATTTCTTTAATCATCAAAATGTATCTGATTCTAATAGTCAAAAGAATAATACGCATAGCATATCGAGTACACATGCACCGAATAACGTGGCAAACAACATATCTAAACCGAACAATTCGCGTCAGTTCAGGCATTTAAAGCAACATAATAATATTCAAAATAATCAAGATAGTTTTAATCGTATAAACAACAATAATTCGTCACCACAGTCAAGTAGGTCATTTTTTCCGGTTGCACAACAGAACCAACAGTTCGCGGCAAATGCACCGGGCACGCCGACTTTTGCAGCGCAAGCATCTACGTCGGGTACGAATACTGACGTCACCATGCGTACTGCAAGTTCGCGACGTGTTAATTACACAAATAGTTCTACTAATAATGAACAAAGTCCAAGTAACTCATACGAGTGTCAGGAATTTCCCCCTGAAGAAACCGGGACGGGAAATTTTTGCATAAGGGCCTCTACACTAGAGAACGAATAAAATAAACTGTAATAAACGCTTAAATTTACCACATATAGTGATACCAGAATTAAAAGCAATTTTTATGATAGATACGGGGAGTGTTAGGTCATTTATAAGCTCGTATATAGCAAATAAATATTTTAAAAACTATTTACAGTATGAACCCTTCGAAGTTGTTAGCACTCACGCATCGAGCGTTCATAGTGAAACGGCAATTATCCCATTACCGGTTACCTTTGGTAGTAAAGAGTTCCATAAGTTTTATGTCTACAGTGTTGACGATAGGTATGACGGGTTAATAGGTAGCAATTTGCTGAAGCAATTACAGGCAAAGATTAATATGGAAACACAGATATGACATTTAAAAAATACTGATATTCCCATTGTATATTCACCGCCTATGAGAGAGGTATATAATCTACCATCTCGTAGTGAACTTAGAGTAAGACTTCCAGTTAACTTACTGGACGGAGAAGCCGTGTCAGATTTTACACAGTTTACGGAAGGGATTCGAATGCCCGCCGCATTAGTTACGTGTGTTAAAGGCTACGCAACAACTATTATTCAGAATTAGAGTAATCAAATTAGAGACTTAGTAGTTAGAGCCTTTTCAAGTAGAACCATATATACAGAACCCATCTGTTAGTTTTAATTTTATGGATAATAATATCGAAGCGGACAGATTATTAACAAAAAAATTAGAAAAATTACAGTTAGATCATATGAACGCAGAAGAACGTACAGCTATTGAGGAACTTTGTAGGGAATACAAAGATATATTTTATTGTGAGAATATTCCATTAACCTTCACAAATCAGGTTAAACATAGAATAAGAACAAAAAATGAAGACCCAATAAGCATTAAAGCACATAGGTTACCTCCTATTCAAACAAAAGAAATCAGGAGTCAGGTAGAGAAAATGTTAAGGGATAACATTATCCAGGAATCGCATTCTTCCTGGAGTGCCCCTGTACATTTGGTGCCGAAAAAGTTAGATGCATCAGTTCAACAAAAATGGAGGATGGTAGTCGACTATAGACGGCTTAATGAAATTACAATTGATGATAAATATCCCTTGCCCAATATTAACGATCTATTTGACATGTTAGGTAATAGTACCTACTTCACAACCCTCGATTTAGCTAGTGGATACCATCAATTAGAAGTCCAGGAGCAAGATAGACCTAAAACCGCGTTTAGTACACCTTCAGGACATTGCGAATTTAACAGAATGCCATTTGGGTTAAAGACAGCGCCTGTAACCTTTCAAAGAGCAATGGATAACGTCTTACGAGGCCTTCAAGGCTTACATTGCCTAGTATATCTTGATGACGTCATAATTTTCTCTAAAAGTTTGCCTGAACATGTAGAAAAACTTAGGGCAGTTTTTGACCGGTTCCGTCAAACAAATTTGAAAGTACAACTAGATAAATCACATTTTCTTAGAAAGGAAGTACTTTACTTAGGGCATACTATTACGAGTGAGGGTTTGAAGCCAAATAATGATAAAATAGATGCTGTTCTTAGATATCCCATGCCGGAAACGGTTACACAGATTATAACTTTTTAGGGCTTATCGGATATTATAGAAAATTCATCAAAGATTTTGCCAAAATAACTAGACCATTAACAGCCTGCTTAAAGAAAGGTCGTAAAATTATAATTAACGAAGAATATAAAGAAAGCTTTGAGATGTATTAAAAACTTTTAACAAATGCACCTTTGTTACAATTTCCTGACTTTAGTAAAGCTTTTATCTTAACCACCGATGCATCCAATTTTGCTATCGGAGCTGTACTATCACAAGGAACAATAGGCTCAGACAAGCCTGTAGCATATGCCAGTAGGACTTTGAGTGACACAAAAGTAAAATACAGCACTATCGAAAAGGAACTATATGCCATAATATGGGCAGTTAAGCACTTTCGACCGTATTTGTATGGTAATAAGTTTACCATATTTACAGACCATAGACCATTAGCATGGCTGTATTCATTAAAAGAGCCCAATAGTAAGCTCACGCGATGGCGGCTTAGGTTAGAAGAATACGATTATGAAATTAAGTATAAGAAAGGTCCTCAAAACACGAATGCAGATGCTTTATCTAGGATTAAGATTAATGCAATTGACGATGATTTAGATTCAATATTTGTAAATGTAGGAGATAGGCAGGAGCAAATACAAAAAATAATAGAAAACGAATTGCAATATCTCGGAAATCCAATAGAAACGATAGAACTTTCGGATTCTGATGATGGGGTTACAGCCAATTCGGTTTCAAATAGGGAACACGAAGGTATTCCTATCCTAAACGAAGCTATCGATACGAAACCAAAACAGATTTTAGTACATTCATGGTTTAAAAATAAATTAGATGTAAAAGATATTTCTAATAAAAAACAGAGAATTCTCGAAGTTCACTTACCGACAAATAATGATACATTAGTTAAAGACTTCTTGAAAGAGTATATAGATCCAAAACATAAGCACTTTATATACTTTGAACATCTATCTTTTAAAAAAACTTTTTCAAACATGGTAATTAAACTATTTAAAAAGGATTCAGTTCAGTTAACAGAGTGTACAGAAAGAGTTGTAAACTTGACAGAATCGGAAGAAGATCAAAAGGAAGTTATTTTGAAATATCACAACGGGAAATCTTGTCATAGAGGTATTAAAGAAACTTTAACCAAACTTAAAAGACACTACTGGAGGGCAAACATGAAGGAAACAGTTACGGCAATCATAAACGCTTGTGAAACATGTAAACGCATGAAATACGATAGAAAACCGATCAAACCTCACATTCAATTAACACAAACGCAGGATGGTCCTTTTCAGGAAGCTTTTATGGACTTATTATATATAGAAGGGAAATATTATTTAACTATAGTAGATGCATTTAGTAAGATAGCACAAGCCATAGAGGTACCAAATAGGAGTACACCGGAGATAGTTAGGGCATTAATTAAGTATTTTAGCATGTATGGAGTACCTAGGAAAATTAGTTGTGATTCCGGTACAGAATTCAATAATGCTCTGATTAACAAAATGCTATGCTTATACAAAATTGAACTTCATATAGGGACTCCAAATAATCCCAGTTCAATGGCAATAGTAGAAAGGTTTAATTCGACCATTATTGAGATTTACCGTATAGTAAAATACGATAAGAGCGATATAGATGCAGTATCCGTTATGACTTATGCTATCATGGCGTATAACAACACCATTCATTCAGCAAGAGATTTTACGCCTTTTGAATTAGTATTCGGTCATACTTATTCAGATAACGCATTTAACATGGATAGAGAAAAGAATTTAACTCAAAAACTATTGTTAGATCATAGAAAACGCCTTAAAAAACTTTATGAATTCATAACAGAAAAACTAGAAGCCGATAAAATTAAAGTGATAAATAAAAAAGGTGGTCAAGTGACACCGGTACTTGAGACAGACGATAATATCTATATGAAAGACACTAGGATTAGAAAGCTAAAGAAAAACCGCGATATGAAAAAGCGAAAGTAATAGGTAAAGTTGAAAGAAATGTAGTGCCAGTAGAAGTAAAGAAAAGGAAAACAAGAGTAGCGTTAAAAAATGTAAAACGTCCTCCACAGATCGTGCCTGGTACTTCTGGTACTAATGGTGCCAACATTCACGCTGGACCTCCAAAACCTCGGTCAGAATCCGGGGATAGCAGCGATAAAGAAGGGAGTAGCAGTGAAGAGGAATAGTTATTGGACTATATATAAAACAATAGATTTAGAATCACTAGGATTACAAATAGATAATAACGTTCGGGGTTTTAATAACTTAAAAACGAAAATTAAGGAAAATAAAGTCAATAATGAAACCGTAGGAATAGAAAATCAAATAGAATATCTAGTTAAACTAACTAAGGACAGATTTTTTCAAATCTTACCCTTTCATTATAGAAATAAACGAGCCTTGTTCAATCCATTAGGCTCATTTGTAAAAGCTATTTCTGGAAATTTAGATGAAGATGATGCAATTAAATATGATAGGCAAATTCAAATGATACAAAATAAAGAGCATGTAGTCGAACGTAAAGTTTCATCAATGCAAAAGGCTTTTGATAAATTAGTAAATGACTCTGAAATAATAAATTCAAATATTAAAAACTTGGGTTTACATACCAATGAAATGGAAAAATTAGTTGAACATGAGTTGAGGTTTAACAATCTTTTCGAAATATTGAATACTATGTATCAAATTTTAAGTAACTTCCGTACTTGTTACGAAAACATACAAGAGATTGAGACGGCCATAGCCTTTAGCAAATTAAACACATCGCACCAATCCATTATTAACAATACACAATTATATAATACGTTAGAAATCATTGCTAAACATGCTAGAACAATATATCCAGTAAGTAAACGTAATTTATTAAAATTAGAACGTAATATCATACTCAAATCATACATAAACAACAACAAGTTAGTTTTTGTTTTAGAAGTTCCCATAATAGATAACGAAACATATAATATGAAGCAGGATAAATATGAAGCAGGCAAAAAAGTACAACGCTTATAAAGTGTTTGTTTCTAAATGTAATTTAGAGTTATTTTTAAATGATAATTTTTGGCCTAACGGAATAACGTTTAGGCGTTTTGTGCATTTTATGTACAAAACGGAATCGAATCATGACGCATGTTAATATACTATGCAATGGATGGAAGCTGTCAACAATATTTTAATTTAATTAGTTTTAATTGTAAGTCGGTCAAGCGATCTATTGACTGTATTCGTAATATCTGTGAAACGTCTGATTTAGTGGCACTTCAGGAAACGTGGTTGCTCCCCCATGAAATACCTTTATTGGGAACTATTGCTAACAACTTTGAATACACAGGTAAGTCCGCGGTAGACACATCTGTGGGCTTGCTGAAGGGAAGACCTTATGGCGGGGTAGCCATACTCTGGAGAAAGGGTTTGTTTGAGAATGTTACTATGCTGCACTGTACTAGCAGCCGGCTGACAGGTATTCGAGCTGTGGTTAATAATCGCTCAATAATTTTATTTTCTGTATACATGCCGACTGACTCACCGGACAACTTACCAATTGTGACAGAGGTTCTTGGTGAAATTAGTGCAATTAGTGCTAGCGAGGATGTGGAGAATTTATTTATATTGGGCGATTTTAATGCACACCCAAGGGAGCTATTTTATAATGAGCTGATTAATTTTTGCTCGGATGAGTCTTGGATTTGTGCTGACTTAGAAAAATTAGGCTCACAGACTAGCATGTACACCTTTATTAGCGAAGCTCATGGGTGCAAACGATGGCTGGACCATTGTGTAGTGTCATTGTCAGCCTGGCAAACCGTTGTTGACGTGCGAGTTGTAGAGGATATTTTTATGTCTGATCACTTACCTTTACGTGTTAAATGTGATATCAGTGTTTTAAGGCCTAAGTTGGTGACTAATGACTGGCGTCGTAGTTCGGTTATTTGGGGTGAGAGAGATAAGACTCAAATAAACCACTACCATAAATTATGTCATAACCGATTGCGTGATATAGATTTTCCATCCGAGTTCTCGGAATGTAGTCGCGGGTCATGCAGTTTAGAGGGTCACAAAAGTGTATTAAATAAATTGTATGAGGTCATTGTGCAAATACTGAGTGATGCGGCTGTTGGGTCTAGTGGGAAGCGCCAAAATAGTCAGAAAAATAGCAGGCATTTGTGTGGCTGGAATAAACATGTTTGTGAAGCTCATCGTGTGGCCAGGCTTAAGTTCAAATTGTGGGTATCATGCAAACGTCCTTCGGCTGGCAACATCTATGATGAAATGATTGAGTCTCGTAGAATTTTCAAAAGTCGACTGAAGTGGTGCCAGAAAAACCAGGACCAACTTAGGATGGACACTTTGGCTAAACACAGGTCAGCAAATGATTTCAGTAAATTTTGGAAGGCTACTGGTAAGCATGATATTAAGCCTGGTCTCCCTGTGAGTGTGGCTAGGAATAGCGAACCGGTGCATATTGCTAATTTATTCAAGGAGCATTTTAAGGTCCGCTCCCCACTGGGCCCGTCAGCGTCGTCTATTAGTCCTGAGGCTGGATGTGTCGGAGGTGAGTCGTTTGTAAATTTTACCACTACTCAAGTAAGATACGTGTTAAAGAAAATGTCGGGTGGAAAGTCTCCTGGTCATGATGGGCTTAGTGTTGAGCACTTGCGTAACGCTGGGTTTCACCTGCCGAGGGTCTTGGCCATGTTTTTCACGATGTGCATGAGTCACTCGTATTTACCTCACGATTTAATGAAAACCATCGTAGTGCCTATCGTGAAGAACAGGACTGGGGATATCTCGGATTTAGGGAACTACCGCCCCATATCTCTGGCTACTGTGATTGCTAAAGTGCTGGACGGTGTACTTGATTCTTGCTTGGATAAATATATAAACCTACAAGACGCACAGTTCGGGTTTCGGGCCGGGCTATCCACGGAAAGCGCAATAGTGAGTCTCAAGCATACCGTCCAATACTATACGAATCGTAGGACGCCAGTATATGCCTGTTTCCTTGACCTCTCCAAAGCTTTTGACCTCGTGTCATATGATGTGCTCTGGAGAAAGTTGACGGACAGGGGTGTACCGGTCTATGCCAATGTCCATGGTCTATTGTATAATGTTAAGAAGAGTGAGTACATGGTCTTCAAGGCCAACGGTAAGTGTCCTGATCTTCTTCAAAATATTACCCTAAATGGCTTGTGCATAAATCGTGTAGTAAAATTTAAATACCTAGGACATTTCCTTACCGACGGCCTTGAAGACGATGTAGACATTGAAAGGGAACGCAGGGCTCTAGCGGTCAGAGGTAACATGCTGGCCCGCAGATTCTACCGATGCTCTGATGATGTTAAGGTCACTCTTTTCAAAGCTTATTGCCAGAGCTTTTACACGGGGAATCTGTGGGTTAGTCACACCAAAAGGTCGCTGGATTCCCTGCGTATCCAATATAATAATATTTTCAGGATGGTGTTGGGGCTGCCGCGTTTCTGTAGTGCATCAGGGATGTTCGCACTATTTCACACTGATGGTTTTCATGCCATTATACGCAAGAAAATGGCATCCCTGATATGCAGATTGCGTGGCAGCCCCAACATGATCCTGAATACCGTAGCTGATAGGGTATCATCCCCATTATGGAAATCCCTTATTATGAGGGTTAATAAATTGTAATAACAAATAATTGTAATAATGTGTGTGTATCTGTAATTTGTGTTGTAATCTTTGTGTATGATGATAATTTAATTTAATTTTAATTTTTCTAATTTGTAATTATAAACAATGTAATATGGATCTTTGGAATCTGAATTAAATGATTTTTATTTTTATTTTTTTATTTTATTTTTATAATTATTACAAGGTTATACCCATTCCTATATTCCATTCCCCAAATACCTTTACTATTATACCTAAATACCCTTACCTAATAGTGAATAGATTGAAATACATGCCCGTGGTAAGCCCATGTGCTGAGATTGAAAACGACAAATTTCTTTGCTCTGAAACAAATTTTGCCCAGTATCCAACTGAGACCTGCATTGAACAAATAATGTTGATGAAGAACAACTACAAAAGCTGCATACAGAACCATATTGAAATAGAGAAAACTAAGATACAAAAAGTAACCGACAACCATTGGTTAGTCTATTCAGAAGAAAATCTCATCATCACCGAGAATTGCAATACAGAAATTCTAAAATACACTGTCCTTGGGACCTACATCGTGACTCCTGGTCAACAATGCGAGATGCAAATAGGCGAAGTCATCGTTGCCGCTACCACAAACACTACAGTTGCTAGTCTCCAGTTACCATTGATTCAGATGCCAGAGCTGCAACAGGACATCCAGAGAAGATCAAAGAAAGTGGATCTAAGAAATGTGGACTTCAGTGATGTGAAAGAAGTGTACAAAGTGAAAAATTTAGTGAAATAGGCGATACAACGCAAACAGTGACAATAGAAATTAGTATATGGACCATCTTCGAGTATGTGATTATTATAATAGCAATAATTATCTTTATAATGTATAAATTTAGGTTTATAAATGTTTGTCGAAATTCTCTGAAACCGTCTGCGACATCTTCGGATAATTTCTCTCTTGGGGGGGGAGGAGTTAAGGAACCCCAATCCACAAGTATTAGCTTTGTCAGTTAATAAGTGTATTACATGCATTTATTTCCAAAAGGTTCCATTGATTGATCGGCATTCTTAATTATCTAGGACGTGCGTCATACCTGATCACGCTATGTATGTACTACGCTAGCAATTAAGTTAGTATATAAGATTAAGATTTGTGTTTAGTACCAAATGTTTCCGAACGCACCCTTTTGACATAAAGAAATTTGATCTTGACATTACTTTGACTTGACAGATTGTTTTTGCTCTCTTGGGAAAAAATGTCCGCGTCGGACCTGTTGAGTTAATCATAATTGGTAAAATATATCGTTTGGATTCGCGTGTTGAACCGATAATTGGGTCGCGAATTATCTATTGGTTGAACTTTGTAATCCCGGATTGACGAGAATCCAGGGATATTTCTCGGAATATATCGCCTTATTGCGTCACCGCGTGGCACGCGCACTTGCTGGAAACGAGGTTGGATGTGATGCTGATCTGGACCGCGCCACCTGGAGACTGGCGCCTTGTGAACGTTCTAGAACACGTAACTTGCATCACACTTTTCAATTACTCATCTCATATTACATACAAACCACATTTAGACGTGATCAAGCTGATCCTGATTGCCGTCTACAGCTCAGGTTAGTGGTACCAATATTGTGTAACCTTGTGCATTGAAAGCAACGTTAAGCTCCACGTATCGTGGACAGTTCAGACCGTCCAGTTATCGTTGGCTGGCAATTGTAGTTCTGATCAAAGTGGTAGCAGGCGTGGCTCTTATAAGATCCACTGATTCATTCTGGTAGTAGGCGTGGCTCTTATAATATAAGATCCACTGGTTTAATTGGAAGTTTTGAAAGTAACTTTGGTTTGATTACTTAACATAACTTATATAACTTAATAAGTTTGAATATATTGCTTTGTCAGCCGGGCTCAAATAGTACTTGTAGTTTGTACTGTAATTTGTAGTGCTAGCCCCTTGGTATTGAATTGACAAGTAAGATTTATTTGTGAAATTAGGAATTGGTTGTATTTGGTACATAAGTTGGTATATTGTTGTAAAAGTTGTTTGGTATTTGTGGCAATTAATAATTGAATGTCATTGATCTGAATTTGAAAGGTTATCTAAATAATAATCACACATTTGTTAACATAACAAGAATTGAATGGTGTGGATTGACTTATTGCATTTATTTGTTTATTGGATTGTTGTTAGAGATTCTCCGGCTCAATATTATACAGTCAATTGTTGTGCTTATTGATATTTATTTGAGGTTAATCCAGCATTGTATTATACATTCAATTGTTATTTAATTTGTAACTAGCCATCCTTAGCAAGCTAGATTCATACTTGGAATAAGTACAGAGTCGGATTTGGACTTGAAATAATTGAATTTGAGTTTTATTTTGTTGAGATTATTTGGTCGGCTAACAAGTCATTGCTGTTTGTTTAATATTTGATTGTTGGTTGTTGATTGGTGTTTTGTATTAATATTTGATTGTTGCAATGGCCTCATTAAGGGCAGTCAGGGAGGCTGCTGCCTGATTGACCTCACAGTTGAGATGGTTCACATCGGCAGCTGCAACGGTTGAGCGTGTGGAATTGGAAGAGCTCACCCTTGCTCGGTATGGGCAAGTGATTGAGAGGATCAAGTCAGCTGATGCTGCGCTCACGCGCTTTAACGAGTACATCATGGACGTGGATTTGGGGGTGATGGATCAGACAGCCCGCGATAAGATTTTGGGTGACTATGACCAGATTGTCCACCTGGGGGATGTCATATGTCTACGAGCGCGGGAAATTTTGAAGAGTCGGGTGCCTGATGCGGCCAAGCTGCAGACCCCTGTTGTTGCAGGCCCTGGACTATTGAGTAGGCTGCCCACCCTGGAGCTGCCACATTTTGACGGTCGCTTGGACCACTAGCTGGGCTTCCT
The DNA here is from genome assembly GCA_943138885.2 of Tholera decimalis. Lineage (NCBI taxonomy): Eukaryota > Metazoa > Arthropoda > Insecta > Lepidoptera > Noctuidae > Tholera > Tholera decimalis. Next base: position 32,506,759 of record OW964555.2, read on the forward strand.
AAATCTTTTTAAAAGTCTTGTGGATGCACGCTCGGACCTTGGACCTGCCCAGAAGCTGGCCTATTTATTGTCTGTCCTGGAGGGCGAAGCCAGAGCCTTGGTGCAGCACTTGCCGGTGACGGATTCCTCTTACCCGACCGCTCTGGAGCTTCTCTGCCGACGGTATCAGAACAAGCGCTGCCTGGCTGATGTGCACATCGACCAGATTTTGGGACTACCGGCCATTGCCAGCACGTCTACGTTGCGCACTGACTTGCTGAACCCGTTGGTCTCAGCGACCAACGCTTTGAGACGCCTGGAGTTACCGGTAGAACATTGGTCCTACTTGTTGGTGCACATAGTGCTGCAGTTGCTCCCCGCGGAGTTGAGGTCACGTTTTGAGCAGAAGTATGGTGGGGATAGTGCCACCCATCTTCCCCCCTTTGACGACCTCCTCAAATTTTTGGAAGACGAGTGTCGGTTTTCGGATAACACTCGTGGCGCCACGGGGTCACCCCCACTACCTTCTCACCCTAGAGACCAGGGACGGACTAGGGCTCGGGGGCCTGTTGATGTTCGCCCCGCCCCCCGTTTTGCTGGCGCCCGGAGTCCTCGGGCTAGGGGGCCTGTTGATGATCGCCCCGCCCCCCGTTTGGCTGGCGCCCGGAGTCCTCGGGCTAGGGGGCCTGTTGATGTTCCCCCCGCCCCCCGTTTTGCTGGCGCCCGGAGTCCTCGGGCTAGGGGGCCTGTTGATGATCGCCCCGCCCCCCGTTTTGCTGGCACCCAGAGTCCTCGGGCTAGGGGGCCTGTTGATGTTCCCCCCACCCCCCTTTTTGCTGGTGCCCGGAGTCCTTATCATTGTGACTTTGTAAGGCAACGGGGCATGTCATGGCGCGTTGCCCGGATTTTTTGAATTTGCACGTAAGTGCCCGCCGCCGAATTGTCAACGCACGCCGTTTGTGCTTCTCGTGCTTGGGGGCCCACTTTCATCGGGACTGCCCCGACCCCCGCCCGTGTAGAATTTGTGAAGGGTCCCACCTTGAGATTTTGTGCGCCAACGCGAACCGCTCCAGCAGACCAGCTTCTGAGGGGGGTTCGCGCAGGGGGGGGTACCCCGGAGACGAGCACCGGGCTGAGACCCGCAATTCTGTACGCCGCACTCCACCCCCCGCTCAAGTTGAACGGGAGCCTCACGAGCGCCATTTGGTCTCCCCTCGTCAGGGAGAACGCGCATTGGCTGCTAGGCAGCAGTGGCCGGGTCGGCGCCGCTGCCTTTCCCCTCCGTTGGCGGAACGTCCCCGGCTGGAGTCGCGCCCTCCGCCATTCTGGCATCCGGTGGGATATGCCCCTCCAGTGATGGCGAGCGGCTCGGGACACCGCGCGGACGAATATTTTGATTGTTGGCCTCGTCGTGAACGAAGGCAGCCTGGATGCGGCGATCGGTCGCCGCCCGACAGAGGCCCTTGAGGCGACTTTGGAAAGATTTGTGTCTCGCCGTGGGTTACCTTCTTTGATTAGATCTGATTGCGGTACGAATTACAAGGGTACAAGTAACTATTTGAAGGAGGTACACGCCTTCCTAATGAGAGCCAGGTTGATATTGGTAATAGTTTGGCCCGCCGAGGGGTCACTTGGTTGTTTGACCCGCCAGCCTGCCCCCATTGGGGGGGTATTTTTGGGGCCACGGTGAAAGCGGCAAAGGGACGCTGGTGGAGATTGTTGGGAGACACCGTTCTCACATTTAAGGAACTAGCTACGGTATTTGGCCGCATTGAAGCTGTGTTAAATTTGCAACCTTGTCAAGACTTCCAATTGATTAGCGGACGGGTAGGCCCGTCCGGGGGGGGTAGATGTTTAGTACCAAATGTTTCCGAACGCACCCTTTTGACATAAAGAAATTTGATCTTGACATTACTTTGACTTGACAGATTGTTTTTGCTCTCTTGGGAAAAAATGTCCGCGTCGGACCTGTTGAGTTAATCATAATTGGTAAAATATATCGTTTGGATTCGCGTGTTGAACCGATAATTGGGTCGCGAATTATCTATTGGTTGAACTTTGTAATCCCGGATTGACGAGAATCCAGGGATATTTCTCGGAATATATCGCCTTATTGCATCACCGCGTGGCACGCGCACTTGCTGGAAACGAGGTTGGGTGTGATGCTGATCTGGACCGCGCCACCTGGAGACTGGCGCCTTGTGAACGTTCTAGAACACGTAACTTGCATCACACTTTTCAATTACTCATCTCATATTACATACAAACCACATTTAGACGTGATCAAGCTGATCCTGATTGCCGTCTACAGCTCAGGTTAGTGGTACCAATATTGTGTAACCTTGTTCATTGAAAGCAACGTTAAGCTCCACGTATCGTGGACAGTTCAGACCGTCCAGTTATCGTTGGCTGGCAATTGTAGTTCTGAACAATTTGTTTAGATTAAGTTGATTACTGTTTAGCTGTAACTCTGTCCAAATAAAGTTATTTTTATAAATACTTCCGTTGTCGCTCACTTAATTCGTGCTAGGACCAACGCTCTTTCTCATCTACATTAATGATCTGGGTTTGCTTACCATCCCGAAAGGCAAGAACATAACCTTTGCAGATGATACTGCTCTGCTATTCAGTGCTAACTCATGGCGCGATGTGTATGCATACGCTCAGTTAGGCTTTAACGTTGTGACAGAGTGGCTCCATAATAATGTTCTCACTTTAAACACGGAAAAAAAACAAATACATGACATTTTCATTAAAACATAACACACATACCGCACCATCACCGCCATCATACTCGATTATAGCCCACTCATGCTCTAAACCAAATATTAAATAATCCTGGCTACGAGGTTGTGTCTATGCAAGTATTCTCCGTTAGCCAGACGAGAACCGGAGATAATGTGACGAATGGATTCTCCCGGTTTGTGACATGCCCGACATATGTCTATCGTACCATCCTTCACAATATATTTCCGATAGTTATTCGTCATCATAACTTCGTCCATAATCGCACAGACAAAACCTTCGGTTTCCCCGAAGAGGTCAACAAAACGTAGCCAGGCTTTGGACGCTAATGTGTCTACGTCAGTCCCATGAAGGGCCCGGTAATAGCGCCCGTGAAGATCCTTGCTCTGCCATACTTCTCTGCGGTCATTAGTATCTAATACTACAGGTTTGCGCCAATTCTCGGTACCCAAGGAGAGCGGAGTAAGGCCTTTGTCCACCGCTACCACATCTCGATGCATAACCACGTCGGCTTCAAGGAAATATTCCCTAAGGCTGCATACCTCGCGGTTGTATACGGTCTTTGCATTTAAAATGCCACGACCCCCGTACTTCCGCGGGATATACAGCCTCATCACCGATGAACGTGGGTGATGCATTCGATTTACAGTCAGCGTTGTGCGGACTCGCCTGTCCAAGGCGTCAAGTTCAGTCTGAGTCCATTTGAGTATGCCAAAAGAGTACATCAATACTGGCATGACTCTTAGCAATAGATTGCGTAAATTAATATATGTTTTAAGACCTTGCGACATGTAGTAGATGAACGTTTAAAAAAATCAATTTACTTTGCTCTTGTACAATCGCTACTGACATAGGGCATCACGTCTTGGGGTGGCGCTCCAAAACACACAATTTTGGAACTCGAACGTGCGCAAAGAGCCATATTAAAAGTGTCTTATTGTCAAATATTCCGATATGCAACAGCGCTCTTGTACAAAAAGTCTAGAGTCCTAACGGTACGTCAACTGTTTGTATCGCATACGGTTCTAAAGCAACATGGACTCCTTAGCTTTAACCCTGTATATATCGCAATAAAAGGTGTTTTAACCCCATCAATCGGCAACAATACCAGCGTACCAAGTTTTGTAAATGCTTCTTTTGTCACCTTGGGGGCCATCTTTATAATAAAATAAATGGGATACTCTCAGTATACCATCTCACGAAAACTAAGTGCAGAATGAAGGTAAACTCTTGACTACAGGACCTGAGCTACGAGAATACGAAAAACTTACTATTTGTTCAGGTTTAGCACATACAACCACAACATCATATAAAATATTTATACACAAGCACACACACCCACGCATAAACATGGGCACACTACACACGCACACATACACACACACACAAACACACACAAACATGCGCACCACTTATACACAGCAATACTAACCGTACAGATTAATCCTTCCAAGTCCCAGACTATGATCTTGGGTAGTCGATACTATCGCTCTGCACTTGACACTTCCTCTTTGAGGCCATTATCCCTTAACAGCTCGGTCGTTGCGTACACGGATGTGGCAACGAATCTCGGCGTATTACTTGACAGCAATCTTTCTTGGCGAGCGCAAGTAAGTGAGGTTAGTCGAAAGGTGCACTTTTCCTTCCACTCTTTAAAATCCCTTCAAAGCTTCTTGCCTTTCAAAACTAAAATCTCTTTAGCTCAAACTTTAATCCAGCCGATTATTGATTATGCCGATGCCTGCTATTAAGATGCCACTGAGGAGCTCTTATATAAGCTTGAGCGCTTGCAAAACTTGTGTATTCACTTTGTTTTTGGTCTGAGGAAATACGATCATGTCTCTCAGTTTCGCAAGGATCTCAAGTGGCTCCCTATCCGTCTTCGCAGGAACACTCGAATATTATTCCTTTTGCACAACATCCTACTCAACCCTGCAGTGCATATCCTAACTACCTGCGCGATCGTTTTTCATTCACTCGTCCTACTGACGCACTTTGTAGATCCCACCTTAAACTCCATCTCAATTTCCCGTCCCATGAAACCCGTTTCTATTCCCACTCCTTCTCCTTTCATGCAGTACGACTGTGGAACTCACTTCCCGCTAAAATCCGGGAAGCTAAATCCATTAATATTTTCAAAAAGCTGGTCAAAGATCATTACCTATCTAACATACCGTAATTTTATATATTTATTATACGTATATATTTTTATAGCATTAATATAAATATGTATTTTAATTCTATGTTTGTATATATTTGTTTATTATATCATTATAGTTTGATTTTATAGCTAAGTATGTTTTATTTATCGTAACTAGTATTTATACACACTGTGTCTATCATCTCCTCTTGAACTCTCCTGTCGCAGGTCTGCTGGAAGAAATTTCTTAGGAAATAAGCAGCACCTTTGTGCTTTTTTGTCTGTATTTAATTTTTTTTTTGTAAGTGTCATGTGTGTACATAAATAAATAAATACTTTTAAAATTATATAAAATTATATTTAAATAAATTGGCCAAGTGCGAGTCAGACTCGCCCATGAAGGGTTCCGTAGTAACTATAATAATATAATATAATATGTATATTTATTTGACGAATAAAAAAAAACCTTAAAAATTTCTTAAAACTAGCTTATTTACATTTTTACAACTACGCTATGTTTGTATGAATTACAAAGTTATATTCGCGGTTTTAGAAAATATGCTGTATCTCAAAAACTGCTGACCCGATTTCGTTCAAACTAATTTTGGTTGAAAGTTTACATTAAGGTCTACAGACATATATATTTTTTAGATTTTTCACTCCATTATTATAGAAGTTAGAGGGGAGGGGGACACACATTATACCACTTTGGAAGCTTATATCTTTTAAACGATTGACTTTATGAAAAAGTGATTTTAGAAACCCTTATATCATTTTTAAAGACCTGTCTATAAATACCACACACGCATATGTTTCATGAAAAAATAAATATTTTAAGTTCTAGTTCCATGTATGGGGACCCCCGTTTATTTTAAATATTTTTTATTTTTTTTCTTAAAATCGGAAAGCAGTTCACAGAATACATCTACCTACTAAGTTTCACATGTATAGTCTTAATAGTTTCGGAATAAAATGGCTGTGACATACGGACGGACGGACAGACAGACAGACGGACAGACATATCGAAACTATAAGGGTTCCGTTTTTTGCCATTCGGCTACGGAACCTTAAAAAGTACTTACCATAGTAAAAGTGTCTGTGTACATATTTCTTATATTTATCTCTATATGCCATATTGAAATGTCAACAAGTCCGAGGGGTGGGGACCTAGTGTCCTGCAACAGAGACTCTCCGTCTAGTTTAGGCACCAGTCTCCCACAATACTTTATCAAATTTGCTGAACATTTAGATCTTATGTACCTAATCCTTACTTTATTATCCATACTTACTAATATTATAAATGCGAAAGTAACTCTGTCTGTCTGTCTGTCTGTCTGTCTGTCTGTCTGTCTGTCTGTCTGTTACCTTTTCACGCCTTAACCGCTGAACCGATTTACATGAAATTTGGCATGGGAATAGTTGAGGACCCTGGGAAGGACAAAGGATAATTTTTATCCCGATGTAAGGTTCCCGCAGGATAGTTTTCGAATTGTATCTTTGTTGCTCTTTCACGCAAAAACTACTAAATGGATCTCAATTAAATTTGGTAAGGAGACAGTTGACATCCTGTAAAAACACATAAGCTACTTTTTATCTCGGAATTCCCACGGGTTTGGGATTTACGCGGACAAAACCTCCCACTCGAACGAAGTCGCGGACAAAAGCTATCCATACTTTAATACTAATAATATAACTCCATACTTCCATATCCATATCCATACTATCCATACTTCCAATTATCCATCAATACATCCAAGCTAATATAATAATAATTCGAAAGTAACTGCCTGTCTGTGACTGTTACCTTTTCACGCCTAAACCGCTGAACCGATTTAGATGAAATTTGGCATGGGAATAGTTTAGGACCCTGGGAAAGACGTAGCATAGGTTTCGTCCCGGAAATCATTCCAAAAGGATGTAAAAGGACACACATAATACACTTAGACCGCTAAACCGATTTAGATGAAATTTGGTATGGAGATAGTTTTAGATCCTGGAAAAGACAGTATAGTTTTATTCCCGGAAATCATTCCTAAAAGATGTGAAAATGGTGTTGGAATTTTGTATCGGGAATCAATGATGTCCCCGCCCTCCCCACTCACATAATACACTTGACCGCTAAACCAGTTTGGATGAAATTTGCTATGGAGATATTTTTAGACCCTGGAAAAGACATAGGATAGTTTTTATCCTGGAAATCATCCCTTAAGGATATAAAGGGGTGTTGGGACTTTGTAGTCCCCCTCTCAATTCATTCAAATCGCGTATTCAAGAACCACTCATAACATTTTTTTAAAACTACACAACTGCATGTAAGCTATACAAATCTTTGTTTAGAGCTGGGGTCGAACCCACGTCATGCAACAGTTAACAGTTACGCCAACCGTGTCGCTTAAATTTTAACCAATCAAGTTAATATACGAATCATTTCTATTTCAAAATCGGGGCATTATGCGTTTGCCCTTTTGAAAATAGGAGAAGATCATGTGGCAACAGATATCAACGGGATGATTTATTTGAGCTGAACTGAATCTGGAACTGAAACTGAAACTGAAACTGAAGCTGAAACTGTAGCTGAATCTGTAGCTGAATCTGAAACTGAAACCAAAACTGAAACCAAACTGAAGCTGAAACTGAAACTGATGCTGAAACCAAAACTGAAGCTGAAGCTGAAACTGAAACTGAAGCTGAAACTGGAACTGTAGCTGAAACTGACGCTGAAACCAAACTGAAGCTGAAACTGAAACTGATGCTGAAACCTTAACTGAAGCTGAAGCTGAAACTGGAACTGAAACTGACGCTGAAACCAAACTGAAGCTGAAACTGATGCTAAAACCAAAACTGAAGCTGAAACTGAAACTGAAGCTGAAAATTAAGCTGAAACTGTAGCTGAATCTGAACTGAAACCAAACCTGAAGCTGAAACTGAATCTGAAACTGAATCTGAAACTGAATCTGAAACTGAATCTAAAACTGAATCTGAAACTGACTCTGAAACTGAATCTGAAACTGAAACTGAAACCAAAACTGAAGCTGAAGCTGAAACTGGAAATGTAGCTGAAACTGACGCTGAAACCAAACTGAGGCTGAAACTGAAGCTGAAACTGAAACAAAATTGAAGCTGAAACTGAAACTGATGCTGAAACCAAAACTGAAGCTGAAACCGAAACTGAAGCTGAAACTGGAACTGTAGCTGAAACTGACGCTGAAACCAAAATGAAGCTGAAACTGAAACTGATGCTGAAACCTAAACTGAAGCTGAAGCTGAAACTGAAACTGGAACTGTAGCTGAAACAGACGCTGAAACCAAACTAAAACTGAAACTGATGCTAAAACTAAAACTGAAGCTGAAACTGAAACTGAAGCTGAAAATTAAGCTGAAACTGTAGCTGAATCTGAACTGAAACCAAACCTAAAGCTGAAACTGAATCTGAAACTGAATCTGAAACTGAATCTAAAACTGAATCTGAAACTGACTCTGAAACTGAATCTGAAACTGAAACTGAAACTGAAACCAAAACTGAAGCTGAAGCTGAAACTGGAAATGTAGCTGAAACTGACGCTGAAACCAAACTGAGGCTGAAACTGAAGCTGAAACTGAAACAAAATTGAAGCTTAAACTGAAACTGATGCTGAAACCAAAACTGAAGCTGAAACCGAAACTGAAGCTGGAACTGGAATTGTAGCTGAAACTGACGCTGAAACCAAACTGAAGCTGAAACTGAAACTGATGCTGAAACCAAAACTGAGGCTGAAGCTGAAACTGGAACTGTAGCTGAAACTGACGCTGAAACCAAGCTGAAGCTGAAACTGATGCTGAAACCAAAACTGAAGCTGAAGCTGAAACTGAAGCTGAAACTGAAACTGAAACTGAAGCTGAAAATTAAGCTGAAACTGTAGCTGAATCTGAAACTGAAACCAAAACTACTGAAACCAAAACTGAAGCTGAAGCTTTCAACTGGAACTGAAACTGACGCTGAAACTAAACTGAAACTGAAACTGAAGCTGAAACAGAAACCAAACTGAAGCTGAAATTGAAACTGATGCTGAAACCAAAACTGAAGCTGAAACTGAAACTGAAGCTGAAACTGGAACTGTAGCTGTAACTGACGCTGAAACCAAACTGAAGCTGAAACAAACTGATGCTGAAACCAAAACTGAAGCTGAAGCTGAAACTGAAACTGTAGTAACATCCATAGTGAACGTAGTCCAAGATACAAATAATTTAATAAACCACGTTTATTCTGATTAATCGCAGCCATTCTTTGTCCCTCATATTTGTTTTCAACAAACGTGAAGGAGTAATTTTGGCACCAACTAACGAAATTGTAGGGCAGATCAACGAAAAGATTATGTCTCATGTGAAATGTGATGTTGTTGAGTATCTGTCCGTCGACATTGTCATGGATACAAAGCAAGTGACGTCGTACTCTGTAGAGTTTATCAACTCTCTGGAATTGTCAGGGTACCCCATCACATTATTTGAGGCTTTAACTTGGTGTCCCAGTCCTGTTGATGCGTAATCAGGGCGCACCTCTCCGGCAGGCAGGCTCTTTAATGGCATGCGACTACAAATTACATACCTTGGATGCAATGTTTTCAAGCAATAATTATGACAGGAACAGCAAGCGGTAAAAACGTATTTATTCCTCACATTCAATTCGAAAAACTCAAATTTCCCCTAAAAGCGGCATTCGCAATGACCATAAACAAAGCTCAAGGACAGACACTGAAAGTCGCAGGTGTACATTTAGAAAAAGACTGCTTTTCCCATGGGCAATTGTATGTGGCGTGCTCACGAGTATCAAGCGTACAAAATCAACACGCCAAGAACGGGAAAACCAGAAACGTAGTTTACAAAAATGTATTGTAAACTACGTTTTTGGTTTTAAAAAGATAAATTTTAAATACTAACTGTCTGTCTGTTTTTGGGGATGGATGGACCCTGGTGATGGTTTTTTAAATATTATATGCGTTTTTTAACCACCCAAAAAGATACGGTACACCTTTTTGGCAACAAGAATTATTGACAAATTGTAAATTAACGCGAGCGAAGCCGCGGGCAAAAGCTAGTAATATTATAAATGCGAAAGTAACTCTGTCTGTCTGTGTGTTACGCAATCACGCCTAAACTACTGAACCGATTTTAATGAAATTCGGTACGGACATAGTCTAGAGCCTGAGAAAGGACATAAATACTTTTTAATGCGAAAAAAGGGCTGTAAGGGGTTGAAATAGGGGATGAAAATTTGTATGGAAATTACGTCATTTTTAATGCTACAAGCTTGAAATTATTTTTTAGACTTTTGATTAGATATTAATAAATACGACATCCAAATTCTGTATGGGTTTTATTTTAAAAATAATTAGCATAAAACATTAAAAATGCTGCCGAAAGTCACTATTCCGCGCGGTCGAAGTCGCGGGCACAGCTAGTGTATTATAAAACACTGTATTGTGGTGAGAAAAATAAATAAATTATTAAATAAATAAAAATAAATAAATATCAAGCAAGTGTGGATGGTATCCTATATACGTAGTAATATGTACTACCTACACCTTAAAAGTATATAATTAGTTAATAATAATTAGTTAATAATTTTATACGGTACCCTCGGTGTGCAAGTCCACCTGCAGAATATTCATCTGAATTGTGTCTGCAGAAGAATACGAGTGGAGTGGCATAAACATTAGAAAGTGGTGCCTGTAAAAAAGAATTGTTTGTATAGACACAACCAGTCCACCATCTCTATTTATATATCTATTTCCAATAAATTCTTAATGCTCCGTAATAGCAGTCACGGTGATGGGCAGTCCTCCATTTGTCATGGACAACTACCAGGGAAGCATAAATCTGTCATGTGTCTCAAATTCAGGCGATGTTCGGCATTTGGGTTCTACTAAGACCGTATTTGACCGCCTAGTACGTTTTCGCCCTCACATTTACCCACCCAGGTGTCTTCCTTTTAATTTTTACTATAGACCTTACCATCTATAAATTTTCCACAGGATTCACATCTGCGGTATATTTGAGACACACTAAATTTTTTGGGACGCCGCAACATAATTTATCAATATGCGCACGAGGCGCGAAAAAGACTTTTGTCATTTATCATCTAGCAGCTAGCCAATTTTTTACGTGTTTTCAAATATTCTGCGGATACTGCAAACTGATACAAGGATGGTTTACAAAAAAGGCTATACGTCTGTGCCACAAAATATGAATCAATTACTAGAAAGGCATCACGCTGTTATCCAATGGGTTTGGTAGAAACTTTATTATGTTACCTGTTACGACCGATACATGGTTTTTTACTTTACATACACTTTGTCTAAGGCTCTAGACAAAGTGTATTTATATCAGCAAATGGGATTGTCCAAGTATAAAATAAAATGGATTGGTTACACTTGTCGATTTGACACACGTTTCCTGTTCTTTATTGGACAGACAAAAACATACTAATACAACACGTCCGTTTATGTACACAGGCGAGCTTAACCCAGAATTAGCTTTCTAACAAAAACCTAAGATACCGTTTTTGTCAAATTACCACCGGATAGTTTGACAAAAACTGCACAACAAAATTAATGTGTGTTTGTCAATCTCATATACATTTTTCAAGTTCAGGTAATCTTCTCCACTTTAGGCAGTTATCTCACCGCCGACGATGAACGAGTAGCGAATAGACCTAGCATCTGAAAACGAGTTGGCGAGTTCGATAGTTTTGGCGCTGGGCTATAAGCGAGTGGGTGAGTGCGATGGGCGATTACTCACTAGTAGGTCCGCTGGACCGCTATATGTTCTCTGGGCGTGAGTTCTGACCGCCAAGCGAGCATCGCTGAGCGAGTATTATCTTTGACAGCGGCGCCGGCATGCGGCAGTGTGAAGTCAGAGAGCAACTATTAATATATGTATCTCTTTCGAAGACAAAAACGCAACTTGTGAGTTGAAGGTGCAAAGATCTTAGTAGGTTATATTATTTAGTACATACTTCAGTCTGTGATTATTATTATCCAGTTCATTATTGTTATCCAGTTGAAAGTTTCATATTTGAAACTATGAACTGGATACGTAAGTAAATTATTAGAAATGTCTCGTGAAGCATCATTACACCTGGCCATGTAAATAGATATGTCTTCAGAAATATTACGTAGCTACTGCCACACTAATCCACTAATGTTTGCATTATCCATTATTTAGAAAATGGTTTGGTATAAAACGTTGACGCCACATTTTCGTCATGAAACCTGATTTATGGTGACACGGACCCTTCCTTTCCTTATAATTAAGAGAAAACCGACACTTGCCACTACTACGAACCTTTCTTTAATTCTTCGATGTTATCTCTTGCGAGTTAAGACTGTTTAGGACTGGAACTAGACTGGACTAAGTATCTTTATTGATACTAATTTTCAAACTCAAGGCTATACTTTTTACAAATTACGCCTATAAATAAATTCAAAGGGTATTAAATTAAACTATGTATTTTTTTTAGCAAACAAAATAGAAAATGATATCCTACATAAACAAATAAACAGCTTTTAATCTTACCAAACATAAAGCTAATCACTGTCTATGGATCGACTGACTATCTGACCTTCACAACTGAGTAACGAGTTAACACAATTATTCCACTTGGCTATAGCAACAGATGGTCTAGTATCAACAGATTTTCTGAGTTCTGACAACCTGTTATAGTATAAAATGTATTCAAACAAGAAGAAAGTGTAAACTATGTCAATCTATAGTATTTGCAACTATCTCCTCACCAAAATTCACATCAATCCATTGCTCCGTCTTGACGTGACAGAAGCAGAAACAAACACTTTCGCATTGATAATACGTATGGATATAGAGCAGAGAACATATTAGGTAAGTATTAGTGTCAAATTTTTAATTTTCTCTCGGACGAAACCTATGCAAGGACCGACCTCGGAAAATGTTTTTGAACCTGAACCAAATTTATTGCAATCTTAATAATCAAATAAGGTACCGGTTTGACATCTGTACATCTTTCTTTTCTATTTCCTACCAACTACCTATAAGATTACGTGTATTTTTGCTACATTTCCATCATCAAAATACCAGGCTCTTTTTTTGTACTAGTAATACACGTCAACCCCATGTATTGTAAATACTTTTCATGTGACATCATAGTGATAGCGCTAGTTTATTGTGTGACGTACCTCCATTTTCTCAAACATCCCCAGCAATGAGGAAATTAATCAAAATCAAACAACATTTTCGATGTCATGTTATTGACATTTCATAGAATTTGCTACTTGATTATTATATTTAGGAAATTAACGTCGATACTGAAATTACATAGCTACGTGTAACGACGGATTCTTCATATTTTTCATTACAAAGTAATCTGTTAAATAAAATTTTAAAAGCGAACGGTAAAACAAAAGCAAAAGTTTAAAAGAGCAAAAACTCGATTCGAATACCGTTTTAAATCGAAATTTAAGGTAAACACGATTAATTTCAATAGTAGTGGTAGCAGACAACCACATTTTTAAGTAATTACTGGTGAAACCAACACGCCTTAATGTAAAAGCAAATAAAATAAACCAGAGACTGAGGAATCAACTTTTGCCTCGTGTTATTCTCGACATTATTAAAACAGACAGCAACCGTGTCACAACACTAGGACACTGTTATTGTTTGAATTTGCCAGCAGCCCAATTATACACTATTATGTATTCCTCGTAACACGCTTGCGGGAGCTTAATATGAAAGTATTTTTAGGCTCCAAATAAGTTTCGCTCAAAAAAAGTAAAATATGGAAATGCCGGTTTCCTCTCTGGGTTTAAAAAACGCCAGTGTATAGCCATACCTGAAATTAGAATACAAAAAAGTGGCCAAATTTCATGCCGTTCACATTGTTCTCGCAAACGAAAACAGCATACGGCAATCTTAGAGTGAAAGTGACTTTACCCAAAGATTTACTTTTTTTGGGGTTATGCAAGAAACTCTTAAGAAAATCAGTGTTGAGGAAATTGAAATATACATATCTCTTCCCTGACCAATTTAAAGGCAGTCATTTTTATCTCTGTCACCACTGTGCTTTAGGGTAATGTTTAAAGTCAGTTTATACCACAAGCAGACGTTACAAGATTTTATACTTAGGTTACTTTCGTACTAAGAGTGCCATACGGACTGCTCATCATGGAGTCTATCTCTTTGTACGAATCAACAAGCATATTTCCCCTGGCGATGTCGCATGCATGGCTGCCGGCACATTTCGTTAGTGCCTGTCAAAATTGTACATGCTAATGTCGTCGCTACGATATTGGAATAGTGTTGGTAATTGCATACTCGATATTTGTTTGACAGGGCCGCAAGTGGGTAAGATTAAGAATAATTTTGGATATAATGGTCTGAAGGAAGTCCTATTACTATTGAGTAAGATCACAGTAAATTTGATGTTTTAATCGAAACGGGAATCAAGGGCTTTTGATGCATGGCGAGGCAGGACTAACAGCCTTGTGTAGGTATATTATATTGAGAAGGGTCGGTTGCAAGGCACTGGAATACCAGAAGACAATCATTTCGAACTTTTAATACATATAAATAATTATAATTAAAACCAGGTAAAAAAATAAACAACACAATATTTATTGCAACTGGCGTTAACGCCAGACGTTCTCCTGACCGAACTTTGGTTTACGAAAAGAAATCTAAAACTCGATTGCAGCGCCATCTATCAGATAAAATTGTGAACTTGAACCGTACAGGGACCAACTCAAACGCATATTAATATTTTTTAACCCAAAGATTGACTGGTAGAGAATGCCTTGCTGTATTAATTCCGCCCATGTAATACGATTGTACATAAAGTTTATATAAATAAATAAACAACCCAGCCGTTTAGAAGGATTTAACATTCATATTAATTCAAATCCTACATAAACAAACTTACAAATGACATCATTATAATTATATTAACTGACTTACATTATAAGTTTGTACTCGTAATGTAAATCAGTTACTTGTATTTGTCCTTCAGTAGCTTGGCTGTTCATCCTCACCATCGCCATTATCGTCCGTCACAGCAGAAGTGTTGACCTGAAACTGATTAATTATACCTTACATTATATCATCATTTTTTATGTTAACCTATCTATCTACAACGTGTAATTTAAAGGGTATATACATACCATTCTTTGGATGATAACAAACGATATGGGAAGGGTTTGTAATCCTAAGTCTACGTGTGTAGAACTTATTACAAATACCAATACACTGATACCAGAGACCGAATTTTTCAAATTAAGAAGATCGAAAAGAATTATCGTGTTATTGGCAAGTGACGTGAAAGTTATTGACCCTTGTAGTGCTGTGACACGTTTGTTAGGATTGGTATTCAAGAAATATATGATAATAATAATTTGGTATCAATTCTTTGAGTCAGTTATTTTGTGCTGAAACTTTGCATAGAGACTCCATACCAGATGTTGTCTTCAGTCCTTTTGGATTGATATGTTGTATCCGTTACACGTTGTAGAAAGAGCTTGTGGCTTAATTATAACAGCCACAAGAGTCGATTGAAGATCTTAACATATCGAGATTATTTCGCGTCCCGGGAAGCTTGTAAAAAAAAAAAAAAAAGCCCTTGGTCCCGGCTGTCATTTATACATCCTTGACAGTCGATACGGATAGTCAGATGCTAGAAAATCTGACAGTGGTTTTGTCAAGGAGCCTCGTGTTATCCAGCTTCTGGGTTGTGGAGGTCAGAGAGGCAGCCGGTCCATGTAAAACACTGATACTCAGCTGAGTCCGGTTACACTAGAATCCATATTAGACAACATTATTAGGAAAAGGCGAAGTAGATGAACTTATCGTATTCCACTGACGGGCAAGTCTCTCCGTAGTTTTCCACTGTTTCCGGTATTTTGCTCTCTCTGATTAATCCGTCTTGAAAGCCTCTAAGTCTTCACGATAGATTTTTATAGGCCTACCTCGGGGCAAACGCCCAAACTCTGGCTCTTACTGCATAAGTTTTTGTCCTCATACATCTTACATACATATTATTGTACATATGATCCCCCAATCCCACTGCAGCTTTGTTTTCCGCATTGGTGATATCCGTTTTGGAATGTATAGTACAATATGAGAAAGATATTTAAGTTATGGAAGAAGATAAAAGACAATAGGATATTTTCTGAACTAAACTAACCAACTAACTAACTGGTTCCGTACCATTATCTATAAAAATTGGTTAAGTGCGAGTCAGACTCGCCCATGAAGGGTACCGTAGTAACTATAATAATGTAATATAATATGATTATTTATTTGACAAAAAAACCTTACAAATTTCTAAAAACTAGCTTATTTATATTTTTTTACAACTACGCCAAATAACTTTGTTTTTCATAGTGTTTGTATGAATTACAGAGTTATATTTGCGGTTTTAGAAAATATGCTATATCACAAAAACTGCTAACCCGATCTCGTTCAGACTAATTTTGGTTGAAAGTTTACATTAATATCTACAGACTAGTATTTTCTTTTAGATTTTTTAAATGATTTACTTTATGAAAAAGTAGTTTTAAAACCCCAATGTCATTTTTAATGACCTGTCTATAGATACCACACACGCATAGGTTTCATGAAAAAAAAAATTCAGTTTTAGTTCCATATATCGGGAACCCCCTTTATTTTCAATATTTCTTAATTTTTTTCTTAAAATCGGAAAGCGGTTCACAGAATACACCTACCTACCAAGTATCGCATGTATAGTCTTAATATTTTCGGAATAAAATGGCTGTGACATACGGATGGACGAACAGACAGACAGACAGACGGACAGACATGACGAAACTATAAGGGTTCCGTTTTTTGCCATTCGGCTACGGAACCCTAAATACGGCAAAAGAATCACGTTTATTGTATAAGAGCTCCCTAATTATATTTTTAGTATGTCTTGTTATAGCGGCAACAGAATAATTTGTGAAAAATTCAACTGTCCAGCTATCACGGTTCATGAGGTACTGCCTAGTGACAGACAGAAAGACAGACGGCGCACGGTGGGCTGAAAATCGGCTTTCATAGACTTAGGCATTTTATTTTGCAAGTGCGAGTTTTTTTGCCGGATATCACTTCTATTAGTTATAACAATATACAAAAATGACACCAGAATTGATTCTGCACAGAAACGAAGGAATTATAATTTTTTTACGAAAATTTTGTATGGAGCTAGTATGAAAAATCGAAATATCTCTAAAACGGCAGCGATAACCGTAATATCCTTATAGGGGGTTATAGTACTAATTATTTATGATTTTTTGACATACGTTACATAATGGTTGTAGATGCCTTTTTTTTTAAAAAATCGTCAAAATATTTTTATTTATTTTTACATATTTAAACGTTCCTTTTAGTGTTTAAGTTGAAGAATTCAGAGCTTTAACAACTCTTATCATAAAATAGCATCACCCCTATAGACCTGAAGGACTAGACAGAGGTGTGTAGTGTCTTGTTGATCTTGTAAGATTACCAACAATACCAAATAGTTGAATATCAGTGTCAAAGTGCCCATGCTGTCGCTTCTTTTTGAAAGATAGGGGAATGAAATTGTTAATTGATCATACCCTAAAAGTATGATTACAACATAACCGGACACATAATAATAATAATATCCTTATAGGGGATTATAGTACTAACATTATTTATTTTAACATATGAAACTGTTCAAAACCATCCATGAACTGTGTCAAAGTTAAGAACATCGTTAGGAAGCATGCTTTTTCCCCAAATATTAAGAATATGTGAAAAAAAAAGACTGTATATAAACTTTTTATTGATAGGTAATTTAAATAAAACAGAAGTAACAAAAATAATATCTAATAAATTCAATTATACAAAATACATATTTGAAACTATAATTTATGAAATTATTAACTAAACATATTGGTACAATAAACTAACATAAATAACAAAAGAACATAAAGAAAAATAATTAAATTTTACAAATTTTCTTTACAACTTTCGTTGTCGGACTCCAATTCCGAGTCAGAATCCAGATCGGATATACCTACAAACTCGAACTCAGTTTCCGGAAACTGTATTAGGTCGAGAGTTTCAGCAAAAAAGGTTGTCTTCCTTTTGGCATCTAACTTCGGCCTTTGTGCACTTAGAAAAGGATCCGAAGAAACAACAAGCATATTTAGGATATCTTGATTAGAATCTTGCCTGCTTCTTTTCCGCGAATGATGTTCCCGGAACCTCCTAAAATCTTTGTTTCGAGACTCTGAGACTTCTTCCGAGAGAGTCCCAATCGGGACAATATCATTTTTTTCGATTATGTCAGCTCCGTGTATTAATAGTTTATGTACGGTTGATGACATGTAGTACCAGTCGTATAATTCCACGTACTTTTCTGCTGTTTTGAGAGCAAAATCTTTAAATTTGATGACATCGATCTTCTCACCAGATGTTATTGCTTGCAAAATAACAGCAAATCTTTTTATCAGGTTTTGATCCAACCCAGTAATAGCTGCAGTTTTATTGGGAAACTCGAAAAACTTCCTTGCGGTATTCCCGTCATTGGTAGTTCCCGAGCCTTGTTTTACTATATCAATTAATAGATTGAGCTCCTCTTTAAATTTATTTTGAATGTTTTTTTTTCTGTTTTGTAACATATCTTTATGCTCATTACTTCTTGCTGCCCACTGTTTGAAGTCAAGTCTGTACGCAATGTGTAACAGACATTGCATGCAATTTATACGGGCATGTAGGGATGATAGGCCAAATTCATATATGTCAGAACACACAGTTTTTGATGTTACAGCATCTAAGTGGTTCATTTCTGTTGGTTTTGCTAAGCACAGGTAGCATGATGCATTTGATCTAGCTTCAGAAAGGTACGTGCAGACTTTTGCGTCGATCATTGTCATCATTAGTTTATGAGTCACCCTGTTACTATTAATGCACTCTGTGGGGTTAAGGGCCTCAATTTCCTCATCCATTTTTCTTTTGTTATCAATGACAACTGCATGGCTTTCTTTTACAAAAGTGAACTGAACCGGACGACAATAAAAAGTTGAGCATGGTTTCGGGTTTGTCCATATAGTATTATCTCCATCTGTCAGTTTCAGTGGCACCAAGGAGGTCATGAAAATGCTTGAATCATCATGCTCGCCGTCCATTTTCTGCTTGTATCGGCTTTGATTGGAAGCATCATCAAATCCCCACTTCAATATCAGCTTTAACTGCTTATTTTCCACATTATCAGAAAGACTTTGAAGAATCCGCTTCACCGTGATGTCAAGTAAAGCTTGAAGTGTAATTCTAGCTGATGAATCCGTAACTGATACTGATTGATTAGGAGGGTAGCATGCAAGCTTAGTTTGTTGCAGTTTATAGTAGGATGGGTAAATATCCTTAGCACCTTCCCGAATGGCAGTCTCTCGCAACGTAATATATTGCCACTTTGAAAGCTTAAGTGAAAGAAGCAATCCAAGTGTTTTCTCTGGTGTAAATATTACTGTTTTCTTAATGCTTTCCTTGATTTTAACGGCAGCTTCTGGATTTTTGATCATATAATTGATTACAGATGCGATATCTTCATAACCTTCTTCTTTTAAACGTGCTGCAGCTGCATATGCCAATTCACAGGAATCCTCGCCTATGTGCTCACTAGATCTTCTCTTTTTCTGTTTGCTTCCCAGATCTTTGAATGGTTTTCGGGACCTTTTTGTCATTGTTCAAACAGTCGATGATGTCGAAGGTTCTGGAGAGACTGAGCGTGCTCTTGGTATCTCATCAACAGTTGGTTCTTGATTTATTAAAGTTTGCACGCAACTCGGCCAATCAATATTTGCTTGCAACCACTTTCCGTACGTATTTCTAAACTTATCAAAGAATCGTTTAGATTTCTGCCACCTGTTTAAAGCAGCTCGCGTGAATCTCCGGCAAAATTCTTTGAGAGTTACTTGATCTTCGGCAGAAAGGCAATCGCCTATGCGGGACACAATTGCACTAAACAATACTTCATGATTAAATGAAGGACACTCACTTTTTAGAAGAACAAACAAATCTAAGTTGGTGATTAAACTTTCCATTCTAAGATTTTGTAGTCGCAAAGCAAATAGTTTTAGTGTTAGCAGTTACACGGTTGTGAACAATCTAAATTATGGAACAAAATTATAGCCCTTTTATTGTATAAAGTCAATAATTAGTTAACTACCCTCATTAAAGTTATAAAAGATATGATAATAAAAATTTATAATCGTCAAAAACATTTCGTAGAACTCATAGTAGAACTAATCAACATTAGCAAATCACATTAGCTCACTAATTATAAAAAGGTGAATGCAGTTCTTAGTTGGTATTGTTGCGAGATATTTCAAATCATTTAATCACTTAATAGGCTCATTAGAATCAGAAGACTACAACCATCATTCTAATTACTTAATTACTTGTCATCAGACTCATTAGATGACTACACAATATGTTATTTTGTATTTTGAACGTATGCAAGGTTTTAAAATTCCTTTTGTGTCGATATTATTATGTGTCCGGTTATGTTGTAATCATACTTTTAGGGTATGATCAATTAACAATTTCATTCCCCTATCTTTCTAAAAGAAGCGACAGCATGGGCACTTTGACACTGATATTCAACTATTTGGTATTGTTAGAAATCTTACAAGATCAACAAGATACTACACACCTCTGTCTAGTCCTTCAGGTCTATAGGGGTGATGCTATTTTATGTTAAGAGTTGTTAAAGCTCTGAATTCTTCAACTTAAACACTAAAAGGAACGTTTAATATGTAAAAATAAATAAAAATATTTTGACGATTTAAAAAAAAAAAAGGCATCTACAACCATTATGTAACGTATGTCAAAAAATCATAAATAATTAGTACTAAAACCTCCTATAAGGATATTACGGTTATCGCTGCCGTTTCAGAGATATTTCGATTTTTCATACTAGCTCCATACAAAATTTTCGTAAAAAAATTATAATTCCTTCGTTTTTGTGCAGAATCAATTCTGGCGTCATTTTTGTATATTGTTATAACAAATAGAAGTGATATCCGGCACAAAAACTGGCACTTGCAAAATAAAATGCCTAAGTCTATGAAAGCCGTTTTTCAGCCCACCGTGCGGCGGAGCCTTAGTAATAGGTTCCCGTTTTTACCCTTTTGGGTACGGAATCCTAAAACAAGAAAGTATTTTAACTTTGTCTTGTAATTACAAAATGTAGGCGATATTGTGGTTTGGAATTTCTAGTACTTTTTGATCGTTGTCAATTTTTGTTGTTTCCAAAAGCCCAAGATGCGTATGCAATATTTTATGAAAATCTTAGTAACGAACCAAATAGAATAATCTTTTTCAACACATATAACTACACTTTTTTTGGTTCCTTTGACAATTGTGTACAATATTGTAGGTTTTTCGATGCGCTGTATTCCTCGTATATCTGAAGTTCAAAATTTCAAAGGACCGATTTTTTATTAAATATAATTATCTTTATCATGAAATAATATTAGAACAAAATGTCATAATATGTAAAAAATAGAATACTACTTATAAAGTATATTTTTATATTAGAACGTGAGTCAATTTTGCCATTATTATTTTATCATAGAATTTGATAGCAAATATTCAATATTTGATTTTTCGAGATAGAAGAAGATATTGAAAAAACCGAAGTGGATTTTTATGAGAAAGTCAAGTGCCCTAATATATCATGGCCAAATTTTATGAGGGTTTTTACATTATGGTACAAAGGTAGGTACTATAAAACGCATGACTTTGTACCTACTAAGATGTCTAGGTATTCTGACGTGTAGGAAAAATGTTTATGTAAGATTTGATATCCGTCACAAAAAAATCTGATTCTGAGTAATTGAAAATAGGCCTTATACAAAGCAAAACACACACCTTACCTCCCCATTTCACGCGAGGCCGATTCATGGTTTATGCGTCTACGTCTCCGCAGAGCCGGATTAACCCTGTCAGAGGCCCTAAGGCAATAGCATTCTCGGGGCCCCTTTTCTTACTTTGACTGACCAAATCGTGTGTGAACTGAGGAAACGCACATTAAGTGATGTGGTTTTTAATATATTTGTTTACTTATTCCCAGATTTGTTCTAAAATTGTTTTAATTCTACTAGTAAATTTAACGATTTGTATTTTGTGAGATAACAGTGAGGTCCCTAAGTTCACACGCACATCAAATTCTCGTTGGAAGAAACATGTTTTATTGGTGCGTGCACTGGGCCTGGGCCCCTAGTTGATGCGGAGCCCCTAGGCAGTTGCCTACTCCGCCTGATGGTTAATCCGGCCCTGCGTCTCCGCTAAGATTTTAAAGTTCCTTTAACAATTGTACTTAATAATTTTATCAAACGTGAGTGAGTGTTGTTCCTCATAATTAAAGGGTTTGGCCTTGGACCGTGGGGAGAATGAATTTGAAGTTTTTCGGGCAAGGTGTTGTGTTCATAATCATGTAAGGTTAAGGTTCTTTTTTTCTGGGTGGGAAAATCATCAAATGACTCCTGCCGATGTGGGTGGAGCGGAAGGGAGTGTCAGACTTCTACTGACTAAAAACCCACCCTGCTCCGATTGGCCTTGCATTCTGGGGCCGCGGTATCTCGTTACAAAATTCCCGTAACCTCGTAGGGCAATGGCCCTATTGGGCCCCGTCAATGCTGCTGCCTGTTCTTTGAAGTGCGCGCAGAATACGACGCGCCGCCGACTCAAGTCTGGTCCTTACCGGCCGGTGAGCTACCACTGCCGACCGCAGACCTGCTCCTATGGTGAGCCTCGTCCTTTGCTAGCATGACTGCTTCGCAGAAGCAAATGACTGCATTCCATTCCCTCTCGCCCCGCACTATGGTCTGATTCAGAGAAGGGCGCGAGAGTTCGCCGTCGCCGATCGCCTCTACGAGGATACAACGGTGCTCCGCCCAAGCGGGGCACACCTCGACCATATGCTCCACCGTGTCCTCCGGGTGGTCCTCACAATGACGACACCCGGGCGTATCCTCCCGCTGTATCCGAAACAGGTACCTCCCGAAACAGCCATGTCTGGTCAGTACTTGCGTCAGGCGGAAGGTGAGGACGCCATGGCGTCTCTCAAGCCACTCCTAAAAGAGGAGGGGACTTATCGTCGCGATTATGGTGTGCCCAGCCCTCGGTTGCGATAGTCGCTATTTCCATGCCACCGTGAGAAAGGTTTAGGTACTTGGATTTTTCAGTGATCAGACATACCTACTCTATTTTCAACCGACGACAAAAAGAGGAGGTTATCAATTCGACGCGTATATTTTTTTTTTTTTTAATGTATGATCATCGATTACTCGAAGACGGCTGAACCGATTTGGAAAATTCTTTTTTTGATTGAAAGGGTATACTTCGATACTGGTCCCATTTTCATAAACGTCAGGATCTGATGATGGGATCCTGGAGAAATCGAGGGAACTCTTCAAATATTATAGGCACACCTATGTCGTTTTGGGTATTTATTATAGTAACTTGTGCAGTTGCTCTCAAAAAGTACCATTTGAGGAAGTGGAACTGATGATGAAGACCACAGATGGCCGCCGAAACTACTCAATAATAAGTATTGAGTGGATTGCGATTCGATTACTTGAATATGGATGTTACGCACTTTATGCTCGTCACAATGCATATGGTGATGTAGAGCTGATGGTGAAGTACCAGGAGAACTCCTCAACAATTAACGGCCCAGCATTGGGAAAAGCAATATTTTGTAAAAGGTTATAAGTAGTTGATAATTAGGCTCTTGTAACTAGGTAAATTAAAAATAGACCAACTAAAAAGAGTGAAATAAAAACTTTTTACCAAAAAATTAAACCGACTCCCAAAAAACACTGCAAAGTGAAAAATAACTTTAATTTCGGAAGTCGGTGCCAAAAACGAAAATACAAAACTAAAGACACCGACTACCGAAATTAAAGTTATTTTTCACTTTGCAGTGTTTTTTGGGAGTCGGTTTAATTTTTTGGTAAAAAGTTTTTATGAAAAATCATTATATCAAAGCTTTTGACGCCTTCCTTATCAAGTTTTAAAAGTAAACCTTTAAAAATGCAACGTTCTTCAAAAGTTCTTCTGTGCAAGTATTAGAATGGCATAGCATTGTTACTACGATCTAATATATTTATTTTTCAAAGCCCAGTATCATAGGATAAGATTTTTGAATATAAGAGAAAATTACAAATAACATAACCCCACTCTAGAAATGTCTGTAGTATCGTGGGTGCACTTTTACAATCACCCAGACTCGGAACAACTATTTGTTGGTCATACAAATATTTTGCCAGTGCCTGAATCGAATCCGCGGCACGCAGCGCAGCAGCCAATCATTCAACTACTGCGCTAACCGTGTCTTTAAAATAAGCTAACCCCGATCCTTCTCTTCCACCTTGACCAATATCATCATTGACAATCGCATCCCAGATAAAATCGTCATATCAACCTACAATATATCTCAATGAACACCGTCACTCCCCATAGACATCGATCAATCTAAGACTTTGTCGTATCTTCCGCAAACGACACCTAATGCTCCATTGGTAAAGTTAATGAATCTAATAAAGTGTTGCGATTCATCTTCCTGATTTAATCCCTTAGTCTCCTTTTAAAACGCTCAGGGGATTTCATAACGATGTTTATTCGTACCCAAGACTGCATAGTGTAGAAAAAAGGTTCAAGGAAATACAATTGTTCCCCTGATACAGTTCCCGTATTCTTGAAATACGGCCCTGTTCTACCACAGCAGCTGTTTGTGTATACGCGAAGTAAATGTACGAACATCCATTGTTTACTTTGCCGTCACCGCACAAATGCTGACGGATCCGGTGACAAAATTACGGAAATAATTAAAATGGAAACCTCGAAAAAATGTGTTGCTTAATTCCGTCTCAGTTGTATTGTGTTTTGGTAAGCAATTGTTTTACTCCGTTATGTGTGTCGGGTATTTTTGGACTGCTTATTTTTGGTTTTGTAATTCAAGCTAAGTATTTCCGGTAGTCACTTGGGTGGTCTCTGGTATTCGAAGTATTTTCAAGACTTAGTTTAACACTTGAGTAAAGACTCAAGTGTTAAACTAAGTCTTGAAATTTGGTTCCATCTACTATTTATTGAAATGAAATGAAATGAAATATTTATTCTGTAAATTGGTTATAAATAACACTTTTACACGTCATGTTTTTTTGCGTGTTTAGTTTAGCTAGATGAGTCCGGTATTTCCTAACTGACTACTCTGAGAAGAAACACCGAAACAAACTCAGAGGTCAAAGTCTCTTTTAAAGTCCAGACAATTTGTATTTGTATATGAGAAGCATGTCTGTGACAATGAGTCTGTGGTATTCTTTTGAGGAAATAACCACGCAAATTTGAGCGGCCCTGTCCAGACAGTGCAAGCATTTGTCAGTTATCGTGTAGCTCAACTTAGAACTTAAGGAGCTCAACAATTTGACGAACAATACCAAAGTAAGGACCTTTGGGTAGGCCACACTAGTACTCAAACTGCTTGACATCATTAAATAAATTATAGTGAAAGCAAAAACAATGAAGAAAGAATAACCTACATCGTCCTCACATTTACAATAATGAAATAATTATATATATAAAAAAAAAACAACAATATAAAAAAAACAACAAACAAAAACAAAAATTAATAGGTATATACAATACTTGAGAAAGCAAAATTTTAATTAATCAAAAATAAATTCTCAATCATAATTGTAAAAAGAAATAAAAAAGGCACACGTATATCACTGGACCATCTCATTCCCAAGCCTTCTTGTCCTCAATATAATCTTTAACACTGTAAAAAGCTTTCTGACATAGTTTACGTTTTATCAATAATTTGAATTTATTAATACTTAGTTTTTGAATATGGCTAGGAATTTTATTATAAAAACGTATACATTGGCATCTAAACGAACCACCTATTTTTTTTAACCTTGTTTTAAATTGATATTTTTGATATTTTAAATATATTGATATTTTAAATTGATAATTGAATTGATGTTGCAATTGATTGAAAATAATCTGTTAATATAAGTTAAATACTTATATAGACAAAAGCTAAAAGTAAATTTAATAAACTACAGTGTTATGTGATATTGTGTACATTTAGAATCCAGAGGTCCATTATTTCCACAAAGTACCTATGTTAACTGTGGGAATTTTGCTACCCACAACCTACAACAAAGTAATTACCACTGGGCCACTAAGTAACTATAATAATCGTTTAACTATTTTGTAACTTATTCAGTTTTGTTTTAATTACCAATATGTACGTATTAATAATAGTTTAACTGTGTACTGTTTAGTTAACTGTAAGTATTATTATATTGTATTAAATTTTAATTTAGTCGAGTTTTATCTCGAAAAGGTTTCTAGCTAACCTAGGCAACTAACGGAGAAAAGAACGCCAAAATACTATTATCACCATCGTGATTTCAGTCTGTTGCTTTCCACTGCTGAACATACGCTTCTCCAATGGATTTCCAGATTGAGTTGAAGCACCAGTCTCCCACAATACTTTAACAATTATTTCTTTCTTTTTTTTTTCAAAGAGATCTAGCAATGTGGGTAGAATTCATATTACTAGCAATCTTGTTAACCCCTCCAACTAAGCTAAATGTGCTTGTGTCTGAGTGGGTTCACGGCAATAGTGTGATGGGTAAGGTTCGAACCCGTGACCTCTAGATCACAAATCCGACACAAACGCTTCCGACGCTTTTTGTATAACATTTAGATCAATTGATGTAATTATATTAATTACCTACATTATGTTTTTAACCGACTTCAAAAAAAAGGAGGAGGTTCTCAATTCGTCTTGAACGTTTTCTTTTTTATGTTTGTTAGCTCATAACTCGGAGACGGCTGGACCGACTAGAAATTTTTTTTTTGCGTTTGAAAAGGTATACGTTCTAGTTGGTTGCTTTGTTAAGAAGTTATGATCTGATGATGGGATCCTGAAGAAATCGAGGGAACTCTTCAAATATTATAGGCACACCTATAGCGTTTTGGGTATTTCTTACAGTACCTTGAGCAGCTTTTGAAAAGTACCATTTGGGGAAGTTGAACTGATGATGAAGATCACAGACACCGACTACCGAAATTAAAGTTATTTTTCACTTTGCAGTGTTTTGGGAGTCGGTTTAATTTTTTGGTAAAAAGTTTTTTTTTGGTATTATAACATTTACTTTATTACTGTATTGTGGTGAGAAAATAAATAAATAAAGCCACCTGCATCAATGAACTCTCTGCAGTCTGGACGCAGATTTCGACCCAGAATGTTATGAGAGTTCATTCTTATTTCAATTAATAGGAAAGGACTTCTTACGTTTACAATAATAATGAGAGAAACTTGCAAATTTCAAGTACCTAATATCATAATTATTATGTTGTTTTGCTTAAAAAATCGAAGTTACTGCAGTTTCAAGAGATGGGTTTCCTTCTGACTCAAGCAGCAATATACTCCAATCTTCGATTCCACTGAGTCTATCCGTCAATAAACATCTTATGTACTCGTAGCTGTACCAGATCCCAATGTAAATAAGTAGTTATTTATTTATTTATTTATTATATACTTTATTGTACACCTTACAATATTTCTATGGATACAAAAAAATTAAACTAGTGTACAATGGGCGGTCTTATCGCACAGGGCGATCTCTTACAGACAACCTTTGGATGGACAAACTTAAAGGAGACAGATTAAGGGCTGTCCGTGTACAAACAACATAATATTAATTGAACATAATAATATAAAATACATACAATACCAAAAACATATACTAATAAATATTACATGTATAATTGAGCATCTACACAGCATCTACGAATTAAAACAAAATATATACATTAAAATATGTATTAAACTAGCAGCCAAGAGAGGCTTCGCTTCTGTGGACTTTAAGACGATAATAACATTATCCTCCTTTTATACAGTCGGATAAAAAAGCCTGTAACATCCTCAAGCTTCAAGCTACTTCCATACCAAATTTCATCCAAATCCACCCAGCACTACTTCGTAGATTAGCGCGTTCAAACAAATATTTCCATTTCATAATTATAGTGTAGATCTACTACGATACTAAGCTCTACAAGGAGCCTGTGTCTAAATAATACCAGCCACTTGAGTCAATCTTTGAGGTTAAAAAACAATTGCCGAGGTCAATCCGTGTGTAGGAGACCACCCATATAGCAAGACTTCTATTGTACCTACATTAATTAGTCATGATGGCATGTCCCATATCTCATAAAATAAGCAGCAAAAGTATCACGCACAGTATGCGAGCATGTTCTCTGTTCCATTTTAAATTTTTATTAATTTATCTAATAAAAATTCAAATAATCATTAAGTATTATTCTTATCTTATCACAATAATTGTTAATGAATTACCTATACCTAACAATAAAATAGTCACGCAAGTAATGCCATGCCACATCCCATCACAGGACCGTAACTCAATATCTCAAAGAGAGAGAAGCTCGCTTAGCCTGTCAGTGTTCATTCTAATTCCATAAATAAAAATAATGATACAGATAAGTTCCAATATTTTACATCGCGGCCGCGTACCTAATACGATGTTCTAGCTTTGAATACCTGATTTTCTGGCTTTAAATATCTGTAACGATTGTCAACGATTTACAAATGACAGCCGTAGCTAAAGCGAAAGCGTTGGTCGCGGCTATCATTTGTAGATACATTGGTGTTAAATGATCACCTATTCACATACAAATCTCGGCTATACTCAACGACATGAATGCTGAGTAAATGGCAGTCACTGCGTGTCTCGGTTTCGATTCCTAGACGGCATAAATGTTTGTATTGCCATACATACATTCATTTTAAATGTACCCACTATACATATGGGTGAATTTCCCAAGCAAAAAAAAATACACGGCAAACCTGAGAACGGTAGTGTAATGTGCTGATTTTTAATTTTATATATTTTTTCTCAACAACGTAAGTACTTCTCTACCTTGACGAAAAAAATCATTGATTTCTACCCTCTAATATACAAAAAAAAAAAAAAAATTACAAAGTGTTATTTTATCATCACGGTGGCCTGTCCTGAAGGTATTTTATGAGCGGAATTGCGCTCATAAAATACCTTCTCCTGCAAATACATTCGTAATATGGATTTAAATCGATTTTGTTATCATTAAATTATAATAATATTCGATCAAATAAAACTATTTTTGTTTGTTTATCTTTTTCCCATGGATTTGACAGGCAGTCAAAAAGTTTAAATAGGAGAAAGAGAACCACGTATTTTATTAGGATAAGGAAAAAAAATGGAATGACCTAATTTAGGGCACCGCTAGATCTAAACAGAATCAACTCAAAATTTAGGATTTTTCTATGTATTATCCAACGTTCTGAACGTCTGTACGTCGACTGTAGACAATAAACCAATTTAATAGATTCAATAAAGGATTGATAAGTTCAGGGGTGCCATCTCGCAACTGAAATGTATAATATTGATGTTAGAATTTAGTTACAAGATGTTACCTCGAATATAAGGATAGGTAACTGAGAAATGTCAAACTTCGAGATGAGTCAGTTTTGATCTAGTGCGATATATTCACTATACCTCCTTACTCTTTATTCCCTTCAATATCACACGAATAACCACCACATTAAAAAGTTTATTACCGCTGTTCTACATTTATGAAGTAATAATCTCAGCACAAGTAGTTATTAATTATAACCGGAGCGTTCATCAAAGGAAGCGAAGTGAGATATCTATTAATTGCCAATATATTTGGCGACATACTAATAAATGTCTAGAGTATCTGAGGAGCTGATTGCTTGCCGATATTTAGTTCTTGGTTTATTGCGAATCGAGACAGCGTGTTGTAGGCGATTGAAGTATAAAATCGAAACATTATCTGGCTTTTTCTTTCGGTGGGAAAATCATCAAATGACTTCTACCACTACTGTGAGTGGACTGGAAGGGAGTGTCAGACCCATCCTGTTCCTTCAGCTGCCCTTGTTTTCCGGGGCTGCGGTATCTCGTTAGAACATTTCCGCAACCCCGACAGAGGTGAGCTACTCTAATTAAATTAAGTTATTATTGTGTTTTGAAAGAACCCTTAAAGTAAGGTAATAAAGAAAGGGTTGTCTTACCGACATAAGCATCTCATAGCCATGTTACTACGAACGACTGACCGTACACAATAAAAAGAATGGGTGTCATGATGAAACTCAAAAGGTTTTTTAACATAAGCGGGCTTTACTTTTATTTAATATCTTATAGTAGGTATATCTTTTGTTTTATAATAACTTTTCCTCGCCAAACTTTTCAGTTTATGGCGCGAATCGCTTCGTTAATTACAATGAAACATATTCACGAACTTGCTATTAATACACATTTTCATAACATACTCGTATACATTCTACATGGCTATCTATTTTATTACACCCTTGAAATCTAAGCTAAGAAAAGCATCCCTTGAAAGTGACAGACCAGCGCTAAACATGCAATAAAATTTAATTTACGATTGAACAGAAGACTAACGCAGAAACGAGATTGGTATGTTGCGGCGCAGGCACTATTAAAAGCGTTACTTAATCTAGTAATCAAAAAGCCGTCATATTTCCTCTATATGGATAGAGGAAATATGTCCTAGTCCCAGTGCAGCCCTACTACTACGATGAAATCCGGATTAGAATGCATTCATATTCTAATCCGGATTTCGCAGACTATTCTTTCAGAAAAAAGCAATAAGTTTATTTCGAGCTCTTTAGAGAGGAAAGACAGGATGGGAAAGGTCAATAATCTGAAAGGAGGTATGATTACAGTTTGCTGCCTATTCCTTTAGTCGCCCTTGAGTTACGGATCCATGGTATCTCGATACAATATTACCGTAACCCTGGCAGGCATTGGCCCAATCGGCCCCGTCATTGGTGAAGAATTGGTGCAAGGACTCCATTTGACATTAAATCGGAAAGATTATGTCGCAGATACGAAAGTATGTATGCAATTTTATGACTGACATAATGCATTAGTAAGTACTACCTTGTGATTGAAACTTTATTGTTATTTATATCATAAGTAGATCTATGTCACCGCGTTATTACAAACACCGCAAGCTTATAACAAAACTATGAGTTTGTAAACTCTTCTTAATAAGACACGGATATATTATTACAAACTTTCAAGTTTTGGTGATATTAATTTGTTTCAAAATGTTTCATTTATGATGGATGTATTAGGGTAAATTAGTTTGTGTGTTCCGGACAAGTACGTGTGGCGACGTTGGCAGCCACGGCTGCTGGTGGAGCCGAGCGGGCGTACCAATCTGTTAGTAACGCCGCGCTCCCGTGCCAATCCAAAATACTGTAAGTCGACTTACAGTGTTTTCGCTTAACAGCTTTATATTAGTTCCTTGAAGTCTGTTTAACACCCCTGACTTACATTTTATTCATTACACTGTATATTCTGCAAGATAAAGCAAGCTAAAAAACACTGTATCACGTTCAAATGAAATAAATCAAAAACCTTTATCGTTAAATATCTCAAATGTGGTTTTTGAAAGTTACAGTGTTTTGGATTGGCAGGGCAGCGCCACTAACGCGTGCGCTCCGTACTCTCAACCTCTTTGCGACCGATTTGGACTTATTTTGTTGTTCACCGGGTGAATTCACTAGGAGTGCTTCAAATGTAATTTGTTACAAAAAATAATTGTTAATACTAGAATAGGTACACTATTGCATTAGGTTACCCTGTAATGATAGATGTAAAGTGGATAATAAATAAATAAATAATACAATTTTCAATCTCGCTTTTTCATGTAGCCTATACTACCTCACTTCTGAGCAATGGCCTCCCCCATTCTTTCCATGAAGCTTCAAACTCAAGGTATACGTCCAGGTCCATCCTTCGGACCCTTTTTTTAGTGTGTGGCATCTCGCAGGTCAACCTCTGAGGTTGTCAGCTGCTTAACCGGGCTTGCCTGTGGTTGCCTTAATTATTTAATTAATTAAAACCTCCAGCCAGGGCGTATTATAAAACTTACAAACTAGGCGACTACACGCTAAGGGCATCCCCTGTGGGGTACGGGCCTCGGTTTAGGGCATCTCCTCCGGCACCCATTGTGTGGAGACTTTGGCCCAGTGATCTCCGTGAATGCGGCTGACATGACTCACGCAAAAACATTAATAGCTTCTTGCCAGCCTCCACTATGCCCGTTTTGAAACGTAGTTTTAAAAAATATATTTAATTACATTCTGTGCACTCTTTCTTGTGAAGACAGAATTCGCTAAATTTAATTTAAACATTTTAAGGATATGACAACTTGATCCTAAAAGGTTTACGTTTTATCATACTAAAACTTTGAACCCTATAATGATTACGTACTTGTAGTTCAAATTAGTAGGTTTACTTGACGAAAAGATTTTCAGTTTCATCCACTTTAATATTATTTTGTTTTAACATAAGTACATTTGAACGTGTAGGCGCACTACTACACTGTCTTGCTTACAAAGATAACTGACGTAAGTATTCTAATGAATAATTCCCTTACTTTTAAGTTTTATGATAACAACTATGTACTTAGTAGAAGCCTAGAGAAACTATATCGAACCGCGTTGAAACCTTACTTAAACCGTTTTTCAAAAGTTTGTTACAATTACGTAAACTTTAGTTTATTACTTGAACCAATTTGTAAGCTAACTTGTAACTTGAGTTTACAAGTAAAGCTACCGTAAATCATTTTGAACTAAACAGTTACATGAAAGTACTTGTTTCCACTGATTTATAGCTTTATTAAGTAACTCCACATTTTGTGTACCCCGCTTACACGACACGTTTCGCATTCCGTACCCCTAGTGGGTATATACCTAAAATGTTGGTAGAAATGTATGTAACTATACATAACATGAAAGTTATGTAGATTTAGATTGTTAACTTTCTGACTCGATACTCTCCACTTCAAACGAATGCTTCCTGCTACTAGAACTAAAAGGATCAAAACTGTTGCATCTGATTTCTCTTTGACTGCATCGGAATGCCTTTTATGTGAATAAGGGTAAATGGAGTGATCAAATATTTACGCATACGTGTGCACTAGAATATCGCCATGTAGGACACCTACACCGCTGCAGGAGCGTGCGCGTCCTATTCCACGTGCGTCTCAAAATGCAATCAGCATCTTTGCTGGGGCTCAAAGCTAATGCCTACCGGGGTTGCGAATATGTTTTAAATAGATACCGTAGCTCCAAAACGCAAGGGTAGCATAGGGTAAGGTTGGGTTGAACAGGGTGAGTTTTTAGTCAGTAGGAGTCTGACACTCGTGCTTCACCCAGAGCGGAAGGAAACATTTGATCTTCCTCCCTAATAAAAAGGCTTTATAGAAGTGATATACTGTTAGCAATAGCATGGTGAAAGTGTCTTTCAAAACGCTACAAACTCATGGGAACAAACGCTGTCTCAATATCACGTTATCTGTAGTTAGGTTAAAAGAATGATCATGATAGTTGAAGGCCTGGTAAGTGATAAAGGCTACTACTACAAGAACTAGTTCTTTTCATTTTGAAAATGACCATCACTACAGTTGATAGATTTGTACTTTGTCAAGAGCTCCTAGTTTCAGTCAAACAGCTATTTCTATTTGAGCCAGAGGTAGAGAATTAAGTCGACACACGAGATAAGATACACGCAACGTTGAGGTTACGTCGTCATGGCACCGCAACTATCCTGCCACACTGGTGTAGTACAGGGAGTGAAGGAGGGAATGGTATTCAGACAACGCACCTATCGGCATTATGGTCTGCGGAACTTTACAATTTCACCTTACGTCGCCGCGCAGCATTGATTTGTTTTGATTGTAACTTATTCGCTTTTGGCTATAATACAGTCGATCATCATGTGAAATTTGTTCTAATCTATATTGTATATAAAAGCGAAATACCACTCACTTATTATCACGATTAATCACGAAATCTCAGTAACTACAAGTAGTAGGGCTCTCAAATTTTGCATGGGGTTCCTTTTAGTACGTAGATGCTCGCTAAGATG
The DNA here is from genome assembly GCA_943138885.2 of Tholera decimalis. NCBI lineage: Eukaryota > Metazoa > Arthropoda > Insecta > Lepidoptera > Noctuidae > Tholera > Tholera decimalis. The sequence goes on from OW964555.2 coordinate 32,540,650, forward strand.
GAATTTTGCGAAATTCCCACGGGATCGGGATTTACACTGGAAATACTTCCCACGCGAACGAAGTCGCAAGCAATTGCTAGTAATATTATACAAAAATCTTTATTGTAAGCGTCAATAGCATAATGGCTAAAGAACCATATTTAGCTTATTTGGAGGGGTTACCAAGATTGCCAGTAATTTGAATTATACCCACATTGCAAGAGCATTATAGTAGAGGTTTTGTCAGTAGTATTTTTAGCCTTTATATTCAGATCCCTTTAGTTATATTGTTTGTTAACGAATGATGTACACAATACAACATATCTTAAGCTCAAAACATTTTGGAAATACTTTAATTGTGCGTACAACTAGGGTATTCCCTGCCGGAATCTGTATTTTCTGATTGCTGGGGGTCTTTATGTCAAGAATTAATAGGTAACTTCTAGGTGAGCGTGCTTCATGTTCGACCACATCATCGCTGACCATAGGTGAGACGTCGGTCAAACGTGAGCCTATCCTTCAAAAACAAATGTAAATATGTAGCGACATCTATCTCGCAACATACAAACTAAAACGATAGAAATCCTGTATCGCGCAAGCAAAGTTTACCGCTCAACTAGCCTACATACAAAGCACCCGATCACAAACATCGGGCAGTTGCCCACCAGACAAAAAAACACCTGTCTGGTTGGAGGATCCTCCCTTTTCAATGGGAATGCGGGACTTTACACCCTGTTCCGCATATCCCCAAAAATAAATAATGTAATTAATTAAGGTTAATTTCTTGTCTAAAGAAATATTATGAGGAGGGAAAATGTGATTTTTGTTTGTCTAAATGGAAATAAAATTTTTGGTGTGAAGATATTTCAAAGGATGTAGAACTGTACCTACGATTTCACGGCGCCGCGCGCCGCACGAGGTATTCCTCGAAGCGCTACCATTTTGAAGCGCACCTAATGAAGCTCTCTTTTTTTATTCCTCGGAGCGCTCCTTTTCCGATAACATGGTATCGGGAGCGCTACTAAAAGGAGCGTTCCGAGGAATAAGAAATAAAGCGCTTCATTAGGTGCGCTTCAAAATGGTAGCGCTTCGTGGAATACCTCCGCCGTACTGGTATCTTATTATTGTGATTTATTCACTTTTGGTCGACATATTTAAAATGATTCTCATAATATATTGCTTAGTTCATCTGCTTAGTCTTTTCCCAACTAAGTTGGGGTTGCTTCCAGACTAACCAGATGCAGTCGAGTATTAGTGTTTATATTGAGCGAATTCCTAGACCTCCACGACCAGTAGCTCCACCAGTAGCTGGGTAATACGATACCCCTTATCCAGACCAGTGTCTGATTTTCTAGCTTCTGACTAGCCGTAACGACTGTCAAAGATGTGCAAATGACACCCGGAAATCTTAACTTTCCTAGGCACGAAGGAATCTTGATATTAATACTAAACCTAAACCTCTCAGATAATAATACTCGAAGCCGACGATATTACAATAGTTTATGTGTAAGAAAATCTAATACAGCACTTATGCATAAGAGCGTGTTTTGTATGGCACGAATAATATTTAATCACATCCTTTAAGGAATTAAATTTAAAATTATTTAAGAAAGAACTTAAAAACATTCTCATAAAAAAATGCTATTATAATATTTCCGAGTTTCTTACTGATAAAGATTTGCTATAGGTTCCACTGTTTTGTTTTAAGTTAAATTTTATATTTTTTTTGTTTCATAGTTACTTTTTTGTTTGGTATATTATAATTAATTTCGTTTAGATTAAAAAAAAATATATATTAAGTATACTTTTTTTTTATTTTGTACCATTTAATGTTAAGCTCTTTAGAATAATTAATTAATGTTGTTCTAGGAAAACCATTTCCTAATGTAACTTCTTAATAATGCCTAAAATATTTGCACACCAGTTACCTGGTAGAATATGATGGACTCTTTAATGTACCTATCAAAGGAGAATGCCAAGGCTTCCTTCAACACTCGGCCAGAACCGACAAAGATGAACTATATATCATAAAAAAGGAAAATAATTATAGAATTTCACTATATAATTTGTTTTCTATAAGAAGTACACCAAAAAAAGTTATAGTTCTTTGAAATTGACCACCTAATACTTCTAATTTTAACGATAACATGAAATAAACTATTAAATGATTGAATAATGAATACTGAATTCAGTTTCAACAGCCACGGTAGTCGTTAGTAATATAGAAATAAGGGGCCGGTAACACAGCAATAAACAACACAAAACTTAAAAAACACGCAAGACACTTCGTCGCTCGTCATAAAACGCGGGAGAAGTAAAACTTTTGACAATTGTCAGCGACAACTACAAGATAAAGTGTTACCAGCACTATATAACTATTCTAAACTGTATCAATAATTGAATTGAATTATTTTAAATTATTATAAAATAGTCAAAAATATAACTCCACATTATTTATTAATATAAGAATTAAGACGATTTTTGTAAGTAATCAATTCACTTACGTAGGTTCATAATGATATTAATGTAATCGATTTGCAAGTGCAATTTCGTATCGATATTATTTTATTTTGGTATTGGCAACATTTCTAATTGAAATTATAGATAGAAAACGTGATCATAAATTGAATAACTATTTAAAATTACTTTTAAACGGTGTACTTCTACAGATTTTATTTATACTCTATAATTCTTACTATTTTATATAATGAATTATCATTAATTTAGAAAGTCTGTCGGACGCTACATGATCTGTGAGCCGAAACTTGGCATTCTCTTTTCTGTACTCGTATTCTTGCAAATAAATAATATTCTATTCTATTATGTTAAAATCTCCACCTATCCAGAAACCGACTTCGGAAAGCGTTGCTGGACCTTGAATATCCTTGAATAACCCGTGCGGCTGCTATGTATAGGTTATTACAGAAATGCATTGTTATAATTGGTGTTCATGATCATAATATCTGACATGCTGTAAAAAAACCGAACAACTGCAAGTCGGACTCGCCCACCGAAGATTCCGTACTGGGAATTTCTTTCCGTTCATTAAAAATAAGAATCATTTCATTTCCTGAAGTTTTTCCACAGTCGCGTAAAAAATTCAAGACTTTCTCTACTACACTTGCGCCAGCTTGTTTTTTTACCAACTGCTATGTCATTTCTACCCTTAAAATAAAATCTAATAATACCTCATTTGGTAAAAACTTAATTCTTTGGGGCTTCCTGTGACGGGTAAAAATAATATGAATGTTTGTACCATAAAGTCTCGCCCAGAACCAACTTAACATACCCACATTGAAGTGTCATTTGGACTCCCATACTCAAATACTTCTGGGCAATAATATCTTGGAACTTGCGTACTTCATAAGTACGCTCTCGGGCTAGCAATATAGCTGAATATTAAACACTGGATGTGAATCTCTGAGGTTATTATTGCGTCTTGAGTGAAGAGCAAATATACGCAATAAATGTTGAGTATTCGGTTATTTTCTTTGGCCACGGCTCAGATATGAAATGGTGCAGTATCTTGCTGTTTTTGCTTCCAAGCCAAAGCTGTGTTATTCAACTTCATTGACTTATATAGAAAAAATAGACTGATGCCACAAACTGAACCGACAAAACCGAAGCAAATTCGTGGTGCAATCGGCTATCATCGGGAATATTTAATTCTATGGGTAAATCACTAATACTCGAACGCCCGATGGGATTGAGCTAAGAAATAAAGAAAAGAATTATTTTCTGTTATATTGCAAAATAATAGAACTAATCAATCAAATAAAGATTCTATTAGCCGGCGATTGAGTTCAGCTATCTTGCAAAAAATAATAGTCCTAATCGAATTCAGCTACGACGGCCATTTTCAGCGGAGATTAGACAGTGACGCATGAGATATTATAATATAATGCACAGGTATGTGCACAAGTATAGGTGCACTATCTGTTCCTAACTCACATGTCACATAGTCCAATGGGATGGCAATTCGACTAGACCGGAGCGCTATCAGGCGCAAGACCAACGGCTAAACTTATTTCCGAGGCACAGGGTATCACACCACCAATTTCCAAAGTCCAAGCTGTACTGAGATATTTACAAGAGGGAAATTCAAAAGCACTTTCTCCCCGGCCGGAATTTAAACCCTAGACATCAGCAGTCACGCTTGCAAGTATTAAGTATTAGATAAAATTTCTTAAAACTAGCTTATTTACATTTTTTTACAACTACGCCCAATAACTTTGTTTTTCATAGTGTTTGTATGAATTACAAAGTTATATTTGCGATTTTAGAAAATATGCTGAAACTAGAAAAACTGCATAAAAACTCGAGATAACAAGTTTTTGAACACCTGTTCAAAAACTTCTTATCTCGATTTTTTATGTGCTTTGGTAGGCACGTTAAGCTATTAGTCGCGGCTGTATATACAGTCAAAAAGGAATAAAAGGATAAGAGAGAGTTCAAGGGAGCACAATCTCATTCTCGCTTATAGAGGTTTCTCACTAACCCGAGTTTCTCGCTAATGCAGGTACATGGGTAGCGATTCTCTCTTATAGGGGTACGCAGCAATAACAGGACAGGACGGTACACAGGCACACGTGTCCATTTGAAAAGAATGCGATAAAATAACAACATTATTTAGTTCCACGAAATAGAATAGGTACAATATTGACGAGAATACAAAAACAATGGTAGGAAGTTCCACGAAAGTTAAGAATGAGTCATAAAATAGCACATGTTAAATTTGTAAATAAAGCTCGACTGTCGCTTATAGAGGTATAGACAAGTAGAAGTCTCACTTACGGAGGTCTATGAGGGAAAAACGACTCTCTCTTACAGAGGTTTCTGTTTCTCGCTAATAGAGGTTTTGGGAGCTTAAAATGATGGGTCCTGGCTATTACTCTCACTTATAGAGTTTTCTCACTTATCCAGTTCTCACTTATCCAGGTTTGACTGTATATAGTCATTAGCACGCAGTAATTCGCATTGGGCTTGCTTAATGGGTTCTGTCTAGCCCATTCTCTTTAGGTAACTACGGTGTTTATTCCTAAGGAAGATCTGTGCTTCAGCAGTGGTGATATTAATAGGCTGATTACGATAAATATTACATAGATGCACGAGGGCAGCAACCGCGGGAGATTTGCTGTTTTAAATTGAAGAGTTTCATCACTTATCTCCGAAGTTCTACATCAGAATCTCATGTGCTATATATTAAAAACTTCCTTGTAAAATATGCTTTAAAACAACGAAACCAGATCGAAATCGGATCAGTAGTTTTTGAGAAAATCGCAGATATATACAGATATATTACACTTAAAACCCGTTTTTCGTTAGTTCCTTTTTTTCCCTATTTAAATTAGTTTTTACTAAATGCCTTTGTTAAAACTAGAAATACCTAGTTAAAACTGGAATTTACGACTGATGTATTTGATTTTCAGATAAAACTAGTTGTCACTCCAAGCTTTAGTTAAAACTAGCCTAGACAAACTAATTTGGATTTGAAAACAAGGTAGAATTGAGTCTATCGAGAAACGGGCCAAGACGCTCATTAACAACGATGCACTGGTTGGCTCAAAGCTCCAAAGCCTTGAACATCGACGACGAGTTGCAAGTCTATCGGTTTTCTATTCGTTACATTTCGTGGAGTGTGCGATTGAATTACACAAACTAATTCCACCATGCCCGTTCCATCATCGGACTACAAGATAAACGGCGATGCGCCATCGTTACATGGTAGACATCCCACCCATACGCACAAAACCTTTTGGGAATACTTTCATTGTGCGTACGGCTAAAAAGTAGAATCAGTGTTTCCCAATAGTTACCACCTAGGGGTCCTTAAATCAACCCGGACGACACGGTGGAGCATAAGGAGGTGCGCCCCGCTTGGGCAGAGCTTCGCCGTGTCCTCATTGAGGCGTTATGTTTATCGTGAACAGACAGACAGACGCGGCAGGAGACTTTGTTTTATAATAAATGTAAAATATTTGTATTATTACCATCCTCTTGATTTAAATTATAAGCGCCCAAGAGAGATTAAATTATTGGATCTCTAAAACTGATATTTGTCGGTTATAACAGTAGTTAACGTTTCTTTATCTCACTTCAAAAAATAGTGTTACTGATTCAACATATCTTATATTATAAATCTTACTATCTGGATGTTGGTTACTCAATCATGCCGTAACAACTTAATGAGTTTGGAATAATTTGGAATACTGACAGATAATGGTTTCAATAAAGGACATAATAGAATTATACTGTAGAGGATACTAAAAGATTTTATTTAATATGAATGTGGTCAAATCAGCTGCAAAGCCTGCAAAACATTCATAAAATGCTTTGAAACTAAGAAATCTGAGACTAGTCTTGACAAGGAGTATCATTTTACCTAGATACTGAGCTGCATATGATATCCTTGGAGCCCGGAACCCATGGATATCTACACCTCAGATCTCCTCGATAGAAAACGACCAATTTCAAACCGTGTCATAACTGCTGACATTTTGTAAGTGCCCATGTAGGCCTATGTGAAATAAAACATTTTGAGTTTGAGTTTGAGATCGATAGACAGTCGCTCCATGTAAAACAATAGTACCTACTCAACTGCATCCGGTGAGACTGAAAGCCGTCTCCATCTTAGTTGAGAAATGGCTAAGCAGATAATTATATTTTGCAATCGATTATATTGGAATGTAGAATTTCATCACATTGGATGACAGTGACAAATGGATGAAATTTGAGTCAGACTTACTAAAAAGCTTCTCTTAGGCCTCGGTCACGAACTCAGTGGGAGCGGAGGAGAACAGAGTGGTGGTGGCAGCCCGGGGAGCGAAAAATATTTTTTTTTTCGCTGAGATATCGTGTTTTGAAGTACTCATCGTTGTAAATTTTCGTATACCTGAAAATCAATTGAGATCATAGACGTGATACAGTTGATTACTCATTTTCTACAAATGAGTCTCATTTTTCTTTAAATTTTGTCTCACCATAAGTGGGCCAACCCACCGAACCTCTTAAACTACCAACCCACATCTACCTACCTCCATACTCCTACATATTTGAGCAAACTCAACGGCATTTGAAACAAGAAGACTTGTTCTTTAATATGGTCACCTCTATTTTTTTAGAAAAAGTAATTCGTGAGTCTACATAACCTCAAAATCGGGCAAAAACGGTAATTTTTGCACTTTTAGGTTAGGATATCTCAGAAACCTGACGTGATAGAGCCAGTTTCGGATTCAACACATCAAAAACCTTCGGAAATGTATAGTCTAGTTTCTGGTTAAGATATTTGGTTAAATTTTGTTGGCCTGTGTAATATATAGGGTCTAACTAAGTCATTACTTTTATTAAAATACCTTCGAAGCAATGTCATAGTTGCTCTAGTTTTCACTGGACCAGCGGCTAGACAAACGGCACTAATACCTCGAATCTTCATGGTACCTACTGATTTACCTTTTAGTTTTAAAAAGATACAATTTCCTGCAAAGGTATCTTTCGAAGTCACAATAAATAAAGCGCCGGAGTTGCGCGAATGTGCTAACGAGATACCGCGACCCCGGAATGCCAGGGCAGCTAAAGGAACAGGGTGGGTTTTTTGTCAGTATAACTGACACTCCTTTCTGCTCCACTTAGAGCGAGAGAAGTTACTCGATTATTGCGATGTTGTTAGATTTCCATAGCCGAATGGCAAAAAACGTAACCCTTAAAGAATACAAACTTGCCATAAAAGATTCGTCATGTCTGTCTGTCCGTGTTTCTGTCTGAAACTATTAAGATTACCGAGTTGAAACTTGGTATATAGATGTAATCTGCAAACCGCTCTCCAATTTAAATAAGAAAATATTAAAAAAAATAACATTAAGGGGAGGCTCCCCATACATGGAACTGGAACTAAAAACATATTTGGTTCATCAAACCTGTACGTGCGGTTGTCTATAGATAGATCTTTAAAAGTGAAATTAAGTATCCTAAAATAGTTTTTCCTGAAATCCAGTCATTTGGAACATACTATATATACACTTATACCTATACACTGCCAAAGTAGTGTCCTCTCTAACTTTTAAAATAAGAAAGTCTAAAATATTAATAATAATAATTTTTATTTTCTCGACACAATATTTCATACAGTTACAACACATGGTGACAAAAATACAATTTGAGGGTAAATATTGTGGGAGACTGGTGCCTAAACTAAGCTTGTGGCTTGTATTTTAGGACACCAGGTCTCCGCCCTTTACATTTTAGTTAATTCTTATTCGTTTTACTAAGATTTGATTACGTGCTTGTATCGTTAATACTGAATAAAGCATGTTAGTATCGTTAATGCTGAGTAAAGATAAGTATAATTGAATGAATGAAAGTGTGTCTTGTGTGTATGTGGTTCCATTTGTGAATGTCTGTATGTATGTGTGCATATAGGTGCCTTTTAATGATTAGATTGGGATCACTAAGAGGGATTCGGTGTCCTGATAACTTAGATCTAGAAGCCAACAAAAAGAATCTTATTAACTTTATTATAAAGATAACGACCAAGGTGACAAAAGAAGCGCTTTGAGAACTTGGTCAAGAGTCGAGGGTGATGTGGGCCAACCGAGTTATACCGCCTTTTGTCCTGATACAATAAGGGGTAGTAGGTTAGGTTGCCATGTTGCCTCAGTATTACTTGCTGAATAGAAAGCTGTCGTACAGTTAGTACCTTTAATTCCTTATATAAGAGCGCAGTAGGGTACCTAAACGGCAGAAACGAAGACACCTTTAAAATGGCCCTCTGGGCTCTTTCTAATTCCAGAAATGTTTACTTTGGAGCACCACCCCAGGAGGTGATGCAATAAGTTAATAGGGATTGGGCGAGGGCATAATACGCCTGCAACCTGTCTGAGGATCTTAAAAATGTAAATCAGTTTACGAAGCTTATTGCTGAGAATGTTAATATGCGTGTGAAATCTTAAGGTACTATCAATTATTAAGCCCAAGTATTTGACAGTATCAGCTTTCTGGAGACGAGTGCAGGTGCACGTAGTGCATTGTGGTGATGGACAATTATGAGCTGTGATGGAAGGTATTGATGTTGATGGTGCAATGTTTTTCAGCGAAAATGTGATTTAGTGTGTTTTGTCCTCATTTAGAGTAAGGATGTTATTTCGCAACCATTCTGCAACAATGTCCAAGCCTGCTTGAGCAGACTTCGCATCACGTAGCAGCACTAAACAAAAGCGCATTGTCGTCAACAAAAGATACGATTTTACGCCCTTTGTTTTTCTCTCTGGATGGGAAAATCATCGAGGGAAGAGAGAGTGAACTGAGGTCATTAATGTAAATGAGAAATAGTGTCGGGCCGAGAACACTCCCTTGGGGTACGCCGAAAGTGACTTGACACTCATCACTGATATACTCTTCTACCTTAACGACCTGAATACGCTCACTCAAATAGTCCTCAAAGAGCTGGAGCTGTGCCCCCCTTATTCCAAGACGTTCCATCTTCCATATCAATAGGGGTACAGAAACCGTGTCAAAAGCCTCGGCGAGGTATAAAAAGATCCCCAAGACTTTTCGACCACCGTCTAAGTTTGCAAAAATGTGGTTGATTAAATCATGTACCGCATCTGATGTTGGTCTACCAGCCCTAAAACCATATTATGATGGAGAGATGAGATTGTGCTTTTCTAGGTAATCAACGAGCCTGTTATTCCTGATTCTTTCCAATATTTTAGAGAGAGCAGTCAGAACTGCTATGGTTCTATAGTTAGTGATACGGTTTCTGTCCCCAGCTTTAAAAATGGGATGGATAATAGATGTTTTGAACGCCCTGGGGAATATGCCCTTACTGAGTGCAAGATTGCAGGTATAGGTTAGTGGAGGTACGATCAGGGTCATATGTATTTTGAGGAGGCCGCTGGATATTCGGTCCCAACCCATGGAACATTCGTTTCGAAGGGATACAATTAATTTGGCAACTTCTGCTTCATCTGTTGACAATAGGGACATGGATTGGACAACAGAACCGGCTGGTAGTAAAAATGGGTAACCATTTTTGCAGCTAGGGTTTTTCCTACCTCTGCGAAAAAGTTATTAATTAAGTTAACTGACTCTATAGGTGTGGATGACATCGATAGTAGCTCTAGTGCACTCTCTCTTTTTAGGGTTCCGTAGCCGAATGGCAAAAAACGGAACCCTTATAGTTTCGAAATGTCTGTCCGTCTGTCTGTCTGTCCGTCCGACCGTATGTCACAGCCATTTTATTCCAAAACTATTAAGACTATACATGTAGAACTTGGTAGGTAGATGTATTCTGTGAACCGCTTTCCGATTTTAAGAAAAAAATTAAAACTATTTAAAATAAAGGGGGCTCCCCATACATGGAACTGAAACTGAAAATATTTTTTTTCATGAAACCTATACGTGTGTAGTATTTATAGACAGGTCTTCAAAAATGACTTTTTCATAAAGTTAATTGTTTCAAAGATATACACTTCCAAAGTGGTAAAATGTGTGTCCCCCCCTCTAACTTCTAAAATAATGAAGTGAATAATTTAAAAAAAAACTTATGTTGTAGATCTTAATGTAAACTTTTAACCAAAATTAGTTTGAACGAGATCGAGTCAGCAGTTTTTGGGATACAGTATATTTTCTAAAACCGGAAATATAACTTTGTAATTCATACAAATACTATGAAAAACAAAGTTATTTGGCGTAGTTGTAAAAATTGTAAATAAGCTAGTTTTAAGAAATTTGTAAGGCTTTTTGTTTATTTTTTTTTTTCAAATAAATGTATTAAGTATATTATATTTATTATAGTTACTACGGAACCCTTCATGGGCGAGTCCGACTCGCACTTGGCCAATTTTTTTAGTTCTGTAAGTTATGTTGTTTATAGCTGTCCACAGGTGTGTAGTATTTGTACCTGCATCACTAAGTTTCTTCTTATCATGTTGAATTTTTGTTTGTTTTAGGAACTTACTGCAATAATTTCTATATCTCATAAATGTAGTTTTTAAAACAGGGTTTTCTGGATCTTTTTTTAATTTATTGTTCAGATTGTCTCTATTCCGTATGCAGCGGAGAAGGCCAGGAGTAATCCAGTCTTTCAGTATGTTTTTACGGTTTGGTACTTCCACCATCTTTGAATTTGTCTCTATCACTTGCATAATAAGACCAATCATCAAGTCTGCAGCTAAATGTGGATCTTGAGTCATGTACACTGAACCAAAGTCCAGTTGTTCCATATCTAGATCGACGTGATCATGGTCTATACGAGTAACATACTTTTTCGTTATAGTTTTTGAAGGTATTTCGCTAGAAACAACATTACTGTTTCATGGTCTGTGAGTGCTGAGTGAGCCACTGATGTGTGGGCAGGTAGACATGTTCTTAAGATAACGTAATTTAGACACGCTTGGAGACGTGTGGGCAAAGTATGCGCTGGCAAAAGATATATATTTTAATCAGATATATACAACGTGTAACGGAAACCCCATATCTATACAAAAGGACTGAAGACAACATCTGGTATGGAGTCTCTATGCAAAGTTTCAGCTCAAAATAAGTGACTCACAGAATTGAACCCAAATTATTGGTTTCATATGTTTCTTGAATACCAGTAATAACAAACGTGTCACAGCACTATGAGGGTCATCACTTTCCACGTCACTTACCAATAAAACGATAATTCTCTTCGTTCTTCTTAATTTGAAAAATTCGGTCTCTGGTATCAATGTATTGAAATTTCTAATATGCTCCACACATGTACACATAGAAAACCCTTGCCATATCGTTTATTATCATCAAAAGAAGCCGTGCACTTGGTATGTATATACCCTTTAAATTACACGTTGTATATACTGTACATTTTAATTACATATTTTAACCAAAATTGGTTTGAATAAGATACAGTCATTAGTTTTAGAGATATATGTACAACATTTTCAGAAACCGCACATATATTATGTATTTCTTTATGTAAACACATAAAAGACTTAAAAGTGAAAACCAAATACAGACAAAAGAGCTCAAAGGCGCTTCTTACTTCATAATAAATTTCATCCAGCAGATCTGCGATAGAAGAGTTGACTAAGAGATGATAGATACAGTGTGAATAAATATTAATTACGTAAATTACTAAAAAATATATAATAACTAATAAAAAAAAAATAAAGATACAATGGAAAGGCAAATTATATATTAATATTAATACTGTAAAAATATATACAAATAAAATATAAAATTACGAGATGCCATCATCTCCATCATCATCATCATCATCTCCATAGAAGTAGTGTTCTTAGACCATTTTTTGAAAATATGGATCGTTTGAACTTTGTTATTCATACAAACACTATGAATAAATATTTGGCTTAACCACTACGGTACGCGTCATGGGCGAGTCTGACTCGCACTTGGCCATTTTTTTTTTTCACATGGCCAATTATATGTTGCTTTATCTATGTAGATCCGGACGCAGGGAAAACCAAAACATACTTATACCACAAGAAAGTAGGACTAAAATATTGTATATACCGAAATACTGTAGATCTAATTCTTAACAATATAATTAACAAATATCTTTACTTCGCGGTTCTGTATCCAGTGCGAATTAGATAGGTATACTTAAATTTTAACATCTATATATATTCAGAAATCATCGAGTTAATAACAGTAGTAGTAGGTTTATACGCGGGTGAAACCGCGGGGCACAGCTAGTGTAATATAATAACACGAAACAGGGTTTTAATTTGCTTATCAAATAAAATAAACATTATTGTTTTAAATTGATAAGTATAATTTAGTGAGTCTTTTTCACATGACTTTGAATACATCGAGAAGTTATTAAATATGCAGACATTTTTACTTCAACAGCATGAATAATGGACGTGCAAATACGTGGTTAATTTTTATTTGTTTTTATTACGTTTATTATTTCCATGTCAGTGTGTGTAAGTAGTTCTACAAGAATAAATCTGAAAAATGATTTGGTATGTGAAATTATATTAATCTTACAATATCATTATGTGTGTATAAGTATACCCCGACTAGGTACTTCATGCTCCAGAAAACACGTTAAACCATTGTTCTCAGCGATAATAAGGCATATTAACCTAGTTTGGGATTTGAGACTTGTGGAGTTTAAACAGGCATTAAATTCATGTCAATTTTGGCAGTCCTCTCGTGATGTTAACCTGACACTGCCTAAAGAATTCTGAAGAGACCGAAACAGGTGGAAATCTGAAGGTACAAGGTCAGGACTATACGGCGAATGCATTAACACCTCCCAGCCAAACTCTTAATTTTTGCTGAGTGGCTAAAGATGTGTTAGGTCTAGTGTTATCGTGATGAAAAACCACACCCCTTCTTTTGATTAATTCCGGCCGCTCTCAACTTCTTGCTTTAATCTCATCAGTTGTTCGCAAGAGAGTTCAGAATCGATGATCCTGCCTGGTGGTAACAGCTCATAATGAATAATGCCCTTCTAATCCCACCACACACACAGCATCACCTTGTTGCGAGTTAACCCGGGTTTCGCCATAGTCTGTGAAGCCTGACCGGCCTTTGACCACGACCTTTTTCGCACGTTCTTGTCGTACATGATCAACTTTTCATCAACAGTTATCAGCTTCTTCAAAAATGGTTCGGTTTCATTACGTCGTAATAAAGAATCACAAATGAGTACACGGTTCATTAGGTTTCTTTGAGTGAGCTCGTGAGGTACCCAAATATCGAGCTTTTTTGTGTACCCAGTTTTTTTTCAAATGCACCAAAACTGTTTTGTGGTCAATTCCCAGTTCTTCAGCAACGTCGTAACTACTGATATCTTGCTCCACTTTTTCAAAAATGGCATCTATTTTATCCGTAATAGGGCGACCAGAGCAACGTGCATCTTTGACATCAAAATTTCCGGATTGAAAACGCTTAAACCAAATTTTTGCTACTCTCACAGACACTGCACTAGGTCCATAAACATCGTAAATTTTTTTCGCGGCTTGCGTTGCATTTTTACCTTTATTGTAGTAAAATTTCAAAATGTATCGAATTTCTTCATTAGATTCACTCATCTTGACAGTACGAAAAACAAATGAAAATCATACATTTTCCTAATATGAATTTGGAATTATGTTCTTTAAAATTTAAACTTTCAATGATACCAAAACCAGCCAGATACAAATAGTATAGCCAAAAAGATTTTATTACAAGTTCATACATACTATAATGCGAAAAGACTTTTTCCCCAACCTTATATTATAAATAAGCTTTTAAAAACTACAATCTGTCTGTAAAGAGGATGACATAGACGGGGTAATGATAATCTCGTACTTAAAAACCGTTGTAGCTTCAGCTCATTAATCTTATTTTACTTAAATGCGAAAGTTTGTGAGAATAGATGTAAAATGTATGGATGTTTATTACTCTTTCACACAAAAACTACTAAACGGATCTGAATGAAATTTGGTAAATAAATAGTTGATATCCTGGTATAACACGTAGGCTACTTTAACTTTATCCCAAAATTCAAATGGGATCGGGTATTACGCGGGGGATCCTCCCACACGAATAAAGTCGCGGGCAGAAGCTAGAAATAATATGAAATTTTATTGCTCGCAGCAACGAGTCTTGCACTTATCCAACGACGGGAGCGGCCCCCAGCACTTTCATGACGGCGATACAGTTCTTCATAACATCACAATGCTTACTGCAGACAGAGGAGTGGCCACCCGAAGCTGAACTACAAGGTATGTATAATAATTGACAGTAGTGACCAAATAATAATAATAATAATCTTTTATTCAGTACTCTTCATAACATCACAATGCTTACTGCAGACAGAGGAGTGGCCACCCGAAGCTGAACTACAAGGTATGTACAATAATTGACAATAGTAACCAAATAATAATAATAATAATCTTTTATTCAGTACTAAAGGAAAACCACTACAATAGTTCGTGATTGAAGCCTCCTTTTAAGCAAATAGTGCCTGTAATAGGAGACTCCGCTCTTCCATAACTTTAAAAAGTGATAATTTTATAACTAAATGTATCTTAAATTATAATAACATGCATATGCATAAATCTCAACGAGTAATGTGTTTTGTGTATGTATAACTGTGTGCATGGGTGTATTTGTTTGTGTGTATGTGTGTGTGAATGTGTGTTATTTTATTTGCTGTAAAAGTAATTCAGTATCTTCATAGGTAAGATTCTTTAGCCAACTTTATAGTGTTCTTTTACTTTCACCTAATGTTTTGGTGTATATATATCTCTTTATTTATCTTATTATATAGCATAGCAGACTGTTTGTCATACTGCATGGCGGCAAATTTAGTTTTGGTTTGTGGAACTAGTTTAATAATGTATTTTCGCCTTTTTCTTAATATGTTTACATCATATGGTAGTTAGTGTCTTATGTTTTTTTAGATTAGTGTAAACAATGTATAATTTCCTAACAGAAGGCAGCCCGATTATTTGATAAAGACTTTCTGTGGGGTATCTAGCTTTTCTAAAATACATTATTTTTATTAATGCGCGGCAAGAATGTATTTTAATCGTAAAATCCTCATCCGGTTGCGAACGATTGGAAATGCTGAAACAGATGTAATTCGTTTTTGATGTATTTAGGGTAAGCAGGTTATCATTGAGCCAGCTAGCAATTGGGGCCATACCCAACTCAACATGGAGTCTAACCTGCGACAAGCTATTCCCAACAAAAACAACTGCTGTGTCATCGGCGTAGGCAAAGGTTTTAGCGTTTGGAACTCTTAAATTGCAGAGGTCGTTAATATACCTACATTAAAAATAGTGTCGGTCCCAGTACGCTTCCCTGCGGAACGCCGAATGATACAACCGCATCGTCACTAATGAATTGGTCTATCTTCACTCTCTGTCGTCTTTCTGCAAGGTAATCTTTAAAAAAATTAAGAGGGTCTCCTCTTATTCCCACATTTTCTAACTTGCTCACAAGGGTCGGAACAGAGACTGTGTCTAACACTTTTTTTTAGATCTAGGAATATAGTTAGGCATTTGCTTCCAGTGTCTAGATGTTCAGTTACTAGTGAACTGAGAGCAGCCACAGCATCTTATGTCGATACTCCTTGCCTAAACCCAAATTGATTAGAAGATATCATTTGATATTTATTAAAATAGTTTATGAGTCTGATATTAGTAATTTATTCTATAATTTTTGATATGGCAGGCAAGACGGAGATCGGTCTATAATTGTTGACATCATCTCTGTTCCCTACCTTGTGAACTGGTGTAATAATTGATTGTTTTAATGGGGCAGGAAAAACACCATTATTAAAGCAGAGATTAATTAGATGGGAAATTATTGGAACGATATCTTTTCTAATGTATTTTAGGAACTTAGTGGGTATGTTATCCCATCCCGGGGAACTGTCCGATTTCAAGTTCATTAGTATTTCCTCCACTTCCTTATGGTTTGTCTCCAGAAGCACAAAAGAATTACATTGTGTATTTGGCATATTGGGTATAGTAGATCTATTAAAAAGTCTTGGCTGAATATCTTGAGCTAATTGTTTACCAATACTAGCAAAATAATTGTTTACACAGTTAATAGAATCTTTTAGGGATGGCATAATATTTAATAATTGTGTGCTTTGATTTTTAGTTTTATTTGTATATGTTATTGTTTTTATATTTTTCCAAAGTAGTTTTGTGTTTGTGACCAATTTAGTAAGTAACTCTCTTTTGTATTGTCTTTTTAATTTTTTAATTAGGTAATTATAGTAGTTTCTATAGCTACGGTAAGTAATTTTTATGATTTCATTATGTGGGTCACCTCGGAACTTTTTCTGCAGTCTATTTCGATTTTGTATACATCTTAGCACTCCCAGGGTAATCCAAGGTTTGATTATCCGTTTACTATTAGGGACTTGTTTCATCGTAGTGCTGTTTTCAATTGAATTCATTATGGTTTTAATTAGAAGGTCAGTTAATACGTTGGGATCGTTACAAAATAGTAATTCTGCTATATTTTGTTCTTGTAAATATTTTAAGGCTAGCTCAAAATTTATAGTTTTAGTGGTTTTGTTTCTGCCCACTTGTTTTTTTATTTTCGAGAGTGTTAAAAATGTTGTAAAGTGATCTGTTATGGTTGTATGCAAAATAGCGACCGATGCAGAAATCTTTTTCGTATTAATCCTCAACATGAAGTGGTCTAGACAGGTACGTTCACGCGTGGGCAATATATGTCCAGGCAATACACCAAAAGTCGACATCATGATTAGGTAACTTATACGGTTCTTTTGCTCGAGGGATCCTTCAGTGTTAACGGATCTAATATTAATGTTTAAGTCTCCTGTTATTATTAAATTTTCCTGTGAGGGCAACGATTCTAAGTGAGAGCTAAGTGTATCAATAAAACTATCAATGTTGGATGTGGAGGGAGACTAGAGAGAGAGATAAATACATAAAAAAGTATTATTTAAAATGTCCACCTAAATGCATGACGCAAATAAGCAAACTGTCTCGCTGGTCTAGTGATCGGAACCGGGACTCCTGAACATGAGGTCTCGGTTTCAATTCCCCAGTCGGGAAAAAAGGATTTTAATATAAGAAATTTCTTAGGAGTAGCCTAAAGTTTAGAAGTGGGTGGTGAGAAACACCCCCTGCCTCAGAAAGCACCTTAAGTAGTTGACCCCAGCTGTCATTTGAATATCTTTGACAGTCATTACGGGTATTCAGAAACCAGAAAATCTGCCACTGATCAGGCCAAGGGGTAATAATATATTTGGAATCAGACTAAGCAGATGATGATTAAAATCTTAAGATTTTCTTGAGATGTTCATGCTTTTTTTCACGCGATGCTCAAAATTAGAGTTTACACAGCTTCTATAAAGTATTTCCACTAGGCAAGCTAGTGAATTAAACCAAACCAAATGGAAGGATCAAACTTTACCTGTTAATAACACATATAAGAAATATTTGGCGCAATCCATCCCAAGTTCAGAGTGATGTGATTCAGTGGGAGCGCTTGTATTTCTGGATGGAAAAATCGCCAAAAGATTCCTCCCGCCATGTGGGTGGAGCGGCAAGAATTGACAGATTTCTACTACTGACTAAAACCCACTCTACTCTTTCAGTTGCCCATTCCAGGGCCACGGTATCTCGTTAGAACATTCCCTCAACCAGCCTATCAATACTAGGTATTCATTTAACGTGGTACGTCAACATCTGGTTGTCCGTAACAATTAACTAAATTAGAAATACAAAGAAAGTTCTTAAGACGCTTTTTTTTTCATTGAACTAAATAACTTATTTGTTTTGAAATCGGTTAAATTTTTTATTACCCTCGAGTAGTGTTGCCCAAACGAGAGTCTCGCAAGAGTCTTGCAATTAGCGATTATCCTATTGCTATTTATTAAACGGTAGTTGAGATCTCAGAACAATGAAACAGTCTGTCCTCGAGCATTCGAACATATGAATATTTTTACATTCCTTGAAAAGGTTTCATAGACATTTGTATGACTACCTAGTTGATTTTTTTTTATTTGCCTAATATTTTTTTTACAATATTAATGTTTCACTCAGTCATGAACAGCTCACCTCCTAGTGACTGGTCTTACTCATTACTGGTAATCTGTGAACAGCGTTGTGGGCTACATTATTACTTAAGTTGTTTATGTTTTTCTATTTGTAATTTTGCATTTTGTAGCTGTTTGTTGTTCCTATTTAATAAAATAAAATAAAAGTAGGTATGTGAAAAGCATTATACCTTTGTTCCTATAAAATTTCAAGATTGCCCTCGATTTGTTTGAGATCTCAACGTTTGTTCTGAATTGGTGACAACTGAACTCAAAAGTGAACTAGAAGTAGAGTCACGAATAAAAAAGGATTTGGAAAACTGATTCTTAATTGGTGGATAAATCGATGAAAATTACATTCAGTCGGACAGAGGCACAAAAATTATAATGAAAATAATAATGCACCGCTGGTTCCAAACTAATTTTAGATGCATAACACACAATATTTAGAATTTTATTGTTTTGTTATCAAAGCTGTTTTACGACCTATTTTGCATTATATTCTTATTTTAAATTCAAACTTTTTAAATTGATTGGTTTGATATCCATCATGTAGGTACTAAAGCGATCATTGAAATTGTATTTACCTGTGGCAGAATAATGTTATTATCACTACACGAGTCATTTTAAATGTGTATCCAAGGTGTATGTGTTATTAAAATTTTACGTCTTAAACTTTCAGATTCAGATATATTCGACTTTATAATTGTGGGAGCTGGTACAGCTGGAAGTGTATTGGCGAACAGACTCAGTGAAATCAAAGACTGGAATGTACTGCTGCTAGAGGCTGGAGGAAACCCACCGGTTGAAAGTGAAGTAAGTGCTAAATACTTCAGCCAAAAATGGTTATTATTGTTTCTCATCATGCAAGTTAATTTATTTACTACTAGCTTTTGCCCGCGACATTGGACGGAGGATTTTCTCGAAAAAAAAAAATAGACCAATTCCGAGGGAGTTCCGAGATAAATACTTGCCAATGGATTATTCCAGGATGTCAAAGAACTGCTTACTAAACATTCAGATCTGTTGTGTAGCAGCCATACTTCTATACATTCATCCTCACAAACTTTCGCATTCATAATATTAGTAAGATAGGAAGTAAGATCTGCACGTTACAAATCTTCAAATATATGAAAAACACGTCAAATAAAATATAATATTATTTTTCTATATTTTCAGATACCAAGATTGACTAGAAGTCTTTTTGGGTCGAAGTTTGACTGGCAGTTTACAACGATTAACAATGGAATAACAAATCAGGCCTACAAAGATGGGAAAGTGCCATGGCCAAGAGGTAAAATGCTTGGAGGCAGTGGTAGCATGAACATCATGTCTTATATTCAAGGACATCCTCGTGATTATCAGTCCTGGTATGAAGAAGGAAACACTGAATGGCATCCAGATATAGTTAAAGAGTATTTCAAAAAATTTGAATCGCTACAAGATCCAAACTCCTTAAAGATTCCTGAAGTTTACAATCATTATGGACACGATGGACCTCATGTAATAAATGTTTTTAATGGCACTGATGACAGCGTAGTTATAAACTTACTTTCAGCATTTGAGGAAATAGGTGTCAAAAATGTCGATGATTTAAATATAGGTAACAAAGTAGGTTCCAGTAGATTCATGTCAGCAGCAAACAACGGAAAAAGAGTGAGCTCAGCTACAGCATACCTTAATCCTATAGCAAGAAGCAGAAAAAAATTGAAAATAGTTAAGAATTCGTTTGTAACTAAAATTATTTTCCATGGAAGGAACGCGTGTGGCGTAGAAGTAGACCACAATGGAAATAGATTAAAAATAATAGCTAAACGAGAAGTCATTATCAGTGCAGGTTCCATAAATACTCCTCAGCTACTCATGCTATCTGGAGTAGGACCTAAAAAACATCTCGCAGCAAAAAACATCAAAACTATAATAAATTCACCCATGGTTGGACAGAATTTACACGATCATACGTGGGTGCCAATTTTTAAATTTGCTGATGAACCAGAAGACTCCAATGAAGCAACGAAAAGCTTTGAAACACTGAGATACCTGTATGATCGCTAAGGATACTTAGCATCTGCTAATTATAATGATGTGTCCGGATTTTATTCCTCAGATCCTAATGCTACGTATCCATATTTTCAATCCGTAATTTTACTCACTAAGAAAATCGATGATAGTATAAAAACAATTGCATCCAGTTTTGTCAAATCAGTAGAAAATTCAATATTGAAGCAGAGTGTTAACAAATCATTGTTCCGGGTACAGCAAATTCTCCTGCATCCTTTTTCAAGAGGAAACATATCATTAAATTCAAACGACCCCTATGAATACCCTCTTATATATTATAATAACTATAGTGATTCGAGGGATTTAGATTTTCAAGTTCTTGGAATTAAAATATTGGCGAGAATTTTCAACACGTCTTATTTTAAGTCTATTGGTGCAAAAGTAGGTAGGCTTGAGCTGGCTGCGTGTGATTATTATGAGTTTGGTAGTACTGATTATTGGAAGTGCATGGCAGTAAATTTTGCAGGCACTGTTCACCACCCAGTCTCAACCGCTAGGATGGGTCGCGATATACGCTGTTCGGTTGTCGACAGTCGGTTGAAGGTGCACGGCATTCGTGGACTTCGAGTAGTAGACGCCAGTGTCATGCCGTCCATCACCAGTGGCAATACTTACGCTCCTACCGTTATGATTGCTGAGAGAGCAGCTGATTTAATAAAACAGGATTATAATAAGCTAGTTACCGGGTGATCTTGTAGTGTGGATACTTTTAGTTTCAGTTACACTATTTATGTTATGTTACTTTAGAGTCAATAAAAATTGTACCTCATTCTTATATACAACAAACTGGTTCCACGTTTTCTCATTTATGTAAACAATAATTTTCATCTTTGTAGTCTTTAAGTAATATTGCTTCATTCTTGTATTCAATTCTCTATGCATTATTTAAGATAAAGTGGGTCTCAGGCCGCGGGAGGAAACTAGTGACCTGTAATACAGGTACTCGTTGAAACCCACTTCAGGCACCAGTCTCTCACAAAGTCAAACCCCTACTTTAGTTTACTGTAATTTTTAGCTTTAAGTTACTTTGTGTGAAGAAAATTAAACGTCTTATATATATTATTATATGAAACGATACAGCGATGCGAGGTTGCAAAAGAAAAATCTATGATTGAAATAAAATAAATGTTACCAACTAAAATTTATTTTTATTCGGCAAGGAACATTCTAATTGCTCATGACTCCCTATGGATTTTAGGACTTGGAAAAATTGACACTATATCAAAGGCAAACATTTAAATGATGTAACTCCGTCAGGATCTGTTTTTGAATTGTCTAGCTGAATAGGTACCTGTAGGTATTTTTCCTATCTCAATGAGCTGAAGGACTTGAAGACACTTTTCACATATATTGAGTTAAGAAAATTATGTATGTATAGATAAAAATGATGGATGTATAGACTCGAGCACATCAACCTTCCCCAATCTGTCAATTATTTAATAATAATAATAATAACCCACCTGCTCCATAAATCAGGCAGTACTACGGAACCTAAAAATTATAGACCGATTACGTGCCTTCCGACGGTCTATAAAGTTCTTACGTCCATCCTAAGAACTAAAATTAATAATCATATTGATGTAAATTCAATCATGTCTGTTTCTCAGAATGGATGTAGGAACGGGTCCCGTGGTTCCACGGAGCTGCTCCTCATTGATATTGCCATAAACCAACAGGTTCGTCGTTTCCGAAGAGATTTGTCGACATGTTGGATAGATTATAAGAAGGCCTATGATTCTGGCCTATAATAATAATATAATAGGTTGGGGAAAAAGTTTCTTCGCATTTTTTAAGAAATTTCAAAACATTTTTTAATATATTTTATTTACATTTAAGTAAAGTATGTAGGTGCCATTTTGTTCGATAACTTTATGCCATCTTGTAGGTAGGGACATGATCCCATTACTATAGAAATTTTGGGACTTCTGATCAAAATACCGCGACAAGTGGTTTTGGCAGTCCTCTCGTGATGTTAACCTGACACTGCCTAAAGAATTCTGAAGAGACCGAAACAGGTGGAAATCTGAAGGTGCAAGGTCAGGACTATACGGCGGATGCATTAACACCTCCCAGCCAAACTCTCTTAATTTTTGCTGAGTGGCTAAAGATGTGTGAGGTGTTAGGTGTGTGAAAAACCACACCCCTTCTGTTGATTAATTCCGGCCGCTTTCTCTCAACTTCTTGCTTTAATCTCATCAGTTGTTCGCAGTAGAGTTCAGAATCGATGGTCCTGCCTGGTGGTAACAGCTCATAATGAATAATGCCCTTCCAATCCCACCACACACACAGCATCACCTTGTTGCGAGTTAACCCGGGTTTCGCCACAGTCTGTGAAGCCTGACCGGCCTTTGACCACGACTTTTTTCGCAAATTCTTGTCATACATGATCTACTTTTCATCACCAGTTATCAGCTTCTTCAAAAATGGTTCGGTTTCATTACGTCGTAATAAAGAATCACAAATGAGTACACGGTTCATTAGGTTTCTTTGAGTGAGCTCGTGAGGTATCCAAATATCGAGCTTTTTTGTGTACCCAGTTTTTTTCAAATGCGCCAAGACTGTTTTATGGTCAATTCTCAGTTCTTCAGCTACGTCGTAACTACTGATATCTTACTCCACTTTTTCAAAAATGGCATCCATTTTATCCGTAATAGGGCGACCAGAGCGACGTGCATCTTTGACATCAAAATTTCCGGATTGAAAACGCTTAAACCAAATTTGTGCAACTCTCACAGACATGACTGTACTAGGTCCATAAACATCGTAATTTTTTTTCGCGGCTTGCATTGCATTTTTACCTTTTTGTAGCAAAATTTTAAAATGTATCGAATTTCTTCATTAGATTCACTCATCTTGACAGTACGAAAAACAAATGAAAATCACACATTTTCCTAATTTGAATTTGGAATTATTTTCTTTTAAATTTAAACTTTCAATGGTACCTAAACCAGCCAGATACAAATAGTAAAGCCAAAGAGATTTTATTACAAGTTCATATATACTATAATGCGAAAAGACTTTTTCCCCAACCTTATATACTTTATTTCGGATATAGAAAATCCATAATCCAATCGAGTTGAACCTTAATATTCTATCACAAAGTTGTAAATTTATTAAATAATTCTGACAGATTGGGACACAGCAAATATATTGAAAAATTACAAAGTAAATCATTTTTCAATATATTTGTAATGTAGTGTTTTTATTACAAATTTTATGATTTTATTTTATTATTGAGTGAAACTTCTTAATGTCAATATGATGTTTGACAAATGCTTGCACTGTTTGGACGGGCCTGCTCAAATCTGTTTGATTCTGTCCTCTAAAGGGCGCCACAGACATTAACCTACACGGCTCCCATATGATTTGATCACTACAGATTGTCTGGACTTTAAAAGAGACGATGACCTCTGAGTTTGTTTCAATGTTTCTTCTCAGAGTAGTCAGTTAGGAAACACTGGCCTCATCTAGTTTACATCAACGAAAAGAAAAGACGTGTGAAAGTGTTATTTATAACCTACTTGCAAAATAAACATCATTATTTCATTATAATATTCTACATTATTTACTTGGTTTTATAATAAGATTTTACTCTCCATACTTTGCAGTTTATTGGGGAGATACTGACACAGGTAGGTCACATTCAGTCATGAGGAACACGACGTGAGGAGGGAGGAGGAATTCATGCAGAAATAATATATTTGAAATCTAATTCGATAGTATAATTGTATCTATCTAAAATCCTGAGTCATGATTGTTATCAGCCTGTAACTTTCCCAATGCTAGTACACAGGTCTCCTCTCTGAAAGGGAATGGGCTCTAATCCTCTTAACACAAGTGCGTGTAGGCTGAGTTTAGATTGGTAGAGGTGCAGAGTTTCAGGTTCCCAATATTATATATAAAAAAATATATTTTACTTCACAGTTTTAAGAGCAGTGGTGATGATAAAAATTACACAAAGTTATGTGTATAGGAACTCGTACTTTGTTATTTAATTATTTATTTTATTGTTTATAGTCTTGCGTTTTACCACCATCTTGTAAAGCGATGATGTGGTCGAAGATGAAGCACGCTTGCCTAGAAGTAACCTATTCACTCTTGACTTAAAGACTCTTTATGAATAAAAAAATTGGCAACCTTAACTTGTTCTAATTTAACAACTTTATTATTGCTCAATTAATACAACGGAGGTAACGAGAGGTAATTGAATTACAGTTTCGGATAAGTCTGTTGATTGCCATCTACTTTGTTACTAACTCAAAAGTTCAAAGGGTTACAAACAATTTAAATGTAATAATAATATTATTAGCCTTAAAAAAAAACACTTTTTTTACTGGGAACTTCTTCTGTGTTGTCGATGCATTGACTAAGATTTAGGTATATTCTCTTGCATAAGGACTTAGACCTGGAACAGATATTTGTAGGCTTTACATATATTTCTTCAGTACCGGAATGGAACCCACTACTCCACGCGCAGGAGTCAATCGCTCAAGCGCTGCGCCAATCATCCCATAATAATTAATATAATATATAAAAATCTTGTGGCACAGTGTTTGCTGTCGAACTCTTCTGAAACGGTTTCACCGATTTTTTTTGTGTATATTTGGTAAGTCTTATAATGGGCTATATTTTAGTAGTAGTATGTAGCAAAGAAATAATTTATATGGCAAGACAATGTTTGCTCGAGAGGGAATGGGATGCAGTCGCCACCTTCTGCGAAGCAGTCCTGCTAGCAAAAGAGGGGGCTGAAAGTGCAAGGGAGAGGCAACTCTCTTCCTCACGCATGAGCCACCGCGCGAGACGCCCTGGTCGTCGGGGATCGCGAGCCGATCTCCAGCCACTGTAGGCGCCGCGGCTTGAAGACGACAAACAGGGGTAGCTCACCGTCCGGTAAGGACTAGACTCAATTGCTCTAACAAAAGGTTTTTTTTTAAGAAGATAGTTTATATTATATTTGTCTATCAAAACAGTTACATATTTTGCAGTGGATTTCGAAATATTAAGTGAAATGTAGGTTGAGTCCGTACAATTAGACTTAAGTTTGTAAAGACAGGCATTTTGTTTTACTTTCTCAGAATGGACTCAAAAGTGTCCATAGTCTAGAAAATAAGTTATTTAAAAGAATTTAACAAGTATTATTATAAATATATTATATATATTTTTACCTTAATCATAAAGTTAACAAAAACGCGTAAAAAAACCATAATTAAAATTAAAAATTTTGAAAAAACAGCACGAAAAAGAACACTTAAATCTATTTCCCTCATCCTACGAGTCTGAAAATTGGATTGAAAACCCTTTTGTTATCATTCCTTTTTGCCTAAGCGATAAAAATAATAATATAATGACCGCCATTGTAACCAAAGTTATAGCAATAAGGTTATATAAGATTGCTAAAATTTTTGGTGTACAATAAAGTATACTAACGACACTGATTTCAGCAAGATTGAATGTGAACTTAAGCATCACGAGCAAATTTACGCCGCATAAGAATACATGAATATCATGAAAATCGGTAAAAAGAAAAACCCTCTTTCTGAGCGCGATGACCTGTTTCTTATGGCAAGATCTATGTGAAATCGACAGCTAAGCGCGGTTGAGCAAGGACAACAGCTTCGAGAAGTACTTAATATCAGCATAAGTCGGTGGACAGTCAGAAAAACATTAGCTAAAGTTGGATTGACTGGACCAGCAAATGGTCCGAAATTGAACACAGCCCATCGACCAGCCTGACTTCAATTTGCCTGAGAGCATTTATATTGGACATTCAATCAGTGGAGGGTAGTTTTGTTTTCTGATGAATGCAAGATAACTCTACATGGCCACGATGAACGCTTAAGAGCCTATAAAAGGCCATCAGAGTGATTTGCACAATGCTGCACAAAGTCGCTTAAAGTGGTGGATCGTGTATGTTTTGGGGTGGCATAATGCTCGATTTTAAAACCGACATAGCCTTTATTACTTGTGCCAGTACTGGCTCTAGATCGAGAGGATTAACAGCTCAGCGGTACGAGACAACACAATGTCAGGCTGATTTTATGGCTTATGGGGGAAGCATTCGTATTCAAGCATGATAATTTAAGGCCACATGTCGCTAGGACAGTTCGTGATTATATGGAAGACGCCAATATTAACGTGATGGCGTGGCCACCTCGCAGTCCTTAAAAGGACAAGGCTTCAAAGCTTAAAAGCTCAGTTCCTACACACCTCCAACGCACACAGATCAATTCCAAAAATTTAGGGGGACGAAATTATTAAATGCTGAAATCATGAAATAAAGGTATATTCATAACATTTAATAGTATCGAAAAATAATTTTCCCATAATTTAACTTGGTAATTAATATTTTATGTACTTTGTTACATCACTCCTCATCTAACGCAACTTCTGGTTCTTGTAAAAGATTAAGGATCTCAATTGGCATTTTATGTTTTTGTTTCGTTTTACAGTGGCTTCACTGGTCGATGTAATTACAAAATATTGAATAAATCAATATTTTTTATTGAGGGACCATTACCTAAAAAAACACTTTTTATTATAGAAACCGGCGATCACCGGAAATAATTTATATTTTTGTATAGCCAATAGTCCCTACTATACAACGTGTAATTTAAAGGGTATATACATACCAAGTGCATGGCTTCTTTGGATGATAACAAACGATATGGCAAGGGTTTTGTAATCCTAAGTCTACGTGTGTAGAACTTATTACAAATTCCAATACACTGATACCAGAGACCGAATTTTTCAAATTAAGAAGAACGAAGAGAATTATCGTGTTATTGGCAAGTGACGTGGAAAGTTATTGACCCTCGTAGTGCTGTGACACGTTTGTTATGATTGGTATTCAAGAAATATATGATAATAATAATTTGGTATCAATTCTTTGAGTCAGTTATTTTGTGCTGAAACTGTGCATAGAGACTCCATACCAGATGTTGTCTTCAGCCCTTTTGGATAGATATGGGGTTTCCGTTACACGTTGTGTAATGGAATCGAAATGATAATGTACTAATTTGTACTTTTAAACGTAACAGAGTTCAAACTTAGAAAAGTTAGTAAATATCGGTACATTATTAAATATATTTTTTTATAATATAAATTGATATATTTTATTTTTTATTTATATACTTACCAATAAAAAGTAGAAACCTTCCTTAATGTGTACCATTTTTTTTTTCAGTTTACAATTTACACTGATAACTTAGCCAAATTAACTTGAATAGGAGCGCAAAACAACAATAAATCAGTCGTATTATAATAATTTAGCTTTCGAGAAAACTTTGAAATGGCATATCTATTAAACTACTGTCTGTATAATGGTGATGTTTTAGTATAATGTAAAAAACTTACCTTCAAGTCTTAATGAAACGATTTTTTGAACTACCGACACATTGACCAAAAATAATTCTGGGACGCTAACTTTTAATAATTGATCAGTGTGCAACGGCTGCATTCAGTCATCGGAGAATAGTGGAATGCTGTACCATAAGAATTCATCGTGAATTTAAGTAGGTATATTATTATATTTATATATTTTATAATTCAAGTATACAATTAAACTGAGAATAACCGGAAAGTGCTAACGAAAAACATGATACTCAAATGTTAAGATTAAAATATTTAAAGAAGGTAAAGTATTTTCGAAATGCAGGTAGACCGAAATGAATGAATGAAGATGAATCATATATTCATACCAACCACATGCAAAAAAAATCTTGGGCCGAAAAAGGTTCTAAAATAGCAATAACACAAAATTTAAAAAAAGGAATACGCATAATTATGCGTACTCCTTTTTATACTATAATTTGTACTATAATTATAGTACATGGGTTTTGAATCAAATCCGGAGATTACCACGACAACATGAACACAAAAAATTACTTAAAGTGGCTAAAGGAGAAACTAATACCAAATCTCCCAAATGATGCCGTGGTGGTCTTGGATAATACAGTCTGTCACAACACTATTTCGGAAATTTAACAACATCCAACTCCAACAAATTAGACATTCATACTTGGCTGAATGCAAAACATATCCATTTCGAACCAAGGTTCAAAAAACCTGAACTTTATGACCTATTACTGAAAAACATAGAAAACTTCCGCAAGTACAAAGTTGACGAATTATTGAAAGAACATGGATTCACAGTGCTTCGGTTGCCTCCTTATCATCCAGATTTAAACCCAATCGAAAACCTTTGGGTATTGTAAAAAACGACGTTGCTAGCCGCAATATCAATCAAAATTACACTTCAATTATGCCTATTTTAAACGAAGCTTTTTTTTTCATTTGATCGTGTAATTAAAGATACCTGGTTCAATAGTTGTCAGCACGTGGAAAAAATATAAGAAGAATACATGCGACATTGTGATCTTGATTTCAGTTTTATTGTAAATGTCAGTGATACATCAGACTCTGAATCAGATATTTCTGGAACGAGTAATTGACGATTTTAATTTCTCTTTATAGTTTAATAAAACATTTTAAAGTATTTTATTTATGTCTACAATTACCACTATTACCCTGTGCGATAAGACCGCCCATTGTATGCTCTATGTATCCATGATTTTCTTATGTATTAATGCATTATTAGTTTATATAAGATCAGTATTATTTTTAGTTGTTTGTGTTTGTCGTGAGATTTTATGTCAGCAGGTGTTATTATTACGTATTTTTTGAAGCATCAAAGATTGTCACTAATTTTAGTTTGTTTTTTTGAATCAAAACTACATGTACCGTCATTTCAATTTGTGAAATTATTGCTTATGCACTCTTTTCGTTACACAAAAGGTTTCCAGTATTTACTTAGTTTCTTAATGTTATGTATTAGAGTGTACCTTGTTACTATACTTATTATTCTACTTATCTGTTTATCCGCTTCCATCAATGGCTACTAGCAATATTGTACTATACTATCAGAACTGTAGAGGAGTCCGTACAAAGTTGCATACATTGTACATGAGCATTGTGTCATGTTCTTATGATGTCATTATACTTACTGAAACCTGGCTCACTCCTGGTATTCAAGACAGTGAGTTCATTGACGACCGCTATACAGTTTTCCGATGCGATCGCGATCGTTCGGCCACAAATAAGCGCGAAGGTGGGGGCGTTTTGGTTGCCGTGCGACGTGAGTTGCGCCCCACTAGGCTAGTGACACAATTTAATCATGCTTGTATTGAACAGCTTGTGGTTCAGTTGCCAGCATCTCAGTCTAATAAGCGTCATATCATTAGTGTAGCGTATATACCACCGCGAACTTGTGACGAAATATACGAGCATTACCTTGATATGCTACAACATATTGCTAATGATTCTACTACTGAGTCATTCTACATTGCGGGAGATTTTAACTTGCCAGATATCGGTTAGTCAGATCAGGGTAATCATCAAGTTGTAAACTCTGCAACCTCTTGTAGTCAGTTTCTTTTAAACTTTATGTCGTGCATTAACGGTTTACAATATAACAAGTGTAAAAATGCTCTCAGGCGGACACTGGATTTATTTATATCTAATGCAGACTGTCAAACTGTACCATGTAACTCGCTATTGCAGCCGGATACCCACCACCCCGTTTTTTCCATAATGACAACTCTTAATATGCAGTTTACTCCCATGAAATTCCGCTCAGTTCCTAGGTATAACTATCATAAGGCTAACTATTCTGCCATTAATGAACAAATTAATGCAATAGATTGGGAGTGTGAACTCAACAGTTTGCCCGCTGAACAGGCCGTCAACAAGTTTTATGACCTTTTATACGGGATAATCAGAATACACGTTCCTGTAACTAGAACTAAAAGTTCTCAATTTCCTGTTTGGTTCTCACCATCTTTAATAAGGATTTTTAAAAACAAGGAACGTGCATGGATTCGGTGGAAAACGTACCACAACCAATCCGACTATCAGCACTTCTCTAATTATCGTAAATTATTTCATAGAGAGTGTGGCGCCTGTTTCAGTAACTATATTAATTCGGTTGAAGATAGCATACCCAAGAATGTAAAGCATTTCTGGAGTTACATATCAAATAGAAAGAGCAAGGCTAGATTTCCAGCAACCATGCACCTTAAAAATTCCTTTTCTGACAACCCTACCGATATATGTAACTTGTTCTCGACCTTCTTTGCCTCCGTTTATGAATCATCTACTTTCGACCCTATAAAATGGCAACCTCCTGACAATTATGAGGATAACTCATCTAGTGTAGGTGATATATATCTCTCAAAAGATGTTATACTTCGGACAATCAAATCACTTGATCCATCAAAGGGAGCTGGTCCGGATGGGCTGCCACCCGCTTTGCTTATAAAAATTGCCGAAAGCATACATACTATTTTGTATATAGTTTTCAACAAATGTTTGCGCGAGGGGGTTTTTCCAAACGTGTGGAAGCGAGCGTTTACCACTCCTATTTATAAAAGTGGTAACAAAGACAACGTGGAAAATTACCGACCCATTTCCATCCTGTCCGCCTTGTCAAAGCTTTTTGAAAAGCTAGTACACGGTGCTCTATATCCTCAATTTCATCGATTAATTATACCAGAACAACATGGTTTCGTAAAACAGCGTTCAACTATTACTAATCTGATGACATTTACTAACTATTTGTTTGAAAACATGGACCGACGAGTTCAAGTAGACGCCGTGTACACTGATTTTCAGAAGGCTTTTGACAAGGTGGATCACGCGCTCCTTTTGGAGAAGCTTGCCTTTAACGGAATTCGCGGGAACTTGCTGCGTTGGTTTGTCTCATATATTTTTAACAGGACCCAAAGAGTCGTCATAAATGGTTATGAATCTGAACCCATTACTGTGAATTCTGGAGTCCCCCA
This sequence comes from Tholera decimalis, assembly GCA_943138885.2. Classification (NCBI taxonomy): domain Eukaryota; kingdom Metazoa; phylum Arthropoda; class Insecta; order Lepidoptera; family Noctuidae; genus Tholera; species Tholera decimalis. Next base: position 32,572,051 of record OW964555.2, read on the forward strand.
AGGATCTATTTTAGGACCATTCCTATTTATCATATATATAAATGACATTAAATCTTGTTTCCTTAATGCTAATTTTTTATTGTATGCCGACGATATTAAAATATTTAAATCTTGCAAGAATATCCAGGATTGCCTTCTCATCCAAGATGATCTCATTAGACTGAACGCGTATTGCACAAAGAACAAACTCTTTCTTAGTCTCCCCAAATGTCATAGTATATCGTTTACTAAAAATAAGAATAAAATTAATTTTAATTACTGTTTCGATAACCACCATTTAAATGTAGTGAATTCCGTTCGGGACCTCGGTGTTATTATGGACTCATGTTTGCACTTCGACATGCACATTGATACTATCGTGAATAAGGCCTTTCAAATGTATGGTTTCGTCATGAGATCTTCTAAAGACTTTGTGCGGCCCTCTACTTTTCTGATATTATACAAATGTTTAGTGCGATCACAACTGGAATATGGTATTTCAATCTGGAATCCTTATTATCTTAAATATAATAACAAATTGGAAATGGTGCAGAAAAAATTCTTACGTAGCATGAACTACAAATGTAATCATTCAAAGATTCCCTATTCCCTATTACTTAAAAAATACAATATTCAGAGCTTGGAAGCCCGACGGTTACTTTTGGATGTAATGATGCTGTATGGCTTGTGCCATAATAGGTTTGATTGTACTGACCTTACAAACAAACTATGTTACACGGTACCTAGAACGGTTATCAGACGGGGGGCTCGCGTGCTACGCTTGTTCCATGTGGACGCATGCAAAACTAACGCCGGGGCACGAGTGCCTCTACGTCGTCTTGTGGAAACCTATAACACACACTTCATAGACATCGATATTTTCTCTCTTTCTAATAAAAAATTTAAAACACTCGCTATTAGTGCATTAGCTTCTAAATTCTAATAAAAATGTTTAAAACTAACAGTAAAATTTTATTAATCCGTTATCGTTTGCCATTCAATATGTTATTGATTAATCCGTGGACAATAGTGTGGGTTATGTGTTTACCTATATATCTTAAGAACATTAATGTAATATCATAACATGTAACTGTTTTTTGTCCCTAATAAATAAATAAATAAATTGTACACAAATTTTATTATTTGTATTCTTAAGTATATTGTAAGTTGTACAATAAAGTATATAATAAATAATAAAATATAATAATACCACCACCTATTATAAAAAAGGTAATATTATCGTATATTATCTAATGCTCACATAAAATATCCACACCTAAAAATTAAAAATATATAAAATTGAAAAATATAAAATAAATCTTTAAAATAAATCTTTATTCACATTTCATACATTGTTTTCATGTAATAATTGAGGCAGTCCCAGTAAGTTACGAGAGTACTTGTGTTGGGACTGTGTCGCATCTTCCCGTAATAGTATATCTAGGTTAACAATGGTGAGACCAATATAAGTATGCTAGTAAAGAATTTTAAACAAAATTAAAGAAACGAAAAGACATAAAATAATAGATGAAATTTGAATAAGTAGCTCAGTAGGACTTCTATATAACTGTGTAGTGTGTGTATGTTTGTGTTTGTGCGTACGTTTGGGTGTGCGTAAGTTTGTGTGTGAGGCAGTTTGTGTGTGTGGTATTGTGGTCGAGTTTGTTGACATGTTTGTGCGAGTAATAACTGTGGATGGCCGCTACGTACGAATTTGAGGAAAACTATCTAGCTCTGGCTAAGATTATTTCGGTTTCCTCGTATGTTAGTGATTTTAACTATATAACTAGTGCTTTCTTGCATTTGTATAATAGGAGGGGATATATGTTCAGTTTAAAATTGATTTTGTTATAAATAAAAGCAGATTGCGTCGGATATTGTCTGCTAGCAAACGCAGTTCGGTCCCTTGGGGAGTGAGCCACAATATCTTTTCTTCTTTTATTAAGGATAGTTGAATCTATTGGAAGGGCCTTGTGAAGTTTTAGAGTAATATGTAGGAGATATAGTTGCCTAACCGATAGCAGGTCACTAATTTGATAAAGGTCGCACGTTGTGAACCTGAACGGTTTAAAATACATCACTTTAATAAGTGATCGCTGAGCTCTTTCAAGGTCCAGAAACTTTTTTTTAGTAGCTCCTCCCCAGGCTGGTATACAATACGCTACTACTGACTGTACCAAAGCCACATAAATCTTGCTTAAGAGGTGTGAGGACATCAGGTAGCGTAGAGTTTTAAATATTCAAATAAACTTCCTCACTCGTTTCATGATTACCTCAATATGTGAATGCCATGAGAACGTCTGGTCAATAACTATGCCGAGATATTTTGTTGACATTACTTTCTCCAGTGTTTGGCAGTCACAAACTTGAGGCATATGACTCAATCACTTGCCCATACCGAGCAAGGGTGAGCTCTTCCAATTCTACACGCTCAACCGTTGCAGCTGCCGATGTGAACCATCTCAACTGTGAGGTCAATCCGGCAGCAGCCTCCCTGACTGCCCTTAATGAGGCCATTGCAATAATCAAATATTAATACAACAGGCCAAAATTAACTAAACAAACAACAATGACTTGTTAGCCGACCAAACAATTTCACCAAAATAAAAACTCAAATTCAATTATTTCAAGTCCAAATCCGACCCTGTACTTATTCCAAGTATGAATCTAGCTTGATACAGATGGCTAGTTACAAAATAAATAACAATTCAATGTATATATTGTGCAGGATCAACCCCAATTAAATATCAATAAACACAACAATTGACTGTTTAATATTGAGCCGAAGAATCTCTATCAACACAGTCCAACAAGTGCCACAAATGCAATAACCAATACACACAATTCAAGTCCTATTATGTTAGACTATGTGTAATTATTATTTAGATAACCTGTGAATTGGAAGAGCTCACCCTTGCTCGGTATGGGACCGAGCAAGGGTGAGCTCTTCCAATTCCACACGCTCAACAGTTACAGCTGCCGATGTGAACCATCTCAACTGTGAGGTCAATCCCACAGCAGCCTCCCTGACTGCCCTTAATGAGGCCATTGCAACAATCAAATATTAATACAAAACACCAATCAACAACCAACAATCAAATATTAAACAAACAGCAATGACTTGTTAGCCGACCAAATAATCTCAACAAAATAAAAATTCAAATTCAATTATTTCAAGTCCAAATCCGACCCTGTACTTATTCCAAGTATGAATCTAGCTTGCTAAGGATGGCTAGTTACAAGATAAATAACAATTCAATGTATATATTGTGCAGGATCACACCAACAATTAAATACAACAATTGAAGTATGATATAGCTCCGGACAATCTCTAACAACAATCCAATAATTACTATAAATGCAATAACCAATACACACAATTCAAGTCCTATTATGTTAGACTATGTGTAATTATTATTTAGATAACCTTTCAAATTCAGATCAATGACATTCAATTATTAATTGCAACAAATACCAAATTATGTACCAAATTATAACCTAATAATTCCTAATTTCACAAATAAATCCTACTTGTTAATTCAATTCTAAGGGGCTAGCACTACAAATTACAGTACAAACTACAAGTACTATTTGAGCCCGGCTGACAAAGCAATATATTCAAACTTATCAAGTTATAAGTTGTGTTAAGTAATTAAACTCAAGTTTTAAGTTTTCAACAATATTCAAAACTTCCAATTAAACCAGTGGATCTTATATTATAAGAGCCGCGCTCTGCCAGACTTTCTACACGAGCAGTCTCTGGGTCAAGCATACCGAGAAGGCGCTGGATGTCTTGCGCATCCAATACAATAATATCTTCAGAATGCTGTTGAGACTTCCCCGCTTCTGTAGTGCGTCAGAGATGTTTGCGAAGACGCATACAGATGGGTTCCACGCCATCATGCGCAAAAAACTCTGTTCGCTGGTCAGCAGAGTGCGGGCGAGTAACAACAGCATTCTGTCGACTGTGGCGGAGAGATTAAACTCTCCTTTCATGAGTCACTTTATGGGAATGACTATCGACCGGGGCACGTTTCCCATAAATTGATGGTCCTTCCCATAAAGCTAGTTATAATTTTATTTGTTAATATTATGTACTAACCCTAGCGTAAGCAGTATACTAACACATCTATGGATTTTTAATTATCTGAAATAAAGAATTTGAATTTGAATTTGAATTTGAATAGGCCCAGTGCAACGATAACTGGGGTGTCCGAACTGTCCACGATACGTGGAGCCTACCGTTGCTTTTCAAACAAAGTTCTTACAAAGGCCTACTTCTACTAGGCTTTATGAATACATTATTACCACTAACCTTCTGTGCTGGGTTCTCCAAGCTTCGACCTTCCCAAGGCCACGCCCCAAGTGTGGCATGTGTGTAATATGAGGTGAGTAATTGAAACGTGTGATGTAAGTCAAGTGTGTGGACGTTCACAAGGCGTCAATCTCCAAATGGCGCGGTCCCAACAGCATCACAGCCTAACTCACACCGTGGAAGAAGTTAATTTTCACTACCTTTTTTCAACAAAGCGCGTGCCACGCGGATGGCCATCAACCGGCGATAGATCCGAGAAATATCCCTGGATTCTCGTCAATCCGGGAGTACAAGTTCAACAATAAATAATTCGCGACCCAATTATCGGTTTCAACAGGCGAATCCAACGATATTTTACCAATTATAATTAACTCAAGAGGGTCCCGACGACCGGCATTTTTTCCAACCAAGCAAAGTCTATCTGTCAAAGTCAAGTAATGTCAAGATCAAATTCTTTATGTCAAAAGGGTGCGTTCCGTTTCACGTCGGACCGAACAGTTTCAATGATGGTTGAATGATGATATTATAACTATGGGCCACACACCCAATTGCTTAGACTTTGTGCTCACAACCGTTCCAGACAGGCTTTCAGTATCGGAAGTACGGGTCGGCAGACTGGGATGAGATGCGGCACTTCTTTGCTTCTTACCCTTGGCGGCAAACTTGCTTCTCGTCGTGCAACCCATCAGTCTGTGCTGACGCTATTGTTGACGTGGTACGTCAGGGAATGGAATATTTTATCCCATTTTCTGACGTTCCATATGGCTATGAGGCTCAGCCTTGGTATAATGCAGCATGCACACAAGCCGAATTGTGCAAAGAGCAGGCTTACAAGGCTTGGGCCTCGGCCCGCAGCGTTAGTACTGATGTTCGCGCGTTGAAGAAAGCCTTCAACTGCGCCGTTAAGGCTTGCAAACGAGTGTTGCGTAAAGCTCGTTTCGACCATGTTTGACGAGTTGGGGCCAAATTGGCAACCTACCCTTCGGGCAGCAAGCAGTTTTGGTCCCTCGCCAAATCGGTCGAGTCGAACTTTTGCCGTCCTTCGCTGCCTCCTATGTTAAGACCGGATGGAACACTGGCTCACACAACAGAAGAAAAAGCAAATTTATTTGTATCCCTCTTTGCGGAAAGTTCACGTCTCGACACGGCGTCTAAAATACCACCTGAAATACCTCATTGTGGCTCTGTGATGCCGAAAATTGCACTTCACGTTAAGGAAGTCCGTAAAGTCCTTTCCAGTCTTGATGTGAACAAAGCCAGTGGGCCGGAAGGAGTACCAGCTCGAGTCTTATAAAACTGTGCCCCGGAGTTGTCTCCTGTACTGACTCGCCTGTATCGCCTTTCTCTTAAAACCGGAGTGGCGCCGGTGTCGTGGAAGCTGGCTAATGTGCAACCAGTACCCAAAAAGGGTAGCCGTGCCAACCCTGTAAACTATACATCAATTGCCTTGACCTCCATACTATGTAAAGTTATGGAGAGGGTACTCAACAGTAAGTTGCTGGCATACCTTGAAGACAATGAGATCCTCAGTGACCACCAGTGTGGCTTCCACCATGGTCGGTCAACCGGAGGTCTTCTAGTGTATGTTACGCACTGCTGGGGCGAGGCCATTGAGAAACACGGCGAGGCCCTTGCCGTGTCCCTCGACATCTCAAAGGCCTTTGACAGGGTCTGGCACGCTAGTCTGCTGAGCAAGCTTCCTAGATACGGTGTCCCTGCTAGCTTATGCAACTGGATTTGTAATTTTTTGAGTGAACAGTCGATCCGAGGGGTCATCGATGGCAGCGCATCGGATCTAATGGCTATTAATGCCGGTGTTCCTCAGGGGTCTATTCTCTCTGCGATTCTATTTTTGCTTCATATCAACGACCTGCTTCAGTTAGAAGCTATTGGGTACGCGGCTGACAGCACAGTCTCAGAGAGATACTTGTCCAGTGCTAGAGCTGGTAGAGACGAAATAGTCGCTCTTTGAAAGGCCATGGTAGAGCGAACGAATTTGACCTTAAATCTCATTTCCCAATGGGGCTATGACAATCTGGTCAAATTCAACGCTTTTAAAACACAGGCTTGTCTTTTCTCCGCTAAAAGGAGCCAATTTGAATGGTCTCCTACTTTCAGAGGTGCATCTGTGCCTATTACCGACCGCCTGGAGCTCTTGGGCATAGAGTTGACGTCTGACCTCAACTTCGGCTCAACCGTTGAGTCTAAAGCTCCGACTGTAGCCAAAAAGCTGGGCATCCTACAGAAGGTGAGGCGATACTTCACACCTGGACAGCTTTGAATTTATATAAAGCACAGGTCCGTTCCTTTATGGAGTATTGCAGTCACTTGTGGGATGGCTCAGCCAAATACCAGCTAGCTACACTTGACTCGATCGAACGCAGAGCTAAAAGGCTCATAGGTGACGAGGTTCTGGCAGGCAAGCTTCTTTTAGTTCGGAGAGCGTGCGCAGGAGCTCCACGACCTGATCCATTCATCCCCCTTTTACTACCGGTCTACCAGACGTATCGCAGGATACCATCCACACTTGGTCGATATACCGTCTTGTCGTACTAAGCGCTTTTCTTCAACATTCATTGTGCGCACAGCCAAGGTGTGGAACTCTCTGCCGGCTTCTGTGTTCCCTGCCACATATGAACCGTCAGCCTTTAAAGCAACAGTGAATAGGCATTTTCTGGGCTCGCTCGTTCGATCGTAGACCTCATCTTACACTTCAGGTCAGGTGTGATAGAGGTCAAGAGCGGGCTCATTCGTAATAAAAAAAAGAGGATACTAAAATATTTTATTTCATATGAGCGTGGTCAAATCAGCTGCAAAGTCTGAAAAACATTCATAAAATGCCTTGCATGACTCATGAACCGGCAAACAGTGCTTCATACGAGCAAGGCTTGGTCCAGCTTACCTTTCAATCATCTCCAATATTTCGTAAATACGCTAAAACCACAGCCTAGGTTAGCCTACGAATGAGTTACATGTAGTATAAATGAATCCTATGTATGTACTATGTACGTTTTGGGAATACTTTCATTGTGCGTACGGCTAATGAGTGGAATTCCCTGCCGGAGTCTGTGTTTCCCCATAGCTATAACCTAAGAGTCTTTAAGTCAAGAGTGAATAGGTTACTTTTAGGTAAGCGTGTTGCATCTTCGACCACATCATCACTTACCATCAGGTGAGATTGTGGTCAAACTAGAACCTATATTCAATAAAAAAAAAATGTATGAGCTCAGAAAATGCATGTGATATAATAGGACACGTAATCTAAACGTAAACTCTTTCTCGTTCCACTCCATTTGAAGGAATAATTTAAGCCATGCTTAACTAATGATATACCTTTGTATTCGTTTTTTGAAATAATGGCATTATATTTTTTTACAATAACGTTCATGACTTAATAATAACAGCCGCACGGGTCAATGTTCAAAAGTTCAGTAACGCTTGTCGAGGTCATTCTGTTGATGGGTGGCTATCTTTTATTTACCTCCAAACTTTAGAAAACACATTAACCCGTTGGTCTCGGCTGTCATATTCAGAAACTAGAAAATCTAAGACTAGTCTTGCCAAGGAGTATCATTTTACCTAGATACTGAGCTGCATATGATATCCTTGGAGCCCGGAACCCATAGATATCTACACCTCAGATCTCTTCCATAGAAAACGACCAATTTCGAACCGTGCCCTAACTGCTCACGTTTTGTAAGTGCCCATGTAGGCCTATCCGAAATAAAACATTTTGAGTTTGAGTTTGAGATCAATAGGCAGTCGCTCCATGTAAAACAATAGTACCTACTCAACTGCATCCTTTATGCAATTATATTTGAATGTAGAATGTCACATTGGATGACAGTGACAAATGGATGGAATCGGTCGCGAACTCAGTGGGAGCGGGGCGGTGGTGGTGGCAGCCCAGGGAGCGGCGCGGCATCGCTATACCCGGTTTCGAAGACAACGGGCGGCGTAGTATGTAGAATACTACAGCTCGACTCTACGAGGCCTCCAACCCTTCCTTATTTTCGAAATAACGTAATTTACGGAATAGATACTCTAAGGGTCAATTTATACTAGCGCAGAGTCGAAGCGCTTCGAAGCGTCTAACCAAAGCTGAACATTACAAATTCAACCTTAACTCCACAGCGTAACGCACACATTACTTCTGAGATTTTAAAAAGACACGCGCATTCTTCGGAATTCGTGCGTCTGCGCGTGAACAACGCTGATTGGTGCGCACGCATTCTCGCGTATCCATGCGCCCAATAGCGAACCTACGCGTCATCAGACGGAAATTGGCCTGCGTCGGTGTTGATCACGATGAACTCGGACGAAGAATTATTTTTTTCCTGGTGCGAATACGCGCGCATTCGTGCGACTTCTATTTAGTTGTAAAGAATTTGACGCTTCGATATACATCTATACTAATATTATAAAGCTGAAGAGTTTGTTTGTTTGTTTGTTTGTTTGTTTGTTTGTTTGCTTGAACACGATAATCTCAGGAACTACGGTTCTGATTTGAAAAATTCTTTCAGTGTTAGATAGCCCATTTATCGAGGAAGGCTATAGGCTATATATCATCACGCTAAGACCAATAGGAGCGGAGCACTAATGAAGAATGTTTCAAAATCGGGGGATTTTTTTACCACGCGGACGAAGTCGCGGGCGGAAGCTAGTATTTAATATGCGTGAAATCGATAATTTTTAATCAAACACAGTAATAAAATTGTTTATACAAAGTACCTACTTATCGATACATCGATAATTTTCGTAAAGTTCAGGTACATTATTAATAAAAGAATTTTTGAAATACACCCAGTACTTTCGAAGATTAGCGCGTTCAAACAAACAAACTACTAATACCATAAAGCGAAAAAGTTTGTTTGTTTATTGTTGTTTTTGTTTATCTAGCATTAAGCTACTGCTCTCTGTTTTCCTAAAATAAGGGTATTAATGAAGTAAGTCGGAAGAAAATACGCCGCTAAATTACTATAATCGCGTGCGCTGGCGAAATGCTGAAATATAAGTAAATATCATGTACTAGAAAAATGTAGGGTTTATGTAGATTTGAAAAAAGTCCGCGGTACTACATATCCAACTTTTATAAGTAATCCACAATAAGACAAATTATGTAAAAATATATTTAAGAAAGAAGGCATGAGTTTGTAGTATTATTATTATGCGACCATATTTATATGACTCATGAACCGGCAAACAGTGCTTCATACGAGCCAGGCTTGGTCCAGCTTACCTTTTAATCATCTCTAATGTTTTGTAAATACGCTTAAACTACAGGCCTACGAAAGAGTTAACTGTGGTATGAATGAATCCTATGTATGTGTTACTGAGCTCAGAAAATGCATGAGATATAATAGGATACGTAATCTAAACGTAAACTCTTTTTTTGATCTTCAGTTCCACTCCATTTAATTCCACTCAAGTTGCTTAGAATTGTGAATCATCGAGAAAAACGTATCTCTAAATTCCAACCAATTATCGTAACTACCATCAAAATTGGGAAGCGAAATAGTTGGCATTTTTACTAAAGTATTGGAATAATTGCTGTCATGTTCCACCCTACGATTGCACCTGTGCTGGTCATAACTATCCTTACTATTATTTACTAAACAATTAGCTTCAGCAACCAAACTATAGTAAGAATTATCAAAAAACTCTCTGTACTCTAATTGTTCCGGCATGTCCTTTTCTGGCACTAATTCCTCGATTAGCGATTGAACTTTAAAAAATTCCTGTAGCAAACCTTGAGCAGAGTTTATACGCAATTCTAATTCTACCTTCTGTGTAGGATTAATTTCGTTACCAACTAACAAATTTACACATTTTTCAAACTGCGTGAGCATACCTTTAAAGACTAAGACCAAGACCAGGTGTATTGATGCAAGACCAAGACCAAGACTGGCTAAGTCTCGTCTCGATCTTGCATTTGGGCAACACTAGTTTGAACAAGATACAGTCATTACTTTTTGAGATATAGAACATTTTCAGAAACCGGAAATATATTATGTATTTCTTTATGTAAACACATAAGACTTAAAAGAGAAAACAAAATACAGACGAAAGAGCTCAAAGGTGCTACTTACTTCATAAGAAATTTCATCTAGCAGATCTGCGATAGGAGAGTTGAATAGGAGATGATGGATACAGTGTGAATAAATATTAATTACATAAATTACTAAAAAAACATACTTAACTAATAAAATAAATTAAAAAGATACAATCGAGAGGTAAAGTAGGTACTACAAATTTATATGTATTAATATTAATACTGTAAAAATATATACAAATAAAATATAAAATTACGAGATGATGGAGAAGTAGTGTTCTTTGACCAGTTTTTAGAAAATATGGATCGTTTGAACTTTGTTATTCATACAAACACTATGAATAACCAAAGTTATTTGGCGTAACCACTACGGTACGCGTCATGAGCGAGTCTGACTCACACTTTTCCAACTTTTTTTTCACATGGCCAATTATATGTTGATCCGGACGCAGGGAAAACCAAAACATACTTATACCACAAGAAAGTAGGACTAAAATATTGTATATACCGAAATACTGTAAATCTATTCTTTACAATATAATTAACAACTATCTTTACTTCGCGATTCTCTATCCAGTGCGAATTAGATAGGTATACTTAAATTTTAACATCTATTCATTAATATTCAGAAATCATCGAGTTAATAACAATAGTAGGTTTATGCGCGGGTGAAACCGCGGGGCACAGCTAGTGTACTATAATAACACGAAACAAGTTTTTAATTTGCTTATCAAATATAATAAACATTATTGTTTTAAATTGATAAGTATAATTTAGTGAGACGTTTTCACATGACTTTGAATACATCGAGTAGTTTTTAAATATGCAGACATTCTTACTTCAACATCATGAACAATGGACGTGCGAATACTTAGTTAATTTTTATTTATTTTTATTACGTTTATTATTTCCATGTCAGTGTGTGTAAGTAGTTCTACAAGAATAAATCTGAAAAATGATTTGGTATGTGAAATTATATTAATCTTACAATATCATTATGTGTGTATAAGTATCACCCGCCTAGGTACTCCATGCTACAGAAAACACGTTAAACCATTTGATTGGTCTCAGCGATAATAAGGTATATTAACACGTTGGCTGACAGTGAGCACTTACCCTGACACCACATGACGACAGTAGAATTTACCACGACGTACTCTTAGAAAATAAGTGGCCCGTCCCTCGACGTACTGTCATAACGCACTATTTTAATTTCCCGCCTAACGACGTACTGTTAGCGAACGTGTTAACCTAGTTTGAGATTTGAGGCTTGTGGAGTTTAAATAGGCATTAGATTTATGTCATTTTTGGGTGGATCCGTTTAGATGCAAAGCCGTTCACAATACGAATGGCAAAAATCTAGGAAGATAATTTGCTTGCGAGAAATTCTGGCACTAAATTGAATACGACATATTATTGTGTTACCTACATAGTTTCAAATTAGAGGGTTTTGTAAATAAGATAGGCATTAGTTGTATTTCAAACAAAATATTTGGTTGGTTCAATTTAGACGGAGTGCCGTTTCTAATATGAATGGCAAAAGGCTAGAAACATTAATTTGATCTCTCGAGACATAAATTCGTGCACTTTTCTAATAAGATAATAATATCGGCGCTGGAAAGGAAAAATTATCCAAGCGACATTTTTGGCCATTTGGAGTTATATACATTGTTGGAATCGCCTGATTTTTCTGGGTCGTTTGGTCTTACTCACGTCCTTCTACGACGACTTTTGATGTCGCTTCGACATTTTGAAGTTCGCGAGAGTTCACTTTTTTTTCCTTACTAAACGACAAAATTTCGAGCATTTTTGAAAATTTGGTGGTTGTTGTAATTGCGAAATTTGCCTTTGGTCAAGTTTGACATTTCTGTTCGTAAGGTAATTACTCCACTTAGTTAACTTTTCTAGTATCTGGCGATATAATGTTAGGCGCTTAGGTAATTTTGAGCTATTTGGTTTTTTTCCTACATGCATTGAGGTAATGTAAAAAATTTATATTAAATTAATATTTGGGTTATTTTGCCTCAACTTCCACATGTTTTATTATTTTGGTAAGGCAAATTTGGTGTAATTTGGAAAGGATAAATTCTAAAAAAGATATATATTACATTTTTACCGTACCTTCCTTAATCAAAGCTTGTCGATTAGTCAATTTTACCCGTTTCTACTTTTAGGTAAAATTTTACCAAGCGACACTAACTTTAAAACTGAGCATTATTTTTAATATTTACGTATACTATAATGTAGATAAAAAAATATCCAAATAAATCTTTAAGAATTAGGCTTTTTGGACCATAACAAGAATATACACGATTTTTTTTCTGAAAATTCAAACTTTAAACTGCTCTACTGTAAAGTTAGTCTGATGTCGCTTGGATAATTTTTCCTTTCCAGCGTCGATATTGTGTAACATAGTACAAGTTTAGAGGGTTATAGGTTCAGCCAGGAATTAGCTCCTAGTCAAAATCAGTTAGATCTATTTTAAATAGAACGCTATTCTCAATATGAAAGGCAAAAGGCTATCGAGATTTATTTTAATGTACATATTATATCCTTACTAATATTATAAATGCGAAAGTAACTCTGTCTGTCTGTGTGTTACGCAATCACGTCTACACTACTGAACTGATTTTAATGAAATTTGGTACAGACATAGTCTAAAGCCTGAGAAAGGACATAGGCTGCTTTTTATGAGTAAAAAGGGCTATAAGGGGTTGAAATGGGGGATGAAAGTTTGTATGGAAATTATGTAATTTTTGAAGCAAGAAGCTTGAAACTTATTTTTTAGACTTTTGATTATATATTAATAAATACGACATTCAAATAATGTTTATTTTTAAAATAATTTGCCTAAAAAATTAAAAATGCTGCCGAAAGTCACTATTCCGCGCGAAGTCGCGGCACACAGCTAGTTATAAATAACCCTTTAAAAACTACAATCTGTCTGTAAAGAGGATAACTTCTGGGGTAATGATAATTTCGTACTTAAAAACCGTTGTAGCTCCAGCTCATTAATCTTATATTAAATGCGAAAGTTTGTGAGGATAGATGTAAAATGTATGGATGTTTGTTACTCTTTCACACAAAAACTACTGAACGGATCTGAATGAAATTTGTTAAATAAATAGTTGGGTATAACACATAGGCTACTTTAACTTTATTCCGGTTTTCGCACGGGATCAGGATTTACGCGGGCAGAAGCTAGAAATAATATGAAATTTTATTGCCCGCAGCAACGAGTCTTGCACTTATCCAACGACGGGAGCAGCCCCTAACACTTTCATGACGGCGATACAGTTCTTCATAACATCACAATGCTTACTTCAGACAGAGGAGTGGCCACCCGAAGCCGAACTACAAGGTATGTACAATAATTGACAGTAGTAACCAAATAGCCTAGAGTTTGGAAGTGGGTGGTGAGAAACACCCCCGGCCTCAGAAAGCACCTTAAGTGGTTGGTCCCAGCTGTCATTTGAATATCTTTCATAGTCGTTACGGGTATTCAGAAACCAGAAAATCTGACACTGGTAAGCCAAGGAGTAATAATATATTTGGAAAGTCCCCCCCCCAGCTCTGGTGGCAATCAGATCATTTTTAAAGACGCTCCGTACTCAAAAATCTGAAAAAGTGGTTTTTCTTAACGCTACAGTGACGCATAATACACCAAAATTTGTGTTTCAGTGCCGCGCATGTGATAATGAACTCGGTTTTTCCCGAAAAACTCGGGAAAAAATTTTAAAGTGAAAAATCTTCAACATAAGTGCACGTGTACTTTTTCAGAGCTAATTAACTCAAAAACTAGAGTGTTGACCGTGTGCCTTTTAGGCACAAATTTTGGGGCGTGACAAGAAGCAGCAACCAGTTGGAAGAAAATCGGCTGACACAATCGGGAGATATTGGGTTAAAGCCACTGTGTTTAACCTAAAAGTCACCCACGTGGTTCCGGATCCTGACGTCACACGGTGCTGAAAATTTCAGTATTGAAAGGGGGCAACAAGGGCAGCACAATATCGTCTTTGAATTTTTTTATTTTGTCAAGAAGAGAAGATACACTCGATAGAGTCTGGAAATTTCGAACGACTCTACAGAAGAATCTTGAGGCAGGACCCCCCAGTTTCTTAACGAAACCTGGTGCGCGCTAAAAGGATCAAGATAGACACTGTATGTTTCAAATTTTTCAGACTTTATTTCGTGCAGATTTTTGTAAAATTGTAATTTTTTCAGTTTTTCATTAATTTCGTATGGCAAATTGTTTAATATTTTAAATTTTATATAAGATTAGTATAGAACAGGATTTTCCCTAAATTTAACCGTTTTTTATCATATTTTTAGCACTTGAGACCGCAAAGATATTCAAATTAAAAAAAAAAAATTTGAAGTAAAATCTAAAGTAATTAAAATAATTTAAATTTTGTTGTAGAATTGGTCTCTTAACATACCCTGTGCACAGATTAAGCCCAAACACGCAACTAATAGCTTCAGTTTTCACGGAAACAGCGTTTTGCAGCCATATTGGTTGCGCTGGTTCTGGGAAACAAATTTAAATATCTCCGAAGCTATTAGCCGTAGAGAACTCAGATTTCTTTAGTCATAATCTTTATATAGGTCTGAATATAAGCTGTATGTTTTCAGGAGTTTTCAGGAACTGAAAAGTTTCAGCGCTGAATATATTTTGCCCGATAGTGGAAGTCAAGCCAGGCACTACATTCGAGACCGCTTATCTCAGCGACAAACGGTTGCGGAGTTATAGCCAGTCAAAGTCGGAGTTTGACAGTTCGGCGGCTATTTCGTCAAACTTTAGCCTCACGTAGCCCCGTACTCAGTGGTCGTGGAGAGTTGCGGTTTTCGTAGTTGTGTTTGGCGTGGTAACCTCTATCGGGCCCTCAGACTAAGGAAAAAGAATAGACATGAAATACCTACGAAAAAAGCGTGCATACCTATTGTGAGTCTGGCACAAAGATGGCGGCTTGCCGTAGAGCTGCGCGCATTATAACATCGATAGTTGAATTGCACGGTGCTTACAGAATTCAAAATTGTCGAAAATGAGTTTAACGTTTAAGAAATTCATGGCCCTTTGCTGTAAGTTTTTACTATTTTTAACTAATTTCCCTATAAGTCTTATTTCGTTTCGCAAGGATTAAAAAAATAGGCCCCCAATCCAGATGCACACGTTTTTTTTAGCTTTCTTCAGTTTTATCTACGTGGTAATGTGAGCTATAAAAACGCACACGCTCGAAGAGTGTCACTTTACATGGCAGGCAGGGCACGTGGATACTGAATAGATGCTACTGCAATTAAATTAACTATCTGTATTCTGTACTTGCACAGGTATGTTCATAATAAAACAAATTTTACTATGGTGTGGTATGTCTATCCCATTTATTCCCAGTTGCCACCGCGGCGATCACGAATAAAAAACTGTAGCCTTGTGATCGCTGTGTTCATTGCTCGCTTTTTCTTGTGAGCGTAGTATGCGACCGAAATTGCGGCCAGAACAACTGTGGCCCACAGTACATACAGTAACATATTATAGAATAGAACACTTACTGCATAGCTAGAAGTGCTGCAGACAGGCTCCTCTTCCAGTGTTTTGTGAGAAAAAAATGTTGTGCCTCACATTCATTAAATTGGGCTGGTAACTGTAAAGAAATAACAACATTTTTTTTATATTGAGTGAGTTTGTATTTAAAAGTCAAGATAGCATGGTAATTACCATAAGGAACATAATTATTATGAAATATTACACTTACATCTGCATTGTTAGAAGTGCTGCAAACAGGTTTCTCTTCCAACACCCTGCGAGGAACAGATCGTTGTTCCTCACACTCGTCAAATTGTGCTGGTAACTATACAAAGAATAACCATAAATGTTTAATAATATTTACATTGCGAATTTAATCACTAACTCACGCTCACATTTGTTTAGCTTGCATTTTAACATAGACACAACATTTTATAACCTGATATATGTATGTATCATTTTCAAAAATTAATCATTATCCATCTCCTTTTGCTATGACTATATCAGGAGTAAAAATAGTGCAGGTATATGTGTCTTAATCTGTGTGAGGAGGTGGATAATTAAAATCATATAACTTATATTAGGTTTTGATTCAGTCTGTACGAGAATATTAAGGATGTTTTATAATTTTCAGAAAAAAAAAGTTATCTATTTATTCTGACTGATGTGTATTTAAACCTGAAACTTTATACCAGTATTTCAGCAATATAGCACTGCTGTTGCTGACATGCTTCTCGTCCCTCCTCTCTCTCCATCAACTGGTTTGGATTGATTGGATGAACCGTAACTCTACTCTATGTTTACTAACAAATGATTTGCTTAAAAATCACATAATATCAACAGTAAAACAGTAAATGGTTACAGAAAAGCAAGTGTATCTTTATAAACTTTCCCAAAAATAGCAAAATCTTTCAAAATAATAGAAAAAAACAAGATATTTTGAATGAATTCGGTTACTTACCTGTGCAACGTTTTATTGGGATGTTTTTGTTGCTTTTCATGCGGCAGCCTAACACACTGCACCTACCCATGATAAATGCAGTATTATGCAAGTTCTTACACTATAAACAAGCACAATTTTCGCCTATTATCACCAAATTTTCTTAAAAACATCAACTCATTTTTGGCAATGATAAAACTAATGTTGTGCTTTTTTACATATGATTACTCTCACAAGTTAAAAGGAGATGCCGATATATCAGTAACTATGCCGTCGAAATGCATCATATTCCTATAACTACTGTTCGTATAGAATGTTTATGCCATGTCCTCTTTTTTCCTTAGTCAGAGATCGGGCCAAATAGATTTCAGGCATTTTGGAGCTGACAATTTTCAGGAGGCTGAGAACTGCCTTACTCGACGGAACGGGACAAGTCAAGCTCAATAAGTCCAAACACGGGTTTTCTGCGACTATTGCAAGGAAAGTTATATCGGGTTGAAAATCGACTTTGACAGTTCTTAAACTGTCAAATCTTTTTTCAGACTCGGATAACTCCCGAGCCGGAGGTCGTAGAAGATCCGGGTTTTCTCTGAGGACGTTGACTGGCTCTCCCGAACCTACTTTTAACTGTTCCGGGAATTTTCAGGAGCCAAAAATTTTTCAGCCTGAAAATTGACCCAATCAATAGATCTCGTCGAGCCCTTTCAGAAAAGCCAAAACAGGGTGATTTTCGGCCGGACGGTTTGGGAGAAAACCAAAATAAACCAGATTGCGCCGCCAACCTAGGGCAGCAACCAGAAAACTTAAACTGGATTTTCTCACGAACCCATTGGAACAAGAGTGCCGTGTTTGGGCTCTTTTTGAAGGGCTCAGATCAAGCTTTCTGACAAGATGTAGAATTTGACTCTACATAGCCATTTATTATTATTACTATTTCTATTCTTATTAATTATTTGAATTTTTGGGCTTCTGTGAAATTCTCGACGCTAGACGATAGTCTGAAATTAAATTTAAGGTTGGTCAAGCGACTGATCCGCATGCGACCGCATGCGGATCAGTCGCTCCCGACCTGTATCTCGCATTCCATTCGTCGAGAGACCTCTCGACGAATGGAATGCGAGATACAGGTCGGGAGAGACTGCTTCCGGAACAAAGTTATTTTTCCCCGATGCGATTGCGGCGTACAGCATCATCTGAAAATGTTCGCACACCAGCATAACGACACAAATGATGACGGGGCACGGCGGGTTCTCTTCGTACCTGCAACGTTTCAAGTGCAAGGGGGACCCGTCGTGCGCCTGTGAGCCAGGTAAAGCAGAAACAGTTCTGCACATACTGCTGGAGTGTCCAATCACTGCTAAGGCGCGTTATGAACTGGAGCATAAACTTAGTATAGAACTAAGAGCCGAAAATTTTCCAAATTTAATTAGAGGTAGAAATAAAGAAATATTTGTGGAATATTTAAATAAAATAGGTTTAATTGTTATAAATAGAAATAAGACGTAGGATAAGTAAATAGGATACCAATTGTATAGTTATTATATAAATTAAGTATCCTACAAGAAAAATAGAGGACGAAAAGAAATAAATAAAGAAAAGAAGGGAAAAAGAAAGAAAGCAATAAATAATCTGGAAAAAAAAAAAAAAGCGGACTCCACTCGCATTCTCCTTATTGTGTTGTGTAGCCTTAAGCAAGTTATGATAAATTATTAGCATAAGAACCATTAGTAGCATTCTTTTATGTATTTAATGTAAGTAGAGATAAGTAGACAATTAAGATAAATCGCCTTCTAAAGTGCTCTGATCATGTCAGAGGTATCTTGGTGCCGGCAGGAGTGTGGTTTTAGCCGGTAAGAGTCCGGCACTGCCCACACGTGGCGTCCATGAGGATTTCACACTCCTGCAGGGAAAAAAAAAAAAAAAAATTATTTAGGATCAGACTAAGCAGATAATGAGTAGAAACTTGTGATTATCTTGAGATGGTCAGGCTTTTTTTCACGCGATGCTCAAAGTTAGAGTTTACACAGCTTCTCTAAAGTATTTCCACAAGGCAAGATAGTGAATCAAACTAAACCAAATGGAAGTGTAGCGACATCTATCTCGCAACATACAAACTAAACGATAGAAATCCTGTATCGCGCAAGCAAAGTTTACCGCTCAACTAGCCTCCATACAAATCACCCGATCACAAACATCGGGCAGTTGCCCACCAGACAAAAACACCTGTCTGGTCGGAGGATCCTCCCTTTTCAATGGGAATGCGAGAGTTAACACCCTGTTCCGCATGTCCCCAAAGAAGGATCAAACTTTACCTGTTATTACACATATAAGAAATATGTGGCTCATTCCATGCCAAGTGCAGAGTGATGTGATTCATGGGAACGCTTGTTTTCCTGGGTGGCAAAATCGTCAAAACACTCCTCCCGCTGTGGGTGGAGCGGAAGGAATTGTCAGATTTCTACTACTGACTAAAAACCCATTCTACTCCTTCAGTTGCCCTTGTATTCCAGGGCCACGGTATCTCGTTAGAACATTCCCGCAACCAGCCTGTCAATACTATAATCGGTATTAATTTAACTTGGTACCTCAACCAGATGAGTCCGTGCTAGTAAACTAAATTCGAAATCCAAAGAAAGTCTTTAGGCGCATTTTTTTCTTTTTCATTGGACTGAATAACTTCTTTGTTCCGAAGTCGGTTAAAGTTTTTATTAACCTCGAGCATTCGAACATATAGATATTTTTATGTTCTTTGAAAAGGTTTCATAGCCTTTTGTATGACTGCCCAGTTGTTTTTTTTTTTATTTGACTAATTTTTCTTTTTGTTTTTAGAATAATTAATATTCTAATATTCTATTCTATAGTAACAGTCATGCATGAACAGTTCACCTCCTAGTGACTGGTCTTACTCATTACTGGTAATCTGTGAACAGTGTCGTGGGCTACATTATTACTTAAGTTGTTTATGTTTTTCTATTTGTATATTTGCATTTTGTAGCTGTTTGTTGTTCCTATTTAATAAAATAAAATAAAATAAAAGTAGGTATGTGAAAAGCATTATACCTTTGTTCCTATAAAATTTCAAGATTGCCCTCGATTTGTTTGAGATCTCATCGTTTGTTCTGAATTGGTGACAACTAGACTCAAAAGTGAACTAGAACTAGAGTTACGAATAAAAAAGGATTTAGAAAACTGATTCATAATTGGTGGATAAATCGATGAAAATTACATTCAGTTGGATATAGAAGCGCAAAAATTACGATAAAAATAATAATGCACCACTGGTTCCAAACAATTTTAGATGCATTACACACAATATTTAAAATTTGCTAGTTTTGTTATCACAGCCCGCTGTACGACCTATTTTGCATTATATACTTATTTTAAATTCAAACATTTTAAACCAGTTGGTTTGATATCCTTCATGTAGATACTAAAGAGATCATTGAAATTGTACAGTGTTTTCCAATAAGAGGTGTTATTTTGAATAGTCCGCTATTTCGGTAGATGTCATTTTGAAGCTGTTATTTTTTGACATTTGACAAGTAGAAACTACGCCATTAATAGAAATAAAATATTCTCTTTGAATAGAAATGGAACGATACACGCTTCAACAACGCACTGAAATTATTAAAATTCACTATAAAAATGTTGAAAGTTTGGCAGAGACGGTTCGTAAAACTCGAATATTTTTGGGTCGTCGTGAAGCACTATGTCAGACCGCAATACAGAAATTGGTGGAAAAATTCGAGCTCTTGGGATACCTTAGTGATGTGAAGAATAAAACCCGTGCACGTCGCTCAAGAACAGCCGAGAATATTGCTGCTGTAGTCGAAAGTGTTGAAAAATATCCAGGTTTGTCCATTCCTCGTCGTTCTTTGGAATTAGGCATTTTCCACAAACGTCATTACATCGTATTTTGCATAAAGATTTGGGTCTCGGTGGCTTCGTCAACAAGCAAAATTGTCGCATTTGGGGCTCGGAAAACCCAAGAGTTAACTCTAAAATCCTCAACGTGTGACTGTTTGGTGCGGTTTATGGTGCGGGGAGTCATTGGGCCTTACTTTTTTTAAAATGAGGCTGGAGCAACAGTTACGGTGAATGGGTTGCGCTATCAAGAGATGATAAATGATTTTTTATGGCCGGAATTGGATGATATTTATCTGGACAACGTTTACTTTCAACAAGACGGCGCTACATGCCACACAAGCAACGAAACATTGACCTTTTACGGGAAAAGTTTCCAGATCGTGTTATCTCTCGAAGAGATGATTACAATTGGCCACCGAGATCTTGTGCTTTAACACCTTGCGACTACTTCCTTTGGGGGCACGTGAAAGAGAAGGTCTACGCCAACAGCCCAGCGTCGATTCAAGACCTCAAAGATGAAATTCATGAGACTATCGAGGACATAGGGCAGCCACTTTGCGATTTTGTTATGGAAAATTTCATGAAAAGCATATGATCCTGTAAGCGTGGTCGTGGTGGTCATTTGCCTGATGTTATTTTCCACTATAACGATCATTTATATAAAAAAAGGCATTTTTCTTTGAATATCAAAATAACACCTCTTATTGAAAAACCCGTTATTTACCTGTGGCAAAATAATGTTATTGTCACTATACGAGTAATTTTTAATGTCTACCCAAAGTGTATATGTTATTAAAATTTTACTTCTTAAACTTTCAGATTCAGAAGTATTTGACTTTATAATTGTGGGAGCTGGTACAGCTGGAAGTGTATTGGCGAACAGACTTAGTGAAATCGAAGACTGGAGTGTACTGCTGCTTGAGGCTGGAGGCAACCCACCAGTTGAAAGTGAAGTAAGTGCTAAATACTTCAGACAAAAATGATAATTATTATTCCTCATCACGCTAGTTAATTTATTTACTATAAGTTTCTGCCCGCGAAATCCTGCGTGGGAGTGTTTTCCTGCGAATATAGTTATTCCATTTCCGAGAGAACTCCGTGATAAAAAGTAGCTAGTCCAGGAATAACACACATGTGTTATTCCTGGATGTCATCTATCTAATTCCCAAGTTATATCCGTTTAGAAGTTTTTGCGTGAATGAGTAACATACATCGATACAGCCATACATCTATACATTCATCCTCGCAAACGATAAGAAGTAAGATATGCACATAACAACTCTTTAAACTTATAAACAACACCTGAAACAATATATAATATTATTTTTCTATAACTTCAGATACCAAGGTTGACTAGAAGACTTTTCGGGTCGAAGTTTGACTGGCAGTATACAACGATTAACAACGGAATAACAAATCAGGCCTATAAAGATGGGAAAGTGCCATGGCCAAGAGGTAAAATGCTTGGAGGCAGTGGTAGCTTGAACATCATGTCTTATATTCAAGGACATCCTCGTGATTATCAGTCCTGGTATGAAGAAGGAAACACTGAATGGCATCCAGATATAGTTAAAGAGTATTTCAAAAAAATTGAATCTCTACAGGATCCACACCACTTAAAGATTCCTGCAGTTTACAATCATTATGGACACAATGGACCTCATGTATTAAATGTTTTCAATGGCACTGATGACAGTGTAGTCATGAACTTACTGTCAGCTTTTGACGAAATAGGTGTCAAAAATGTCGATGATTTAAATACAGGTAACAGAGTAGGTTCTAGTAGATTTATGTCAGCAGTAGACAAAGGAAGAAGAGTGAGCTCAGCCACAGCATACCTTAATCCTATAGCACGAAGCAGGAAAAATTTAAAAATAGTTAAAAATTCGTTTGTAACTAAAATTATTTTCCATGGAAGAAACGCCTGTGGCGTAGAAGTAGACCACAATGGAAATATATTAAAAATAATAGCTAAACGAGAAGTAATTATCAGTGCAGGTTCTATAAATACTCCTCAGCTACTGATGCTATCTGGTGTAGGACCTAAAAAACATCTCGCAGCAAAAAACATCAAAACTATAATAAATTCACCTATGGTTGGACAGAATTTACACGATCATACGTTGGTCCCAATTTTCGTATTTGCTGACGGACTAGAAGACACCAATAAAGCAACGAAAAGCTTTGAAACACTGAGATATCTGTATGATCGCCAAGGATACTTAGCGTCTGCCAGTTATAATGATGTGTCCGGATTTTATTCCACAGATCCTAATGCTACGTATCCGTATTTTCAATCCGTAATTATACTTAGTAAGAAAAACGATAATAGTATAAAAACAATTTCTTCCAGTTTTGTCAAATCGGTAGAAAATTCAATATTGAAGCAGAGTGTTAACAAATCATTGTTCCAGCTATGGCAAATTCTACTGCATCCTTTTTCAAGGGGAAACATATCATTAAATTCAGACAACCCCTATGAATACCCACTTATATATTATAATAACTATAGTGATTCGAGGGATTTAGATTTTCAAGTTCTTGGAATTAAAATATTGGCGAGAATTGTCAATACGTCTTATTTTAAGTCTATTGGTGCAAAAATAGGTAGGCTTGAGCTGGCTGCATGTGATTATTATGAGTTTGGTTGTACTGATTATTGGAAGTGCATAGCTGTAAATTTTGCAGGCACTATATACCACCCAGTCTCCACCGCTAGGATGGGTCGCGATATACGCTGTTCGGTTGTCGACAGCCGTTTGAAGGTTCATGGTGCTCATGGTCTTCGAGTGGTAGACGCCAGTGTGATGCCCACCATCACCAGTGGCAATACTTACGCTCCCATCGTTATGATTGCCGAAAGAGCAGCTGATCTAATAAAACAGGATTACAACAAGCTACCTGGTGATTTTATAGTTTGGATTGCTACTTGATGTTTCGGTTATATGATGTATATTATGTTATTATAAAAATTTTATTGACTCTAAATCAATAAAAAATTTATAATAAATACAAAGAAGCGGAGTTGCAAAAGCAAAATGTGTGATTGAAATAAAATAAATGTTACCAGTTTCAAAATAATTATCATTTAGCAGGGAATATTCCAATATCTCACGACATCCTATTGATTTTAGCAATTGGGAAAGCTAATACGATATTAAAAGCAAACTTTTAAATGATGTAACTCCGTCATGATCTGTTTTTGAATACAGATCATTGTCTAGCTGACGGACTGGAAGACACTGTTAACTTATGATGAGTTAAGAAAATTATGTATGTGTATTGACTCCAGCCACAGATTACTAATAAGTTACTAACGTAACAGATACATCACTTTTCTGCAAAACGACAAATACCTACGCTATAATTAACTAAACTTTCTAGCTGTAAATCGACACGAGGAAATATGAGCTTAACTGCTTTGACTCAACGAAGCGTTTCAAGTGCACAGCGGGCGAGGACGTCGGACGGTATGAAAATACCTTATGGTTGACCCAATGAAATAAAAATTAAACCGACTCCCAAAAACACTACAAAGTGAAAAATAACTTTAATTTCGGTAGTCGGTGTCTTTAGTTTTGTATTTTCGTTTTTGGCACCGACTTCCGAAATTAAAGTTATTTTTCACTTTGTAGTGTTTTTGGGAGTCAGTTTAATTTTTTGGTAAAAATTTTTGTTCACTCTTTTTAGTTGGTCTATCTTTAATTTACCTAGTTAAAAGAATCTAAATGTCAACTACTTATAATCTTTTACAAAATATTGCTTTTCCCAATGCTGGGCCGTTAATTGTTGAGGAGTTCTCCTGGTACTTCACCATCAGCTCTACATCACTATATGCATTGTGACGAACATAAAGTGCTTAACATCCATATTCAAGTAATCGAATCGCAATCCACGAAATACTTATTATTGAGGTTCGGCGGCCATCTGTGGTCTTCATCATCAGTTCCACTTCCCCAAATGGTATTTTTTGAGAGCAACTGCACAAGTTACTATAAGAAATACATAATATTTGAAGAGTTCCCTCGATTTCTCCAGGATCCCATCATCAGATCCTGACCTGGTGACATGGGACCAATTTCGAAGTTTCAAACAAAAAAAGAATTTTCCAAATCGGTTCAGCCGTCTTTGAGTAATCGGTGATCATAAATAAAAAAAAATATATATATATACGCGTCGAATTGATAACCTCCTCTTTTTGTCGTCGGTTGAAAATACAAAAATGTTTTATAAAAGATTTAATTTTATAAAATGGTCAATTTGCTTTTTACCTTCTCTAAACATTGCATTTGTTTTGATAACAGCAAAAATTCTGAATCTAATAAAAAGTTTGATCAAATAATCATGTGGGAAGCATGGACACAAATACTTAAATGATATTGATTTTAATACATCATACAATTTGCTCCCAGGCCGTCCCATCAAGTTCGATGAAAAGTTTTGTATAAATGCAATTTCTAATCTTCTAACATAGTCATTGAACGTCTCCGGTGGTACTTTCAAACCACCATAAAAGGAAGAGCTCTTGTTATATGCTTTGAAATGTATGAACATTCCAGAGTTATTCACATTTGCTATATTTTTAATTCGTCTGCGAGGATTGGACAATTATGTTTTTTGTTGCATTTAAATAGTAAACACTCAGAAATATACGTGAGAGCATTTTGCATGGGTAAATCAAAACGGTAATCAGTATCACAGGCGGGCGTGCGGCGCCCCTCTGCCACTTGTGCGTTCGAACACACGGCTAGCCGGTAGGTACTTATCGCGCGACCTTGAGCGAGTGACGGAGGCCTGCTCCAGCACATCAACCTATCCCAATCTGTCAATTATTTTCAATCGAGTTTGAACCTTATAACTCTATAATAAAGTTGTAAATCTATTAAATAATTTTGACAGATTGAGGTAGGTTGATATACTGGGCAATAGACAGCAAACATATTTAGACATTAATTATAAAATAACATGGTTTACTTTGTACAAAGTAATTAAATACGCAATAATAAAATGCTAGGACTTTGTCAACAGTTCACTCAATATTATAGACGTTATGCATTTATTTCTTTATGAAATAAACTGCTTTAGCTGCAGCAAAATACTGTGTTGGTAATGTAGTGTTAGTATTTTAGTAGTAGTATGTAGTAAAGAAATAGTTTATATGGCACGACAACGTTTGCCCGAGAGGGAATGGGATGCGATCGCCACCTTCTGCAAAGCAGTCCTGCTAGCGAAGGAGGGGACTGAACGGGCGAGGGAGAGGCAACTCTCTTCCTCACACACTAGCCGCCGGCGCCGCGCGAGATGCCCTGGGCGTAGGGGATCGCGAGCCGACCTCCAGCCACCGAAAAGCTCGATTTACACTTCAATAAGTACAGTAGCCAGTTAAGATCTCAGACAGTTAAGTAATAAGTAGTAAGTTGTAAGTAGCGTCCAAACGTAGGCGAGTGAGTTGTCATAAGTTGCCCGAGAAGAAGTAAAGAAAATAACACGTGTTTGTGGCCGCAACCTTCAAATTTATGGACTGTACTAAACTCGCCCGTCTACATGCCAGCCAGTTAAGTTGGCGGGGTGCGGGAGACGTGAGAGAGGGGGCTACTTCGCACTGGACTCGCCGAAAAATAGGATCGCGATTTATTTAGCTCAACTTAATACACACATCAAAAGTGTCTAGGGATCAACATATATTTTTGCAATAACTTTTCTCCTGATTGATATTAATTAAAATTTTCTTTAAGGATTCATCAAATAAAGTGTTTTCGTTTATCACAGTAACGATAAACCAAGTCACCTTTGCATTAATAAAGAAATTTGCCATTTTCCTAATAAAGGGATTTTTGACATTTGAACCACTAACATTAAAGTTCCAAAAAAAGACTGAAATAACAGTTTTCTTTAAAATTTTATTGGGTAACTTAAACAATTAATAATCCGTGTTTCTACCGCGAACACTAACAACACAAGAACATCGGTTTGGCATACTCAAAATGAGTTCATCCAAATCACGCTGTGGAATGGCCGCCCATGTTCGTTGCAACAACAAAAAAAGGTCTTCTTGCGACTGGATACCCTCCATATTCGGCAGAGCTCTTCTCTGTAGCATATCCCATGCATGCTTAATCGGGTTCAAGTCTGGCGACTGAGCAGGCCAGAGCAGGACATTGATGTTAGCTGCGGCGAGAGTCTGTCTTACAACTCTTGCGGTGTGCGGTCGTGCATTATCATGCATTAACTGAAATAAGGGACCGATTTGCACTTGTAGAGGAACGATGACGTCAGATACAATCGTCTCAGCATAAATTTGAGCGTTGAGGTTGCCTCTGATCCAAATCAACTCAGTTCTTCCGCCGATCCAAATACCCGCCCATACCATGATGGTTCCACCACTATAAGGATGGACTTCCTGGCAGGATTTTAATCGCTGTTGGCGTCCAGAGGTTCTCCAGTGTCGTATACGTCTTGTATCCGGTCTCATACCAAAACGAGACTCATCAGAAAAGCACACGAAACGCCATTGTTCTTCTGCCCAATTTCTGTGTTCAAGAGCCCATTGATATCGAATCCTACGATTGTGCATTGCTATAGGTGGTACCCGTAGCGGTCTTCGGGAATGAAGGTTCACTTCATGCAAGCGGTTTTTGACTGTTTGGTCGCTAATTAAGTTCCCTGAAGAGTGATGAAGCCTCACGGCTAACATCATAGCGGTTATTGTTGGAGCTCTTCGAGTTAAGATTTGAATGTATCGGTCTTGGCTCCGTGTGGTGCAGCGATACCGTCCTCCATGGCGCTCAGCCACGGTACCAGTGCTTCGGTAACGTGTCCAAAGTCGACTGATAACACTCTGACTTGTATTCAGAGCTAAAGCCACAGTACGTTGCCGGGAACCAGCTTCTATCATTCCCACGGCTCTGAGCATTTCTTCCCTGTTTAAATGACGTCGCTGCTCCATAATAACGTTGGTTTTAATCAGTAGTAGGGAAACAGTAGCACTAATAATGTCTTCAATGCGTTGTATGTTTTTATAGGGAAAATATTGACAGCTGATTTTCATCTTTTACTCGAATTTGATTAACAGTTCCTGTTTCAAATTATGAAATGCACCAAAAAGGATCCATATAAATTTATAAAATCATAAATTTATTACAAAGCCACATCTCAATCTCAAGAAATCCGCATAAAAATGCTTGATCCCTAGACACTTTTGATGTGTGTACTTGCTATCCACCATCTTCAGCTATAGAAATTACAGACACAAGTGCAAAAATATTAAGCCTTCAAGATTTATTAGATCACACTGCAGCTAGAATATTGAAAATAGATTCAGTGTATAGGAATGGATTGAATAACTTACTTCTATACAGTAAATGGGGCTGTGATGGCTCATCCGGTCAAAGCCAGTACAAACAGAAACTGCCTGAAGAGTCTGAACTAATTTCTGATGCAAATTTATTTATCACTTCTTTGGTGCCTATTAAGTTAATTAACGAGCTAAAAGGTGATGTTGTTTGGCAAAATCCGGTACCGTCATCTGTTCGTTTTTGCCGGCCTATATTAATAGAATTTTGCAAAGAAACTCCCGAGAAAACTAAAGCTGTTGTGGATGAAATGAAAGGTCAAATAAATTCTTTGGGTCCATCATTAATTAACAAAGAATGTGAGGGAGTGCAAGTGAAGCATGATCTCTTTCTTACAATGATAGATGGCAAAGTAGCTCAGGTAGGTATTAACAGATACGCCTTCGGGTTCCACATGTACAATATGTGGAGCTACTCCATGCCAAATGAACGATTTGACTAAAGTGACTGCCAGGCCTGAAAATGAAGATTCTTATCAATACGGACTGTCTACTTTGCACGCCTGGATTCGTTGTATGGAAATGATTTTACATATTTCCTATAATCTGTCTTTCCAAACATGGTCAGCCGCAAGCGAAGAAAAGAAACGACTAAAGCAAGAGAAGAAAACCCTGGTACAAAGGCGTTTCCGTGAAGAGCTAGGATTAATCATCGACAAACCAAGACAAGTAAGTGGTAATTCTAATGACGGTAATACTGCCAGAAGATTTTTTCACAATACAAGCTGCTCTGCTTAATTTACAGGAACATTACATAAATTACATAAATTTAATTAAACGACTTCACATAATTCTGCAAGCTCTTTCATCGGGTGTAATGATAAATGCTGAAAAATTTAGCAGTTATGCTCTGGAGACTGCCAGGATCTATGTGAGCAATTATGACTGGTACTACATGCATCTTCAGTTCACAAAATTATGATTCATGGAGAAAGTGTCATAAAGCATTTTGCAATACTTCCTATTGGTCAACTTTCGGAAGATGCACAAGAATCTCGTAATAAGGATTATAAAAATTTCGTCTACATCATGCTAGAAAATGCTCAAGATCCGCTACAAACGAGGATGTATTTCATACTCTTCTTTATACTTCAGATCCTTACATAACCAGCATTAGAAAACCATATACTAAAAAAGTGAAGGAACTTGATGAAGACACCTTAGATCTTTTGAAAGTGAACGAATTAATTTTACATCCCGAAGTTCATCAAGTATAAATAACATAAAATTTAGTAAACATTACAATTAATTAATAATTAATTTGTTTTCGATTTTAACCACAACATTTATTTTTTTTTTAAATGTTTTTATTATTTAAATTGATTTGTATTTGATTTTTTATATGATATTTGGTTTTTGTAAACATTAAAATAATAGTATTCATTGTTAAAAAATAAATATTGGACATTTTTGATAATTTTGAATTTGTTTTATTTTTTAATGTATGGTTTCAAATCCAGTCATAAAAATTACATTCCATTTGAAGCCATATACACTATTCTATATTTGTGCAAAATTTTAGAACATAATATTCAGAAATAAAAAAGTTATTAATTTTTAATCAGAAACAGACCTTTATTTTCCATAGTGCGTCGGCTTGAAGACGACAAACAGGGATAGGTAAGGACTATAGTTGCAAAACTTCTGAAAAATTCGGAATAATTCCGGAATACTTCTGGGAAAGTTTCTTTAAATCGGAATGATTCAAAATGAATTTAAATAGGGCCCTCTGTGCGCCGGCCGCTGCCGCCGCGCTGCGCGCGCTGCGATGGCGGTGCGGGGTGCGGTAAGAGGGGAGATGCTCCCCGGAGAAGTTTTCCCCCCCGCGAGAAAGATTCGTACCCCGCAATCGAATGTTTCCGAATGTTTCGCCCGAATAATTCAATGGGAATTAACGTGTTTGTTTGTTGTGTGGTGGGTGAGTTAATTATTGTTCAGTGCGAGAGTACGTACGATACGAGAGTAAAATATAAATGTTTATTTTATTATAAATGGGATTGGTTAAGTATATGTTGGTATTTTTATAGGCAGATATGTTAGCCTACGATTAACAGGATTTTTATAAATGTCAGTTGTGGAATAAAAAACCAGGCCTAGCATATTTTATTTATTTTTTGAAAAAGGGTTTTCTATGTTTTTGGTTAGTTTGTATGTAGCTCTGTAGGCATCGCGAGTATTCGCGAGTCGCATAGGTAGGTATTAATCATTACCTACCTACTTAACGCGTATAATAGCCCAGTCAATAAAAACAAATAAAGGCAAACCTTGCAAGCAAAAACGTTTTGATGCGGTTTTCAGAAAAGTATTTGTTATACTTAAGTAGGAGCAGGTTTTGGTATATTAACCGACTCAAAAGGTCGATTTTCCTGGTTTTTTTTTTTGACATTTGAAATATTCCCAAAGTTTCGGAATATTTCGGAATACTTCCGAAGTATTCGACGGGAATGATTCGGAATTTTTCCCGCCAGCATCTATAGTAAGGACTAGGCCCGGGTCAGCGGCGCGTCATGTTCCACGCGTGCCTCAAAGGGACTTCATTACTAGTAACGGAGCCCCATAAAACCATTTGCCTGCTGGGGTCGAGGGAATGACCTAACGAGATGTCAGTGATATAGAGGTTCCCAAAATAAGTGAGTTTTCATGGGATAAAGAGGGTACACAAGAAAGTGAGGGAATAATGTGTTAGGTGAGGGAATGAGCGTTAATATATTTACGACAATTCAGCAATAAAATACATATTGAAAATACTTTAAATAACAAACATAGTTACATTTGCTTATTATATGGACTTAGTTAAGCAGAAAGGACTCAATCCACAATATGCCACTTTTGGTTTATGGGCGTTTGAAGTTTTGACTGTAATTTCTCTAACAAAAAGTCTTATTTTATTTTTCCATTAAAATAATGATATATTTTGCAATTGATTTCGAAATATTAAGTGAAATGTGGGTTGAGTTCTTACAATTAAACTTAAGTTTGTAAAGACAGGTATTTTTTATTAATTTCTCAGAATGAACTCAAAACTACCCATCGACTAGAAAATATGTTATTAAAAAAATAAAACAAGTATTATTATTATAAAAACGTTATATAGTTATTGACCTTAATCATAACGTTAACAAAATCACGTAAATACGCCATAATTCAAATTTAAAGCATAGTCAAAACAGCGCAAAGATAAGTTCTCATATCAATTTCCCTCATCTTCCAAATCAAAGTCAAGAGTTGGCCCGTATCCATCAACATCATCGTTGATACAGCTGTTTCCTTTAAGGTTATTATAAAATGCGTGACAATCTTCGGGTATTAAAGTAAACATAGATCTAGGATCTTCGAGCTTTGCTTGAGGAATGGCTTTTCCTTATGGCCAAAGAACTTCAAAATCTTCTTCTGAAACTTGGATTGTAACCCCTTTGTTTTTTTTTTGACAAATCTATCTTTTGATTTTTTTTTTTTTTTTTTTTTTTTATATAAAGAATATCTCCACTCTTCGAAAAAAGAAGATCCATACTTAATTACTATGACGTCATAGTAATTAAGTATGGATCTTCTTTTTTCAACAAAATTTGTTTAGTTTTTAGCCAGTTTACTTTTTCTTTATTTGTACATATTTTGCGGTTAACTATCTATTTTCGATTTTTTTGTACTTAAAAAATGTTGTGTTTTCATCTTAGTAACTTTAAGGAGGTTTTTCTTTTTACAGATTTTCATGATACCCAACTAGCACAAATGGGCTGCATTAGAGCTTTGGAGCGTATCCGATTATTACTTATGGTAATAGACGTAAGCGCTAGAGCGTCTACTGCAGACTTAAAGCAGCCGCTTTAGCGCTATTTGGGCGCCATTTTATGCAACCTAAAGTTCCATTTAACTTGCACAACGGTTGCATAAAGGTTCCTTAATAGCTATAACGATTTATTAACGCTATACTAAAGCTCTCGTAGCGCTACTTTTGAATGATTTTGAACTACTTTGAACGAATGAATTGATTATAGTTCTTTATTGTATATCTTCAGTTGACATTATTTGTAATATTTTGGTAAAGTGTTTTCGTCGCCATCATGAAAATAAAACAAAAAGAAGTAAATGTTTGTATTCTGTATTAGCAAGATATATAAAGATACTTAAAACGCTGTCCAGTTTACTGTAGATATATAAGATAATTTTCGAGTAATTTTAACGCGCTTTTATGATATTTAAAAAATTAACAAAAGATATGTGATATTTTTTATTTGTTATACAGAATAAATTTTATTTCCGTATTTTTACGTGTCGATAACTTACTATTTGCAAGTGGCCGATTGTTTACCGGTACATTTAATGCACATTTAACTGAAAAACCAATGTATATCAACTCAATTTTGCAAGTGAATTATTAGTTTTCTTAAAAAATCATGGCGTCATTGTACTGTAGTCATAACCTGCAGTTTGAGCTCTAATAACTCCCTTTTGAGAATCATAGCGCTAATTTTCACCCTTCTAACGCTTCCAGTGATTTTTGTTCCCCTAGTGCAACTCACAGCCACAAAAAGCTCCTATTTTCCTGTTTTTGAGGTTATAAGATTAATTATTTGTATCCTTAAGTGTATTGTAAGGTGTACAATAAAGTATATAATAAATAAATAAATAAATAAGATCTAGTTACGTACTTATTCGTTTAGCATCCATTTTATTAAATGTTTTATAATAGTTACAAAAGCGGCTGTAAAATGGCGAATGGATTGAGCCTGCAAGGAATGACTATTGCTACTAAAGGCCTTAGTTACACTGATGAGCTTTTTGTAACTATAGTATGCATAAGAGTTTCTATTATTTCTATATTGAAACTTATAGTAGTATAATAGTGGTTTACTATAACTATAACCTATACAAGTTACAATGGAAACTACTATGCAGCTGTGAGTGGCAGAATGACCTTCGTAACTCTCATATAAAGGCGTAAGTGGTAAATGAGTTCTACCGTGGACTACTGTGAAGGCCTTAAGTAACTTTTATAACTATAGACGTTTACGGATGCAGATATGCAACTCTGAACTGCTTTTTGAACCCTTAAAGCGCTATTTTGCAGCCCAAAGTAACAAAATAGGCTGCTATTTCCACTAATGTGCTCGTTGGGTATTCATGTATTCTTCTACGGTGTAAATACGCTCGTGATGCTTAATCTCACATTTAATCTTGCTGAAATCAGTGTCGTTAGGCAAAAAGGAATGGTCGGTCTCTAAATATTTAAAATTTATCGTTTTAAGATTTGGGTGGCTGCTTAGTATAGTTTTTAGGATGAGGATTATTTTAATATTTCTGTTTTGTCTCCCGCAGCAGTCACTCCAAAGGACTAAATTCTCTACGCCATCCCTCAGATCGTTACGGATACGGAGCAAAGGTAGAGTTTTTCGAGATCGTAGGTAAGACATTAAAATTTGGGATCTGTTTTAGCACGCGCCAAATCTTGAGACATTTGATTACGAAGATGTTCCGCTCTCATTTGATGAATATCTCTTTCCTGGATCAACAGTTCTTTTTCTTCTGGTCTTAATCTCAAGGGTTAATGAATCGTATTTCTTGCAAGTATCCTTCTTCAAGGATTTACAGTGAAGATTGAAATTAGTATAAAATACACGCTTCTGTGTAGCAAAAGAGACGAATTTCTTCTCACTGCTGTACACTTTTTGAATTCTGTAAGACAGATGTCGTAAATTTTTTGGACAGTCATAACTAGTTTTAAATATTGCGTACCATTGTTCCGTTCTCTTTTGTAATGAGATTCGTATTTTTGCAGGGAATGAATGATATTTCTAGTAAAATCGATGCCTCCTTCAGGGGTCTTATTCCAACTACTTTGTTTTCGACAGCTCAATGTTATGTCAACTTATGAAACTTTTGTTGTCGTGTTTCCGTTGGAACAAGTAAGTAACAGCGTCGGTTGCAGGTGCACGTATAATCATGGAATACTTTCGATTTCACTAGTTTGTCTTTAACATGATATGGTAAATTCATGTATTTCCTATCCTTCTTCTCAGAGAGACAATATTCTGGGTATTTTCTTTTGCGTTCACGTTTGGATCGACCAATAGTTTGCAGTGCGTCGTAGTTTTCAGTAATGGGATGAGCAGCTTCAGCTTCTAGATGAACAGCTTCAGTATCAGAGCTTTCGACACATTGAAATTGTTTCACAAGCCATTATGTCGTTATGAACTGCATTTGTAACAATGCAATGAGCGGACTTTCATCGTGTCGCATTTGTGAGGTTCTGTCAGTTCTATTTTGATTTTCGTGCACCATAGCAGCATGAGTTTGATTTAAACCCTCGGTTATGGTTTCATTCTCCGAACTGTCGCTTTCGGGAATTTCAAAACTCTTCCTTTTCTTTTTCTTTACAAATGAATGCGAAGAATCAGTTTCTTCTCCACAATTGGGTACATAATCAGATTCTGTATCGTCGTCATAGTCTTCATATTCTTTAAGATACTCATGTTCAACTGTAGGCAATTTTTGGCTGAGGGTTTCGAACAGCTCTAATGCACTTGGTGACATTGGTGGTATAGGTGAATTATTGTTTTTGCTTCTTTCCGTGTAGCGAGAGGAGTCAGCGGAGAAAATGCAGGACCAGCTGGTGATTCAACACCTGGTAAGAACAAGTAGAATAGCGCACTTGTGGGATGGCTCAGCCAAATACCAGCTAGCTGCACTTGACTCGATCGAACGCAGAGCCAAAAGGCTCATAGGTGACGAGGTTCTGGCGGGTAAGCTTCACAGCCTGGCTCACCGGCGAAACGTTGCTTGTCTGTCTATCTTCTACAGACTGTACTTCGGAGAGTGTGCGCAGGAGCTCCACGACCTGATCCCTTCATCCCCCTTTTACTACCGGTCTACCAGACGTATCGCAGGATACCATCCACACTTGGTCGGTATACCGTCTTGTCGTACTAAGCGCTTTTCTTCAACATTCATTGTGCGCACAGCCAAGGTGTGGAACTCTCTGCCGGCTTCTGTGTTCCCTGCCACATATGACCCGTCAGCCTTTAAAGCAAGAGTGAATAGGCATTTTCTGGGCTCGCTAATTCGATCTTAGACCTCATCTTACACTTACTATCAGGTGTGATCGAGGTCAAGAGCGGGCACATTCGTAATAAAAAAAAAAATAAAAAAAAATCAGAGTCGTAGAATAAATTAATACCTTAGCCTGCTTATTTTCTTACATGTTTGAGTAAAGATGAATATAAAATAGGATTCACTTTTTTTACTTACATGTTTCCGCTATGGTTGTTCGCGTCACAAGCGGAGTTAGTGGAGAGTACACAGGAGCAGCTGGGGACTCCACATCTGGTTGAGTAAAGAAAGTAGGTAGTGAGGTATCAAAATGTAAGTTCACTTCTTACATAAATTACTCCAATTACAATATGGTGCTATGTAGTGTTGAAAGTGATATACCTACCTGATCCCACATTTTCATTAAGTTTAATTATAGTCAGAGTCACTGAAGAGCACAAAGGACTACTAGTATCTTGAGATCCATCATCTGAAAATATAGAAAAGAGCACTAATCACTCAATTCTGCATTAATTTAGGTCTCTAATTTATTTCTAAGTCAATTTCTTTCAATTACCTTCGCAGTTGATGTCCTTGGACGCATATGCTTCAAATCCTGAAAGAGCCTTAGGTATATTTCCATCTACAAATTGAGAGTTGTCAAAATAGAAGTACAGAATTAGTAAATAGGGTTATGAGTACCAGTTAAACAAAACTAAGGTGGAAGGCTAGTCATACGTATAAAGGTTAGTAGGTGCCATTTTATGAGACATTAGATATGAGGAATAAAATATAACAAAATTAAAACGAAAGCAAAAACCATACACAAACATTGAACCCTGAGCCCTTACTGCTGGACCATGCTTTATTAAAGGTGCGTTAAGCTCATTAAAATGTGCAACAAACAATATAATAATACGTCACTAACAATTATTACGTAGGTAGATTGTGAATAATGTAGACGGAAGTACCTAGATAGGTAGGTAAGTATATCTACTCAGTATGCCGATTGACCATCACGTCAGCTGGAAAAAATGTTTCATATCAACATCTTACTTTACTTTTTAATCAATTTCATTATCTGTGTGAACACCGTGTGGTCCCTTTGGATACTGAACTCTAAAAATATTAGTTAGCTATGTATAAAAAGAAATAGGTATTGTATCCACCTGATTGAACTACGTCATCTTTTGCTGGCGCCAGCACCGGATTCGCCGCTGAAATATCTTCCAAGAAATATCTCTGTTCATTGTAATAAGTTAAGTTTTTTAATTTTATTTTATTAAAAATTGGTTCGCGTTTGATCACCATCTCATCTGATGGTAAGTGATGATGTGGTCGAAGATGGAGCACGCTTACCTAAAAGTAACCTATTCACTCTTGACTTAAAGACTCCTAGGTTATAGCTATGATTACAATAAAATAGTGATAAGGAATCTTTACAGTATCTTCCTTATCTCCATTTACTTAAGTATCCATTTACGAAAAAGTAAAATAGTTTTGAGGTTAAAAATGAGCCTGGTGAAAAAGATATTATTTACCATCTGAAAACTCAGTCTTTTCGTTAATCCCATGTCCCAAGGCACTAAACAAAATTCGATCAATTCGTCGCATCTTTATTATTTTCTTTTGTTTTACATACACAAACGAAATAAAACACGCGTTTCACCAGTCAGTCAGTGTGCGAGAAAATGGCAGAGTTGCCAGTTTTTAAGAGTAATTTACCAACAAAATGTTGCCACTATAAAAAATCTCTGGAAAGTAATATATGTCATATTTTTAATACATTCAAAACAACGCAAAACGTAATAATTTTATATCAGACAATTGTTTTCAAGCTCGTTACAATACTAAGCCTGATTCACAAAAAAGAGATCGGTAGTTTGAGTCCTTCCAACTAAAATAAAAATTGATTAAATATTACTAATACTTTTATAACACAAATGTTTTAAGTCGTTTCAATTCATTTAAAAATATTTGTATCTGTCATTATAACTATTCCTTAAAAACGACTCCGTCTACTTGAGTCGACTAAGGTTATTTGATATTAAATTTGCTCACTTATAGCTGTTCATGTGTTCACCAAAAGCTGTTTTTTCTGAAACATCTCAAGTGTTTTGAGTCGTTTCTGATAAACAAAACGAAATATTTTATGTCAGTAAACCTATATCACAGAAACCACCCAACCTGTTTGAGTCGATTCAGTTATTTGATAATATGATATTTCAAATCAAAACTTATTCTTAGAAAAGATCCAAACTGTTTGAGTTTATTTTGGTTTATCGACCTTAAGAACATACTCATAGAAATGTCATTACTCAGAAACAATTCAAGGGACTGAGTTCGTTCAGCAAATACATTTTGTATGCTCTTCATACTGTGGGTTGAGTCGGTGTAGTGAGAAAAACTAGTTTTCGTGTTCATTTTAAAAATAGGGTTTTCACTACATGATAGATTCAACCCTCAGGAGTACGATGGCATACTTAACTCAATTTTGGCTATTGTGTGAATTGAGTCCTTTCTGCTTAACTACGTTCATTTCGCCTTCCAAATCTCAATAATATCAATTTTGTACTTAAAATAGGAAGTAGTTAAGTAGAAAGGACTCAATCCCCAATAAGTCACTTTTTAGATACGGGAGTTTGAAGTTTCAGCTGTAATTGGTCTAAAAAAAGTTTTTTTTTTTAAATTTTGCCCATTATTATTAAGAAGATAGTTCATATTATATTTGTCCAACAAATAGGGACATATTTTGCAATGGATTTCGAGATATTAAGTGAAATGTGGGTTGAGTCATTACAATTAAACTCAAGTTTGTAAAGACAGGCATTTTTAGGGTTCCGTAGCCAAATGGCTAAAAACGGAACCCTTATAGTTTCCGACCCTTATAGTCCGTCCGTCCGCATGTCACAGCCATTTTATTCCGAAACTATTAAGACTATACATGTGAAACTTAGTAGGTAGATGTATTCTGTGAACCGCTTTCCGATTTTAAGAAAAAAAAATGTAAAAATATTTTTATAATATACATACCCCATACATGGAACTAGAAATGAAAATAATTTTTTTCATGAAACCTATGCGTGTGTGGTATCTATAGACAGGTCTTTTAAATGATATAAGGGTTTCTAAAACCACTTTTTCATAAAGTTAATCGTTTAAAAGATATAAGCTTCCAAAGTGGTAAAATGTGTGTCCCCCCCTCTAACTTCTATAATAATGGAGTAAAAAATCTAATAAAAATATATGTCTGTAGATCTTAATGTAAACTTTCAACTAAAATTAGTTTGAACGAAATCGAGTCAGAAGTTTTTGAGATACAGCATATTTTCTAAAACCGCAAATATAACTTTGTAATTCATACAAACACTATGAAAAACAAAGTTATTTAGCGTAGTTGTAAAAATGTAAATAAGCTAGTTTTAAGAAAATTTTAAAGTTTTTTTTTATTCGTCAAATAAATATACATATTATATTATATTATTATAGTTCCTACGGAACCCTTCATGTGCGAGTCTGACTCGCACTTGGCCAATTTTTTTTTTACTTTCTCAGAATGGAGTCAAAAGTATCCATCGTCTAGAAAATAAGTTATTCAAAAGAATTAAACAAGTATTATTATAAAAATATTATATATTTTTAACCTTAATCATAAAGTTAACGGAAACACGTAAAAACTCCATCACTAAAATTAAACATATTGAAAAAACAGAACGAAAAGGACCACTCATATCTATTTCCCTCATCCTCTGAGTCTGAAAATTGGATCGAAAACCCTTTTGTTTTCATTCCTTTTTGCTTAAGCGATAATAATAATAATATAATGATACTAAGATATAAGCGAAGACCGCTATTTTAATCAAAGTTATAACAATAAGATTATGTAAGTGTGTTTACATTGTTGATGTACAATAAAGAATATTCTATCTATCTATCTAACGACACTGATTTCAGCAAGATTGTTTGTGAACTTAAGCATCTCGAGAAAATTTACGCCGCATAAGAATACATGAAAATCGGTAAAAAGAAAAAGCCGTTAAACGTCAGAGTGCGATGACCGCTTTCTTTTGGCGAGATTTATGTGAAATCGACAGCTGAACGTGCTGCCATGCTAACGAAGAGTACAATAACTCGATTTTGCTGCTTTCGAGAAAAACGGGCTCAAAGTTTTGAACTTAATTTTTCTTGTATCTCATGAACCAGTGAAGGCATCTAAATGAAACTTATACCAAATGAAAGGAAAATGAATAAAGAATAGATTCAAATGCATATAATGTGAACAATGTAAAGCTTTTGGCCTGAAATCGTGGATATAATGCTTATAATTAGGAATGTTAAAATGATTAACCTATCATCACTAGTCATAACTACAATAACTACAATACTTATTGTATTTATCTTTAGCAAACCTAGTTGTTGCAGTTCTAAGTAAACACTTACATAAATAATTTCCATAATTTCTAACGATAAATACAATAACTGAAATAGTTATTGTATTAATCGTTAGAAACATCTATGTAACAATCGGTATAATAAGCACAATAACTCAAAGATATTGTATTTATGACTAGCAAGCAAAATACTAAAATTCTGAGTCCTACATAACATAAGTGGAACAACTAACAGTTATTGTACTTATCACTAGTAATTTAAGCATAGTTCAAACCTGAATCAGGTTTGAACTACCACAAGAATGATTGTTGTATTTATGATTAGTGCAATTGTAATGAAGTTTTAGTTATTGTATTCTTGCTTACTGAAAAATCGGTTTCCTGAAGGAATTATAAAAAGTTACTTAGAGAGATTAATAGATCTCGATTCGCTGATTCCGAATATATATAACTCAAAATCGTCCAAAATCGAGTTATTGTACTCTTCGTTAGCACGGCAGCGTGGTTGAGCAAGGACAACAGCTTCGAGAAGTACGCAATGTAAGCATAAGTCGGTGGACAGTCAGAAGAAGATTAGCTGAAGCTGGATTGACTGCCATTGACAGCCTGACTTCAATTTGCCTGAGAGCATCTATATTAGACATTCAATCAGTGGAGGGTAGTTATGTTTTCTCATGAATGCAGGATAACTTTGCATGGCCACGATGAACGCTTAAGAGCCTATAAAAGGTCATCAGAGTTATTTGCACAATGCTGCACAAAGTCGCTTATAGTGGTGCATCGTGTATGTTTTGGGGTGGCATAATGCTCGATTCTAAATCCGATATTGCCTTTATTACTGGGACCAATACTGGCTCTAGATCAAGAGGATTAACAGCTCAGCGGTACGTGGAAGAAGTTCGCAAACACAATGTCAGGCTGATTTCATGGCTTATGGGGGAAGCATTCGTATTCAAGCATGATAATTCAAGGCCACATGTTGCTAGGATAGTTCGCGATTATATGGAAGACGCCAATATTAACGTGATGGCGTGGCCACCTCGCAGTCCTAAAAAGGACAAGGCTTCAAGGCTTAAAAGCTCATCTTCTACACACCTCCAACGGCTGCATTCAGCCATCGGAGATTAGTAGAATGCTGTACCACATGAATTCATCGTAAATTTAAGTATATTATTATATTTATATATTTTATAATTATACTATATAAAGCTAAATTACCACTGACTCACTCACTCATTGACATAATTGTTCTCCCAGATGGTGGATGGGGAGGTGGGTATATTTTGACAGATTCGTAAACAAGTAACTCTCAAACCTACGGGAAAAGTGCCAAACCTCCCCTTTTCCCCCCCTTCTCCCCCCTCCCTATCGTATCTCGGAAACTACGAGACCCGTATTTTTTTTTTACGGATTCGTATAGAGGAGGTTCGGTAAAGTAAAAACCATTTTTCAAAGTCGCCCCCCTTACCCCCCTTCTCACCCCCTTTAGGCGGATCTCGGAAATTAAGAGACTAGGAACATTTTTTTTTTCAGATTCATTTAGAGGGGCAATGCTTTAGTCGAAATAATTGTCCAACACCCCCCCATCACCCCCCCCATTTTTATTTTTTTCACAAGCACGCGAGGTGCTTGCACCTCGCGCAACACGCAAATACTAGTTATACTATATAAAGCTAAATTACCACTCACTCACTGACTCACTCATTGACATAATTGTTCTCCCAGATGGTGGATGGGGAGGTGGGTATATTTTGACAGATTCGTAAACAAGTAACTCTCAAACCTACGGGAAAAGTGCCAAGCCTCCCCTTTTCACCCCCCTTCTCCCCCCCCCCCCCCTATCGTATCTCGGAAACTACGAGACCCTTTTTTTTTACGGATTCGTATAGAGGAGGCTCGGTAAAGTAAAAACCATTTTTCAGTCGCCCCCCCCCGCTCCCCTTCTCACCCCCTTTAGGCGGATCTCGGAAATTAAGAGACTTGGAACATTTTTTTTTTCAGATTCATTTAGAGGGGCAATGCTTTAGTCAAAATAATTCTGCAACCCCCCCCTCATTACCCCCCCCCTTTATTTTTTTTCCAAAGCACGCGAGGTGGTTGCACCTCGCGCAACACGCAAATACTAAACCCCCCCATCTCCCCCATCACCCCATCCCTTTTTTTTTTTTTTTTTCTCTAACACGCGAGGTGCTTGCACCTCGCGCAACACGCAAATACT
This sequence comes from Tholera decimalis, assembly GCA_943138885.2. Classification (NCBI taxonomy): domain Eukaryota; kingdom Metazoa; phylum Arthropoda; class Insecta; order Lepidoptera; family Noctuidae; genus Tholera; species Tholera decimalis. Next base: position 32,613,711 of record OW964555.2, read on the forward strand.
ACTTCAAGTATATAATTAAACTGAGAATAACGGGAAAGTGCTAACCGAAAAACATGATACTCAAATGTTAAAATTAAAATATTTAAAACAGGTAAAGTATTTTCGAAATGCACGTAGACCTATAGTGCACACAAGTGAATCATTTATATTCATACCAACCACATGCAAAAAAAAAATTTGGGCCGAAAAAGGTTCTAAAACAGTAATAAAAGAAAATTTAGCAAAAGGAGTACGCATAATTACAGTATATGGTGGAATTGAAGACGGTTTTGTACCAAATGCGTTGTTGAAATACAGAGCATAGATCAAATCCGGAGATTACCACGACAACATGAACATAAAAAATACTTACAGTGGCTAAAGGAGAAATTGATACCAAGTCTCCCAAATGATGCCGTGGTAGTCTTGGATAAAACAGCCTATCATAACACTATTTCGGAAAAATACCAACATCCAACTCCAACAAATTAGACATGCATACTTGGCTGAATGCAAAACATATCCATTTCGAACCAAGCTTCAAAAAACCTGAACTTTATGACCTAATACTGAAAAACAAAGAAAATTTCCGCAAGTATAAAGTTGACGAATTATTGAGAGAAGCTTCAGTTGCCTCCTTATCATCCAGATTTAAACCCAATCGAAAACATTTGAGGTATTGTAAAAAACGACGTTGCTAGCCGCAATGTCAATCAAAATTACACTTCAATTATGCCTATTTTATAAATGAAGCATTTGATCGTGTAAATAAAGATATCTGGTTCAATACTTGTCAGCACGTGGAAAAAATTGAAGAAGAATACATGAGACATTGTGATCTTGATTTCAGTTTTATTATAAACTAGTACTCACGCGGGGCTTCACTCCCGTGGATACTATCACGGTAAAAACATAACTGTCCTTTTTTGCAGTCGCGTAAAAAATAGCCTATAACCTTCCTCAAGCTTCAAGCTACTTCCATACCAAATTGCATCCAAATCCACCCAGTACTTTCAAAGATTAGCGCGTTCAAGCAAACAAACAAACAAACTTTTCCGCTTTATAATATTAGTATAGATGTCAGTGATAAATCAGACTCTGAATCAGATATTTCTGGAACGAGTAATTGACGATTTTGATTTCTCTTTAAAGTTCAATAAAACATTTTCAAGTATTTTATTTATGTCTACTATTGCCACCACCTATAATGAAAATGGTAATTTTATCGTATATTATCTAATACTCACATAAAATATCCTATTTATTCTATGCTATTCTAGTATCTTTCCCTTTGACCGTGACGCTTTCACCTGATTAGTCTATTCATTGTAGTGTGCGCGTGCACTCATCGGTAATTAGTGTGTACCGATAACACTCAAACATTGTCCGATGCTTGCACATACTATAAACGGTTAAAAGGAATAGTGGGGCGCGTCTTCGTGGATTGCACTATCTGTAGTTGGAGCTTAACTAGAAAATCTGTCACCGCATTAAGGTGGCTGTGTAAAAGTGAGAGGGTTGCTGTAAACGATTTTTATTATTTCTACTTCATTTAAAGGCTGGTTTTATGGGTAATATCGCTTCTTTGTTATGTCTATCACAACTTTTTTAATCAAGATGAATGTCAACATAGAAATTAGGTTCAGGCTGTCGCGCATAATAATAACAAGTAGAAAATGTTAGATTTTATGAGTATCGTTAAGGTTCCTATATATCTCAATATTATTTATTTTATTTTATTACTGACTGGCTTCGCACTCTCTTATTCAACGAATTAAAACATTGTAAACATTAAATTCACAAATATTGATAAATCACTCTATCTGTTACTGATAACCGTATGGAAATCTATACAGTAGTTTTCATGTTTATCATAAATAGACAGACAGACGCGGCGGGAGACTTTGTTTTATAATAAATGTAATATATTTGTATTATTACCATCCTCTTGATTTAAATTATAAGCGCCCAAGAGAGATTACATTATTGGATCTCTAAAACTGATATTTGTTTGTTATAACAGTAGCTAACGTTTCGTTATCTCACTTTAAAAAATAGTTTTACTGATTCAACGTATCTTATGAATTTTAATATCTGGATACTGGTTACTCAATCATGTCGCAACAATTTAATGAGTTTGGAGTAATTTGGAACACCGAAAGATAATGGTTTCAAATAAGACGTAATATAATTATACTGTAGAGGATACTAAAAGATTTTAGTTAATATGAACGTGGTCAAATGAGCTGCAAAGTCTGCAAAACATTCATAAAATGCTTTGCATGACTTATGAACTGGCAAACAGTGCTTCATACAAGCCAGGCTTGGTCCAACTTACCTTTTAATCATCTCCCATGTTTCGTAAATACGCTTAAACCACAGCCCAGGTTAGCCTTCGAAAGAGTTATCTGTAGTATGAATAAATCCTATGTATGTATTAGTGAGCTCAGAAAATGCATGGGATATAATAGGACAGGTAATCTAAACGTAAACTCTGGTAGCCCGCGGAGCAGCGCGGCATCGCTGTACCCGGTCTCGAAGACAGCGGGCGGCGTAGTATGTAGAATACTACAGCTCGACTTTACGAGGCCGCAAGACTTTCCTTATTTTCTAAAAAACGAAATTTACGGAATAGATACTCTTATATGTTGTGCTTGCGAGTACGCATACACTCTTAAACACATATAAGAGTATCCATTCCATAAATGTCGTTACTTCGTCACTTGCCACCCGCTGCCTGCACCGCTGCCTTCGAGGCCAGTTCTAAATAAATGTATGCATTGGAACTCACCGCTGCCCGCGCCGAAGTTGACGCCGCCGCTCCTCCGCCCCGCTCTAGCTGACTTCGTGTTTGCGGCCTTAGGCATGTACGAAGTTGTGACGCAGTGCTTACGTTTTGCTGCGTAGTCCGATGTGGTGACGTCAGTCCAGGAAAGCAGACATCAGCTTCACACTCGCAAATCCAGACGCAAGCGAATGAGGAAATACCGGGGTTGTATTAGTCAGTGCGAGTCTAATAGACCTGTCAGCCGATCCCACGGCGGACACGGTGGGACATCCATGAGTTTTTTCACAAACAGAGTTTACCTAAGTAACATCACTTAGTCTTAGCTGGAAAATAAAAATACAGATAAAATTACATATTACGTTCGAAAACCATACTGACAAAAACTCAGAAGGTCAGTTTTTCTATCGTCCACAGAGTAATTAAATATTTTTTCTTTAATCTATCCGAAAAGAACTGAAACATTTTTTTATAAAGATTAGCTTCCTCGACCAATTAACGTAAAAGCCCTCATAATAAACCCTTTTATGTGCCTCAATGATCAGGTTTTTCTGATTTTTATAACCACGATGGCTAAGGCAGGAGCGCAGCGCAGCGTAGCTCCCGCCTCATCTACCCTAACCCAATGAAGTCGGATTGTGCCAACTCGGAGTAATAAAATACACAAATCGATACGGAAGAACACATTCACTTCAACTTCAACTCTTGTTAAATGGCGTTTATGAAGAACACATTCACTTATACTCGAAAGCAAAGGAATGGCGCATAAATTTGACATTAGCTGTCAATATCATCCATCCAAGATGGCGGATTGCGTTTCGTTTCACGTTTTTCACATAAAACCTAAAAATTACTTTTGAAAAACTGTATTAAAGCATGAAAAATACGTTCCGTTTCGCATAATTGCAATAGTATTTAAGAACTTTTGGAAATTGTTTAAAAATATTTAGACGCAACTCCGGTAGCCAAAATTACTTTGGGGGGATTAAGACTAACTCCCTTAAGCCCCCCTACACCACCAATACTCACAAATTCAGGCGACTCGTTTTAAAATCCAACCCGCAATTTCCTCAAAATATCAATAAAACGTACCATGAAAATTTTTACTTGATATAATATTTTCAATGTACAAAAAAGATTCATATAACAAGTGCAAGTGGTACTAACAAAAGTGGTACTACTGGCTGATTAACTGCTTTATAACACAGAGACCACGCTCTTTTTTTCCAGGGAGGTAGTTTTCACTAAAGTCGCAACGATATTTTAGAAAGTACCAACAAATTATATTGTTAATGTGTTATATTATTAAAACTTACATAAATGTATTTTATTACTGTAGTTTATTAACATTGTTCTCATTTAGATGAGATGACTTAAAACAAAATCACTGATAAATCGAACACGTTGGTCCTTTACAAGTTACAGACAAAAAAAAATGATATAGTAAGGAAAATTAACCTGCTGAGTCGCCGGTGTGTAATAATTGTTGCATATTATGAAAAAATATATGTGGTCGTTCTACCAATTGGATTTTAATCGTTAGGTACGTATTCAATATAACACCTCGTTTTACGTTTTTACACACACACACAGAGAACTCATGAAAATTAAGCTTAAAAAACCGGAAAGTAACTACAAAAAACCTTCTTTTGTTTTGACTTGTTGTGTTGTCATTTTCAGTTGATGACAGCCGTCAAACCACAGACAAAACGCTAGTGTTTTTTTTCGGTGTATGGTGTGACCATGGGGATGACGGGTGATTAATATCCGTCCTAGACATGCCTTGGCAGTGTTCTTTTTATTTTTTTATTTCCCTCTACAATTTGTATATTTTTATTTAATTTGTTTCGAGAAAGAAAAACACGCAATGTTTTTCTGTCTTTCGCTGTTTCTTTTCTATCACATTCTATCAGATTTTTCGAAAAGATTGTCGTTAAGTGAAATAAAATGATATCTAGTCATAAACAAAAAAGATTCATCACGTTCGGCATTTGTGTCTTATAAATCTTTTTTTTCGTTCTTGTTTTTAACAAGAGAACTATACCAGGAGTCCAGGACTTATTCGATGCAGTAAGCCGATATAAGCTAAAATTACTTACTAAAATAATGATACTATATTTAACTTCAAGGTGATGGAATAAATTAATCGAATAATAAATGAGCGACTTTTAATCATGAGAAATATAAATAATTGATGAAATTGATACCTTTATCATTTATTTTTAAGTAGTAACTAGATTTTATTATAAATACATCTATTGTATTAAAAATATTAATATCTAACTAGGCATGATAAAAGCCACTCTTTTTTTTTTCAAATTGTTTCATGTGATGAATATTTTAATAAATTGCGTGGGATTAGTATTAAAAAGACTGCCCCCACTCCACTGCGACCAATAGTCATTTGAAGGGCGAAAAATAAAAATAGTATCATGTCATATCGGTTTTTATTTGTCGCCCCATTATAATCACAGTTTACTTTTAGTTATTTTCACACAATATTAATAAAAAAATTATTACATCGTTATTCAATTTTATTCCAGTATCGATTAATTTAGTTACTTTCGTCACAATTTCGTAGTCGTCATTATCTGACAACTCAGAAACTGTCAGTCCGAATTCAGCACCGAATTAAAAGTCTTGGTATAGCAATGTGGTACACATTACTAGCAATCTTGTTAATGTTTTTGACTAAGCTAAATATGCTAGTGTATGGAGTAGGTTCACGGCAACAGTGTAATGCAATCTATACTAATATTATAAAGCTGAAGAGTTTGTTTGTTTGTTTGTTTGCTTGAACCCGCTAATCTCAGGAACTACGATTCTGATTTGAAAAATTCTTTCAGTGTTAGATAGCCCATTTATCGAGGAAGGCTATAGGCTATATATCATCACCAGTGATCGGAGTAGGTAGATTGAAATGGGGTCATTGATCCGAAACGTATATATTAATATGGACATTCCTCCGGAATTGGTGGATTATTAAAAAAAAACCGGAACTTATGTAGGAATTTTATTCTGCCAGAGTGGAGGGAGTCATTTGATGATTTGCCATCCTCAAAAAAAAGGTAGGAATTGTAATAAAATGAACAATATTATTCTTTATTATTCTTCATATTTTTTTTAACGGCACACAGTCACGATTTGACAAAACCCAACGACCAATCAGAACAAAGGATCATGGGTGGTACAATAACCGGTTATGAGAACAATGCGTACGCCCGCCGACGACATGCCAGGTAGCTCACTCGTTTACTTCGGTTCGTAGAGTGCGCATCTTTGTTTGTTACTGTGTTGTGAAAACGTTACTTGACCCTGGCTTGTGTACATACTGACTTCTGGAATCTGCTCTAAACCACGATTTGGCTCGAATATACGGACTCAGATTTTTCACTATTGAATTGGATCTACATATTTAAACCAAGCTTTGGTAAGTAATATTTTACTAGTTACAAGGAGTATAAAGCATGTTTGGATGTACTATAAGAATATTTTTAGTATTGTGTTTGTTCGCTTAACCTGCTGAACATACCATGAGTCTTAATATTGTTAAATCTTTAATAGAGTATGAACCAGTGAGCTTAGTGCGAAACAAAATTATGATATTCTAGTAATGTAGTCGCAATTCAGCTAACTCCACTATTAACCGACATTTTACTGGAATCCGTATATAATTTGAATGCCCTGTGTGCTGTGTCCTCTTGCAATGTATTGGTAAAATAAATTACTATAGGCCTTATCTACTTCTCTACAAAATATTCTACGTAACAAGCCCTTTCATTTGATACCCATATTGATGGGATTGAAAAAAAACTAAATTGTTCGCCATCTTGTAGCGGCAGCCATTTTGGATTGACAATAATATTGAATATACATAATTGTATTGTCACCAGAATCAAAGGCGAATACCAAATTTTAGATCAATCGGTTGACATGAAGAGGGTGAAATTTCAATGACTAAATTTGATCCACGAAAAATAAAACAAACGGAGTAAGCTAAATAAACTAAATAAAATATATTTTTTTCATGTCTTTGTTTTAGGTGATATATACGAGGTTCCATCTCTACAACAGAGTTCAGATATGGCAAACGTCAAGGCTGAAACTGTAGAAAAATGGATATCCGGTCATCCCGAACTACTTTACGATCACGCTAGTGGTACAATATACTGTTCAAAATGTGAAAGCCATTTGAAAACCATAAATAAAAGAAACGTTAAAAGACATATCGAAGGAGCAGTACACCAGGGAAAGTTTGAGCGGCCCGAAGAGGAATTTTATTTCGATCTTATAAAATTTCTCATTTTGTGCAATATTCCGTGGTCTCAGATGAAAAATACTACTTTTCAAGATTTCTTTAAAAAATATATGTGTAGTACCAGTTGTTGTACGTGTACTAATCGTACTCTGCCAGATGAATCACAGTTACGGAAAGTTTACTTGGACAAGTTTTTTAAGAATAAAATCAATTCGATTCGGCAAAATTATAAAAATGAGAAACTATGGATATCATTAGATGAAACGACAGACTTTTTAGGTCGCTATATAGTTCATTTTTTAATAAAACCATTACATCCTAGCAATTTGACTAGACCTTATTTGGTAGCATGTAAAATGCTAACTGTAGTTAATGGACAAACAATCACGCAATTTGTGTTAGAATGTTTGGAAAACTTTTGGGAAGATTCTTTTGAATCGAAGGTAGGTAACATTCTTGTCCTCTGCACTGATAGCGTTGCATATATGCTGTCTGCAGGACGAAATTTAAAACAATACTTACCTGAAATGAAGCACGTAACATGTTTGGCGCACTCTCTTCATCGCGTATCTGAGCAAATTAGGTTAGAATATCACGATGTTAACATTTTAATAGCAAATGTTAAAAAGGTATTTTTGAAAGCCCCAAGTAGAGTCAAAATTTTAAAAGAAAAATATCCAGATTTGCCGCTACCTCCCCAACCAGTTGTTACAAGATGGGGCACTTGGTTAGAGGCAGCATTTTATTACGCTCAAAACTTTGAAAAAATAAAAGAAGTATTATCTTGTTTAAGCAGCTCTGATGCGGTATCTATTCGAGAGGCAAAAAATATTATAGAAAAAGAAAATTTAAAAGAATATTTAAATTACATTAAAGAAAATTATTTTATAATTCATTTGTCTTTAAAAGAATTGCAAAAGCATAATTTATCGTTGACAGATTCACTTTTAGCATTTGACAACGTCAGAGATGCTATAAATGAGTGCAATTCAGAAAATATAAAAAATAAAATAGAATGTGTTATGGAACGAAACCCAGATTTAGACACACTTAGAGAATATAGTGAGGCCATTGAAAAAAATGAAGCACATAATTTAATACCTTTTTTAAAATTTGCTCCTTTGACATCGTCAGATGTAGAACGGTCTTTTTCCATTTATAAATGGATATTAGATGTTAAAAGAAATAGGTTGAAAATTGAAAATATAGAGAAACTCATAGTTATATATTTTAATTGTAAAGATCAGGATTACAAGGATGCTGACATTGTAATCGATGAAGATTAAAAATGTGAATAAATGTAAAATGTACATATTAAACGATAAACAATGTTGATTTTTATCTTTTTTCTTTATTCTACCTCTTTTTTTTTTGGTCCTAAAATCTGACTGAAATCAACCTGTTCCTTCGTATGCCCTTTACGTTTCAGAGTCGTGGTGCATCCTTAGAACAGTCTCACGACCCCAGCAGGCATTGGCCCTCTATGGGGCCCCGTCATTTATTCTACCCTTAATGCAAATTACCATGACCACTATGAAAATATTTAAATTTAAGTGCAACAATTTATGTCTATCTATAAAAGTTCTAGCCATAAAAGGCTAAAAATAAAAAAATTAAAATTAAAGCTTCGATCGGAATTAGATTGTTTTTATTATTCAACAGATAAATAATGAATTAATTTAGTTTTTATACCTTCCTTTAAATTTTGAATTGAGTAGGAATAATATCACTACCAACATTAACAATGTTTAATTGAATCCGGAAATACCGGAATTACTTTCCGGGAAAATGGCTTATCCATGTTATTCTTTCTGTGTGCATTTATGATACAAGTACCAAAAATCAATCTACCTGCTCCGATCACTGATCATCACGCTATGATGCTGTGCGGTGCACTTTTTTTTTTTTTTTTTTTTTTTTTTTTTTTTTTTAACGTGGTAAAATTATCAAATAAGTCCTCCCACTCCGGGCAGGGTGGGAGGGACTGTCAGACTTTTACTGACTAAAATCCACGGTGTTCCTTCAATAATCCTTTACATACCGGGGCCACGGTAACGGGATGAGTCCCACGACCCCGGCAGGATTCGGCCCTCTGCAGAGGGGGCCTCGTCATGTTGCTGACGCTCTTTGAGGCGCGCGTGAAACACGACGCGCCGTCGACCCGGGCATGGTCCATGGTCGGACAGCGAGTTGCCCTTTACTCGCTGTCCGCATGCCCGCGCCTACGGTGGCCGGAGATCGTCAGCCGACGTCCGACGCCGTGGGCGTCTACCACTGCGGCTGGGCTGGAGGGAGGACGCCATCCTCTCCCTCACGCGGCCCGCCTCCTCCTTCGAAAGCATGACTGCTTCGCAGAAGGAGGCGACCGCTTCCCACTCCCTCTCGCCCCGCAGCATGGCCTCGACCAAGGCCGGGCGCGAGAGGTCTCCGCCTATTGTCGCCATGAGGACACGTCGGTGCTCTGCCCAAGCTGGGCAGTCCTGCACCGTGTGCTCGACTGTGTCCTCAGGGCGACCCTCGCAGTGGTGACACCCAGGCGTCTCTTCCTTACCCATCAGACACAGGTACCTCCCGAAACTTCCGTGTCCGGTGAGGACCTGCGTCATGCGGTAGGTCAGGACGCCGTGACGCCGATCTAGCCACTCCTCAAAGAGGGGTCTTACCGCCGCAATTGCGGCGTGCCCGGCCGTCGGTTGCGACAGTCGCTCCCTCCATACTGCCCTGAGATCGCGCCGGAGCTCTTCCCGCCGCGCCTCGACTTCTCGAGGCAGCAGGGATACGCCCCGGCGCTGCGCCTCCACGCACCATTCATAGACGCGCTGGAGGGCAGTCGCCTCCAGATCCCAGGGCAGCAATCCGGCAAGGAGGTTGGCCGATTCGCCGGCGATCGTGCGGTATCCCCGGATCATTCGGATAGCCATGACCCTCTGGCATGCGACCAACTTTAGTGGTCGCGTCCGGATGCACAGGGCCCACACTGGGGACCCGTAGAGGGCCATGGACCGCACGACGCCGGCGTACAGCCTTCGGCAGGAGGCGTTTGGCCCGCTGAGATTAGGCAGGAGTCGCCTGAAGGCGGCTGCTGCCCGGTTCAGCTTTGGGGCCAAACTCAGGAAGTGCTCCCTGAAGTTCCACCGGCTGTCGAGGACGAGTCCCAGGTACTTCATCGTCCTCCCGACGCCGATGCGAACCCCCTCCACCGTTATGTGGGACTCGGACCGTGGCGCGTTCCGAGCGCCATGAAAGCACATGGCCTCGGTCTTGTGCAGCGCCACGTCGAGTCCCAACTGCCGGATCCTATGAACGACTGTCGCAACCGCTTGCGTCGCCAGGTCGGCCGCCGCCTGGTGCGACTCTCCCTGCGCCAGGACGAGCGTGTCGTCAGCGTAACATACTACGCTGACGCCGTCAGGGAGGTCGCCGCGCAGCACCCAGTCGTATCCGATGTTCCACAGGGGCGGCCCCAAGACCGATCCCTGTGGGACACCGCACGACATCTCTCGCCGGTTCCATTCTCCCCGGTGACCGGGGTAGATGACGGCTCTGTCCGTCAGGTAGTCCTCGACTATGCGACGGAGGTAGGTCGGCACCCGGTGATACCGTAGTGCTTCCCTGATGCAACTCCAGGGCAGGGTGTTAAAGGCGTTGGTGATGTCCAAAGACACCGCCAAGACGACCCTGCCCCGGGATACCGCGTCCCCCGTCGTGAGGGCTCTCACGCGCATGATGGCATCCACCGTCGAGCGCCCCCTGCGGAAGCCAAACTGGCACTCCGCAAGATCCGGGCCCACCCGATTCAGGTGCCCAAAGAGGCGGTCTGCAATTACTCTTTCCAAGAGCTTGCCCGCCTCGTCGAGCAGCACGATGGGCCGGAATGCGGACGGAGAGTCCGCAGGGCGCCCGGCTTTCTGGATCAGGACCAGCTTTCCCGTCTTCCAGCGAAGCGGAAACTGGCCCCTCTCCAGGCATGCGCTAAAGAGCCCCCCTAGTCGAGGCCCGAGAGTCTCTGAGGCCAGGACCCACGCTTTCCCTGGCAAGCCGTCGGGTCCTGGGGCGGTATTTTTCGCCTTGAGCCGTTGTACCGCCACTCTCAAGTCTACCTCGGTCACCTCTGGAGCGTCGTAGACGTCGTCGTCGCTGTGGTCCGCGTTTGCGCCAGCTTCAGGTTCCGTCGGAGACGGAGCCATGGGCGGGGGAGCGTGCTCCCCTCGCGATGGGAACAGGGCGCTCACCACGTCCTCCAAGAACTGAGGCTGGAGACTCTGCGTCAACGGGGGAGCCCAGGGGCGGAGCTTCTCTCGCACCCACTTGTAGGGGCGGCCCCATGGGTCCCCGTCCAGAGTCGCCAGCATTTCCTCCCGGGCCAGTTCCTTGGCCCGCCAGATCTCGTCTCGGAGGACGGCCTTCGCTGCCCTGTAGCCCTCGTACAGCTCCGCCTCTACAGTCGCCGCATCCGAAGGTCGGGTGCGGCGCCTGCGGAACCTGGTGTACCGGCGTCGCGCCGCAACGCACGCTTCGCGCAGCGCTGCTAGCTCGCTCGACCACCAGTACAGCTGACGCCGGGCGCGTCCTTGCCGGACCCGGGGCATGGCCACGTCGCAGATCTCCGACATGGCCTCCCGGAACCACTCCGCCTCGTCGTTTATGTCGGCAGGCCTGTCCGGGGGTGACCCCCAGGCCTGCACGATCGAGGCTTCCAGGAATAGCTCCCGGTCCATCTGCTTCAGCGCCCATCGCGGACCACTCAGGTCCCGTCGGACCGGCGCGTCTGGGGTCTGGGCGGAGACGTCGAACTGGATATACCGGTGATCGGAATAGGTCTCCACCTCCTCCACAACGCGCCAGTCGGTGACGCGCGGTGACAGGCTGGGGGTGGCGAACGTAACGTCCACCACCGACTCGCCCGTAAACCGCACGCACGTGGGGACAGAACCCCGGTTCTCGATTACCAGGCCCTGCGCACGGGCCCAGTGCTCGAGTATCCTGCCCCGCCCATGGTCCATGGACCGGGAACCCCAAGCCGGATTTTTGGCGTTGAAGTCCCCGAGGACGAGGGCGGGGAGGGAACCGAAGGCGACGACGACGTCTCCCAGCTCCGTTAGGGAGTTCTGGAACTCGGCGAGAGTTCGGTTCGGGGAGAAATAAACGCTTACCACAGCGATCTCCCCGAACCGTGCTGCGACGATCCCACGCCCTCTCTTGACGCGATCGAGGGGCGGGGTACCGGCGGCGGCCGACGAAACGAGGGTCACCGAGCCGTCCAAGTCCGCCACCCAGTCATTCCTGGGCAGGACAAAATACGGCTCGGCGACCACGGCGACGTTGATCAACCACTGCGCCATGCTCTGGAGCAAAAGTTCCTGAGCAGCGGCGCAGTGGTTGATGTTCGCCTGGAGGAAGCGCAATGGGGCCATTAATCGGGATCCATTGCAGCCTCCTCCACGGCCCCTCGCGGGGGTTCAGCCACGACGGCGACGGCGGCGGCAGTAGCGACGGCGGCGGCGGCGGCGGTGGCGGTGACGACGGCGGCAGAGGGCCTACCTCTGCGCCTGGCTTTGGTGGGTGGGGCGCAGGACTTGCCCCCAGCCCGGTGATCGGCCGGCTTGCCAACCGCCTCACATGCGAAGCAGTGAGGCGGGGCGGAGCATGAGCCGGCCTTGTGACCGGGCTGACCGCAGCGGAAGCACCTATCGCTGCGGTCTACCTCCGAGGTGCACACGCATGCCGCATGGTTGCCCACTTGGCAGCGGAAGCACCTCAGGGGTCTGGGGTCCAGGACTTTCACCTGCGCAGACACCCAACCAACCAGGAGCCTTCGGCCCTCCTGGATCTTTTTGACCGCCGGGACGGGGCAACTAACCGTAATGGTTTGCGTCCCCGTGAAGCCAGGACGCAGGGCGCCCGCCCTCACCTGATCGGGAGGGCACCCCCCAGTCCTGGCGACGGCGGCCACCACTTCCTCGGCCGTCACGGAGTCATCCAGACCCAATATGCGCATGTCTGCGCGCTTGGTGGGTCTGGAGACTCGGGCCTCCTCCGCATTTAAGGACGCTCTGAGCCGTTCGGCCAGAGCGTCAGCGGCAGGGCCACTGGCCGCGCCGGGGATCTCCAGCATCCGAGCCCCCGTTGCAGTGACCCGGTGACGGAGGCCGCCGACGATGCCGAGCTCCGTGATGTCGATCGCCATCCGCGCCTTCGCCAGCACGTCGCGGTACGACACGCCCCTCTTCACCGCGTCCGGCTGCAGTGTGATCACTACAGCCGCGGTCTTGGGGGCGCGCAATCGCGCCGCGGCGTCTCGCCGCCGCCGTCTCTCCCTACGCCGCGAGGACCTGGCTGCGCCAGCAGCCTTCCTCTTCTCCCCGGCCACTTGCCAGTCGGCACCGGCCGGAGGAGTCTTTGGAGGAGGCTGCTGGGACGGCTGGTTCCCGGCCTGGGCCTTCTTCTTTTTGGCCGCCTGCTTCGGCCCCGCAGGTGTCGGGGTCGGAGGCGGCTTTGATGGGCCCGATTTCGGCTTGGCCGGGGCCGTCTTTGCCCTCGCAGGGGGCGCCGTCACTGGTGCCGTCCGCACCGTGGCCGTCTTCGCCTGAGGCGGCCTCGTCGTCGTCTGGGGAGGCTTGGACGCGGCCGCAGCCGCGTACGAAGTCGCCGCCAGCGGGGGTCGCAGCACGCGGCTCTCCAATACGGAGAACCGCTGCTGGAAGGCGGCCAGCTCCTGTCGCACCAGGTCGAGAACCGAGTCCTCCGCTGGTGTGGGCTGGCCTTTCTCCTTTTGGCCCCGCGGCGGCGCATTCCGCTGGCCGCCTCCCCGGATTGTGGCCAGGTCCGCCTTGAGGGCGGCGTTCTCCCTCTGGAGAGCCTCAATGGCGGCAGTCAGGCGGGTAACCTCCGGCCGCAGATCGGACATATCATCCCTTGCAGCCGGAGCCCCGCCGTAAGTCCGCGTGGCCGCCAAGATGGAGGCCGTGGCTTCGCCGATCGCGTCCTCCTTGCTCTTGCGGTTGCGCTTCCGCGAGATGGTGTGGATGGCAGCCGCCACGGCCTCTTCTAGTTTGGCCTCGCTCGAGGCCAGACCAGTGTTGGGCTCTCCAGAGGGAGGCCCCCTCCCCGAGGTCTTGCCTCGGCCTTTACCCCGCACGCTAGTGGGGATCTTGCGGGCCGAGACAAGCCCCTCCTCCGACGACGACTCGTCGTTGCGGGGGCGCTTGAGGAACTCCTTCCTCCTGTCGGCGCCCCCCTCGTCACTCCTGACTGCGCTCCCAGAGACTAAGCTCTGGAAGCTCTCGGCGTCCGATGCCGAGTCGGTCTCCGACCCGAGCACCAGCGCCCCCTTCCTCCGCGGAGCGGCGCTCTGCGCTCGCTCAACGTTCGGTGCCGGTGAGGTGGACGTGCTGGACAAGTCCAGCGACTCCACCTCACGGGCACGTGAGCCTCCCTGGCTCAATGCGGCGACTGCCGGGGTAAAACTGGGGTAAAAGTGTTTGTTGTCCCCCCCAGAGTACGGTGGGACTGACCGGACGTGTCCGGTGCGGGACTCCCCAGCTGCGGAGCAGCTGGGACCCGCCTGGGTATCTTTTGCAAAAACTTTTTCTTCCATTTTGTTTTACTTTTTTAGAGAGGTGAGTTCCTCTGTCCCTACTCCCATTTCCACTCCCCTGGTTCACTTCACGGTTACGTCTAAAGATTAGACGCATACCGGAAGTGAACCTTTCCTCCCCCTTGACCCGATCTCTGAGACCGGGCCCCGCGCCGTCTAGAAGCTCGAGCTAGCTGCTCGATCCTCCAGGCGGCGCGCCTTTCCCCCGGTGTGTCCCTCTTGGTCTGGTTTCTCCCTCTGGGCCCGTCCGGCATGAGTGCCTCTACCGGCATGGCCCCAGAGATCATCGAAACACGCAAGCCCCACCACGACGACAACGTGGGGACACAGTTGGTGGGGATGTGCGGTGCACTAATGAAGAATGTTTCAAAATCGGGGGATTTTTTTTCCACGCGGACGAAGTCGTGGGCGGAAGCTAGTAGTTTAATATACAGTGTAGCGTAAATAAAATTAAGTGCACAGTAAAACACAAACCGCTACTTAAAAAAAAAAAAAAAAAAAAAAAAAGTTTAATTTTGATTAAAAGGAAAAAGATAGAAAACAAGTACTTAATTAAAAAATATGAAAAAGTTAAATATTAGTTATTATTGGGAACCTTTCAGTGATGGCGTGGGTTAACTTAGCGGAAAGAAAAAGAATGTTATCGAAAGTATTATGCAAATATTTTTAACTTACCTAACAAAAAAATCGATTGCAATCGGTTATAGCTAGGCGAATACGCATTATTAGTAATTTTAATTACAAAAACACTAAGAGCATCCAACGCGTCTTGATAGGCCTTAGGTTAGAAAGAGTTTTTGACGTGAGAATTTTTAGATTAGAAATATACAAATTAGGTGCACTATTTAAAATAGAACTCCTGCAGCGAAAACTCGGTAATTCCTGGACGGCTGAACACGACTGTGGGAAGTAACGTAGAAATCACGGAGCCACTGCGCTGCGGAGTCCGCATCTACCTCGTACCCTCTTCAGGCCTTTGAGATGGACGTCTCAGGCACAGGATGTGCTCGGATATCGGGCGAGAGCGCCCCGACCTCCGTCGTCGATAACCGACGTCGCTTGCCCGTAGGGTGGAGCCAAAAATTGGCTTGTAACGGGATCTAAACAAAAAAGAAACTTCAGACCACCGATGCAAGCTGAATCTTTGATTAATTATGAAACTAGTGCGAAATGGATCGAAAAGAAAAAAGACGACAATACATACCAAATTAACCAGAAAATCACCCACAGACTATACTTTTGCTAGGACACTTTATATTTTTTATTGGGTTTACACCAACAGAAAAAAAACTTTCACTTCATAATTTCGATATTAATCACAAAAATTAAGGTCGACCATCACTTATCGGGTCCCAAAAATGTAATGACGCCGTCAAAAGGCAAACAACCGACGATTTTTTCACGATTCCTGGTTCAAATGTGAATAACAGCTATGAAGAAAAATTTTTTTATTGAAAAGTTTGGATTAGGATTGGAGGAGGTTTTAACCGTAGCGGTTTTACGCTACAGTACCCCATTCCCAGTAAAAAAAATTGAGAGTAGCAACCCTAAAGGTGAGTGGCAACCCTAAAGGAAAGGGGAGTGACAACCCTAAAAGAAAGGTGGTTGACAACCCTAAAAGAAAGGTGAGAGATCAACCCAAGTGAATGTATCAACCCAGTGAGAGGGTGACAACGCTATAACAGATTGACATCACAACAACAGATTGAAAACACAACAACAGATTGAAAACACAATAACAGACTGACAACACAAAAGGGATAGCATCAACCAAGAGTGAAAACCATAATATACAAATTAAATAAACTAGCCTAACTAACTTTAAACTAAATACATCAAATCAACAACATCGAAGTGCAGCTGATACTGAATAAAATTGAAAGCCGGCCTCCAGTTTAGACGTTAACAGTGCGAGCTTCAGATGCGTCTCCTAAACCTACATTAGAATAGAAAAACAAACGATAGATCTAGAGTAATATTCCTAAATATATATAGGAACAAAGAACAATAATCAACACGAAACAAATAAGAGTTGAGATTAAGAAATAACTTAAAAATACGACGAAAACTCAAAGGAAGTCAAACAAAAACTCGAAGTCGAACACAAAAGCTCGAAGTCAGATAAAAACTCGAAGTGAGACACGACTCAAAGTCCAACACGACTCAAAGTCAAACACAACTCAAAGTCAAACA
This sequence comes from Tholera decimalis, assembly GCA_943138885.2. Classification (NCBI taxonomy): domain Eukaryota; kingdom Metazoa; phylum Arthropoda; class Insecta; order Lepidoptera; family Noctuidae; genus Tholera; species Tholera decimalis. The sequence continues at coordinate 32,630,523 of OW964555.2, forward strand.
CGACTCAAAGTCGAACACGACTCAAAGTCAAACACGACTCAAAGTCAAACACGACTCAAAGTCAAACACGACTCAAAGTCAAACACGACTCAAAGTCAAACACGACTCAAGTCAAACATGACTCAAAGTCAAACACGACTCAAGACTGAATTTAAGAGCTTAAGTTATAGAGGGATAAGTTAGAAGGTTAAGTTAAAGAGAGAGGGTTAAGTTGAAAAGGGTGGACCTTAAATCAAAATCAAAAATACGACGCCTAATAAGAGGAAATGGTTATGAATAAATATTAACTCCAGGGAGGAATGAGGGTCGAAATAATAAAAGAGGTGTCGTTAATTGAAAACTAATGGCCTAACATAAGTAATGCTGATTAAGTTAAGAATATGGAACAAATTAATTCATTTAAGTATGTCTTTTATATGATATTGTCCAATATGATGAGAATCACAGTCTTGTAGGACATATGTAGTCATGGAGATGACTCTGATCACACGACATTTAATGAAACGAGGAGCAAGCTTTCCTGTAAAGTATTCAGCAGCTGACGATTTTGAAAAATTACGCCTCCATACAATGTCGCCGGCATTAAGTGTAATAGCCGTCCGGTTCGTATTGTAATTTCGCGAATTACGGAGAAAAGCAGAAGAAAGATTGTCCGCTACTTTTGCGTAAATCTCGGTGAGCGAAGTCAGATTACTCGCGTGTTGTTCCCGACTTTCAGCTAAATTAGTGCTTAGAGTCTGGTTATTCGCACGCGATGAATCCATACAGACTTCTCTACCGAATATGAGAAAGTTTGGCGTAAACCCTGTGGCTAAATTAATACATGAATTGAGGTAAAGTTTGACCTTGGGTAACAATTTAGCCCAATTCCTTTGGTTCTCGCCAACCAATATGCTCAAACAAGTAACGACACTTTGGTTATAACGTTCTACCGTGTTTGCTTGTGGAGTGTAATAAGGGGTATATGTAGGGGATTACATGCGAAACGATCTAAGAAAGTTTAAAAACTGATTACTACGAAAAACGGTAGCATTATCACAGAGAATAGACCGTGGAACTCCGAAGTTAAAAAATATTTCAGATTCCAAAGCTTTTATAACTGAATTGGCGTCAATCCTTTTAAGGGGCACTAACCAAACATATTTAGAAAAAACATCGACCATAGATAAAATGTATTTGAACCCATAATAAGCGATTGGAAGCGGTCCAATAACGTCGATAGAAATCATTTGTAAAGGTAAAGAAACTTCCTTTGGATAACACATATGACCACGTGGTTGGGAATTCGCGATCTTATAAGCTTTACAAACCTCACATTGCCTTAAAGTCTCAGAAACATCTCGAAACATATTTGGCCAGTAAAAGTTATCCTTGAGCTTAAAATAAGTCTTTGAAACTCCAGGATGTATAGAGAGAGGGTTATTATGAGCTTCCCATATAGCGGATTTAACTTTTTCAACGGGTAAAACTACGCGCCAAGGATCAGAGCACAATGGGTTAGTGATTGGCATGCGTCTTAACAGAACACCGTTCCGAATGGCGTAAGCTGGAAACGTTTGAGGGGAGTCACGAGCCCCTAAATACACCTTTTTATACCATCTATCATTGGTATGGTCAGGTCCTTGATCGAATGTAACCGGACTCGCGTACATTCTAGATAAAGCGTCTGGAACGACGTGTTGCGACCCTTTGCGATGAATGATATCAAACGTGTATTGGGAAATCACAGTAGCCCATCGCGCCAAACGCCCTGAGGGATTACATAGTGTGAGGAGCCATTTCAAGGCCATATGATCGGTTATAACAGAAAACTTCATTCCATCTAAATAACAGCGAAAATGCTTAATGGAATCAAGAACGGATAAAAGTTCACGTTCAGTTGTACTATAATTGCGTTCTGCTTTTGAGAATAAGCGTGAATAATAAGCGATAGGATGTTCAACACCATCGAACTTTTGAGAAAGAACTGAACCAAGACCAACAGCTGACGCATCACATTGCAAAATGAAGGGCCTCGAGAAATCTGGACATGCCATAACGGGAGTATTGATGAGCGCATCCTTTAATTTTAGGAATGCTTGATCGGCGGCATCGTCCCAACTTATAGGGTCACGACCCTTCCTTTTTCCTATAAGGGCAGTGAGTGGAGCTATTATAGAAGAAAAACCATCAACAAAACGCCTATAATATGAGCATAACCCAATAAAACCACGTAGTGACTTAGCTGTAGTAGGAGCGGGATAATCCCTAATAGCATCGAGCTTGCTGGGATCAGTTCGTAAACCCTTTTCGTTAATGATATAACCCAAATATTTCAATTCGCTTTTACAGAACTCGCATTTTTTTAGGTTAATAGTTAAACCGGCCTCCTTGAGACGGTCTAGTACTTTTCTAAGGAGCGAGAGGTGACTATCAAAGTCTTTTGATATTATGATTAGATCATCGACGTAACCGAAAACGCAATTATCACTGGTCGAAGTGAATTCAAAATTGACGATCATATCAGTAAGGCGCTGCATCTCGGAAGCTGCATTCGTGAGACCAAATGGCATTCTGACGAACTCAAATAAACCTCGTTGTGGAACTACGAAAGCGGTTCTTTCACAACTCTCATCATCAGCGAGAGGAATCTGCCAAAATGCACTCCTAAAATCAAGAGAACTTATATACCTTGCACCTCGAAGGTTGTCAAGAATATCGTGAATACGGGGGAGCGGATAAGAATCTCTAGTAGTAACGCTATTCAATTTCCTACTATCAACGCAAAAACGTACAGAACCGTCCTTTTTGGTAACCATCACAACAGGACTGGCCCATGGAGAACGTGAGGGACGAATGACACCCATCTCCAGCATCTTATCGATTTCCTCATTGAGCAACTTTAACTTAACAGGTGAAAGAGGGTAAAAACGTTGTCTAATTGGTGGTCCAGTAGTGTTTATTTTGTGTGATAGCCAAGTAGTCTTACCAAGGCCAACTTTATCGGATGAAATGACATCGAATTCCTCAATGACCCGTTGTAACTTTAGCTCTTGGTCTGGTAATAAAACGTTACGAGGGTAAATGTATCGAACCTCGCTAATGCAATTAATCTGAGGAAGGGATTGAGAGTCAGAGGGAAGGGTATGTGAGTCAGGAGGTAGGGAATTAGAGTCGGGAGGAAGGTACATATTACCTTTGATATTTTTGTTAAAAGCTTGACTAAAAACTGAAGTCAAACCGAACTTATTCCAAAATTCGATACCTAAAATAACTGAAGAAGACATAGAACGTGCTACTAAAAATTCGTGGACAAAAGTCGTACCATTAAACTTAACTGGGAGAAAGATAGTTCCTAAAATATCAATAGGAGAGTTATTAGCGGAAATAACACGTGGGCACTGAACGTTTGATTTTAAAGAAATACCCAGTTGTTGGGTTAAACAATCACTAATAAGGGACATTTGTGCACCAGAGTCAAGTAGGGCTTTAACGACCCGGTTACACAATATGATCTCGATGAAAGGACGGTTATCAGACGAATCGGACGCTATCACCGGTGACACTGTACGGAGTAATGCGTGTCGCCGGTGGGCTAAACATTTTTTTGGATTGCATTTTGGGCAATCACGAGTTATAAAACCAGGTGTGCGGCATTTAAAACATAGCACACCAGGGAAATCAGGGCAAGTACGATAGGGGTGTCCCGTTTTATTGCATTTTGGACAGATTTGTGATTGATTTGTTGCGCTTGAAACTAATTTTGTAGATTTGGGCAAAAAACTTTCAAAATGCGATGCAGTGTCAATGAGCGCATCTAAGTCAGTAAATTTATGTATCGATAAGCATGGAAAATATCTAGGATGCATGTTGTGAGTGATAATTTCTAATAGTTCAGATTTATCGACTGGTTTACATAATGTACCATTCAATTGAGAAATCTGATGCACAAAATGTAAAACAGGTTGATCTGATTTCTGTTTTGTATTTCTAACTTGTTGACCGGTTTTAAACTCGAAATCAATTTCTCCGAATGTATTGAAGAAATTTTCTTTTAATTCGGGGTAAGTCATATCAGGTCGACGGATTGACCTATAATAATTCAAGGCGCGACCGGATAACACTTCGTGGAAGCGTTTAAGCAGATATCTGTCAGTTATGTCGTCTGAATCCTTCTCTTCTTCGATACTGGTGAAAAAATTTCGAACACTGGTATCTCCAGTATAATTTATGTTCCATTTTCTTAGCGAAAATCGTTTTAGAAGGTAACCGGGACAGTCCTCGGATTTCATAGGAGAAGGTAAGTTAGAACGACTAGTACCCGGAGTGGGCCTAGGTGGAATGGGAGGAGGTCTAGAAATAATAATACTTTCGTGTAAAGGAGTCTCACCGATAGAACCTTCTTCGGACATTTTTAAACACAAAATAGAAATAGATTAAATGAAAGAGAGCGGGACTTAGCAGGAAATCGTTAGATATAGTGCCGTAATATCGATTCGGGAAGAAGACAACAAAATGAACGTCAAAGGAATCCGCTGGGCTAAGAATCCAACAAAAACAGATACTAGCAAATAGCAGAAAAGCAAACAGACGGGCTAAAAAATAAAAAAGGTAGACACTAGCACACGACCATTCAAAAAGCTTACCTTTGGTCACGATGCCTAACCATCCACACATCAAACACACTCTACGGGAAACTAACTACCGCTACCTACTGGGATAAAATAAAACTCGGGATAGATACGTATATTTTGGGAGAAAATAAAAGAATTGGAAATTGGGTATAGTTACAAAGTTAATCTTTAAAATTGAATTTCACAAACATCACACAATTTAGCAAAGAACATAAATTCAGTTAGCAATTCCATAGTCCAGTCGTATGAATCGGGAAAACATTCAAGACAGGTAATCCTTTTAACTTCCATACGGGTATCTGACCAATTCTAAAACCTGAAACTCACAACAAGAAAGGTGAAAATTAAAGATTGCTCTCAAGAGCAACCACACACGAGATAACAAAAAAAAAGGTATTTTAGTAATAATTAATATGCAAACTTACTTTAATTCGGGCGCCATATTGTAGCGTAAATAAAATTAAGTGCACAGTAAAACACAAACCGCTACTTAAAACGTTTAATTTTGATTAAAAGGAAAAAGATAGAAAACAAGTACTTAATTAAAAAATATGAAAAAGTTAAATATTAGTTATTATTGGGAACCTTTCAGTGATGGCGTGGGTTAACTTAGCGGAAAGAAAAAGAATGTTATCGAAAGTTTTATGCAAATATTTTTAACTTACCTAACAAAAAAATCGATTGCAATCGGTTATAGCTAGGCGAATACGCATTATTAGTAATTTTAATTACAAAAACACTAAGAGCATCCAACGCGTCTTGATAGGCCTTAGGTTAGAAAGAGTTTTTGACGTGAGAATTTTTAGATTAGAAATATACAAATTAGGTGCACTATTTAAAATAGAACTCCTGCAGCGAAAACTCGGTAATTCCTGGACGGCTGAACACGACTGTGGGAAGTAACGTAGAAATCACGGAGCCACTGCGCTGCGGAGTCCGCATCTACCTCGTACCCTCTTCAGGCCTTTGAGATGGACGTCTCAGGCACAGGATGTGCTCGGATATCGGGCGAGAGCGCCCCGACCTCCGTCGTCGATAACCGACGTCGCTTGCCCGTAGGGTGGAGCCAAAAATTGGCTTGTAACGGGATCTAAACAAAAAAGAAACTTCAGACCACCGATGCAAGCTGAATCTTTGATTAATTATGAAACTAGTGCGAAATGGATCGAAAAGAAAAAAGACGACAATACATACCAAATTAACCAGAAAATCACCCACAGACTATACTTTTGCTAGGACACTTTATATTTTTTATTGGGTTTACACCAACAGAAAAAAAACTTTCACTTCATAATTTCGATATTAATCACAAAAATTAAGGTCGACCATCACTTATCGGGTCCCAAAAATGTAATGACGCCGTCAAAAGGCAAACAACCGACGATTTTTTCACGATTCCTGGTTCAAATGTGAATAACAGCTATGAAGAAAAATTTTTTTATTGAAAAGTTTGGATTAGGATTGGAGGAGGTTTTAACCGTAGCGGTTTTACGCTACAACAGGTAAGTCATAATATTTTTATTTTAAATTAAATATGAGTTTACAATACAATTGAATTAAATTTTTCGTCTTCTTCGAATTGAGGTTAATCCAAGGTTTAAATATTATCTCCGACCCAGTAGGTAGCCACGCTAGTCGCAACCTCGGAAGCGTTTATGAGGTCTTTAAAGGTGCTCGTATTTCGATATGTAATGGTCTTATCATCTAATTGTAAATTATCTAAGTATAAATGATCAAAATAATAAAATGTCAGTTAATATTAGTTATTATATTGGTAATATTATATGTTTTCCTTAGCTGTTGGAGTGATAGGAAGTTCGCCGGGTCATCCAATAAGTAATCAATACCAGTCTAAAGCAGTTAGCTATTGGATGTTACATAGGTATCTCTAATCGCACGCTACTGATTTGACTCAACTTTCATTGTTTTATAATTTGAATATTTTTTTTCGCTATTGTATTTGTACGCCTTTCTAGGCAAAACATGTTGATACTCTTTTTGTAATTGTAATCGTTCCAACTGATTATAAAACTGAAACATGTTTTTAACAAATAAATATATCTTATCTTAAATTAATTGACATACTGTTTATCACACAACTGCTTCCAGCCACATCTGACTGACCAATATTCCACCTATCCTAAGATTGTTCTACCTTGCGTGTACCCAATTATAATAACTAAAACGTGTAATTTAAAGGGTATATACATACCAAGTGCATGGCTTCTTTGGATGATAACAAACAATATGGCAAGGGTTTTGTAAATGTCTACGTGTGTAGAACTTATTACAAATTCCAATACCAGAGACCAAATTTTTCAAATTAAGAAGAAGGAAAAGAATTATCGTGTTATTGGCAAGTGACATGGAAGTTATTGACCCTCGTAGTGCTGTGACACGTTTGTTATGATTGGTATTCAAGAAATATAATATAAAACCAATAATTTGGTATCAATTCTTTGAGTCAGTTATACTGTGCTGAAACTGTGCATGGAGACTCCTTACCAGATGTTGTCTTCAGCCCTTTTGGATATATATGGGGTTTCCGTTACACGTTGTATATCAGAGATGACAGCGCGTGAAAAAAAAAAGCTTCTTAAAGAGCAGTCGATAGTAAGGACGGGGTCTGGTAGGGCCTTTGCTTGCTGTGGTTATAGGAATCGTCTAAGGAGATACCGCGGCCACGGAACGCAAGGAAAACTGAAGCAACAGCATGGCTTTATAGTCAGTAGCAGTCTCACATTCCCTTCCTTTCCACCAAGAACGGAACGAGTGATTTAATAATTTTTCATTCGTAAAAAGCAAACTACTCTTTTCATAAATGTACAAAACAACTGTGAATCATCTTAGACTAGCTACAGCCCGTGACTACGTTCAAGTGAGATGTTTTTGCCGCGTTAACCCCAATAATGTGGGAATTCCAGGTTAAAAAGTAGCCTATGTGTTACTCCAGGTTGTCAGCTATCTGCTTATCAAATTTCATTCAAATCCGTTTAGTAGTTTTTGCGTGAAAGAGTAACAGACATCCATTCAACCGTCCTCACTTAGTAAGACGTAATATGTATCAGGCAGTGTATAAAACATACACTGTAAACAAAAAGTTTTCATAAATCAGCTAATAAAAATAAAAATGAATAACTAAAATATTCGTAACCAAATGTACAATTAGGATGACATGGATAGTAACAAATAATTAACATTTTTATCTCTAACTTCAATCGTTTATTGTTATTATGTTTAATTATACTTTTATTTTGGTAACGTTTTGTCTGAAAGAAAATCAAAAAGTTTTAATAGTTTGTTGCAGTTGAGAAATCCCATCATGTAGATACTTACATCACAATTGAACAAAACGCTCAATGTTTTGTTCAATTAATACACTATTTCAATATTCCGCAATGAATGAATAACATACCAATATTATCCAATTCATAATATAATATTAACAGTATTTAAGGGTTTCTAGGAATATGACAAAGTGTCAGTATATTTCCGGTATCGACTGCAATTGGTCAAAATGAATGGGATTGACACGCGAAACCAATGCGGCCAAACCAGTAATCGAAACTGTGATTAGAACCAAACTCGTTTTATATAATACCTACATATTATATAACTAAATCTTTATTATACTTATATACGTGTAGTGATTCGTACAAACTTTAAAGCCCGTCTTTAGTTCTGATTTGGACGAAATGGTCAAAAAAATATCGAAAAGAATTTCTTAGATTTAGAATTGTTTTTTTTTTTTCAAGAATAAACAAAGAAATTGATCTTTCCATAAAAACTACTCATTTGAAGTAAACTTTTAATCCCATAATAATAAAACAGAAATGTAAAAAAAAAACAAATTATTAATAAAATTCTTTTTGGATATCCACCACGGAATAGATGAATAAGGTTGGAATGGTAATGTAGGCGTAGCGAGCGCGCCACATTTATGATATGAAAATCATAGCGCGATCGAGTTTAGTGCGCTTCGGATTATTTCGGAACACAGAGTTTTAAAATGGCGTGTTGTGCAATTATAACCTGTAAAACAAAAAGTCAGACAGTATAGAGCGAGAAGGTATATCGTTCCATCGGTAATTCGAAAATAACATTGAATTACAATTCTTTTTGTAAATAACATAAAAATATTCTGATCACTATGAAATTCCGAACATTATTGCAACAAGTTACAAAAGGTATTATACATTGCCCGATGTGTACTCGCTTAATCAACGCAATGACCAAGTCCGCTTACAATGTTCTCATACAAATCAAGAACTATTTCCTTTCTAACCTCTTTTATCTGTTCTGTGGTATCCACATTGCTAGTTCTCTTATTAAAAAAGAATCGAGAGTATTGGTTTGAACTCTACCCATTACACATTTGCCGTGAAGCTTTTAGCGATAAGACCGCCCATTGTAACTGTAACACCCATTGTATTTTTTTAAGTCCTTATTTAATTCTGTTATGGTGTACAATAAAGAGTATATCTATCTATCTATCTATACAAGCATATTTAACGTAGTTGGAGGGATTAACAAGATAGCTAATATAGCATTGCAAGTAGAATTCTACCTACATTGGTAGTTCTCTTTAAAAAATAAACTCAGCCTTGTGTTCCACGTCACGTAGTCTTGACTATCTTTTGGAGCAGATGAGTAACGCCAGGAAACTGTGGTATCGATTCAGACTCTAACGACATATGGTACAATATTTTGCCAAAAGTGGTGCAATATGTCCCGCTCCCGTCTAAGAGATTTCTAATTCAGTATGTATTGCATTGCCTCCACTTTGTGATACGATAGTCATTTGTTCCTTTTCTGGTATAGCATTGCTTTTCTGGTATGTATAGCATGCGTCCCCGGCATGGTACATTCAGCCATTCTCGGCTTGAAGACGGGCATCGACCAAAGGCTTCACCAAAACGTAAACTTTTGGCAATATCCGGCACATACATTTTCACTCACAGGCAGAATACGTCTTTCAAATTTCTATGCTTATATACATAATAATCATTTAATTCTAATAATATCATAAACAAATTGTAGCCCACCCAAACAAAATCACACACAGACATATCGTCGCCTTAGAGAGAAAACCTCGGGAGTACATTTTTGTCCAATTTTTTTTTGCGTTTCCAGAATGCTATCCTAGCAACGCACATCCTGATCTTACTAATATGTTCATTCGATACTCGAAACGCTATCTATGAAAGTAAGTGGGAACCTCGTAAACACTCGCATCGCGTCGTCAGTTTATCGTATAATCAGGCCATGGATTCTGCATTTCTGAACTTTTCGATATTATGTATAATATTTTTCATATTATACATAATATCGAACAGTTCTGGATATAAAAACGGGTTAAATTTACATATAAATTAATTAAAAAAAAAAACATAGAAGAAACCGTACAAAAATTTTAGAGCACGCAGATTTTTCTTCCTTCTGAAAAGTTACTCCTTTTTCACTTACGAGGTTTTCACTCTAAGGCATTGATATCCAGGAGTACTGTGATGGTACGCCTGTCCTGAGGCCAAATCCAGTAACGGTAAAGATAACGTCCTGTGTTGTCATCCTACCAAGGTTCTGTGGTGGCTCGCGTTGATCGTCTAGTCTGTTTGTTTCGTAAGTGAATATATTAAGAGAGAGAGTCTATTTTCTTAATTAGCCTTTGGTGATCAATACTGTGTTTAATCTAGGAAGGATTGAACTTCCTTACACCAGTGTTTAAAGGAACAATACTGCATCATGAGAGTCATTTCGGGTTTTAATCAACAATTAGATTTAGATTTACCACAGGTCAATCTTGAGTACACTCCACTGTGCGAACAATGTAGACTTATCAATCATTCTACTCGATAATGCGGAGCTTGTCTCTACGCGTCTATATTATTATTTAGTACAATACTCAATCAATCCTCCTTGGATTTAATAAAAGACTTTACAAGATAAACTCAATTTGACATGTTAGAATGATTGTGTAAGTTGATACATGTGTGTTTGTGCTAGTTTAAGCCACCGCGTCTGACTGATATCGTTCTAGCATGGGGAAACCCTGCACCGCGGTACGGTCTTTAATCATTGTTATGGGGGGGCAATCTGACTCCCTATTTATTCGCTAAGAAGCGTTAGTGATTCCCACCTCCCGTGATACACAGTCTGGTACTTGCATTTTTTTATTGCCGCATTCCCAGTTAGGGCAGGCACTCCCCCGGAACCATGGTTTTGATATGTATTTATATTTGAGTTATATTTAGATTTGGCCAAATCTAGGTCGGGGTCAGATTGCAAGACATGGCGTGTAATGGTATGCTAAGTTATCACTGCCAGAGGCGTCGCTCAGTCGTGTCTCTCAAATTATCAGTCTATCGGCGTTAGGAAATATTAATGTGTATTATATCACAACACAGCCGAAATGTTTTTTCTCTCTCAAGAACAGTATTTCTCCTCTGAATAATTAAGTGATTATTGACTTGAACCCACATAATTACATTACAGCTGCTTAATTCCTCGTTTATGACTGAGTCGCTGATACTAATGACTTGAATCAAAGTGATAATTAAGTTACCGTAGCTTGGTATCTCTACTCACTCAGTTGGGATTTTACTGATTTATACTAGGTTTAATTCAGTTCAGAAGGAACTTATAGTCTCAAACCCTGATTAAAGTATCTGACTTAGATCTGGATTCCTATCTCAGATCTGGTCTATAGTAGTACAAATTATTATATTTGGAGAACCAAACTGATTTAATACTCTGATTCAAAACAATGACCTTGTTATGACTTGACCTTAGTTTTATTAATCTTCCATTATAAAATTCTCTACACATGTAATCTTGGGATATAAAAGAAAGAGGTGATTATGGTTTAAATTATTCATTTATTTACAATTTTAACGAAAGAAACTGTTTGTTAATTTAGGCCTAGGTTCGCTAAGATGGTGGCAAGCCTAGGTCGAGTGTCCCATTCCTAAACCTAGTCAGATAAGGGAAAACGGAACATCTCAAGCGAAAAACCCTTCTGACATACACAAATTAGATTTACACACATATGTTACACAATATTGACAATTATTTTCAGTTTATATAAATCGTAAGACAACTGAGAGGTGAGGTAAAGCACACATAATGGTTACACAGTTATATTCAAGGTACATAAGTCACAATATCCCATGATAATTTACATTAGTGTATTCAACTTTCTAGCTTAAGCCATTTCGCGTAGTTCAGGGTCTGTGTGATGTATATCTCTTATACCATTCAAAACGATTTGTCCACGGGTTTTAGCTTTCCATCGCCTCCAAACCTCTACACAAGCTATCACTAGGAGATAAATGACCATTATCAAGAATAGTATCATAGCTACCTTGTCCAAGTTGGACCAAAGGTGCTCTCGTGCCTTTTGTCTTAGTGAATATAAATATCGAAGTTTGTAGTAGCCTCCATATTTACTGGGGTCGTTAAATAGATTTGGTGACTGAAGTTATTGTAAATTAGCTTGGGATCTTGTTTTAACACAAAATTTGAACTTGGAATACGTTACCAAATTTCAGCTCTCTCACTGTCTCTATTTCACTAATACTACTTAGATACACTGCTTCTAACTTTATTTTAAGATACAAACAATATTCAATCTAAATTTAACTATAATTATTTCTATGTAAGTATGCAACCATCTCGGTTCGCCGTCCGATTTCGTCTGTCCTCCGCTGTTCATCACTTCCCCTCATTCAGGTAGGCTCCTCCTAGAAAAAATCAAACGCGAGTAATCTGTCTCATTGGTTGTTTTGTGCATGACGCCTGTTCATTGGCCAAAGCATGTCGTCTATCAGTTCCCGCCAAATGACACTGCGTACGCGCCTTCACTCATGTGTCATCACTTCACACATCTGTTCAACAGATTTCCAGATCCCAAAAAAAAGGCTACTTCAACGTACGATTTATTGCCTTTTGGATATTATTTTAAACTGAATTCAATAGATTTTTATTTTCTAAGTGTTTTGGGTTCCTTTGCTTATCTTTTGTTTTTAAGTAATTTCTTTCCATGGATATTTCAATAGGCAGTTTTTACAAGGGTTGAAATTTATGGATGGCTATAAAGTAAGTTATTTATTTCATCTATATGCAAAAAAGAATAGTGGTTCGACGAACGGCCATCTCAGTACTGCTTACTGAATCAAGCCCTGGACCCAGTAAGTCGTGGCTATCGAGAGCTTAGTAATATGATGATCGAGTCTCTTCGACTATTACGCCATTAGCCGACACGATTATCAGCACAATGACTGTTGTATCCCCATCCTAAATTACGACAACGTCGCGCGCCAGGTCGAGACATATTTTGCCGAGGTTGCGGGAATCTTCTAACGAGATACCGTGGTGTAAGGGCAGTTGAAGGAACAAGGTGGGTTTTAAGTCATTAGAAGTCTAACCTTGCCATATGCTGCACCCAAAGCAGGAAATCTCCCTTCCGCTCCACCCACAGAAGTAAAAGTCATTTAATGATTTTCCCACCCAGAAAAAAAAGTCAAGACATATTTAATATGCGTCAAATCCATAAATTTTAATCAAACACGTTAATAAAATTGTTTATACAAAGTACCTACTTATATAAATAGAATAATATTATGATAGTAACAACAGTTATTAGCGTGTGAGAATGTATTGTTAAAATTAGACAAGGATGTAAAAATTTTTCTATTAAAAAACACGTCATAATGACGCAAATTTCCAAAAAACGTTTGATGTTTTGACGAACTTGTTACACTGAAGGTTATAATCATATCGAATTCATACTATTTGTGTAAACAATTGTTGGCTTACTTTAAATTTAATAAATAAAGGAGATGTTCCAGAAATGTATGAAGCCTGGGCTAGCACTATGTACACCACATGTAAATATAGCTGTACGATGTAGTAGCAGTTTTTATGTTAATTTCACTTTATTTTAGTGTGATATTCAAATAAACTCGGATAGATCAGCTATGTTGCTATTCAACAGTAATGTGAATATCATTTTGACATAATGGCTTGACGGATCGCGTTTTTGACACCTCATCGATATATTAAAATATTGATATTTTTTCATAAAATATTCAATAAATATCTACGATATTTTAAATCTCAGTAAATCGATAATCTATATTTAGTTTGATTGGTGTTACTTACACTAATCATGTCTTATCTGGGGAGTAGTTCAAATGTTGGTCACCAGATCGTCAGCACGTTTGCGCCATAAGAATATGCATATACCTTCAGATTCGATGTTTTTGGCCACGAGATCGCGTAGTGCTAAAAACCACGTACTAAAATAGTCATTGTTATCTGTGCGTTACCTTTAAGAAAATTATCGATACATCAATTTATCAATATTTTTTTCGATAATAATTGATATAGCTTGAAAATATCGATTCGATATTTATCGATATTTTTTTTTCACCTGCCCGTCCCTGCGACTTACAGAAAAACACGAAACGTCACGAAACTTAAATCTGTCATACGTCATGTCAAACACGACTGTCACGGCTACCTTAAAACATGGATTATCATAATAAAAATCTTCCCAAATAAACATTTATCACAGCTATCCCTCCTCCTGTCTCCAAATAATTTTTTGAGTATTGTTTGTTCTATTTATTTATGTGGTGTACATAATGGTAGCCCAAAATGAAATATCTCCTTTAAGTATTCACGTATAAATACTTATTTTTATTTAATTATAAGACACTGAGTTAAATTGAAGATAGTTTTCGTGGTATGTTTATCTATAAATAACATTGAAGTGTCTGTTTGTGATATTAAAATAACTGTGTTTTTGAAGTGATTATTGTTATTTACACGATACTAAAACACAATCTTTTTTAATATCCGTCTGTCTTTTTACCCTTTTATCCGTGTTAATCTCTGGAACTATTAACCGATTTTATTGGAAAGATAACATACTGTGATTCATAGATATACTCTTAATTGTACACTACTACTCTGTAGTAGTAGTGTACAATTAAGAGTATATCTATGTATCACAGTACTAAGACTAACTTAACTTTTCGGAATTAAATAAGGACTTAACTGCGAAGAGTGTTAGAAACGTGGTGTGATACGTGATTTCGAAAAGTGAAACACCGAAGAACACGTCCCCGTAAGTTCACGAATACGAAACACTTAACAACGAATGCACACTACCACGAAAAGCCTAACGCCGTAGCCATGGGATCTCGCATAACTAAATCTCCAATTTCACGTATTCGAATCACTGTACAACGAATGCACACTAACAAGAAAAACTAAATAAAGTTGCCATGCGATCTTGAATAACTAAACCTCGAAAAGTCTTCATAAAATGTCTTTGTTAATTTAACAATCAAACATTGCTTTTGCTACTTTAAACGATATTCTTTATTCAAACATTCATTTTTGAGAAAAATAAAACATATCATGTCATATTATGTGTCAATCAACCAAATAATTATTAATTAAGGAATTAATAATTATTTGGTAAATATGATGGGATATGGGCAGTATGAGTTCTTTTATCGTTTAAAATAGCAAAAGCAATGTTTGATTGTTAAATTAATAAAGACATTTTACGAAGAATTTTCGAGGTTTAGTTATTCGATATTGCATGGCTACGGTGTTCAGTTTTTCTTGGTTGTGTTTATTCGTTGTTAAGTGTTTGGAATAGGTGAAATTAGAGATTTAGTTATTCGAGATCCCAAGGTCACGGCGTGAGGTTTTTCGTGGTAGCGTGCATTCGTTGTTAAGTGTTTCGTATTTCGTGAACTTACTGGGTCGTGTTTTTCGGTGTTTCACTTTTCAAAATCACGTACCACACTCGCCTTATCGCTAAAAGCGATCTTTTACAAACAACCTTTAAAAATATAAACTAGATGAGGTCAGTGTGTCCTTACTGACTTCCCTGAGAAGAAACACCGAAACAAACTCGGAGGTCAATCTCTCTGAAGTCCATACAATCTGTAGTGCTCAAATCATATGAGAACCTTGTAGGTTAATTAATGTCTGAAGCGATCTTTTGGGGAAAGATGCACACATATTTTAGAGGGCCTATCCACACACATAGCTTTTAACTATACTCTCACTCAGATCTGATACCAACAACAAGACTAGACCTAGTCACATCTTAAGTAAGGTAAAATATAACATTGTCTGTAGTTTGCTAACTGTCAATTAATTATGTAGATGCTATAGTAGCATGAAACAAGGTTTTGATTAGTTTATCCAACAAAATAAACATTATTGTTTTAAATTGATAAGTCTAATTTTATTCCATTAATTTAGTGAGAATTTTTCACAAGACTATGAATACATTGAGTAGTTTTTAAATATGTAGACATTCTTACTTCAACCGCATGAATAATGGACGTGCAGATACGTGGTTAATTTTTATTAGTTTTATTATTTCATAATTTTATTATTCCCATGTGAGTGTGTGTAGTTCTACAAGAAGAAATTTGAAAAATGATTTGGTATGTGAAATTTTATAAATAAATAAAATAAAAATATTTTATTTCGGACCACATGATCCATAGTTTTTTTAGTATTACACATGACTGATAAACTATGTTAGTAACAAACGCCTATACATTTAAATGGGGTAGGACCCGTGCTCCACCTCCTCCTCCACCTGGGTGGAGCAGGGGTACTAAATGGGTCCCGTGCTCCACCTGATGATTAGTACAGTCAAGTAATTAAGAAAAATACACAATTTAAAATATAATAAGAAGAATTTGTTTTAACGCTTTTTTCCCCAGAAATGGACCAAAAATTTCATTATTAAGTAATTGCATTTGTGAATTTAAAATAATTTGGTCTTTTCCAGTTTTCTTTGTGGCGATTAGTTGTTGGTACTTACACCTAAAGAATCAGTATTTTGTGATATCACTGTAAGCAATCTACTTAGGGTTACACACCCTTCATCTACATGTTTTCTAATATATTTTTTTTTTCGATTGAATAAATTCTCGGATCTTCGCATTTTGAAAATTTATACTCTCTGACTGAATAATATTTTGTCAGAGAGTATAAATTTTCAAATTATATTGCTATACTTCTGCAATGCGATCATAGGGCAATAGAGGCAAGTTGCAACATAGACCTAGAATGCGTGTGTAAGTTTAATTTTTGATGCCAATATTTTTGGAATTAAATTGAGACCTTTCCGGTACAGCGGTTCCACAGCCTTTTTATAAAAGTTAAAGACTCATTTGAAGTAGTAGCTTCTTCTTTAGCCTTCTCTATAGCTAACAATACTTCGGTTTTGTCGAATACAGCTACTGTTACCTTCATTTTTGTACTGTGATCCATTTCCTTCACTACTTTGCCGTCCTTAAATAAAATATATTAACCTTTTCACCGTCAAGCACTTCTATAGAAGTTCGGGATTTTCGTGCCACCAGCGCCACAACTTCTATAGAAGTTGTTCATTTAAACTATCTTATTAAAATAAATTTACTGTGATTAAAAGCTTTGTTTCATTTTATTATTTAAGATAGCACTGTCTACTACCCTGTTTTTTATTTTTCTACACAAAATAAGCCGTAGTTTGTCCTAAAATCGGCAAAAACAGAAACTCCGAATTTTGCTACTTTCCTCAGAACGCCAATCACTTGATATCAAGTTGGCCAGTGATGTGCCGTGAAAGGTTGATTTCACCATTGAAATATTTATAAATACAGAAAGTTACGAATATCGAAAACAATTTGAGGTCAATAAAATATGAACTTAGTTATCTACTTCATTACAAAGGATAGTAGATGAATTTTGACCTTCAGGTAGATGCCGATACGTAATTATAAAGTTGTCACCAATTCTTGTCGATAGTTATTTTCTCATCTCTACAAAACAATTGGTCGTCTATGCCCCTGTGCGCCACTGAGTGCCACGAACTACTATAGAAGTTGGTCAGTGACGTCATAGGCGTGCGGCTGTCAAGGTCACTGGCATAGTGCAGCACAAAATCGGACTCGCGCGCACGCATCTTTCTTTCTTTCACTTGATAACATAGAAAAATGAGTGGTCTAACGGGTAGATAAACGCTACCGATACATGAATTAAGAAAAGAACAGAAACAACACTTAAAAACAATGCTTTGATAAGTACACGGCTACAAGCGTGATAGAATTTAAATATATACTTACTTTCCATTTCAAAAAACACTTTAAAAACAATTAAAAATTCTACCACTTAGATACCTACGGTAAAAAACGTTGACTGAAGTTATTAAAAAAACACAGGAATAAACAAAAATAGAAGAAAGAAAGACCATAGACCCCATCCCTGATCAGAATCGAATTCAACGTGCCCTCAGTGCCAATAACTTGATATGAAGTTAAAGAATGAGATCATGAAACAAATAGAGATGTACCCCATTCCTTATAGTTCTAATTGTAGTTTCTTTGATACTCATAATTTATACTGTTTTTTCTTATTAAGGATACTGTGAAATAAAACAAATCTGGAAATATTTAATCAGTTTTTATTTATATTCGTAAAATCAACTTTAAATCTTAACTTTACGCGTACAAATCTTATTCATCGATATGACGATATCCCCATCACTACTGTTTACTGTATATTTAGTTATACATTTACAGCTTGGCGCTCGGCGAGGCATTACGTTTTGTATACGTTGGCGGCGAAAAGGTAAAAGTTGTCAAACTATTGTGTAGTGTAGACTATTTTTGTAATTTACAGTAACCGTTTTTATTTATACCGCTATCAGAACTATTGCCACTATAGAGTATCGTTATTTCGGTACTTAAAATCAAACAAACCACTGAAAAGTTGCCCTACCTAGTCCGGAGTAATAATCAACCTACCGTTACTTAGAGGTATTTTGCAACCCCCATATTGTTTAAACTCAAACAAGCTATGATTAGGTTAGGAGTGAATAAGCTACTTCTAGGCAAGCGTGCTTCATCTTTGACCACATCATCGCTTACCATCAAGTGAGATAGTGGTCAAATGCGAGCCTATTAACAATAAAAAAATTCAATGCTTTGTTATTCTACATAAACAAGTAGAAAGTAAAAAAAATAAATTTAAGTTTCTGTATGTAACATTTTACACGTACGTACTGAAAAGAACCATAAGATAGATGACACATAGATTTCGATTAGGTGCAAAAGCAGGTGGAAAACTTAAACAGAACATTACGAAATGTTATCCTCTAAAGCCCATATTTAGAGGATAACGTTTT
Organism: Tholera decimalis; assembly: GCA_943138885.2. Lineage (NCBI taxonomy): Eukaryota > Metazoa > Arthropoda > Insecta > Lepidoptera > Noctuidae > Tholera > Tholera decimalis. The sequence goes on from OW964555.2 coordinate 32,649,342, forward strand.
AATAATTAATATATTGACAGTGTTACCTTCAAAAAGACCGAACCAAGACATTTTACACCGTTCTTATTTTTGGACTCACTGCACACCCAAAACTGGTTACCATTTTTATATGTCTTTTGCTTATAGTACTGACGACCGCCATATATAAGCATAATTCCTCCTTTTCTTTAAATAAAACTGGCCTGTTGAGAGCTATAGTGTTCTCAAAATCATGTTCCAACTTCAACTTCTCACCAACGACAAAACAAAAGACTGAAGTAGACGCGTTAAATATATTTTTCATAAATTTTATTCACCAATAAAGTTTGTAATTTATTTTATGTAAGATTTTCTACTCATGCTCTTTTCTGTGCATCATAAAAGCTATAAGGTAATTTGATAATATAAATAGAATATAAGAAATTAATTATATTATTGTACAATAAACATACAAACTTACTCCAATTTAATCATTGCTTAGATATTTTGAAACATATAGGGACAACAATTTACTGTATCACTGTACAACAACGTCATCAGGTGGAGCACGGGACCCATATAGTACCCGTGCTCCACCCAGGTGGAGATTCTAGGTGGAGCACGAGTCCTGCCCCATTTAAATATTGTTAGTAGGTACACGATACTTACATTACATATACTATGTTTGTTACAATAAAAAAGAAATTTGTTTATTTTTATAGTCAGTTCTATTTTTTTCTAAAAACTTTTTTTCACGCTTTTTAGTGGGTCGGTTTATAATTTACCTAGTTACAAAAGCCATAATGTCAACAACGTATCACCTTTTACAAAATATTGCTTTTCCCAATGCATAGCCGTTAATTTTTGAGGAGTTCTCCTGGTACTTGACCACCAGCTCTACATCACCATATGCATTGTGACGAGCATAAAGTGCTTAACATTCGTACTCAAGTAATCGAATCGCAATCCACGAAATACTTATTATTGTGTAGTTTCAATGGCCATCTGTGGTCTTCATCATCAGTTCAACTTCCACAAATGGTACTTTTCGAAAGCAACTGCTCAAGGTACTATAAGAAATTTCCAAAACGCTATAGGTGTGCCTATAATATTTGAAGAGTTTCCTGGATTTGTCCAGGATCCCATCATCAGATCCTGATTTCGTAATAATGAGACCAACTAGAAAGTATACCCTTTCAAACGCAAAAAATAATTTCCAAATCGGTCCAGCCATCTCCGAGTTATGAGGTAACATACATTAAAAAAAAAAGTTCAAGACAAATTGAGAACCTCCTTTTTTTGAAGTCGGTTAAAAATATATACAGTCACTTCATGTACCGTCCGCGCTCACCTGTCACTCCGGGCACATGCACGTGTACATGCACGCAGTGAGCCATGATGTCGCGACACGGCTTATCACTGATGAGCTTCAGAATGCTGTTGGCGCTCCCACGCACTCTGCGCATCATGGACACCATCCGTTTTAGTATAATGGTGTTAAAACCATCCACACGTGTTTCGGCAAACATCCCTGAGGTGCTGCAGTAACGTGAGAGCCCTAACAACAATCTTAATTAAATTTGATAAATAGATAGTTGACATCCTGGAATAATACATAGGTTACTTTTAATCCCGGAATTTGTACGGGATAACCCTCCCATACGAATAAGTCACGGGTAGAAGCTAGAAATAACATATTTCTTATCGCCCGCAGCAACGAGTCTTGCACTTATCCAACGACGGGAGCAGCCCCTAACACTTTCATGACGGCGATACAGTTCTTCATAACATCACAATGCTTACTGCAGACAGAGGAGTGGCCACCTGAAGCTGAACTACAAGGTATGTACAAAAATTGACAGTAGTAACCAAATAAGCTAACTGTCTCGCTGGTCTAGTGATCGGAACCGGGACTCCTGAACATGAGGTCTTGGTTTCGATTCCCCAGTCGGGCAGAAAGGATTTTTATATAAGAAATTTCTTAGGAGTAGCCTAGAGTTTGGAAGTGGGTGGTGAGAAACACCCCCTGCCTCAGAAAGCACCTTAAGTAGTGTTGCCCAAACGAGAGTCTCGCAAGAGTCTTGCTATTAGCGATTATCCTATTGCTATTTATTAAACGGCAGTTGAGATCTCAGAACAATGTAACAGACTCTGTTACATTGTATCTCAGAACAATGTAACAGACTCTGTTACATTGTTCTGAGATCTCAACTGCCGTTTAATAAATAGCAATAGGATAATCGCTAATTGCAAGACTCTTGCGAGACTCTCGTTTGGGCAACACTAACCTTAAGTGGTTGGTCCCAGCTGTCATTTGAATATCTTTGACAGTCGTTACGGATATTCAGGAACCAGAAAATCTGACACTGATCAGGCCAAGTGGTAATAATCGTAATTAGTATTTATACACACTGTGTCTTTCATTTCCTCTTCAACTCTCCTGTCGCAGGTCTGCTGGAAGAAATTTCTTAGGAAATAAGCAGCACCTTTGTGCCCTTTTGTCTGTATTTATATTTTTTCTTTTGTAAGTGTCATGTGTGTACATAAATAAATAAATAAATATTTTATTGAAATTTATTGGGATTTAAAACATTAAATATTAAAAACACTGTTAAACCTAATTATGTACATTAAAAACAAATATAATATAGGCGAAAATAAAAGAGAAATTATAGGGCATCGAAAAATTCATCAACATCGCTATCAATGGGAAAAGTGCCCAGAACACTGGCCGCATTGCCACGTTGAATGGCAATGCTGATTCTCTGTCCAAAGAAAAGGCCAGCTCTCTGGTCACTTGTGGAGTCAACTAAACGTTTGCTGATGTCACGAAAGAGTCGATGCGCACTCGGACCCCATGGTCCCAACGTTTCAACCCCAAACGGCTCAAACATATAGCACCCAATTAGGTTGTTGTATTTGCGCCGTTTGAGATTTTCCGCACCTGCAGCTGCCGCCCCAGCACAGCCCGCCGTACTGAGAAGATGGGATGGCGCAAGGGTGTCAACACAAGTAGCATCCCACACCAAAGGCCTACCCAACTTCCAAGGCATTATAGTCATCCCGTCTGGTCTCTTCCCATCGTCGCGTGCCAATCCGTTAGGTTCTAAAACAGATGGTACTCCAGCGGTAACAAGAGCCCGACGGATGATGTCATTTATGCTGGCATGCCGTGCTATCCGACCAGAGCTTCTGCTGCAGGAGAGGCCATGATGTCCAAGGCGGTCGACTGCCGCACCACATTGACAGCGATGTGGAGCACCGCTGGGAGCACCCAGACGAAGACATGTAGCGATCCGGAAAGTGTTATCACTTAACATAGTGCCTATATTAAGAGAAGGTAATGCTTTTAACCAAAGGCCCGACTCCCATTCACCCACAGCCAACAGGCGCGAGTGCTCAGCAGTATTGGTTGACGTATTTAAAAGGTTATTCCGTACCAAACTGCAGAGCGGCTCGTCCCATTGTCTCTGGGAGGATGGGTTCTCGGGCAATGCCGTATTCGGGCAAGCCATTTTCCAGGCATTAACTGCATCGGTCGAACACGGCACCTCGTAGTTAACCTGATATTGTGATAAAATTTTCTTGGTTAACGTCTCAGTGCTGCGGACCGAAGACAGAAAAGCCGGTAGGCTTAAACTGGAAATTTTGCGGATGCCGAGCCCACCAAAACGAATGGGTAGTGTAGCTTGCAGCCACGCTCGGTCATCCAGAGCCACATTTAAAATTGAAGTAAGGGTGTTTTTTATAATAAGGTCAATTTTGTCCAACAACTGAGATTGCTTCCATAGTGGAGAAGAACGGAGGAAATAAATAAAATTTGGACCAAAACAGCAATATCTTATGAGGGTGTAAGCCGAATGTATGCTAATTTGGAAAAATCTTTCTGAAATATCATCAAAATGGTTAATTTTGCTATCAATAAAAGAGGGAAAACTTTCTTCCAAAATTGGGGAGCCTAAGAGGTGCAATGAACTTTTTTGCAAGATTTTGATATCAGGGGCTATTGTAAGGAATTTGTTTAGTGTCACTTGCCTGTCAGTATTTTCACAGATATAGAGTTCACATTTCGAGAGGTTCAGGTCAAGGCCGATGGATTGGAATTGCTCTTTCAGGAAAATAAAATCTTTGATTACGGTGTCTACTTCACCTCCTAGAGTTCCATCGTCTAAATACCACACGTTAAATTTAGAATTTAGTTGTTGAATGATTGGATGGATAGCCAAGCTGAAAATAACTGGACCGAGAGGGTCACCTTGTTGGCATCCAACTGCTGAATCCAAAACATGGTCTTTATATAACAATTTGGAGGGGTGCCTGTAGCACTGCCACATAAAACCGTAAATTTCTGGTAATTCTTTTTTAACTTCTGCCAACAAAGTGTCCCTGTTCACAGAATTAAAAGCATTTTTAACGTCAACCTTGAGGATGACCTCACCTTTACCTGAGGTCAAGTATGTGGACAAGGCATGTACGGCAGCCTCACAGCCCCCTCTGGAACCAAAGCCCAGCTGCAGGGGCTGGAATTTATGGCTAAGCGCTTCACTGTAAAATTTGCAGCATATCTTGGCTGCCATACGCCTGTAAGTGCAACCGACGGCAATAGGGCGAATGCCGCCGTCCTTCTTATGCAAGGCGCATAGGTTGGCCCCGTACAAGACATCAACGACGGCTTCGTTCACGCCGCCGGAGAGCATCAGGTTAACTAGAGCCGCAAGCTCCTTCAAAAGAGACTCACCAGCTGCCCTGGCGCCTGAACTCACCAAATCTTTTAAGTGTTGGGGAGTTAAGCCATCAAGACCGCCAGCAGAGCCACTTCGGAAGGAGTTCACGGCTGCAAACAACTGCGGGGCTGTAAAATTTAAAACAGGTGAGTCCGAATCGGGGGGGTCAGGAAAGGTGAGGTCAACCGCAGGCGCTGGATGTTTACTCTTCAAGGCTGCAACTGTTTCGTGAGAGTAAGGCGCCACCACATCACTGCTGAATAACAGCCTGGCTGCTCCCCTAATGTCACCTTCACTTAATTTAGATTCCACATGTGAACACAAGCTCTTCTGGGACGGAGTGTGGCATGTACGTAATTTTGAATCTAAAATAAAAGTCGAACTGTTGCAGTTGTCTTTAATTTGGTTTGTTAAGGTTTTTTTAGAAGCCAAATTTTTTTGGACATGTAGAATCCTATAAGGGAAAGTGAGCAAATCCTCCCAGGCACTTAGCGTGTTTTCTTGGGTAGCAAGGCGGACACTCCGCGCCAAACACAGCGCAACAGACCGTCTTGCGCCCCGGGGAACTCTTTTTAAAACTGGTATAGAATTTTTTAATTTAGATAATGTTATCCAAAGTGAATCCAAAAGTATTGATGTTTGTGGAGGGGTAGGAGGGCACGGAGGAGCACTAAGAGATTTGTGTACCTTTCCAAAATGGATCCGTAGCCCCCGTTCGCCCTTGAAGAAACGTGCCTGAGAGCAACTGGGGCATCTCACAAGCTGAGTATCCAAGGATGTGGCAGGTTGACCGCTACAATTTCCGGAGTCGCTACAGCTAGCATTAAACATTAAATTTATATTACTTACCTAATTATTTTAAAAATTATCACTATAAACACAAAACTAAACTAGTAGCAAAATAAAACTGTACATATGTCACAAAGAAAAGTCAAATAAATAAATAAAATTGATTGACGGCTGGACACTGGCGAGCACGACGCAGCCGGCCTAAGGCACCGTGCATACAGGGCGCAGGGCCAGGGCCGCAACATTAAGATATTATTCGAATCCAACATTCACAGTAACTTTCATGTACCAGTTTGTTTAGTATTTCCGCCGCGTCTTCTGAATTTAGGTTATGTATCGAAGCACACAAATTGCTTTGTAAGCCTTCGAATGGCTCCAACGGCGTCCCCGTCACGACAGCCTCTTTTATGCTCTTACAACGCTTTATCTGAGTACTAATAGACACTGCGCACTTTTGGCAAACATTCAAACATGTTTTCGCTGGTAGGCTGAATCTTTAAGCGGCATTGGTATAAAGGTAGCCTCTGCCCCTTCTTGTATCAATGTATGTATCTTTTTTTCAATAATATTATTTTCATTTAATATTATTTCCTCAATGTCAACTCAACAACTCAATCTCAATCCAAAAATAAATAATATATTTGGATTCAGACTAAGCAGATAATGAGTAAAAACTTGAGATTTTATTGAGATGGTCAGGCTTTTGGGAGACACACGGTGCTCAAAGTTAGGGTTTACACAGCTTCTATAGAGTATTTCCACAAGGCAAAGTAGTGAATCAAACCAAAGCAAATGGAAGGATCAAACATTATCTGTTGATAATACATATAAGAAATTTGTGCCTCATTTCATCCCAATTGCAGAGTTTGAGATTCTATGAGCGCTTGTTTTACTGGGTGGGAAAATCGTCAAAAGACTCCTCCCGCTGGAAGGAAGTGTCAGATTTCTACTACTGACTAAAAACCCATTCTAATCCTTCAGTTGCCCTTGCATTCCGGGACCACGGTATGTCGTTAGAACATTCCCGCAACCAGCCAGTCAATACTAGGTATTCATTTAACTTGGTACGTCAACCAGATAAGTCCGTACCAGTAAACTAAATTAGAAATCCATTGAAAAGTCTTAAGGCGCATTTTTAGGGTTCCGTAGCCAAATGGCAAAAAACGGAACCCTTATAGTTTCGACATGTCTGTGTAGTGTGTAGCTCGCCTAATCCTATATATTGTACATACTCATTTAATTGTCATTATTACATGGATCATTGACCCGAACAGTACTCTTTTATTTGCACCTACGTCACTCCATTATATGGCGACCCATGGCCAGTCTTTCTGTAAAATTCTAAAATAAGTTACTGTGAATAATGAAGATGTCTGAGAAGAGTAAGAAGAAATACAATTTGAAGACAGAAGATAAGAAGAAGGCGAAGATGTTTTCACTATTCGAGATTCTCAAGCAAGACGACATTTATCCATGAGAAGACGCAGAAGATCTTTACAGAAGAATTTGAAGAACCAAGACGAGGACTAAATATTATAAGAAGAATGAAAAGGAGTGTTGGTGCCGGGTGCCGGGAGAATGCTCAAGCCTAATTATGATGTAAGGGAATGCAGGGCGCTGGGAGATATTGAAGGGGTCCGATGAGGAGCAGCCGGGAGAGTTCGAGTGCAGTAAAGAGGATATACATCAATCACGCCACTTTGGACGTCATCATGACCTACATGACCGGTTTCCGATGCATACCTACTGCGCGTTATATTATACTGTAAGTTTTTTTTAATACTGAAGAAATTTTGTTTTGTGTTATTCATTGTATTTTATAAAAGTAGGCCAAGCATATTTCAATATAGTGTTAAGTATTATGTCCCAGCAACTACGAGAATTGCATTCTAGATTAATTTATTTAAAGGAATATTTAGTTAAAATTGGCCCCGAAAGACGTAAACAAGAATTAGCGTATAAAAAGTTAGAAGGGGCTCAAAATGAATATAGAACATTAGATTGTATTTTGACTCAGTTGAACCAAGAAATTAAAGAGAAAAAGTTAAGCACTGAATCTTGTGAGGTTTTCCAGACACTAATAAATGAAATTCAATTAACGTTTAAGACAATTAAGAGTTTAGTTTCTAATATAGATAATAGTTCTCAAACTAGTTCTGATTTAGTAGTAGAGGCTTGTAGTTTTTCAAAAATGGCAGATTCATTTGATATTAAGACAGCTATTTCCCTGTTGCCGGTGATGAATGGCCAGGAGCAGGTGACCAATCAGTTAATTGACGGTATTGTGCTTTATAGTTCGCTCATTAGTGATTCTAGTAAAAATAATTTAATTGAATTTGTGTTAAAAACTCGTCTTTCGTCTAGCGCAAACTTGCATCTTAAGACTTCATATGCGGATGTTCAAAGTTTAGTAGACGACATTAGGAAATTTTTGTTACCTAAAAAGTCAACTGTGTCATTACCAGTGATCGGAGTAGGTAGATTGAAATGGGGTCATTGATCCGAAACGTATATATTAATATGGACATTCCTCCGGAATTGGTGGATTATTAAAAAAAAAAAACTGGAACTTATGTAGGAAATTTATTCTGCCAGAGTGGAAGGAGTCATTTGATGATTTGCCATCCTCAAAAAAAAGGTAGGAATTGTAATAAAATGAGCAATATTATTCTTTATTATTCTTCATATTTTTTTTAACGGCACACAGTCACGATTTGACAAAACCCAACGACCAATCAGAACAACGGATCATGGGTTGTACAATAACCGGTTATCAGAACAATGCGTACGCCCGCCGACGACATGCCAGGTAGCTCACTCATTTACTTCGGTTCGTAGAGTGCGCATCTTTGTTTGTTACTGTGTTGTGAAAACGTTACTTGACCCTGGCTTGTGTACATACTGACTTCTGGAATCTGCTCTAAACCACGATTTGGCTCGAATATACGGACTCAGATTTTCAGACAGGATCTACATATTTAAACCAAGCTTTGGTAAGTAATATTTTACTAGTTACAAGGAGTATAAAGCATGTTTGGATGTACTATAAGAATATTTTTAGTATTGTGTTTGTTCGCTTAACCTGCTGAACATACCATGAGTCTTAATATTGTTAAATCTTTAATAGAGTATGAACCAGTGAGCTTAGTGCGAAACAAAATTATGATATTCTAGTAGTGTAGTCGCAATTCAACTAACTCCACTATTAACCGACATTTTACTGGAATCCGTATATAATTTGAATGCCCTGTGTGCTGTGTCCTCTTGCAATGTATTGGTAAAATAAATTACTATAGGCCTTATCTACTTCTCTACAAAATATTCTACGTAACAAGCCCTTTCATTTGATACCCATATTGATGGGATTGAAAAAAAACTAAGTTGTCCGCCATCTTGTAGCGGCAGCCATTTTAGATTGACAATAATATTGAATATACATAATTGTATTGTCACCAGAATCAAAGGCGAATACCAAATTTTAGATCAATCGGTTGACAGGAAGAGGGTGAAATTTCAATGACTAAATTTGATCCACGAAAAATAAAACAAACGGAGTAAGCTAAATAAACTAAATAAAATGTATTTTTTTCATGTCTTTGTTTTAGGTGATATATACGAGGTTTCATCTCTACAACAGAGTTCAGATATGGCAAACGTCGAGGCTGAAACTGTAGAAAAATGGATATCCGGTCATCCCGAACTACCTTACGATCACGCTAGTGGTACAATATACTGTTCAAAATGTGAAAGCCATTTGAAAACCATAAATAAAGGAAACGTTAAAAGACATATCGAAGGAGCAGTACACCAGGGAAAGTTTGAGCGGCCCGAAGAGGAATTTTATTTCGATCTTATAAAATTTCTCATTTTGTGCAATATTCCGTGGTCTCAGATGAAAAATACTATTTTTCAAGATTTCTTTAAAAAATATATGTGTAGTACCTGTTGTTGTACGTGTACTAATCGTACTCTGCCAGATGAATCACAGTTACGGAATGTTTACTTGGACAAGTTTTTTAAGAATAAAATCAATTCGAGTCGGCAAAATTATAAAAATGAGAAACTATGGATATCATTAGATCAAACGGCAGACTTTTTAGGTCGCTATATAGTCCATTTTTTAATAAAACCATTACATCCTAGCAATTTGACTAGACCTTATTTGGTAGCATGTTAAATGCTAACTGTAGTTAATGAACAAACAATCACGCAATTTGTATTAGAATGTTTGGAAAACTTTTGGGAAGATTCTTTTGAATCGAAGGTAGGTAACATTCTTGTCCTCTGCACTGATAGCGTTGCATATATGCTGTCTGCAGGACGAAATTTAAAACAATACTTACCTGAAATGAAGCACGTAACATGTTTGGCGCACTCTCTTCATCGCGTATCTGAGCAAATTAGGTTAGAATATCACGATGTTAACATTTTAATAGCAAATGTTAAAAAGGTATTTTTGAAAGCCCCAAGTAGAGTCAAAATTTTAAAAGAAAAATATCCAGATTTGCCGCTACCTCCCCAACCAGTTGTTACAAGATGGGGCACTTGGTTAGAGGCAGCATTTTATTACGCTCAAAACTTTGAAAAAATAAAAGAAGTATTATCTTGTTTAAGCAGCTCTGATGCGGTATCTATTCGTGAGGCAAAAAATATTAAGGAAAAAGAAAATTTAAAAGAAGATTTAAATTACATTAAAGACAATTATTTCATAATTCATTTGTCTTTAAAAGAATTGCAAAAGCATAATTTATCGTTGACAGATTCACTTTTAGCATTTGACAACGTCAGAGATGCTATAAATCAGTGCAATTCAGAAAATATAAAAAATAAAATAGAATGTGTTATGGAACGAAACCCAGATTTAGACACACTTAGAGAATATAGTGAGGCCATTGAAAAAAATGAAGCACATAATTTAATACCTTTTTTAAAATTTGCTCCTTTGACATCGTCAGATGTAGAATGGTCTTTTTCCATTTATAAATGGATTTTAGATGTTAAAAGAAATAGGTTGAAAATATAGAGAAACTCATAGTTATATATTTTAATTGTAAAGATCAGGATTACCAGGATGCTGACATTGTAATCGATGAAGATTAAAAATGTGAATAAATGTAAAATGTACATATTTAACGATAAACAATGTTGATTTTTATCTTTTTTCTTTATTCTACCCCTTTTTTTTTGGTCCTAAAATCTGACTAAAATCAACCTGTTCCTTCGTATGCCCTTTACGTTTCAGAGTCGTGGTGCATCCTTAGAACAGTCTCACGACCCCAGCAGGCATTGGCCCTCTATGGGGCCACGTCATTTATTCTACCCTTAATGCAAATTACCATGACCACTATGAAAATATTTAAATTTAAGTGCAACAATTTATGTCTATCTATAAAAGTTCTAGCCATAAAAGGCTAAAAATAAAAAAAATAAAAATTAAAGCTTCGATCGGAATTAGATTGTTTTTATTATTCAACAGATAAATAATGAATTAATTTAGTTTTTATACCTTCCTTTAAATTTGGAATTGAGTAAGAATAATATCACTACCAACATTAACAATGTTTAATTGAATCCGGAAATACCGGAATTACTTTCCGGGAAAATGGCTTATCCATGTTATTCTTTCTGTGTGCATTTATGATACAAGTACCAAAAATCAATCTACCTACTCCGATCACTGGTCATTACAGTCTCAATTATTTAGGGCTACTCAAGGTCGTAGGAGCATTGAGAAATTTGGAACAGAGATAGAGGAGTTATTCGTGAACCTCACGATTGCTCAAGCGGATGGTGATAAATCTGCTTATGAGGTCCTACGTCCTCTCAATGAGAAGACTGCAATCAAACGTTTTAGTGATGGTCTGTCCGACGAACGGCTCAGCACCATTATTGCGTCGCGGCAGTTCGAGTCTCTGTCCTGTCCCAGTCCTGAAGCAATTAGGGCTGCGGTAGACGAGCAATCCATGTCTACCCAACAACAGGAGCAAGTCATGCAGTTTAGGCCAAATCAGTATGATAAGCGTGGTTTCACCCACAAACGAGGTTCTCGTGGCCGAGGAAATAATTTTTATCAGCCTAATAACAGCTGGTTTAAGTCTAATAATTTCTCAAACAATAATTATTATAAAAATCAAGTTAATTATAGAGGTCGAAGAACTTAACGTACGTACGTAGCAAGCAAGGTAACAACAGGGATGGTCAGCGTCAGCAGTTTCGCGGCGACCGATCCAGTGTCAAGCGCGTTTAGCAAAATGTGAATGTGCTACAGTCAAGTCAGGGCAACGACACTAAAAATGAGGACTTAGAATTTTTTCGTAGCTAAAGAGTGCAATCATTCTATTTTTAGTTTTAATAATTTTTGCGTTGTTAATTGTCAACTTAGAAATAATAAAGAGCTTAATTTGTTAATTGATAGTGGAGCTAGTTTATGTGTACTAAAGTATGAATGTTTATTGCAAAATAGTAGTTTATTGAATTTAATACAAGAGGATAAGATGGTCATTAAAGGAATAAGTGGTAATTTAGAGTCTTTAGGATATGTTTATTTAGATATTATTATAGAAAATGTAACTTTTCAGCAAAAGTTCTACGTTTTTGAGAACTTGTCTTGTACCGCAGAAGGTATACTCGGTCAAGATTTTTTCACGCGATATAACGTGGTGTTGAATTATAAAGATGGTACTCTGAGTTTAGCAACCCGAAACCAATCTGTTATTGTACAAGTAAATAGTCATTTATTTACAATTCCGCCCCGATGCGAAGTAATTAAACACGTCCCGACGTCACACAGTAGCGATTGTGTAGTTTTAGCTAAAGAAATTAGTAAAGGTGTGTACACAGCGGGTATAGTGTCAAAACCACGTAATGGTCTTATTCCTGCTAGGATTTTAAATACGACTGATAGTTCGGTTACTGTAAATGTTTCTGATTTAAATATAAGCTGTTTAGATAATTTTTATATTTGCAAGTTTGACGAAGATAGTATAACGTCGAATAGAGTTAGAACTTTACTTGAATCTTTAGAATTACAAACCTATTTAAATAAAGAGGAGCAACGGAGCATTAAAAACATATGTGCCAAGTATGCCGATGTTTTTTATTTGCCAGGAGACACGCTCTCCACTACAAATTTAATTGAACATTCTATTAGGTTAAAAGTAAATATGTCCCCAGTGTACGTAAAGCGTTATAGGCTTCCTATTGCGTTAAAGGACGAAGTTCAAAAGCAAATAAATGAGATGGTTAGGAACGACATAATTGAAGAGACCACGTCTGAATGGTCAAGTCCTGTTCTCTTAGTTCCCAAGAAATCAGATAGGTCAGGAGAAAAGAAATGGAGGCTCGTAGTGGACCATCGTCAACTGAATAATCGTATACAAGACGATAAATTTCCATTGCCCAATATTACTGACATCTTAGACTCCTTGTCGAATAATATCTACTTTTCAAACTGGACCTTAGCCAGGGTTACTTTCAACTTTTATTACAAGAAGAGTCTAGAAAGTATACTGCATTTACAACAGACAAGCAGTATCAGATGAAAAGGTGTCCTATGGGGCTAAAGACCTCTCCTAGTGCATTTTCACGTCTTATGACTATTGCAATGTCTGGTTTAAATTATAGGTCATGTTTTATATATCTTGACGATTGCGTTGTTGTCGGAAATAGCCTTGAAATGCATAATAAGAACCTCATAAAAGTCTTAGAATGCCTGAGAAGAGTTAATTTGAAATTAAACCCGTTGAAATGCGAATTTTTGCGCAAAGAAATAGTTTATTTAGGACATAAAATCACTGCAGAAGGTATATTTCCCGATCCATCAAAAGTAGCATGCCTTCAAAAATATCCCACTCCACAAAATGTAGACGAAGTGAAGAGGTTTGTGGCATTTGCCAACTACTATAGGCGTTTTATACCGAAATTTGCAGAAATAGCCTATCCCTTAAATGCATTATGTAAGAAAAACATAACGTTTGTATGGACTGATGACTGTGAGCGTTCTTTTCACAAGTTAAAACAAATATTAATTAGTCCGACTGTACTTGACTATCCAGACTTTTCTGACAATAACACTTTTACGCTACAGACTGACGCATCAAAACTTGGTTTAGGCGCCGTGCTGTCTAATAGCAATGGCAAGGTAGTCGCGTACGCAAGTCGTAACTTGAAACCAGCTGAGACACGATACCCTGTGATTGAATTAGAGTTACTAGCTATTGTTTGGTCAGTTCGACATTTTAGACCCTATTTATATGGGAAAAAGTTTAAAATAAAGACGGATCATAAGCCGCTAATTTATTTATTTAATATGACCGACCCTTCCAGCCGACTGACTAAATTTAGACTTTATCTTGAAGAATATGACTTTGAGATTAGTTATGTCCCGGGACGGTACAACGCAGCTGCAGATGCATTGAGCCGGATACCCATGACATCCACCGATTTGAAGGATATGCATAGGCATGTAGTATCAGTCATGACCAGAGCACAAACTCGTAGGTTACGTGCTGACTTAGAGAACAACGACAAGACTGAGGTGTTCTCTACACCTAGGCCTGATCAACCTAAGGTAGTGGAAATCCTCAAACGACCGACAGACAGCATTGAGTTGATTTTATCTTGTAATAGGAGTACTCTAAGACAGATATATAAGCTTAAACATTTAATTAGTGATGATGGTAATTTATATTATGTGCCTGAAAAATCGGCAATATTTGTAGTGTCTCGATCGTTATCAACCGTAAGTGTGTTAGCGAGAGAATTACAACGTTTTTGCAAACAAAGCAAATTAAATGAGCTCGTAATAATTAAAAGTAAGCGCGATGAAAATTTCATAAACATGTTTTGAAAGGAAGTTACTCAATTACATGACATTCCAAAGTTATTAGTAATTAAAGACGTCACAAGAATTACTGACAAGGACACGAAAACCGTGATCTTAAATGATTTTCATCTGTTACCCACCAGTGGTCATGCGGGGGTTAACCGTATGTTGAATAATATTAGGAAATATTACTATTGGCCAGGAATGACTAATGACGTAAAAGAATTCGTCAATAAGTGCAAAAGTTGCCAGATTCAAAAGCATACTAATAGGCATACTAAGGAGCCGATGGTTATCACATCCACGGCATCCACTGCTTTCGAGAGAGTTAGTTTAGATTTAATGGGGCCCTTAGATGTAGATAATCTTAATTATAAGTATATTTTAACTTTACAATGTAACTTGACAAAATACGTTGAAGCCTATCCATTAGAAAAGAAGGATACTGTTTCAGTCACTAGGTTATTTGTAAATAATTTTATTTTAAGGTTTGGTATCCCGAGGGAAATCATAACAGACCAGGGTACAGAATTCATGTCGTCAGTGTTTACTGAAACTTGTAATTTATTGAATATTAAAAAGTTTCATTTGACAGCTTATCACCATGAAACTCTAGGTGCATTAGAAAACACGCATAAGAATTTAGGAGCTTATCTTAGGATACAGTGCGATAGCAACAAAACTGATTGGAGCAGTTGGCTTCCTTTTTGGTGTTTTTCTTTTAATACCACGGTTCATACTGAGACGAAATACACTCCGTTTGAGTTAGTATTTGGAAAACATTGCAATTTACCTAATAACTTAGCACTTAAGTCATACATAGAACCATTGTACAATCCCGAATCTTATCCTTTAGAACTAAAATACAGACTTCAAAAAGCGCAAGATGAAGCTAGAAATAATTTCTTGCAGAGTAAGCAATTAAGAAAACATAATTTTGATAATAGTATAAATCCAGTAAAGTATAAGAGTGGATATTTAGTTTTAATTAAGAATCAGGTAGGAGATAAGTTAAGTAGAATTTATTTAGGACCATAAAAGGTAATAGAAGAAATATAACCTAATGTTAAGATTTTAAGAGATGGAAAAGAGTATGCTATGCATAAGAATAACACTAAATTGTTTGTGACATGAAATATGTATTAAACTTTGTTTTAATTTAAGACCAACTTATTTTGTATACTAAATTTTTGAGTTTTTTAGTTTTTCTTTAATGGTTGTAACTTAGTTTTTTTTTGGTATTTTGTATATAAATATTTAAAAAATGACTTATTAAAATAATTTTTTTTCTATAAAAAGGGGAGGTGTAGTGTGCAGCTCGCCTAATCCTATGTATTGTACATACACACTTATTTAATTGTCATTATTACATGGATCATTGACCCGAACAGTACTCTTTTATTTGCACCTACGTCGCTCCATTATATCTGTCTGTCCGTCCGTCTGTATATCACAGCCATTTTATTCCGAAACTATTAAGACTATACATGTAAAACTTGGTAGGTAGAAGTATTCTATGAACCGCTTTACGATTTTAAGAAAAAAAAATATAAAAATATTTAAAATAAAGGAGGGCTCCCCCGTACATGGAAATGAAAGAGAACAATTTTTTTTTTCATGAAACTTATGCTTGTGTGGTATCTATAAACAGGTCTTTAAAAATGCCATTAAAGTTTCTAAAACCACTTTTTCACAAAGATAATCGTTTAAAAGATATACGCTTCCAAAATGGTAAAATGTGTATACAAATTTTTCACTCCATTATTATAGAAGTTATAGGGGGGCCTCTAACTTCTATAATAATGGAGTGAAATATTTACAAAAAACGTATGCTTAGATCATAATATAAACTTTCAACCTAAATTGGTTTTAACCAGATCCGGTGTACAGTTTTTAAGATACAGCATATTTTCTAAAACCGAAAATATAACTTTGTAATTCATACAAACACTATGAAAAACAAGTTATTTGGCTTAGTTTCTACAGAACTCTTCATGGGCGAGTCTGACTCGCACTTGGCCAATTTTTATTTTTTGTTGAACTAAATAACTTATTCATACAATTTCAAGGTTGCCCTCGATTTGTTTGAGATCTTATCGTTTGTTCTGAATTGGTGACATTTGAACTCAAAAGTGAACTATTATAGAACTAGAGTTATGAATAACAAGGAATTTAGAAAACTGATTCTCAATTGGTAAATAAATCAATAAAAAATACATTCGGACATAGAGGCGCAAAAATTACAATAAATATAATACGGCACCACTGGTTACAAACTAATTCACAATTTTTAGAATTTGCTTGTTTTGTTATCACAGCCTGCTGTACGACCTATTTTGCATTATATACTTATTTTGAACTCTTAAACTGGTTGGTTTAATATATCCTTCATGTAGGTACTAAAGAGATAATTTAAATTATGTTTTGTCACTATTAGAGTAATTTTCAATGTCTACCCAAGGTGTCTGTTATTAAAATTTTACTTCTTAAACTTTCAGATTCAGAAGTATTCGACTTTATAATTGTGGGAGCTGGTACAGCTGGAAGTGTATTGGCTAACAGGCTCAGTGAAATCGAAGAGTGGAGTGTACTGCTGCTTGAGGCTGGAGGAAACCCACCGGTTGAAAGTGAAGTAAGCGCTTAATACTTCAGCCAAAAATGATTATCGTTATTCCTCATCACGCAAGTTAATTTATTTACTACAAGCTTCTGCCCGCGAAATCGTTCGCGTGGGAGTATTTTCCTGTGAATATAGTTATCTTAATCCCGAAGAAACACCGAGATAAAAAGTAGCATATGTGTTATTCCAGGATGTCATCTATCTACTTCCCAATTTTTATCGTGAAAGAGTAACATACATCGATTAAGCCATACATATATACATTCATCCTTGGAAACTTTCACATTTATAATAGTATTAAATTAAGAAATAAGACATTCATGTTAGAACTCTTTAAACATATAAAAAACACCTGAAACAATATATAATATTATTTTTCTATATCTTCAGATACCAAGGTTGTCTACAAGTCTTGTCGGGTCGAAGTTTGACTGGCAGTATACAACGATTAACAATGGAATAACAAACCAGGCCTACAAAGATGGGAAAGTGCCATGGCCAAGAGGTAAAATGCTTGGAGGCAGTGGTAGCTTGAACGTCATGTCTTATATTCAAGGACATCCTCGTGATTATCAGTCCTGGTATGAAGAAGGAAACACTGAATGGCATCCAGATATAGTTAAACAGTATTTCAAAAAATTTGAATCTCTACAGGATCCTTATCGTTTAAAGATACCTGCAGTTTACAATCATTATGGACACAATGGACCTCATGCAATAAATGTTTTCAATGACACTGACGAGAGCTTAGTCGTAAATATACTTTCAGCTTTTGACGAAATAGGTGTCAAAAATGTCGATGATTTAAATACAGGTAACAAAATAGGTTCTAGTAGATTTATGTCAGCAGCAGACAAAGGAAAAAGAGTGAGCTCAGCCACAGCATACCTTAATCCTATAGCACGTAGTAGGAAAAATTTGAAAATAGTTAAAAATTCGTTTGTAACTAAAATTATTTTCCATGGAAGGAACGCGTGTGGCGTAGAAGTAGACCACAATGGAAATATATTAAAAATAATAGCTAAACGAGAAGTCATTATCAGTGCAGGTTCTATAAATACTCATCAGCTACTCATGCTATCTGGTGTAGGACCTAAAAAACATCTCGCTGCAAAGAACATCAAAACTATAATAAATTCACCTATGGTTGGACAGAATTTACACGATCATACGTGGGTGCCATTTTTTATATTTGCTGACGAACCAGAAGACACCAATGAAGCAACGAAAAGCTTTGAAACACTGAGATACCTGTATGATCGCCAAGGATACTTAGCGTCTGCCAGTTATAATGATGTGTCCGGATTTTATTCCACAGATCCTAGTGCTACGTATCCATATTTTCAATCCGTAATTTTTTTCACTAAGAAAAACGATGATAGTATAAAAACAATTGCTTCCAGTTTTGTCAAATCAGTGGAAAATTCAATAGTGAAGCAGAGTGTTAACAAATCATTGTTCCAGGTACGGCAAATTCTACTGCATCCTTTTTCAAGAGGAAACATATCATTAAATTCAAACGACCCCTATGAATACCCTCTTATATATTATAATAACTATAGTGATTCGAGGGATTTAGATTTTCAAGTTCTTGGAATCAAAATATTGGCGAGAATTGTCAACACGTCTTATTTTAAGTCTATTGGTGCAAAAATAGGTAGGCTTGAGCTGGCTGCGTGTGATTGTTATGAGTTTGGTAGTACTGATTATTGGAAGTGCATGGCTGTAAATTTTGCAGCCACTGTTTACCACCCAGTCTCCACCGCTAGGATGGGTCGCGATATACGCTGTTCGGTTGTCGACAGTCGTTTGAAGGTTCACGGCGTTCGTGGTCTCCGAGTGGTAGACGCCAGTGTGATGCCCACCGTCACCAGTGGCAATACTTACGCTCCCACCATTATGATTGCCGAAAGAGCAGCTGATCTAATAAAACAGGATTATAACAAGCTAGTTACCTGGTGATTTTGTAGTTTGGATACTTTTAGTTTCAGTTACACGAGTATGTTATGTTACTTTAGAGTCAATAAAAATTGGACCTCATTCTTATATGAAACGATACAACAATGCGAGGTTGCAAAAGAAAAATCTGTGATTGAAATAAAATAGATGTTACCAACTAAAAGTTATTTTTTTCGGCAGGGAACATTCTAATTGCTTACGACACCCTATGGATGTTATGACTTGGAAAAACTGACACTGTATTAAAGGCAAATATTTAAATGACGTACCTCCGTCAGGACCTGTTTTTGAATTGTCTAGCTGAGGGACTGGATGACATTTTTGACTTATAATGAGTTAAGAATATTATGTATGTACAGATGAAAATTATGGATGTAGAGACTCGAGCACATCAACCTTCCCCAATCTGTCAATTATTTCCAATCGAGTTGAATCTTAATATTCTATCACAAAGTTATAAATCTTTTAAATAATTATTATGAGTGATTGGGATACAGCAAATATATTGAAAAATTACAAAGTAAAATGGTTTACTTTGTATAAAGTAATTAAATATGCAATAATGAAATGCTAGGACTTTGTCAACAGATTATAGACGTTATGCATTTATTTTATGATCAAATAAACATTATTTTAGCTGCAACAAATACTGCCTCGGTAATGTAGTATTATTAGTACAAATTTTATTCCAAACTACACGATGTTCTTGACAACGCCAAGGAAAGATATAGGGGAAAAAGGATTATTATGTGACACTTCTTTATTTTTTACTAGCATATTCCCGCGGTTTCGCCCGCGTTAATTTACACTTTGTCGATAATTCTTGTTACCAAAAAAGTGTATCGCACCTTTTTGGATGATTATAAAACGCATATAATATTTAAAAAACCATCACCAGGGTCCATCCATCCCGAAGTACCTGGGACTCGTCCTCGACAGCCGGTGGAACTTCGTCGAGCATTTCCGACGTTTGGCTCCAAGACTGGACCGGGCGGGGGCTGCACTCAAGCGGCTCCTACCCAATCTAGGGGGGCCAAACGCCTCCTGCCGGAGGCTCTATGCGGAGATCGTGCGGTCCATGGCCCTCTATGGGGCCCCTGTGTGGGCGCTGAATTTGCAGCGGCGACCAGCTGGCCGGCTGGTCGCGTCTCAGAGGGTCATGGCTATCCGGATGATCCGGGGATACCGCACGATCTCTGGGGAGGCGGCGAACCTCCTTGCCGGATTGCTGCCGTGGGATCTGGAGGCGGTAGCCCTCGCGCGCGTGCATAATTGGCGCGCAGAGGTGCTAAGCCGGGGTGAAACTCCGCTACCGCGGCAAGTCGCGGCTCAGCGGATAGAACTCCGGCGCGATCTCACGGCAGCATGGAAAGTGCGGCTGTCGCAACCGAAGGCTGGGCACGCCGCAATCGCGGCGATAAGTCCCCTCTTTGAGGAGTGGCTGGAGAGAGGCCACGGCGTCCTCACCTTCCGCCTGACGCAGGTGCTGACTGGACATGGCTGTTTCGGGAGGTACCTGTTTCGGATTCAGCGGGAGGACACGCCCGGGTGTCGTCATTGTGAGGACCACCTGGAGGACACGGTGGAGCATACGCTGGAGGTGTGCCCTGCTTGGGCGGAGCACCGCCGTGTCCTCGTAGAGGCGGTCGGCGGCGGCGACCTCTCGCGCCCTGCTCTGGTTCAGACTATGGTGCGGAGCGAGAGGGAATGGGATGCGGTCGCCTCCTTCTGCGAAGCAGTCATGCTAGCGAAGGAGGAGGCCGAACGCGCGAGGGTGAGGCAACTCTCTTCCTCGCGCCCCAGCCGCCGCGGGAGACGCCCCGGGTGTCGGGGATCACGAGCCGATTTCCGGCCACCGTAGGCGGGCCTGCGGACGGTGAGCAAGGGTCGCTCACCGTCCGGTAAGGACCAGGCCCGGGTCAGCGGCGCGTCGTGTTCCACGCGCGCCTCAAAGAGCTGTCAACACCAGTGACGGGGCCTCATAGGGCCACTGCCTGCCGGGGTTTGCGGGAAAGTTCTACCGAGTTACCGCAGCCCCGGAAATTTAGGGCAGCCGAAGGAACAGGGTGGGTTTTTAGTCAGTAGAAATCTGACACACCCTTCCGCTTGACCGAGAGCGGAAGAAGTCATTTGATGATTTTCCCACACCAAAAAAAAAAAAAAAAAAAAAAAAAAAAAAAAAAAAAAAAAAAGGGTCCATCCATCCCCAAAAAGAGACAGTCAGTATTTAAAATTTATCTTTTTAAAACCAAAAACGTAGTTTACAATACATTTTTGTAAAATACGTTTCTGGTTTTCCCGTCTTTGGTTAAAACGTGTCGATTTTGTGAGCTTGATACTCGTGAGCACGTCACATACAGTTGCCCATGGGAAAAGCAGTCTTTTTCTAAATGTACTCCTGCGAATTTCAGTGTCTGTCCTTGAGCTTTGTTTATCGTCATTGCCAATGCTGCTTTTAGAGGAAATTTCAGTCGGGATTATTGGAATGCAAGGAAAAAATACGTTTTCACCGCTTGCTGTTCCTGTCATAATTATTGCTTGAACAACATTGCGTCCAAGGTGTGTAATTTGTAGTCGCGTGCCGTTACAAAGACTTGATGCGTCCAGATTACTCATCAGCGGGACTGGCACACATGTGATGGGGTACCCAGACAATGCCAGAGAGTTAATAAACTCTACAGGGTACGACGTCACTTACTCAATATCCATGACATTTTCGACGGACAGATACTCGACAACATCACGATCCACATGAAACGTAATCTTTTCGTTGATCTGCCCTAGAATTTCGTTAGTCGGTGCCAAAATTGCTTTTTCACGCAGCCATACTCTATGAGGGATATTTGTTTAGGCGTGAAAAGTTTACAGACACACAGAGTTACTTTCGCATTTATAATATTAGTATGAAGTATGGATTTCAATTGTTATTTTTTTTAATAACACCTTTTAATGTTTTATCAAGAAATTAATTCTAACATTTTGGAATATTCCGGAAGCGTTTTGACTCTGGTAACCGATTTCTGATTCCGATTTCGTTTGCCGATCACGTGACAAGTGTCAAAATTCTTGGTTTGCAACGTTGGCGCGCGCGGGAAAGACGCGAGCTATGGAGCATTTGAGCCATTCGGTCCATTCGAGCGCCGACCACCGAGCCGTCAAGTCATATTGTGTGAAAGTGTGAGTAATCTAGAAGAACCTGATGTAAGTTGATTTTGTATTTTGATCTTATCATTTTTATGTTCAACATTTATTCTGGAACTTGAATAATGCCATACGACCTAAATATTGAACTGCGGTTGTTATTTTACTTGGAAGCGTTCTAGTGTGTAATCCTCTATCTGTAATTTTTACTCAAAATCATAGTAGTTTGTTAGAATCACAATGCTAACGTAATATAATAACGAATAAGCAAATGTTGATTATAACCATTGTCTAATAGTACTTCTACTTTTGTTTTATTTTATTTATTCCTATAATATAACCTGGTATTTAAGTATGCCTGCTCGTTCTATTCTACTTACTTCCATAAACTTATAGTTGCTCTAAACACATTGAAAACTTAGTTTCTGATATTGTGGTTAGTCCAACACAATATTCTACATAATTTACGTGGTTTTATAATAAGATTTTACTCGCCAAACTTTGCAGTTTATTGGCGAGATACTGACACAGGTCGGTCACGACACTCAGTCATGAGGAACATGACGTGAGGAGGGAGGAGGAACTCGTGCAGAAATAATACATTTGAAATCTAATTCGTTATAATTGTATCTATCTAAAATCCTGAGTCATGATTGGTATCAGCCTGTAACTTTCCCAATGCTGGGATACAGGTCTCCTCTCTAAGAGGGAAGAGGTTGTCATAATCCACTCTACACAAGTGTGTGTGCGCTGAGTTTAGGTCAGTAGAGGTACAGATGGTCGAGTTCAGGATATTTCGTCTCCTCACAATATTTTTATTCACCGTTTTAAAAGCAGTGGTGATGATAAAAATTACACAAAGTTATGTGTATAGGAACTCGTACTTTGTCATTTAATTATGTACTTTATTATTTATAATAGGCTTGCGTTTGACTACCATTTTACCTGATGTAAAGCGATGATGTGGTCGAAGATCAAGCACGCTTGCCTAGAAGTAACCTATTCACTCTTATAGACTCTTTATGATTAAAAACATTGACAACCTTAACTTACTCGTATTCTAATTTAACAACTTTATTATTGCTCAATTAATACAACGGAGGTAACGAGAGGTAATTGAATTACAGTTTCGGATAAGTCTCTTGATTGCCATCTACTTTGTTACTAACTGAAAAGTTCAAAGGGACAAATTACAAACAATTTATATGTAATAATAATATTAATAGCCTTAATAAAACACTTTTTTTCTCACTAGGAATTTTTCCTGTGTTGTAGATGCATTGACTAAGATTTAGGTACCTCTTGCATAAGGACTTAGACCTGAACAGATATTTGTAGGCTATACTTATATTTCTTCACTGCCCACTACTCCACGCGCAGGGCTCAATCGCTCAAGCGCTGCGCCAATCGTCCCACAATAATTAATGTAATATATAAAAATCTTGTGTCACAGTGTTTGCTGTCGAACTCCTCTGAAATGGTTTCACCGTTTTTTATTGTATATTTGGTAGGTCTTATAATGGGCTATATTTTAGTAGTAGTATGTAGTTAAGAAATAATTTATATGGCAAGACAATGTTTTCCCGAGAGGGAATGGGATGCGGTCGCCACCTTCTGAGAAGCAGTCCTGCTAGCGAAGCAGGGGGCCGAATGCGCGAGGGAGAGGCAATGTGAATTATTGGTATACAATATAGAGTATTCTATCTATGTATCTATCTGGTCGATGGACTGTGGTCAATTTCGGACCATTTGCTGGTCGATGTCCAGTCAATCCAGCTTCAGTCCACTGACTTATGCTAACATTGCGTACTTCTCGAAGCTGTTGTCCTTGCTCCATCGCGTTCAGCTGTCGATTTCACATCTAGATCTTGCCACAAGAAAGCAGTCATCGCGCTCTGACGAAGAGGTTTTTTCTTCTTACCGATTTTCATGATATTCATGTATTCTTATGCGGCGTAAATTTGCTCGTGATGCTTAAGTTCACATTAAATCTTGTTGAAATCACTGTTGTTAGATAGGCAGATAGAATATACTTTATTGTACACCAAAAATTTAAACAACCTTATATAACCTTATTGCTATAACTTTGGTTACAATGGCGGTCTTCGCTTATAACTTAGTATCATTATATTATAATTATTATCGCTTAGGCAAAAAGGAATGGGCAAAAACAAAAGGGTTTTCCATCAAATTTTCAGACTCAAAGGATGAGGGAATTAGATACGAGTGGTCCTTTTCACGCTGTTTTTTAAATATTTTTAATTTTAATGATGGAGTATTTGCGTGTTTTTGTTATCTTTATGATTAAGGTTAAAAAATATATTATTATATTATTATTTATTATAATTCTTATTATATTCTTTTAAATAGCTTATTTTCTAGACGATGGATACTTTTGAGTCCATTCTGAGAGAGTAAGAAAATAAAGTCAGTCTTTACAAACTTAAGTTTAATTGTAAGGACTCAACCCACATTTCACGTAATATCTCGAAATCCACTGCAAAATATGTCACTGTTTTGATAGACAAATATAATATAAACTATCTTCGTAATAATAACGGGCAAATGTTAAAAAAAAAACTTTTTGTTAGAGCAATTGAGCCTAGTCCTTACCGGACGGTGAGCTACCCCTGTTTGTCGTCTTCAAGCCGGCGCCTACGGTGGCTGGAGATTGGCTCGCGATCCCCGATGCCCAGGGCATCTCGCGCGGCAGCTGGTGCGTGAGGAACAGAGTTGCCTCTCCCTCGCGCATTTGGCCCCCTGCTTCGCTAGCAGGACTGCTTCTCAGAAGCTGGCGACCGCATCCCATTCCCTCTCGGCCAAACGTTGTCTTGCCAGATAAATTATTTCTTTAGTACATAATACTACTAAAATATCCATTATAAGACCTACCAAATATACAATAAAAAACGGTGAAACCATTTCAGAAGAGTTCGACAGCAAACACTGTGACACAAGATTTTTATATATTATATTAATTATTTTGGGACGATTGGCGCAGCGCTTGAGCGATTGACTTCTGCGCATGCAGTAGTGGGTTCCATTCCGGCACTGAAGAAATATATATATAGCCTACAAATATCTCTTCCAGGTCCAGGTGTTGTCCTTATGCAAGAGAATATACCTAAATCCAATGCATCGACAACACAGGAGAAATTCATAGTGAGAAAAAGTGTTTTTTTAGGCTATTAATATTATTTTTACATTTAAATTGTTTGTAATATAGTGTTCCTTTGAACTTTTGATTTAGTAACAAAGTAGATGGCAATCAAGAGACTTATTCGAAACTGTAATTCAATTACCTCTCGTTACCTCCGTTGTATTAATTGAGCAATAATAAAGTTGTTAAATTAGAATAAGTTAAGGTTGCCAATATTTTAATTCATAACGAGTCTTTAAGTCAAGAGTGAATAGGTTACTTCTAGGCAAGCGTGCTTCATCTTTAACCACATTATCGCTTTAAAAGATGGTGGTCAAACGCAAGCCTATATAAACTATAAAATAAATAATTAAATAACAAAGTACGAGTTCCTATACACATAACTTTGTGTAATTTTTATCATCACCACTGCTCTTGAATGTGAATGAAAATATTGTGAGGAGACGGAATATTCTAAACCCGATAATCTGTACCTCTACTGACCTAAACTCAGCGCACACACACTTGTGTTGAGTGGATTATAACATCCTCTTCCCTTTTAGAGAGGAGACCTATATCCCAGCATTGTGAAAGTTACAGGCTGATACCAATCATGACTCAGGGTTTTAGATAGATACAATTATACTATCGAATTAGATTTCAGATAGTCGTGACCTACCTGTGTCAGTATCTCGCCAATAGACTGCAAAGATTGGCGAGTAAAATCTTCTTATAAAACCACGTAAATAAAGTAGAATATTGTGTTGGACTAACAACAATATCAGTAGCTAAGTTTTCAATGTGTTTAGAGCAACTATACATTTATGGAAGTAAGTAGAATAGAACGAGCAGGCATACTTAAATACCAGGTTATATTATAGGAATAAATAAAATAAAACAAAAGTAGAAGTACTATTAAACAATGGTTATAATCAACATTTGCTTATTCGTTACTATATTACGCTATCATTGTGATTCTAACAAACTACGACGATTTTGAGTAAAAATTACAGATAGAGGATTACACACTAGAACGCTTCCAAGTAAAATAACAACCGCAGTTCAATATTTAGGTCGTATGGCATTATTCATGTTCCAGAATAAATGTTGAACATAAAAATGATAAGATCAAAATACAAAATCAACTTACAGGAGGTAATGCCCCGAATGGCCCAAATGCTCCATAGCTCGCGTCTATCCCGGGCGCGCCAACGTTGCAAACCAAGAATTTTAACACTTGTCACGTGATCGGCAAACGAAATCGGAATCGGAAATCGGTTACCAGAGTCAAAACGCTTCCGGAATATTCCAAAATGTTAGAATTAATTTCTTGATAAAACATTAAAAGGTATTATTAAAAAAAGAATAACAATTGAAATCCATACTCCATACTAATATTATAAATGCGAAAGTAACTCTGTGTGTCTGTAAACTTTTCACGCCTAAACAAATATCCCTCATAGATCAAAATTGCTCTTTCACGCAGCCATACTGCTGCGTGAAAGAGCAATTTTGGCACCGACTAACGGAATTGTAAGGCAGATCAACGAAAAGATTACATCTCATGTGGATCGTGATGTTGTCGAATATCTGTCCGTCGAAAATGTCATGGATATTGAGCAAGTGACGTCGTACCCTGTAGAGTTTATTAACTCTCTGGAATTGTCAGGGTACCCCATCACATGCGTCCCAGTCCCGTTGATGAGTAATCTGGAGGCATCAAGTCTCTGTAAGCGCACTCGACTACAAATTACACATCTTGGACGCAATGTTGTTCAAGAAATAATTATGACAGGAACAGCAAGCGGTGAAAACGTATTTTTTCCTCGCATTCCAATAATTCCGACTGAAATTTCCTCTAAAGGCATTCACAATGACCATAAACAAAGCTCAAGGACAGACACTGAAATTCGCAGGTTTACATTTAGAAAAAGATTGCTTTTCCCATGGGCAACTGTATCTGAAGTGCGAGTATCAAGCTCACAAAATCGACACGTTTTAGCCAAACAGCGTGAAAAGGACCACTCGTATCTAATTCCCTCATCCTTTGAGGCTGAAAATTTGATGGAAAACCCTTTTGTTTTTTCCCATTCCTTTTTGCCTAAGCGATAATAATTATAATATAATGATACTAAGTTATATGCGAAGACCGCCATTGTAACCAAAGTTATAGCAATAAGGTTATATAAGGTTGTTTAAATTTTTGGTGTACAATAAAGTATATTCTATCTGCCTATCTAACGACAGTGATTTCAACAAGATTTAATGTGAACTTAAGCATCACGAGCAAATTTACGCCGCATAAGAATACATGAATATCATGAAAATCGGTAAGAAGAAAAAACCTCTTCGAGGGCGATGACTGCTTTCTTGTGGCAAGATCTAGATGTGAAATCGACAGCTGAACGCGATGGAGCAAGGACAACAGCTTCGAGAAGTACGCAATGTTAGCATAAGTCAGTGGACTGAAGCTGGATTGACTGGACATCGACCAGCAAATGGTCCGAAATTGACCACAGTCCATCGACCAGATAGATACATAGATAGAATACTCTATATTGTATACCAATCATTCACACTCGATTTACAATACCGCAAAATATGGTTACAATGAGGGGAAGTAGTTAAGATATTTTTGAAAGTACCTACAAAATATATAGTTAATCAATCATATTATTATTACTACTTACATAAATGTATTTTATTACTTTAGTTGAATACTATCGTTCTCATTTAGAAAGTACTTAAAACAAAATCACCGATAAATCGAACACGTTGGTCCTGTATTAGTTACAGACAAAAAACATCGGCTAAGTGCGAGTCGGACTCGGGCACGGAAGGTTCCGTACCATTATCTATAGAAACGGCAAAAAATCACGTTTGTTGTATGGGAGCCCCCCTTAAATATTTATTTTATTCTGTTTTTAGTATTTGTAGTAATAGCGGCAACAGAAATACATAATTTGTGAAAATTTCAACTGTCTAGCTATCGCGGTTCTTGAGATACAGCCTGGTGACAGACAGACGGACGGCCGACTGTCTGTCACCAGGCTCTATCTCAGACGAACGGACAGACAGCGAAATCTTAGTAATAGGGTCCCATTTCTACCCTTTGGGTACGGAACCCTAAAAAAGATTTATTTTGGGAAATTAACCTGATGAATTGCCTCCTGATCTGGTATTCGTAAGTAGTTGTTGCATATGCGGCTATATGAAAAATTATATGTGAACGACCACATATATTTGTAGGTGATATGGCACGCTTGATATTAAAGGCGGTACCAATTGGATGTTAATCGATATAACACCTCGTTCTTACGTTTTAACACACACAGAGAACTCATGAAAATTAAGCTTAAAAAATCGGAAAGTAACTACAAAAAAACCTTCTTTTGTTTTGATTTTTTGTGTTGACATTTGCAGTTGATGACGGACGTCAAACCACAGACAAAACGCTAGTGTTTTTTTCTGTCTATGGTGTGACCATGGGGATGACGGGTGATTAATATCCGTCCCAGACATGCCTTGGCATTGTTCTTTTTGTTTTTTTTTTATATCCCTCTACAATTAGTATATTTTTATTTAAGTTTGTTTCGAGAAAGAAGGAAAACACGCAATGTTTTTATGTCCTTCTCTGTTTCTTTTCTATCAGATTCTATCAGATTTTTCGAAAAGATTGTCGAAGTAAAATCAAATGATATTTAGTCAAGATTTAAGAAGTAGCAACATACGAGGCATGAAGGGTGTTCATAAACAAAAAGATTCATCACGTTCGGCATTTGTGCCATATAAATTTCGTTTTTCATTCTTTCTTTTTAACAAGAGAACTATACCAGGACTTTTAATTCGATGCGGTAAGCTGACATAAGCTAATATCACTTACTAAAATAATAATACTATGTTTAATCTCATAGTGATTCAATTAATCGAATAATAAATGAGCGACTTTTAATCGTGAGAAATATAAATAAATAATGAAATTGATACTAGTATTATTTATTTTTAAGTAGTAACTTATGAATCCATACTAAAATTAATAATAATAATACAATATAATCACCATTAATATTATAAATGCGAAAGTAACTCTGTCTGTCTGTATATTACCTTTTCACGCCTAAACCGCTTAACCGATTTAGATGAAATTTGGCTTGGGAATATCTTAGGACCCTGGGAAGGACATAGGTTAGATTTTATCCCGGAATTCCCAAGGGATCGGGATTGACGCGGGAAAAACCTCCCATGCGAACTAAGTCGCGAGCCACCATACCATGTGTATTTATTTATTGTTCTAAATTTCCACCCGTAATTACTTCAGTTCATCCGTGATCATGGCGCTTGCAACAGTGCCGAAATATCGGAAACTCATAATAATAAATACACATGGTAAATATCCCGTTTTAAGTTCTAATGATACTGTTAGTGACTATGTTAGCTTAAAAACTTATAAAAGTTAGTATTTTAGTAAATTGCGCGGGATTGGTGTTAAAAAGACACCACTGCGGCCTAAACCCCGTTAAAAGCTAAAATTAAAGATATTATCATGATCTATTCATTTTAGTTTTGTCGCCCCTTTTTATTCACATTTTTGTTTTTGTTATTTTCACACAATATTAATAAAAAAAAAATTACATCGTTATTCAATTTTATTCCAGAATCGATTAATTTAGTTACTTTCATCACAATTCACCGAAATAAAAGTCCTGGTATAGCAATCTTTTTAATCTTTAAATAACTAAGCTAAAATAAGCTTGTGTATGGAGTGGGTTCACAGCAATAGTATAATGCAATAGTTTGAGTGTAATATTCAGGTAAGTCATAATATTTTTATGTTAAACATGAATTTACAATACAATTTAATTAAATTGTTCTTCTTCATCGAATTTAGGGTAATCCATGGTTTAAATATCGACGGCTCCTAAGTATACTCAGTCAACTAACAAATTTTGAGAATTGCACTTTTTTGTGTATTAACAATAATTAAATCATTTCCTATTTACCTGTAAAAGAAAAAAATCATATCTTTATAAATAACTAAAAAAAAATAGCATAAACTGGATCAAGTATAGTAATTTATTTATTTTGCACTCAGTATACTGAGTCAAGTGTTGGCTACCAATATACGCGGGACGCGAATGCGCTCATTTTGGTGCAAGTTCAAACTGGCTCAGTATACGGCGAAACAGCGTGGTGTGCGGACGTTATTGTGTGCTTTTTGTTATCAAGAAATAGTTGCTCTGCTCGTGTTATTTTTATTTAAATTATTCCTACGTGGAGTATTGCAGCCACTTGTGGGATGGCTCTGCAAAGTACCAACTTGCTGCATTGGACTCGATCGAGCGGAGAGCTAAAAGGCTTATAGGCGACGAGGTGCTGGTGAACAAGCTTCATAGCCTGGCTCATCGGCGAACCGTTAATTGCCTGTCGGTTTTCTACAGATTGTACTTCGGGGATTGTGCGCAGGAGCTCCATGATCTTTTTTATTGATAATAGGCTCGTGTTTGACCACCATCTCACCTGATGGTAAGTGATGATGTGGTCGAAGATGGAGCACGCTTGCCTAGAAGTAACCTCGACCAGGAAACACATACTCTGGCAGGGAATTCCACTCCTTAGCAGTACGCAATGACAAGACAAAGAATTAGCGTAACAGAATCCAGAAATACTAACAGCCGCTTACGATCTCCAAAGGTGCTTAAATGTACCCCATGGGAACGTTAGCACATTTTATTATAAACGAAAACTTACCGTTTATATTTTAACTGTATTTGATCTAGGACATCGTCACGGTTATTGCTTTGCCTGGCTTCAACAAACTGCTAAAAGAGGAGCAAATGAAATTGCTAGCTGTGTTTTTACATTTATTGAACAAACAGTTATGGCAGGTATAAAAGATTACCGATTCTGGTCTGATAACTGCGGTGGTCAGAATCGGAACAGAATCGTATTTTTAAAGTATATGATGGCAAGTTATAAATACAAAATAAAAATTAGTCACCGTTTTCTAATTTTTGGTTACACCCAAAACGAGGGTGTCTCCCTCGTTTTGGGTGTAACCATGCACTAATAGAAAGACAGACGAAAGACAAAATACTATGTACGCCTGCCCAATAGCACATGGCGTTTCAATTTGCTAAAACGGACGATAAACCTTAAAAGGTCACCGAAGTGTCTCAAGATATTGTGATGGACTTCAAAACAATGCTTACAAAGGTCAACAACTGGAGTTTTGCCTGTGATGGATCTAAGATGCAATGGAATAAAGTCATACTGAAATAAAAATTGAGCCAGAAAATCCTTACAAATTATTTTTTTAAACTAGTTACATGAAAGATTCTTATAACTGTATTGACTGTGCTAATAAACCTAAAGCAACACGTAATCAAACTGTCCCTAATATAGATTTTCGTGATCTTCGCCCAGCTCACAACAGGCCAATCCCAATAGATAAAAATAAACACAAAGATTTTAGAAGTTAATGGACATGTGCAACAAATTAGTGATACCTAAGGAATATCACTTGTTTTTTCTAGTTTAATTAATATTGACAGCAATAGAAATGAGAGCGATTCAGAATACTTAATAATATGTCTTTGTTCTTTGTCTAGATTGAATTTTTTCGTAATTATTAAGTACTTACCTCATAAGTTAATTTTTGAGACTGATTTTATTCGCAGCAATAAATACTAAGTATAGGGATATTAAGATATGTGATTTTCTTTAAAAAAATAAGAAAGATTACTTTTGTTTGTTTGTTTTGTATTGTTCCTAAATTGTAGTGATTTCAAACAATTAATAAATAATTCTCCTATTTTACAGAAACGTGCAATTGATACAATCAATATTTTGTATTTTATTACCTAAGACTAGAACAACTTAAGCGTTTGTTTTTTTTGGTAGTTTTGTTGATTTTTGTTATTTTTTGTTAATTTTATAGATATCCTAAAGTTGTGTTAATGTTACCAATACCATTTTGAGACTCTTTGATAAAAATAAATAATATATTAAAGGCGTTTTTGATTGCATTAACTATTTTGGTACCACACTTGACTCAATTTAAGTATGGTTCACTTTTAAAATTATGTCCATGTATAGTGAGTCAACTTATTATATTTTAACAAAATATGAATCCATGACAGACAGTATAATATATAAAAAATGCAATAATTAAATAAAAATATTTTTTGCCACACTTGTAAAGTAATTTTTCCCCATAACGTAGATTCAATAATGCGACGTATATAAATATAAGTGGTACTTGATCCATTTTTAATAAACAAATAATCGCCGTATACTAGTCTATCTACATTATCTCATAAATTAATAAAATAATATGAAATTTATTTTGTATAGATGAAAGGCTTTATTATATTTAATTCACTATGATTAGTTATTTCTTCTTGGTTGTATTAACAATTTAAATATAACCATTCGATCTTCTTATCGCCTGCCTGTAAAGTTTTTAAAAGTATAGTTGACTCAGTATTCTTAGGAGCCGTCGATATTATCTCTGACCCAGTACGTAGCCACGCTAGTCACAACCTCGGTAGCGTTTATGAGGTCTTTAAAGGTGTACGTATTTCGATATGTAATGGTCTTATAATCTAATTGTAACTTATCTAAGTATAAATTATCAAAATAAGAAAATGTCAGTTAATAATAATTATTAAATTGGTAATATTACATTTTGTCCTTAGCTGTTGGAGTGATAGGAAGTTCGCCGGGTCATCCAATAAGTAATCAATACCAGCCTAAAGCAGTTTACTATTGGATGTTATATAGGTATCTCCAAGCGCACGCAATGGTTTTTTATTTTTTATTGATAATAGGTTCGCGTTTGACCACCATCTCACCTGATGGTAAGTAATAATATGGTCAAAAATGGAGCACGCTTACCTAAACGTAACCTATTCACTCTTGACTTAAAGACCCCTAAGTTATAGCTATCGGGAAACACAGACACCGGCAGGGAATTCCAATCCTTAGCCGTACGCACAATGAAAGTATTCCCGAAACGTTTAGTGCGTATGGGTGGGATATCCACCATGTAACGATGGCGCATCGCCGTTTGTCTTATAGTCCGATGATGGAACGGGCTTGGCGGAATTAGATAAT
The DNA here is from genome assembly GCA_943138885.2 of Tholera decimalis. Classification (NCBI taxonomy): domain Eukaryota; kingdom Metazoa; phylum Arthropoda; class Insecta; order Lepidoptera; family Noctuidae; genus Tholera; species Tholera decimalis. Next base: position 32,682,611 of record OW964555.2, read on the forward strand.
GTTATTCCATCGCACGCTCCCCATTATTATATTGTTTCTTATCCACGTAATTATATTGTTTCTCACACAAATGCCGCCAACCGCATTTGAATGATCAAGGTTCCACTTATCCCAATATTGTTCCACCGTGCGTATACCGAATTATAATAACTATATCAGAGTCGACGGCGCGTTGTTTTCCACGAGCTTCTTAAAGAGTAGTCAAAAGTAATGACGGGGTCTAGTAGGGTCATTGCTTGCTGGGGTTATAGGAATTGTCTAACGAGATACCGTAGCTGTACCCATGGAACGCAAGGATAACTTAGCAACAGGCTGGGTTTATAGTCAATAGCAGTCTGACACTCCCTTCCATTCGCGTTGATTGCGTCGACCACAAAACACTGACACCATTACAGAATTCGTGGACAAGCTGCTGACCTTGTTCTTTCCCATTTATCAAACAGGCAACAAAAAGTTATTAATGGAACGAAATCTGCAGGATCCCTAGTCAACTTGGGCATTCCGCAAGATTCAATTCTTGGCCCTTTCCTTTTTCTAGTATACATCAATGACTTACCTTACATGATGACCAACTTATCGGATATAATTCTATTCGCTGATGACACTTCTCTCACTTTTAAAATAGAAAAGAAGCAGATGTTTTACATGTAAATGAAGGTCTGGCACTTCTTGCGAAATGGTTCGCTGCTAATAATCTCGCACTTAATGCGAACAAAATGAAATGTCTCAAGTTCTCATTGCCTAATGTACCACAAGCTTTTAATCCTTGATGGCAAAATACTCGATGTTATTACGGAAACTGTATTTTTGGGTATAACTATCGATTCAAAGTTACAGTGAGGCGATCATATTAGGACTCTTTCTAGTAGAATAACTCAGCTGCATATGCAGTAAGAAAAATAAGACAAATAACTGATGTAGATCGCTACATCAGTTATTTGTCTTATTTTTCTCGGTTAGTTTATTTTGCTTATTTTCACAGTATCATGTCTTATGATATATTACTGTGGGGATCCGCAGCTGACGAAGATTCAATTTTTGTACTGCAAAAGAGGGCAATCCGGGCAATATATAAAATGGGTCCTCGCGAGTCCCTTCGAAATGTTTTTAAAGAGGTCGATGTACTGACTCTGCCTTCACTTTATATATTAGAAAGCATATTACATGTACGCAAAAACTTAAGACTTTATAAAATTAGAAGCAATATTTACACAATAAATACACGTAACAAACATGAAATTGTTATACCTAAATTAGAGATTAGCCAAGACAAGCAAATCATTCCTCATAAATAGCATACTCTTTTATAACAAGTTGCTAAAGTCTGTGTTACAGAACTTAGCGAGGGAACATTTAAAACCCACGTCAAACGTGTTCTTATCAAAAAAGCGTATTATAAGATTCGGGACTACGTTGAAGACATGACTGCTTGGCGATGATTCCTTCCTTCTGCACATGTGGCATCTCTAGATTATTGTAATTGCGTTATCGACTAGTGTATTAACAACTCCACTTTCGTGTGTGTGTCTTTTTATTTTTGTTTTCCCTACGATAATCCATCCAATTTGACAGATTTTCTTTTTGCTTCATTTTTATTATTAATTTATACTTCATTATTGAAGTGCAATGTTGTCGCTTCTCAAGTTTATTTTAATAGAATATAAAGCTTTTTTGTGAATGGAAGACCACTGTAGACTCTTAGATTTGTTTAACAATTTTTTATTTGTAATTCCATTGTGCTGTATTAATTGGTCTATACTGTCCTCTCATACCTAATTAACCTGTATTATGGATACATTTTAAGAATGATATTTTAAAAGAGTAACTGTGGAGTTTCTTGCCGGTTCTTCTCCATAGAAAACGACGAATTTAAAACCGTGCCCTGCGCCGAACTGCTGACGTTTTTAAGTGCTCATGTACGCCTATGTGAATTAAAACATTTTGAGTTCGAGTGTGAGTCACACCATGAACGAGAAGAGTCATTTGATGAGTTTTCTTCAGAAAAAAGCAAGTTAATTCTTATCATAACTGTACAAAACAACTCTGCTCGCGACTTTGTTCGCGTGGGAGGGTTTTGCCTCGATAATCCCGATACCGTAGGAACTCCAGGATAAAAAGTAAGCCTATGTGTTGTTCCAGGATTTCAGCTATCTGCTTATCCGTTTAGTAGTTTATGTATATCTCTTATAACTTAGGAGAATATATTGTAGCCTAAAAATGGTATTTTATGTTGTTATAAATAAATCTCAGGACTGACCATTGAACTTGGCACCCATTTAGATTTCACTTCTTTTGTCGTTGAAGTCAACAACCAAGGCATATATATATCATAATATTGAACTTGGCTCTAATTTCACATTTATGTTTTTGATGGGATATCATTACTTTTTGTACATAAATTAGTGGTTGGTACTTATTTATAACAAAATGAATACTACATGGTTTTTGTTAAACTACTGTATTTTCCTACGTTTACGGGGTATAATTGTCCTTTTTGTGTTATTTTCTATATTTTCTTGTACCTTTGAAATGTTTGAGTGAATTTCCCATTCAGTATCCGGATTTTTTTTACGCATTTTCTGTTTATAGTTAATTTGGCCAAGTCGGGGCAGTATAACGTGCGTAGATAGTTGTACTCTACAATAGAGCTCTCTTGTGCCTTGATTTGACTTCGATCTAAATTGATAAGATTCATCTAAGGTTTTAACTCTAGAGAGTCCAACGTAAGCTTGACCTTTACTAAATATAGAGGAGCCTATGTCGAGAAGATCACTTTCAAGGCTAAGGCCTTGTGATTTGTGGATAGTAATAGCATATGCTAAGCAAATAGGAAAATGTTCCCTGTGAACATGTACATTACTTAATATCTGAAACTTGGTCTTGACTCGTTCTAGTTCGTAAATTAAATTATGTTTAAATTGTATTGTAATTTTAAGTGCGTTATTGCTATTATCGACGTCCCAATGTACCTTCTGTATTTTTCCAATGGATCCCTTTACCAATCCTTTACTGACATCTACGTTTCTTCGCAACATTATACGTGCACCTATTTTTATCGTGATGACATTTTCTAAGCCAGCAATTTGCGACGATTCATCCTCGTTCTTTTTGAGTACTTAATTTGCTCGTTTTTTTAGATACCGTGGACAGTCTATTTCGTCTATCGAATTTAATTTAATTTCTGGTTGCTCCATACTTGATACAGGATCGTGACGTAATTGCACAACGCCATCTAGTGTCACTTTTAAATAAATAAATGGAGGCGGCATGGTGTAGTGACCCTTTAAGAAAATAGGTGGCACTAGTTGTTGTAGAATACGGTTAGTTACGCGTAATAAATACGAAAATCTACTATATTCTTATTTATAAGTACAAAAACGGAAATATTTGGATTAAAAAATTAAGGGTGGTTTTCAACTCGTTACGTAATCACGTAAAGATCTTAAAATTCACATATAGAGATGTATCAGGCAGTGTATAAAATATACACTGTGAAACAAAAAGTTTTCATAAATCAGCTATAAAAATAAAAATGAATAACTAAAATACTCGTAACCAAATGTACAATTAGGATGACATGGTTAGTAAAAAATAATTAACATTTTTATCTCTGACTTGAATCGTTTATTGTTATTTTGTTCCATTATACTTTTTTTTCTAACGTTTTGTCTGAAAGAATATTAAAAAGTTTTAATAGAGTTTGTTGTAGATGGGAAGTCCCGTCATGTAGATACCTACATGCCAAGTTATACAACAAACGCTCAATGTTTTGTTCAATCAATAAGTTAATTCAATATTCCGCAATTAATTAATAACATACCAATATTATCCAATTCATAATATAACACTAAACAGTATTTAAGGGTTTCTAGGAATATGACAAAGTGTCGGTATATCCCCGGTATCGACTGCAATTGGTCAAAATGAATGGGATTGACGCGCGAAACCAATGCGGCCAAACGAGTAATCGAAACTGTGATTTTAACCAAAACTCGTCTTATATAATACCCGCATAATATATAACTAACTCTTTATTATACTTATATACGTGTAGTGATTCGTACAAACTTTAAAGCCCGTCTTTAGTTCTGATTTGGACGAAATGGTCAAAGAAATATCGAAAAAGAATTTTTTAGATTTAGAATTGATCTATCAATAAAAACTACTCCTTTCCTTATTATCCGACGAGCCCTTGTCACCGTCGGCGTTCCAGTCGTATTGGAACCCAATGGTCTGGCGCGTGACGATGGCAAGAGACCGGACGGCATGTCATTTTTTCCTTGGAAGATGGGTAGGCCTTTAGTGTGGGACGCAACTTGTGCCGATACTTTCGCGCCATCCCATCTTCCCAGTTCATCATGTTGTGCTGGCGCTCTCGCTGCGGCTGCGGAAAACCTCAAGTGGCGTAAATATAGTCATCTTGGTGATAACTATATTTCCGAGCCGTTTGGGGTCGAAACTCTCGGACCATGGGGCCCGTGTGCTCACAACCTTTTTAAAGAAATATAGAATAGACTCGTTGACGCTTCCCGCGACCCAAGGGCTGGCTATTTCTTTGGTCAACGGCTAAGCATTGCCATACAACGAGGCAATGCCGCCAGTATTTTGGGTACGTTGCCAGCCGACAGCGTTGAGGATAAATTTTTTGATGCTTTATTCTAGTTTGTATTTTAGTACATAATTTTGTATATTTGTTCTGATAATTATATAAATCTTTGTAAAAAATTTCCAAAATAAACATCATTATTTTATCTTGTTTAAAAAAAGAATAATAATAGAACTAGCAATGTTAATGCCACATTGCTAGTTCTCTTTTTAAAAAAAGAATAAGAAATTAAATCTACATTACTAGCAATTCTGTTAACTACTCCAAATAAACTAAATATGACATGTCTTGTACCTGCAGTGGGTTCACGGTAATAGTGTAATGAGTGGGGTTCGAACCTGCGACCTCTTGATCACAAGTCCGATATCTTAGCGATTAGGCTATTGACGCTTAATTATACGCACCTTACTAAATGCGAGGAAGTTATTAATGAATTTGTAGTGCGATGCAAAATTTTTAAGCCAGCCGATAGGCCGTATACAATAATTATACTCGCCGTATCTGCAGCAGGCTCCTTGATATCCTTTGGCAGGCACTCAAGCCGCTCGCACATCAAGCGCCCCACGCTCTCTATTTCTCTAATGTACAATTTTCATTCATGCACGATCGCAGCCACTATCTCCTACTTTGGCTATTACTAGTTTTACGCACGGCCCTCAGGATGGATACCTTTCATGACCTTTTATGGATGGATATTTGGAACTTTTTCAGTCTCAATGGTACTAAGCAAATATTCTCGTGTATGGCGTCTGGTCTAGTTCACATCATATCATCATAGTGGTACATCATATTATTTTCGAGACAATAAAAAATTTCTTCCGGTATATGTACCTATTTAAGTGAGAGACCTGGAAAATACGTAATGACAGACGTTATGCTACGCTTGATTAAGTAACTGTCTCTGAATAATTATTCAGAGACAGTTGTGTCAATGTGGCGCCACATACTTATGAGGCTATATGCCAACATTTATTACAGATCATTTTTGTAGAAAATTTTGAATAGTTTAAAAAAATGGCTTACCATTCACAGTTATTATTCAACTGCATAGTTAAAAAAGTGCTTGTCAGTTGTACCATTACAGAAATATGTAATAGATTTACAATTATATATTATTACTAGCTGTGCCCGCGACTTCGTACGCGCGGACTACGACTTACGGCAGCTTTTTTAATTTTTAGGCTAATTATTTTGAAAATAAAACTCATGCATAATTTGAATGTCGTATTTATTAACATCTAATCAAAAGTCTAAAAAATAAGTTTCAAGCTTCTAGCTTTAAAAATTACGTAATTTCCATACAAACTTTCATCTCCTATTTCAACCTCTTACAGCCCTTTTATCGCATTAAAAAGCGGCCTTATGTCCTTTCTCAGACTCTAGACTATGTCCGTACCGAATTTCATTGAAATCAGTTCAGTAGTTTAGGCGTGATTGCGTAACACACAGACAGACAGAGTTACTTTCGCATTTATAATATTAGTAAGGATATTCACTGACACTTGCAGGACTTTTTGGTTGTGATCTAGATATGTAAAGTTCAAATTAAGCGACAATCTGTGAAGGTGTCGAACTTGTAATCGAGAGATCGTGGGTTTGAACCCCACCCATTGCCGTGAACCCACTCCAGATACAAGCATATTTAGCTTACTTGGAAGGGTTGACAAGATTGCCAGTATAGCATTGCAAGTAAAATTCTACCCACATTCGTAGTTCTTTAAAAAAAAAAACAATCTTGTGTTCCACGTCAGGTGATAACGACCGTTTTTGGTGCAGATGGGTATCGCCAGAGATCTGTAGTAGGTACCTATTCATACTCTAAGGATATATGGTAAACTATTTTAGCTAGAACTGGTGCAATGATGCTTATCTAAGGGATTTCCTGTTCAGTATGAACTACAGGGTCAGGTCGTTGCGCCCTCATTCCGGGGAGCCCTCACATCGAATCATTTGTTATTCCGGCACGCCCTCGGCTGATATGCGCCCGTTTTTATTTTGTTTTGAAGAAATATCAGTAAGTAATGTTGAGAACAAAAATGTTCCTGACATTTTTGTTTAATTAAATTACAACAAAGAAATTCAAGGATGTGTGACTGTAGACTAATAATAGGTAAGAGTAGTACTAACAAAGTAAAACAATATCAGTCATACAAAATCATCTAATAATTAAGACTTAATGATAATAAATAACAGTTTTTGCTTGCATGAACACAACAAATAGGCGGATCTTTTCTATTTTTTCGTATTCTTCTAACAGTCCGGCAATTACTTTATCATTTTTTTTTTACTTTTCATGCTCCTCTTGGTTATAGATCTTTCTTTGAGTCTTAATCTGTTGAAATAAACATAATATACATACTTACATAACGTAAAATAAATATCTCAAATAAATCATGAATAAAATGTAATAATTGAGTAATATTGTTTTCACCAGTACTTTATCAAATGTCCTGTCAAAAAAAATAATAAAAGCCGACCGAGAACGTGCCGTAATAACATTTTTGTTTAATGTGGGGGTATCCCGGATGAGGGCTCTCCGGAATAAGGGCGCAACTGCCTACCCCGAACTTCATTGTGATGCGATATTCACTTGTTTCTTTTCTGGTATAGCTATTCTCGGAGTGAAGACGAACATCGACCAGATGCTTTGTCGGAACATAAAACTTTTGGTAGTATCCAGCACATACATTTTTATTCACAGGCAGCACACGTCTTTCCAGTTTTTATGCTTATAGACATAATCAAGCCCTAGTCATGGCTAACGAGAGCTGCCTAAGATGATGGTCGAGTCTTTAGGATATTAGGGCATTAGCCGTCACGACTATCAGCACAAGGAAATGCTGTATTCCGATCCTAAATGTCGACATCCTCGCTCGCTAGGCCAAGACATAATATAGTATGCGTGCAATCCATAATTTTTATTAAACTCGTTAATAACATACTTTATTCAAAGTAGTTTTATAAATAGAATAATACAATGTTAGTTACAATAATTACTAGTATGTGAAAATTTATTATTGAAATTGGACAAGGATGTAAAAATATTTCTATTTAATTTTCTTTATAAACACGTAACATAATTTTTCGAAAATCGTTTCAGGTGTACCTGCAAACTTGTTGTATTGAAAGTTATAATAATTGTAATATTGAATACTAGTTGTATAGATAATTGTTGGCTAACCTTAAATTACAATATTTAATTAATGTTAGTATTCACATAGAAATACTTATTCTATTTAGCTTACCTGCCTACCTCATCTAGAACTTATAAGACACTGAATTCAAGTTTGTGACTTTAGAATAACCATGTTTTCTGAAGTGATTTTAGTTATTTACACGATATTTTTTTTTTTTTTTTGATAATTGGCTCGCGTTTTGTTTTTCACATAATCACTTACCATCTCACCTGATGGTAAGTGATTATGTGATCGAAGATGAAGCACGCTTACCTAGAAGTAACCTATTCATTCTTGACATAAAGACTCCAAGGCTGTCAGGAAATATAGACTCCGGCAGGGAAATCCACTACTTAGCCGTTCGCACAATGAAAGTAATGTCAAATGGTTTTGTGCGTATGGGTGGGATGTCCACCATGTAACGATGGCGCATCGCCGTTTGTCTTGTGGTCCAACGATGGAACGGGCTTGGTGGAATTAGATTGTGCAATTCCATCGCACACTGTCCGACTCGACCGACTTAACCAGGGACCAGAACGCTTTGCAGCCAGTAGGGTATGAAGCAAGTTTGTTCCCAATTCGTCTAACGTGGTCAAACCGAGCCCTTCAACACCTTTTTGCTAGATCATTAGAATTTAAAACGGGATTTTTTGCCATGTGCATTTATTATTGGCTTAGAAAATCTTCTTACGGGACTTAGCAGCCCTGTTGAAAGGCTCTCTTTGAGAAGATATTTAAATAATATTTATGATTTGAGAAGGCCTGTCCATACACATAGCTTTCCACTTAACCCTTAACTGCTCGCATGGGGTCATAGCACTTTCACGCGTCGAAAAAATGCACTTGCAATGGTCGGAACTCCCCCGCGCGCCCGCTAGCCTCTTAATATGCACTAAGGAACATATTCTAGTACCGTTTAGACCACTGCAGGTGTAGGTCGCGCCGCTGCTCTCTTGAGTCGTGACCCCGTGCGAGTATTTACGTAACTTTTTTTAGAAAGGTAAGCTTTTTATATTCTATTATTTTTATTTGTTTTTATTTAGATATTGATATAATTTTGAATGAAATATGATAGTGAATGATATTTTCTATCGTTTTACTAGTTTAGATTTTTTATTGTTTTTTTTTTCTACAAAAATGTTATTTACATAGGTTTTTTTTACTCCTCAGTTGTCAAAGATGGATGAACGAGACGAGCGTATTGCACAGTGACTACTGGAGGTACCTGATGAAGACCAGGATGTTGGGGGCGACTTTTAGAAGTACATGGTTTGGAAACCCTACCTGCTCCGCCTACCACTAAACGTGGGCGGTGCTATAATTGCCCGAGAAGGAGTGACCGAAAAGTGTCCACAAAATGCAGTAAATGCAAAAAGTTTTTATGTAATGAGCACTTCATTGTCTACTGCCTAACCTGCAATAACGATGATTCCCTTAGTTCCTAAGAGTTCATGAAATTTTAATACATGATCTCATATTGTGCCAAAAATGTTCCCTATTGTAGAAGTTTATATTTTTGTTATTTTGATGTCTTAGAAAATTTTATTTTTGGTTGTGGTTTTTATGTCTTATAGTTTAAATAAAGTACTTTCATAATTACTATTGGCGTGTTTCATTATAAATAAGAAATCATTAAATTTCATCCATAGAAATTGGGGTCACCACGGACCCCGTGCGAGCAGTCAAGTGATTTTCTTCGTGCGATGCTCCTCTTGGTTATAGATCTTTCTTTGAGTCTTAATCTGTTGAAATAAACATAATATACATACTTACATAACGTAAAATAAATATCTCAAATAAATCATGAATAAAATGTAATAATTGAGTAATATTGTTTTCACCAGTACTTTATCAAATGTCCTGTCAAAAAAAATTATAAAAGCCGACCGAGAACGTGCCGTAATAACATTTTTGTTTAATGTGGGGGTATCCCGGATGAGGGCTCTCCGGAATAAGGGCGCAACTGCCTACCCCGAACTTCATTGTGATGCGATATTCACTTGTTTCTTTTCTGGTATAGCTATTCTCGGAGTGAAGACGAACATCGACCAGATGCTTTGTCGGAACATAAAACTTTTGGTAGTATCCAGCACATACATTTTTATTCACAGGCAGCACACGTCTTTCCAGTTTTTATGCTTATAGACATAATCAAGCCCTAGTCATGGCTAACGAGAGCTGCCTAAGATGATGGTCGAGTCTTTAGGATATTAGGGCATTAGCCGTCACGACTATCAGCACAAGGAAATGCTGTATTCCGATCCTAAATGTCGACATCCTCGCTCGCTAGGCCAAGACATAATATAGTATGCGTGCAATCCATAATTTTTATTAAACTCGTTAATAACATACTTTATTCAAAGTAGTTTTATAAATAGAATAATACAATGTTAGTTACAATAATTACTAGTATGTGAAAATTTATTATTGAAATTGGACAAGGATGTAAAAATATTTCTATTTAATTTTCTTTATAAACACGTAACATAATTTTTCGAAAATCGTTTCAGGTGTACCTGCAAACTTGTTGTATTGAAAGTTATAATAATTGTAATATTGAATACTAGTTGTATAGATAATTGTTGGCTAACCTTAAATTACAATATTTAATTAATGTTAGTATTCACATAGAAATACTTATTCTATTTAGCTTACCTGCCTACCTCATCTAGAACTTATAAGACACTGAATTCAAGTTTGTGACTTTAGAATAACCATGTTTTCTGAAGTGATTTTAGTTATTTACACGATATTTTTTTTTTTTTTTTGATAATTGGCTCGCGTTTTGTTTTTCACATAATCACTTACCATCTCACCTGATGGTAAGTGATTATGTGATCGAAGATGAAGCACGCTTACCTAGAAGTAACCTATTCATTCTTGACATAAAGACTCCAAGGCTGTCAGGAAATATAGACTCCGGCAGGGAAATCCACTACTTAGCCGTTCGCACAATGAAAGTAATGTCAAATGGTTTTGTGCGTATGGGTGGGATGTCCACCATGTAACGATGGCGCATCGCCGTTTGTCTTGTGGTCCAACGATGGAACGGGCTTGGTGGAATTAGATTGTGCAATTCCATCGCACACTGTCCGACTCGACCGACTTAACCAGGGACCAGAACGCTTTGCAGCCAGTAGGGTATGAAGCAAGTTTGTTCCCAATTCGTCTAACGTGGTCAAACCGAGCCCTTCAACACCTTTTTGCTAGATCATTAGAATTTAAAACGGGATTTTTTGCCATGTGCATTTATTATTGGCTTAGAAAATCTTCTTACGGGACTTAGCAGCCCTGTTGAAAGGCTCTCTTTGAGAAGATATTTAAATAATATTTATGATTTGAGAAGGCCTGTCCATACACATAGCTTTCCACTTAACTGATAACAAAAAGACTGTAACATCTTAGAAAGTAAATTTATAAAGAAAGTACGGGAAACGATTGTATTATTTTTAAAATACACAATGTCTGTCATTCGCCAACTCTCAATTAATTATGTACTTGGTGTCATGAAACAAGACTTTAGTTTGCTACCAACAAAATAAACATTATAACAAATATACAAAATTATGTACTAAAATACAAACTACAATAAAGCATCAAAAATTCATCCTCAACGCTGTCGGCTGGCAACGTACCTAAGATACTGGCGGCATTGCCTCGTTGTATGGCAATGCTTAGCCGTTGACCAAAGAAATAGCCAGCCCTTGGGTCGCGGGAAGCGTCAACGAGCCTTTTCGATATTTCTTTAAAAAGGCTGTGAGCACACGGGCCCCATGGTCCGAGAGTTTCGACCCCAAACGGCTCGAAAATATAGTTATCACCGAGATGACTATATTTACGCCGCTTGAGGTTTTCCGCAGCCGCAGCGGGAGCGCCAGCACAACATGATGAACTGGGAAGATGGGATGGCGCGACAGTATCGACACAAGTTGCGTCCCACACTAAAGGCCTACCCATCTTCCAAGGAAACAATGACATGCCGTCCGGTCTCTTGCCATCGTCACGCGCCAGTCCAATGGGTTCCAATACGGCTGGAACGCCGAAGGTGACAAGGGCTCGTCGGATAATGTCATTTAAGTTGGCATGTCGTGCAAAACGACCCGCACTACGGCTGCAAGAGAGACCATGGTGCCCGAGGCTGTTGACCGCTTCCCCACAATTACAGCGATGAGGAGAACAACAAGGGGCTCCTAGGCGTAGTGAAACAGCGATGCGGAAAGTGGTGTCGTCGAACAAAGTGCCAAGATTTGAGGACGGTAGAGCATGTAACCAAAGACCTGATTCCCACTTTCCCACAGCCAGCAGACGAGCACACTCAGCAGAAGTAGCTGACGTGGTTAGTAAATTATTCAGAACTACTCTGCAGAGCGGCTCGTCCCACCGCCTCTGGGAAGATGGTATGACAGGTAGGTCAGTATTCGGACAAGCGAGATTCCAGGCATCAATAGCCTCAGTGAAGCACGGCACATTGAAATCAATCAGTGTGGAAGCCAGGATATTCCTGATTAATTTCTCAGTGCTGTGGACCGAGGAAATGAAAGCCGGTAAATTAATACTAGAAATTTTGCGGATTCCGAGCCCTCCCATGCGGATGGGAAGAGAGGCTTGGACCCAAGCTCGGTCATCCAAAGCCACATTCAGAATTAAGGACAAAGTTCGTCTGATAATTTGATCCATTTGAACTAAAAGTTGATGGTGCTTCCACAAATGGGAAGCACGAAGAGAGTATGTTAATTTAGGGCCGAAACAGCAGAAACGAATTATAGTGATGGCCGAGTGCATATTGATTTGGAGCAATCTTTCCGAATCGTCATTGAATTTATTAATTTGTTCTGCAATAAAGTCGGGAAAGGAAGTATCAAAGATTGGAGAACCAAGGAGACGGAGAGAACTTTTCTCAATAATTTGAATTCCAGGAGCTATTTCGTTAAATTTAGAGAGAGTCAGTAGTCTGTCAGTGTTATCTGTTAAAAATAATTCACATTTTGAAAGGTTGAGGTCAAGGCCAATAGAATGTAGTTCATTTTTTAAGAAATTTAGGTCTGCTAAAATATTTTCTACATCACCTCCCAAGGTTCCGTCGTCAAGATACCAAACATTGAATTTAGAATTTAGCTTTCGAATTATTGGGTGAATAGCTAAACTGAAAATCACTGGCCCGAGAGGGTCACCTTGTTGACAGCCAACAGCTGATTCTAATAGATTGTCTCGAAACAATAATTTGGATGGATTTCTATAGCATTGCCAAAGGAAACTATAAATTTGGGGTAATTCTTTTTTAGTCTCAGCCAACAAAGTGTCCCTGTTAACTGAATTGAAGGCGTTCTTTATGTCAACCTTCAGAATGGCCTCGCTTTTCCCAGAATTTAGGTATGTCGACAAAGCGTGTACGGCAGCCTCACAGCCCCCTTTGGAACCGTAACCAAGTTGCAGGGGCTGAAATTTTTCCGAAACAGCCTCACCATAAAATTTACAGCAAATCTTGGCTGCCATACGGCGGTAGGTGGTTCCCACGGCAATGGGACGAATGCCGCCATCTTTCTTGCGTAGCGCACATAAATTGGCGCCATACAGAATATCGATGACAGATTCGTTTACCTTGCCGGAGAGCATAAGGTTAACTAGAGCCGTCAGCTTCCTCAAGAGCGACTCACCAGCTACCCCGGCGCCTGAACAAATGAGGTCCTTCAGGTGCTGTGGACTCAGGCCGTCGAGACCGCCAGCGGAGCCGCTCCGGAACGAGCTAACGGCTGTGATTACCTCTCGACATGAAATGGTGAGGGAGTGAATATCAGGATCAGGAGGGTCGGGAAAAGCAAGATCATACGCTGGGGCAGGGTGTTTGGTCTTCAGAGCTTCGAGAGTCTCTGAAGAACAAGGTGCCACCACATCGCTGCTGAAGAGAATCCTGGCAGCTCCGCTAATATCACCGTCCCCTAACTTCGTTTCTACCAAATGGGATATACCTCGTGAAGAGGTAATTCTAAGAGAAATATATATATTAATAAATATATATATATATTCTTATCAATTTAAAACAATAAACATTATTGTTTTAAATTGATAAGTTTATTTTATTTCATTATTTTAGTGAGACTTTCACAAGACTATGAATATATTGAGTAGTTTTTAAATATGCAGATATTCTTACTTCAACAGCTGTACGTGTAGATACGTGGTTAAATTTTGTTAGTTAAAGTCTAGAGTGAATAGGTTACTTTTAGGTATGCGTGCTCCATCTCGATCACATCATCACTTACCATCAGGTGAGATAGTGGTCAAACGCGAACCTATTTTCAATAAAAATAAAAAATATTTTATAAGTTTATTATTCCCATGTGAGTGTGTGTAGTTCTACAAGAAAAAAATTTAAAAATGATTTGGTATGTGAAATTCTATTAATAAATAAATTAAAAATATTTTATTTCAGATCACAAGATCTATAGTTTTCTTAGTATTACACATGACTTATAAACTATGTTTGTAACAAATGCCTATACCTACATTTAAATATTGTTAGTAGGTACACGATACTTGCATACTATGTTAGTAACAATAAAATATATACAGTCACTTCATGTACCATCCGCGCTCACCTGTCACCCCGGGCACATGCACGTGCATGATGAGTGAGCAGTGAGCAGTGATGTCGCAACACGGCTTATCAGTGATGATTTTCAGATTGCTGTTGGCATATTAATTTTGTGTTACATAGTTTTAGTTTAGACGGCAGTGGGGTTAGGCAGGTATAGGTTTTTGTCAAAATCGGTTGGATCCGTTTAGGTAGAAAACTGTTCCCAATATGAATGGCAAAAGGCACATAAAAAAGAAAGAAAAGATTCATTTCAATATTCTTGTTTTATTATAAATAAGCCTTTAAAAACTACAATCTGTCTGTTAAGAGGCTGACTTTTTGGGTAATGTAATTTTAATTATTTTATTAAATTCCCTTTGTCCCCTTTAACGGGGACATGGACTACAGAGACAACGGGAATACACCGTAATTACGTAGTTAAAAACGTTGTAGCTTGCTCATTAATTTTAACTTTCTAAAATTATAAATGCGAAAGTTTCTGAGGATGGATGTTTAGATGTATGGATGTTTGTTACTCTTTCACGCAAAAACTACTTAACGGATCTTAATCAAATTTGGTAAATAGATGGTTGACATCCTGGAATAACACATACATAGGTTATTTTTTATTCCGGAATTCGTACGGGATAACCGTACCATACGAATGACGTGTGGGCAGAAGCTAGAAATAATATGAAATTTTATCGCCCGCAGCAACGAGTCTTGCACTTATCCAACGACTGGAGCAGCCCCTAACACTTTCATGACGGCGATACAGTTCTTCATAACATCACAATGCTTACTGCAGACAGAGGAGTGGCCACCCGAAGCTGAACTACAAGGTATGTACAATAATTGACAGTAGTAACCAAATAAGCAAACTGTCTCGCTGGTCTAGTGATCGGAACCGGGACTCTTGAACATGAGCTCTTGGTTTCGATTCCCCGGTCAGGCAAAAATTATTTTTATATAAGAAATTTCTTAGGAGTAGCCTAGAGTTTGGAAGTGGGTGGTGAGAAATACCCCCCTGTCTCAGAAAGCACCTTAAGCCGTTGGTACCGCAGTGGTAGACGCCCACGGCGTCGGACGTCGGCCGACGATCTCCGGCTACCGTAGGCGCGGGCATGCGGACAGCGAGTAAAGGGCAACTCGCTATCCGATCATGGACCATGCCCGGGTCGACGGCGCGTTGTGTTCCACGCGCGCCTCAAAGAGCGTCAGCAATATGACGAGGCCCCCCAGTAGAGGGCCGAAGCCTGCCGGGGTCGTGGGACTTATCCCATTACCGTGACCCCGGAACGTAAAGGGCTATTGAAGGAACACCGTGGATTTTAGTCAGTACAAGTCTGACAGTCCCTCCGGCCCTGCCCGGGGTGGGAGGACTTATTTGATAATTTTACCACGTAAAAAAAAAAGCCGTTGGTACCAGCCGTCATTCGGATATCTTTGACAGTAGCTTCGGGTATTCAGAAGCCGGAAAATCTGTCACTGGTCTTGCTAGGAGGTATCGTGTTACCCAGATACTGGGTTGTGGAGATCAAATAGTCAGTCACTCCTTGTAAAACACTAGTGCTCAACTGCATCCAGACAGACTTGAAGCCGACTTCAATATAGTTGGGGAACCTTAACCTGTTGATATTCGAAGTATCGTGTATCGCTTTCCACGCGGACTTACGTAGCCTGTCAAATCTAGGCATTCATTTGACACTGTAACCAGATGAGTTCAAACCAGTAAATTAAATTATAATCCATTGAAAAAGTCTAGTTGCGCATTTTTTTTCCATTGAATGATAACTTATTTGATCTGAGGTCGGTTTAATTTGTTTATTTATATTGCACTAGAAAGTCAATGAAAAGCATTGTATGTATCGTAGTATTATTTCAAGGTTGCCCTCGATTTCTTTGAGGTTCCATCGTCTGAATCCAAATTGGTCTAGTTCTAGTTCACTTCAGAAGTAGACTAGAAATAGACATTTGAATAAATAAGAATTTAGAAAATCGGTTCTCCATTGGCAGAGAAATCGATGAAAATACATGAAAAAAACACATCGTGTGTAATATAGAATCTCATCTTTTTTTTGAGGTTGGATAAAAAAAATGAGCGGAAAAACTTACAATAAAAATTATAATGCTTTACTTGTAAGGTTACCAAACTAATTTAAGATGCATAACACGCATTTCGAATTTCTTGTTTGTTATCAAAGTCAGCTACTATAAATACGACCTATTTTGCATTATATACTTATTTTAAATACAAACGTTTTAAACCGGTTGGTTTGATATCCTTCATGTAAGTACTAAAGATATAATTGAAATTGTGTTTACCTGTGGCAGAATAATGTTTTTGTCACTATACGAGTAATTTTCAATGTCTACCCAAAGTTTATGTGTTATTAAAATTTTACGCCTTAAACTTTCAGATTCAGAAGTATTTGACTTTATAATTGTGGGTGCTGGTACAGCTGGAAGTGTATTGGCGAACAGACTCAGTGAAATCGAAGACTGGAGTGTACTGCTGCTTGAGGCTGGCGGAAACCCACCGGTTGAAAGTGAAGTAAGTACTTAATACTTCAGCCAAAAATGATTATTATTATTCCTCATCACGCAAGTTAATTTATTTACTATAAGTAAAGTATATAGTAAGTAAGTAAGTAGTATAGTAAGTATAGTTTTCCTGCGAATATAGTTATCCTAATCCCGAGGGAGCTCTGAGATAAAAAGTAGCATATATGTTATTCCAGGATGTCAAAATCAAAATCAAAAATCAAAATTGTTTTTATTTTACATAGGCCTAAATGGGCACTCATAAAACGTCAGAAGTTAGTGCACGGTTCGAAATTGGTCGTTTCCTATGGAGAAGAACCGGCAAGAAACTCCACGGCCACTCTTTTAAAAAAAATTCTTGATTTTCACAATCTTTGCATAACAGATACAATTTTTATTTATTTTTTTGGTATGAGAGGACAGTATACACTAATTGACATAATAAAATGTAATATAACTAAACAGAAATGTGATCTATGTACTTCCCAAGTTATATCCGTTTAAAAGTTTTTGTGTGAAAGAGTAACATACATCGATACAGCCATAAATATGTATATTCATTAATCCTCGCAAACTTTCGCATTTTATAATATTGGTAAGATAAGAAGTAACATATGCACGTAGCAACTCTGTAAACATATAAAAAACACCTGAAACAATATATAATATTATTTTCTATAACTTCAGATACCAAGGTTGACTAGAAGTCTTTTCGGGTCGAAGTTTGACTGGCAGTATACAACGATTAACAATGAAATAACAAATCAGGCCTACAAAGATGGAAAAGTGCCATGGCCAAGAGGTAAAATGCTTGGAGGCAGTGGTAGCATGAACATTATGTCTTATATTCAAGGACATCCTCGTGATTATCAGTCCTGGTATGAAGAAGGAAACACTGAATGGCATCCAGATATAGTTAAAAAGTATTTTAAAAAATTTGAATCTCTACAGGATCCAGACCGCTTAAAGATACCTGCAGTTTCCAATCATTATGGACACAATGGACCTCATGTAATAAATGTTTTCAATGGCACTGATGACAGCGTAGTCGTAAACATACTTTCAGCTTTTGACGAAATTGGTGTCAAAAATGTCGATGATTTAAATATAGGTAACAAAGTAGGTTCTAGTAGATTTATGTCAGCAGCAGACAAAGGAAAAAGAGTGAGCTCAGCCACAGCATACCTTAATCCTATAGCACGAAGCAGGAAAAATTTGAAAATAGTTAAAAATTCGTTTGTAACTAAAATTATTTTCCATGGAAGAAACGCGTGTGGCGTAGAAGTAGACCACAATGGAAATAGATTAAAAATAAAAGCCAAACGTGAAGTCATTGTCAGCGCAGGTTCCATAAATACTCCTCAGTTGCTCATGTTATCTGGTATAGGACCCAAAAAACATCTCGCAGCAAAAAACATCAAAACTGTAATAAATTCACCCATGGTTGGACAGAATTTACACGATCATACGTGGGTGCCAATTTTTATATTTGCTGACAAACCAGAAGACACCAATGAAGCAACGAAAAGCTTTGAAACACTGAGATATCTGTATGATCGCCAAGGATACTTAGCGTCTACCGGTTATAATGATGTGTCCGGATTTTATTCCACAGATCCTAATGCTACGTATCCGAATTTTCAATCCGTAATTTTTCTCACTAAGAAAAACGATAATAGTATAAAAACAATTGCTTCCAGTTTTGTCAAATCAGTAGAAAATTCAATATTGAAGCAGAGTGTTAACAAATCTTTATTCCAGGTACGGCAAATTCTCCTACATCCTTTTTCAAGGGGAAACATATCATTAAATTCAAACGACCCCTATGAATACCCTCTTATATATTATAATAACTATAATGATTCGAGGGATTTAGATTTTCAAGTTCTTGGAATTAAAATATTGGCGAGAATTGTCAACACGTCTTATTTTAAGTCTATTGGTGCAAAAATAGGTAGGCTTGAGCTGGCTGCGTGTGATTGTTATGAGTTTGGTAGTACTGATTATTGGAAGTGCATGGCTGTAAATTTTGCAGCCACTGTTTACCACCCAGTCTCAACCGCTAGGATGGGTCGCGATATACGCTGTTCGGTTGTCGGCAGTCGGTTGAAAGTGCACGGCATTCGTGGACTTCGAATAGTAGACGCCAGTGTCATGCCCTCCATCACCAGTGGCAATACTAACGCTCCCACCGTTATGATTGCTGAGAGAGCAGCTGATTTAATAAAACAGGATTATAACAAGCTGGTTACCGTGTGATCTTGTAGTGTGGATACTTTTAGTTTCGGTTACACGATTTATGTTATATTACTTTAGAGTCAATAAAAATTGTATCTCATTCTTTTATGAAACGATAGATCTATGCGAGGTTGCAAAAGAAAAATCTGTGATTGAAATAAAATAAATGTTACCAACCAAAAATTATTTTTATTCGGCAGGGAACATTCTAATTGCTCACGACACCCTATGGATTTTAGGACTTGGAAAAACTGAAACTGTATCAAAGGCAGACATTTAAATTATGTAATTCTGTCAGGATTTGTTTTTGAATTGTCTAGCTGAGGGACTGGAAGACACTATTAACTTATATTGAATTAGGAAAATTTTGTATGTATAGATGAAAATTATGGATGTAGAGACTCGAGCACATCAACCTTCCCCAATCTGTCAATTATTTCCAATCGAGTTGAACCTTAATAT
This sequence comes from Tholera decimalis, assembly GCA_943138885.2. Taxonomy (NCBI): domain Eukaryota; kingdom Metazoa; phylum Arthropoda; class Insecta; order Lepidoptera; family Noctuidae; genus Tholera; species Tholera decimalis. The sequence goes on from OW964555.2 coordinate 32,702,211, forward strand.
TCTATCAAAAGTTGTAAATCTATTAAATAATTATGACAGATTCGGGTACAGCAAATATATTAAAAAATTACCAAGTAAAATGGTTTACTTTGTAAAAAGTAATTAAACACGCAATAATGAAATGCTAAGACTTTGTCAACAGATTACTCAATATTATAGACCTTATGCATTTATTTTTTGATCATATAAACATTGTTTTATCTGCAGCAAATACTGTGTTGGTAATGTAGTGTTATTAGTACAAATTTTATGCCAAACTACACGATGTTTTTTACTACGCCAAGGAAACGCATAGGGGAAAAGTATAATTATGTGAAACTTCTTTATTTTTTATTTAAATATTGTACATTATTCACTTGTTTTTATAATAAGATTTTACTCGCCAAACTTTGAAGTTTATTGGCGAGTTACTGATACAGGTAGGTCACGACACTCAGTCATGAGGAACACGACGTGAGGAGGGAGGAGGAACTCATGCAGAAATAATATATTTGAAATCTAATTCGATAGTATAATTGTATCTATCTAAAATCCTGAGTCATGATTGGTATCAGCCTGTATTTTTCACAATGCTGGGATACAGGTCTCCTCTCTGAAAGGGAATGGGCTGTAATCCTCTTAACACAAGTGCGTGTGGGCTGAGTTCAGATTGGTAGAGGTGCAGAGTTTCAGGTTCACAATATTATATATAAAAAAAAATATTTGTTTCACAGTTTTAAGAGCAGTGGTGATGATAAAAATTACACAAAGTTATGTGTATAGGAATTCGTACTTTATTATTTAATTTATTTTATTTTATTGTTTATAGGCTTGCGTTTGACCACCATCTTAACTGATGTAAAGCGATGATGTGGTCGAAGATCAAGCACGCTTGCCTATAAGTAACCTATTCACTCTTAAAGACTCGTTATGAATTAAAAAAATGGCAACTGGTAACGCCATCTCTCGGCGTTTATTTTATTTGCGCTAATCTATGGTTCGTCCGTTTATGACATACTTATCAGAGCAACTCTAATACCTTCTCAGTGCCTTTCTCATCGCTTCCGGCTATACATTAAAGATTATGCTCCTGATTAACGCTATAACCTCTTCAGCTCCTCACCGCAACGCACGCCTGCCGTAGGTATGCTCCGCTTTATTCGCTCAAATACGCTCCACAAATTGATAAAACTGAGGTGAACAGTGATCCAGTACCTGAGACATTCCTGTGATAGAAATCAGTGCTTCGAAGCAGGATCGCAGTGTCGCCGCCAAGTTCCCGCGCCAACGTGTCGCGAGACGAAGACCAGAAGGTAAGGCGTGCACCACTCATATCCCTACCACCGATCCCCATCCAGTTCTTTCAAGGCGAACATCCTTAGAATACAGTCCACTTAAAATAAAACCACTTTTTCAATTCGCCTTATAAATTGGTAATATTCTGGATTCATTTTTATGGTCCTTTACATACCAGGCAACCTTAAATTATTCTAATTCAACAACTTTATTATTGCTCAATTAATAAAACGGAGGTAACGAAAGGTAATTGAATTACAGTTTCGGACAAGTCTGTTGATTGCCATCTACTTTGTTACTAACTCAAAAGTTCAAAGGAATACTATATTAAAAACAATTTAAATGTAATAATAATATTAATAGCCACAAAAACACTTTTTTTCCACTAGGAATTTCTCCTGTGTTGTCAATGCATTGACTAAGATTTAGGTATATACTCTTGCACAAGGACTTAGACCTGGAACAGATATTTGTAGGCTATACACATATTTTACAGTGCCAAAATGGAACCCACTACTCCACGCGCAGGAGTCAATCACTCAAGCGCTGCGCCAATCGTCCCGTAATAATTAATATAATACATATATAAAAATCTTATGTCACAGTGTTTGCTGTCGAACTCCTCTGAAACGGTTTCACAGATCACAGACTGACGTCCCTTAGACGCGCGCGTGGAACACGACGCGCCGCTGAGGGACGTCAGTAATAGTCACGGAATCCCATAGAAATATTGCCTGCCGGGGTCGAGGGAATGTTCTAACGAGATGTCAATGATATAGAGGTCCCCAAAATAAGTGAGTTTTCATGGGATATAGAGGGTAGATAAGAAAGTGAGGGAATAATGTGTTAGGTAAGGGAATGAGCGTTAATATATCGACGGTTGAAAGGCTAATTGATCTAAGCGACATTTTTTGCGATATTGAGTTATATACATATTCGGAATCAGCAAATTTTTCTCCATCGTTTGAGTTAGGTTTCAAATTTTTTTGAATACTTTTTTGGCGCTTAGCACCCACTGCAAAACAGGTCTCATTTCTAAGCTCATTGATCTATACGACACAAAATTAGACATATTTGAGGACTCGATGACTTAAGTTATTTTGATTTTTCAAACTTTTATAACGTGTGTCGATTAAGGCATTTGGCTTTTTCGCCATAATTGTGATTTTGTCGTTTGGCCTATTTTGCAATAAACCAAAAAAATAAGCTATGTCGTTTGGCCCATTTTGCATTGAACTACATTAAAAAATCGTGTTACTTGAACTATTTTGCATTAAGTTATATTAATTAAATATGTCTCTTGATCCATTAAGCGTCTATTAAGGATAATCAGTAATGTCACTTCGGCTATTTTATTTGTTGTTTTATTTGGAAAGTGATACTAAAGTACAATGTATTCCGTGATGATACTACTACCTTTTTTTTTCTGGGTGTGAAAATCATCGAATGATTTCTTCCGCTCTGGGTTAAGCGGAAGACAGTAACAGACTTCTACTGACTAAAAACCCACCTGTTCCTTCGGCTGCCCTAAAGTTCCGGGGCCGCGGTATCTCGATAGAACTTTCCCGCAAACCCCGTCAGGCAATGGCCCTATGAGTCCCCGTCACTGGCGTTGACAGATCTTTGAACACGACGTGCCGACCCGAGCCTGGTCCAGTCCCTGGCGGGCTTGCAGACGGCGAGCAGGGTCGCTCACCGTCCGGTAAAGGCCTGCGCCTAAGGTGGCCGGAAATCGGCTCGCGATCCCCGACGCCCGGGGCGTCTCCCACGGCGGCTGGGGCGAGAAGGAAGAGGGTTGCCTCTCCCTCGCGCGTTCAGCCTCCTCCTTCGCTAGCATGACTGCTTCGCAGAAGGAGGCGACTGCATCCCATTTCCTCTCGCTCTGCACCATGGTCTGAACCAGAGCAGGGCGCGAGAGGTCTCCGCCGCTGACCGCCTCTACGAGGACACGATGGTGCTCCACCCAAGCAGGGCACACCTCGACCGTATGCTCCACCGTGTCCTCCAGGTGGTCCTCACAATGACGACACCCGGGCGTGTCCTCCCACTGTATCCGAAACAAGTATCTCCCGAAACAGCCATGTCCGGTTAGCACCTGCGTCAGGTGGAAGGGGACTTATAGCCGCGTTTGCGGCGTGCCCAGCCTTCGGTTGCGACAGCCGCTCTTTTCATGCTGCCGTGAGATCGTACCAGTGCTCTATCCGCTGAGCCGCGACTTGCCGCGGTAGCGGAGTTTCACCCCGGCTTAGTACATCCACGCGCCAATCATGCACGTGCGCGGGGGCTACCGCCTCCAGATCCCACGGCAGCAATCCGGCAAGGAGGTTCGTCGTCTCCCCAGAGATCGTGCGGTATCCCCGGATCATCCGGATAGCCATGACCCTCTGAGACCCGACCAGCTGGTGAGCTGATCGCCGCAGCAGATTCAGCGAACACAGAGGGGCCCCATAGAGGGCCATGGACCGCACAATCCCCGCATATAGCCTTCGGCAGGAGGCGTTTGGCGTCCCTAGATTGGGTAAGAGCCGCTTGAGTGCAGCCCCCGCCCGGTCCAGTCTTGGAGCCAAACGTCGGAACTGTTCGACGAAGTTCCACCGGCTGTCGAGGACAAGTCCCAGGTACTTCATCGTCGTCTCGACGCCGATGCGAACCCCTCCCACCGTTATTTGGGAACCCGAAGGTGGCGCGTTCCGACGGCCATGAAAACACATGGCCTCGGACTTGTGCAGAGCCACCTCGAGTCCCAGTTGTCAGATCCTTTCTACGACCGTCGCAACCCCTCGCATCGCCACTTCGGCCGCCGCCTGGTGCGACCTTCTATGCGCCAGGACCAGCGTGTCGTCAGTGTAGCAGACTACGCTGACGCCTGTGGGAAGGTTGGCGCGCAACACCCAGTCGTAACTGATGTTCCACAAGGGTGGCCCCAGAATCGATCCCTGTGGGACACCGCATGACATCTCTCGTCGGTTCCACTCTCCTTGGTGACCAGAGTAGATGACGGCCCTGTCCATCAGGTAGGCCTCAACCACACGACAGAGGTAGGTTGGCATCCGGTGATACCGGAGTGCCTCCCGTATGCAACTCCAGGGCAGGGTGTTAAAGGCATTGGCAGTATCTGTCGAGAGAGCCCTCACACGCATGATTGTATCCACCGTCGAGCGCCCCTTGCGGAAACCAATTTGGCTATCCGCAAGATCCGGCTAACGAGGCGATTTGCAATAACTGTTTCAAAGATTTTGCCCACTTCGTCGAGCAGCACAATAGGCCGATATGGCACCTCGGGCGCCCCGGTTTCTTGATTAGGACCAGTTTTCCCGTCTTCCAACGAAACGGGAACTGGTTCCTCTCCAATCATGCGTTAAAGAACCCTAACAGTTGAGGCTCGAGATGCTCCAAGGCCAGGACCCAGGCTTTGCCAGGGAAGCCGTCGGGTCCCGGGGCGGTATTTTTGGCATTCAGCCTGCGTACCGCCACTCTCAGGTCACTTCTGGAGCGTTGTCGTCACTGTGGCCCGCGTCGGGCGCCGCAAGTGGCGGAGCCATGGTTGGGAGAGTACACTTGTCCACCTCGCGAGGGGAACAGAGTGCTCACCACGTTCTCTACTAATTGTGGCCGGAGACTGTGTCAGCAGGGGAGCCCAGGTGCGGAGTTTGTCCCACACCATTTTCTATGGACGTTCCCACGGGTCCCGATTAAGAGTCCCTAACATCTCTTTGCGGGCCAGATCTTTGGCCCGCCGGATTTCTTCTTTGAGGACGGTCTTCGCTGCTCTGTACACCTTGTACAGCTCCGCCTCTCTGGCTTCTGTAATCGGTGATACTACTACTTAGGCTAAGGATGATATACCACCTTATCTAATACCTTGTTCCAAAACATATTGCATCAACATCTTGAATGATACCTCTACACAAAAATGTTTTGAATTATGATAGCCTAAGCATCAATATCTACTATAATTTAGTAAGGGTTCATTTTGTTTCATCCTGCAGTCCCTCTAATGGGCATCTGCATCAAACTACTTCACTCTGGTGCAACACCATCATGTTGCTTATGCTCATTGGGTATATTCAACTGTCAGTTGTCTTGGCACTAAATTCATTTTCTCTCGTTTTATTTTATTCTAGGTTAAAACTTGAGCTAGTTTACTTTCAGCTATTTTATTTATTGTAGGCATTTGAACCATTTTGCCTTTCTCAAAAAATAACTAAATTTGATGCATTTTGGGCTAACCAACATAAATTTTCTAAAATAATATACAATTTTCAACAGTAATAACTTAAACAACTTCCTTACTTAATTAGAGATATACTGTATTAAATAAATAAAAGTCTATCAAATGGTTGTTTTTTTATGATTTTTTTTTCAAAATAAATAACTTTGATCCGTCCTCCTGCAAGTTTTACAAAATGTCGCTTAGATCAATTAGCCTTTCAACCGTCGATATTATAATTCGTTAAAATTAGATTAAATCAAAATACATTAAAATTTAACTAAATAAAATTCAAATTCAAAGAAAATTATACTTATTCAAAATTAGACAATAATAATATTACTTTATACATTATTATGACGATAATATTAATATTACGTGCCGTGATTATGTGAGTGTGTTTGTGTGTGTGTTGCGTGTGTGTGTGAGTTGCCTGTGTGTTTCTTAGAAATCGTGTGTAGTGAGAGTTTTTAGCCAGAGTGTAACCACGAGGTTTTCTGTGGAGTCATAAGTGAGTGTTTAAGCCAAGTGTTGAGTTTTTTCTTGCACACATTCCTGGTAATAGAGTAAATATTAATATTTTGGTTGATCCTATTATACACTTTAGAACTCATGTAAGTAAAATGATGACGTGCCGTAACTTTTTTGCATAGCAAAATATTACAAACTCTATCAAAACGACGTTTACTGGTACATATGTGTGGATTATAGGGAACCAGGTTAAGTTTTCTGAGTGTTATTTGCGATATGAATAACTGTCTGACAGGCAGAGAGCGTAAAGATTTTTTGTAAGAAAACGCATAGGTTTCCTCGGGACTTTAAAACAGCTCTCTGTGCCCTTTCAATACGCATCATCACCGTCTTATAAGCCCCACCCCAAACTATAAAGCAGTATCCCAGTACCGATTGTGCAAGTGCATAATACATGGATATAAGAGTCTGAAAGACCGATGCACTTCTAAGTTTTCTGAATATATATAGAAGCTTTCTTAAGCGGGCCACGAGAGCGATAACTTGTTGATTCCATTTAAGGTGACAATCAACTATTACACCAAGATATTTAATGGAATGGGTACCTTCCACCTCAAGGTATCTATGATCGATGTCAGGAGAATAGGGGTGGGAACAAGTGTGGGCACGAAGAGCAGTTGGTGTTTTAGGTTGACCTAATTTATTTATAGAAAAGCTAATGAAATTAGTTTTACTAACATTTAAACTAAGAAGGTTTGTGCTTAACCATTCTATTATAGATTTTAAGGCTAGTTTAGAATTTTTTATGGTTTAAGTCCAATCGCGTCCATGAATTATTAGAGCTGTGTCGTCAGCATTTTTTTTTTTTTTTTTTAACGTGGTAAAATTATCAAATAAGTCCTCCCACTCCGGGCAGGGTGGGAGGGACTGTCAGACTTTTACTGACTAAAATCCACGGTGTTCCTTCAATAATCCTTTACATACCGGGGCCACGGTAACGGGATGAGTCCCACGACCCCGGCAGGATTCGGCCCTCTGCAGAGGGGGCCTCGTCATGTTGCTGACGCTCTTTGAGGCGCGCGTGAAACACGACGCGCCGTCGACCCGGGCATGGTCCATGGTCGGACAGCGAGTTGCCCTTTACTCGCTGTCCGCATGCCCGCGCCTACGGTGGCCGGAGATCGTCGGCCGACGTCCGACGCCGTGGGCGTCTACCACTGCGGCTGGGCTGCAGGGAGGACGCCATCCTCTCCCTCACGCGGCCCGCCTCCTCCTTCGAAAGCATGACTGCTTCGCAGAAGGAGGCGACCGCTTCCCACTCCCTCTCGCCCCGCAGCATGGCCTCGACCAAGGCCGGGCGCGAGAGGTCTCCGCCTATTGTCGCCGTGAGGACACGTCGGTGCTCTGCCCAAGCTGGGCAGTCCTGCACTGTGTGCTCGACTGTGTCCTCAGGGCGACCCTCGCAGTGGTGACACCCAGGCGTCTCTTCCTTACCCATCAGTTTTAAGTTAAAATTTTGCAGTTAGGGAGAGATAACCGACACAGCTCATTCACGTAAATTAAAAAGAGGCTTGGTCCGAGGACGTTTCCCTGTAGTACTTCAAAGGTACCTAATAAGCTCCTTCTTACTGACGTAGTTATCAACTCTTTTGTGCTGCCCACGACCTGTCAGATAACTTTAAAGATATCTTGGGCAGTGCCACGTACACCAATGTCTTCTAGCTTCGCAAGGAGTATGGAAATAGAGACAGTGTCGAAAGCCTTAGATAGGTCTATAAAGATCGCCAGTGTTTTATATTTATTTTCGAGGTGATTTACGATTGTATCCGTTAGTTCCAGTACAGCGTCATCAGTACTTTTACTACTTCTAAAGCCAAATTGGTTATCAGCCAATATATTAAATTTTGTAAGAAACTTTATAAGTCTGTTGTTAAGAACTTTTTCGAAGATTTTTGAGAAAGTAGTAAGTACTGAGATGGGTCCATAGTTAAAGACACCGCCTCTGTCATCAGTTTTATAGATAGGGTGGACAATCGCAATTTTGAAGATGTCAGGAAAAGTACCCAGTGACAGGCACAATTTGAAAAGGTAGACAAGGACCGGGATGAAAACTATTCTAGTTGCTTTGACAATTGTGGTAGGGATACCGTCAATAACCACTGCACAACTGTCCCTCAAACTGACAATAATGTTATCAAACTCGGAGCCGTCAACGCTGTGAAGAGTTATTGACTGTAACGGTGGTGATAAGGAGGACTTTGAATCCTTAGTATTAAATTTCCTGATACAGAACCATCAGAGGGGAGGATTTTGGATGCCAGAAGTCTGCCCACATTAAAAAAGTAGTAATTGATCTTGTCAACTGATTGGGAGGGAAAAGAAGCGCAGAGGAAGAAGTTTTGTTCTGGTTTAAGTTTGCTATCTGTTTAATAAGTGTCCATGTAGCTTTCGGGTTATTTCTTGCTTTATAAAACTCTGCACGTTCGTACTCAGATTTCATTTTTTTCAGTAAGTTATTACAAAAGTTATGGTATCGATAGAAGACAAGCTTGTGTGTTTCATTATCCGGATATTTTTTAAACTTTTGGTATAACTTGTCTCTGTGCCGTATGCATCTCAAGAGACCCGGGGTTATCCAAGGTTTTATAATGAGACATCTACTAGGAGTTACTGATGGATGAGAATTTGTCTTTATAGCTGTAGACATTATAGAGACAAAAAACTCAGTGGCTCGGATCATTACAGTTAAGAACTGGGCTGAAGTCAGTCTCTGAAATGTATCCGGCTACTCCCTCAATATCAATTTTTGGTTACTAGAACAGATAACAGTAACGATTAGACTTATTTTTAACCGACTTCAAAAAAAGGAGGAGGTTCTCAGTTCGTCTTGAACTTTTTTTGGTACCTCATAACTCGGAGACGGCTGGACCGATTTGGAAAATTCTTTTTGCTTGAAAGGGTATACTTTCTAGTTGGTCCCATTGTTACGAAATTAGGATCTGATGATGGGATCCTAGAGAAATCGAGGGAACTCTTCAAATATTATAGGCACACCTATAGCGTTTTGGGTATTTCTTATAGTACCTTGAGCAGTTGCTTTCGAAAAGTAGGTACCATTTGGAGAAGTTGAACTGATGATCACTGAAACTACTCAATAATAAGTATTTCGTGGATTGCGATTCAATTAATTGAGTACGGATGTTAAGCACTTTATGCTCGTCACAATGCATATGGTGATGTAGAGCTGATGGTCAAGTACCAGGAGAACTCCTCAAAAATTAACGGCTATGCATCGGGAAAAGCAATATTTTGTAAAAGGTGATAAATTGTTGACATTATGGCTTTAGAAACTAGATAAATTATAAACCGACCCACTAAAAAGCGTAAAAAAACTTTTAGCAAAAAATACAACCGACTTCGATATGGAAGTCGGTTCTAGTTTTTGCTAATTTTCTTTTTTTCCTTTTTTTTAGTGGGTGTTTTGTATTTATCTAACTCAAGCAAATTATTATATAAAATTAACAAGTTGCCTTTCAAGAACTTACACATCCTGTCTAAGCTTTACAGTGCTCTGTGGTATGTTTAAACCTCACTCATCGTAATCAACCTTTCAAGTTTTTTCATTATACACATAAATGTGAGACAGTTAAAACAAAACCTGTAAGACATTGGTCGTAAAACTATAGATATCGAGCCATATCCACAATTTGTACGATATATTGTTATCAGTTCGAGCACTATGACATGCTCTGCCTGTGTGTAAGACAAGCATTATTTTTTCTGTCTCTTTAAAAAGGACAATAATCTCTACCTCTCTCCATTAATGTCACTAGGAATGTATTTTATGTACCAACATACACGTCAAATCCATGCAGAGATTGCCCGTAAGCGATCAGTTTTTGCGAAAATATCATCCATTGTTACACGCTTTTATTTTAAGCCGTTATTATCTTTCTATGTAATCAATATACATATCAAAGTATACGTTAAACTTTACACTGTATTCAAAATGGGCTTGCGATTTTTGGCTGTGATAAGCTCATTTTTGCATGTATAGCATATATGCCTAAATATGTATAAAAGACAATCCTACTTCCTTCCTACTAATATTATAAATGCGAAAGTTTGTGAGGATGGATGGATGTTTGTTACTCTTTCACGCAAAAACTACTGAATGGATCTGAATGAAATTTGGTAAGTATATAGTTGGCAGCCTGGAATAACACATAGGCTACTTTTTATCCCGAAATTCCCACGGGATCGGGATTTGCGCGGGAAAACCTTCCCACGCGTACGAAGTCGCGGGTAGAAGCTAGTTGGTTTTATAAAAAATATAACCGTTATTATTGTAGTATTGTTAATAACTTGGAGTACATTGACATACTTCTGAGTAATCTTTTTTATCAACTAAGAATTTTTCTCTGGAGGAAAACGTTTCAAAGATTATAAACAAAATAATTTCTTACCTTTTATTTTAATTCGTAGATTCAGAAGTTTTTTACTTTATAATCGTGGGAGCCCGTACAGCTGGAATTATATTGCCGAAAAAACTCCGTGAAATTGAAGACTGGAGCGTATTACTGCTTGAGGATGGAGGAAACCAGCTGATTGAAAGTAAAGTAAGATGCTCGATATTTAAAGCAGCAATGATGATAATTGTCTTTCACTAGCTCCTCCTTTGATTTGATGGTAGTAATCCATTTAGGTAAATATTATGTTAGGCCCAGTAGGTAGTCAAGCTAGCCAAGGCCTCAGTGGCACTTATGAAGTCACCAGCAGTGGCTCGCGACTTCATTCGCATTGGAAGTTTTTCCCGTGTAAATCCCGATTCCGTGGGAATTTCGCAAAATCCCGTCTTAACGAGCATCTACGTACTAAAAGGAACCCCCATACAAAATTTGAGAGCCCTACTACTTGTAGTTTCTGAGATTTAATGAATAATCAGTGAGTGGTATTTCGCTTTTATATATATAGACTAGTATTTGCGTGTTGCGCGAGGTGCAAGCACCTCGCGTGCTTGTGAAAAAAAAAAGGGGGGTGGTCGATGGGAGGGGGGGGGGTTGCAGAAGTATTTTGACTAAAGCATTGCCCCTCTAAATGAATCTGAAAAAAAAAATGTTCCAAGTCTCTTAATTTCCGAGATCCGCCTAAAGGGGGTGAGAAGAGGGCAAGGGGGGCGACTTTGAAAAATGGTTTTTACTTAACCGAGCCTCCTCTATACGAATCCGTAAAAAAAAACGGGTCTCGTAGTTTCCGAGATACGATAGGGAGGGGGCAGAAGGGGGGTGAAAAGGGGAGGTTTGGCACTTTTCCCGTAGGTTTGAGAGTTACTTGTTTACGAATCTGTCAAAATATACCCACCTCCCCATCCACCATCTGGGAGAACAATTATGTCAATGAGTGAGTGAGTGGTAATTTAGCTTTATATAGTATAATTAGAGGTATACGTATATGAGCACTTTGGACATTCCAGCAGATGGGACATGGTTTGGTCAGGAGAACCGCAATCACACTGGGTATCATTGCGTTTTATGATCCCATATTTCGCTAACTTATGCCTGCAGCAACCTACTTGGGTTCGCAGTCGATTGATTGCTTTCCAAACTGGCCATTGCAGGTCACGTCCGGGTCGCAGATGCTCCTTGGGCTAAGTGAAGTTAGGCAGTGGTGGAAGTAGTATTTCCCACAACTCTAGCATCTTTTATTAATATACGTGCGCAAGAATTATATTTTTGTGTCCTTATTTTAAAAGATAATGTATAAAAACACTAACAACTAGACTAATAAAAACATGTAAGGGTATATAAACTAATAATATCAATGACGTACATACAACTATTTAAAAGAAATACTATTGAGTATCAAAAAGTTTATTCACATCACTGTCACATGGTCGAAGGAAAACTTAGCGCTCGGGTAACGTGAAAAGTTAACTAGCTGTTAGCTAGTATCCCGGGAGACTCGATGAGAGCTTAAAATGTTTTCGTTCCCAAGCAGAAAATGTCAAGAAAGTAGCTTGCTAGGGTACAGAGTTATATGGGAATACTTTTGACCTTGAGACAAAGTGTTGAGCTTCTCAATACAATTACATTAGTTCCACATAGCGACACCTTCCCACACTGCGGAGCATGCCAGGGTGCTAACTACTCATAAATAGACTTAGGGTCTATGAGGACTACTATTACCAAACACCAGTAACATTCAATGACAATAACATTCCATTATAAAAAAAATCCATGTTTCATGAAATTTATATTTATTTTAAATATTAAAGCAAAGGCTTGTTCTTATAGAACCAAAGGAATTGTCTTACAATATGGCACCGTGGTGCAACCATTCATAAATAAATTGTGACGTCGCCGTCCTTCAAGTATGCGTGTAGAGAGTGTTTCTTTTACGTATTAATTTAACATTTTTAGTGAATATTTTAATATTAAAAAATAATAAAAACATTTTGTTTTCGAATGGTTATATTTTTTTAGCATGTATGGATGCTATACTACAGCGGGTTAACGGGAATGCCCTCTGTTAGTTAACATACTGTATTCAACAAATGTACTGGTTTTACTTTTGCATATTACAAATTTACTAAGATACAGCTCATCTTGACGTAATTATCAACTTTCTTCTTGCTATTTCGACAGTCATATTGTACGGTATTCCTATAACATAACATAATCAGTTGACAAAGTTCCCACTACTGGGACAGTGGCCTCTCCTTTAGGAGAAGGAATGGGCCGTAATATACCATGTCGTTCCTATACTAAAGTATTTTCTAAGCCGGAGCAGTAAATCCTGAGATATCCAAACCGTTGTAGCTACAGCAAAAGTTTCAAAATAATTGCCGTTGTAATAACTGCAGTACGTATCAATATTCCAGGATGAGCAAAGCTTGCTAATGTCGCATCGTAGATGGATTACCATCGCAACACAGCGTGTTCGTTTCCTTCATTTATATAATAAAATAATAATAATATTCCACAACTTTTTCACACAACGCCATCTAGACCCAAACTAAGCAGAGCTTGTGGTATGAGTACTAGACAACTGATAAACATACATATATATTTCTAAATACATACATATTATAGATAAATTACACCCAGACAAAGAACAAATGACCGTGCTCATCACACAAACATTTGTCCTAGGTGGGAATCGAACCCACGACCTTGCGCATAGCAGTCAGGACCACTGACCACTATACCAAAGGGCCTGTCCTGTTTTATCGAAAACTATATTAAGCTTTTGGTAATAGCTGACATTTGTTCATCTATGACGGTCATTACGGGTAATCAGAAATCAGAAAATCTGATAACAGTCTTGCCAAAGATTATCGTGTTACCCAGATGCTGGGTTGTCGAGGTCAGACGAGTAGTCGATCCATGTAAAATAGTGATACTAAGCTCTTAAGTCACTGATTACCTATACGGTAATCAGTGACAGCAGTTGGAAAAAGGCTAGTCAATGACAATTGCTTATATCATAATGAGGTACTGTCTGACATAGATCAGCAAAACATTAACAAATCTATCAAAACAATAATGTATTAAGATAATTTATATCTCAGTAATTAATCCTGCGGTCTATTTCAATTATGTGCGAATGGAAATGACGTTGTCGGTCAGATACTAATGCGTGACACACAAATGTGGCTAACATTTTTTCTGTATTAGAATTAATAGTTGTTTAATTTGATTAGTTATTTAGATAATTAATATAGCGGTCTAGCCAAGGGCTAAAAATATAATGACGTGATTAATAGAAAACTTGTCCAGTTTTTAAAGACTACAAAAAGAGGTTTCATTTAATTCAGTCACCTCCAAGACAAAGTTTAGGGCTCCGTACCCAAAGTGTAAAAACGGGACCCTAGTACTAAGACTTCGCTGTTTTTCCGTCCGTCTGTCTGTCACCAGGCTGTATCTCAAGAACCGCGGTAGCTAGACAGTTGCAATTTTTACAAATTATGTATTTCTGTTGCCGCTATAACAACAAATACTAAAACAAAATAAAATCAATATTTGAGGGGGGCTCCCATACAACCAAAAATCAGCACCTTTTTTCCTAAACGCACATGACTCTTCCAAAGTGTTTTAAGCTAAAAATAAGGGGTGTGACAACAAACTCCCCAACAACACAATTTATCCATAGTATAATTAAACTTTTATGTAACTAACGACTTACTAAGACTTACATTTAATGACATAAAGACAAACACGTGTGAGTCTGTTATCTTGTTTAGTGAATACAGAGCATAATATAATATATTAGTAAGTAAATATGTTATTCTAAGTATACCTATAATACATTTGAAAAACAAAAGCACAATGCCTCTATTTTATGTCTCTTAAGTGCTAAATGCTGTTTTATTACTGAATATAAATTTCCATAACATTCAAAAGTGAGTCTGATGCACTTTACGTTGAAAATGTTTAAAATTTTCAATGGCCTCATCCCCGGAGGAAAGGGTTCGTAAAGATAAGGTGTACGACCGCTATTAAACAACCCTTTCACATTCGTAGTGTTTGCCATAGTGGGCAACATTTATTTGATGCGTTCTTTCACTTTTCTGAGTAAGTACATAATCGGTATTTTATTTTCATACCCATCAGTTTTTATAGTTGGGTACACTTTTAAAATAGAACATCATAAATATTTTAAAATATTATATTATTCACAAAAATACATGAACTCAATTGGTTAACCACGTTTACTGACCTTAAATTAATTATAGCAACGAGTTCGTTATATTGATCTCATTAATTTATTTATTCATGGAGACACCTTTCACTTAAAAGAGAAAAAAAAAACAAATACAGATAAAAAAGCACAAAGGTGCTGCTTATTTCATAGGAAATTTCTTTCAGCAGACCTACGACCAGAGAGTATATAACCAGTCTTTGCCTACGACAAAAGAGACAAGAAGAGATGATAAACACAACGTGTATGTTATGCTAATTACGTGAACTCAAACATACTAGAAGTAAAATATATGTTAATATTAATACTATAAAATATATATCTATAGTATAATTATAAAATTACGGGATGGTAGAGAGGTAGTGTTCTTTGACAAGCTTTTTGAAATTATGAATTTCCGTTTTTGAATAGCGGATTTTAGGTGGAAGTGAGTTTTTAGGATTAATATTATAAATGTGATTTAAATGTATGCATTTGTGTTTTAATCACGCAAAAATGGCTCATATATATGGGATTTAAATGAAATCTAGTATACGTATAGTTCAAAACCTGAAATATCACATAGACTACTTTTTATCCCAAGAAATACAGATAATCCAAGCTAATGAAGTTGTTAGTAAGTTATAAATATTTCACTTGCCCATTTAATTTGCATATTAAGTTTATAAGCGTCAAAGTCCAAAGCACTAAAGTTTAATATGCGAGTCTTGTTCCTAACTGCGCACGAAAAATAATGCGGGCATAGTCGAGGTCAAAACCTATTAATGATATAACTAAGTATGCTTATTCTTGTTGTTCGTTTAAGCGCAAAATATTATACAAGAAATTAAAATATATAAGACTGTATTGTTGTGTTTGGTAACTACAGTTTATCCTTAATCTAATCAAACCCAACATCAATTATAATACAATTAAATAGCCTAATAAAATCTTTGGATTCTTTTAGCCAAAAAACCCTTATTATACAAAGTGTTTTTTTTTTTCTTAGAAAGTATGGAAAGAAAATAATCACGGGCAATTATTTATCTTCACTTTTTTCACAGCAAGATGACAGCAAAAGTGTATCAATTAATAGATCTTAGCGCTGAATGGTAAAACACTTTGCGAATGTTTGCCATCAAAAATAGCGATTAACAAAAAAAAAATATCAAATAAGCAACAATGTCCCCTTTAAACAAATCGTCTCGTATACACCTATCAAAGACACCATGCCAGCCACAAAAGTAGGTTTCAGATTTGATAAATGTTGTCTCATTGTTTATGCAAGCAGGACGCGAGGTCAATACCCACTTCTGTTTTGGTTTACAGATAGCGTTAACACTTGCGTAGATGTATTTAGATTCGGCGCTAGAAAATGGTATAAGGCTCTATTTTGATGATTGTTGAAACAAGCACAGTTATGTAGAGAATAAAAAAATTATAAGTTGATATACCCATTAGTTACTATTAATATTATTTTTTAACATAAAGTAGTTTTTCTAGCAGCAATATCAGCTTGTACCAATGTTGCGCAAGGACACTGATCTTTAGAAGATAATATTTATGGGGCTATAGACAAGTAGGCACTGAAACATTCCTGTTACAAAACCGTAACCGTATCACGTACAAGTGAGAGAACCAAAAATTATTCTGTTGTAAAAAGAGATATTTATCCATTTATTTTTTATTAATTATACGTCATTTATTTGCTTTATTATTTTTTTTATTACGGATGAGCCCACTCTTGACCTCGATCTCGCCTGTTGGTAAGCGATAAATGAGGTCTACGATGTGACGAGCGAGCCCAGAAGATGCCTATTTACTCTTGCTTTAAAAGCTGAAAGGTCATAAGTGGCAGAGAACACAGAAACCGGCATTTATAGTATACTAGCTTCTGCCCGCGACTTCGTACGCGTGAGAAGGTTTTCCCGCGCAAATCCCGATCCCGTGGGAAATTCGGGATAAAAAGTAGCCTATGTGTCATTCCAGAATGTCAACTATCTACTTAGCAAATTTCATTCATATCCGTTCAGTAGTTTTTGCGTGAAAGAGTAACAAACTTCCATCCATCCTCACAAACTTTCACATTTATAATATTAGTTAAGTTATATTAGTTATTATTAGTATTAGTAAGAAAGATTGTATTTTATTCATACATAATTTATTTACTTTATTAACTTAATGTAATTATATATTAATTTGTTTACTTTATCTTTCATAACTCTGTTTCTCTCTTTCACTACAAACCTGATAACATTTTCTCTACTCAATAAAACTAAATCGAGCAACTATCATTTGTCAAACTGACATAATATACGTCAAAACGACTGTCAGCTGTTTATAGAAAAATCAGGTCATCTACCGTTTTTGAGACAGAGCTATTTTAGGTGACAAAATATAAGTCTGGAGTTTTATTGCAATTCAAATGTAATAATTGTGATCCCAAAATTGCAAAACACAAACCGTGTATGTTCACTATAAGCATTTTCTTGAAAAAAAAAAAAGCCTATTCTGAAATTGCTGAGATGAACAGTGGAATACGTATTTTCTTTAATGCACCCATCTCTTATCCGTAGATTCACAGAATAAAAACGAAAACGGATTTGCATTTTTATTCACGGACTGCAACGGACGCTAATGGTAGCATCATTTAGATATCTACGTGAGTAGAAAACTCACGTAGATTTTATGAGGGTTGATCACGCAATAACACTGTAATACACAAAGCAGCAACAAACAACCTAGATTTCTCCCAACTAGGTTACTTTTAGGTAAGCGTGCTCCATCTTCGACCACATCATCACTTACCATCAGGTGAGATGGTGGTCATACGCGAGCCTATTATCATTAAAAAAAAAACTATGTTACAGTTGGCTGAAATTCTTTTGCTAAGTCTTGAGTGGGAATTATGATTCCATATAGCGTCTCGTGATAGGGAGAATAGATTTGAGAGTAGTGGGCCGCGCGGGACGTAACCTATGTGGTAGACTAATCAGAACAAAACTGCAGTTTAAAACCCTTTTGATTAATGCGCCAGACCGTCAGCTAATAGAAGTAGATAGAGAGTCTATATCTTTTGTGTTATTTTCTTGATGGACATCTTTATTCCGTGTGCCGGGGGCTGTGGGACCACTTAAATATTCTTTAATGCGGCCCCCGAATGGTGAGAGATCCTGTTGTATGTTACAAGAACACCAATTTTTTGATTTAGATATCATCTATTGACTTCTCTCACTGTAGGTTGAGTGGAAGTACTTGCCAGAATGATTTCTACTGACTAAAAACCCACGCTGTTCCTTTAGATGCCCTTATGTTATCTAGCTGGTAGCTGTGGTATCTCGTTAAAATATTTGGAACCCCAGCAGTCAATGGCCCTGTCAGGCCCCGTTAATGCTGTGCTCTTTGAGACGTGCCTGGAATATGACGCGCCGTTAACCCAAGCTCACCGTCCCATAAGAATCAGGTCAGGACCAAGTAACAGGAACACCAGTAATTGGACAAAGTCCATAGTATACAGAATGAAATTTGAATGGAATATTTCTGTGTAGTGTAGAGTCCATAAGAACCACAAACGCTCTGTCCAGAGCGAAGCGAAGAAGAAAAATAATGTTGCACTCTTACTTACTTAGTGTTTCATTATGGAACTGATCAGTATTGCTGAAGAGTTACTTCATCATGTTGGGCCGACCCAACGTCCAAAAGTTGGGAGGACTGGAAGTCGACTTCAAGTCTAACCGGAAACAGCTGAGTATTAAATGTTTTACATGGAACGACTGCCTATCTGATGACAACCCAGTAGCTGGGTAACATAATACCCCCTAGCCAAACCAGTATCAGATTTATAAATACCCGTAACGACAATTTCCAATTTCCAAACGCCCGTGCGTGAATTTTCTCAGTAGTACTGAGAAATTCTCATAGAAAAATACGATAACACTTATTGGCCGACCTTTTTTTTTCTAGGTACGAAAATCATCGATTGACTTCTCCCGCTCTGGGTGGAGTGGAAGGGAGTGTCTGACTTCTACTGACTAAAAATCCACCCTGTTCCTTCAGCTGACCTTAAATTGCGGGACCGCGGTATCTCGTTAGAAAATTCTCGCAACCCCGGTAGGTAATGGCCCTATGGGACCCCGTCACTAGTGCTGACTCTCTTTGAGACGCGCGTCAAACACAATACAGCTACGTAACGAATGCATTTGAAATCAAGCATCCTTAATTATTTCACTTTCTTTAGTTCAGGTATTCAATGCTTACTGGAGGCTTATGAATTGTTGTAGTAATAATTATTAGCGCCTTTACCAAACTAGAAAAGCAGTCTCTAAAATGTTGCATCTGTGAAGTACCTACCTACCTAATAAAGGCAAATTCAGGCATCTGTACATGATGTTAATTACACAGCATCAAAACTCGTGAATAACATCGGTGTTGCCACGCTGAATTTTCCCAGTATTCTGGGTACAATGCCTCGTGATCATAGTTGCCAATTTCAAACGTTTATTAAATGATGAAAATATATTGTAATAATGATTTTACGCAAATATTATCAGATTCACAGGCCTTGTTTCGATTTAGATGAGTTATCGTTTTATGCATTATCGCAGATCTAGGACTAATATTTTGTCGGTGATAGTGCAATAACCGCTTAGCTCACATTATTAATACGAGTTCATTATAACTGAATTACATAACATGTTTAACTAGACCTTATTGAAAATATTAGTTAAGCAATATTGCATTAAAACCGATGGAAATTTAGTCTAAATCTGTCGCCTGACGTTACCTATTTCTTAAGTTATTAAACAAAAAAACTGTACAAACTATTTTATCTCAACTAAATAAAACAATGAAAACTCCGTCCTAAATACTGTCGGCAGGTAAATGTGCTCAAAATCTGGCCTCTGGCCAAAGTAAAACCCAGTAATTTTTGTGGGGGGCGAAGTATCCCAAATTACTCCTCCCGCTCAGGGAGCGGCAGGGAGTGTCAGACTTCTACTGACTTAAAACCCTCCCTGTTACTTCAGTTGCGACCCGGGCCGCAGTATCTCGTTAAAACATTCCCACAACCCCGACAATACAAGTCGACCCTTGTATCACGTGACATTTCAACCAGACCCTTTTTCTTTGAAAAGGCTTTGAGCAAAAGTTAGAATACAATATAAAAGTAAATTATTTTATTCATCATAGGCTCGCGATTGACCATTAACTCACCTATGGTAAGCGATGATGCGGTCGAAAATGAAACACGCTTTTCTAGAAGTAATCTTTTCACTCTTGACTTAAAAACCCCCAGGTCAGACTACCAGAAAATGATGTATACAGTATGTTAACTAACAGAGGGCGTTCCCGTTAACCCGCAATAGTATAGCATCCATACATGCTAAAAAATATTACCAATCGAAAAAAAAAATGTTTTTATTTTTTTTATTGTTAAAATATCACTAAAATGTTAAATTGATACGTAAAAAAAACACTCTGTACTCGCGTACTTGAAGGACGGCAACGTCGCAATTTATTTATGTATGATGGGCCGCGTGTGCGGCGATCTAATTGATGTGCTTATACTATTGCGGATTAACGGGAACGCCCTCTGTTAGTTAACATACTGTATATTTACAAATTGGTTACTAAATTTACACGTCGTTTTATATTAATAAAAAAAATGTTTATACATTAATAACTTATAACATTTTTATACGTCGTTTTATTTTTCATAAATTGAACTAGATGAGGTCGGTGTTTAATATTTATGTACATGTACATAGATTTGACTGGACCTGTCCAGACTGTGCAAGAATTTGTCAAATAAGGTATAGCTCAACTTGTAAACCGATTTATTTGAGTAACAAAATGTATGGGATTAGTGGTTAGCACCTATCAGAGCCGTGCCTGAGCCGCAGGCGGATCACTCTTCATTTTCTTGTTCGTACTTATTTGAGTTTGGGACGAGACATCACTAGCCGCATTGCAGGTACACCCTGGATATATGTGGATCGACTACCATATAGATCAACCTTTAGACCTGCCTGTTTTTTGAACACTCTCATACGAAACCGAAACCCACATAGATGATCTCTGCCCTAGGATGGGCGAACGAGTCTATCAGACTTGTATTGTTTAAAACGATCCCGTGTTCCCTCGCATACTTGTACCGGGGGCTGCGGGAGCATTTTATACTATTCAACGCATTCTGTTTGCACACCCCATACACCGTGTCAGCTCAGCAGAACTACGGATAGCTAAATTCATCTTATACGGTGAACTACCAAAGAGTTTGGATAAAAAAAAAGTTGTGCCAAAATGTTACAACCCACAAGTTTATCTGTACCAGCCTACCTAATATTAGCCTTATTTTATGCAGCAAGTCACTTTGGTATCTGTTCCCTAGGAAAACTCAAGTAGTTTTCCTAGGTAGAGATGTAACGAAACTAGAATGTTTATATGGCAAGTAATATGTACTTAAATAACTCAAAATATGTTCACTGTGTGTTGGAACATTTTGGCACAACTGGGTCCGAATATGAGTAAAAAATAATTGTGTTCGCTGAAATCTAGAAACTTATTTTTAGAAAACAATTTCATCTCATTACAAACTGTCTAAATTAGCAAAGTAAGCAGAACAAATTATAATTAAACCAGTACCATAAATATTTAGGCAGTCCCAAACAAAACATTGTTTTGTTGTCACTAACATGGGAACTTTATACAGTATTTTGTGAAACACAATCCAAATGCCAAAAACAATCTCTGAGAAAAAATAAACGGTACGCTTACAAAACAACCGACGTTAATAGACTATTTCACTTATCACCTTGTTATCCCAAACAAATAGGCATTGAACGCGTTATCATTAACTGTAAAACTGAAGGTCCAACAAAATGTCTCCGAGGCATAGTTAAGCCCCAGATTTTGGGATGTATTCACATAACAATAGTTTGCACGAACATTACAAATCTCACCTGGTTATCTGTCGACCTACTTTGGCGATAACGCTTGATGAATAATGATATTAAGGGTCGTATTTTAGGCAGTTTTAAATGATTATCTTGGGTGGTATCCATATTGACTGTTCCAAATATACTATATGTTGGTGTTTCGATGATGTGGTTTTAGTTCGGACGTCATTGGTTTGGTCTAAAAATAGTATATCTGGTTTTCTAATTAACTAGCTGTGCCGACGGCTAATACCGATTACGTGGGAATCCCGGGATTTATTTATTTTATTTATTTATTTAGACACAACATGGCATTCTTACTACCTATTGACATTATCTATACTAATATTATAAAGCTGAAGAGTTTGTTTGTTTGTTTGTTTGTTTGTTTGTTTGTTTGTTTGCTTGAACGCGCTAATCTCAGGAACTACCGTTCTGATTTGAAAAATTCTTTCAGTGTTAGATAACCCATTTATCGAGGAAGGCTATAGGCTATATATCATCACGCTAAGACCAATAGGAGCGGAGCACTAATGAAGAATGTTTCAAAATCGGGGGATTTTTTTCCACGCGGACGAAGTCGCGGGCGGAAACTAGTGTTATAATATATGCATAAGGCCGCCAGGAACAGTCACAATACCTCCCGTACTAGTTGTTGCTGTATTACGGTGAGGTATTAATTACCATTAGAAAATTACCAAAGAAAGAAATGTTTGATAACCACTTAGCAAGCATTGAGATTGCCATTACTAAAAATCCTAGGGTTTTTTGGCAATACGTTAAATCCTAACAGCAAACCAACTGTTACCCATCAGTGCTTAAATTTGGTGACATCTCGTCTAGTAATGGCGAGGAAATCTGCAATATGTTTGGGGACTATTTCTTTTCTAACTTCCAGGAGCGATCTGACTCATTTGGGTTGCCCACTTTGGAAAGAGACCAACTTGATGATCCGTCCACTCCCATTATGTCAGATATCTGCTCCATTGATGTGCGGGAGGGGAAAGTATTTCGGTTGTTAAAGCAAGTTAACATTAACAAATCTGCGGGCCCGGACAATATCTCACCAATTTTCATAACAAAGTGTGCCAGTTGTCTGTCAGTTCCATTAACAATATAATTTAAACGGTCATTTGACTTGGGAGTTGTGCCTACTATCTGGAAGTCGGCGTATATAACACCAATTCATAAAAAGGGACCTAAGGACAGCGTTGATAATTACAGACCGATCTCCAAACTCTGCATATTTGCCAAAATCATGGACAAAATAGTACATGTACAATTGTCTTCGTTAAGCGACGAAGACAATTGTACATGTACTTAGTTTCTCAGAACATCAACATGGGTTCTTAAAAGGTCGCTCCACAACATCCAATCTCGTTGTGTGTAGTGATTATCTGTCAGAGCATATGTCCAGGAGGTCTCAGGTTGACGTTATATACACCGATTACAGTAAGTGTTTCGATCGAATTGATCATGCGCATCTAATGCGCAAACTACTATTAGTCGGTGTGAGAGGTAATTTGTACAGATGGTTCAAATCTTACGTAGAAAATAGATGCCAGACTGTAGTTCTGAATGGGTATACCTCGAGAGAGATGTACGTCCCATCGGGGGTTCCACAAGGATCCCTATTGGGACCTCTGCTATTCAATATTTTTGTTAATGATATAGCCTCTTGTTTCCGAAACTCTAAAATCTTACTGTATGCCGATGACATGAAAATTCTTAGCCAAGTGTCAACCACTGAGGATGCACACCTATTACAAGAGGATCTGGATAGGTTCCATAACTACTGCATCAGAAATAGGCTGGATCTAAATATATCCAAATGTTATGTATGCACCTTTACTCGTAAGCAAAATCCAATTATTTATGACTACAAGTTGTCGAATACCTCAATTGCCAGAGTTAACGTCATAAAGGATCTCGGAGTAACATTTGACTCAAAGCTGTTATTTGATGCTCATATTAATAATGTTGTTAATAAGGCCTCGAAGGCTTTAGGGTTTATTTTGAGGATATCCTCGGAGTTTAAGAATGTGAAAACAATTAAAATCCTTTACTGTGCTTTTATCCGTAGCCATCTGGAATATGCTTGTCAAATTTGGAATCCGAAGTATAATATCTACATTAATCGCCTTGAAAGTATTCAAAGGCGATTTTTAAGGTACACTCAATATCGTTCCAATTGTTATCTTCCTAACTATATAAGTAGGTGTAAGAAATTTCATATTCTGCCTTTGCACGAGCGCAGACGTATCGCAGATCTCACTTTCCTATTTAGTTTATTGAACGGGTCCACTGACGTCCCCGAGCTGTTGGCCAAGATTGGACTTCGCGTGCCATCTGTGTTTCTTAGACGACCACATATTCTTCATGTACCACGTGTAAAAACTGCCTATAGGCAAAATTCGTTTATGTTACGAGCTTGTCGAACTTTCAATATGGTGTGCCAGGACACGGAGTTGGATTTATTCAGAACCAGTGTTCAGCAATAAAAAAAACGCCTATGTAGCCTTTTCTTTGACAAAAGATGAGTTAATATTTTTTGTTTTTTTTTCTTTCATTTCTATCAAATGATGTATATACATTTTGTACTGATTTATGCATGTTTTACTTCATAATATGTATGTACTTGTCCATGACCGTGCGACATCCGCCGTCGTATCTATATTACATATTATAACTGTTTATTAGCGGAAGCTTGTAATTGGCCTTTTTCTACATATATATATACTTACAGCTAATACATTTGAGTGATCATTGACAGATCACTCAAATGTATTAGCTGTAAGTTTCCTTAAAATGTATAAAATAAAATAAAATAAAATAAATAAAATTACTGTGACCCATATTCAACAAACCTAATTGTTTATGGTTAAGTTGTAGCTACGCTCCTTTTGCACAGGAGAAAGAAAAAAAATTACCAACAGAAGATAATCTTTTAACTAATTTTTCTTAAACTTAACATTATTCAAGCTTTGCTGTGATTTCGTGTGTGTATATCAGAGGGTGTGTGTGTAGGTGCGTGTATAATATGTTTTTTGTAGTATATAATGTATGAAGTTTGCTATTTTAGGACTTTAAAGGTGTCTTCAGTACTATTATAGTTTAAGGTGAGTAAGTGTTTTCGTACGATATTTTTAAATATGTGTGAATTTTATCTTTGAAAACTTAAGATGACATAAAATTATTATAAATATATGGCGCTAGGTAGAAAAGAAATCGCTGGGCAGATTTTGACTTATATCTAGCTTTTTGTAGACTTTGTGAGCTCTTCGTACAGCATCTGGAAAATCAGGTGGTTTGATGTGTTGTATTTGTAATTTTTTTCAATATAGTTGACGAATGCTTAGAACTGCAGTTAATTTATATAGTTCATCGGCCGGGAATCTAAATTTTTTGAACATCATTGTTTTTAATATAGCACGTTGAGCTCTCTCTGCTTTCATAAGATAAGTCTTGGCACAGCCGCCCCAAATGGATATACCATAAATGTAATAACAGATTGGCATAGTGCATAGTAGGTTATAGTAAGTTTTTGTCACATATATATCGCAGATTTCTGAAAATGTACAGTAATTTTCTCACGCGCTTCGATAGCATTGAGATTTGCATTTTCCAATTCAATTGTTCATCTATTTGAACTCCCAAATACTTGGCTGATGGAGTTACATCAAGACAATAACAATCACAATTATGAATGAAGTTACATGTGTGGGCTCTTGTGTTTATAATTTCAGGAGATGGTCTAGAATTTTTATTTATGTAGTTGTTAATTATTTTTGTTTTTGTAAGATTGAGTGTCAATAGATTGTTATCTAGCCACTTAGTAACAAGGTGGAGCCCCTTTTCAGCATTATGGTTTACTTCGTGCCAACCACTACCAATAAAAGTAATGACTGAATCATCTATAAATGTAATTATGTCTCCGTTTTGAAGCATTAAACTTGACAAGTCATCGATATAAATAAGAAACATGGTGGGCCCCAAAATACTGCCCTGTGGTACACCATACTCAATAGACTCTTCTGTGCTTGTGTATTCGTTAACCCTAACGACTTGGTTTCTATCGGATAAAAATATAGCAGTTTTGAAAGATTTAAGACAGGAAGACAGATGAATTCTCTGCTTTCTATAGATACGGAACAATCTTTCTGATTTTCCCACTAAACCTGTTTTTGAAGAAGAGCTTGCCCGGTCCATTACGATTACTCTAGCTAGTCAATAGCCAGTCAGTTTATTCTGTAAACACCAACATCGACAACACTATGCTATCGTATAAACGGCCGCACAGTGAGTTTAAACAGTGCAAAAATCAAATCTGTGTATAAACAATTACCGAAGATATAAACTAAAACAATTTCAAGTTTTAAAAGTGAACGTTAGCAAATTCTCCGTCTTTGTTTCGAAGTGTGTGACCTTTGTATGAGGTTAATGACACCCGTCTAAGACTCTGGTCATAGTACTAATACATCACCTTTTTCGTTTTACCAAGCGTAGCCACTGTGGCTCGGTGGCGTAAGCCTCTGCAAACCGTCGAATACTCAAGAGATTGCAAATTCGAGCCCAAAGAAACATAATCTTTTTTTTCGTTTTGTTTTTATTTGTTTTACATTTATATTCGATAATATTGAACTTTAGTATACAAGTGAAGGAAAACCAGTGGAACTCTGCTAAAATCGTCTATTATAATTGAACGATGGACTCAAGTAAACACTGAAGAACCAAACCAAAAAAACTCATTAATTACTTACTATCACTCAAAGCGCTTAGTGGCCGTGTTCGCAAAAATAAACACTTCACAGCAATATTCAAAAGTGATATAAAAAACTTTTATTTATATCTAAATAATGCCTATAAACCGCACACCTCCAGTATCGCCAGCGGTAGTTGGCCAACTATCTCCAGCCCACCATCAATCGGAGCCAAACTTAAATACGGCGACTTCGGAAGTCAGCATGGATACTAAAAACATTGCCCGCCGAAGCAAAAGGAAACGCGACGACCAAGACAATCTACTGAATATGAATGAATTCAAGGATGAAATTTCAAGTGTAATTAAAGATTTTAAAAAGGAGCAATCCCTATTCTACTCAAATATGGAAGCATCGTTACTAGAAATAAAACAACAATACAGTAAACTGCAAGACTCCGTAGACTTTACTGCTAAAAATACGACGACATGGTAAACAAAATGGAACAATACGAGATCGAAAGAAAAGAAAATAGAGATTATATCAGGAAACTTGAAAATAGGGTAGATCAACTAGAAAACCAATCAAAAATAGCCAGTGTAGAAATAAAAAATATCCCAAAGGCTGCAAACGAATCAAAATTGGATTTGATAAACGTTGTCCAAAACATTGGACGTGTTATTGAAACCGCAGTCTCAGAATCCGATATTAAAGACGTATACAGAATTAACTCCAACAGTTCAATGAATAACACCATTATAGTTGATTTCACCACAGTAATACTTAAAACAAAAATACTGCAATCAACCAAGAACTTCAATAAAAACAATAAAACTAGTAAGCTGAATACAACATATCTACGGGTCAACGGACCAAAGGTACCCGTTTATATATCTGACAATCTCCCTGCAAGAGCTCGAAAGTTGTTCTTTCTAGCGAGAGAATTCGCCACCCAGCATAGATACAAGTACTGTTGGTCAGCCTATGGTAAAGTGTACCTGCGTAAGGAGGACGGCGCTCAACGCATCATTGTAAATTCTGAAACGGATTTTACTAAAATAGTTGAAAAATGACTATCTGGCTGTCATAATACATCTATACAGCCATGCATGTCTCTTTATAAGTATTTTAAAATGTTAATTGATGTTTTCTACTTTTACTTGATATATTTTCCTTTTTATAAAACACTTTCACTTAGGCACACAAACATAAAACTACACAAAATCATTCCCACACATAAATTTTCACTATCTTCAATTGGTCTTTGGAAATGCTATCAAAAGAAAAAGAAACGAGTAAAACCAAATGGTACTGCTACTTCTGTTCTCTTTAGTTCACGAATTGTCCACAGGTTAAATTTTGCTAATATTTGCCTTGTAACACGGTGTGTCTCTCTGTTTCTGAATAAAAATTGCACATTACACTTTGGCTCTCCTCGTCTAAATCGTACTCTTCGATAATTTAAATTTAATAAACAATGACATTGACAACCTTGAAATTGCTGACTCTACAACATGTGACCTGGCCGATTTCTTAGAACTCATTCCAAAAAATGAACATCGCCTCAAGATTATTAATCAAAATATAAGAAGTATAAATCGCAACATGCCAGGTTTTAATGTCCTATTAGCTCAATCTAGAACTTTGTGGGACATAATTGTTCTAACAGAATGCTGGTTACCACACACCACAAACCTTCCGGTTTTAGATGGTTACAGCTGCTACTCGACTACCAGGAACAAAACACAAAATGAGGGTGTAGTTATATATATTAAAAATGATATACAGGTGGATGTTGACGAACCTAACTTTCATGATGCAAATTGCATAAAAATACAAATTGAAAACGACACCGTTGTTTTCGCCTTATATCGTCCTCCATCTTATAATAATGTATCGAACTTCCTACAATCTCTAAATGAAATCCTAACCAAACATTCAAGTTACAAAAACATAATACTCACCGGTGACATAAATATAGATATCAGTGATTCAAGCCATGATCGAAATGCTTCATCCTACCTCGACCTGATTTCATTCCACGGTTTACTACCGGCGCACGTTATTCCAACTCACGATAAAACATGCCTAGACCACTTTATACTTAAAACGAAATTCCAGGCAAATGCTTATATAGCTTAAACAACTCTCACAGATCATTATACTGCGATCCTTACATTAAACAAATTTTTACCCAAGCACTTGAAACGGACGATCTCAAAGATAGACTTACTTGGATTACACTCTGATTTAATTAAATTAAACTTCGATTCAGTTCTTAAGTCACATGAGGCAAACACAGCAGCTGAAGAACTGGTCCGTATTCTTAAGGGTGTAGTTGAGTCAAATACAAAAATCGTTACCGTGTCCAAGCGGAAATTAACTATCAAACCCTGGATAACCCCAGGTCTTTTGAGGTGTATAAAAAACAGAGACAATCTACACAAAAAGACAAGGAAAAATCCTGAAAACTCTGTATTAAAGGTAACTTATACAAGATACCGAAAATTCTGCAATAAAATTTTGAAAAAAGTTAAACGGACGTTTGAAAGAGAAGAAGTGGAAAAAGTGGGACATGACAGTCGCCGCCTCTGGAAGGTAATTAATGAAATCTCGAACAGATCAAGGCCCAAGACGCCACCTACAGATTTAATCAGCCCAAGTGCACATCCTGTTGATTCATTAAATAAAATAAATCACTTTTTCGCCAACGTCGGCTCATCCTTAGCAGAAAAAATAGAAACCCAACAACAAGGATATGTTCGCGCCCCTCCAAATACCGCTTTTCCGCATTCCATGGTTATCTTGCCTACTGATGAAGATGAAGTAGCTTCTATCATTTCCTCTCTTAAACGAAACTGTGCCGTCGGTTGCGACAAAATCTCCTCGAACCTTCTTATTACACATAGCAGCCTCTTAGTAACACCCATCACTCATATCTGCAATTTGGCAATAGAATCAGGTACCTTCCCACGCGTTTTCAAAGAAGCAGTTATCCATCCCATTCACAAGAATGGGGACCGACACTGTGTTAATAACTATAGACCAATTGCAATACTGCCAGCCTTATCCAAAATTCTGGAACGTCTACTAAACAATAGATTAGTCAACTATTTAGAATCAAATAATCTACTGTCACAGTCTCAATTTGGTTTCCGTGCCAAGAAATCGACTGCCATGGCTGTACACGAGCTGACTAATTTCATTGTTTCCAACATGGATGATAAAAGAAAGACCTTGGCTATCTACCTAGACCTGGCTAAAGCGTTTGACACGGTGTCGGTTCCAATTTTGTTGGATAAACTTGAGAACCTAGGCATTCGAGGAAATCAGTTGTCACTTTTTAAAGATTACTTAACTGGCCGCATGCAATGTGTTAGAATTGATAACCACATAAGTGACAGTCTTCCCATTACCTTTGGAGTACCCCAGGGAAGTATTCTTGGGCCCACGCTTTTTCTGGTCTATATAAACGACCTCTGTAATCTTAACCTTCAAAACGGACGCATCATAACCTTTGCAGATGATACTGCTATTCTTTTCAGTGCAGACTCATGGAGAGATGTTTTTGTTTGCGCTCAGGCCGGGTTCAATATTGTCAACGAATGGCTCCGAACTAATATTCTCACCTTAAACACTGAGAAAACTAAGTTCATAACTTTTACCTTAAAAAGCCGCCGCCAATCATCGCTTCAAACACATTCCATTCTCGCTCATACCTGTCCATCGCCTCATATCAGTGATTGTAACTGTCCAAAACTACAGGAAGCAGACACCATCAAATACCTAGGCGTTACTTTGGATTCCAAATTGAACTTCGCCACACACATTCGTTGTCTCTCAAGCCGAATACGAAAATTTATTTTTGTAGTCAAAACTCTTCGATCCGTCCTGAACCTTAAGCAACTACTATCCATCTACTGCGCCTTGTGTCAATCACTCTTAACGTATTGTATCACTTCATAGGGTGGCACGTATAAAACCAACCTAATCATCCTTGAAAGGGCTCAAAGGGCAGTCCTTAAAGTCGCACTATTTCTTCCTTTCCGTTTCCCTACAATAGAACTGTATAAAACCACTAAAGTCCTGTCAGTTCGTCAGCTTTTTATTCTTAATGTTACTTTAAAACAACGCTCTCTCATTCCTTTCATTGATCCTTCCCATAACAATGAATTAAGAAACAGAAGAAGGGATGTATGCCAAACAAAATCAGTTAAAACCAAATTTGCTCGTAATTTCTTTGCTTTCCTAGGCCCCTTTCTTTACAACAAACTGAATAATTTAGTCTCAATCCACACCGTAACCAAACAAATTTTAAAAAAATATTAACAGAATGGCTTCTTAGCTTAGACTATGCCCAAATTGAAGATCTGTTCAAAACCGCATCTTAAAATCCTTACAAACCACACATCTCACACACACCATACCTTACACCTGAACACAAACACACATAACACACTATCATGTTTCTATATATGCCTACTATTTATTATAACATATATTATTTTTTTGATTTTTTTATCGTCTTACCTGCATTATTAAATTAAATTGTTTAAATGATAAATTATTTAAATTAAGTTACTTAATTACTACTGTAAATTGGACTCTTTTTTTAGAATGAACTCGTCTCCAGTAAAGTTTGTAAAAATCTAACTTGGGGGCCTGGTGACCTGACTTACAGGTTTTGGAAAAAACTTAGTTTAGGCACCAGTCTCCCACAAATTATGTTTAAATTGTCTGTACCGTATGTCAATTATCTAATGTATTAATTTGTGGTGAGAAAATAAATAAAATTCTATTCTATTCTATTCTATCTTAATTGTATAGCTTGGTAGCTCACTTTATTAAGTTGAATACATGAACCTATTGGACACTAAAATATGTAAAAAAATCATGGTTTTAATTTGACAATATTTGGAGTGATCAAACATGGCGACAACACAATCACTGAAATTTTCCTTTAAAACTGAGTACAATATTTTTTTACTCAAATATTGTACTTTTTATTAACTCATTACCGTAAAACGTGTGTATCACGTTTAAATCATTTCCACCAAGCTCTGAAAATTGTCTTCTGGATTCACTTCTGAGTTCATAATCTCAATAGTTTGCAAATACGCATTTGTTTAGTCGAACCAGTCAGTTTAAACACAAACGACATTAGTTCATCCATATTAAAACGCAAAAACGGAATCTCAGCACACCATTATTCGTAAGTTGTAGAAATATTTCTTTTTATCAAGTTTATCGCAGAAAAGAGTTCTAGAACAAGTTTTTTCTACTGGAATACTAACGAGCGTCTTGTCTAAGTTATAACCGCTTTGCATTGTTTTAATCACCTCAGACCAGCTTACCAAACTACAGCTAGAATAAGACAAAGAAAGATAATTCATTGAAAGAATGAAAGCCTTTATATTTTTCTTTTGATTCTGAAAGAAAGGTGAAATTTAAATAGTGCGAGAAGTTTGATCGGATCCCAGATCTATTCCGGTCACCTAGATTATTATCATCCTTTAGAATACAGGTAAGAATTCAATTAACTAAGGAATATAACGACAAAAACAAATAATGGAATAAGTGATTTAAACTAACAATATTATAAGTGGTCAATAAAGCTCTTACCTCTGACGTTGAAAAATACTAACAATAATAACGGAGCGTTGATGTTTTGAATAAACTTAATTAAAACTGAAAAAAAAAACGAGGAATTTGACTTCAAGTAATACAAGGCACTTAGCTGTTAGTTTCTTTGAAGTTTTCCTTAATAATCGTTATATAAATCGGTCATAAATAAAATTTATCTTTATAAATAAAAATCAATAATCAAATGGCAAAGATTTGCAAAGCTCCAGAATACCTGCATTACACCTATTTGGAATTCTTGTTCAGATTATTCTTGTAGTCGTTTTATTGTCAGGAGAAGGTGTGTTTACAAAAAAAGTTAGAAAATCTGCTTGAAAACGAAATAGATTTTTTTCCTTGTTGTTTTCGAGATCCAGAAAGTATAGTTTCTACCGGACACGTCAAGATTGGCGCTTCTGTTTCTTTTCTGGTTTACAAGAGTGGCCGTGAATAGGAATTTGTCCCAAAAAATCCCGGATTATAATATGTTACTGAAAAGTTCTATAAATTCTTTCTGCAACATGAGAAATTTATGATCATATTAATTATGTATGTTCAGCAACAGGGCTCTTGACCACTATATTATTTAAATAACAACAATGCAAAACTGAGTCAGTATACTGATATTCTTTATTGTATTAAATATATTTACTTTTTTTTAAGCTTTTTAAATGATATGTGTTATTATATAAAACTATTCCTCACTCAGTATTTAACGCATATAATTATTGTCTAGTATTTACACTTTAAAATATTGAGATAATCAATTTTGATTGACTCACTTTTGCACCGTGTTTAAAAACTTCTTTGCAGTCGAGGATAAAGGTGTTCAAACTTGTCGAGAATAGTGTAGAAAAAACAATTTCGCTTTGTTTATTACTTAGTCTCATTCGATTCAGCACAGTAAACGAATTTACTTGATATATTTATTTTTGATACAATCATGGAACCGATTGCAAAGAATATTATAAAATCTGTTCAAGAGTTACTTAAAAATGGGAAATCGACGAGATATATTGCTAGAGAGTTAAACGTGAGTCAATCAACAATACAAAGAATTAGAGCCAAATGTAAATTTCCCATATCAATTAATGTTGGTGGTCGCCCTAAAAAAATATCTGATGGAGACGTCAGGAAAGTTATTCACTATTTAAGATCTAGTGAGGCGTCTTCAGCTCCTGAAGCGGCGGTAATTTTAAGGCAAGACACTGGCACGTCAGTGAGTAGGTGGACTGTTCATCGGGCGTTACACAAAGCAAATATGCGAGCTGTTGAGAAGAAAAAAGAACCTCTTCCTTACTAATAAAAATATTAAAAATAGAGTAAATTTTGCAAAACAATATATTAACTGGACTCAAGATGATTGGATGAGGGTTATTTGGTCGGATGGGACAAAAATTAATAGATACAGCACAGACGGTCGGAAATGGCTTTGGAAGAAAGAAGGTGAATCACTACAAACTAAAGATTTTATACAAGCAGTGAAACATGGTGGTGGCAATATTAAACTTTGGGGTTGTCTGACAGCTTATGGCGTTGGACCAATTTACAAAATTGAGAGAAATATGGATGCTAAAATGTACCTTAATATTCTTAAGACACATCTGTTGAAAGCTGTTGAAAATATGCCGTACCCTGTAAATTAAGTAATATTCCAGCATGATAATGACCCGAAGCATACGTCAAAAATCGTAAAGAATCGGCTGAATAAGCAAGAGTTTCACGTCCTGCCCTAGCCATCTCAGAGTCCGGATATCAATCCGATAGAAAATTTACGGGCATACTTGAAAAGCATGCTTTTAAATGAATATAAAGCACCTCCATCGAACTTAAACATTCTATGGGAACGTGTACAAGAACAGTGGTACCAAATTCCACCTAACTACTGTAAAAACTTGATAAAGTGTGGAAAACAGGTTGTATGCTGTTAAAAAAGCAAACGGTCTTTAGACCAAATATTGAAATTCTGAAATCAGTATTTTTGTAATTGGTGCAAAAGTGAACCTATTGTATTTGCAGTAATTAAAAATTAAAAGTATGTTTAAGCTCACAAGACTTTCTTAATTAAAGTAATAAATGGATATAGTTTTAAATGACATAATTTATTTATTATTCAAAAGTTAATCCTGTAGGTATTTATCACATTACTTTTTACGAAAATGTAAGGTAGTGACTCAGTTTTGCACCTCACTGTATGTATAGTACAGCTATTGGCAGCCTGTTTGCAACAAGCGATCTTTGAAAGACAAAATTTGGATGGACGTAAAAGAAACCAAAGGTATTAGTGGCGGGACCCCATAGGGCCATTGTTCGCCGGGATTGCGGGAACTAACGAGATACCGCTTTGGAACTTAATGGCAGTTGAAGGAACAGGCAACACTTCTACTGAAAACTGACTAAAAATTCTACTGAGCGGGAGAAGTCATTCGATGATTTTCCCACCTTTGAAAAAAGAAGAAAAAAAGGTACCTACTGCAGGTAGCCTATTTTGTACTGTATATTGTATGCATGCCTCCATTAAATAAGCAAATAACTTAGTATTATGATTTTTTCGGGAACAAATTGTTAACACCAATCCTGAGAAAGAGTTAATTTGGAGCTTACGTTTTAATACGCAAAATATATTTCAGTACAAAAACACAACTGCTACGTCGAAACCCTAACCCTTCTCATAGCATCAAAGATTAGATGAGATCGACCGTAACTTATTTGATCGGAATAATTTCTAACTTAAATTGAACTCGGCCAACTTTTGAATAAATTACCAAGAACTTACTGACTTTTATTCCGAAGCTCTGACACGGTTTAAAAATAGAGCTGTTTGTAAAAAGTTTTCCGTTAGTTTGAGAATCTAATTTATGAATAACGATTTGATAACATTGAGTAACTTTCTTTTACGATAAAACTGTATGCTCAATCAATGATATTCATTTTGAAAATTAATAATAATAATAATAAGCCCCCTAAACAACCGCACGTCCTGATTGAACACCTAATCACGTGGGGGGCGGACACACGAATGAGAAGTTACTGGCGTGGCTAACGTGGCTCTGGAAACCCATTCAACATGGAGACACGTTCAAAGAGAAAACGTTTAGGACCGCTGCCCGGGGGCGATCGCCGGGGCGCACCTGGAGCTGACGCTGGGTGTCACAGCATGCGAACCGTCAGCGGTGAGGAGTTGAGCAGGCGGGCTTGGGAGCCCGCCTGCTCAACTCCTCACCGATTTTGGCTGTAGTATCTTTGTCGGTGGGCCGACAAAGATACTACAGCCGAAATCACTGACGATGGTGACAGACAGACGGACAGGACAAACACCCCTGTAGAACCGTATAGCCCAAGCACTGTATCATATACGCCTTTTAGGCAATCATCACTATCTCTACCATCGTCACCTTCCATACCACCATCACCTCCCACAATTAGCTTAAACACAATCCCACCCACACCAACCTTGAATGATGCGCGGGAGGCTAGTTCCTTCTTGCCCGCGTCCACCAAGGCTGGAAAAGCTAGAGTTCGCATGAAATGGAGTAAAGAAGTAAACCTATTTATCATGCGAACTTACTTCTACATTACTAAATTAGAGACAGATATGACCACATATAGACAACAACTGCATGAACTTTTTACTAGACAATACCCAGAGATTTCTGTTACTGAACAGAGAGTTTCAGATCAAAGAAGGGCAATTATAAGAAATTAACTCCTGCCCCAAGCAGAAATAGATCAGCTAAAAGAAGAAATACGTTTAAAAATACAAGTAGAGTTAGAAAACATTGAAAGCACCACCATCAGTACGTTAACACAAAATGCACTATACTCACAAGAAGAACTACCACAATCTATCACACACTCTCAAACATTCGGTCACTCACAAGCATATTCTCAAACCACGCATACATCCACACAAACCGAGAGCATAACTATAATGTTAGAAAATGAAATTGAGACCCTAAACGATACCAATATAACTCATCTGACAGACATTTACACCCAAGATGTACACGATAAGTTCAAAACTGCCCTTACCCAATATTCCGGCATGGACCCCGCAGCCCGACCGAAACTGCCCAAACTGAGATACACACCAAAACTTTTCCAGCTAGTTCACTTATTCAATAAAAATATTCTCAGACAGTACATTAGCGAAGAAACTCAACTTATAGACGTACATACCCTTATATATTGCACAGCATTAGTTATTTCCCAAGTGCTTAATTTTAAAATGTCAGAATACACAGCCAATACTCGCCAACGAAATAATAATAAACCAGCATGGCAACAGAGGCTTGAAAAAGATATAGATAAACTACGAGCAGACTGCGGCAGACTAACTCAGTATATTAATAACAATAGGTCAAACAAAGTAGTTAAGAGAGTAGAAGAAATATTTAAAAATATGGCTATCCACACCAAACATGAACTGACAATAGGAAACCGGAAGAATTCTTAGATACACTAAAGCAAAAATTAGCTTTAAAAGTACACAGGCTGAGGAGGTACAAAAAAGCACAAGAACGCAAACATGATAACACATTATTTGCTACAAACGAAAAGAACTTTTACAGAAATTTACACAAACCGCAAACTACTATCGATACACCAATAAACGACACTCACATAGAACTGCCAACAGCACAGCAACTTGAGTCATTCTGGTCAGGTATATGGGAAGAGCAAGTGCATCACAATGATAAATCTGACTGGTTATCAGACGAAAAAACTAAATGGAGTGCAATAGAAGAAATGGAATTCACTGAATTAACTGAGTCTGATATAATTAGAATAACTACGAGACTACATAATTGGAAATCCCCTGGTATCGATAAAGTTCATAACTTTTGGTATAAAAAATTAGATTCCTTACACAAAATTTTAGCTAAGAATTTATCAGATATCATTTTAGGAAAACAAACTATACCGGAATATATTGCTACAGGAATAACATATATGTTACCTAAAAACCAATACTCACCACAACCTTCTAATTACAGACCAATAACATGCCTACCCACAATATACAAGATCCTAACGTCAGCCATCACTTCAAAGATCAATAAACACATAGAACATCACAATATTATAGCAGAAGAGCAAAAGGGGTGCAGACGGGGACACATGGGCTGTAAGGAACAATTAGTTATAGATTCGGTAATTCACAAACATGCAGCCACAAAACATAAAAACCTACACTGTACATACATAGACTATAAAAAAAACATTTGACAGTATACCACACTCTTGGCTTATCCAAATATTAGAAATCTATAAAATTAACACAAAATTAATAGACTTTTTAAAGAATATCATGCTCCACTGGAAAACTACACTCCAACTAAACTATCGACATAACACTATCACTACTCGACAAATAACTATAAAGAAAGGAATCTACCAGGGAGATTCTCTGAGCCCTTTGTGGTTTTGTCTCGCTCTTAACCCCCTATCTCACTTACTAAATCATTGCCAGGCTGGATATTCAATTAAACATAACACAGGAGAAACTGTTATCTCACATTTGATATACATGGATGACATAAAACTATACGCACAAACTGACACAGAGATGAAACATTTAATAGATGCTACGACCAAATTTAGTAAAGACATAAAAATGCAATTTGGTATAGATAAATGCAAAACAGTTCATATAGTTAGAGGAAAGATAAAACCAGGAGACTATAGTATTAACGACACCGACACAATTAAAGCGATGGAACCATCAGATTTATACAAATATTTAGGGTACAAGCAACTCAAAGGGATAGATCATACAGCAATTAAACACACATTAAACACAGAATACAAAAGAAGAATGACTGCAGTGTGTAAATCACAACTCTCTGGAAGGCACTTAATAAAGGCATTGAACACCTATGCAATCCCAATATTAACTTACTCCTTTGGAGTAATTAAATGGTCAAAAACGGACATCCAACAGATAGAGAGAATAACACGCACTACACTCACTAAACACAACAACCTACATCCTAAATCTGCTGTTGAAAGACTGACCATTAAACGTCAATACGGAGGGAGAGGCCTAATTGACGTCCATCACCTTTGGCAAAAACAAATATCCCGACTAAACTCATTCTTCCACACTAAATCAAACACAAGTCACATCCATAAAGCTATAGTCGTTAACGATCTTAATTACACCCCACTCAACCTTAAAGATAAAATCGAGACAAATACTATCAATGATGACCCACAGAAACAAAAATTAGAAGACTGGAAAAAGAAAGTATTGCACGGCCACCACCCTCATGACCTAGAAG
This sequence comes from Tholera decimalis, assembly GCA_943138885.2. NCBI lineage: Eukaryota > Metazoa > Arthropoda > Insecta > Lepidoptera > Noctuidae > Tholera > Tholera decimalis. The sequence continues at coordinate 32,740,387 of OW964555.2, forward strand.
AATCTCACATAGACAAAATAGGATCAAATAAATGGCTTAAAATAGGTAGCTTATTCCCGGAAACTGAGGGATTTATAATTGCGATACAGGATCAGATTATAAACACCAAAAATTATAGAAAGTTCATTATTAAAGACCCCACGATAACAAATGATAAATGCCGCAAATGCCATAGTCAGCCAGAGACCATACAACATATTACAGGTGCATGCATAACACTCACACAAACAGATTATACACATAGACATAACCAAGTAGCAAACGCCGTACATCAAAATCTAGCACTCAAACATAAGCTCTTACAAGACACAAACAGTCCTTGTTACAAATATGTACCACAAACAGTTTTAGAAAATACAACCCACAAACTCTACTATGACCGCGCCATACTGACTGACAAAACCATTCACTACAATACTTTATTAACTTTGTCTTGGAGAGTAATATCTGGTGATATTACTCTCCAAGACAAAGTTAATAAAGTCACTTACCTTATTGATATTGCAGTCCCTAATACACATAATTTACAAAAAACAATCAGTGAAAAAATAAGTAAATATGCTGAACTCAAAGAAGAAGTAGCCAGAATTTGGAGACAGAAAAAAGTGTATGTTGTGCCCATTGTTATTTCCACCACGGGGGTAGTACCTAATCACCTTCACCATAGCCTAAAACTACTAGATTTAAAAGACTCAGTTTATATTACCCTTCAAAAAGCCGCAATTTTAAACACCTGCAGAATAGTAAGAAAGTTCATGCAAACCGACGAAAATGAAATCTACTCACATAACACATTATATATATGTATATTATACATTAACATAAATAAACACATACGCTACATTGACTTGGCTTGGCCCGTTAATGTAGCTTAAAACTAGCCTAGAGCTAAGAAAACATCACGTTTCACAACTTTCAAATTACTTAATAATAAGGGAGTGCCTCCGCTGCCGGCACCGGTTGCTGAATAGATTACCGGTGCCGGTTGCCGACAAGGATAACGCTACGGTTACTAAATTAACCTATCCCAATAGAACACTCACAGGACATCATAAAATTTTTTGATTCATTATTCTTGAAAATAAAAGTCAAGAATTTTTATTAAAAAAACCTATGCTCTAACAGTCACTCCAAACTCGATTTAGGGTTTTAAAAATAATTAAAATGAGTAGGAAAAATAATAGGTTGGTAGCTATAGTGAAGTAGCATTTTAAGCATAAAGTAGCAGCTTTTTATTTAGTTCCAAGCTTTGTTTAAATTTAAGTTGGCAGTGATTTTATGGTGTAGCAACTGAATTTATTGTTAGGCGACAACAGTTTTTACGCAAAATCGACGGAGCCCCGCGAAGCGGGGCTTCTATTTCTGGGTGGTTTAAAAAAAAATAACCTTAGCCTTAGCCTTCTAACATAACCTATCCGAGTCGGGATACTCTGAGTCGGGGTGTTAACCATTAGTTACTAATAATACAATGTTTGATATCCGTCTGGTAATATTAGCTGCCAAGTCATTATTTTTTGTAATCTTTGAGGTTATCTTCTTCTTCTGTAGTGTGGTTTCCGCACTTGGTCTCTGCACGAGACCATTGTGCGTGAGCCATGTCGGCCGTCACTCCATCCAGCCAACCTCCCTCCAGAAGCAGATCAGGTCTTTCGGTCTATTCAGGGTATCTGTAAGGGAATTTAATGGCCCGAGGGTTCGTTTCCGTATTTTGGTGATTTCCATACACTCTAGGAACACGTGTCCTACCGTTTCCTCCGTCCCCATGCATGCCCTGCACAGGGGACTGTCCGTTATACCTATTGTGTGATAGTGTTTGTTCAGTGAGCAGTGCCCGGTGATGGTCCCCGGCACCATTCGCAGGCTTCTTCTGTCCAGGTGTAGGAGCCGCCTGGTTAGTTTTTTGTCCAGGTTTGGCATCGCCTCCTTGGACTGCCTGCAGCCTGGTGCCGAGGACCACCATTTCTGGGCTTGGTCATGTGTGTGTTCTTTAAGCCATGTGCGCAGCTGGTTGAAGGGGAGTGGCAAGATAGGCTCGGGTCCGAAAACCATCGTGCCGGACCCCCTCCTGGCCAGTTCGTCCGCCGCATCATTGCCGAGTGATCCGCTGTGCCCCTTTATCCATTGCAGTGTCACAGTGTTGCGGTTCTCGACCGCCGAGCGTTGCAGCGCATTGTGACATTCTAGTATGAGCTTAGACGTGATATAATTTTTCTCTAGGGATTGAAGTACTGAGGCACTGTCGGAAAGTATGCGGATATGACTATCCGTGACTCTCCTGGCTTCTATGGCATGGATCGCCTGAATAATGCCCACACATTCCGCCTGGTAGACGGTGTTGAGCTTCCCCAGCGGTCTGGATATATTTATGTTGAGATCGTTGGAGAAAACTCCAACTCCAGTTCCAGTGTTTGTCTTTGAGCCGTCAGTGTAGATCCTAAGCTTCTTGGGCCCTGAGTTGTCCTCTGGCTCCGGCATGAGCTGTATTTGGTAGGTTTTTTTGGAAGTGGTGCGTCTTTGCAATCTTATCATATGGTGCAGTCATCAGGGGTTGTCGTTTGACTGAGTCCTCCATGATGCGTGTGTGTTTGATCCTGGAGTCTCGCAAGAGTGCCCCTGATATAGCAAGTCTGAAGGTTGCCAGGGCAGCCTCCTCTCGTACTATAAAGTGCAGTGGTGGTAGGCCCAGCATGGCCTGTAGAGCGGCAGTGGGTGCAGTTCTCATGCTGCTGGTGATCGCCACACATGCAATTCGTTGCAGCTTCTCAAGATCTTTTTGTGCCATGCTTATCTATTTTATGTCTGTTCTGGGCCACCAGACTAGAGAGCCGTACGTGATAATTGGTCTTATAACAGTCGTGTATAGCCAGTGGGTTGTTTGGGGCTGATACCCCAGTTCCTGCCCAGCATGCGTTTGCACTGCCGCATGCAGATACTGGCTTTCTTGGTGATGTGCTCAGTGTGTTTTGCCCAATTCAGTTGTTTGTCCAGGAAAATGCCCAAGTATTTGGTTTCAGCTGAAAGGCTTAGAGTGGTGCCAAAGAATTTTGGCAGTGCCAGCTTCGTTAGTTTCCTCTTTTTGGTGAAAAGTATGAGCTCAGTTTTTGTGGGTTATCTTTGAGGTTATGTTTCTTTTTTAATATTTTTTTACCAGCACTGGAACCCAGCCTTTTGCGCATTGTCACTGGTTCCCATTTTGAGTGCCGGCGCCGGCAGCCGTTGTTTTAAATCTCGGCTGCCGGCAGTATACTTACCGCCGGTTCCCAATAGTGATATTTTTGGTAGCCGGCGCTGGCAGCGGAGGCACTCCCTAATAATTAACACTTTTATACACCAACTTGTTTTCGTAATTTAAACTAGATTAAGCCGGTGTTTCCTAACTACCCTAAGAACAAACACCGAAACAAACTCAAAGTTGCCAGTAACATTAAAAGCTCGTACAATTTGTTATAGTCAAATTATATGAGAACTTTTTTTTCAACACATTTGCTCATAAAATGGCTCTAATTTCACCGCAATTAGGCACATAATGACACCTGTAAACAAACTGTCACTTTTTCTTTACTATTATTCACAAGTGAGTTATAGGTTTTTTTTTTAAATTGGTTGAGTTGCTTTGTTTTTATAAAAGTTTCGAAACAAAAAAAGATCGTATTCAATAGTACAAATAAATTAATGTACCTACCTATTGCTTGCTAGTTTCATGCAACTTTGTATTTAAATAGATAAATTTCAACGTGTATGTTTTTAATAAATACAACTTTCACTCAAATACAACTTTTGTTTTTCCTGTGATAAAGAAAACTTTGAATTACCCATTTTGTACGTGGCTAAAACGCTATCCGAGAAAAGCCAAAGAAAAAAGAAACCTCATTCTTTTATCTATGGCCGATCTGTTAGATGCGCGCGCATAGGAAAACTGATTAATTTTTCCCGCCATTGCGAAAAAAATTTCACAACTCGTTTTCACTGTTGAAATTATAGTTATTTTTTTCACAAGTGTGTTGAAAAACGTCGTATGATACACGTGTGTATTGATGATCACCGTCCTCGGCTCTCTTAAGACCCTCACCTAACAGCTCGGGTCTCAATGGCGCCTCAGCGGTAATCACCAACATTACACACTTGTACCATAATGTACTATTATAGTTGATAGTCTTGCATTTGACCATAATCTCACCTGATGTTAAGCGGTGATGTTGTCGAAGATGAAGCACGCTTGCCTATTCACTCCACACACACCATAAATAGTTAATTTTCAGTCATCCCTCAGAACTTACTTCTGCCGCTCTGGGTGAAGAGTAAGGTTACCAAACTCATTTTTTATTGGTAATAGGCTCGAGTTTGACCACCATCTCACCTGATGGTAAGTGATGATGTGGTCGAAGATGGAGTACGCTTGCCTAGAAGTAACCTATTCACTCTTGACTTGAAGGCTCCCAGGTTATAGCGATCAGAAAACACAGACTCCAGCAGGGAATTACACTCTTTAGCCGTACGCACAATGAAAGTATTCCCAAAACGTTTTATGCGGATGGGTGGGATGTCTACCATGTAAAGATGGCGCATCGCCGTTTGTCTTGTAGTCCGATGATGGAACGAGCGTGGCGGGATTAGATTGTGTAATTCCATCGCACACTCCCCGAAGTGTAACCGATACTACTGACTAAAGGCCCACCCCATTCTATCAGTCACCCTTGCACTCAGGACCGTACTATCCTATTGAAACATTATCGCAACCCTGCTGTGAGTGCTGTGATGAATAATTGGCCTTTCCACAAAAAAAAGACGAGAAAAATGCTGTTAGTTTTCATGGCACGACGACGTCTATGTATATGTTTTGTTTTCGTGTATAATTACATACATAACTTCATAGTTAGAATTACAAGAAATGAATAAGTAGTTTTTAGATTTTTATATAATATCTGCATGCCAGTTTTATAACAGTAAACTAGTATTTGCGTGTTGCGCGTTGTGCTTGTGGCGGTGGATTGTTCACTTTTAAAACCCCTAAATGTAGTAAAATGTCAAACATAACCCTAACAGAGCAGCAGCTCCAAATTAAATTAATTAAACTCCAAACAAAGCCCAGTAGGGCTATTACGTATCTATGTTGACAGCTCGAAATGATAGTAACAGTAGTGCTATTACGTATCGCTGTTGACAGCTCGAAATGATAGTAACTGGTCTCAGTGTCCATCAATTAACTGTCAAAAGGTTAATTTCGTAACTCATTTTGAAAGACGCTTTCTTATCGATACTTTTGATATTGCGATTATGTAAGCATAGTGGATATCAAATTGATGACAACTGAGTTGAGTGGTCAACTGCTGAGGCGAAGAGAACCGTACCTGGGCTGTTACTCACCGTAAAGTGATATACACTCAGTGTGATACGTAATACCAATATTTTAACATTCACGGTTGTCATCAAAGTTTGGTGTACAACCGAAGCTTGATAGTCACTGGATATCAGAAAGATACGTAATAGCCCTATTGAACCCTTAATTAATCTACGGAATCAAGCCCTTAAATGTAGTAAACGCCAAAAAAACCCAAAAAGAACCCTAAAGGTTTCCACTTCAATAAGCTTTTAAATGTAGTAAAAGTCAGAGAAAGCCCTACGTAAACCTATTTTAGTTGTTTGAGTGAACTCGTACAATTATTTTAGCGCCATCTATCGTGGTCTTGGGAACTATTATTTTATTATGAAAAGAAAATTCGTCATTGTTACTAAGTAGTAAATCATTATGGTAGGCACTTACCTATCTCAAATGCTTAGTTCTTACCCACCGCCAGCTAGCAAATTTTCGAGATATAAGCAAAGAACAAGGCTCACGTCCCATACAAAATTAACTCACGTCCTACAGCAAAGAGAAGTATCTCAAAAAAATTATAAATAAGGATGGCGATCGGAAGTGTGCCATCTTATTATAATAAAGGGTGTAAAAGACCTCTTAACGAAGCCGAAAGGCACTTGTTCTCCCCGTCATTGCGATCATTTTTTTGTTCTACACCTTACCTGGGAACCTTCTAGTTACGGAGATATTGGGGGTCAAAGTTCCAACTTTTTGACAAGTTTTTTTTGACGTGACAACGTCTTATAATTCGATGAAGCTGGCTGCACGTGATGGATTATTCAAATAATTTCAGTTGGTTCATTACATTAACTCAAGTTAGTTTCTTTAATTGAACACAAATTAAAGTATCACTATAATAATTATAACCTTTTTAACATGTGATACACAAAATTTAACTATTTATTATCAAAACATTGTAAACACTATTACGAAACCTATTTATAAGATAGTTTAAACTGTTCTTTCATTGTTGTCTTGTATAACAACATACTTGAACGTTATTTAAAAAAAAACGTTGTTTGTTTACTATTTCTAAGACTAATATGTAATTGAACTAATTAATTTCAACATATTTACTGTATTTTTATATCATTTAATCATAGTTTAATGTTAAAATACAAAGGTTAACAAATCTGTTTTAAAATCGTACGATATGACGTCACTTGTTTACACTGTGTATAAAAGCCGCCGCTCAGTCGTTCTAGACACAGTCACTCACAGTCGCTCTGGAGCAGTCACACCGAACGGACCTAAGTTAAGTGAACTTGTGTTGTTTCCAACTTTTATTAATATTTTCTAATATTTTTATGACTACACATAAAAATATTAATAATAGGATAGGATTTTTATACCAATTCTACAATTGGTATAAAAATCCTATCGTATTGCTATTGTATTTGAATATAAATTAATTATTTTGTATTTGTTACTTTAATGTGACAGTGTTATTAATTGATAATTGTGTGATAATTTATTGAACATTTGGTATTAATTCTATAAATAACATTACTTATATAACTTGTAATGGAGTAATGAAATAGTAGATACACAAGTAAATAAAGCTATAAGTTATAACGATAGTAATCACATTGTGGTAATATTGTAAAGTACATATAGTGAATTGATGTTTATGTGAAAATGAATTATGTTTTGAAAAGAGTAACTGTGGAGTTTCTTGCCGGTTCTTCTCCACAGAAAACAACCCTTTCCGAACCGTATGGTAAATGAATAAATTGATATTGCTATACAAATTGTTAAATTATTTCTATAATATACCTGACAATCATGGTAATATCGATTAATTGGTAATTAATCGATAAATACATAATACATTGATATTGATAATTAATTACTTTTAAAAATAACAACATTCTTTATACATATACTATATATATATACATCTATTTTATATACTTAATCTCACACATGCAGGAAAATACATGACTCATGCGGCGTTACCTCGCTCTGAGTCGTTCCATCGCTTTGAGGCGTTCCAAAGCAAATCACATTGGATCTACAAGTTGACATTTATGTATGACTCAACGAGTCAAGTATTAGGCTATCATAAAACGATAAGAGATGACGTCACTGTGTAGGGATTCTTTGACATTTATGTATGACTCAACGAGTCAAGTACTAGGCTATCATAAAACGGTAAGAGATGACGTCACTGTGTAGGGATTCTTCCATTGTGATGAGAAGTGCAGTAATAGTGATGTAAAATTAAAATTTTCTTTTGAAAAATGCAACCATTCCATCAGTATTTTCTTATGACGTTGTCACGTTCAACTATCGTCAGTATACCGACTTTACAGACAAACGATTTTTTAAATACAAGTTTTTATTGTAAGATTTTTACTTTAAACACCTCTATGACATTGTGCTGATGGATGCATCAGCACAATGTTTTAAGTGCGTTACATTGAGTTTTACCACAAAACATGATTTTACACCCCAAAAAAAAGTCGTTTCCCTGTAATAATTTTTGCGTAAAGTTACTCAGTTTGATGTACAGAATGCTTGGTTGACGGCTTCGTGATGAGGTGGTTTACACCCTGTATACTAATTTGTAGGACGCTTTTTTTGGTCCAATCAATAGATTTTTTGTTTTCCGAGATACGATGGGGAGAGGGTGAGAGGGGAGAGTTTTAAAAATGATTTTGACTAACATAGGGCTCCTTGATATGAATCTGAAAAAAAAAATCTTGGCGGCGAGTTGTGAAGGGGGGGGGGGGGAGAAATAACCCCTATTTGAAAAATGATTCCTAAGATTTGCTGTTGTCATTTCGCTACGGAGGTCGCCGGCTCGCTTCGCTCGCCACCTCCCCCTTTCACTCCACTCGGTCTCGCAGGTTCGCTCCACTCAGGCCCTACGTACCACCGGACAGGTTTCGACGCTTACTATAATATTTGTTCAATCACCTAATGGCTATCTCTAACCGTTGTGAAGTTACAGCCTTTTCAATTTTAGGGGAGGTTGGGGAGGGGAGGGCATGGCATAAAAACTTTGAAGGCCCGTTTATAGTTAAAAGTAAGAATCAACAGTTTTTTCAGTAGTAAAAATCAAAATGGGGGGGGTGATGGGGGGAGATGGGTGGGGGGGGGGGGGGGGTTGCACAATTATTTTGACTAAAGCATTGCCCCTCTAAATGAATCTGAAAAAAAAAAATGTTCCAAGTATCTTAATTTCCGAGATCCGCCTAAAGGGGGTAAGAAGGGGGGCAAAAAATTGATCTTTACTTTATCGAGCCTCCTCTATACGAATCCGTAAAAAAAAAGGGAGGTGTGGTATTTCATGGCATAAAAAATTTGAAGGCCTGTTTATAGTTAAAAGTAATAATCAACAGTTTTTTTCAATAGTAAAAATCAAAATGGGGGGGGTGATGGGGTGGAAAAGGGGGGGGGGGGGTGTTGCAAAATTATTTTGACTAAAGCATTGCCCCTCAACATGAATCTGAAAAAAAAAAATGTTCCGAATCTCTTAATTTCCGAGATCCGACTAAAGGGGCTGAGAAGGGGGGCAAGGGGGGCGAGTTTGAAAAATGGTTTTTACTTTACCGAGTCTCCTCTATACGAATACGTAAAAAAAAAAATACGGGTCTCGTAGTTTCCGAGATACGATAGGGAGGGGGGAGAAGGGGGGTGAAAAGGGGAGGTTTGGCACTTTTCCCGTAGGTTTGAGAGTTAGTTGTTTACGAATCTGTCAAAATATACCCACCTCCCCATCCACCATCTGGGAGAACAATTATGTCAATGAGTGAGTGAGTGAGTCAGTCAGACAGTGGTAATTTAGCTTTATATTATATAGTGTATAGTATAATATAAAAATACTTTGTCTTGCTTTTAGAACTCCTTTGCCGATGCAGTTAGTGTAATTTTCTCCACGCTTTATCAGTTGTCAAATAATTGTCATCACCTTCGAACCTATCCAAGTTTAGGGTGCTCCAAATTCCGTTCGGTATGAATATTATGGTTATTGTAGTTATTTTTTTATTACCCTCTGTACTGTATATTGTTATGGGTGTCTACTTTCATATAAATCTCTTTATATTCTATTCTTATTGTTTCAGTAAAATTAGCGAACATCTATCCATTTTGGTAAGCATATAAATTGTAGCCATTTAGAAAACCTCAATCGTAAGAGCGTAAAAAACCGAGTAAGAATGTATAAAGAAGTAAATTTCCCTCAATTAGATTTTTAGCTGTTCACAGAGGAAAGAATCAATACGTAATTACTAATTAGTAAGTAGGCACGACACGGCCTCATATGTTTATGACGTGAAAACAAGCGATTATTTTCTTAGTAACTTCATACGATTGACCTTGGCTTGTATATTATGTTAAGATTAACGTGTTCCCCTGGACCTTGTATTGTTTACTGTGAGTAAACTGATACGTGGGCGTCAAGTAAAATAATACGAAACCGTTTATTACAATATTTTCAGGCTTATATTTAGTTTGTAAAAGAAGCTATTGTATACTCGTATCTACCTTTATATCTAACTAGTACTCACGCGAGGCTTCGCTCCCGTGTATTCTATCACGGTAAAAACATAACTCTCCTTTTATGTAGTCGCGTAAAAAGTAGCCTATAACCTTCCTCAAGCTTCAAGCTACTTCCATACCAAATTGCATCCAAATCCACCCAGTAATTTCGAAAATTAGCGCGTTCAAGCAAACAAACAAACAAATGAACTTTTCCGCTTTATAATATTAGTGTAGATAATAACTATAGTCGTATTCCATACTTTGTTTGTCTACCATTATACAATTATAATGGTAGACAAACAAAGTTAATCAATATTAGTTGTAAGAACAATTACGCTAAAAAGTTTAAAATGCTAAATCTTCATACAGATAACTTCATCAAACGTATATGGGTGATGGTAAATTACCTTGGATTGTAGTTATAATGAGAAAATAAAATACAAAAATAATATTTTATAAATTGGTTATTAAATAAATTTAAACTAGATGAGGCCGGTCTCTTAACTAAATATCCTTAGAAGAAACACCGAAAAAAACTCAGATGGCAAAGTCTCTTTTAAAGCCCATACAATCTGAATGTGTATGGGCTTTTAGATTAAAACCTGAGGTGATCTTCTGAGAAAACATGCATACAGATTTGAGTGAATCTGTCCAGACAGTGCAATCTTTTGTCATATAACGTATAGCTCAACTTGTAGACATGCAATTTGAATACTTATTTAAAAAATTACAATATTTTTATTAAAAAGCTGTGTGATGTGGCTCAGTAGTATTGGTCGTGAGTTTGAACCCAGCCAGTCATATTACTTTCTGTTCATTTCATCATTGCCACTGTCTCCTAATGGCTATAGAAAATGTCGTTAGGGAACTACATTCCCTGCTCAATATGGATGGAACGATTCTATACATTAATTCATAGAAGTAATTAATACTCATTTTCGTAAACATCCTCATTTGGTATGCTATAGAAGTGAAGCAGCCCTGACAGCACACTGAAAGCTTTACACCGAACACAAATAATCCGGTACGATACACGGCCATTTGTGTAATAGTAATATTAATGATTTTATATTCACTTTTACGCTTAATATTTACAATAGCCTACAGGTAATTATTAGATTCCATAATCAACAAAACACATAGGGTAAATGAATTCATTTATCCTATGTGTTTTGTTGATTATGGAACTAATAAAAATAATTTGATTTCTATCTTGTTGGATGCAATCAAATTATTTTCGTTTTTAAAATGAAAACTAGAAATGTGGTTAGAATTTACATGACAACAATTTTGTTAATCCCTCCAACTAAATATACTAGTAGTTTTTAAGTTTATTGCAAACAGACAGACGCAGCGGGAGACTGTTTTTCATATAATAAAAATTAATAAAATAATTTATTTATTTATCTAAGAGGCGACTTAGTAAGAAGTTGACTAATATCTGTTACTAAACTGAATAAAATATAAATAATATTTAAGGATGCGTCTATTAAACAACAATACGACGCGCGACGGTCTAAGAATTTTAAATACAGCGACGTTGTTAGATTTATCTGTTCAACAATTTCGCACGAATTTCCGTTTGACCGATCTGAACGAATGAACGATATTGAACGAGAGCGCTCAGCGAGGTCATTCTGAACGTAAAGTTTGAAAGTATTAATTGGTGCAGTTGAACACTCATTAGTTTCATTCAGGATTTCTGCGTTTTGGTGGTTAGATTGTGACTTCATTTATGGCACGCTGGAATTATAAGAGATAATGCTGCTGTTTGACTGTTTAATAGCCTTTTGTATTTTCTTTTTATATAAAGTTGTAGGCATAGTGTGCTAGCTAACAGGTGGTATCTCTATTAATGTAATTTAATAGCATATTTTATTTAATCATGCTATTGTATGAATTTGATTCGGATTTATGCGTTTCTGGGGGGTTGGATTATTTATTCTTCTTTCCAGCTAAAACACTAGTGTGTAAGCTGGAAAGAAGAATAAATAGACACTGAAAATGATCATTAAAAAATGCCGCATGGCAGCCATGAAAAAATTAAATTGCAAACAATTTATTTTGCTTTTTTTAAGAAATTTCATACTTTTCTCAAGCTTCATACTTCTATAACAAATTTTAAACAAATCCACCCAATAATTTCGAAGATAAGCGCGTTTAAACCAACAAAAGAACAAACTTTTCCACTTTATAATATAATTATAGATATACATCAATTCTGGCCACATTATTAATATAATTAAAAATATAAAACGGCCCCTAATCACCCGACCAGCACTACTCCCAACTTCAAAAATATCTTCCTTCTTTTTGTGTTATAAGCCGATTCCCGTAATATAATCGTCCTAGCCCGTATAATCAAAACTAATCGCTGTCTAGCCGAAAAATAACTGTTTTCCTAGAACTTCATTAGTAGAAAATACTTATGGCCTTAATACAAGGATGGTAACTTTCATATTTGTATAATTTACTTATGTAAACAAAATTTAAGTCTTTATTTTTCAATATAACTGTCCAACCACCTTGATAAATTAAATCAAATAGTTCTCAGCAACGTTTCAGATACCTTTCTTGTTCTTGGAGACTTTAACATGAGTGGAATTACCTGGGTCCCCTGCGATAATGTATCGTTAGCCGCATTAAATCCTTATAGTCACGACGAAGTATTATTTTGTGAGAAATTGAATTCCATTGATTTTGGTCAATATAATAACGTACTAAACAAGCACGAAAGAATTCTACACCTAGTCCTGTCAAATCTGAAAGCCAATGTTGCCCAGTGCTTAAGTCCATTGGGGACCAATGACTTCGATGCTCATCACCCGGCACTATTAATAGATACAGACTTCATTGAAACACCCACACTTAAATGTGCATCGCGTAATCAATTTCTGTTTGACAAAGGTGACTATTGAGGGCATCCAAGAAAGGTTCATTAAATATCTCTGCTTCCATCAAATAATACCATAAAGGTCCGTAAATTACCTTGATCTCTGTAAGAAATATCATTTACTACCGCTAAATATTCGGCGTGACGTTATTGACTGCGTTATTTTACTGAAGACCATAAACAATACAATTAACAGCCCTAATATATTATTAAAGTTGTATTTTAATGTTCCTTGCAAATCTAAACGGTTCCATCCACCGCTAAAAATGCCACTTGCTACCTCGAAATATAGACAGAATTCGTATGTGTTGCGTGCAAGCAGGAGCTTTAGTGTGGTGTGCAGACAGCATGACATTGATCCATTTAGAACAAGTGTGTCATCAGCGAGGAGGTGCTTAATTAAGCCTTACTTTTTTAAGTAATAATTATTTTTAAGTAATCATGTAATTTTATATAGTTGTGTTTAGGTTTTTAAATATTATAATGTTATTAGTGTAATATTAAGTATACCCTTTTCCTGCTGACGTTATTATGTCATTCACATGTTACTATACGTGGAGACCTATAATTGGCTGTCAAATTTTCACATAGTTTCTATATAATTTAAGAAGCTGTTGGTTTCCCATGTAAATAAATTAAAAAAAAAGTATTCTTTAGAAATAATATAGAGTAATTCATTGTCATATAAAGAGCGCCTCTCGCCATTTAAGTGACGCCTCTGTAAAAATAATAAAATTTACTAAGTAAATAATAATAACCAAAAAAAGCAAAAACACGGTGTTATAACAACACAGGCATTTAATATAGCAGAGTTTAGTGCGTCCGTGATCATGGCGCTTGCAACAGTGCTGAAATATCTGCAACTTGAAATAATTAATAGTCATGGTAAATATTAGCATCTCGTTTTAAATTCTATTGATACAACTACCACGATTTTACAGAATCTTGTTAGTGGTAGAGTGGTAGCTAACGATACTAGATTTAAAATAAGGTCCTGCCACGAAAAAGTAGTTCTAATGCAGTAGTTCAATACTGAACTTGACGTTCACGTTGACTAAGTAGGTATTTATTTTGAATTTAACTTGGCTAATTATTTTTTATTTATTTGATTATTATGTTTTTATCGGTTATTTTGAAATTGATTATTATTATTGACTGTTTTGTATTATATAATTTGTTAGTGGATATTATACTGTGACTTTTTGAATGTAATGATTTTGATGACTGTAATTTAAATTTGTATGCTACTGTCTGTGGCAGGACACAGAGATACATTTATAAAAATATTAAGACCTTAAGACCTGTGTACACAAATAAATACATTGATTGATTGATTGAAGATTACATTATATTATACATATACAGGGTTAAATGTAAAACACTGAAAACCTCTCAGGACCATGTTACTAACATCATAATCAACAACTTTTGTTCTATGACTTTTAAGAATTCGTCATATTTTAGTTCACCAGATTTTCATACAAAACTAAAAATATTTAAATTGAACGCCTTAAATGTTACGAACTCTATGCGAAGCAAAAGAAAGCAATTTATACTATCGCTTTCTTTTGCTTTGCATAGACCCTACATGCGTTTAGGGCGTTCAATTTAAATATTTTTATTTTTATATGAAAATCTGGTAAACTAAAATATGACGAATTTTTAAAAGTCATAGAACAAAAGTTGTTGATTATGATGTTAGTAACATAGTCCTGAGAGGTTTTTGGTGTTTTACAATTAACCGTGTATAGACAAATTAATTTTTCTTTATTTTTCTTTATTAAACTAATTCAAATATAACTCATTTTATCTATGTATATTATATCTATGCGACATAAATGAATTAACCTATTTTCTACATGTACGTATATGTCTGTGCGTGTGTGCGTGCAGAATGCTCGGGCTCATTAAAGTATTTGATCCAGGAAAACTGGTGCTTATTTTTTTGTATGGACAACATGCACCTACAATGACTATGTAGACCGTAGATCTGCTGAATTTCACCCCTCTACAACTATAGTACCTTTTTTGTGACCGGGGAAACCTTCAAATGGCGCTGAGTATGCCACCGAGGTGTGTGGGGCTCATTTCTCTCTTTAATCATCCTGATGGTCATTATCAGCACATGGAAAGAACCCCCGGCACACCTTTGGAGACGGAGCTAATGTATGAATGTCTGCTACTCGATCGAAAAGTAGCCTACTAGTAGTTTATCTCGAAACTTTTTATCCCGAAAATGTTCGATTCCCATGGAGAAAACTTCCACGCCATGGAAGTCAGTGGCAACAGCTAGCGATAGGTATAAGTTAATACAAGGCTTGGCTTTGCTTGGAGATTTCATTACTTTTTATAGAGAAACAAGTAGCTCCATCGAGACTTGGCAATTTTTTTACAGGATGTTTTTGGTGCGATACCATTTGAAATCGCTTTTAATAAGGAAACCCTTCTTTTAGATAGGAAGTCGTATCATGTAAAACACTTAAACTGATAACTACTAACACTACTAATGTAACCCTTAAATAGTTGAGAAGTAGATGATGATGAATAAGGGAACCCTTTCTGTAATGTCCACCACTGATGACTTCGAACATAAAACTCTCTCTCACTCTCTCTCTCTCTCTCTCTCTCTATCTGACTATAACCACCCTGTTAGTTACCATCAGCTGATGCTCTTGCATGTAAGTCTCACATACTTTCAAAAGACCACCCGGAGATTTTAGTGGGCAAGTGACACCCACTGACCAAAATGAAAGACGTTTCATGTATTTTAACATTTACTCTGTAGTAACTCACGTTTACTTGAAAGTACATCAAACTGATCCTACTGCCACTGCCCTTTATGCTGAAGTTCAATAACACAGCCTGTATAACGTTGTGCGAGATGATTGCCTTTCTATTGTGTTCATTGACATGACCAGCTCTTTATCACACCATTCATGTGCGCTTAGTTCGCTGGCACAAATTGGATTGTCTGATCAGTCTTCCAGATAGCTTTTGTGTAGTAGTGGATTTGTTTTTGTATTAAATAACTAAGCTAACATGGATTATTTTTAAGCTGCGCTTTTGTGAGTAACTTGCGTGTAAGTTTTATCAGCAGTATAGCGTCCTGCAACGTGGTGATCCCCTGCAAAACTGACATGACGTAGAAGGATGTTGCGTAAAGGAAGAGGGATATTTCAAATACTCTCGTAGCTCGCAGAAGGTGCACCGGACGATGGCAGAGACAAAATTACTTTTTAACGATATTCCGCATTTAAAATTCGAAGAACTGCTGCCGGGGTTGCGGAAATAGATGTTTTTCTTCACCGATTTGAGAGCAGTAGTGATATGTATAAATTACACAAATTAATGTGCCTGACTAGGTTCGAATCCACGACTTGCAACTTACAAGTCGAGCCCATTACACATTGGGCCATCACAGCTCTCTTGTATCTTTATTTTGCATAAAATAACAGTTGTTTTATATCTTTTAGTGTTACTTTGAACCAGAATCTATAAAAATCTGTCCTTCTTAACCCAACCAACATTCTGAGGAAGTACTAATAAAATGTAATGCATCCATTTCAGGCAGCGTAACAACTAACATTTTTAATTTTACAAAGGCGTGCGCCATTTTCTTCGGTAAAATGGCTACCGATTAGTTTTAACGGCGTGCCGGTGACGCTCTCGGTATCAATTAACCGTTGGAAAGAAGGGTGAGTTTCCAGTAATTTTCTTTATAGGTGTTTGGTGTGTGGGTGTGATAGGTAACAAAGGCAGCGAAAACGAGGTACGTTTTTTGATTACTCTGCAAAACTACACTATTTGTATTTGAAATTTATTAAGACGAGCACTTCAGTAGAGGATTATATATACGAAGCATGCCTTTTAAGTTCTGTCGTTTCCATATTTCCCGGCAATTTTAATTTGGAACTGTTCTATATTCGAATGTGTTTAAATTTTGAATCTCAAAACAGTTGAAAATATTAAGATTAATGCTATTATTTAGTCACAGCGTCGATTGGAATCTGTCAGGTTACGTACGAAAATTAATCTTTCTAAGGAAAATGTTCGTGCAATAATTTTCTACAACTTTAGAAGAGGCCTGACACGGCTTCAGTGTTTTGAATAGCTAACATCTGTGTTCAGTAATGAAGCCCCATGTCTGCGGACTGTCGAACGCTGGTGTTTAGAATTTCAGCGTGGACATACTAGTGTTAGTGACAAATCTCGCGAAGGACGCCCAAAATCCGCCTACACTGAAGAAAACATTATTGCTGTGAGACAACTATTTCTCGAAGATGATGTGACATATCGAGAGATAGAGGCTCTATTAGGCATCTCAGGGACAGTCATTCAGAAGATCTTGCATGAAGCGCTTGGTGTGAGAAAGCTAGTTTGCCGTTGGATACCGCACCTGCTTTCCGACGACCACAAGGTGGCCCGGGTCAGATGGTGTAAGAACATTAGTGGTGACGAATCTTGGATCTATGTCTACGATCCTGATTCGAAACAACAATCTACAATCTGGGTCTTTCAAGACGACCCAAAGCTGACTAAAGTTGTTCGTTCTCGAAGCACTTCAAAGAAGATGGTGTCCACGTTCGTTGGAAAAACCGGCCATGTTGCGACTATTGCACTTAAAGATCGTAAAACGGTTAACGCAGAGTGGTATACCATAGTTTTTATCACAAGTGATCGCCGAACTTCGAAAATCTAACTCAAAGCGACGTATCATCATATCATCATGACAACGCAAGCTCACACAGCGTTCGTCAAACGATTGAGTATTTGAAGCAGGAAAAAGTAGAAATTCTTGCCCACCCTCCATACTAACAGTCCTGACCTAAAGATTTCTATACATTTCCTAAAATTAAGAAAAGTCTTCGTGGTCAAAGATTCCAGTCCGGTGAAGAAGCAGTCGACGCTTTCAAGTCAGCCATTTTGAACACCCCCCCCCCCCCCCCCCTAAGAGTGAAATAAATGTTATAATAACTGGTTTGAGCGAATGGAAAAGTGTATTAAGCTACGTGGTGAATACTTTGAAAAACAATAAAAAGTACTATAAGGTTCTCGTTTTGTTTTTTTCTTCAAACTATAAAACTTAAAAGGCATGCCTCATATATCAACATCTGCTTGGGCTTTTAGACGCTGGAACCTGACCACAATTATGTTTGGGTCAGCTTTCAATCTAAAAGGCTAAGCAGATGGCTAAGTAAAAGGCAGAATATCTGACATTGGTCATGCCAAGGGGCGTCATATTAACCATCGGATCCGGACCAGGCGTCGTAGTCGGCGACTACGAGTAACGTCACGGCGGGCGTGACGAACGGAGCGATGACTCAGGCACGGAACGATCGAGAGCGCGGAGCGGCACGACTGTCGCGGGCGAGCGTCGGAGCAGTATCGATGATGAGTGTATGCGTCTGCGTAAGGATTTTGTATTACGCACATACGTTTTGCGTTTAGTAAGGATAATTATTTTATAAAAAATGCCTAGGTTTTGTTTCAATTTATTTAGTTACAGATGTTGTTTTAGACTTATAATTTAATATTCTAATTGGAATGTCTGAGGTATTGCGCTTAATCTGGTACACGTTATATAACTGACTTCCCTAGCCCAGTAGCTGAATAACATAATGTCTTCTGACAAGACTGGAGTCAAATATCTAGCTACTGTGTACCGTTAATGTATGTCGAAGATGTACAGACGCCATGACCCTTTCAACAAGAATCATGGCACTTACAAACTAAACAAACATTTTTCTATAATTTCGGCGGAACTATTTAGTGTTTAGGCTTTATCCTATGCTGTGAATTTATTTCATATTTCTCGACGCGCCTCTGGTATCGGAGGAGTAGTTAGTAAAAAATGTGTTATTCCAGATTGTACACAATGTGTGTGCCAAGTTGCGTCTGCTTCCTTTAAGACATTTTTGCGTGATTAAAACACAATCATTCAAAGAAACATAGTAACATTTCCATCCATACTATAATATTTCATTCGTAACAAAGATAATTAAAATCTGACTTTATATAAAAATTTCTAATCAAACTGAGTCACTCCAATTACATCTTTAAGTTTCAGTTTACGAAATATGCCTTGTGAAAATTAATAAAATCTCAGAGCAAAATTTTAGCTCGCTAGATTCATAATGAAATAATAATGAAATAATGATGTTTATTTTGCAAATGGGTTATAAATAACACTTTTACACGTCATTTTTTTTCGTAAATGTAAACTAGATGAGGCCAGTGTATCCTAACTGACTACTCTGAGAAGAAACACTGAAACAAACTCAGAGGTCAAGGTCTCTTTTAAAGTCCATACAATATGTAGTAATCAAATCATATTGGAGCCATGTAGGTTTATGCCTGTGGCGCCCTTTAAAGGACAGAATCATACAGATTTTAGCAGGCCCATCCAAACAGTGCAAGCATTTGTCAAATATCGCGTAGCTCAACTTATATCTTAAGGAGCTTCAACGATTCGACGAACTATACCAAAGTTAGGACATTTGGGTGGGCCATATAAAGCACTCAAACTGCCAGACAGTGCGGTAATCTAACAGTGCGGTAATCTATTAATAATATTTGTTGTTATCCCACATTGCTCTCACATTCACAACAAAGCTTTTGCTATTACAAAATATATATATTCAAGGAGCCTGAGTCAGATCTTTGATTTCCTTTTTTCACGTTCTACGTAAGACTTTACTAACTACCGAACCAATTTTTTTCGGGAAAGATAGCACCAAACGGCCTTCAGTTGCCTGAACTGAAGGCCGTTTTCAGGGGCCGCAGTATCTTGTAAGAACATCTCCACAACCTCGGCAGCGGGCCCCGTGAAAGCTGCTGACTTCTCTTGAGGTGCCCTCGGAACACGTTACGATACAGACTCGGGCCTGTTCTTTACCGCACGGTGCTAACCTTTTTTTTCGGGTCGGTAAATCATCGAATGACTTCTCCTGCTCTGGGTTAAGCGGAAGGGAGTGTCAGACTTCTACTGACCAAAAACCCACCATATTCCTTCAGCTGCCCTTAACTTCCGGGGCCGTGGTATCTCGTTAGAAAATTTCCGCAATCCCGCCAGGCAATGGCCCCGTCACTGGTGCTGCCAGCTCTTTGAGGCGCAGGTGGAACACGACGTGCCGCCGTCCTGGGACGGTGCTACCCCTGCTCGCCGCCCGCAGGCCCTGGATCGTCTTTTGGGAGTACTTATATATAAAATTAAGACAGAAAAATATAACTGATTACTTTGGCCAGTGTTAAGAACAAGTTTCAAATCTATTTGCCCAAGGAATAATATTATAGGAGCTGTATTTCAAAAATCCTTTCTTAGATCTCACTTAACCTACAAAATGAAAAAAAAAACATGCTTGCAAAAAAACATGTTTCTTGACTGAATGAAAAATTTCGGTACGCGTTGATGTCCTTATAAATACATACCTATTTCTATCTCTCAAAGAAAGTTGAAAGAATAATATTTATAGTTGTAATCAATAGCCCGTACATATTATATTTTTTAAACATTTGAATTTTTTTTTTTTCAAATTCTGTAACTTGCACCCTATTTGCTCCGGGGGAGTTTCTGAATATCTATTCTTAGCTGAGCTTCTATTCATAATAAATTCCATCTTGATACACACGTAGTTTTCGAACGGGAGATTCGTTTTTATTTTATAAATCTAGATAGGTATTTTTTTAATGTAAATCAAAATATTCGATGTTTCATTGTTACACACAATAACTGGATCGGTACTCAATAAAAGTACGATTAAACTACCCTCTTAAATTCCCAAAGAGTAATCTTTGAATTACGTGGATAAGTGGATGTGCCACAAACATTTCAGAAAACACCAACTTTGGGAATAAAAATGAAAACCCGGAACAAAAACTCCTGAATAAATCCAGTATAGATTAGTCCTAAAACTACACACACACGGAAAGGCTAAACTGGATTTGTGAGCCTGAGTCAGCCTTGCCTAACGATATCTTTGTCGATGTTTGAAAAATGAAATGGTCATGCAGTCCGTAACGCAAAGTTGCAGTTAAAACGAAACCACTGCTGCCTGGAGATTAGCTGATGTTTAGGTGTGTGAATTAATTTATTTGGGAATTGAATAATTATTTATCAGTGAGACTGCAAACCGTGTAAGAGCAGTATCATTAGAACGGGATATTTACCATGTGTATCTTTTGTTTCGAGTTTCCGATATTTCGGCACTGTTGCAAGAGCCATGATCACGGATGAACTGAAGTAATTGCGGGTAGACGTTTATGAGCAGACGAATCGGTCTACCCTCTTTCTCGTGCGTTTTTTGTGATCGACACCGCTACCACTGTAACTGAACTTTTTCGGTTTTTACACATTTGAACCATTGGATTCCAGGCCCTCGACTGTTGTAACCCATCCTCCCGGTTGAAATTGTCATATTTGGTTTATCTGGGTATATAGTGGCGTTCTGTCGAGATGACCTGAGGGTTATGTAACTCAATCCAATGGTTTGATCCGATTGCGTCTACAATATCCCGTTTAAGTTATAATGATACTGGGCATGCGGACAGCGAGTAAAGGGCAACTCGCTGTCCGACCATGGACCATGCCCGGGTCGACGGCGCGTTGTGTTCCACGCGCGCCTCAAAGAGCGTCAGCAATATGACGAGGCCCCCCCTGTAGAGGGCCGAAGCCTGCCGGGGTCGTGGGACTTATCCCATTACCGTGACCCCGGAACGTAAAGGGCTATTGAAGGAACACCGTGGATTTTAGTCAGTACAAGTCTGACAGGCCCTCCGGCCCTGTCCGGGGTGGGAGGACTTATTTGATAATTTTACCCAGTTAAAAAAAAAAAAGTTATAATGATACTGTCAGTGACCATGTTAGCATAAAAACTTATATCGTGTGAGAGCAGTTTGAAATAACGCGTTGTTAGTGTAATGGAATTGAGATATTGTTGTTTTTGTGTGTGGGTAAACATTGTATTAATGAATGTATGTAAGTATAAGGATTATAATTATTTATATCTTTTATAGAATACCTTGCTTAAAATCTTGTCGATGGATGAACATCCATTATAAATATATTCGTATAAACGTGCCTCGAAAAGCACGTCAAGCTGTTGGTCCCGACTCTTTGGCCGCAGGCGATTGGTCATTGGTATAGACGTTAGCACATAAAGCTAACCGAAACTGTCAAATTTTCCCAATCAAGCTTGAACCTAATTTCCTTAATAATAAAGTTGAAAATCTATTAAAGAAATTTGACAGATTGTTGTAGCTTGATGTGTAGTATGCCGCACCAACACCTGCAAGTGACTTAGTCTGTCAGTCATCAGTGTAAATATAGCGTGAGTGTGTGTGTGTATATTCAGAGTGTTTCGTATGCCATTCTTGCAACACCTCAACTTTTAGCAAATGGGTTAAATATTGCGTTTTGCTCCTTCAACAGCATCCAAATTATAATTTAACACATTCTTTAAATTGAGGCCATGAGAGCCAGAGTGGCCTAACCGTAAAATCGTCTTATTGAAAAAATGACAGCTAGATTACTCTGGCTCTCATGGCCTCAAAAATTTCAACTGTCTAAATAAGGTCAAAATGTTGAACTAAATTTTAGGCCACTGTGTTGCTATGATTTTTACCGTTTAGAGCAGTTTTATCAATTAAAATCAGTATTAACAAAAATACGGTTAGGCCACTCTGGCTCTCATGGCCTCAATTGATATTGGATAACCAGGAGTCCACTCCAACGTAAACATTTCGAATAACAGATTATTTGAAATAAATAACAAAATTTTAATAACAGGTTATTTGTTTTCCTGATAAAACGGTAATTTTCCACGTGAATGTAGTCGCAGTCAACAGTTAGTCATTAACAAAACACCTATTAAGGTTTTGCTCAAATGGCTTAAGTAAAATGGAATGGCAAAGTATTATACCTATTTATCAATTGATAACAGTCAATGGCTGAACAATAACTTGGTTTAAGAAATCCATATTACTAACAAAAGTGGTTGGATTTAACGAACAGTAATAGAAAAAGAATTTAAAAAAAATATCTGTCTGTTTGTACTCGCTAATCTCCGAAACTCCTAGATGGATTTGAATGAAACTTTTTTAATTCTGGGGAATTAATTCTGGGGAAATCTATACTAATATTATAAAGCGGAAAAGTTTGTTTGTTTGTTTGTATGCTTGAACGCGCTAATCTTCGAAAGTACTGGGTGGATTTGGATGCAATTTGGTATGGAAGTAGCTTAAAGCTTGAGGAAGGTTATAGGCTACATTTTACGCGACTGCAAAAAAGGAGAGTTATGTTTTTACCGTGATAGAATCCACGGGAGCGAAGCCCCGCGTGAGTACTATATAGGATAATTTTGGAAACTGGAACACCTCATGCAGAACTTTACACGCGAGCGAAAACGCAATACTTTTTTAATGATTGAATGATGAAATTAGTAAAGAGTGCATTGATAAACATTTTGTTTCAAAATCAAGATCAATAACTTCTCATATGTTTACAAGGGTATTAATCAATAGATTTTTTGTTTTCCGAGATACGATGGGGAGGGGGTGAGAGGGGAGAGTTTTAAAAATGATTTTAACTAACATAGGGTTCCTTGATATGAATCTGAAAAAAAAATCTTGGGGGCGAGTGGTGAAGGGGGGGGGGCGAGAAGGGGTTTTTTGAGAAATGATTCCTAAGGTTTGCTGTTGTCATTTCGCTACGGAGGTCGCCGGCTCGCTTCGCTCGCCACCTCCCTCTTTCACTCCACTCGGTCTCGCAAGTTCGCTCCACTCAGGCCCTACGTACCACCAGACAGGTTTCGACACTTTATAATATTTGTTCAAACACCTAATGGCTATCTCTAACCGTTGTGAAGTTACAGCCTTTTCAATTTTAGGGGAGGTTGGGGAGGGGAGGGCATGGCATAAAAACTTTGAAGGCCCGTTTATAGTTAAAAGTAAGAATCAACAGTTTTTTCAGTAGTGAAAATCAAAATGGGAGGGAGATGGGGGAGGGGGTTGCACAATTATTTTGACTAAAGCATTGCCCCTCTAAATGAATCTGAAAAAAAAAAATGTTCCAAGTCTCTTAATTTCCGAGATCCGCCTAAAGGGGGCAAGGGGGGCGACTTTGAAAAATGGTTTTTACTTTACCGAGCCTCCTCTATACGAATCCATAAAAAAAAATACGGGTCTCGTAATTTCCGAGATACGATAGGGAGGGGGGAGAAGGGGGGTGAAAAGGGGAGTGAGTGAGTGAGTGAGTGAGTCGGTCAGTGGTAATTTAGCTTTATATTATATAGTATATAGTATAATATAAAAATACTTTATCTTGCTTTTAGAACTCCTTTGCCGATGCAGTTAGTGTAATTTTCTCCACGCTTTATCAGTTGTCAAATAATTGTCATCACCTTCGAACCTATCCAAGTTTAGGGTGCTCCAAATTCCGTTCGGTATGAATATTATGGTTATTGTAGTTATTTTTTTATTACCCTCTGTACTGTATGTTGTTATGGGTGTCTACTTTCATATAAATCTCTTTATATTCTATTCTTATTGTTTCAGTAAAATTAGCGAACATCTATCCATTTTGGTAAGCATATAAATTGTAGCCATTTAGAAAACCTCGATCGTAAGAGCGTAAAAAACCGAGTAAGAATGTATAAAGAAGTAAATTTCCCTCAATTAGTTTTTAC
The DNA here is from genome assembly GCA_943138885.2 of Tholera decimalis. Taxonomy (NCBI): domain Eukaryota; kingdom Metazoa; phylum Arthropoda; class Insecta; order Lepidoptera; family Noctuidae; genus Tholera; species Tholera decimalis. The sequence goes on from OW964555.2 coordinate 32,764,805, forward strand.
GCTGTTCACAGAGGAAAGAATCAATACGTAATTACTAATTAGTAAGTAGGCACGACACGGCCTCATATGTTTATGACGTGAAAACAAGCGATTATTTTCTTAGTAACTTTATACGATTGACCTTGGCTTGTATATTATGTTAAGATTAACGTATTCCCCTGGACCTTGTATTGTTTACTGTGAGTAAACTGATACGTGGGCGTCAAGAAAAATAAAACGAAACCGGTTATTACGATAATATTTTCAAGCTTATATTTAGTTTGTAAAAGAAGCTATTGTATACTCGTATTGACCTTTATATCTAATAATAAACAATAACGATTTTTCGATTTTAAAATAGTCGAATTCCATACTTTGTTTGTGGTAGACAAACAAAGTATGGAATTCGACTATTTTACTACGACTATTATAATTGATTAGTTGTAAAAACAATTGCGCTAAAAAGTTTAAATGCTATATCTTCATACAGATAACTTCATCAAACGTATATGGGTGATGGTAGAATACCTTGGATTGTAGTTATAATGATCTTTATTTTATAAAAAGGTTATTAAATAAATTGAAACTAGATCAGGCCGGTTTCCTAACTAAATATCCTTAGAAGAAACACCGAAACAAACTCAGAGGGCAAAGTCTCTTTTAAAGCCCATACAATCTGAATGTGTATGGGCTTTTAGATTAAAACCTGAGGTGATCTTCTGAGAAAACATGCATACAGATTTGAGTGAACCTGTCCAGACAGTGCAATCTTATGTCATATAACGTATAGCTCACCTTGTGGAGATGCAATTTGAATACTTATTTAAAAAACAATATATTTTTATTTAAAAGCTGTGTGATGTGACTCAGTAGTTACTGGTCGTGAGTTTGAACCCAGACAGTCATATTACTTTCTGTTAATTTTATCATCACCACTGTCTCCTAACGGCGATGGAAAATGTCTTTAGGGAACTACATTCCCTGCTCAATGTGGATGGAACGATTCTATACATTAATTCATAGAAGTAATTAATAGTCATTTTCGTAAACATCCTCATTTGGTATGCTACAGAAGCGAAGCAGCCCTGACAGCACACTGAAAGCTTTACACCGAACACAAATAATCCGGTACGATACACGGCCATTCGTGTAATAGTAATATTAATGATTTTATATTCACTTTTACGCTTAATATTTACAATAGCCTACAGGTAATCCGCAGTGGTAGACGCCCACGGCGTCGGACGTCGGCCGATGATCTCCGGCCACCGTAGGCGCGGGCATGCGGACAGCGAGTAAAGGGCAACTCGCTGTCCGACCATGGACCATGCCCGGATCGACGGCGCGTTGTGTTCCACGCGCGCCTCAAAGAGCATCAGCAACATGACGAGGCCCCCTCTGCAGAGGGCCGAAGCCTGCCGGGGTCGTGGGACTTATCCCATTACCGTGACCCCGGTACGTAAAGGGTTATTGAAGGAACACCGTGGATTTTAGTCAGTAAAAGTCTGACAGTGGGTGGGAGGACTTATTTGATAATTTTACCACGTAAAAAAAAAAAAAACGCCTACAGGTAATTATTAGATTCCATAATCAACAAAACACATAGGGTATTTGAATTGATTGCATCAAACAAGATAGAAATCACAAATTATTTTCGTTTTTAAAATGAAAACTAGAAATGTGGTTAGAATTTACATGACGACAATTTTGTTAATCCCTCCAACTAAATATACTAGTAGTGTTTAAGTTTATTGCAAACAGACAGACGCAGCGGAGACTGTTTTTCATATAATAAAAATTAATAAAATAATTTATTTATTTATCTAAGAGGCGACTTAGTAACAAGTTGACTAATATCTGTTACTAAACTGAATAAAATATAAATAATATTTAAGGATGCGTCTATTAATCAACAATACGACGCGCGACACGGACCAGGCGTCGTAGTCGGCGACTACGAGTAACGTCACGGCGGGCGTGACGAACGGAGCGATGACTCAGGCACGGAACGATCGAGAGCGCGGAGCGGCACGACTGTCGCGGGCGAGCGTCGGAGCAGTATCGATGATGAGTGTATGCGTCTGCGTAAGGATTTTGTATTACGCACATACGTTTTGCGTTTAGTAAGGATAATTATTTTATAAAAAATGCCTAGGTTTTGTTTCAATTTATTTAGTTACAGATGTTGTTTTAGACTTATAATTTAATATTCTAATTGGAATGTCTGAGGTATTGCGCTTAATCTGGTACACGTTATATAACTGACTTCCCTAGCCCAGTAGCTGAATAACATAATGTCTTCTGACAAGACTGGAGTCAAATATCTAGCTACTGTGTACCGTTAATGTATGTCGAAGATGTACAGACGCCATGACCCTTTCAACAAGAATCATGGCACTTACAAACTAAACAAACATTTTTCTATAATTTCGGCGGAACTATTTAGTGTTTAGGCTTTATCCTATGCTGTGAATTTATTTCATATTTCTCGACGCGCCTCTGGTATCGGAGGAGTAGTTAGTAAAAAATGTGTTATTCCAGATTGTACACAATGTGTGTGCCAAGTTGCGTCTGCTTCCTTTAAGACATTTTTGCGTGATTAAAACACAATCATTCAAAGAAACATAGTAACATTTCCATCCATACTATAATATTTCATTCGTAACAAAGATAATTAAAATCTGACTTTATATAAAAATTTCTAATCAAACTGAGTCACTCCAATTACATCTTTAAGTTTCAGTTTACGAAATATGCCTTGTGAAAATTAATAAAATCTCAGAGCAAAATTTTAGCTCGCTAGATTCATAATGAAATAATAATGAAATAATGATGTTTATTTTGCAAATGGGTTATAAATAACACTTTTACACGTCATTTTTTTTCGTAAATGTAAACTAGATGAGGCCAGTGTATCCTAACTGACTACTCTGAGAAGAAACACTGAAACAAACTCAGAGGTCAAGGTCTCTTTTAAAGTCCATACAATATGTAGTAATCAAATCATATTGGAGCCATGTAGGTTTATGCCTGTGGCGCCCTTTAAAGGACAGAATCATACAGATTTTAGCAGGCCCATCCAAACAGTGCAAGCATTTGTCAAATATCGCGTAGCTCAACTTATATCTTAAGGAGCTTCAACGATTCGACGAACTATACCAAAGTTAGGACATTTGGGTGGGCCATATAAAGCACTCAAACTGCCAGACAGTGCGGTAATCTAACAGTGCGGTAATCTATTAATAATATTTGTTGTTATCCCACATTGCTCTCACATTCACAACAAAGCTTTTGCTATTACAAAATATATATATTCAAGGAGCCTGAGTCAGATCTTTGATTTCCTTTTTTCACGTTCTACGTAAGACTTTACTAACTACCGAACCAATTTTTTTCGGGAAAGATAGCACCAAACGGCCTTCAGTTGCCTGAACTGAAGGCCGTTTTCAGGGGCCGCAGTATCTTGTAAGAACATCTCCACAACCTCGGCAGCGGGCCCCGTGAAAGCTGCTGACTTCTCTTGAGGTGCCCTCGGAACACGTTACGATACAGACTCGGGCCTGTTCTTTACCGCACGGTGCTAACCTTTTTTTTCGGGTCGGTAAATCATCGAATGACTTCTCCTGCTCTGGGTTAAGCGGAAGGGAGTGTCAGACTTCTACTGACCAAAAACCCACCATATTCCTTCAGCTGCCCTTAACTTCCGGGGCCGTGGTATCTCGTTAGAAAATTTCCGCAATCCCGCCAGGCAATGGCCCCGTCACTGGTGCTGCCAGCTCTTTGAGGCGCAGGTGGAACACGACGTGCCGCCGTCCTGGGACGGTGCTACCCCTGCTCGCCGCCCGCAGGCCCTGGATCGTCTTTTGGGAGTACTTATATATAAAATTAAGACAGAAAAATATAACTGATTACTTTGGCCAGTGTTAAGAACAAGTTTCAAATCTATTTGCCCAAGGAATAATATTATAGGAGCTGTATTTCAAAAATCCTTTCTTAGATCTCACTTAACCTACAAAATGAAAAAAAAAACATGCTTGCAAAAAAACATGTTTCTTGACTGAATGAAAAATTTCGGTACGCGTTGATGTCCTTATAAATACATACCTATTTCTATCTCTCAAAGAAAGTTGAAAGAATAATATTTATAGTTGTAATCAATAGCCCGTACATATTATATTTTTTAAACATTTGAATTTTTTTTTTTTCAAATTCTGTAACTTGCACCCTATTTGCTCCGGGGGAGTTTCTGAATATCTATTCTTAGCTGAGCTTCTATTCATAATAAATTCCATCTTGATACACACGTAGTTTTCGAACGGGAGATTCGTTTTTATTTTATAAATCTAGATAGGTATTTTTTTAATGTAAATCAAAATATTCGATGTTTCATTGTTACACACAATAACTGGATCGGTACTCAATAAAAGTACGATTAAACTACCCTCTTAAATTCCCAAAGAGTAATCTTTGAATTACGTGGATAAGTGGATGTGCCACAAACATTTCAGAAAACACCAACTTTGGGAATAAAAATGAAAACCCGGAACAAAAACTCCTGAATAAATCCAGTATAGATTAGTCCTAAAACTACACACACACGGAAAGGCTAAACTGGATTTGTGAGCCTGAGTCAGCCTTGCCTAACGATATCTTTGTCGATGTTTGAAAAATGAAATGGTCATGCAGTCCGTAACGCAAAGTTGCAGTTAAAACGAAACCACTGCTGCCTGGAGATTAGCTGATGTTTAGGTGTGTGAATTAATTTATTTGGGAATTGAATAATTATTTATCAGTGAGACTGCAAACCGTGTAAGAGCAGTATCATTAGAACGGGATATTTACCATGTGTATCTTTTGTTTCGAGTTTCCGATATTTCGGCACTGTTGCAAGAGCCATGATCACGGATGAACTGAAGTAATTGCGGGTAGACGTTTATGAGCAGACGAATCGGTCTACCCTCTTTCTCGTGCGTTTTTTGTGATCGACACCGCTACCACTGTAACTGAACTTTTTCGGTTTTTACACATTTGAACCATTGGATTCCAGGCCCTCGACTGTTGTAACCCATCCTCCCGGTTGAAATTGTCATATTTGGTTTATCTGGGTATATAGTGGCGTTCTGTCGAGATGACCTGAGGGTTATGTAACTCAATCCAATGGTTTGATCCGATTGCGTCTACAATATCCCGTTTAAGTTATAATGATACTGGGCATGCGGACAGCGAGTAAAGGGCAACTCGCTGTCCGACCATGGACCATGCCCGGGTCGACGGCGCGTTGTGTTCCACGCGCGCCTCAAAGAGCGTCAGCAATATGACGAGGCCCCCCCTGTAGAGGGCCGAAGCCTGCCGGGGTCGTGGGACTTATCCCATTACCGTGACCCCGGAACGTAAAGGGCTATTGAAGGAACACCGTGGATTTTAGTCAGTACAAGTCTGACAGGCCCTCCGGCCCTGTCCGGGGTGGGAGGACTTATTTGATAATTTTACCCAGTTAAAAAAAAAAAAGTTATAATGATACTGTCAGTGACCATGTTAGCATAAAAACTTATATCGTGTGAGAGCAGTTTGAAATAACGCGTTGTTAGTGTAATGGAATTGAGATATTGTTGTTTTTGTGTGTGGGTAAACATTGTATTAATGAATGTATGTAAGTATAAGGATTATAATTATTTATATCTTTTATAGAATACCTTGCTTAAAATCTTGTCGATGGATGAACATCCATTATAAATATATTCGTATAAACGTGCCTCGAAAAGCACGTCAAGCTGTTGGTCCCGACTCTTTGGCCGCAGGCGATTGGTCATTGGTATAGACGTTAGCACATAAAGCTAACCGAAACTGTCAAATTTTCCCAATCAAGCTTGAACCTAATTTCCTTAATAATAAAGTTGAAAATCTATTAAAGAAATTTGACAGATTGTTGTAGCTTGATGTGTAGTATGCCGCACCAACACCTGCAAGTGACTTAGTCTGTCAGTCATCAGTGTAAATATAGCGTGAGTGTGTGTGTGTATATTCAGAGTGTTTCGTATGCCATTCTTGCAACACCTCAACTTTTAGCAAATGGGTTAAATATTGCGTTTTGCTCCTTCAACAGCATCCAAATTATAATTTAACACATTCTTTAAATTGAGGCCATGAGAGCCAGAGTGGCCTAACCGTAAAATCGTCTTATTGAAAAAATGACAGCTAGATTACTCTGGCTCTCATGGCCTCAAAAATTTCAACTGTCTAAATAAGGTCAAAATGTTGAACTAAATTTTAGGCCACTGTGTTGCTATGATTTTTACCGTTTAGAGCAGTTTTATCAATTAAAATCAGTATTAACAAAAATACGGTTAGGCCACTCTGGCTCTCATGGCCTCAATTGATATTGGATAACCAGGAGTCCACTCCAACGTAAACATTTCGAATAACAGATTATTTGAAATAAATAACAAAATTTTAATAACAGGTTATTTGTTTTCCTGATAAAACGGTAATTTTCCACGTGAATGTAGTCGCAGTCAACAGTTAGTCATTAACAAAACACCTATTAAGGTTTTGCTCAAATGGCTTAAGTAAAATGGAATGGCAAAGTATTATACCTATTTATCAATTGATAACAGTCAATGGCTGAACAATAACTTGGTTTAAGAAATCCATATTACTAACAAAAGTGGTTGGATTTAACGAACAGTAATAGAAAAAGAATTTAAAAAAAATATCTGTCTGTTTGTACTCGCTAATCTCCGAAACTCCTAGATGGATTTGAATGAAACTTTTTTAATTCTGGGGAATTAATTCTGGGGAAATCTATACTAATATTATAAAGCGGAAAAGTTTGTTTGTTTGTTTGTATGCTTGAACGCGCTAATCTTCGAAAGTACTGGGTGGATTTGGATGCAATTTGGTATGGAAGTAGCTTAAAGCTTGAGGAAGGTTATAGGCTACATTTTACGCGACTGCAAAAAAGGAGAGTTATGTTTTTACCGTGATAGAATCCACGGGAGCGAAGCCCCGCGTGAGTACTATATAGGATAATTTTGGAAACTGGAACACCTCATGCAGAACTTTACACGCGAGCGAAAACGCAATACTTTTTTAATGATTGAATGATGAAATTAGTAAAGAGTGCATTGATAAACATTTTGTTTCAAAATCAAGATCAATAACTTCTCATATGTTTACAAGGGTATTAATCAATAGATTTTTTGTTTTCCGAGATACGATGGGGAGGGGGTGAGAGGGGAGAGTTTTAAAAATGATTTTAACTAACATAGGGTTCCTTGATATGAATCTGAAAAAAAAATCTTGGGGGCGAGTGGTGAAGGGGGGGGGGCGAGAAGGGGTTTTTTGAGAAATGATTCCTAAGGTTTGCTGTTGTCATTTCGCTACGGAGGTCGCCGGCTCGCTTCGCTCGCCACCTCCCTCTTTCACTCCACTCGGTCTCGCAAGTTCGCTCCACTCAGGCCCTACGTACCACCAGACAGGTTTCGACACTTTATAATATTTGTTCAAACACCTAATGGCTATCTCTAACCGTTGTGAAGTTACAGCCTTTTCAATTTTAGGGGAGGTTGGGGAGGGGAGGGCATGGCATAAAAACTTTGAAGGCCCGTTTATAGTTAAAAGTAAGAATCAACAGTTTTTTCAGTAGTGAAAATCAAAATGGGAGGGAGATGGGGGAGGGGGTTGCACAATTATTTTGACTAAAGCATTGCCCCTCTAAATGAATCTGAAAAAAAAAAATGTTCCAAGTCTCTTAATTTCCGAGATCCGCCTAAAGGGGGCAAGGGGGGCGACTTTGAAAAATGGTTTTTACTTTACCGAGCCTCCTCTATACGAATCCATAAAAAAAAATACGGGTCTCGTAATTTCCGAGATACGATAGGGAGGGGGGAGAAGGGGGGTGAAAAGGGGAGTGAGTGAGTGAGTGAGTGAGTCGGTCAGTGGTAATTTAGCTTTATATTATATAGTATATAGTATAATATAAAAATACTTTATCTTGCTTTTAGAACTCCTTTGCCGATGCAGTTAGTGTAATTTTCTCCACGCTTTATCAGTTGTCAAATAATTGTCATCACCTTCGAACCTATCCAAGTTTAGGGTGCTCCAAATTCCGTTCGGTATGAATATTATGGTTATTGTAGTTATTTTTTTATTACCCTCTGTACTGTATGTTGTTATGGGTGTCTACTTTCATATAAATCTCTTTATATTCTATTCTTATTGTTTCAGTAAAATTAGCGAACATCTATCCATTTTGGTAAGCATATAAATTGTAGCCATTTAGAAAACCTCGATCGTAAGAGCGTAAAAAACCGAGTAAGAATGTATAAAGAAGTAAATTTCCCTCAATTAGTTTTTACGCTGTTCACAGAGGAAAGAATCAATACGTAATTACTAATTAGTAAGTAGGCACGACACGGCCTCATATGTTTATGACGTGAAAACAAGCGATTATTTTCTTAGTAACTTTATACGATTGACCTTGGCTTGTATATTATGTTAAGATTAACGTATTCCCCTGGACCTTGTATTGTTTACTGTGAGTAAACTGATACGTGGGCGTCAAGAAAAATAAAACGAAACCGGTTATTACGATAATATTTTCAAGCTTATATTTAGTTTGTAAAAGAAGCTATTGTATACTCGTATTGACCTTTATATCTAATAATAAACAATAACGATTTTTCGATTTTAAAATAGTCGAATTCCATACTTTGTTTGTGGTAGACAAACAAAGTATGGAATTCGACTATTTTACTACGACTATTATAATTGATTAGTTGTAAAAACAATTGCGCTAAAAAGTTTAAATGCTATATCTTCATACAGATAACTTCATCAAACGTATATGGGTGATGGTAGAATACCTTGGATTGTAGTTATAATGATCTTTATTTTATAAAAAGGTTATTAAATAAATTGAAACTAGATCAGGCCGGTTTCCTAACTAAATATCCTTAGAAGAAACACCGAAACAAACTCAGAGGGCAAAGTCTCTTTTAAAGCCCATACAATCTGAATGTGTATGGGCTTTTAGATTAAAACCTGAGGTGATCTTCTGAGAAAACATGCATACAGATTTGAGTGAACCTGTCCAGACAGTGCAATCTTATGTCATATAACGTATAGCTCACCTTGTGGAGATGCAATTTGAATACTTATTTAAAAAACAATATATTTTTATTTAAAAGCTGTGTGATGTGACTCAGTAGTTACTGGTCGTGAGTTTGAACCCAGACAGTCATATTACTTTCTGTTAATTTTATCATCACCACTGTCTCCTAACGGCGATGGAAAATGTCTTTAGGGAACTACATTCCCTGCTCAATGTGGATGGAACGATTCTATACATTAATTCATAGAAGTAATTAATAGTCATTTTCGTAAACATCCTCATTTGGTATGCTACAGAAGCGAAGCAGCCCTGACAGCACACTGAAAGCTTTACACCGAACACAAATAATCCGGTACGATACACGGCCATTCGTGTAATAGTAATATTAATGATTTTATATTCACTTTTACGCTTAATATTTACAATAGCCTACAGGTAATCCGCAGTGGTAGACGCCCACGGCGTCGGACGTCGGCCGATGATCTCCGGCCACCGTAGGCGCGGGCATGCGGACAGCGAGTAAAGGGCAACTCGCTGTCCGACCATGGACCATGCCCGGATCGACGGCGCGTTGTGTTCCACGCGCGCCTCAAAGAGCATCAGCAACATGACGAGGCCCCCTCTGCAGAGGGCCGAAGCCTGCCGGGGTCGTGGGACTTATCCCATTACCGTGACCCCGGTACGTAAAGGGTTATTGAAGGAACACCGTGGATTTTAGTCAGTAAAAGTCTGACAGTGGGTGGGAGGACTTATTTGATAATTTTACCACGTAAAAAAAAAAAAAACGCCTACAGGTAATTATTAGATTCCATAATCAACAAAACACATAGGGTATTTGAATTGATTGCATCAAACAAGATAGAAATCACAAATTATTTTCGTTTTTAAAATGAAAACTAGAAATGTGGTTAGAATTTACATGACGACAATTTTGTTAATCCCTCCAACTAAATATACTAGTAGTGTTTAAGTTTATTGCAAACAGACAGACGCAGCGGAGACTGTTTTTCATATAATAAAAATTAATAAAATAATTTATTTATTTATCTAAGAGGCGACTTAGTAACAAGTTGACTAATATCTGTTACTAAACTGAATAAAATATAAATAATATTTAAGGATGCGTCTATTAATCAACAATACGACGCGCGACAGTGTAAGGATTTTAAATACAGCGATGTTGTTAGATTTATCTGTTCAACAATTTCGCACGAATTTCCGTTTGACCGATCTGAACGAATGAACGATATTGAACGAGAGCGCTCAACGAGGTCATTCTGAACGTAAAGTTTGAAAGTATTAATTGGTGCAGTTGAACACTCATTAGTTTCATTCAGGATTTCTGCGTTTTGGTGGTTAGATTGTGACTTCATTTATGGTACGCTGGAATTATAAAAGATAATGCTGCTGTTTGACTGTTTAATAGCCTTTTGTATTTTCTTTTTATATATAGTTGTAAGCATAGTGTGCTAGCTAACAGGTGGTATCTCTATTAATGTAATTTAATAGCATATTTTATTTAATCATGCTATTGTATGAATTTGATTCGGATTTATGCGTTTCTGGGGGGTTGGATTATTTATTCTTCTTTCCAGCTAAAACACTAGTGTGTAAGCTGGAAAGAAGAATAAATAGACACTGAAAATGATCATCAAAAATTGCCGCATGGCAGTCATGAAAAAATTAAATTTTAATTAAAAAACTAATCGCTGTCTAGCCGAAAAATAACTGTTTTCCTAGAACTTCATTAGTAGAAAATACTTATGGCCTTAATACAAGGATGGTAACTTTCATATTTGTATAATTTACTTATGTAAACAAAATTTAAGTCTTTCTTTTTCAATGTAACTGTCCAACCACCTTGATAAATTAAATCAAATAGTTCTCAGCAACGTTTCAGATACATTTCTTGTTCTTGGAGACTTTAACATGAGTGGAATTACCTGGGTCCCCTGCGATAATGTATCGTTAGCCGCATTAAATCCTTATAGTCACGAAGAAGTATTATTTTGTGAGAAATTGAATTCCATTGATTTTGGTCAACATAATAACGTACTAAACAAGCACGAAAGAATTCTACACCTAGTCCTGTCAAATCTGAAAGCCAATGTTGCCCAGTGCTTAAGTCCATTGGGGACCAATGACTTCGATGCTTATCACGTGGCACTATTAATAGATACAGACTTTATTGAAACACCCACACTTAAATGTGCATCGCGTAATCAATTTCTGTTTGACAAAGGTGACTATTGAGGGCATCCAAGAAAGGTTCATTAAATATCTCTGCTTCCATCAAAGAATACCATAAAGGTCCGTAAATTACCTTGATCTCTGTAAGAAATATCATTTACTACCGCTAAATATTCGGCGTGACGTTTCTGACTGCGTTATTTTACTGAAGACCATAAACAATACAATTAACAGCCCTGGTATATTATTAAAGTTGTATTTTAATGTTCCTTGCAAATCTAAACGGTTCCATCCACCGCTAAAAATGCCACTTGCTACCTCGAAATATAGACAGAATTCGTATGTGTTGCGTGCAAGCAGGAGCTTTAGTGAGGTGTGCAGACAGCATGACATTGATCCATTTAGAACAAGTGTGTCATCAGCGAGGAGGTGCTTAATTAAGCCTTACTTTTTTTTAAGTAATAATTATTTTTAAGTAATCATGTAATTTTATATAGTTGTGTTTAGGTTTTTAAATATTATAATGTTATTAGTGTAATATTAAATATACCCTTTTCCTGCTGGCGGTATTATGTCATTCACATGTTACTATACGTGGAGACCTGTAATTGGCTGTCAAATTTTCACATTGTTTCTATATTAATTTAAGAAGCTGTTGGTTTCCCATGTAAATGAATTTAAAGAAAGTATTCTTTAGAAATAATATAGAGTAGTTCATTGTCATATAAAGAGCGCCTCTCGCCATTTAAGTGACGCCTCTGTAAAAATAATAAAATTTACTAAGTAAATAATAATAACCAAAAAAAACAAAAACACGGTGTTATAACAACACAGACATTTAATATAGCAGATTTCAGTGCGTCCATGATCATGACGCTTGCAACAGTGCTGAAATATCTGCAACTCGAAATAATTAATAGTCATGGTAAATATTAGTATCTCGTTTTAGGTTCTATTGATACAACTACCACGATTTTACAGAATCTTGTTAGTGGTAGAGTGATAGCTAACGATACTAGATTTAAAATAAGGTCCTGCCACGAAAAAGTAGTTCTGATGCAGTAGTTCAATACTGAAAATTACATTATATTATAAGACATTTTTAATTTTCTGTATTGAACAAAAGTTTGTTTAACAATTCTAGGTTGACACCTATATCAGAAAAAACCTCACTCTCTTATCTTGATTAAACTAATTAAAATATAACTCATTGTATCTATTTATAATATATCTATTCGACGTAAATAAATTAACCTATTTTTCTACATGTACGTGTGTGTCTGTGCGTGTGTGCGTTTAGAATGCTCGGGCTCATTAAAGTAATTGATCCAGAAAAACTGGTGCTTACTTTTTTGTAACAACATGCACCTACAATGACTCTGTAGACCTTAAATCTGCTGAATTTGACCCCTTCACAACTATAGTACATTTTTGTGAGCGGGGAAACCTTTAAATGGCGCTGAGTATGCCACCGAGGAGTGTGGGAATCATTTCTCTCTTTAACCATCCTGATGGTCATTATCAGCACATGGAAAGAACCCCCGGCACACCTTTGGAGACGGAGCTAATATATGAATGTCTGCTACTCGATCGAAAAGTAGCCTACCTACCTAGTACCTACCTAGTAGTTTATCTCGAAACTTTTTATCCCGAAAATGTTCGATTCCCATGGAGAAAATTTCCACGCCATGGAAGTCAGTGGCAACAGCTAGCGATAGGTATAAGTTAATACAAGTCTTGGCTTTGCTTGGAGATTTCATTAATTTTTATAGAGAAACAAGTAGCTCCATCGAGACTTGGCAATTTTTTTACAGGATGTTTTTGGTGCGATACCATTTGAAATCGCTTTTAATAAGGAAACCCTTCTTTTAGATAGGAAGTCGTATCATGTAAAACACTTATACTGATAACTACTAATACTACTAATGTAACCCTAAAATAGTTGAGATTAGGCTAAGCACATGATGCTGAATAAGGGAACCCTTTCTGTAATGTCCACCACTGACGACTTCAAACATAAAACTCTCTCACTCTCTCTCTCTGTCTCTCTCTGTCTATCTGACTATAACCACTCTGGTAGTTACCGTCGACGTCAGCTCTTGCATGTAAGTCTCACATACTCTTAAAGACCACCCTGTAGATTTTAGTGGGCAAGTGACACCCACTTACCAAAATGAAAGACGTTTCATGTTAAAATGTTTACTTGAAAGGACATCAAACTGGTCCTACTGCCACTGCCCTTTATGCTGAAGTTCAATAACACAGCCTGTATAACGTTGTGCGAGATGATTGCCTTTCTATTGTGTTCATTGACATGACCAGCTCTTTATCACACCATTCATGTGCGCTTAGTTCGCTGGCACAAATGGGATTGTCTGATCAGTCTTCCAGATAGCTTTTGTGTAGTAGTGGATTTGTTTTTGTATTAAATAACTAAGCCAACATAGATTATTTTTAAGCTGCGCTTTTGTGAGTAACTTGCATGTAAGTTTTATCAGCAGTACAGCGTCCTGCAACGCAGTGATCTTCTGGAAACCTGACATGACGTAGAAGGATGTTGCGTAAAGGAAGAGGGTTATTTCAAATACTCTCGCAGCTCACAGAAGGTGCACCGGACGATGGCAGAGACAAAATTACTTTTTAACGATATTTCGCATTTCAAATTCGAAGAACTGCTGCCGGGGTTGCGGAAATAGATGTTTTTCTTCACTGATTTGAGAGCAGTAGTGATAAGTATAAATTACACAAACTAATGTGCCTGACTAGGTTCGAATCCACGACTTGCAACTTACAAGTCGAGCCCATTACACATTGGGCCATCACAGCTCTCTTGTATCTTTATTTTGCATAAAATAACAGTTGTTGTATATCTTTTAGTGTTACTTTGAACCAGAATCTATAAAAAATCTGTCCTTCTTAACCCAACCAACATTCTGAGGAAGTACTAATAAAATCTAATGCATCCATTTCAGGCAGCGTAACAACTAACATTTTTAATTTTACAAAGGCGTGCGCCATTTTCTTCGGTAAAATGGCTACCGATTAGTTTTAACGGCGTGCCGGTGACGCTCTCGGTATCAATTAACCGTTGGAAATAAGGGTGAGTTTCCAGTAATTTTCTTTATAGGTGTTTGGTGTGTGGGTGTGATAGGTAACAAAGGCAGCGAAAACGAGGTACGTTTTTTGATTACTCTGCAAAACTACACTATTTGTATTTGAAATTTATTAAGACGAGCACTTCAGTAGAGGATTATATATACGAAGCATGCCTTTTAAGTTCTGTCGTTTCCATATTTCCCGGCAATTTTAATTTGGAACTGTTCTATATTCGAATGTGTTTAAATTTTGAATCTCAAAACAGTTGAAAATATTAAGATTAATGCTATTATTTAGTCACAGCATCGATTGGAATCTGTCAGGTTACGTACGAAAATGAATCTTTCTAAGGAAAATGTTCGTGCAATAATTTTCTACAACTTTAGAAAAGGCCTGACACGGCTTCAGTGTTTTGAATAGCTAACATCTGTGTTCAGTAATGAAGCCCCATGTCTGCGGACTGTCGAACGCTGGTGTTTAGAATTCAGCGTGGACATACTAGTGTTAGTGACAAATCTCGCGAAGGACGCCCAAAATCCGCCTACACTGAAGAAAACATTATTGCTGTGAGACAACTATTTCTCGAAGATGATGTGACATATCGAGAGATAGAGGCTCTATTAGGCATCTCAGGGACAGTCATTCAGAAGATCTTGCATGAAGCGCTTGGTGTGAGAAAGCTAGTTTGCCGTTGGATACCGAACCTGCTTTCCGACGACCACAAGGTGGCCCGGGTCAGATGGTGTAAGAACATTAGTGGTGACGAATCTTGGATCTATGCCTACGATCCTGATTCCAAACAACAATCTACAATCTGGGTCTTTCAAGACGACCCAAAGCCGACTAAAGTTGTTCGTTCTCGAAGCACTTCAAAGAAGATGGTGGCCAAGTTCGTTGGAAAAACCGGCCATGTTGCGACTATTGCACTTAAAGATCGTAAAACGGTTAACGCAGAGTGGTATATCATAGTTTTTATCACAAGTCATCGCCGAACTTCGAAAATCTAACTCAAAGCGACGTATCATCATATCATCATGACAACGCAAGCTCACACAGCGTTCGTCAAACGATTGAGTATTTGAAGCAGGAAAAAGTAGAAATTCTTGCCCACCCTCCATACTAACAGTCCTGACCTAAAGATTTCTATACATTTCCTAAAATTAAGAAAAGTCTTCGTGGTCAAAGATTCCAGTCCGGTGAAGAAGCAGTCGACGCTTTCAAGTCAGCCATTTTGAACACAAGAGTGGAATAAATGTTATAATAACTGGTTTGAGCGAATGGAAAAGTGTATTAAGCTACGTGGTGAATACTTTGAAAAACAATAAAAAGTACTATAAGGTTCTAGTTGTTTTTTTTCTTCAAACTATAAAACTTAAAAGGCATGCCTCGTATATCATCATCTGCTTAGGCTTTTAGATGCTGGAACCTGACCACAACTATGTTTGGGTCAGCTTTCAATCTAAAAGGCTAAGCAAATGGCTAAGTAAAAGGCAGAATATCTGAAATTGGTCATGCCAAGGGGTATCATATTAACCAGCTTCTGGGTTGTGAAGGTCAGAAAGGCAGTCGATCGGTCAAAAATTGCTATTGGGTTTTCTTTAAGTGATTTCTCAATAGTAGCCCGGAGTTTGGAATTTGGCGGCGTGATACCACCGTCGGTACCTCGTAAAGCACGTGAAGCCGTTGGTCCCGGCTATCATTTGGACATATTTTACAGTCGTAACGGGTAGTCAGATACTAGTAATCTGACACTAGTCTAGCCAAAGGGCGTCATATTAGCTCTCTCGCATGGTGATAATGCATTAACTACACTGCGCCATTCTTTTTTGTTTCTAACATTTTATTTGTTTATAAAACAATTGTATTACCAAGACAAATCCATTTCGCCACGGGAAAACAACCATTAAAATTTCACGGTGTATAGTCTGCATCTCACATCCGACCTCAAAATTTATTTTTACAAATAGATTTTTTCATTCTTAGGTCCACTGTTATATAATAGATTAAATAGAATCTTAAATATATATAACTTAAATTATTTTAGATGTAAAAAAGCAATATGTAATTATTTACAAAATATAACATATGACCAGACGGAAGAGTTACTAGCAAGATGCAAATAGAATGTTAAATACTAGGAACATATCTTTAACTATTATTACCTAGATTTAGTTTTAGTTATTTCATGGATTATGTATATCTACCAGTTAAGATAGTTTGTATTTCATCGCCTGAAGCACAGGTTTTTAACCTAGTACAGGCAAATATGTTAATTTTCCTTAATTTAATTAATTCTTAAGACTTTTATTGTAACTGTATTTTGCACTATTTTTTGAAAATAAACTTTTTTTTTTTATATTACCCAGCTACTGGGTTGTGAAGGTCAAAAAGGCAGTGGCTTCATGTAAAATACAAATACTCAGCTGCACCCGGTTAGACCGGAAGACCCCAACTAAATTGGGGTCGGCTTCCCTTCTGACTACCCGTAACGACTGTCAAAGATGTACAAATGACAGCCGGAGCCACGTGTTTAAAGTGCTTTCTTTCTTTCTGGTTTCTGTTTTTTCTTTCTTTCTTTCATCTCGATATATTACGATGGTCACCCATTCACAGGCCGATCTCGGCAAGGATTTGAACCTTGAAGATCGATCCATACGGCTGTTATTATTTAGCAAAAAGCTCTATGTATGTACGATGGAGATGTAGCAATTAATTAATCGATCAACGATTTATGTATTTTTAGGAGCAGTATTTTTTTTAGTTTTTTTTTATTTATCAAAAAGAAATCATATTCTCGCCACACTAAAGCATATTTTGAGCAAAAACTTTAAGTGTTTGATGAACCAAATTAAATTGTATTTCAGAAACCCACTGAAAAAAAAATTTTGTTCACCAATCCGAGGGCACGTTAGTGCCCCCCGCCAAGTCGAGCGCGAAGCAAACACTGCCGTACCTTCCTTTTCTGAAACCATTTCGGCGTATTTTCATGCCTTTCTTTAAATACCTTGGCCGTTGACTTGGATGTGTCAACATATAAATGTGCATAAAGAATGTTCCAACAGCCGGTTACATAAAGTATTACTATGTTAATAAAGAAATCGCAGTAAAGAACCTTAGACTTGGCTTGGCTTTGCTTAGAGATTTCATTACTTTTTATAGAGAAACAAGTAGCTCCATCGAGATTTGGCTAGTTTTTACAGGATGTTTTTGATGGGATTTCTGTTTTCTTTTTATTGTTTTCAAAATAACTAAGTATTATACAAAATTTAAGTGGTACTACTCTCTATGCGCCGTAGCATGGTGCGGGTGACAGTTTCCCGTATGACGTTGACATAGTCTGTCCACATGACTAGGGATGTAACGTTATGCAATTCATTTTTATCGCTAACGATACTCGCAGCATAAATCTAGTTCTCTTTAATTTTGTTATGAAAATTAGTGTGTTATTCAGTTGTGCAGTGCAACTACGTGTATAAAATTGTCATAAATGTCTTATGGCTACATAATTTATCTTTGTACTTATATAAAATAATCAAAATCGGGTTTATGATTTTTTTTTCGAGACAACAGTTTTGCTCTTAGGCGCAATGGCGCGGCGACCATTTTGTTTACCCGTGCGATGCTGTGAGTACGAGTGCTAGTGCTTTGTATTGTGGCTTAATGTGACAGGTATTACGATTTCATTGTTTGTTTTCATTTTTAGGGTTTCGTAGTCAACAAGGAACCCTTATAGTTTCGCCATGTCCGTCTGTCTGTCCGTCTGTCCGCGGTTTAGCTCAAAAACTATTGGTACTATAAAGTTGTACTTTAGCATGAGTATACACGTTAATGACGTCAAAAAAGTGATAAAATAAAATTTTGAAAAAAAACAGTTAGGGTACCTCCCATACATGTAAAGTGGGATGATAATTATTTTTTTTTTCGTTTTTTCCATAGTGTGGGATATCATTGGATAGGTCTTTCAAAAATATTAGGGGTTTGGTTGGACTGTTTTTTGATTAAGTAAACCGTTCGTGACTTATCAAGCTTTAAAGTACCAATTTTCGTTAGAGTCAAGTGTCCACCCCCTCTATCAACTAAACGGTTGTAGTTAGAAATTCAAATGTCACGGCAGTAGTACCTATATATAACGAAATTTAAAGGAAAACTATCACACATAAGTGGGCTTTACAAGTTTACGAGTAATAGTCGACCAATTGTATTTGACTCGAAAATTTCGAACAACTCTACAGAAATGTCGATAGATGGCGCTAAGCGCCAGTTGCATCATGCTAGCTTCTTGTGACGATTGAGAAGTGTAGCTCTGTGTCCGTATTTAAATTCAAAACACCGGCTATGACAAGTTTTATACAAATCTCTAAAAAAAAATTAAATCTTTTCATGCAAAATTGTCGGATCAGGTGAGGATTTGTATAGGAAGTCAAATTAGTTAGGTAGTCATGTTTGGCTTTTAGTTAGAGCATGGTACGAAACGATCAGTCAGCGAATACGAGACGAACTTGTCTGTTATAAAAACTACGGAACCCTACACTGCGCGTGGCCCGACACGCACTTGACCGGTTTTTGTTAAATTATTTGTTATAATTTTGTTGAGTTTGTTGTTTTATTTGTTAAAGTTTGTTTGTTGAGTTTGTTGTTATTACCATGCCTAAGCATACAAAAAAAACTGTTTTGGGTAGTCAGACCAGGGAGCTGGAGGATGTCTGAAAATAAATTATCGACACCCAACAAAAAGTGGACCAAGGTGAAGCCAATCACAGAATTAAATGATTTTGCTAAGGTTGCTATTAGAAATCATATTTATGATTATTATAGAAGAATGGAGCTACCCACATTTCTCAAGCTTCTAAAATCATTAAAAGAAGCTAACTTGTTCAAAGGAGGTATTACTTCGTTGCGGCAAGTTATAAAAGATATTGGCTTTGTTTACAAAAAGTTAACAAAAAAAAGATTATTATGGTAGGGCAATGTCAGTCCTCACCATAATAATCTTTCTTTCTTGCCCTAGCAAGATTTGAGAAGACATTTTTAAGGAAGGCCAAAAACATAAGTGATTGGAGTTAAATGCCAACCACACAGTAGGCAAAATTTGGACCGACGATACGGCACAATCGTGTACCAAAGTGGCGGAGGGCAAAGGCGAACGCCTTATTATTTGTCACGCAGGTACAGCAAGTGGATTCGTCCCTAATTGTTTGCTGGCTTTAAAATAAAAAAAAAAAAAACTACGGAGTATATGAGGAGATGAACTACGAAAAATTTAAATATTGGTCTATGAAATAATTTAAAAGAGCCTATGACCATAATAATGGACAACGCACCCTACAAGTTAATAAACCCCCAAACCAATCCAACCGCAAAAGCGAGTTGGTGAAGTGGCTGAGTAAAAACGGAGTTACAGCAGATATAAAAATGTTAAAGACGGAGCTTATTGCCTTAGTCCGGCGTTATAAGCTACAAACTCCTACCTATGGTCTGAACGAAATCTCAAAACAGTTGAAAATATTAAGATTAATGCTATTATTTAGTCACAGCATCGATTGGAATCTGTCAGGTTACGTACGAAAATGAATCTTTCTAAGGAAAATGTTCGTGCAATAATTTTCTACAACTTTAGAAAAGGCCTGACACGGCTTCAGTGTTTTGAATAGCTAACATCTGTGTTCAGTAATGAAGCCCCATGTCTGCGGACTGTCGAACGCTGGTGTTTAGAATTCAGCGTGGACATACTAGTGTTAGTGACAAATCTCGCGAAGGACGCCCAAAATCCGCCTACACTGAAGAAAACATTATTGCTGTGAGACAACTATTTCTCGAAGATGATGTGACATATCGAGAGATAGAGGCTCTATTAGGCATCTCAGGGACAGTCATTCAGAAGATCTTGCATGAAGCGCTTGGTGTGAGAAAGCTAGTTTGCCGTTGGATACCGAACCTGCTTTCCGACGACCACAAGGTGGCCCGGGTCAGATGGTGTAAGAACATTAGTGGTGACGAATCTTGGATCTATGCCTACGATCCTGATTCCAAACAACAATCTACAATCTGGGTCTTTCAAGACGACCCAAAGCCGACTAAAGTTGTTCGTTCTCGAAGCACTTCAAAGAAGATGGTGGCCAAGTTCGTTGGAAAAACCGGCCATGTTGCGACTATTGCACTTAAAGATCGTAAAACGGTTAACGCAGAGTGGTATATCATAGTTTTTATCACAAGTCATCGCCGAACTTCGAAAATCTAACTCAAAGCGACGTATCATCATATCATCATGACAACGCAAGCTCACACAGCGTTCGTCAAACGATTGAGTATTTGAAGCAGGAAAAAGTAGAAATTCTTGCCCACCCTCCATACTAACAGTCCTGACCTAAAGATTTCTATACATTTCCTAAAATTAAGAAAAGTCTTCGTGGTCAAAGATTCCAGTCCGGTGAAGAAGCAGTCGACGCTTTCAAGTCAGCCATTTTGAACACAAGAGTGGAATAAATGTTATAATAACTGGTTTGAGCGAATGGAAAAGTGTATTAAGCTACGTGGTGAATACTTTGAAAAACAATAAAAAGTACTATAAGGTTCTAGTTGTTTTTTTTCTTCAAACTATAAAACTTAAAAGGCATGCCTCGTATATCATCATCTGCTTAGGCTTTTAGATGCTGGAACCTGACCACAACTATGTTTGGGTCAGCTTTCAATCTAAAAGGCTAAGCAAATGGCTAAGTAAAAGGCAGAATATCTGAAATTGGTCATGCCAAGGGGTATCATATTAACCAGCTTCTGGGTTGTGAAGGTCAGAAAGGCAGTCGATCGGTCAAAAATTGCTATTGGGTTTTCTTTAAGTGATTTCTCAATAGTAGCCCGGAGTTTGGAATTTGGCGGCGTGATACCACCGTCGGTACCTCGTAAAGCACGTGAAGCCGTTGGTCCCGGCTATCATTTGGACATATTTTACAGTCGTAACGGGTAGTCAGATACTAGTAATCTGACACTAGTCTAGCCAAAGGGCGTCATATTAGCTCTCTCGCATGGTGATAATGCATTAACTACACTGCGCCATTCTTTTTTGTTTCTAACATTTTATTTGTTTATAAAACAATTGTATTACCAAGACAAATCCATTTCGCCACGGGAAAACAACCATTAAAATTTCACGGTGTATAGTCTGCATCTCACATCCGACCTCAAAATTTATTTTTACAAATAGATTTTTTCATTCTTAGGTCCACTGTTATATAATAGATTAAATAGAATCTTAAATATATATAACTTAAATTATTTTAGATGTAAAAAAGCAATATGTAATTATTTACAAAATATAACATATGACCAGACGGATTCGCCATGTCCGTCTGTCTGTCCGTCTGTCCGCGGTTTAGCTCAAAAACTATTGGTACTAGAAAGTTGTACTTTAGCATGAGTATACACGTTAATGACGTCGAAAAAGTGATAAAATAAAATTTTGAAAAAAAAACAGTTAGGGTACCTCCCATACATGTAAAGTGGGATGATAATTATTTTTTTTTTCGTTTTTTCCATAGTGTGGGATATCATTGGATAGGTCTTTCAAAAATATTAGGGGTTTGGTTGGACTGTTTTTTGATTAAGTAAACCGTTCGTGACTTATCAAGCTTTAAAGTACCAATTTTCGTTAGAGTCAAGTGTCCACCCCCTCTATCAACTAAACGGTTGTAGTTAGAAATTCAAATGTCACGGCAGTAGTACCTATATATAACGAAATTTAAAGGAAAACTATCACACATAAGTGGGCTTTACAAGTTTACGAGTAATAGTCGACCAATTGTATTTGACTCGAAAATTTCGAACAACTCTACAGAAATGTCGATAGATGGCGCTAAGCGCCAGTTGCATCATGCTAGCTTCTTGTGACGATTGAGAAGTGTAGCTCTGTGTCCGTATTTAAATTCAAAACACCGGCTATGACAAGTTTTATACAAATCTCTAAAAAAAAATTAAATCTTTTCATGCAAAATTGTCGGATCAGGTGAGGATTTGTATAGGAAGTCAAATTAGTTAGGTAGTCATGTTTGGCTTTTAGTTAGAGCATGGTACGAAACGATCAGTCAGCGAATACGAGACGAACTTGTCTGTTATAAAAACTACGGAACCCTACACTGCGCGTGGCCCGACACGCACTTGACCGGTTTTTGTTAAATTATTTGTTATAATTTTGTTGAGTTTGTTGTTTTATTTGTTAAAGTTTGTTTGTTGAGTTTGTTGTTATTACCATGCCTAAGCATACAAAAAAAACTGTTTTGGGTA
Source organism: Tholera decimalis (assembly GCA_943138885.2). NCBI lineage: Eukaryota > Metazoa > Arthropoda > Insecta > Lepidoptera > Noctuidae > Tholera > Tholera decimalis. Next base: position 32,787,456 of record OW964555.2, read on the forward strand.
GTCAGACCAGGGAGCTGGAGGATGTCTGAAAATAAATTATCGACACCCAACAAAAAGTGGACCAAGGTGAAGCCAATCACAGAATTAAATGATTTTGCTAAGGTTGCTATTAGAAATCATATTTATGATTATTATAGAAGAATGGAGCTACCCACATTTCTCAAGCTTCTAAAATCATTAAAAGAAGCTAACTTGTTCAAAGGAGGTATTACTTCGTTGCGGCAAGTTATAAAAGATATTGGCTTTGTTTACAAAAAGTTAACAAAAAAAAGATTATTATGGTAGGGCAATGTCAGTCCTCACCATAATAATCTTTCTTTCTTGCCCTAGCAAGATTTGAGAAGACATTTTTAAGGAAGGCCAAAAACATAAGTGATTGGAGTTAAATGCCAACCACACAGTAGGCAAAATTTGGACCGACGATACGGCACAATCGTGTACCAAAGTGGCGGAGGGCAAAGGCGAACGCCTTATTATTTGTCACGCAGGTACAGCAAGTGGATTCGTCCCTAATTGTTTGCTGGCTTTAAAATAAAAAAAAAAAACTACGGAGTATATGAGGAGATGAACTACGAAAAATTTAAATATTGGTCTATGAAATAATTTAAAAGAGCCTATGACCATAATAATGGACAACGCACCCTACAAGTTAATAAACCCCCAAACCAATCCAACCGCAAAAGCGAGTTGGTGAAGTGGCTGAGTAAAAACGGAGTTACAGCAGATATAAAAATGTTAAAGACGGAGCTTATTGCCTTAGTCCGGCGTTATAAGCTACAAACTCCTACCTATGGTCTGAACGAAATGGCAAAAGAAAAATGCCACCAGGTCCTTCGACTACCACCCTACCATTGCCAGTATAACGCTATTGAGCTAATTTGGGCCCAAATAAAAGGTATGCTTTTAATTTCAATTCCCATTTTGAAGTTATATAAAAAATCAGCTTTCCGATCGTAGCATGTAGTTTAAAAACATTACCTGATACTAGATTAGACGTATTTCAGGTGTAATTTTTAGCATTACCTACTTATGAAATAAATGATTATTTGAATACTTTTTTTTTTCATAAGTTCATTTATTTTTAGGTTACGCCGCAAGAAATAATACTTCGCCGCCATTTACGGCAAATAAGATGTTGGTCCTTTTACAACAGGCCATCAACAATGTTCAACCTGTAGACTGGTCGAAGGTCGTGAATAAAACAAAAAGGGACATTATATCTGATTGGGATCGTGACATACATATTGTCAAAATAATTGAATCATCATTAATAATATCCGTCACAGATTCAGATGATGAATTGAGTGACAATTCAGATGTTCCTGACTCTGATATGAGTTTAGACGAATGAAATTTATTTTTTCTTAGCAACCTTTTAAGCAACCTTACCCTATAAATGTTCTGTTGTATAATTATAGACCTTTTAAAAATAAACATTGATCTACGCACAATATACGTTTTTTTATTATAAAAAGTATCAACTATCCATCGCAGCAATACATCCCATCACTAAATACGTCTATGGCGTTACGTTAAATGCATAACACTTTGCTTAACTTTTCATTCATGTTGATTTTATTTGTAGACTAGAACATTCTGGTTGGATTTAATTTAATTTACTACAATTATTAATGATTTAATATATTACGAATGCGGTATAGCTGAAATACTAAGTCGTAATTTTTAAATCGCGGCAACTTTCAAGAGAGAAACGAAATGTTACTAAAACTGACATCGGCACCATGCTACAGCGCAAAGAGAGTAATCGTTATAAGATTTTTTAATTTCTTATAATTTCTATGCATTAAAAAAAATAAAAATACTTATTGCCTTCGGTGAAAATGGCCTCTCCATTGAAGTCTAAATAAAACAAACTAAAGTCTGTCATACAACTCAAGATCCAGCAATTTCAAAAAGCGTTTTGAAGCAAGATTTATATTTTAAATTTACTCCATATCCATCCTTAATAACACAGAATTGCATTGAGACCGTTCAATTACAAAGTAATTAGTGTAACTACATGGCTAGAGCAGTCGTGTTCCACTTGTACTTCTATTAGTACTCGTTACTACATTTCAACGTGTTGATTACTTCGATATTGTGTTTGTCAGCCTGTATGTAGATTGTTGGAATTAAGTTCTATGTTATGTAAATGAGGAAACAAGACATTGCGACGGATTAATTTTGAATGAACTTGGCTATAGTTGATGCGTTTTGCCATGTAATAGCGGTCAATGAACTCAGCTACTTATATCTATGTATCATCATCATCACCTTAGCATTTTTCCAAATACAGTATGTTAACTACCAGAGGTCGTAATTGATACGTAAAATAAACATTCTGTACACGCGTACTTGAAGGACGGCAACGTCGCAATTTATTTGTTTCTTTTACTGTGTTTCTTTTACGTATCAATTTAACATTTTTAGTGAATATTTTAATATTAATAAAAATAAAAACATTTTGTTTTCGAATGGAAAAAATTTCTTGCATATATGGATGCTATACTATTGCAGGTTAACGGGAACGCCTTTTGTTAGTTAACCCCTCGAGTGTCGCATGTTGAATTTCCTTATGATTTTTGGGTAGGACTTCAGAAAAAATGATAAATCGGCAATTTATGGCCATTATCATGGTATATATTATACCTTCCTGGATTCGTTATGAGTTTATCTAACTATTTATATCATTCAATAAGCAAATCAAACTGACCTTATCTCGCAGTGATGTGATATGTTTACACTTTTATAATTTTCACTCATATTCGAAAAAAAATAAAAACAAAATGTGCCTACACATTTATTTTAATTTTTATTTTATTTTAACACAAATTATGCCAAAACATTAATAAAAAACTATTATAAAAAGTAATAAAAACTATTTGATAACACAACGAAAAAGTCTGCGGCGTCACAACAAAAACCACAGATGCATTTTGTAAATTTTTTTTCGTTCATTTTAGCGGTGTATGCAGAACGTATTGCTACTTGCAACACAACCACAGATATTTATCGACCAATCCTGACCAAGCCCTTAAGTGTAACTGTCCGACTTGAGACATTTGGAGCATTTTTTTCTTATGTCGCACTGTGTAACATAAGACACGCGAGAGGTTAACATACTTTATATTGCGGTCAGCTTGCAATCTAATCGGGTCCAGGTGAGAACTTGCCTCTTACATGGAGCGACAGCCTATTTGACGTCCGCAAGACTGGTGTCAGATTTGCTGGCTTTTGATGACCGGTAATGACTACCAAAGATGTACAAATGACAGCCAAGACCAACGCGTTAGCGTGCTTTTCGAAGCAAGGGGCTATATCGATATTCGATATGTTAAGATGATCTCCCATCCAAGGAACGACCTCGGCAATCGATGCTTAACCGTAAAGATCGATCTATATGGCTGTTATTAGGTGTTAAGTAATGAGCTTCACAATATTTTTAACCGACTTCCAAAAAAGGAGGAGTTTCTCAATTCGGATGTTTGTTTGTTTTTTTTTTATGTTTGTTCGGGCATAGCTCCGTCGCTTGCTAACCGAATTGAAAAATTATTTTTTTGTTGAAAAGGGTATACTTTCCAAATGGTCCCATGGAAATTTTATCGAAATCGGACAAGCCGTTTCTGAAAAATCGATAAAAGTCTAAAAAAATATTTACGTTGTTGATCTTTTCGTTTACTCTGCATTGCGTTTTTTGTTCGCGCATAACTCCGCCATTTACGAACCGATTTGGAAAATTCACTGACCCACTAAAAAGCGCGAAAATAAAAACTTTTTTGCAAAAAAATAAAACCGACTTCCATATCGAAACACTACAAAGCCAAAAATAATTTTAATTTCGGAAGGCGGTGTGAAAAAAAAAAAGAAAATACAAAACCAATAACACCGACTAACGAAATTAAAATTATTTTTGGCTTTGTAGTGTTTCGATATGGAAGTCGGTTTTATTTTTTTGCAAAAAAGTTTTTTAGTACTATTTATTAATACAAAAAGCAAAACCTTTTCAGGAAAATCCCCTCCCCTCTTTGTTTTATGTTCTTAAAGTCCATCCAAAGGTTGTCTGCAAGATATCGCTATCAGCGATAAGACCGCCATTGTAACCATTATTGTACAGTAACAGCAGTATTGTAAATAAAGTGTGTGTTTAAATTATTGGTGTATAATAAAGAGTATTCTATCTATCTATAATATAACATAACATAATTTGAATTTCTTTTCTATCAAAAAGGTACAGTGATGGCTGACTTAGTAAAGAAAAGAAAGAAAGAAAATAAAATTTATTTGGCCTAGATCTAAAGGCACACAATAAATACAAAAAAAAAACTAAAACTATAAAAAAAGCAATTAAATAAAACTGAAACAACAACTTAATTAAATAAAACTGCGTTGCGTGTGCCTCACAGCTGTGCCAAATAGGCCCAGTTCAGCAAAATGCCAGACAACTGCAAATTGCCTGAGGCTGGTCTGAACTGGAGTCTGCTCTGGTTTTGGGACCTGCATGACAGATCTTCATCCATTCAAAGTTATAAATTTAATTGCAATCAGGTAATACAAACACAAGAGCTACAAGTATTGAGAGGCGGTAAATTAATTGCTTTTTATGTCATGAAAAGTGTTGTGCGTTTGTGAGTGCAATATAAGTCCTCACAATCAGCTCCTATTCCTGAGTATTGAGCTTGAGTTCCCACAGGGGTCCTAGTGTGTCTGTGGTTAACACAGTGACACGCGGTATCGTAGTTTGAGTATCTGATGGATGAAAATCATTTCAAAATAATTTAATTCAAGGAACCAGTTAGAGATTTTTTACGTTCTTTTACATTTTGATTTGTTGTAAATATAGCTGCTGAGTAATAGGAAATTTAAACACCGGATATCGGGGCACACAGTATGTTCGTGACGTTGGGAGCTAAATTGGGATGGATCGTAATGGATTTTGTATAATGGGTGATTTGCGACCAATCAGCAACCAGTAGTTTATTGAAATGTTTCGATTTGCCTTGTTATGAATAATTATAGGTACCTATTTCTTTATAAAAACATTATTTGTAAATATTTTTAGGTGAACGTTGTGTTGATATGTATTTGCCTAGATTCGCATGTTTAAGTTGTATGCCTGTCAGTTCTGTGCTTTTTTTGGTAACTTACGTACTTATATAACTTAAAAAGAAGAGTCTTTGTTTCTGGGGCTGTATTCGTTTGTTTTATTTTGATCCTGTTCCTAAATTCCGCCGTCTGTCTGTCACCAGGCATTCATGGATCGTGATAGCTAGACAGTTGAAATTTTCACAGATGATGTATTTCAGTTGCCGCTATAACGACAAATACTTAAAACAGAATAATAAAATAAATATTTAAGGGGGGCTCCCATATAGCAAACATGATTTTTTGCCATGTTTTATAGATAATGTATTTAAGATATGAATTGACATTGTACCCTGGTTCTCGTTGTTTTTTATTATTGCAACTCGATAGCTTGTTGTTAGAGATCCAACGAAGAGGCATTAGACAAGGTGCAATGCCTTCAAACTTCTTCGATGCCTTTTGACGCAGCGCACTAAATACTTTTTCATGAGTAGCAATGCAATTTATTGTTTCCAACTACCACTGTAGTTAATGTGTAAAATCTGTTTCTAACGATAATGCGGGTAAAACTTTATTTTATTAACCCATTCGCTGCCACCAGAAAAAAATTTTTTTTCAGTATGTTCCACTTATTTTTTTTTTTTTTGTTTTTCGGTTTGAAATAGCTATAACTATTTATGTAAATAGTCAAGTATTAAAAAAAAAAAACAAAATACAAAAAAAAAGCGTAAACTCATATGTTGCGTTGGTGGCACACAGCTGTTATTTTTTTTATCAGAACCGGTAACGCAAGCCTTGCGTTGGTGTAATGGATGATGTTATGCAATCACATGCGCACCTAACAAAGTAATAATGACTAATCTGCAATGAAAATGTGTTTATGAAAAAGACAGTAAATAAAAGTTTTGTTTAGAAATAATGTTTTATTAATTAATAATTGTGATACAATTTAAAACAATTCACAATGCAAAGTCCAGGCTGCTCATCACAATCGGGACAGTAATAAGGGGTGTCTTTACGTTTTTTTTTCTGTTTCCCAACATACTTTGCATCTCCGGCGCATTGACTTTCCCTTTCGAGGACAATGTTGTATTACATGGACTTGAGAAAAAGAGCGACAAGTAGTAATATTAACATCTGGAACTAAATTCTCGATCATTGACAATCGGAAATCATATAAATGCTTCTTATTACCTGATAGTAAGTTATACATGGTAAAAGAATTATACAGCATTTGTTGTAGAATGTGAATCCCCAACTTTTTATACCATCTTACAGTTATGTCAACAATTATGTCAATGAGTCAGTCAGTGAGTGAGTGAGTGGTAATTTAGCTTTATATTATATAATTTTGAAGTAGTCATAATTACAATAAAACCTAACCTACAGCAGTTTGTTATTCAACTGATTACACTACTATCTCATAGCAGACACAAATAATAATCAGATGTATTACATTAATAAACTAATGGAGAGGTTAGCATAATACCATCCCACCAATTATTGTTCGTGTGTGCCATTCAACACACCATTTGCGTTGAAATTTAAATATTATCGTTATTACCAAAATCTGATTATAAATGTATAATCTTTAAAAATAATTAATGGTAATAAACACTTATCTTTCGATTTCATAGAATTAATCACTGTTTAAACACGAATAAACATACAATTTACGACAAAATTCACAGCACTTTTACCGGTGTGCAAAAGACCATCGAGAAATGTCACTTTCTGTTTTGAAACTAACAAACCATCAGATTTGCCAGATAGCAGTGACGTTTGTCTATGGTTTATCGACAAAAGTAATCGTCAATTTCTGAACAAACTCACAAAAAATATTAATTTATTTAACGACAGTCACAACGCATATGTTGCGTTGCTGGCACACACCAAGAAGTGCACAAAACGCAAGGGGTGCGTTGCTGGCAGCGAATGGGTTAAGACATAAAATTCATCCGATTTTAATAAGTCATAAATTGACAACTTAGAATGTATTTAGAAATACATAACTATTAGATTACTGTTAGTAGGTACTGTCCGATTGCTTGGCAAAAGCAATGAGTTCAAATTTAAAGTGAGCTCATTGATTTGATATGATAAAAATTATTTATGACCATTTCTGTTAGATCTTAGTTAATTTCGAACTAAGGACGTAGCTAGAAAGAGCTAGCTTAAGTCTAGGGTTACGGGAAGAGCAGCTGAAGGAGCAGGGTGGGATTTTAGTCAGTAAAGGTCTAATATTCCCTTCTATTCCACTCAAAGCCGGATGCGTAATTTAATGATTTTACCCCGAAAACAAAAGGGATAGGTACCACAAGCGTGGAGTGTAAAAAGGTCGCTTCTTCTACCACCTTAATTCTTTTTTCAGCAACCCCATGCTACTCTGTAAGTACTCCAGGTATATTGAACTACGAAATATCCCGATACAAGTAGCTAACCGAGCGGTTTTTCAAGTTCTCTTAAAAGGGACCAGGACCCACCCCGCGACAAATAAAATTTAATAGACCCTTACAAGGCTTCCTTTTCACAAAAAATATTTTAGCTACATTTGCATTACAAAAGCCTATTCAAATGGGTCGTTGTCGGGACTATACATATACATAAGTATATCTACCTACATATTTAATCTTGCGACGACGGGTCGATCTACCAATAAGCTTTTGCTTTTCTATACATACGTCCCAAACATATAAATAAAATTGAAGTGTCTGTCTGGGATGTCAAAATAATTGTGTTTTCATAAGTGCTTTATATCAAGACACGAAAACATTTTATTTTTGTGTCTAATTTTGTCGGTCTGTCTTTCTTTTTTATCCGGTCTAATCTCTGAAACAAATGAACCGATGATAACGGAGCATTCTGAAAAAAACATTGACAGATAGAGGGGGTTATAGGGCAAAATAAAGGCTACTTTTGACCAATAGCTTAAGTTTCAATAAAGGCGTAAATAGGGTGTCGGACTTATGATCTAGAGGTCGCGCGTTCACATCACCTCTTACACTATTGCCGTGAACCCACTCAAGACACAAGCATATTTAGCTTAGTTGGAGGGGTTAACAACTACAGTTATGTGAATGCTACCCACTTTGCTAGTTCTCTTTAACCCCTCAAGTGTCGCCTATTGAAGGTACTTTTTGATTTTTGGGTAGGACTTCAGAAAACATGATAAATCGGCAATTTATGGCCATTATCATGGTATATATTATACCTTCCTGGCTTTGTTATGAGTTAGCAAGCAAATCAAACTGACTTTATCTAGCAGTGATGTGATTCGAAAAAAAATGTGTAGGCAATTTTAACACAAATTATTCCACTTAGACACTGTAAAAAGTAATAAAAATTATTTGATAACACAAAGAAAAAGTCTGCGGCGTCACAAAAAAAACCACAGATGTATTTTGTAAATTTTTTTTCCTTTATTTTAGCGGTGTATGCAGAACATATTGCTACTTGCAACACAACCACAGATATTTATCGACCAATCCTGACCAAGCCCTTAAGTGTCGGGCACGCCGCAATTGCGGCGGTAAGATCCCTCTTTGAGGAGTGGCTAGATCGGCGTCACGGCGTCCTGACCTACCGCTTGACGCAGGTCCTCACCGGACACGGAAGTTTCGGGAGGTACCTGTGTCTGATGGGGAAGTAAGAAACGCCTGGGTGTCACCACTGCGAAGATTGCCCTGAGGACACATTAGAGCATACGGTGCAAGACTGCCCTGCTTGGGCAGAGCACCGACGTGTCCTCACGGCGGCGATAGGCGGAGACCGCTCGCGCCCGGCACTGGTCGAGGCCATGCTGCGGGGCGAGACGGAGTGGGAAGCAGTCGCCTCCTTCTGCGAAGCAGTCATGCTATCGAAGGAGGAGGCAGGCCACGTGAGGGAGGGGATGGCGTCCTCCCTCCAGCCCAGCCGCAGTGGTAGACGCCCACGGCGTCGGACGTCGGCCGACGATCTCCGGCCACCGTAGGCGCGGGCATGCGGACAGCGAGTAAAGGGCAACTCGCTGTCCGACCATGGACCATGCCCGGGTCGACGGCGCGACGAGCGTCAGCAATATGACGAGGCCCCCCCTGTAGAGGGCCGAAGCCTGCCAGGGTCGTGGGACTTATCCCATTACCGTGACCCCGAAACGTAAAGGGCTATTGAAGGAACACCGTGGATTTTAGTCAGTACAAGTCTGACAGTCCCTCCGGCCCTGCCCGGGGTGGGAGGACTTATCTGATGATAGTAAAAAAAAGCCCTTAAGTGTAACAGTCCGACTTAAGACATTTGGAGCATTTTTTTCTTATGTCGAACTGTGTAACTTAAAAAAACCCCAAGGGATGGGGATTTAATCGGCAAAAATCACGTGGTTAATATCGACTTCCGCGCAAGTGAACTCGAGGGCACACCTAGTATTTTTAAATATATTTACAAGTTGTATTAAGTAAAGCCAAGTTATTGGAAGCTGAAATAATTTTGTTGATCGAGAATTGTTGGGTTCTCAGCTTATCTTTTGGATTATGAACCGGAAGTTCTTGGGCAATCCTTCCTACTATTAACTACTTCCAACTTGATCTTCGTGAGTCTTGGGCTTTTCACATTTATTTTATATTTACTTAGGTTTTTTTACTTAACTGGTGACGAACTATTTAACTGTATCTTGTCTATTAGTTAAATGCCATTGTAACCAAAGTTTTAACAATAATCTATACTAATATTATAAAGCGGAAAAGTTTGTTTGTTTGTTTGCTTGAACGCGCTAATCTTCGAAAGTACTGGGTGGATTTGGATGAAATTTGGTATGGAAGTAGCTTGAAGCTTGAGGAAGGTTATAGGCTACTTTTTACGCGACTGCAAAAAAGGAGAGTTATGTTTTTACCGTGATAGAATCCATGGGAGCGAAGCCCCGCGTGAGTACTAGTGTAATATACATGTGTTTTTATTTTTGGTGTACAATAAAGTATATTCTATCTATCTATCTAATGCCATTAACTATTTGCGAATTTCCCTTTTTAAAATTTATAACACACTAGCAGTGGCGCAGGGCTTAAATCACGATAAAAATATAACCCTCCTTATTTGCAGTCGGGTAAAAAGTAGTCTATAATCTTTCTTTAGCTTCAAGGTACTTTCATACCAAATTTCCTCCAAATCCACCCAGAACTTGTGAAGATCAGCGTGTTTAAACAAACAATCGATCTTTTCCGCTTTAAGGTGTTAGTATAGTAGATGAAAGAATTAACCGTTTTAAAGTGTTAGTATAGTAGATATTAAAGAATTAATTAATACCATTTTTAATAAGAAAAGCGACTCGTTTGTCGCAGCATGCTGGTGGTCAGGATACACGTAGAAGCCGAGGGTACTGGCTGGCTGTATGACTCGCTGCTCGAAAGCTTGAAGGAAGTGATGATGACGTCACGCTGAACTAGCTCTGCACGAAGGCTGCGCAGATGTTCATGCCCGGGGTCACCAGTTTGGGGATATGCGGAACAGGGTGTTAAGTCCCGCAATCCCGTTGAAAAGGGAGGATTCTCCGACCAGACAGGTGTTTTGTCTGGTGGGCAACTGCCCGATGTTTGTGATCGGGTGATTTGTATGTATGCTAATTGTGCGGTAAACTCTGCTTGCGCGATACAGGATAGTTTGTATGTTGCGAGATAGATGTCGCTACAGACTCATTGGCTGTTGCGCTATGTACCGTGAGTTCGATTCGTTCTAATATAGTACGAAACAAAAAATTTGATTTGTTTTAGGTTATGTTGTTTTTGTGTGCGTATGTAAATGTTTGTTAACATGCCCAACAAAAAATTATAATAAAACAAGGAATTCCCTCTCTAATCAGAAACCTGTCTAGCCTCGTCTCTAGTCTATTTAATCAGAAATTTTAAAAAATGATAATAACAATCACCTACTTATAAAAATATAAAATCAACATAATATAAAATTAAAATTAATTAAAATTAACTGAAAATAAAAACATAATGATAATCACAAATGTAACTTACCATAATATACATAATATTATATATTATCACAATATTGACTTTCACCCAACTGACATAAAACCTTATAAAACACACTGACATTGTAGAATAGGGTGACATGTAAGTTTGTATTTCCTTGAAATGGAATGATAGAGACGTTCGCCGGCTCCGAATGAAACATACCTACATATGTTCGAAACCATAGACTTCTTGTACTTGTAGGATTATTACATTACAGAATATTGGTTTGAGGTAAGAGAAGGGGCTGTACCGCTCTTTCTCTTACCTCAAACCAACCTACAATCTAGTCAATGAATATCTATTTTCTTAAATTACTTCAGAATTATTTTTTGTTGAATCGGTACACGGACCATACAGAGGCAGTATAGTCGCTAAATCGGTATGATGAATTCTAAAATCATACGGGCTTACAGATGGCAAGCAGGGGTAGCTCACCGTCCGGCAAGGACCAGGCCCGGGTCACGCGTGTCTCGAAAACAAGTCAGCAACACTGACGTGGCTTGATAGGACCATTGTCTATCGGCATTACGGGAATGCAAAGAGATACTACACAGCCTCGGAACGCAAGGGGTATTGTCAATAGAAGTGACAATACCTTCCTAGAATGGAAGGTCCCAGAGCGGGAGGAGTTTGATGATTTTCCCACCGAAAAAAGGGCACAAGCCCTTTTATTTTGAATCACAAAATTTGACATATTATATTTAAATTTTTCATTTGTCCCTTAAAACTGACCCCACTCAGTGTGTCTAAATGACAGAAATTCATGTTATGTAGTGCAAGGTTTCATTTAAATTGGTCCAGTAGATTCGTAATAAATTGGCTGTCGCACAATCCAAACGCTCAGTTCACTTCATTGAGCAAACTCTCGCTTTTAATGACTCCGCTTAAACTTGTTTATCGATGAAATTTCAAAACTTTAACCTTCAAACATTGATCGAGTTCCGACTTAAACTTCTAAAACTTAATAAATAGTTATAATCTATGCTGCAAATTAACTCAGTGTTGTTATACCTGTTCTTTTTTCGGGTAGGAAAATTATCGAATGACTTCTCCCGCTATGTGTGGAGCGGAAGGGAGTGTCAGACTTCTACTGACTAAAACCCACCCTGTTCCTTCAGCTGCCTTTAATTTCCGGGGCCGCGGTATCTCGTTAGAACATTCCCGCAGCCCCGGCAGGCAATGCAAAGGCAACGACGCAGTTCTACGTGTCCAGGCTGCACTACGCTACGAAGGTTGAGGAGATCATGGAGTACGTGCGAGCTAAGACCAACTGGACTTTGAGGGTCGAGGAGTTGAAGTTGCGTCATGAAACGAATTTTAAATCGTTTGTAATACGGGTTCCAACTCATCTATTAGAGACATTCCTCAAGCAGGAATTTTGGCCGAAAGGTGTCGTGTATCGATGATTTCGTGGAAGATTACGCGACACCTCGCAGCGCAACACGACGCCGTCTATTCGTGTTAACTAGTTTTTGTTTTTAAGTGTTTTAAATTTGTTGTGTATTAGTTTATTTATAAGATTTTGTATTTGTTTATTATTTTGTATGGGCCTAGTTGCCTGAAATAAAGGATATATTATTATTATTATATTAATGACCCTATGGGACTCCATCACAATGTTGTTATACCTACCAATTAACACTGCCACAAAATTATCATCATAATCTGCTTAGCCTTTTCACAACAATGTTGTGGCCTTCAGTCTAACTAGATACAGCTGAGAACTAGTGTTTTACATGGGTCGACTGCCTAGACAACGTGTAACAGAATAAACGCAATTCCTGAAAGTAGTTGGTACAGAATCGGCTTCTGAATCGATTTCCATCGTAAAAAATAGGTATTAAATTTGGATGGGTAAATCTTTCATTTAACTTAAAATGGAAACACAGTATCATGAAAAATTAATATAATCCTTTATTCAAGGAAATTCTGTGCGTGTCGCGTCGACCGCTAACATTGCATGAGTGTATGCGTCTGCGTAAGGATTTTGTATACCGCACATACGTTTTGCGTTTAGTAAGGATAATTATTTTATAAAAAATGCCTAGGTTTTGTTTCAATTTATTTAGTTACGGATGTTGTTTTAGACTTATAATTTAATATTCTAATTGGGATGTCTGAGGTATTGCGCTTAATCTGGTACATGTTGTATAACTGACTTCCTTAGCCCAGTAGCTGAATAACATAATGTCTTCTGACAAGACTGGAGTCAGATTATCTAGCTACTGTGTACCGTTAATGTATTTCGAAGATGTACAGACGCCATGACCCTTTCAACAAGAATCATGGCACTTACAAACTAAACAGACATTTTTCTATAATTTCGGCGGAACTATTTAGTGTTTAGGCTTTATCCTATGCTGTCAATTTATTTCATATTTCTCGATGCGCCTCTGGTATCGGAGGAGTAGTTAGTAAAAAATGTGTTATTCCAGATTGTACACAATGTGTGTGCCAAGTTGCGTCTGCTTCCTTTAAGACATTTTTGCGTGATTAAAACACAATCATTCAAAGAAACATAGTAACATTTCCATCCATAATATAATATTTCATTCGTAACAAAGATAATTAAAATCTGACTTTAAATAAAAATTTCTAATCAAACTGAGTCACTCCAATTACATCTTTAAGTTTCAGTTTACGAAATATGCCTTGTGAAAATTAATAAAATCTCAGAGCAAAATTTTAGCTCGCTAGATTCATAATGAAATAATGATGTTTATTTTGCAAATGGGTTATAAATAACACTTCTTCACGTCATTTTTTTTTCGTAAATGTAAACTAGATGAGGCCAGTGTATCCTAACTGACTACTCTGAGAAGAAACACTGAAACAAACTAAGAGGTCAAGGTCTCTTTTAAAGTCCATACAATGTGTAGTAATCAAATCATATTGGAGCCATGTAGGTTTATGCCTGTGGCGCCCTTTAAAGGACAGAATCATACAGATTTTAGCAGGCCCGTCCAAACAGTGCAAGCATTTGTCAAATATCGCGTAGCTCAACTTATATCTTAAGGAGCTTCAACGATTCAACGAACAATACCAAAGTTAGGACATTTGGGGGGGCCGTATAAAGCACTCAAACTGCCAGACAGTGCGGTAATCTATTAATAATATTTGTTGTTATCCCACATTGCTCTCACATTCACAATAAAGCTTTTGCTATTACAAAATATATATATTCAAGGAGCCTGAGTCAGATCTTTGATTTCCTTTTTTCACGTTCTACGTAAGACTTTACTAACTACCGAACCAATTTTTTTCGGGAAAGATAGCACCAAACGGCCTTCAGTTGCCTGAACTGAAGGCCGTTTTCAGGGGCCGCAGTATCTTGTAAGAACATCTCCACAACCTCGGCAGCGGGCCCCGTGAAAGCTGCTGACTTCTCTTGAGGTGCCCTCGGAACACGTTACGATACAGACTCGGGCCTGTTCTTTACCGCACGGTGCTAACCTTTTTTTTCGGGTCGGTAAATCATCGAATGACTTCTGTCGCTCTGGGTTAAGCGGAAGGGAGTGTCAGACTTCTACTGACCAAAAACCCACCATATTCCTTCAGCTGCCCTTAACTTCCGGGGCCGTGGTATCTCGTTAGAAAATTTCCGCAATCCCGCCAGGCAATGGCCCCGTCACTGGTGCTGCCAGCTCTTTGAGGCGCAGGTGGAACACGACGTGCCGCCGTCCTGGGACGGTGCTACCCCTGCTCGCCGCCCGCAGGCCCTGGATCGTCTTTTGGGAGTACTTATATATAAAATTAAGACAGAAAAATATAACTGATTACTTTGGCCAGTGTTAAGAACAAGTTTCAAATCTATTTGCCCAAGGAATAATATTATAGGAGCTGTATTTCAAAAATCCTTTCTTAGATCTCACTTAACCTACAAAATGAAAAAAAAAACATGCTTGCAAAAAAACATGTTTCTTGACTGAATGAAAAATTTCGGTACGCGTTGATGTCCTTATAAATACATACCTATTTCTATCTCTCAAAGAAAGTTGAAAGAATAATATTTATAGTTGTAATCAATAGCCCGTACATAATATATTTTTTAAACATTTGAATTTTTTTTTTCAATTTCTGTAACTTGCACCCTATTTCTGCTCCGGGGGAGTTTCTGAATATCTATTCTTAGCTGAGCTTCTATTCATAATAAATTCCATCTTGATACACACGTAGTTTTCGAACGGGAGATTCGTTTTTATTTTATAAATCTAGATAGGTATTTTTTTATTGTAAATCAAAATATTCGATGTTCCATTATTACACACAATAACTGGATCGGTACTCAATAAAAGTACGATTAAACTACCCTCTTAAATTCCCAAAGAGTAATCTTTGAATTACGTGGATAAGTGGATGTGCCACAAACATTGCAGAAAACACCAACTTTGGGAATAAAAATGAAAACCCGGAACAAAAACTCCTGAATAAATCCAGTATAGATTAGTCCTAAAACTACATACACACGGAAAGACTAAACTGGATTTGTGAGCCTGAGTCAGCCTTGCCTAACGATATCTTTGTCGATGTTTGAAAAATGAAATGGTCATGCAGTCCGTAACGCAAAGTTGCAGTTAAAACGAAACCACTGCTGCCTGGAGATTAGCTGATGTTTAGGTGTGTGAATTAATTTATTTGGGAATTGAATAATTATTTATCAGTGAGACTGCAAACCGTGTAAGAGCAGTATCATTAGAACGGGATATTTACCATGTGTATCTTTTGTTTCGAGTTTCCGATATTTCGGCACTGTTGCAAGAGCCATGATCACGGATGAACTGAAGTAATTGCGGGTAGACGTTTATGAGCAGACGAATCGGTCTACCCTCTTTCTCGTGCGTTTTTTGTGATCGACACCGCTACCACTGTAACTGAACTTTTTCGGTTTTTACACATTTGAACCATTGGATTTCAGGCCCTCGACAGTTGTAACCCATCCTCCCGGTTGAAATTGTCATATTTGGTTTATCTGGGTATATAGTGGCGTTCTGTCGAGATGACCTGAGGGTTATGTAACTCAATCCAATGGTTTGATCCGATTGCGTCTACAATATCCCGTTTAAGTTATAATGATACTGGGCATGCGGACAGCGAGTAAAGGGCAACTCGCTGTCCGACCATGGACCATGCCCGGGTCGACGGCGCGTTGTGTTCCACGCGCGCCTCAAAGAGCGTCAGCAATATGACGAGGCCCCCCCTGTAGAGGGCCGAAGCCTGCCGGGGTCGTGGGACTTATCCCATTACCGTGACCCCGGAACGTAAAGGGCTATTGAAGGAACACCGTGGATTTTAGTCAGTACAAGTCTGACAGTCCCTCCGGCCCTGCCCGGGGTGGGAGGACTTATTTGATAATTTTACCACGTTAAAAAAAAA
This sequence comes from Tholera decimalis, assembly GCA_943138885.2. NCBI lineage: Eukaryota > Metazoa > Arthropoda > Insecta > Lepidoptera > Noctuidae > Tholera > Tholera decimalis. Next base: position 32,803,901 of record OW964555.2, read on the forward strand.
GTTATAATGATACTGTCAGTGACCATGTTAGCATAAAAACTTATATCGTGTGAGAGCAGTTTGAAATAACGCGTTGTTAGTGTAATGGAATTGAGATATTGTTGTTGTGTGTGGGTAAACATTGTATTAATGAATGTATGTAAGTATAAGGATTATAATTATTTATATCTTTTATAGAATACCTTGCTTAAAATCTTGTCGATGGATGAACATCCATTATAAATATATTCGTATAAACGTGCCTCGAAAAGCACGTCAAGCTGTTGGTCCCGACTCTTTGGCCGCAGGCGATTGGTCATTGGTATAGACGTTAGCACATAAAGCTAACCGAAACTGTCAAATTTTCCCAATCAAGCTTGAACCTAATTTCCTTAATAATAAAGTTGAAAATCTATTAAAGAAATTTGACAGATTGTTGTAGCTTGATGTGTAGTATGCCGCACCAACACCTGCAAGTGACTTAGTCTGTCAGTCATCAGTGTAAATATAGCGTGAGTGTGTGTGTGTATATTCAGAGTGTTTCGTATGCCATTCTTGCAACACCTCAACTTTTAGCAAATGGGTTAAATATTGCGTTTTGCTCCTTCAACAGCATCCAAATTATAATTTAACACATTCTTTAAATTGAGGCCATGAGAGCCAGAGTGGCCTAACCGTAAAATCGACTTATTGAAAAAATGACAGCTAGATCACTCTGGCTCTCATGGCCTCAAAAATTTCAACTGTCTAAATAAGGTCAAATGTTGAACTAAATTTTAGGCCACTGTGTTGCTATGATTTTTACCGTTTAGAGCAGTTTTATCAATTAAAATCAGTATTAACAAAAATACGGTTAGACCACTCTGGCTCTCATGGCCTCAATTGATATTGGATAACCAGGAGTCCACTCCAACGTAAACATTTCGAATAACAGATTATTTGAAATAAATAACAAAATTTTAATAACAGGTTATTTGTTATCCTGATAAAACGGTAAATTTTCCACGTGAATGTAGTTGCAGTCAACAGTTAGTCATTAACAAAACACCTATTAAGGTTTTGCTCAAATGGCTTAAGTAAAATGGAATGGCAAAGTATTATACCTATTTATCAATTGATAACAGTCAATGGCTGAACAATAACTTGGTTTAAGAAATCCATATTACTAACAAAAGTGGTTGGATTTAACGAACAGTAATAGAAAAAGAATTTAAAAAAAAATATCTGTCTGTTTGTACTCGCTAATCTCCGAAACTCCTAGATGGATTCGAATGAAACTTTTTTGTTACATAGCTATTAATTCTGGGGAAATCTATACTAATATTATAAAGCGGAAAAGTTTGTTTGTTTGTTTGTATGCTTGAACGCGCTAATCTTCGAAAGTACTGGGTGGATTTGGATGCAATTTGGTATGGAAGTAGCTTAAAGCTTGAGGGAGGTTATAGGCTACATTTTACGCGACTGCAAAAAAGGAGAGTTATGTTTTTACCGTGATAGAATCCACGGGAGCGAAGCCCCGCGTGAGTACTATATAGGATAATTTTGGAAACTGGAACACCTCATGCAGAACTTTACACGCGAGCGAAAACGCAATACTTTTTTAATGATTGAATGATGAAATTAGTAAAGAGTGCATTGATAAACATTTTGTTTCAAAATCAAGATCAATAACTTCTCATATGTTTACAAGGGTAGGTCACCTATAAAACGCCAGAAGATAATGCACGGTTTACATATTTTTAATTGATTGCTGTTGAATGTATTTGTCCATCAGTAACCGATTGTCAGTCTGTCGTAATGTTACGTTCAGTTTTGTCGGTCGGTTAGTTGGTTTTGACATCTGTGGATAGACTCCACTTAATGGATGTAGGATAAAATGTATCCATAGTGCATATGAAGCACTTCTAAACATATCCTAAGAACAGGATACGATAAGATATGACTCGAACTAGGAAGAGAAAACTAAGAGAACTCACTGTACGTTTCTTATAATACAAGTCGACTGAAGCAATCTTACTGTGATTGCGAGGATTATAGGTTCAATTTCAGTGCCGGCTTCATAAAATGATATATTTTTTATTCTTTTCCTATATTTCTGGCTATTTATTGTTTCAAAAATAATATCCGAGAGTTTTATAAAGGGGTTTTGTTATCTCGCCAGGCAATTTTGTTGTACTCAGAAAAACATAAAAAACAAATTAACACAATATTTTATACAAAATACAAATATCTATAAGTATATATTATAAGAATCAAGAATAACACCTGACATCAAGACAAAAAACTTAATTAAGAAAAAATAAACATTTTACTTTTTGGGAACAACCTGTATCGTCTAACATTCCATCACCACTTTTGTTACAAGTAGTTCACCCAATAAATCACCCATAAGGAGTTGTAGAGTGCGTGAGTTAGGCCCTAAGTGATTTCTTCAGAAAATTGTTCAGGGTACTTAGGGAATAAACATACTAAAAATCCTGACGTCTAGGGGGTGAGGCGGAGTGGGGGGAGGGGATAAAAGTTCATTTTTTTTAGTTTTTTGCTAATATCTTTAAAACTGTATGTTTTAGAGAAATGAAGTTTTCTGCGCAATGAAAGCTTATAAAATTTCCTACAACTTTAGTCTTATACACTTTTTCGAATTACTACCTATTTTTTACATATACATTCTGAAATATTGAAAATTTTCGAAAAAACTACTTTTATGAATCTCTACCTGTTGCCTGCTACTTTGTTTGCGTTATTTCGGGATAAAAGTAGCCTAAAAATCCAAATCTTTAATCATAACGAATTTCATCCAAATCGGTTCAGCCGTTGAGTAATGAAAACATATCTTTGATACATATTATCCTTTAGTTTTTAATTCGTTTAGGCTGTGAGGGTCCTGACAATGGTTCTTTTTCCAAGGCTCCCTCATCCTCAGTAGATGGTACTTGCTGAAGAGGCTCTACGTCGTCTTCATCATCGTCAACGTCAACAGACACGCCGTTGAGGCAATTCCCTTGGCAGTGGAGACACGCCGCGGAACAGTTCAACATTGCTTTCCGACATCCACATTTTCTACTACCACAATCCTTCTTGCAGCGGCAAAATATTGTTTTTAGTAGTATCTCTGGTGCTGGCGAATCTTCGGTTGTTATTGGCACCAGGCTGTGCCCCTTCATGTTTCCATCCCAACTCTTGAGGAGGCAGCTCATTTCCGAGCCACAGCTGCATTTGGTGGTAAGTGCGCCGCGAATGCTGTTTAGCTGCGTTTTCAGTTGGTGGGAGGGAGCTGAAATCAGGCTTAATATTTGCCAATGATCTCACGAATGACTGGTATCGGTACTCATTGAGGGAGGTCAGTCTTGTTGGTGCGCCATACCATTTGAGGAAGCACATCTTCCCAGCCTCTTCAACCTTACTGTGCGTGGAAGTAGGCTTGTAAAAGATCGCAGCCGCTTCCTTGATAATATCTGACTTCAAGTACAGTTTTAAGAAACCCACTTTGTTTCTTCTGAAAGTTACAGATGTTGTGTCACAACCTGTAAATGAATGAAGGAAAAGGATGTGCTCAAATCCATGTTGCTGCATCTCTTGGGTGGACAGTGCAACCTTATAGAACATGCTTCCCTGATACGATACTGAATAGGAAGAGTTTCAACTGAATGTACTATTCTTCTTCTGCTCAAAGGCGTTCTGGTTTCTTCTTTTATATTATGTGCACATAATAAACAATTAGTCATGAAGTCGAATTGGGGAGCTGAAAACCTGAGCTGAGACGGGCCTGCCTCTTCTTGAGATGTAGATGCAACACTTACATCTTTTTTAATTGTATCGGCTCGAGTGTAGTTTTTACGACAATTAGTGTGAATTAAAACGGATGTCAAGGCGCGGAAAATTTGGTGCTTATCATCGTTCCGATCTTTACTAGCTTTGATAAGGCCGAGTATTCCTTTTTGTTTCACCTCAGAAACATCCTTACTCCCTTTAACGATGTCGTTATCACACACAGGACACTTATTATTATTAGCACTCATGATGGATAATCCAATTGCGTAACTAATGACGATTACAAAGCAAAGAACTGTTCTGACTGCTCCCCTGCGTTACCGGGTAGGCTACCGTGCCAAACAGGTTGAAATCATAAACGACAACAATAACATAAGCCTGAAGGCATGGATGATTATGGGAGTTTTAGCCAGTAAGATCTCGTTTTCTACGACAGGAAATATGGAATGAAAAGTGACGACCCGCTTCTGCTCCATTACCACTGGTAGAAAACGAGATCTCAAACTGTTACCGCCTTCACCGCTTGGAGGTACTCCCAGCTTATGTTATCAATAAAATACCTAATTTATATACTAGCTCATATTTAACATTCAGCAATGCTTGTCACATCACACTACATGAACTCCATTTTCACTTTCTTCGGAGCACGATACTCGAACACTGGTAAAAATTTGGAAAAAGTGTATAAGACAAGTGTAGATAAAAGTTTTGATATCCCAACGGCTGTACAGATTTGGATAAAATTTAGTAAATTGATATAGTAGGAGTTGATTTAAGATATAAGATACTTTTTATCCCCAAATAACGTGAAGGAAGTAGTATACAAGAGGTAGTGTTCAATTCAAGTAGTTGTTTTTTTCAATTTTCACTTTTCTGGAATGTGTAGTTCGAAAATAGGTAGGAATGTGAAAAAGTGTATAAGATAAAAGTTGTACATAATTTTATAAGCTTTCATTGCGTAGAAGACTTCTTATCTCCATGACGCACCGTTTAAAAGATATTAACGAAAAACTGAAAAATGGGAACTTTAACCCCCTCCCCTCACCCCGCCTCACCCCCTAGATGTCAGGACTTTTAGTATGTTAACTCTCTAAGCACCCTGAACAGTTTTCTGAAGTAATTGCTTAGGGCCTTGCTCACGCACTCTACAATCTCTTTGTTGGATGGACTAAAAGACGGCCGGCCAGAATGGTCACCCATATGTGCTAGTTAGTTGTAGTAAATAACTGTTACTTTTTTAGCTTATACCCCCAATGTAATTTAATTTGTTAAACAAGTATTTCTTAAGATTGTTAAATTATGTTGTAATGACGTCATGTCACTTGTGATGAACCCATTTGACATGTTAGCATAAGCTTCCTTAGTGACATGTGTCCAAGTGTCGACTGCGGTGTCATGAGCCGTACGATCGATCCCAGCCATTGAGGAAGTTGTCTTTTTGTAAGTTTACAAAGGTGATATTTCGTCTTATTTAAAGTTAAAAATCTAGTTATAACAGCGGTCGTAAGTTTGAAGGTGACAGAGCATCGCAAACCTTGATTGGAGACAGAACTGTGTCACTCCACAGATACATGTAGTGAATATACCGCCATTAAAAAAATATATAATATTGTAAGAAAGTGAAAACTAGACTCAAGGATTATTTTTGTGATTTGTGCATTCAACAACACAGGGGTGAGTTGCATCTGCACACTTCCATTAATGAGTGGTCCATTTTACCCTGGATGTTGATCGTTTTACTGAAATAAGTGTTATATTGTTCTAGCCTACTGTCACGCCCTTTGTTGCTTGGTGAATGATAATGGGAAGATCCCATCTCTAGCAAGTTAACCGTATGTAACCTTTTAATATACCTCTTACCACACATACCACTATTTTGATGAGGACTCACGCCTAGCCGGCTGATCCGTGGATTGGAAGGGTTCCTAGCGCCTAACGCCCGGCCGCAAAACCCTCCTGGCGCCCTCTTAGATATAGTTAGTTATAAATAGTTTTAAGGTTCATTTTCACTGTGTCGATTGGACCATAGGGTCATTAAAAAGTGTTTAATTGCAAGAATGTTTTATTGTCAAATCACCGCCAACCGGACGAGTCGTAACAATGTACTCGATGTTTTTGATGCACGGTAAAACTCTAATGAGTTTATGTTGGCACCAACTTAAATGTTAATAATATGTGTGAACTATGGAACAAATAAATAAATAAAAAAAAATACATCATTTGCTGATTATTTTCCCGACTACGCTACGTTGGGATCAGCTTTCAATCAAACCAGATGCAGCTGAGTGTGACTGTTTTGACGTGACAACGTCTTATAATTCGATGAAGCTGGCTGCAGGCACGAAAATACATGACTCATGCGGCGTTACCTCGCTCTGAGGCATAGATGATACATATATTTGCTCTGAGGCGTTCCATCGGTCTGAGGCGTTCCAAAGCAAATCAAATTGGATCTACAAGTTGACATTTATGTATGAATCAACGAGTCAAGTACTAGGCTATCATAAAACGGTAAGAGATGACGTCACTGTGTAGGGATTCTTTGACATTTATGTATGACTCAACGAGTCAAGTACTAGGCTATCATAAAACGCTAAGAGATGACGTCACTGTGTAGGAATTCTTCCATTGTCATGAGAAGTGGAGTAATAGTGATGTAAAAATAAAATTTTGTTTTGAAAAAATGCAACCATTCCATCAGTATTTTCTTATGACGTTGTCACGTTCAACTATCGTCAGTAAACCGACTTTACAGACAACCGATTTTTACATCGAACAACTGCCTGTCTGATAACCCAGTAGCTGGGTAACACGATACCCCTTGGTCAGACTAGTGTCAGATTTTCTGCCTACGCGTAATGTCTATCAAAGTGGTCCAAATGATAGCCGAGACCGGCTTAAAGTGCTTTCCGAGGCATGATGGCATCTCTAACTTCCAAACTCCGGGTTACTATTGAGAAATTAAGTCTTATCAAACGCAATAGTACTATTTGCCTCTTGAATCGAAATCGAGACCTCATGCTCAATACTTGTGCTAGCCATCACTAGACCAACGAAGCAATTTTAAGAGGAGGCTCCCTAAATTGTATGCAACTTTGCAGTTGTCTGAAACAATCACACATACAATCAAAATGGAACTTTAGTATATGATTTATTGGATCTTTTTCTTTACATGCCTAGACCAGTTACGTAATTGGAACATTTTCGCTCGATTCTGTTTTTAATCGTAAATCATGTTTATTTTAAAGATTATTCAAAATTTAATCAAGATTACTCGGCTTTTATGTCTAAAATTAGTATTGACAATAACAAAATATGGTTCATTTTCCAAATATAGGATATTTTTTCTCTAGATCAATTATTACTTTAGTTATAAACGAAATAAGAATTGAAACTTACGACATTTAGTTTCGAACTGGTAAAAGAGCGCACGCGATATTCAACTTTATTACTGCTGCATTAGCGTTTAGCATACAACGGCCTAACCGGGGTGCATGGGGGCGGAGCTTGCGTGAAAATTATTTTAGACTGCCTGGTCTTAATGTCAGAATTGACGCAAGTGGTGTTTCACACTGATGTGTTTATAGGTACTTATAATGCTCTTAAGACCGCGTCTGTGCACATTATCGTCACGTCACATCCTTAGCTACTTCGGTCACCTTAACGAGTTCAGAATTTTGAGAAGACTAAATGATCAAAACAAAAAGAATCCTTTCATTCCACAATGCAGATGTTAGCTTAAAATTCGCCCCTTATTACCTTTGCCTTTTTCAGACTTTGCAAATTTGTATTAATTAAATTCTTAACAAAAAATTAATATTAATTAAATTCAAATAATTATTATCTTAATTATATTAAAAGTTTAAAGATCGCCGCATTCATTAATCATTTTTTCTTATATAACATTTTTTAATGAGGATTTTTTTTATTAGATAAGCATTTTTAAGTAAGAAATAAAGTAGATTTTTTGTTAAATGGAACTAATTGAATGTGTGTGCAATACAAATAAAAGAGAACAATTAGCAAGGCAATTTAATTAAATTATCTAGATGTTGGTGCCTTTCATAGCATTCTAGTTTGGATGCAGCTAGAATGCTATACTTCTTTAAGTTTAATTAATGCTTAAATTGTAATTTTTAATTACTATAAGACATTAAGCATTCGGGTTCTTGAGGAGGTAAATATAGATAAATATAACTAAGGGTTATAGCGTCATAAGTCATTGATCACGCAAGTTTCTGGTACTTACTAATCCTTAAGATTTTTGTATTGTTGACACTTGTTATGTAATGTTTGTATTAAATAGTGTGTAATAGATATAAATAGTTTCACTTGTTTCTCGTAGCTCAGAGTTATTTGTAACAAGTTATGCCCGCTACTTCGTTCCGAAAACGAGAGTCCCATTAAAATAGGTACGGCTGCGTATGGTGGACTTACCACCCATACGCACAAAACGTTTTAGGACTATTACATTGTGCGTACGGCTAAGGAGTGGAATTCCCTGCCGGAGTCTGTGTTTCCCGATAGCTATAACCTAGGGGTCTTTAAGTCAAGAGTGGACTTTTAGGTAAGCGTACTCCATCTTCGACCACATTATCACTTACCATCAGGTGAGATGGTGGTTAAACACGAACCTATTGTCAATAAAAAACCGGTCAAGTGCGTGTCGGGCCACGCGCAATGTAGGGTTCCGTAGTTCTTATAACAGCCAAGTGCGTGTCGTATTCGCTGACTGATCGTTTTGTACCATGCTCTAACTAAAAGCCAAACATGACTACCTAATTTGACTTCCTATACAAATCCTCACCTGATCCGAAAATTTTGCACGGAAAGTTTTAATTTTTTTTAGAGATTTGTATAAAACTTGTCATAGCCGGTGTTTTGAATTTAAATACGGATACACAGCTACACTACTCAATCGTCACAAGAAACTAGCACGATACAACTGGCGCTTAGCGCCATCTATCGACATTTCTATTGAGTTGTTCGAAATTTTCGAGTCAAATACAATTGGTCGACTATTACTCGTAAACTTGTAAAGCCCACTTATGTGTGATAGTTTTCCTTTAAATTTCGTTATATATAGGTACTACTGCCGTGACATTTGAATTTCTAACTACAACCGTTTAGTTGATAGAGGGGGAGGACACTTGACTCTAATGAAAATTGGTACTTTAAAGCTTGATAAGTCACTAACGGTTTACTAAATCAAAAAACGATCTTACCAAATCCCTAATATTTTTAAAAGACCTATCCAACGATATCCCACACTATGGGAAGAACGAAAAAAAAAATTGTCATCCCACTTTACATGTATGGGAGGTACCCTAAATAATTGTTTTTTTCAAAATTTTATTTACCACTTTTTTGGCGTCATTAACGTGCCAAAGTACAACTTTCTAGTATCAATAGTTTTTGAGCTAAACCGCGGACAGAAGGACAGACAGACGGACATGGCGAAACTATAAGGGTTCCTTGTTGACAACGGAACCCTAAAAAGCTGTTCTAGGGATTAATACGCACAAACAGATAGACTGACCGACAGACAGACAGAAATTTTAATTTTTGTGTTTTAGTATCGTGTTAATAACTTCAGAAAACACAGTTATTTTGAAATTACTTTTATTTCATTTATATGTATAGAATAAGTGATAATGACACATTGTTTACTTGTCTAGCCCTCCTCATTAAAGTAGAGAGACATGAGGTCAATATACTTATTTAATTCGAAAATGGAAAGAGTTTTTAAGTTGATTAATCACAAATAAATGTGTGGAACTATTAATTTAAATGGAATAAGTTATGCAAACATATCTACTTTGAAGTTATTAATTTAAGAATAAATATTGATATACAGTTATAAGATTATTTTTAACCGACTTAAAAAAACGGAGGAGGTTCTCAATTCGTCTTGAACTTTTTTTTTATGTATGTTACCTCACTACTTGCAGATGGCTGGACCCATTTGGAAAATTCTTGTTTTTATTTGAAAGGGTATACTTTCTAGTTTGTCCCATTATCGTCACGTTTGGATCTGATGATGGGATCATGGAGAAATCGAGGGAACTCTTCAAATATTATAGGCACACCTATAGCGTTTTAGGTATTTCTTATAGTACCTTGTGCAGTTGCTCTCGAAAAGTACCATTTGAGGAAGTGGAACTGATGATGAATTTTATCTATGGATGATGAAGACCCCAGATGGCCACCGAAACTACTCAATAATAAGTATTTCGTGGATTGCGATTAGATTACTTGAATATGGATGTTTAGCACTTTATGTCCGTCACAATGCATATGGTGATGTAGAGCTGATGGTGATGTACCAGGAGAACTCCATTTCGGAATGCGGTGTCTTTAGTTTCGTATATATTTTCGTTTATGACACCACCTTCCGAAATTAAATTTATTTTTGCCTTTGTAGTGTTTTTATATGGAAGTCGGTTCAATTTTTTGCTAAAAAGTTTTTTTATTATTTTATCCATAGGTATTCATAAAATTCGACTTCAGATTTTATTTACATCGGATACAGAATATATCTAAATTTATGGTCATGTAACTGGATAATACAATACAAAACTGTTTGTTACATTTTCAGAATTAGGATAAGAAAAATTACAAATGACTCTCGTTATACAACGTGTAATTTAAAGGGTACATACCAAGTGCATGGCTTCTTTGGATGATAACAAATGATATGGCAAGGGTTTTGTAATCCTACATTAATATTATAATATTTGTAAATTACACGTTGTATAACTCCTACTGTATATTTCGCATACACCTTTCAAACTCATCACACTCTCTTATACACACACAAACACGCACACCGATGCACACACACACACACACACACACACTCACGCGCGCTTACACACATACGCATGCGCGAACGTACAAAAATCATGCTCGAGTATTGATTTTTTTTTTTCAGTTTAATTTTAGTTTTGGATTGTAATTACTCATTATTTTTATTTTTAAGATTGTCGAGTTTGTATTTATTTTCTTAGCAGCACCTATGGATTTGCAATCTTTTTTCTCTTCTGTGTGTGGAATGTGAAACTGTGGAAATAGGCTGACGGTCCTTAATACTAAGTAATCTAAATAGGACGTCAGAAACTAAACTGTTATTCCTAATTAAGATTGTAACAACACTTTACAAACTTTTTTGATGAAATAAATACATTAAGTATGTTAAGTTAAGTTATGCTATAATTTGGTGGTGTTAAAGTCAAGAGTGAATAGGTTACTTCTAGATAAGCGTGTTCCACCTTCGACCAAATCATCACTTACCGTCAGGTGAGATGGTGGTCAAACGGGAGACAATCATTAATTAATAAAAATCCTCTACTAAAAGGCATGTTGAACGTATCTACAGGAAAATCATGTTTCAAAGTTTTTTACTACGGTTCAAAACAATTCCAACAAAAAAAAAATTTTAACAAAAAATAGAACCGACTTCCATATCAAAACACTACAAAGCTAAAAATAACTTTAATTTCGGTAGTCGGTGTTATTGGTTTCGGATTTTCTTTTGTTTCACACCGCCATCCGAAATTAAAGTTATTTTTAGCTTTGTAGTGTTTTGATATGGAAGACGGTTCTACTTTTGTTAAAAAAAATTTTTTCACGCTTTTAAGTGGGTCGGTTTGTAATTTATCTAGTTACAAAAGCCACAATGTCAACAACTTATCACCTTTTACAAAATGTTTCTTTTCCCGATGCATAGCCGTTAATTTTTGAGGAGTTCTCCTGGTACTTGACCATCAGCTCTACATCACCATACTCGTATGTATTGCGACGAGCATAAAGTGTTTAACATCCGTACTCAAGTAATCGAATCGCAATCCACGAAATACTTATTATTGAGTAGTTTCAGTGGCCATCTGTGGTCTTCATCATCAGTTCAACTTCCCCAAATGGTACTTTTCGAAAGCAACTGCTCAAGGTACTATAAGAAATACGCAAAACGCTATAGGTGTACCTATAATATTTGAAGAGTTCCCTCGATTTCTCCAGGATCCCATCATTAGATCCTGATTTCGTAACAATAGGACCAATTAGAAAGTATACCCTTTTAAACGGAAAAAGAATTTTCAGGTAGGGGTATAGGGTAGGGGTAGGGTAGGGGTAGGGTAGGGGTAGGGTAGGGGTAGGGTAGGGGTAGGGTAGGGGTAGAGTAGGGGTAGGGTAGGGGTAGGTTGGGGTAGGGTAGGGGTAGGGTAGGTGTAGGGTAGGGGTAGGGTAGGGGTAGGGTAGGGGTAGGGTAGGGGTAGGGGTAGGGTAGGGGTAGGGTAGGCGTAGTGTAGGGGTAGGGTAGGGGTAGGGTAGTGGTAGGGTAGGGTAGTGGTAGGGTAGGGGTAGGGTAGGGTTAGGGTAGGGGTAGGGTAGTGTAGGGATAGGGTAGGGGTAGGGTGGGGTAGGGTAAGGGTTGGGTTAGGGTAGGGGTAGGGTAGGGGTAGGGTAGGGGTAGGGTAGGGGTAGGGTAGGCGTAGGGTAGGGGTAGGGAAGGGGTAGGGTAGTGGTAGGGTAGGGTAGTGGTAGGGTAGGGTAGTGTAGGGGTAGGGTAGGGGTAGGGTAGGGGTAGGGTAGGGGTAGGGTAGGGGTAGGGTAGGGGTGAGGTAGGGGTAGGGTAGGGGTAGGGTAGGTGTAGGGTAGGGGTAGGGTGGGGTAGGGTAAGGGTTGGGTTAGGGTAGGGGTAGGGTAGGGGTAGGGTAGGGGTAGGGTAGGGGTTGGGTAGGGGTAGGGTAGGGGTAGGGTAGGGGTAGGGTAGGGGTAGGGTAGGGGTAGGGTAGGGATAGGGTAGGGGTAGGGTAGGGGTAGGGTAGGGGTAGGGTAGGGGTAGGGTAGGGGTAGGGTAGGGTTAGGGTGGGGGTAGTGTAGGGGTAGGGTAGGGGTAGGGTAGGGGTAGGGTAGGGGTAGGGTAGGGTTTGGGTAGGGGTAGGGTAGTGTAGGGATAGGGTAAGGGTAGGGTGGGGTAGGGTAAGGGTTGGGTTAGCGTAGGGGTAGGGTAGGGGTAGGGTAGGGGTAGGGTAGGGGTAGGGTAGGCGTAGGGTAGGGGTAGGGTAGGGGTAGGGTAGGGGTAGGGTAGGGGTAGGGTAGGGGTAGGGTAGGGGTAGTGTACGGGTAGGGTAGGGTTAGTGTTCGACCCCAAGCCCAGCCAACGGTAACTGGTATGTCGAACTGTCCGCGATTACGCGGAGCCCTACGTTGTGGTAGGCTCTTAGGCCTTATTTCAATAAACAAAAATGTACCACTAACCTGAGTGCTGGGGACGCCAACTTCGACCTTCCAAGGTCACGCTCCAAGTGTGGTTTGTATGTAATGAGGGTGAGTAATTGAAAGGTGTGATGTAAGTCAAGTGTTGTAGAACGTTCCCAAGGCGCCGATCTCCAGATGGCGCGGTCACAACAGCATCACACCTAACTCGTTTCCAGCAAGCGCGCGCTACGCGTGGTAGACCATAAGGCGATGTGTTCCGAGAAATATCACTGGATTCTTGTTAATCCGAGACTACAAAGTTCAATCACTCACTGAACACAATTAATCTGTTCATATCTCGTGAGATCCAATACGATTTACAGCAAATTCCGCGTGCCGGCCGACCGACGACAAGGCGGCGTATAATTCAACAAAATCCCGGGGTTTTCAACAAATGGGGAATACACTTCAACCAACAAATAATTCGCGACCCAATTATCGGTCTCAACAGGCGAATTCAACAATATTTTACCAATTACAATCAAATCAAAGTCCCAAACGTGCGGACATTTTTCCAACAAGCAAAGTCAATCTGTCAAGTCAAGAGAGGTTATGTCAAGTGTCAACATCAAAGACAATAGAATGTTGCCACACCAAAAAGAGCGTTCAAAATTACATTTGGGACGCAACAGTTAGGGTAGGGGTAGGGTAGGGGTAGGGTAGGGGTAGGGTAGGGGTAGGGTAGGCGTAGGGTAGGGGTAGTGTAGGGGTAGGGTAAGGGTAGGGTAGGGGTAGGGTAGGGGTAGGGTAGGGGTAGGGTAGGGGTAGGGTAGGGGTAAGGTAGGGGTAGGGTAGGGGTAGGGTAGGGGTAGGGTAGTGTAGTGATAGGGTAGGGGTATGGTGGGGTAGGGTAAGGGTTGGGTTAGGGTAGGGGTAGGGTAGGAGTAGGGTAGGGTTAGGGTAGGCGTAGGGTAGGGGTAGGGAAGGGGTAGGGTAGTGGTAGGGTAGGGTAGTGGTAGGGTAGGGGTAGGGTAGGGGTAGGGTAGGGGTAGGGTAGGGGTAGGGTAGGTGTAGGGTAGGGGTAGGGTAGGGGTAGGGTAGGTGTAGGGTAGGGGTAGGGTAGGTGTAGGGTAGGGGTAGGGTAGGGGTAGGGTAGGCGTAGGGTAGGGGTAGGGTAGCGGTAGGGTAGTGGTAGGGTAGGGTAAGGGTAGGGTGGGGTAGGGTAAGGGTTGGGTTAGGGTAGGGGTAGGGTAGGGGTAGGGTAGGTGTAGGGTAGGGGTAGGGTAGGCGTAGGGTAGGGGTAGGCTAGGGGTAGGGTAGGGGTAGGGTAGGGGTAGGGTACGGGTAGGGTAGGGGTAGGGTAGGGGTAGGGTAGTGTAGGGATAGGGTAGGGGTAGGGTGGGGTAGGGTAAGGGTAGGGTGGGGTAGGGTAAGGGTTGGGTTAGGGTAGGGGTAGGGTAGGGGTAGGGTAGGGGTAGGGCAGGGGTAGGGTAGGGGTAGTGTAGGGGTAGGGTAGGGGTAGGTTAAGGGTAGGGTAGGGGTAGGGTAGGGGTAGGGTAGGGGTAGGGTAGGGGTAGGGTAGGGGTAGGATAGGGGTAGGGTAGGGGTGGGGTAGGGGTAGGGTAGGTGTAGGGTAGGGGTAGGGTAGGGGTAGGGTAGGGGTAGGGTAGGGGTAGGGTAGGGGTAGGGTAGGGGTAGGGTAGGGGTAGGGTAGGGGTAGGGTAGGGGTAGGGTAGGGGTTGGGTAGGGGTAGGGTAGGGGTAGGGTAGGGGTAGGGTAGGGGTAGGGTAGGGGTAGGGTAGGGGTAGGGTATGGGTAGGGTAGGGGTAGGGTAGGGGTAGGGTAGGGGTAGGGTAGGGGTAGGGTAGGGGTAGGGTAGGGGTAGGGTAGGGGTAGGGTAGGGGTAGGGTAGGGGTAGGGTAGGGGTAGGGTAGGGGTAGGGTAGGGGTAGGGTAGGGGTAGGATAGGGGTAGGATACCACGCGAACGAAGTCGTGGCGGGTCAGCTAGTAAATATATAAATAATAAAACTACAATTTTAGTAATAAACCAATTAAGAATAAGTTACCTCTTCAAAGCAATAATTTCTCTAGTACTTAATTTAAGTTCTATATAACGTTGATAAAAGCGAGAGGTATTAAATGAACATTTACTATGTATAATTTTCAGGCTTCTCACGAAAAATCTGATCAATAGATAGAATAGTTTAGTCACAAGAAACTGATGTTTTTTCTTGGTTAAAACACGAAGTAATTTCCTAAGCAAGTGACAAAGTACATACGCATTGAATAGGCTCAATTGGACTTAAGAATAAAAGACTAGTGGACTGTATAAAAAATAGGTGTAATCCCACAATTTACGTTATAAAGAAATGCCCGTGGCGGAGCCGGTGAGCTGAGTGGTCTGGCGGGCGCGCAGCGGTCGCTCGGAGCGGGCTCGACATCCTGACACCCCGCGCATTCCCCGCAGTGGATCACGCGCATAGGTGATGCGCCGACACGCATAGTTATCTAGGGTAGTACTTTAAAACGTCAAAATTCACACAACGATGCCGCTCTACTTCATAAGTTTTTCAAAAGCCGTTTACATGTAACTTTGATTATTCAGCTAGTTATTTAAGTTCCTTTAAAACATTTTTTTCGTATTTTATTTAAATTAGTTTTGGATTTGACTTAAGCACGTATATGTGGTTTAATTTAATACTTCTCGCTTTTATCAATGTTGAATAATATGTTTGCTAAGTTGCGTTTTGAATGCCTTGACGGAGTTGAAGACGTTGTTTTTTAAACCCATAATAGATACGCTTTGCAATTTGTTAAGTGAGCACGACTTCCTGAGTCATTGTTAATGTATTTAGTCTAACTTAATGGACGTTATAAGGATGCAGCACGAATGCTAAGTATTAAGTATAACCGTATTGTGGTGCATTTACTGCGATGAATGACATAACTTCTACTTGAAGCTATGAAACGAAAACAGTTCTGTAATCATTGTGGGCGCTTTATTTTTTTCGGGGAGAAAATCATCTCATGTAAAATCACCCGCAGTGGGTGGAGGAAAGGAGCGTCAGACTTCAACTGACATATTTTTTTTTAATGTGTGACTATCTGCTTTGTTGCGTAATACAAAGGTAAATAGTATAAGGCGACATCACAAAAAGGCCATTTTTTTACATATCAGGAAAGAAAATATGATTTCATTTTCAGTTTGAGTGCCATTTTATTGATTAAGCAATTAAGAATTTGGAGAGGCTTTAAGATGTTGTAACTTCCAGTATGTGGTCTCTACTCTGGACCAAATATCTCTACTGGGGTTGCGTGAATGTTCTAACGAGATATAGTGGCCCCGGAGTGCAAAAGCAACTGAAGAAATAGAGTGGGTTTTTGTTAGTAGGAGTCTGACACACTAACCCTCCACTCCACCCCAAGCGAGTGTAGTAAGTTGACGAATTTTCCCCCACTCCCAAAAAAGTGTAAGAAAATGCAGAAATAATAGTACATTTTTAGTGAGGCGATCAGCCCCGAAACCATTTTGGAATCATATTTTTAATATTATATTAAAATAATATCAGAGATGGTAGACGGAACTAAAAAAAATAATGTCGAAATAAACATTAAATCTAAACACATCATACCCTGCTAAAACCAGTTTATATGCAAAATTCTATAATTAATCAACCAGTTTGTTTATATAATGACCAATCAGACCCCTTCCACGCGTGTATACTCTGGCTAATGAATTGGCTATCGTTTCAAGGTTGCATGCTATTTTACGTCATGTGACGACATGGGTTATTTTGTTTTAGCGAATTTAGTTCATCATCCACTTAGTGTTTTCCCATGCGGTGGAGATTTGACCCGCTTGGATCTACCCACCGTGTCCTCGTAGGGGAAATAGGCGGCGACCTCTCGCTCCCGGCCCTGGTCCAATCCATGGTACAGAGCGAAGAGGAATAGGAAGCAGGCACCTCCTTCTGCGAAGCAGTAATTCTAGCGAAGTAGGTGGCGGGACACGCGAGGGAGAGGCAAACCTCAAGGCCCTCACAGCCCTTGCGTCCCAGCCGCCGAAGGAGACGCTCCGGGCGTCGGGAGTCGTAAGGTAACTTCCGGCCACCGTAGGAGCAGGCCTTCGAGTAATCCAGTTATTTGATGCTTTCCCGTCCTAGAAAAAAGCCTTAGGTTTTCAGTCTGACAGGGTGCAATTAATTGCTAGTGAATTACATAGAGCGACTGCCTATTTGACCTCCAGAACCCAGTAGCTGAGTACTTATTATAATTGATTATAAACCGATTTAAAATTAAATTTTCCACCAAAAATCATATTGATTAATTTATTATTCATATCTATACTTCTATACTAATATTATAAAGCGGAAAAGTTTGTTTGTTTGCTTGAACGCACTAATCTTCGAAAGTACTGGGTGGATTTGGATGAAATTTGGTATGGAAGTAGCTTGAAGCTTGAGGAAGGTTATAGGCTACTTTTTAAGCGACTGAAAAAAAGGAGAGTTATGTTTTTACCGTATTAAATCCACGAGAGCGAAGCCCTGCGTGAGTACTAGTATTACATATATTACTTAATGTACACCTTAAAATAATTCTATGGATATAATAAGTGAAACTCGTATAAAATGGGCGATGTTATTTTACAGGGCGATCTTTACAAACTTATTTATTTTTATTTGTAAGTTTGTAAACTTACAAAATTAATAAAATTACTATTTATTGAAAATTTACGTCAAAAGAAATTACTATTTATTGAAAATTTACGTCAAAAGCGGCAGAAAAATATTTCCCTAAATTATCTCGCCGCGCCGGCTGATCGATTCCTTGCATGGCCAGAGGGCTGGCTCGTTCTTTGCCCAAAGAATAAGCATTGCCATACAACGTGGCAATGCTGCCAGTCTTCTGGGCACTATTCCGGACGACAGCAACGTGGAGGAGTACTTTGACACCTAGGTCTATTTTTGCTTTTTTTACGTGCATAGTTAGATTTAGCAGTGTTTTTAAAATTTATCTTTTAAATCCCAATTATAAAGATAAAATAAAGAAATATAAATTTCTCTAAACATTTTACGATCAATGAATGAAAAACCAAGAAGAGTGAAAAAGTAAAAGAACCTTACCAGTTTATCATGAGGCAAAATACTTGATGAACGACGTCGAACTCGGTACATTTCAATTCAGGTTCAGATAGCACCGCATGCTAACATAAACTGATACGCCTGACCGTTGTTAATTTATTGAGTTTCTCACGTATTGCCACGTCATGATTGTGTGTGTGTGTGTAGTGCAGATAAAAAATAAACTTAATTTTACGTTAAACACGAAAATGTTTCAAAAGAAAATGTAAATTTAGAGGAAAAATGCACTCAAAAATACTCAAAGAACGACTGCCCAAAGTACCAAAACTTACAGTAGTAGCCTATTAATGCGCATAAGCCTATCCCAATTACCAGTGTCGCTGTTTCGTCCGCTGTTATCTGAAGATGACTGTATAAATCCAAAGTAGAAGAATAACACATCATTAAATCATAACAATAATCCTTTTGTAACTTGATAAGAAATCTCATCTTTCATAGTATACAATATATACACGAGTAACAAGCATACCTGCCGCACAATACCGCATACTTCAGACTTCTATTCCAGATGCATTCTCGAAGTCGGAAAGCAATTCGAAACTCAGTTCTTTTCCCATCTCTATTGTGAGCTCATTTTTTATTCATTGCAGTAAATAAAATTATACGGCATGTCATTTCATTAAGGGATTAACATAAATTATGGAAAGGTTTTTATACCGCCCCAAACTCTTCATTTTAGCGATGTTTGCCTGTTTTTGGAACGTTTATGGTTCTAAAGTTCTTATTTTGGAATAAAAATTGAGAAGTGTTTTCCACTTCTTATTTTATATATAAAACCGACTTTTGAATGATAAAAATAAATTTGAGAATTTGAAAAAGTTTGAAAGTTTTTTTTTATGAAATATTCTTTCACTCGTTTTTGTTTGATTTTATATTTCATTGAGTATTGAACACTTTGTTGTGTATCCCGGTAGCAATAGCAAAAAGGCTTAATATCTATACTATATAAATAAAATTGATGTGTCCTCAAGTGCTTAAAGTTATTTATAAGATACTAAAACAAACAAACTTTTGTTATCTGTCCGTCCTTCCGTTTGTCTGGTCTAATCTGTGGAGCGGCTAAACCGATTTTAATGGAACTGGAAATCGAAAGAGGTCATAGGGATGAGGTACGGTTACTGGTTAGGGGGTACGGTTACTGGTAAGGGGTAAGGGATAGGATATAGGCAAAAACTTTTTCCCAGGATACCCCCGCGATCAAGATTAATGCGGGGAAATGCTCGCATGGGAACGTAGTTCCGGCACAGGTAGTAAAAAATCAGAAGAAGTAATAAATACCAGATTATTTTCACTGTAGTCGCATCTTCACGGAATATTATATTTATAACATTGTATAGGTATCGTACTTTACCGGAGCCGAGTGTCACCGAAAAGCTTACTGGGATTATGCAAAAAAAAATATGTACTTATGAGTTTTCTAAAAATAGCTTTATACTAACAACGTAGATTTTTATGTTATGTCGTTTTGATAGAATTTGTGTTTGTTTTGTGATTTTATCTAAATCGAAAAAATCAATTGGTTTTACTTGTTTTGTATTTGTTTGTCTTACATAGATTATATTTTACAGAATTTACATACAAAATGCATGGGCATATTTTACCTCTTAGTACACATCAAAACCATTTTTTTACATTCAATCTTTACTAGGAATTGTAAATATATATACATTTCCACCTCTGAAATAAAGAACTCTGGCATTTAATAAAAAATACTAGGTACTTTGATAGAACGCGTGGTATTGCTATTCCGGAATTTAATAGAATTTGAACAGAGAAATCTGATTTTTTAAATTATATTGAAAACTAGCTGTGTCCCGCAATTTCTCCCGCGTCAATTTGAGATAAAAAAAAATCATTAAAATCGGTGAAGCGAACACAACAAACTTTCATCCTCTGTTTCAAATGTTTTATGGCTGATTTAAAAAAAATCCTGTGTCTACCCGAGGCCTTTAAAAAATTTCTACTACTGGATTATGAAAGTCAGATGGTCGCTCCTAAAACACAAATCCTCAACTTCACCCGGTTAGACTGAAAGCCGACCCGAACATAATTGGGAAAAAGTTTACCATACGGTTTAATATCCCTTTCAATAAAAAAACAACAAGGTCTATTCGTTTATGGGGCTTATTAAAAAGTGAGAATTTATTAGAAGAAGGAATACATTCTTTCGATACTGCATATACTCTATATCAACTCTATGAGAAATTATCCAGTTTTCAGAAGGTAAACAAACAGACATGCGGCATATCTTCGATCAAAATTAGTACTATTATGATCGAAGCATCATTTGATACTTTTTCACAATCGTTATTCTGCACTGTTCTAAAAATTTAGTTAAAAGTGACACACATTTCGATCAGGTAAATCTTTATTTATTATATACTTTATTGTACACCTTGCAATACACTTAAGGATACAAATAATAAAACTAGTGTACAATGGGCGGTCTTATCGCACAGGGCAGTCTCTTACAGACAACCTTTGGATGGACAGAAATTAAAGGAGATAGATTTAGGGCTGTCAGTGTACAATATCATACATTTTACTAACCAAACATCATAATTTAAAATACCTCACACAAAATATAATATCTAAATATATACTAATACATATCGAAGTCATAATAGAGAAAACAGGGGATAAAAGTTACAGTGATACGTAATGCTCCTTCACCATTCTTTGATCATCTGCTCAGCCTTTTTCCAATCATGGAACGGCGCATATCTGACCTCCACAACTCAGTAACTGGGTAACACACCCCTTGGTCTGGTCTCGTACCAGAGTTAGATTTCCTGGCGGCTGACTACCCGTAACTACCTTCACACAGTCGGTACCAACGGCTTTCTGAAGCACGACGGAATCTCAATATATTAAAAAGTAAAAAAAGTAAAAAAAAAAAGTTTTTTTTACTTTTTATTATTTAAACTATTTTGGTGTTAAATCACTGTGCTTCTATACTATTTACTTTATTTTTTATAAGTTCAAGTGAAGCCCTTTCAAATGATACCAAACACGGTATATCTATCTTACTTTTATTTTCTACACATGACTTTTTGACTGCTAGAGGGCGCCACGTTAAATTTAAGCAATATTTTTTGATAAGTACAAGTGAAGCCCTTTCAAATGATACCAAACACGGTGTATCTATCTTATTTTTATTTTTTTACACATGCTTTTTTGTCCACTAGAGGGCGCCACTTTAAATTTAAGCAATGTTTTGGAAATGTGCATGTGACGCCCTTTCAAATGATATCAAACACGATGTGTTTATCTTATTTTTATTTTTTAACACAGCACTTTTTGGGCCCTAGAGGGCGCCACATTGGGTTTTGTGACACGTCGACTAACTAACGATACCTCATTTGTCGAATGGGGCGTGCAAGTGAAAGCTGATCGCAGATGGCGCCACCACCGTAAGAACCTTTATCACTGTCAGTGTTAGTTAGATTGTGAGATAATATATAGTTATCTGTATCATGTATGGTTATCTGTGGTGAGCTAAACATTTACACGCTTCGTAGTTTTTATTTTCATTTCATTAATTTCAATTGATTTCTTTACAATTTTCCAATTAAAGAACATAATACATGTTCTTTAATCGGAAAATTCTCAATAACTGTCTCTAATTTAGGAATTCACTACAATTTCCATAGTGTTCCATAGAGAAATTGCTTTGTTATTGGTAAGTGTGCTACTAGCGCCACTTTGACAGTTGCACGCCCCATTCCGATAAGAAGCTTTGGAGCTATGAGGGAACAGATGAACATACACACATACATACATACATACATACATACATACATACATACATACATACATACATAGCCTGTCAAAATCATAACACTCCTTTAGCTTTGCCGTAGTCGGGTAAAAATGGTCACTCATACACAGATAGACCTAGTCAAGAGTTGTTTAACCTGGAATATCGACCCATGCGGCTGTAATTATTTAGCAACGAACTCTTCTGTAAACAATCAGATAAATAAAATAAAAATATTTATTTTTCAAATTGTTTATACCTGTCTCATTTTCATTTATACACACATTACAATTAGGTACACCTTTTTGTAAAACAAGATGCTAGTGTTTCCTAGTCGACTGCGCTGCGCCCTTTCAGACAGCCTTTTGTCAAGAATCGTGTTCCTAGACTCAGGCCTACTAAAGAGCTCAAGACTCAGCGATCAGTACGAAAGAACAAACAATCGGGTAAGACTCATCAAATACTTAAACCAACAGTTAAATCACTCTATCCATGTAGATAGAGTGCTTTAACCATGTGGTCCTCACATTTTTTGAAAATCAAAAATAAAATAAAACATTTCGATTAAATCAAAACACAAATCAATATCCCATTCGAATCATAAATATTACTATAGGTACTCGTTCGAGTCTATGCACAATGAAAAAAAGACGTGTTTTGCATGTGTTCGCGCGTTCTAGGTATTTATAAAAAACCGTGTCTGTGATTCACTAAAATGTCAACGTTATACATTTATGGTCTAATGATTCTTGATCTTTTTTTAAAATTGTGTTGATTCCCGCCAAATACCAGTGTTGACATGAAGGTTTTCACTGTTTGCCACACTGTTAAGTCTGAAGAAATTTAATATCCAAGGGTCATGTAAAAGTGTGAATATAAAATTGCATTTACTGCATGATCTCCGATGTTAGTAAGCGTTTTTCTAGGAAACTTACAAGACTTTTTCTACGTTTATGGTGACTAGAGTAAGCTAACTACGCCATGTTAAGGTTTTACACTTGAATATGGAAGCATTTAATAAAGTGGCAGCAGTTTAATACAATTTTATTTTTACGTTTTGGTATCATATACATAATGTTTATTTTTCAGATTACTGTTTTTTGTATTATAAGCAGAACGATGAGTAGCGTTATGGATAAAAAGAAGAAGGATAAATTGACGGAGATAAGGTGAGTTTGCATGCATGCAGTACCAAACTGATGGCTTTTAGTCTAAAGTGCGTAAAATAATGGCTTTATCTCATGACCATGATTCGGGTTTAGTAATATCAGTACTTTGAAAATTGTGTGAATTTTTACTTCTCTTTTATGACATTTTGTAAAGGTTATGACGAAAATATCTATAGTCATCTATCAATTAATAATACCTATGCGTAATCCTTCATGCAACATGTACCTACTCAACTAGATACAATTAATACCATATTACTTTTTGTTACTAACATTAGGTTTAGGCATGTACTTACTGACATGATGGATTCATATTAGGCTGATTATATGAATAAATTAAAATAAATTACAAGAAAGATCTCCCTCTCTTCTGTCGCGTTCTGCTTTACTGAAAGATGTGTCCGTCTTGAAAAGTCTGAGTAGCCTCGGCCGCAATACTTCTCCATCCATTCCTGTCTTAGGCTTTTTTCAACGCTGACGTAATTGGTAGAGCCGTGAGTGTCGTGATCTGGTCAGTCCATCGGATGAGAGATCGGCCGCGAGGTCGTTTGCCGTTTTTAATTTTTATTTGTTAGAAAAGTTAGTGACTAAATTAAACAGTCGTTACGTGTAGTCAGAAGCCAAAATATCTGTTACTGGTATCTAATATAATCTTTCTTTGTAGAATTCTAGTTTTCAGCTAGCAACTAGTTAGAATGGTAGCCAATCGCAATATAGTTGGGAAGGGCTAAGTAGATGAGGGAATTCATTAAAATTCTTATATATAACATACATTTGTAACACTCTTTTTGTCGTAGGTTAAATTCCTGCTACAAAAACAAAACACCTAAAGCTTTGCTCTTTAATAAAAAAAAAGAATATAAATACACATCGAGATTACAGGGACCCGTTTGAATTACTGATGGCCAGTACCATCCAGTGACCATGCCGAATGGTATTAACTCGGGCTCGTACAGAATTCGTAAAATTATTACGTTGTCACATGCAGCCGGGTTTAAAAATGTACCAATTTAGAATGGACTGGTTACTGGCTGGTTGTTCGAAATGAAATTTTACTGAATTAGTTTTATAAAAAATTGGATTTTTTAAAGAAAGACGTCTATCTTTGTGTAGCCATGTGATGAGGAGCGATGATATGCAATATCATTGGAACTTAAAACGAGATATTTACCGTGTCCATTTATTGACGATGTGTTGTATGATATGCATATTTTGACTAAAAGAGTGGTGGGTTTGGATGTTAATGGATGGAGAGGTGGAGGAAGGTAAAAGAAAAAAGAATGGATTGTATGAGGAATGATCGGAAAGAAAAATGAGTAAATAATGCTACTGACCACGAGTAAATAGAATAAGCGAAATAAAATGATGATGGTGATATTATAAAAATCCAAGAAACTCTGATCCTCTGCTATCTGTCCATCTATCAAATAGCTGTTTTTCAGGATCCGTAAACAACAAGCGACAAGCAATGTCAAGCATTATTAAAGACACTTGATTTTTTCTCTCTCTGTACGAATACGACTCGCACTTGCCCGGTTTTGTAATGAAATGTGAAGTTTGTATATATAAATCTTTTGACAATCTTTCTAACAGTGTAGTTATTTATGACAAACGTTTACCAACAAGTGTTTCATCTTCGATCACATCATCGTTTACCATCAGGTAAGATGGTGGTCAAAAGTGAGACTAACATCAATAAAAACAATCCTCTGCTGTGAATGTAGCTACGGGAAAACCACAGACCGTCTTTCAACTCTTTCACTACGGTTTCAAAACAATTATCACAAATAAGAAAATGGTATAGTAGATTCCTCGTGTATGGGTCCAAAAAATTGTTGCATTATAAACTAAGGAAAACAAAATCTTTCTCTCACACTCTAATTTCTGTAATATACAAATAATACCGTTGAATACCCATAAACCGTCCATAACAACACGTTTCCCTATAAGATTTCCTTGAATTCACGCTCATAAATCAAAATCAGAACAAACATACATGAACATATTGTAATATTATAAACCAGCCAATTTTGTCTGACAAATTCTTCAGTTCTGAGTGGCAAGATAAATGTCTCGTTTCCAGAATGTAATTCATTTGTTGATGAATGTGTGGAGTATTATGTAAAGTGTTTTGAACATTTCGATAATTTTTCATGTGTGACTTTCCTGGTTCCTGGCGTTTGTTATTTACATGTCTTATTTAAAATTTTATGAGTGTAGGTAGATAGATATATTCTTTATTGTACACCATAACAGTAAAATAAAATTATGGACTTAACAATTAAAAAGGGTGATACAAGGCTGCGGTCTTATCGCTAAAAGCGATCTTTTACAGACAACCTTTGGATGGATTTGACACAGAAGGAGAAAATAAATACGCGGGTACACTGAAAAAAAAAATCGGTAATACCAACCGATTTTTCGGTAATATTCACCGTTTTGGTCAGTAAAAATGGAGCCTATTGTCCAAATAAGTAAAATTAACTGAAAAAAAACAGTTGAGTTATGACAGTAGATTTTACTGTGCATCTGCTACTGTTTTCTGGCCGGTTATTCTTACTGTTTGTTAAACAGTAAGTAAAACAGTAAAAGGAAAATTCAGATTTTCCTTCTCCTTCCTCCAGACAGTAAAAAAACAGTAGGTATAACTGAACTATGATATGCATTTACTGCATGATCTCCGATGTTAGTAAGCGTTTTTCTAGGAAACTTACAAGACTTTTTCTACGTTTATGGTGACTAGAGTAAGCTAACTACGCCATGTTAAGGTTTTACACTTGAATATGGAAGCATTTAATAAAGTGGCAGCAGTTTAATACAATTTTATTTTTACGTTTTGGTATCATATACATAATGTTTATTTTTCAGATTACTGTTTTTTGTATTATAAGCAGAACGATGAGTAGCGTTATGGATAAAAAGAAGAAGGATAAATTGACGGAGATAAGGTGAGTTTGCATGCATGCAGTACCAAACTGATGGCTTTTAGTCTAAAGTGCGTAAAATAATGGCTTTATCTCATGACCATGATTCGGGTTTAGTAATATCAGTACTTTGAAAATTGTGTGAATTTTTACTTCTCTTTTATGACATTTTGTAAAGGTTATGACGAAAATATCTATAGTCATCTATCAATTAATAATACCTATGCGTAATCCTTCATGCAACATGTACCTACTCAACTAGATACAATTAATACCATATTACTTTTTGTTACTAACATTAGGTTTAGGCATGTACTTACTGACATGATGGATTCATATTAGGCTGATTATATGAATAAATTAAAATAAATTACAAGAAAGATCTCCCTCTCTTCTGTCGCGTTCTGCTTTACTGAAAGATGTGTCCGTCTTGAAAAGTCTGAGTAGCCTCGGCCGCAATACTTCTCCATCCATTCCTGTCTTAGGCTTTTTTCAACGCTGACGTAATTGGTAGAGCCGTGAGTGTCGTGATCTGGTCAGTCCATCGGATGAGAGATCGGCCGCGAGGTCGTTTGCCGTTTTTAATTTTTATTTGTTAGAAAAGTTAGTGACTAAATTAAACAGTCGTTACGTGTAGTCAGAAGCCAAAATATCTGTTACTGGTATCTAATATAATCTTTCTTTGTAGAATTCTAGTTTTCAGCTAGCAACTAGTTAGAATGGTAGCCAATCGCAATATAGTTGGGAAGGGCTAAGTAGATGAGGGAATTCATTAAAATTCTTATATATAACATACATTTGTAACACTCTTTTTGTCGTAGGTTAAATTCCTGCTACAAAAACAAAACACCTAAAGCTTTGCTCTTTAATAAAAAAAAAGAATATAAATACACATCGAGATTACAGGGACCCGTTTGAATTACTGATGGCCAGTACCATCCAGTGACCATGCCGAATGGTATTAACTCGGGCTCGTACAGAATTCGTAAAATTATTACGTTGTCACATGCAGCCGGGTTTAAAAATGTACCAATTTAGAATGGACTGGTTACTGGCTGGTTGTTCGAAATGAAATTTTACTGAATTAGTTTTATAAAAAATTGGATTTTTTAAAGAAAGACGTCTATCTTTGTGTAGCCATGTGATGAGGAGCGATGATATGCAATATCATTGGAACTTAAAACGAGATATTTACCGTGTCCATTTATTGACGATGTGTTGTATGATATGCATATTTTGACTAAAAGAGTGGTGGGTTTGGATGTTAATGGATGGAGAGGTGGAGGAAGGTAAAAGAAAAAAGAATGGATTGTATGAGGAATGATCGGAAAGAAAAATGAGTAAATAATGCTACTGACCACGAGTAAATAGAATAAGCGAAATAAAATGATGATGGTGATATTATAAAAATCCAAGAAACTCTGATCCTCTGCTATCTGTCCATCTATCAAATAGCTGTTTTTCAGGATCCGTAAACAACAAGCGACAAGCAATGTCAAGCATTATTAAAGACACTTGATTTTTTCTCTCTCTGTACGAATACGACTCGCACTTGCCCGGTTTTGTAATGAAATGTGAAGTTTGTATATATAAATCTTTTGACAATCTTTCTAACAGTGTAGTTATTTATGACAAACGTTTACCAACAAGTGTTTCATCTTCGATCACATCATCGTTTACCATCAGGTAAGATGGTGGTCAAAAGTGAGACTAACATCAATAAAAACAATCCTCTGCTGTGAATGTAGCTACGGGAAAACCACAGACCGTCTTTCAACTCTTTCACTACGGTTTCAAAACAATTATCACAAATAAGAAAATGGTATAGTAGATTCCTCGTGTATGGGTCCAAAAAATTGTTGCATTATAAACTAAGGAAAACAAAATCTTTCTCTCACACTCTAATTTCTGTAATATACAAATAATACCGTTGAATACCCATAAACCGTCCATAACAACACGTTTCCCTATAAGATTTCCTTGAATTCACGCTCATAAATCAAAATCAGAACAAACATACATGAACATATTGTAATATTATAAACCAGCCAATTTTGTCTGACAAATTCTTCAGTTCTGAGTGGCAAGATAAATGTCTCGTTTCCAGAATGTAATTCATTTGTTGATGAATGTGTGGAGTATTATGTAAAGTGTTTTGAACATTTCGATAATTTTTCATGTGTGACTTTCCTGGTTCCTGGCGTTTGTTATTTACATGTCTTATTTAAAATTTTATGAGTGTAGGTAGATAGATATATTCTTTATTGTACACCATAACAGTAAAATAAAATTATGGACTTAACAATTAAAAAGGGTGATACAAGGCTGCGGTCTTATCGCTAAAAGCGATCTTTTACAGACAACCTTTGGATGGATTTGACACAGAAGGAGAAAATAAATACGCGGGTACACTGAAAAAAAAAATCGGTAATACCAACCGATTTTTCGGTAATATTCACCGTTTTGGTCAGTAAAAATGGAGCCTATTGTCCAAATAAGTAAAATTAACTGAAAAAAAACAGTTGAGTTATGACAGTAGATTTTACTGTGCATCTGCTACTGTTTTCTGGCCGGTTATTCTTACTGTTTGTTAAACAGTAAGTAAAACAGTAAAAGGAAAATTCAGATTTTCCTTCTCCTTCCTCCAGACAGTAAAAAAACAGTAGGTATAACTGAACTATGATATGCATTTACTGCATGATCTCCGATGTTAGTAAGCGTTTTTCTAGGAAACTTACAAGACTTTTTCTACGTTTATGGTGACTAGAGTAAGCTAACTACGCCATGTTAAGGTTTTACACTTGAATATGGAAGCATTTAATAAAGTGGCAGCAGTTTAATACAATTTTATTTTTACGTTTTGGTATCATATACATAATGTTTATTTTTCAGATTACTGTTTTTTGTATTATAAGCAGAACGATGAGTAGCGTTATGGATAAAAAGAAGAAGGATAAATTGACGGAGATAAGGTGAGTTTGCATGCATGCAGTACCAAACTGATGGCTTTTAGTCTAAAGTGCGTAAAATAATGGCTTTATCTCATGACCATGATTCGGGTTTAGTAATATCAGTACTTTGAAAATTGTGTGAATTTTTACTTCTCTTTTATGACATTTTGTAAAGGTTATGACGAAAATATCTATAGTCATCTATCAATTAATAATACCTATGCGTAATCCTTCATGCAACATGTACCTACTCAACTAGATACAATTAATACCATATTACTTTTTGTTACTAACATTAGGTTTAGGCATGTACTTACTGACATGATGGATTCATATTAGGCTGATTATATGAATAAATTAAAATAAATTACAAGAAAGATCTCCCTCTCTTCTGTCGCGTTCTGCTTTACTGAAAGATGTGTCCGTCTTGAAAAGTCTGAGTAGCCTCGGCCGCAATACTTCTCCATCCATTCCTGTCTTAGGCTTTTTTCAACGCTGACGTAATTGGTAGAGCCGTGAGTGTCGTGATCTGGTCAGTCCATCGGATGAGAGATTGGCCGCGAGGTCGTTTGCCGTTTTTAATTTTTATTTGTTAGAAAAGTTAGTGACTAAATTAAACAGTCGTTACGTGTAGTCAGAAGCCAAAATATCTGTTACTGGTATCTAATATAATCTTTCTTTGTAGAATTCTAGTTTTCAGCTAGCAACTAGTTAGAATGGTAGCCAATCGCAATATAGTTGGGAAGGGCTAAGTAGATGAGGGAATTCATTAAAATTCTTATATATAACATACATTTGTAACACTCTTTTTGTCGTAGGTTAAATTCCTGCTACAAAAACAAAACACCTAAAGCTTTGCTCTTTAATAAAAAAAAAGAATATAAATACACATCGAGATTACAGGGACCCGTTTGAATTACTGATGGCCAGTACCATCCAGTGACCATGCCGAATGGTATTAACTCGGGCTCGTACAGAATTCGTAAAATTATTACGTTGTCACATGCAGCCGGGTTTAAAAATGTACCAATTTAGAATGGACTGGTTACTGGCTGGTTGTTCGAAATGAAATTTTACTGAATTAGTTTTATAAAAAATTGGATTTTTTAAAGAAAGACGTCTATCTTTGTGTAGCCATGTGATGAGGAGCGATGATATGCAATATCATTGGAACTTAAAACGAGATATTTACCGTGTCCATTTATTGACGATGTGTTGTATGATATGCATATTTTGACTAAAAGAGTGGTGGGTTTGGATGTTAATGGATGGAGAGGTGGAGGAAGGTAAAAGAAAAAAGAATGGATTGTATGAGGAATGATCGGAAAGAAAAATGAGTAAATAATGCTACTGACCACGAGTAAATAGAATAAGCGAAATAAAATGATGATGGTGATATTATAAAAATCCAAGAAACTCTGATCCTCTGCTATCTGTCCATCTATCAAATAGCTGTTTTTCAGGATCCGTAAACAACAAGCGACAAGCAATGTCAAGCATTATTAAAGACACTTGATTTTTTCTCTCTCTGTACGAATACGACTCGCACTTGCCCGGTTTTGTAATGAAATGTGAAGTTTGTATATATAAATCTTTTGACAATCTTTCTAACAGTGTAGTTATTTATGACAAACGTTTACCAACAAGTGTTTCATCTTCGATCACATCATCGTTTACCATCAGGTAAGATGGTGGTCAAAAGTGAGACTAACATCAATAAAAACAATCCTCTGCTGTGAATGTAGCTACGGGAAAACCACAGACCGTCTTTCAACTCTTTCACTACGGTTTCAAAACAATTATCACAAATAAGAAAATGGTATAGTAGATTCCTCGTGTATGGGTCCAAAAAATTGTTGCATTATAAACTAAGGAAAACAAAATCTTTCTCTCACACTCTAATTTCTGTAATATACAAATAATACCGTTGAATACCCATAAACCGTCCATAACAACACGTTTCCCTATAAGATTTCCTTGAATTCACGCTCATAAATCAAAATCAGAACAAACATACATGAACATATTGTAATATTATAAACCAGCCAATTTTGTCTGACAAATTCTTCAGTTCTGAGTGGCAAGATAAATGTCTCGTTTCCAGAATGTAATTCATTTGTTGATGAATGTGTGGAGTATTATGTAAAGTGTTTTGAACATTTCGATAATTTTTCATGTGTGACTTTCCTGGTTCCTGGCGTTTGTTATTTACATGTCTTATTTAAAATTTTATGAGTGTAGGTAGATAGATATATTCTTTATTGTACACCATAACAGTAAAATAAAATTATGGACTTAACAATTAAAAAGGGTGATACAAGGCTGCGGTCTTATCGCTAAAAGCGATCTTTTACAGACAACCTTTGGATGGATTTGACACAGAAGGAGAAAATAAATACGCGGGTACACTGAAAAAAAAAATCGGTAATACCAACCGATTTTTCGGTAATATTCACCGTTTTGGTCAGTAAAAATGGAGCCTATTGTCCAAATAAGTAAAATTAACTGAAAAAAAACAGTTGAGTTATGACAGTAGATTTTACTGTGCATCTGCTACTGTTTTCTGGCCGGTTATTCTTACTGTTTGTTAAACAGTAAGTAAAACAGTAAAAGGAAAATTCAGATTTTCCTTCTCCTTCCTCCAGACAGTAAAAAAACAGTAGGTATAACTGAACTATGATAGTACCTATAACTGTCATACAACTTTAAGCAAACAGTTGATTTTACTGTGCATGCACAGTAGCGGGTAATGAATTTCACAATTACATGTGATGTGAAGGACAGTACTTTTCAATGTGCATGCACAGTAGCGGGTAATTAATTTCACAGTTACATGTAATGTGAAGGTCAGTACTTTTTAATGTGCATGCACAGTAGCGGGTAATGAATTTCACAGTTACATGTAACGTGAAGGACAGTACTTTTTAATGTGCATGCACAGTAGCGGGTAATTAATTTCACAGTTACATGTAATGTGAAGGACAGTACTTTTCAATGTGCATGCACAGTAGCGGGTAATTAATTTCACAGTTACATGTAATGCGAAGGACAGTACTTTTCAATGTGCATGCACAGTAGCGGGTAATTAATTTCACAGTTACATGTAATGTGAAGGACAGTACTTTTCAATGTGCATGCACAGTAGCGGGTAATTAATTTCACAGTTACATGTAATGTGAAGGACAGTACTTTTTAATGTGCATGCACAGTAGCGGGTAACGAATTTCACAGTTACATGTAACGTGAAGGACAGTACTTTTTAATGTGCATGCACAGTAGCGAGTAATGAATTTCACAGTTACAGGTAATGTGAAGGACAGTACTTTTTAATGTGCATGCACAGTAGCGGGTAATTAATTTCACAGTTACATGTAATGTGAAGGACAGTACTTTTCAATGTGCATGCACAGTAGCGGGTAATTGATTTCACAGTTACATGTAATGTGAAGGACAGTACTTTTCAATGTGCATGCACAGTAGCGGGTAATTAATTTCACAGTTACATGTAATGTGAAGGACAGTACTTATTAATGTGCATGAACAGTAGCGGGTAATGTATTTCACAGTTACATGTAATGTGAAGGACAGTACTTTTTAATGTGCATGCACAGTAGCGGGTAATGTATTTCACAGTTACATGTAATGTGAAGGACAGTACTTTTTAATGTGCTTGCACAGTAGCAGGTAATTAATTTCACAGTTACATGTAACGTGAAGGACAGTACTTTTTAATGTGCATGCACAGTAGCGGGTAATTAATTTCACAGTTACATGTAATGTGAAGGACAGTACTTTTTAATGTGCTTGCACAGTAGCAGGTAATTAATTTCACAGTTACATGTAACGTGAAGGACAGTACTTTTTAATGTGCATGCACAGTAGCGGGTAATGTATTTCACAGTTACATGTAATGTGAAGGACAGTACTTTTTAATGTGCATGCACAGTAGCGGGTAATGTATTTCACAGTTACATGTAATGTGAAGGACAGTACTTTTTAATGTGCATGCACAGTAGCGGGTAATGTATTTCACAGTTACAAGTAATGTGAAGGACAGTACTTTTCAATGTTCATGCACAGTAGCGGGTAATGCATTTCACAGTTACATGTAATGCGAAGGACAGTACTTTTCAATGTGCATGCACAGTAGCGGGTAATTGATTTCACAGTTACATGTAATGTGAAGGACAGTACTTTTTAATATGCATGCACATTAAAAAGTACTATTATTCACGTTACTTGTAACTGGGCACTAACCATACCCGCAACTGAGCATACACATAAAAATATTATCCTTCACATTACCTGTAACTGTGCAGGTATAGTAGCGAGTATTGTACGTGTACAGTAGCAGGTGGCGTGAAATAAAAAATATTTTCTTTGAGACGTTTATTTATTCTAAAATAATCATATGTATTAAACTTATATTTTTTTAAATATTTAGGTACTGCAAAATAAATGGGAAACAATCTAAAATATTTACACTTAGATAATTTAAAGATACATATTATCAATAACAGAACAACTTATACTAGGGGACCAAACCCTGAATCGCGAAAAAAAATCAGCTGTTCCCTACAATATGTTCGCATTAACTCGTCAAAATGTATGGAACAGCTGATTTTTTTTCGCGATTCAGGCTTTGGTCCCACAGTAAAAGTTGATTATAATGATGAGTACAATGACCCCTTAAGAGATTTCGTGTATGAACAGATAGACCTTATATGCACATAGTCAATTCAGTCCAAAATTTAAGTACAATATTTATAATTAAGTAGGTACAATACCCAAACAATATAATATCTAAAATATTTAGAATTAAGTAAATTAAAACAAGGTTCGAGGCAAGGGTAATTGCTACTGAAATTAGTCTGAAAATAATCACTTTTAAACTACTAAAATTCTTATATTTACTCTTTTTTATAAATTGAATACAAACCAAAATATTTACACTTAGATAATTTAAAGGTACATAAATATATATTAGGTCTATCTATTCATACACGAAATTTCTTAAGGGGTCATTGTACTCATTATTAGGTATGAACAACTTTTACTATGGGACCAAACCCTGAATCGCGAAAAAAAATCAGCTGTTCCCTACAATATGTTCCTATTAACTCGTCAAAATGTATGGAACAGCTGATTTTTTTTTCGCGATTCTGGCTTTGGTCCCACAGTAAAAGTTGTTCATAATGATGAGTACAATGACCCCTTAAGAAGTGTCGTGTATGAACAGATAGACCTTATACATATACACACATAGTCAGTTGTCAGAGGATTTTAGTCTGCTATAAATTAAATATCCACAATAATACAATGCCAATACAACATAATATCCAAAATGTTTAGAATTAAATAAATTGAAAGCAATTTTGTTTTATAACACCTTTTGAAGAAAGGTGGTACTAATGTTTGAGTTTAAGGGTAATTGCTACTGAACTTAGTCTGCTATAAATTAAATATCCACCTACACTAAATTCAAGTACAATGCCAATACAAAATAATATACAAAATGCTTAGAATTAAATAAATTATAGCAATTTTGTTTTAAAACACCTTTTGAAGAAAGGTGGTTCTAAAGTTTGAGTCTAAGGGTAATTGCTACTGAACTTAGTCTGCTATAAATTAAATATCCACCTACACTAAATTCAAGTACAATGCCAATACAAAATAATATCCAAAATGCTTAGAATTAAATAAATTAAAAGCAATTTTGTTTTAAAACACCTTTTGAAGAAAGGTGGTTCTAAAGTTTGAGTCTAAGGGTAATTGCTACTGAACTTAGTCTGCTATAAATTAAATATCCACCTACACTAAATTCAAGTACAATGCCAATACAAAATAATATCCAAAATGCTTAGAATTAAATAAATTAAAAGCAATTTTGTTTTAAAACACCTTTTGTAGAAAGGTGGTTCTAAAGTTTGAGTCTAAGGGTAATTGCTACTGAACTTAGTCTGCTATAAATTAAATATCCACCTACACTAAATTCAAGTACAATGCCAATACAAAATAATATCCAAAATGCTTAGAATTAAATAAATTAAAAGCAATTTTGTTTTAAAACACCTTTTGAAGAAAGGTGGTTCTAAAGTTTGAGTCTAAGGGTAATTGCTACTGAACTTAGTCTGCTATAAATTAAATATCCACCTACACTAAATTCAAGTACAATGCCAATACAAAATAATATCCACAATGCTTAGAATTAAATAAATTAGAAGCAATTTTGTTTTAAAATACCTTTTGAAGAAAGGTGGTACTAAAGTTTGAGTTTAAAGATAAGGCTCTAGTCACACCGGAATGGTAGCGGCTGGCAGCGGCCAGTAGCAGCCAGCAGCGGCCGCAAGTGGCCGCCAGCGGCCGCTGGCTGCCTCGCGCGACCTGTACGCTCAGTGTTACGGCTGGGGTGAGGAGCGAGCGGCCTCGCGTGGCCGCTAGCAGCCGCGGGCAGGACCACCGACTACACACGCGTGGCGCGCGGCCGCTTCCGGCACCGCGGGCGGCCGCACGTCCTTTTCAAGCTTTTCAAGCGATACTGGTATTTTAAGTACGGCCGGCAGCGACGCGGCGAGCACTTTCAATGTGAAATAATTTTAAACTGTATCTACATACTTAAAAGACCATGATCGCTTGAAAAGCGGCCGCGCGCCACGCGTTTCTAGTCGGTGGTTTTGCCCGCGGCTGCCAGCGGCGGCGCGAGGCCGCTCGTAGCCGCGCTATCCTCACCCCCGCCGCAACATTGAGAGCACAGGCCGCGAGAGGCCGCCAGCGGCCGCTGCCATTTCGAGCCTAATTGCTACTGAACATAGTTTGCTATAAATTAAATATCCACCTACTTACACTAAATTCAAGTACAATGCCAATACCACTGCAATTTATGAATCTTTTAACTTTAACCAGATGAACTGCTAGCAGACCTAACGAGATAAAACTCCTGATGTTTTAAGAGCCATTTCACAAAATTCTGCGGAAAAGCAGTATTTTTGCTAAACTCGATAATAGAACAAATCAAAATTTTGTTAAATAAAAGTATATTTGTAAACTGGCTGACTCGAATGCTCCCGAAAGTAATGTCTATGTCTAAAATTTAAAATATAATACAAGAATTATATTTAGACAGTCGGAAAATTTAGTCAGTTTGCTTCTGCTGTGTAGTAAAATAATTTTTGAAAAAATAGTGACAGAGCACTGTACCAAGTGAATTCGTGTGTGAATGATCAAACCAAATAAGGAACTTTTAATAAAAGAGTGGGGGTTTCATAAATATCTCGATAAATTTGGACTCTCATAAGGAATAACTTGCATATAATGACTAAGCGCAATACACAGACTGCACGTTGTCGATGACAGCAGCCGTCGGCAGTCAATTGTCACGTTTTGCCGCATAAACGTGAATTGACTGTCGAAGTGTCGACAGCAGCTGTTGACTGTCAACGCGCCGATTGCATGTTGACAAAGTGCAGTCCATGTATATCTGTGGCTCCTGTGAAAAAGGATCTAAGTCCAAAAATGCAACTTTTCAGGAGACACAAAAAACGCTCCGTGCGCTCTTATTGCATGTTTGACCTCGTATGACATTTAAACCGCTACCAATTGTGAATATTTTTTGTTTTATTTTTATTTAAATAATGGATACAAGTTGCACAAAATAGTTCGTACAAGTCTGGATGTACCACACGCCACGTATAACATCTTTGTGAAAAAGGCGTGAAGATATATTTTTTTTGAGATTTTTTTTTTAACTTTGATGAAAAGTACATAGTAAAATACATGTTTTTCATATAATAAACTATTAAATATTTCTTTGCATTACTTTGTTATCATAAAATCATTCCAAAGGCGTATCCCTTTTCACTTGTGTGAATTAACATTTTCACACAAATTTTTTCAAAAAAGGTTCAATTGAATTTTGTAATTTTGTACTCAGATATAGGTACCTACTTCTAATAATATTTTTAAAAACAACTAAAGGCGGAAGCCTAATAATATCTTAAATTAGGGCTTACATCGGCTCCTGTGAAAAGGGGTATAAGTCCGATTTCGTCAACAACACCTGGTCCTTTAAAAATAGTTAAGTGAGTAATGGTAATACTAGACATGAATCCGTTTTCACAAAAATAAAGGGAAAAATAAAAAATAACTCTGTTGAGATCGGTATTCACATATTATGGCTCTAGTGATCATTTAACTTATTGAGGGACTTAGATCCCTTGATTTATGTCCAAAGATGAAACTTAACAGGAGACGCAAAAAACACCCCGCGCGCTTCAATTTGACCTAGTATGACATTTAAACCGCTACTAAATGAAATACATGTGATGTTTTTTATAGATAAATGATATTATGCTCTTTATTATTATTATTGAGCTATTTTTTATTTAACGTTAATAGTTTTTAAGATAATGACTTATACTAACCACAGAATGAATTACTTAAGGGTATAAAATATTATTATACAATTTATTTTGTGCAACTTATATCCATTATTGAAATTAAAACTAGTTTTATTTAAAAAAATAAAATGTTATATAGTTACTTGCATAATTTAAAAAAAATACAAAAACAATGTTGAGAAATACTCACATTTTAATCTGCAAAAAATCATAATTTGAAAAAAATAAACAATCAGATACCTACTTAAATATTTTTAGGAAAAAATTTTTTGTCTACTCAATTTGTGATTTTTCTGCAGATTAAGATGAGAATTTCTCTTAAAACTGTTTTTGTATTTTTAAATTATACAAGAAACTATAATTATAACATTTTTTAAAATAAAAATAGTACCTATTGTGAATATTTTTTGTTTTATTTTTATTTAAATAATGGATACAAGTTGCACAAAATAGTTCGTACAAGTCTGGATGTACCACACGCCACGTATAACATCTTTGTGAAAAAGGCGTGAAGATATTTTTTTTTTGAGATTTTTTTTTTAACTTTGATGAAAAGTACATAGTAAAATACATGTTTTTCATATAATAAGGCGTATCCCTTTTCACTTGTGTGAAAATGTTAATTCACACAAGTGAAAAGGGATACGCCTTTGGAATGATTTTATGATAACAAAGTAATGCAAAGAAATATTTAATAGTTTATTCAATAGGATATTCCAAATTGAGAGCCCAAATTATCTTGAAACATGTATCCACAGCCTTAATAATGTTTGGCATTTCATAAACAATATTCTCGACAATCACATACCTAGCTGAAATTTTTTTCAGAGGGCCTGCAACTATTATGTATGGCTGAATTGTTAACCCTAGATCGAAGTACTTTTCCTGGCGCGTTTGCTGCTGTTCTTGAAGCTCTTGCTCTTCTTCAATATGAAGGATGAAGTTATCGCGCAGTTCTACCGCTGACCTTTTCTTTTTCTTTATATAAGTAGGTCCAAGCAAATGCGGAATTAGCAGAAGAACCGCAAGATTGCTCGTTTCAGGATCTGGGTCTGAAAAATAAATCATTTATAAATAAAGTAATTAAAAATATGTTCGAAAAATTGTTCTATTATTTTGTACTTGATCGACTCGAAACATCTCAGATTCTTACTCTGATACCAAAATAGCTGGAGTAATAAAATGTATTTATGGTTACAAATACGAGTAGTTACTACCAATATAACAACTCGAAAAAACTGGAATTTGATATGGAGACAACTTAGACCTGTTGGATTGACACAGGCTACTTTTATTCCCGGTAAGCTCGATTAACACCGCGGGGTGCAGCTAGTCCAGTAATAAAATAAAAATTACACAAAAACAACTCACCACAAGCGAGTTGTTTCAACTCTGCCAGGTATGTGTTCTTTCTTGAGATCTTGTCAAATGCCGCAAGCAACTTTACTTTAAGCAGAGGGAATTTGTCATCGAATGAGGTTTCGTTTCCTGGGTACCAAGCATGGAAGTCGTCAATTAGCTGAAACCAAAATACTGTGATAATAGGATCCTATGTTATTATTATATTAAGATTTTTAGTACCTATACTAATGCATAATTTTATGTAGGTCATGGCCCTCGTGGATCTTGATTAACTTTATCTTAATTTGTTCGGGCGATTTGGTTTAACGAGGTGACAAACATAAACAGACACAAACTTTTGCGTTTTTATTATTAATATGATAATGATACATACCAAGGTATAGCCCCAAGAGCGTCGAATGCAGGGAAATTCCTGGATGTATGATACGTTTTCATTTGATAAAATGCGTTTTAGTCGTTCCTTATTAGTTTTATTCCATTTTTCTGCACATGAACCGTAATTATGAACATTGCTTTTTAGCCATTCTATCATTTCCTGTATCTCCTCGTTAGTGTCATCATCATTGTCAGCAGCAATCAAGTCATCGAAATGAGTTGTAGACCTCTCGCTAGATGAACTGGTAGATGGTTTCGGTGTTAATGTTTCTTCAAGTGAACGACGTGCCCTTGGTTCAAAGACTTTGTTGCGGCGATATTTTGCCTTTAAATTGGTAATGGCATCAAAGAGTCGACCGTGAGCTCGTCCCAATGACCCATTGGGTTTTGTATAATAAATGCTGCTATTCTCTTTTGGAAACACTTTCTCTGTAAGTAAAACAAGTACATAATTAAAAAATGTGCGAAAATAGGAGTCGCTACTTGTTATAATTGTCGATATTTAATATGGTTTCACAAACTGATTTACTGATTTGACGCATGAAATGAACCTATGTACATATTATGTGTGCTGGTAATTAACAGGTAAGTAATTTAAACTTACTTATTTCTTTTATCCAAGTAATATATGTTTCGGCTGTTACGGGGGCCTTCGGATTTGCTCGAAGTGTGTGTGTAGCTATTTCTCGAACTAGTACCTTACGGTTATGTTCTCCCAATGGTTGTTGCCTTTCTTTTAGAAGCTGTAGGCCATCGGGAGTCTTTTCGAGCAGCGTTGTGAGACTCTGAAAACAGGGAAGATTGTTAATGTATAGGTATGAGAGTATAGTCTTAGACTTACAAAAGACCTTATTAAGACCTAGTTAAGAATTAGTTTAGTCTTAGTTTAAACTTAGTTCAGTTTTAGTTTTAGACCGCCTCATTGGCCTAGTGTTTAGTTTAGTTTAAAATATTTATTGATAACGCAGCTAGTAATCAAATAAAATTGTTATCGTGTTACCCAGGGGATGTATTTAATAGCACTTTAAATTTGACAAAAACAGCTATAAAATTGAATATCAACACTTCTAAGACGACCCACTGACCCTTTAAAATAATAATAGGTACATAATCAATAATACAAATCTATAATTTAATAATTCGATAATTGATAGATAACTTACATCGAGGGACATGGATTTGCATGACGATGAGGTGCTTGGTGATGATAATGCCGAACTTCTTGGTGAATTTGTAAGTCCACCAATACTCTCTCCGTACACTTCCACAAGATTTTCAAGATTGTCATAAATCTGTAAAAAAATATTTACCTATGTTCACAAAAAATCGATGACAAGGCATGCCTACATTTTTACGAGTATAGATAATTTATTGGTTGCTTACTTTACTACACTCAGTTACATCGGAATTTAGCTTAGAAGCATTCCACTTCAGAAGCGCTCTTTTAAATTTGGCTTGTGGGCCAATAGCTGGTATTAGCACCCGGATTTGCTCATCATCGAGCAAAGACAGCGCCTCTAAGTCAACTTCATGTTCTGAAATAACAAAGATTTATAATACCTAATTAGTCTTGCATACAGATACAGACAGCGGCATCAGACAGCATTCTCAACACAGACGTTCATTAGCAAAATTTATTACTTAGTAGAGACAGTAGAAACTCGATTAATCGGACTAATTGTTGTCGTCAGGCATTCGGATTATCGAAAATCCAGATAATCGAATGTATGAAGAATAGCGGGTTAAAAATAACAAATAAGTATATTATATTAACGAAAATCAATGTTTATTAAGAAATTATTAAGAGATACATCCAACATACGTTGTACCTACCATTAAAATAATTTTACCTTAATAATGAAATTAAATATTTATGTACCTACCTACCTACGTTTGTAGGTACGATTTCTCAACAATTATGTATTGCGATCGGTAGTCTGGATAATCGCGAATCCGTACTTATAACTGAGGGCCAGATAATGGAGTTTCTACTGTATAGGTAGGTAGTTTATTTTACGTTACGCCCCCGACAGTCTACCTACTGTGCAGTCAGTAGCTCGCAACACAATATAAACAGTTTAAGCTACTGACCTGCACGATTAGGTAGGTACACGATGCAAACAGTTTTTACCCGACTGCGTAGCGTACCTACATCTACATCATATCGACCGGAGCCGCTGCAGCGGCAGCAGCCAGCTGCGGATCCACCGCGGCCATCTGCTCGGCAGCGGTGTCGGCGGCAGCGCCGCGCGGAGCCACCTCCGGCGCGGGCTCTAAGGGCGCGGGCGGCGCGATGTCCGCGGACAAGGCGCCAGCCGAAGCCGAAGTCGGACTAGCAGCGCGTGATCTTGTTAACACCATTGCGAAATAGTCCACAAAACGAACGAATCACTAACTTAGGTACTATAGGTAGTCTAGGTTCTACCTAAGCACTAAGACTGTTCGCAGTCCCACAACAGTACAACGTTCATTATTTATATGATACGCATACGCACTTACGCAGTTCGAATAGTAAAAGGAATATTCGCACACGAGGTTGTGAAACAGTCCACAAACGAACGAAAAACCAACTTAGGTACTATAGGTTCTACCTAAGCACTAAGACTGTTCGCAGT
Organism: Tholera decimalis; assembly: GCA_943138885.2. Taxonomy (NCBI): domain Eukaryota; kingdom Metazoa; phylum Arthropoda; class Insecta; order Lepidoptera; family Noctuidae; genus Tholera; species Tholera decimalis. Next base: position 32,845,546 of record OW964555.2, read on the forward strand.
CCCACAACACTTCACAGTTACTTCACCGATTCAACACAGATCGCGTCGCAATACCAACGGTTTTTACAGACCGCACTAAATAATCTACCGATTATCACTTTATACACCGAAAGTCACAAGTTATATTGTATTATTTGCACAAGTTCACGGTTTATACCGACACAGTACGCACATAGGTCCGTAATCTAGGTTCAGGTGTACAATACCTGCGGCAAAACCTAGTACACAAATTACGACCATACGCCTACGCGTGTTGCTTGAAACTGTAATGTTTTGTGCCGAGAGCGCACCTCTCCGGGCGGGACACGACGTCAATAACGATTGTACTTCACGAACTTATAATTTTCGGAACACGAGGCCAGTGACAATTATACTTCACGAACCTATAACTTTCGGTGACCGCTCGCGCGCTTTCTGTCTTGGCGAACTGATAATGATAACACATTACACGACACACATTAATTATTATGAAACCCGAGAAAGTTCTGCACTTCAAATCACTGACAAATACAAAACACACACAAATGATTCACTCACAGTTCAGCTCCACGTTAGGCTGCCAGTTATAGGGGAAGGAGCAATTAAACTTCGTAAATTGACTGGTTATGTATATTGTAAATTAAGCGAACACAGGGAGAACAAACATTAGGTACTTATTGGAATGTTATGCGATTCTGATATAAACTTATTACGACAACCGGGCCGGCGCGCGCCTTAGCGACGCGTACGCGTGTATCGGAAGGAAGCTCGCAGCGCACTCACTACTACAAAGGACAATATGCTAGGATCGTGCAACATCAACTCGGGCGCGGAGGCGGGCGGAACGCCGGCCCGGACATGGGGTCTGCAGGGTGCACGCTGGTGGCGAATGACTACGCGCTACAATTGTATATATTGCTATACCTACTAGCGTTTTTAAACGCAAATCTGGATCCAACATGGTTTGAAAATTAAAAAAAAAATATATAAAAAAACAGAAATTATTGCAAAAATACCGATTTTTAAATGCGCTGGAAAAGTTTTACGCGTAATCTTAAATAAAACTTTTCTGCTAGTCCTAAGCCTAGATTAAAGCATGAAGGAAAATCGCGCAATCTCTATCTGATTCCAACGAAATCTAAGTACGCAAGTGAATTGGCGAGGCTAGATCGGATTTCTAAAATCGAATTTTGAAATCGATTTTGAAATCTGAAATCGGATAAATATCAGTTTGCGTTCAAAACCAAAAACGCCCATGTCTACTAGCTAGGCACCAAGCGCGCAGTGCAGCCGGTCGCGAACATTCTAGAACGTTCGTTTTATTAAGCTACTCGCTAGGTGACACTCGCTAGGCTCTAGGCGCTAAGCAAGCCGGACGTAACCTTTAAACCATAAAGCCATAGACCGTACATACATATGAAACATAACAAACGCCACAGAGGTGCAATGGTACAAGCAATCCCATCCCCAACATTTATAGGAAGATTCATGCAATACCGTGTCCACGGGACACACACATACGAGTACTATCAATTTAGGTAGATCCTACTTCAAACAAAAAGCGTAGGTACCTAGGTACTAGGGTTAAGTAAATTATCTGACTAAGCCTGCCCCGACACGGCGTAACGTGAATCTTCACAAGGTGAAAAATAACATACAGCATTCCTAATAATGTGTAGGTTATTTATTATTACCATTAAACTCTCTTAGACGTGAATGGACTCCCTGAAACATAAAATCTTATTCAATTTGGCACTAAATTGGTAAGGAACGTACGCTGCAAAGTAGGTAAGTACTTACCTAAGTTACTTACCAATAAATTTGTCGAGATATTTCTCAAAGCCCCATTCTATTAAAAGAGATTCCATATTGGTTCCTTTTCTTTTATATTAATAACTTACACAAGCGGATTTCACGGAACACGCACAGACTTGGTTAACTGCTTTGTCAAACTATGCGAAACACGGCTGTACCACACAGTAGAAACAAACTGACTGATGAGTGATGGATGATAGCGCGGCGCGCAGGAAGAAACTTTCCTTGTGCCTCGCTAGGGATGTGTAAACTAAACATTATCGATTTTATAATTGTAAGGGCAAGGTAATAAATAACTACTTATAAACAAACCGAATTCAAATTCCTGTTGCGCGATATCTAATTAAAATTCGAGTCTAATTTAGTTTGATCACACATGGTCCATGTTCATCGAAGATCTATTTAGCCCTTTTTTTATCGACGAGTCGGGAGTAATTTATGACAATAAAATCACACCATGTACTCAGAACGAAGACATTTATTTAATATTCTCGAAGTCTCTTATGCTTTGCGTGGTAACGAAACGATAGCGCGCATTTAAACCGGCCAACGCCATCTATCGAGCCATGAGGTAAACTTTCATACAAAATTGGTTTAAGGTTTAATCTTTTAACTATTACGACTTTAACATTCCGCCCACCAAGGACCCAGTCCTTTCAAGCCGCCCACCATTACATAATTGAGACTAAATATGTGGAAAAATTCAGCGTTGTACTGAAGTCCTTGGTATTTGGAGACTACAATGTTCACATTCTCTTAATATAAATAATGTAAAAAATAGTTCAGGTTTTTAACAGGATAACATATTCAATGTGCTTACTTTTACATTTCTAAAATTAGCATCTGAGTGGACTGTATATTGTATAACATAAGAAAATAAAATTAAAGAAAAACAATAAAATTACACGTTTATCATTCATCGTTGACAGGCAAAATGCATAGCTTAGAAGTTGGACGTTTGACTCGGGAGTCCTTACACTGAAGAGTAACTACGCGCACTAAATTATCCTTGCCAGGGTGTAATTCGACTACCTTCCCGTATAACCACTTAGCAGGTGGTAAATTGTCCTCTTTTATGAGAACAACGTCACCAACCTTCGGATCGCGCGTACGTTTAGCCCACTTGTGTCGTTGGAAGAACATAGTTAAATACTCCTGAGACCAACGTCTCCAAAAAGATTGAAGCATTCTTTGTGTCAATTGCCAACGTCTCAAGCTACTGACTGTCACGTGCTCATACTCATAATCTGGTGCTGTTACCAGTGGTTGACCGACCAGGAAATGTCCTGGCGTCAACGGATTTGGATCTGACGAGTTCACACTAGACTGTGATATAGGTCTTGAATTCAGACACGCCTCAATTTGGGATAAGACGGTACTCAGCTCCTCAAAAGTCAGTGTCGATTCGCCAATCACCCGTTTGAGGTGATGCTTGGTGCTTTTTATCCCAGCCTCCCATAGACCTCCAAAGTTAGGAGAATGAGGTGGGATGAAATGCCATTCGGTTCCATTATTAGCCAATATCGGCGCAATTTCTCGGGGAAGAGATGCGCATTCATCGCGAAACATTGCTTTAAGCTCTTTTGACGCCCCTACAAAATTGGTGCCATTGTCGCTGTAAAGGTGACTACAATGACCCCGTCTAGCTACAAAACGTTTAAATGTAGCAAGAAAGCCTTGAGAGGTCAGATCAGAGACCGCCTCTATATGCACAGCCCGGGTTGCCATGCATACGAAGAGACATACGTAGCCTTTGTAGGACTAATGTCCACGACCCTTTGCTGTTCTTATTTGAATCGGTCCCGCGTAGTCAACACCTGAATGGAGAAAAGGCTTACTAGGAGTCACTCTGCATGATGGCAACTGACCCATCAATTGATTTTTTGTTACGGCTGCATGACGAATACACGATACGCATTCGCGGATGTGAGCCTTGATCAAACTCTTTCCCCGAGTAATCCAATATTTTGACCGAAGAAAATTAAGTGTTAATTGGGGTCCGCCATGTAGTACACGCTCATGAGCATCGGATATGAGTAATCTTGTCAAATGGGATTGATGAGGAACTATGATGGGATGCTTCATATCATTACTTAGTTGCGAGTTTTGGATCCTACCTCCTACTCTCATCAAGTCCTTATCATCCAAGTAAGGATTCAAAGAAGACAAGCCGCTGCTTTTGCTGACGTCCCTTCCGGCTTGTATTGCCTTCATTTCTGTTTCAAACCAAACCTTCTGACTTTGCCTGAGACAGCAATGCATGGTGTCCGCAATCTCAGAAGCTGCAAGGTAAGGTGGCAACTTTGTCCGTGATTCTCTGGCAATCTTTATTTTTAGGAATCGTCTGCAATAGGTGAGAGTCCTGATCAACCTACGGAACGATGAAAATCTGGACCACATTAGTTCAATCGGGTGATCATCTATCTGTGCTGCATGAACCTTGACAGATTTTAGTTCCAGTTTAGTCATTATAGCCCTAGGTCTGCAGTATTCTATGGCATCCGCAAGCAACCACGACGGTCCATGTTTCCAAAGTGAGTCGTCTAACAAAGATGTGGATGTTGTACCTCTCGAAGCAATGTCAGCTGGATTGCTCTTCGTATCGACATAATGACATTGAGTAGAATCAAGGGAATTAAGAATTTCAGATGTCCGGTTTGCGACAAAGGTTTTCCATCTACTCGGGTGATCGCTTAACCAAGCCAGCACGACCGTTGAATCTGTCCAAGCATGTAAGTTGGATTTTTGGACATTCAAGACACAAGCCACTTCTAAAAGCAATTTGGTAACTAAAACTGCGCCACATAACTCCAGTCGTGGTATAGAAATTTGCTTTATTGGAGCCACCTTCGTTTTTGCAGTTACCAGATTACAGTGGACCAGACCTGCAGCCTCGACGACCCTGATGTAAACAACCGCGGCGTATGCTACGCTTGACGCATCAGAAAAACCATGCAGTTCAACCGTTTGGTCATCGCTTTTTCGTTTCAGCCACCTAGGGATTCGGAAGTGGTTAAGGGTGTGCAACCCACTACGATAAGTCTGCCACTCTGTTAAAAGATCCTCAGGCAGCTTGTCATCCCAATCCAAACCAGATATCCATAGTTTTTGGATGAAGATTTTAGCGGTAATTATACATGGTGCAATCCAACCTAGCGGATCATATAAACGGGATATCTCTGATATAACGCTTCTTTTAGTTTCAGATGCAGACGGCGGCAATGACGACGATGTTGAAAAGGGTAAGTTTACAGTATAATGGAATTCATCGGAATTGCGATTCCAGGTAAGTCCTAGAATTCTAGTGATTTCATCTTCCTTTATTTCCAGATCTCTTCCAGTATCCAGCCTTATCTGTTTTAGCAACTCTTCTCGGTTACTTGTCCATTTTTGCAAAGTGAAACCGGTTTTGTTCAATAATCCATTAAAGTCATTATATATTTTTACAGCTTCTTCATCAGTCTGGCAGCCTGTCATTAGGTCATCCATGTAAAAATCTGTCCTAACCCTACTAGCAGCGTATGGATACGAGTGACCTTCATCGCTAGCAGTTTGCTGCAATGCTTTGACTGCCAGGTAAGGTGCGCTAGATGTTCCAAATGTAACTCTCAAAAGCCTGTATTCCTTTATATCAGAATGAACGCCATCCCGCCATAAAATCCTTTGAAAGTCCACGTGATCATCAGCTATTTTAACTTGGCGATACATTTTTATGATATCGGCTGCCAAATATATTGGATACTGTCGCCACCGCATAACTGTATGACGCAAATCAGCCTGTAAGAGTGGTCCTACCATTAAGGTGTCATTTAACGAGACACCATCGGATCCCTTGGAAGACGCATCAAATACCACTCTTAATTTTGTGGTCGACTTATCTTCGCGGACTACAGCGTGATGCGGTAAGTAAACAGCGCCAACTTTCTTCTTGTCTTTTTCATTGGAAATCTCTTCCATATGACCTAATGATAAATATTCGTTTATTACTGATGTATATTGTCCTTTAAGCTCGCTATTTTTTGCTAGCTTCCGTTCAAGACTGTATAATCTTTTTAACGCTATTTCCTTTGTGTTGCAGGGCGTTTTACTGGATCGAAAAGGCAGTTTTACAATGTAGCGACCATCGACATCCCTACATGTGGTGGCAGCAAAGTAATCTTCACATGCTTGCTCTTCAGGGCTGAGAATTGACTTTTCAGAGCATGTTGGCTCTGCCTCTAGTTCCCAAAACTTTTTTAGGATTTCATTTTCTTCGACCTTAGCGTGCATGCTTAGAATTACATTGTGACAAGACATCACTCCATCTTCATCGCTGACTTCTCCCGATATGATCCAACCAAGGTAAGTATCTTGAGCCATTGTTTTACCCTTAGGGTCCTTGATTAAGCCTTCTTTTAAGACTTTAGTATAGACTCCCGATCCTAACAAAATGTCAATTTTGTTAGGCTTATTGAAATTTGGATCAGCCAAATGATTAATGTTATTAAGCTCTGGCCAATCCACCAACGTGAATTTCCTTTCAGGTAACATCGAAGTCACCTTACTCAGCACATAAGCTTTTATTTGAAGGGTGAAGTCAGGATCCCATAACGACTGAATGTTGACTCTAACCATAAACTTTGACGTTAGATCGCTCTGACCTCCCCCTACACCTGAGATAGACGTTTTAACTGCTATCTTTTTTAGCTTCAATAACTGAACTGCAGATTCCGTAATAAAAGAAGCTTGTGAACCCTGATCTAACAGGGCTCTCAAGACTTGTGGATACCCATTTTCCGATTTAGCTTTAATAAGGGCTGTAGCCAGTATGACCTGACTATGAATATTTTTTGCAAAATGGGTTGCAATGTGAGGTTCAGCCGTGGTCTCGTTCTGTGGCGTTTCCTTTTCCAATGGAGACACAGAACAGCTCGCCTGTGCGTCTGAATCCGTTTTTTGGTGCAAGAGAGTATGATGCTTTCTGTTGCATATTTTACATTTGGTATTGACTCGACAATTAATATTGAGATGACTTGAGCGAAGGCAATTAAAACACAAACCCTGAGATTTAACTATTTGACGGCGCTGATCGACGGTGGTCTCCTGAGCAAACTTTTTACAATAACACAAGAGATGCTCCTCGGAACAATGTGGACAGGATATTTTTGAAGCTACGTGAAATGCTTTTGTACTAACTTTAGACTTACTACTTTGAGGTTCTACAAATTCTAAGGCCCGAAAACGTTTATCTAAAAAGTCCTGAAAATCCTTGAAGGTGGGAAGATCCTCGCAAGATTGACTTATCTGCAATTCCCACTGCTTCCGAGTCTCAACGTCCAACTTGGAGCTAATCAAATAAATAATAATAATATCCCAAGCGTCTACTTGCACCCCTAGATTTGACAATTCGTGTAAGCAATCAGTTGTGGTATCTAAAAGCTCTTTGAGAGCAATAGATGACTCAGCCGTCATTTGTTTTTGGTTTAGTAAACGCTTGAGAATACAATTGGCTAAAAATCTCTTATTATTGTAACGACTATTTAACAGAGACCAACATTTCTTATAATTTGCATGCGTGATCGGTATGTGCTTTATGAGTTGTGATGCTTCACCTGACAACTGAGATCTTAAATAATGTAAACGTTGTACATCATCAAGAGACTGATTCTTATCAATTAATGACAAAAACAAATCTCTAAACGTTGACCATTCCTGATATTTACCACTAAAAACAGGAATTGTTATTTTGGGCAATTTAGCAATTGACATCATTTTCGGTTGGCTATGGTCTGGTGAGACATCACTCATTACCGAAGACTCAGATTCAGGTAAAGCATTTTTTAATTCTACTTTATATGTTATAAAAGTGTCTGTAACTGCTTCAAAGACATCATTTTTCATGTAACTGGTTGCACTCAATTCACTTTCTGTGTAGTTGACCAACAGCTCTTCATGTTTTCTTGTGAAATCTTCAAACTGTTTATCTAAAATTTCCAAACGTGAGTCCACATATGCCTGATTAAGTCTGTCTTTTGGTGATTTCTTGAAATTAATAAGTCCTTTCTGAATGCGACCTTTTATATCTTCCAATAGCCTTAACTTAGCTTCCATGATTCCAAATACTTCGCAAATAATTCGATGTCTAATTTGCTAAGTGTCAGTGTGGAATTTCACAAGTGTTTGAATGTCGTAATTTTTTCTAAGTGTTTGAACTGTACTTTAATTCTAAGTGAAATCGGGCATAGATTCGGGGTCTCTTCACTTTTTTACGAATTATTCTAAGTCCCAAGTTTCTTCAAATTTTTCTAAGTCTTTGCATTTAACTTTAGATTTTTACAAGTCTCTGACACTTGGAACTTTTAATTAAATAAAATGTACTCACAGTTTTTATGTTGCACTTAGATCACACACACTCCACTTAGCTTTGTCGATCTCGCTCCGCTCAGCTCAGCTCAGCTACGTCGACCACGCTCCGCTCAGCTCGTCGCACCAATTCGGCTCCCAACTCCGACACCAGAGGGCACCTTTGGCTTTTCTCAAAAACCGTTCCGGATCGTAGGACCTTATGTTCATCGAAGATCTATTTAGCCCTTTTTTTATCGACGAGTCGGGAGTAATTTATGACAATAAAATCACACCATGTACTCAGAACGAAGACATTTATTTAATATTCTCGAAGTCTCTTATGATTTGCGTGGTAACGAAACGATAGCGCGCATTTAAACCGGCCAACGCCATCTATCGAGCCATGAGGTAAACTTTCATACAAAATTGGTTTAAGGTTTAATCTTTTAACTATTACGACTTTAACAGTCCATGTTAGGTCCACAATGTGAGTTTAGGTGGTAAACATGTAGGCTTAATAGCTAAGTACAATATGGACCCTGTAGGGCACAGCAAAATCAAAATAAAATAATTTTAAAAATAAATTAATGAGATCACATATCCTAATCAAGAACAATGATATTTTTAACATAATAATATAGTATACTAGCTTCCGCCCGCGACTTCGTCCCCGTGGAAAAAAAATCCCCCGATTTTGAAACATTCTTCATTACTGCTCCGCTCCTATTGGTGTTAGCGTGATGATATATAGCCTATAGCCTTCCTCGATAAATGGGCTATCTAATACTGAAAGAATTTTTCAAATCAGAACGGTAGTTCCTGAGATTAGCGCGTTCAAGCAAACAAACAAACAAACAAACAAACTCTTCAGCTTTATAATATTAGTATAGATTTTGCTTATAAGCAAAACTAGCGTTTTTGTATTGAAAATTACAATGAACAAATCTGTGGTGTCAAAGTAAAAGGGTAGTAGTACTAGTAGTAAAGTAGTAGTAGGTAGTAAGTGCAAGTGCTTGCACTTTTTAAGACTGTTTTGTTTAAATGTATTTTCTGTGTACAATAAAGAATAAGAATAAGTAGTCATAAATATTGAAAAATGAGTTATTTGCATGATTCGGTATTAAAAATTATTATCTATTATAGTCAAAAGCACAGGAGACAGGAGTCAGTATTTGTGTCAGAATTTCGTAAAACTCAAATTTCAAATCGAGTCTAGTTAGAATTAGAAACAACAAAATACAAAAAAAGAAAAAAGAAGTAAAATGCGCCTGGTGAAAAATTGGGTTTTTTGACTTATCCCTTTTACTTTGACACCACAGAAATATCATTTCAATAACACTTCACATTAAATTAAAATAGTTAATATTAGCATTAAATTATTCATTACAAGCATTCATTCATAAAATAAAATTAAATCATTAATTATTCATTAATTATTTATCTATTGGAAGTCATATTTCCCCATTGCAATAGATTATATAGGTGTTTTAACATTATAATATTCATCAGTGGTAATTAGGATTAGTTCCCTTGGGTTATTTCTGTCTAAAATTCTAGACAAACGACCACTATTTAAAAAAAACGTGTTCAAGTTTTGGGAACCATAGCATTGCCGTGAAAATAGGTACCTACCTAAATTAATAGTTGTCAAGAATGTCATAATCATCGAAACTTGAGTTGAGGTGGATACATCACTATCATGATGCAACGTGCGTTCACGCCCCGCGCCCCGCTCGCTCCTTTTAAAATCACGCCACGTTAGACAGTTATTTCAAATGTTTTGCTAGGTTAATGCTACTAAATGTTTTAAACATGGCGAAAGGCCATAAAATTACTTTTCTTTTGTTTAAGTGGCTACTTTAGTTAGGCAGAGATGCAAAATTGCTTTTGTTAAAGAGCAGGGTCTGATATATGTACCTATTTAACCTATAGGTATGTAGCTTTGATTATATAATCAAAGTTATGTAGGTACTAACCTAGCAGTCTGATAATCTGGAGTACTTAGATGCATCGGGTAGGTACCTAGGTAGGTAATATCAGTGCTCCGCTCCGCCGTCACCCGCGCTCACTTTTGAGTTAGGTAATAGGTATTATACAAAATTGTATGTTATTTATTAGGTACTTAATACATATAGTTAGGTACTATATATAGTTTTCTTACCCCCAATTTGCAAGCTGACAACAGCTAACTACCTGGTTACTTATCTTCCAAAAATAATAAAAAAATAAATCGAACGTCGGGTCGTATCGAGAATACCGGGAAGAGTTCCTGGTCCATAAAGGAGCAAATGAAGTGCGACCTTCCACTTTACACTAAAACGCCAACTCATTAACATGTGTACCTACCTATATGACATCTATACATATAATAAATCTGTAGAAGGGTCAATTCTGTACATTGAAAATATTGAAAAAATAAATAGCGGGGGGTGTTGCTGGATCGATACCAAACCCAAATATGTGATTAAAAAAATTTTTGTCTGTCTGTCTGTCGCAATGTGTTCGCTTTTTGTGATTTGTTTTTTTTTTGATTCTGTGATATTTTAATTTTTTATTTTTGGTTTGACATAGTAGTCTATATTCCTAATTTTCTCTTTTTTTCTTGAAATATTTGTACAAAATATAATACAAAAGTACGGAAGATGAAGACATGCTGCGCCGACCCCAAATAAATTGGGCTAAGGGCAAGAGAATGATGATGATGATTTCTTCAAAATCTAATAAGTAGTATTAGGGGGCAGATTCTGTTATGTACCTATACATGTTCTTGCTGAAGTTTAAGTATTTTTCTTTATCTATTTGCAAATGAGCGTCTTTTTTAAGTTTTGTTGGGTTTGGGACCCAGGATAGATCACGAGTTGCATGTATTAAAATTTGCTTTCGTTCATAAACTTCTTCTTAGCGTGCCGATGGTAATCTAAATTGATTCCCCCAGAAATTGACTTCATAGTCGAGTTCCTTTAATACTTAAAGCAAAGATATACTAACAGTTTTTAGTTTAAATTAACAGTAAGTCAGTTAATTAGTATATTATTTTTAGAGGATCTTAGGAATATACTCACTCTTAATTCACGTTCCCATGTAATGTAGGTACCCTGAAAATACCAAAAGAATACGCGGTCACGTGAGCGAAGCCGCGGGCACAGCTAGTGGTCAATATGAGTGAAGCATAGAAGTCCAAGCTCAAGATTTTCCAAAGGGCGATGGAGCGAGCATACTTACTAGGCTTCAAACGAATTGACTGAGTGCCCAACATCTTGTTAGGCTAGCCGCACACACTCAATAATATTGTCAATAAAGTACGTATTGTCAATAATATTGTATGTGTGCGGCCTGTATTGCGGTATTGTTTAATAATATTGTAGATTATCCAGAAATTCTGATTTTGTCACGTCAATATCGGGGGGAGGCAGGGGTATTGTCAATCATATTGACGTGTGCGGGCGCGCGGCAATATTTTAGTTGAGGAAAAGATTTCAAGGCAGGCGGACGCTCGTGTTATTTGTTCAAAATGGAAGACGAAAACAGTATCCAAAGCGAAAATAGTATTGATACTGTTGATGGTAGTACCCGTACGGAAAAACACTATTTGACAGTGTTTATTAAAACATGGGAAACTTATCCAGAATTATGGAATACATCCTGCAAAGCATTATTTTTAAAATTGCACAAATTGCGCAATGCTCAATATTTATAAAAAAATTAAAACAAATAGTACAAGAGAAACTAAAGATAATAGTTTTTGAAAGCTGCTATCTTTCATTCTCATGTAATTTTTAAAATCATTTTCTTCTGTAACTCGTAGTTCATTTATTAGATTAAAGTGATTAAACTCAGCTTTTTTTCTCATCCAGTCCTTAATCCATCGTTTCTTTCTTGATTGCCTTTTTTTAGTTAGTAAAATTAATGCAATACTCAATGCAACGAGTTTTTTCTTTCTTTCCATTATGTTAAACGTGCGCACATGAACCTAGCTGCGGAGCGACTGAGTCAGATTGTACCATGAAAAATTGTCAATAATATTGTGTAGTGTGCGGGGATCATTTTATTGATGAAGATTTTGACAATCTTGCATTGACAATATTATTGAGTGTGTGCGGCTAGCCTACGCTCACTAACAACAGGCATTGCCGATGTAGGAGAGAAGACCGCCAGGTTAAAGTGGGATTGGGCTTGCCATGTCAGTCGTATGCAACCCGGAGAGATCAACATCTACCTACCTTATTAATTACTTGTAATTAATTAATTAATTATAGGTACCTACTTGTCTCGTGTTATTTTTTAGGGTTCCGTACACAAGGGTAAAACGGGACCCTATTACTGAGACTCCGCTGTCCGTCCGTCCGTCTGTCCGTCTGTCCGTCCGTCTGTCCGTCTGTCACCAGGCTGTATCTGATTAACCGTGATAGTTGGACAGTTGAAATTTTCACAGATGATGTATTTCTGTTTCCGCTACAATAACAAATACTAAAAACCAGAATAAAATAAATATTTAAGGGGGCTCCCATACAACAAACGTGATTTTTTTGCCGTTTTTAAAGATAATGGTACCTAAGGAACCCTTCGTGCGCGAGTCCGACTCGCACTTGGCCGGTTTTTTGTAATGTTCTTTATCTGGTGTACAATAAAGCGATTTTGTATTGTATTGTAGTTAAGTACCTACTTATCTTAAGTCCTAGATTAAGATTTATTGTTATACCTAGGGTTGCCATCTCTAAAATTTGGCAACGAGGACAAGATGCGTGAAAACCTCGGATTTTAGAGCCTAGAACCTGGATATGTTAACAGGTTTTTTTAAACATATTCATAAGGCGGCCCCCCGCCTTATGAATATGTTTACAGTGATTTACAGAGTCGGTTCTACGGTTGATCGCGGCTTGCGGGCACAGTGCGTGAGTCGCAGGCGGCCCAAGAATAAATTTTTAAGCCCGGCCAGCACGCTCCCCGGATGCCCTCTAAACTAAGATAAATCCGGGGAAACCCGCCCGGACCGATGGCAAATATAGGTACGCAATAAAAATACCTACTGATTACTGAGATGGGCCAATGCTATAATATAACTCCTTGGCATACAGAAGATGAGAGACGACGACGAGGTCGGCCTCGTAAAAGGTGGCGGGACGATCTTACGGCCGGGAGTGTTGGCAATCTGCGAAAGACCGGGATTCTTGGAAGTTTTCGGCGGAGGCGTAGGTATGTCCAGCAGTGGGAGGATATAGGCTATTATATTAAAAATATGTTCAAACAATTTGTAGTATTAACTGTTTAAATCCTTACTGTATGCTACAGAAACTGTTCAGAAGCAGTAAAAATAACTGTTACGATAACAGTAAAGTCTAAACACGGCAATACTTAAAAGTAACTGCTTGTATCAGTAAACGCTAATGTTCAAACAGTTGATATTAACTGTTTAAATCCTTACTGTATGCTACAGAAACTGTTCAGAAGCAGTAAAAATAACTGTTACGATAACAGTAAAGTCTAAACACGGCAATACTTAAAAGAAACTGCTTGTATCAGTAAACGTTAATGTTCAATCAGTTGATATTAACTGTTTAAATCCTTACTGTAAGCTACAGAAACTGTTCAGAAGCAGTAAAAATAACTGTTACGATATCAGTAAAGTCTAAACACGGCAATACTTAAAAGTAAGTGCTTGTATCAGTAAACGCTAATGTTCAAACAGTTGATATTAACTGTTTAAATCCTTACTGTATACTACAGAAACTGTTCAGAAGCAGTAAAAATAACTGTTACGATAACAGTAAAGTCTAAACACGGCAATACTTAAAAGTAACTGCTTGTATCAGTAAACGCTAATGTTCAAACAGTTGATATTAACTGTTTAAATCCTTACTGTACGCTACAGAAACTGTTCAGAAGCAGTAAAAATAACTGTTACGATAACAGTAAAGTCTAAACACGGCAATACTTAAAAGTAACTGCTTGTATCAGTAAACGTTAATGTTCAAACAGTTGATATTAACTGTTTGAATCCTTACTGTACGCTACAGAAACTGTTCAGAAGCAGTAAAAATAACTGTTACTATAACAGAAAAGTCTAAACACGGCAATACTTAAAAGTAACTGCTTGTATCAGTAAACGCTAATGTTCAAACAGTTGATATTAACTGTTTAAATCCTTACTGTATGCTACAGAAACTGTTCAGAAGCAGTAAAAATAACTGTTACGATAACAGTAAAGTCTAAACACGGCAATACTTAAAAGAAACTGCTTGTATCAGTAAACGTTAATGTTCAATCAGTTGATATTAACTGTTTAAATCCTTACTGTAAGCTACAGAAACTGTTCAGAAGCAGTAAAAATAACTGTTACGATATCAGTAAAGTCTAAACACGGCAATACTTAAAAGTAACTGCTTGTATCAGTAAACGCTAATGTTCAAACAGTTGATATTAACTGTTTAAATCCTTACTGTATACTACAGAAACTGTTCAGAAGCAGTCAAAATAACTGTTACGATAACAGTAAAGTCTAAACACGGCAATACTTAAAAGTAACTGCTTGTATCAGTAAACGCTAATGTTCAAACAGTTGATATTTACTGTTTAAATCCTTACTGTATGCTACAGAAACTGTTCAGAAGCAGTAAAAATAACTGTTACGATAACAGTAAAGTCTAAACACGGCAATACTTAAAAGAAACTGCTTGTATCAGTAAACGTTAATGTTCAATCAGTTGAAATTAACTGTTTAAATCCTTACTGTAAGCTACAGAAACTGTTCAGAAGCAGTAAAAATAACTGTTACGATATCAGTAAAGTCTAAACACGGCAATACTTAAAAGTAACTGCTTGTATCAGTAAACGTTAATGTTCAAACAGTTGATATTAACTGTTTAAATCCTTACTGTATGCTACAGAAACTGTTCAGAAGCAGTAAAAATAACTGTTACGATATCAGTAAAGTCTAAACACGGCAATACTTAAAAGAAACTGCTTATATCAGTAAACGCTAATGTTCAAACAGTTGATATTAACTGTTTAAATCCTTACTGTATACTACAGAAACTGTTCAGAAGCAGTAAAAATAACTGTTACGATAACAGTAAAGTCTAAACACGGCAATACTTAAAAGTAACTGCTTGTATCAGTAAACGTTAATGTTCAAACAGTTGATATTAACTGTTTAAATCCTTACTGTATGCTACAGAAACTGTTCAGAAGCAGTAAAAATAACTGTTACGATATCAGTAAAGTCTAAACACGGCAATACTTAAAAGAAACTGCTTGTATCAGTAAACGCTAATGTTCAAACAGTTGATATTAACTGTTTAAATCCTTACTGTATGCTACAGAAACTGTTCAGAAGCAGTAAAAATAACTGTTACGATAACAGTAAAGTCTAAACACGGCAATACTTAAAAGTAACTGCTTGTATCAGTAAACGCTAATGTTCAAACAGTTGATATTAACTGTTTAAATCCTTACTGTAAGCTACAGAAACTGTTCAGAAGCAGTAAAAATAACTGTTACGATATCAGTAAAGTCTAAACACGGCAATACTTAAAAGAAACTGCTTGTATCAGTAAACGTTAATGTTCAATCAGTTGATATTAACTGTTTAAATCCTTACTGTAAGCTAAAGAAACTGTTCAGAAGCAGTAAAAATAACTGTTACGATATCAGTAAAGTCTAAACACGGCAATACTTAAAAGTAACTGCTTGTATCAGTAAACGCTAATGTTCAAACAGTTGATATTAACTGTTTAAATCCTTACTGTATACTACAGAAACTGTTCAGAAGCAGTAAAAATAACTGTTACGATAACAGTAAAGTCTAAACACGGCAATACTTAAAAGTAACTGCTTGTATCAGTAAACGTTAATGTTGTTGTTGATATTAACTGTTTAACTCCTTAATGTATGCTACAAAAACTGTTCAAAAGCAGTAAAAATAACTGCTACAATATCATTTAAGCCTGAAAATGGCAATTCTTTAAAAAAAACTGATTGTTTTAGTTAACGTTAATGTTCAAACAATTGAAATAACTGTTTGGCTCTTTACTGTATGCTACAACAACTGTTCTAAAGCAGTAAAAATAACTGCTACGATATCAGTAAAGCTCTGAAAACGGCAATACTTAAAAGGAACTGTTTGTTTCAGTAAATTTTAATGTTCATTCAATTGAAATAACTGTTTAGCTCTTTACTGTTTTTGCCCATTTCAGTGCACTGTCAGTAATCAATTATTTTAACGTAAAAATAAGTTTCCGGAACCGTTTTTTTTTTTACTGTACAAGAACAGTAGAAAGTCTCGTTTTATTTTTTTCAGTGTAGTCCACGGTGTACTATTTATCTATATAAAATACAAAACAATAAATAACGTTCTCGAAACATATATATACATATAAATATTTAAAAAGAAAGAAAGAAACAAAGACATACATAATAACAACAATTTAAGATCTTTTACTAAGTTTTTGAAAGAAGATAGGGTTTGTACTTGTCTTACTGACACGGTTAGAGCATTCCACAGCCATACTGCTTGAGCTGCGAACGACTTACCATAGAAATTGGTGGCGTGACTCGGTACAGCAAGCCTTAAGTTTTCTGATGACCTCAGAGATTTTGCATGTGTGTCATGAAGGAACTTAAATCGTTCTTTAAGATAAGTGGGGGTTTTAGGATTAAACAGCACACTGTAAAGCAGAGACAAAATGTGCAAGTTCCGGCGAAGACGTATTGGAAGCCACTTGAGTTTCGTACGAAATTCGGATACGTGATCATATTTGCGCAAGCCAAATATAAATCTAATGCAAAAATTTTGGAGTCGCTCAAGTTTATCAAATTGTGCCTCAATAAGATCAAGATAACTGACATCAGCGTAGTCTTGGATGGGAAGTAAAAGAGACTGTGCTAGCGCAATTTTAGTAGCCGTTGGCAGAAAGTTACGCAATCGTCTTAGGGAATGGACAGAAGCAAATAATTTGCGACTGACTTCTTGTAATTGGGGACCCCAAGAAAGATGTTTGTCAACCCAAACCCCAAGGTTCTTAACTTTCTCGCTTAATGGAATAGCAGTGCCGTTGAAAATTACCTGAGGAAGCTGCGTCCATTTTACCTTAGGTGCCAACCTGGAACTACCAACCACAATGACCTGGGGCTTTGACGGGTTCTGAATGTATATTGAACACATTTTTTGATGATTCACCTACCATCGCCTTTCGAAAGGATTGAGATTAATCTGCCTTCTTATTAATTCTTATTAAATCTTAACCTTTCCTAACTAAGTCGGGGTCAGCTTCTAGTCTTACTGGATGCAACTGAGTAATAGTATTTTTCTTAAAGCAACTGCCTATCTGACGTCCAAAATACAGTAGCTGGGTAACATAATACCCCTTGGCAAGGCTGGTTTCAGATTATATGGACCCTGACTACCCGTAACGATTGTCAGAAATGTACAAATGACATCTAGGACCAAAGGCTTAACATGCTTTTTGAGGCACGGAGCAACCTCAGCCTCGAAATGATTGAGATTAGACTCCATTATAAATATAACAGTATCAAATACTCTTTTTTAACCGACTTCAAAAAAAGGAGGTTCTCAATTCGTCTTGAACTATTTTTTATGTATGATAGCTCATTACTCGGAGACGGCTGGACCGATTTGAAAAACTCTTTTTGCGTTTAAAAGGGTATACTTTCTAGTCGGTCCCATTTTCACGAAATCAGGATCTGATGATGGGATCCTGGAGAAATCGAGGGAATTCTTCAAATATTATAGGCACACCTATAATAGCGTTTTGGGTATTTCTTATAGTACCTTGAGCAGTTGGTTTGGAAAAGTACAATTTAGGGAAGTTGAACTGATGATGAAGACCACAGATGGCCACCGAAAGTACTCAATAATATCGTGGATTGCGATCCGATTACTTGAGTACGGATTTTAAACACTTTATGCTCGTCGCAATACATACGAGTATGGTGATCTAGAGCTGATGGTCAAGTACCAGGAGAACTCCTCAAAAATTAACGGCTATGCATCGGGAAAAGCAATTTTTTGTAAAAGGTGATAAGTTATTGACATTATGGCTTTTGTAACTAGAAAAATTACAAACCGACCCACTAAAAAGCGTGAAAAAATTTTTTTAACAAAAAATAGAAAACCAATAACATCGACTACCGAAATTAAAGTTATTTTTGGCTTTGTAGTGTTTTGATATGGAAGTCGGTTCTATTTTTTTTTAAATTTTTTTTTTCTATCTGCATTCATTTTCACGATAGAGACGTAAATGAAAAATGGAGTTCCTGATTTTACAGCCAGAACGTTTTGAACTTGATAAAAATTAGTGTGTGTGCGATGGAATTACACAATTTAATTCCAACAAGCCCGTTCCATCATCGGACTACGAGACAAACGGCGAAGCGCCATCGTTACATGGTGGACATCCCACCCATACGCACCAAACGTTTTGAGAATACCTTCATTGTGCGTACGGCTAAGGAGTGGAATTCCCTGCCGGAGTCTGTGTTTCCCGATAGCTATAACCTAGGAGTCTTTAAGTCAAGAGTGAATAGGTTACTTTTAGGTAAGCGTGCTCCATCTTCGACCACATCATCACTTACCATCAGGTGAGATGGTGGTCAAACGCGAACCTATTCTAAATAAAAAAAAAAAAAAAAAAAAAAAAAAAATTAGAGATGAACCATCTTACTTTAGTAAAAAAAATTGAACGAATAATATAAGAAAAGTACCATATATACCACCGTAAGAATTAGAACTAGCACCAAAGGCTTCATTTTTAAAATGTTCATTCAATTACATCAAACAATGTAGGTCACGCTTGCGCCGGTGTGAGAAAGTGTAATTTTTTACGGGAGATTTTTGAGTGAAAATGTTTTTCCTTGCTGAGTTTACTCTACTGGTATGCAGCGTGTTTACATTAGTCGAGGGAACAAATATGCAGTGTTGGCCAGTGTTGCTGTGGACAAATATTGCGAAGCTTGCGTTCGTCGATGTCTAATTTGATGTGGTTTCTGTATGCGTCTTCGCTATTGTCCGTTTGGATACGGTGTATTTGTCAACGGTTGCTACATTGTGTTTGCAGCTTAGGACAAACAGGAGAGAGGCATCAAGAGATTGTGTAAACATTAATGTTATTATAGACCTGGATTAGAAGTCGTTGCAGATACGTCTTACGAGTTCCGGGTTGTGCGTTCGAAGGAGGATTGTTATTTTTATCAAATAATAATGATAAATGATCTTTATTTTATGTTATTAAATAACGCTTTTTAAAGGTTCCTTTTTCGTAAATTTAAACTAGATGAGGCCGGTGTTGCCTAACTTACTTCACAGAGAAGAAACACCGAAACAAACTCAGGGGTCCATCTCTTTAAAAGTCCATACAATCTATACTGGATAATTATATGGGAACCTTGTAGGTTACCGACTGAGGCAATCTTTTGAGGAATCTTTTTTCATAAATTTGAGTGGGCCTGTTCATCCAGTGCACGCATTTGTCAGATAACGTATAGCTCAACTTAGAGCAAGGAATTTGACGATTTGATGTATTCATCAAATCGTCAAATTCCTTGCTTTAGTATTATTATAAAAAACACTCAAAAAAAAGCACTCAAACTGCCAGACAACCATGTTTAACTCGAATAAGACAACCTAAATAGTTGACATATTCACAATAGTTTATGAAGATTATGCAGATTACAGTCTGAAATAGCCTTTTGAGGAAAAAGCCACTCAGATTTGAGTAAATCCGTCCTGTCACTGCAAGCCTATAGGTCAAACGCGAGCCTATTATCAATAAAAAAGGTATCAGTTAGATCATCCTCATCATCAAAAAATCATTTACATTCATTAAACATAAATTTAAAATGATACGATAATTACAAAACACAGTACCTAATTGCTAGTGCTTGCAGGAAATTATTATAATGACGTCACCTACCCGTCAATTAGCAAATTGCAAGCCTTTTAGGCTATTTATGATTAATACTTTATTTCAGGCCTTATACATTTGTCAGTAACAAATTAAGGTTTGTCAGTAGATACGAGTATAATAAATTACGTCCCAAAAATAAAAAAAAAGTCAAAAGAAAAGAAAAAAGACCAGGAAGTAATGAAATACACCTGAAAATAAACATTGGTTATAATTTTGAGTGTTTCAAAGTTATCTTCAAGTAAAGATTTAACGGAACCATCAAAATAGAGATTAATTTGTTGTTTAACTAAGAATAAATTGATTTCGATAACGAGAGGCGGTTATATGAAGCCGTGGTTAAATTAAGCGATGCTGAACAGTTATTACGTACATAAATACAAATATTTACATAGTTATCTAATCAGCCCTTTTTTTTGTTTTATTTTATTGACGAGCCGAAGCTTTTTTCTGTTTTTAAAATATTAGTCAAAAGTGGACATATAAACTCTTCAGGTGTAAGAAACAGGTGACCATAATATAATCATGTTAATATTTGAACTTAAAACCTATGATAGTCTAAGTGAAAATATTCATCTGGTTACAGACCATTTACACAGCCATTAAATAAAGAAGTAAGTTTAAAAATTAACAAAAACGTAATAGTAAAAACAAAAGACAATAGTGCATGCCTTACGTTTTATTATGTTTTATTTTCAGCAATATTGCTACACAGTTACTGTATGATACTAGGCGTAGTTCTAAGTTACGTTGCATATTGTTAGGTTAGGCCTCCCATTTCAGCGCCCTTTTTAGTTGTTAAGTTCTTATTTGATTTTGTTATGGTGTACAATAAAGAGTGCCTATATCTATCTATCAAAATTTATGTATCATTTAATTATCTTAGGAAATCTAACAGCTAGTTTTAAAATATTGAAAGACGTCCAATTACAAGTTTTCATAGTTTTAGAGACTTGCAGCTTTATCGCTTTGTGTGATCTCTTCTAAGCTGTCTTTCTAGATTTTTTTTTTCTTTTTTCACTACGCTCCACCACAAGGGTACATGACAATCTGTGTCAATTTTGGCGGACATCTGTGTCCTAAATATACGCCAGGATAGTGTTTAGATTATGTTTTAATAATATGTAATTAATGTATTGAATACAAGAACTTCCTCACTCTGTATTCCCATAGAGCTAGCCAGAAATTGCGACCGATCCAAACTCCTATTGCCTCGTTTACGTTTACAGATGGGCCCGTACCGTGACGCGCCATTGTCATCATGATTCCGTTGTTAGCGGGAAAAGGACTTATACAGGATGGTTCGGAAGTGCAAGTCTTATTTAAGGTAAAAACCCTTTTTACTCGACGGTGGCATATCGGATAATACCGGAGGTTATGTTTACCCCTTAAGTATTTGTTCTCATTTCAAACAGTATTTTATTACAGGCACGAATATGATGTTATAACTACTCGAAAATCCTTGAAAAATGCTTGTACCTTATAATATATGTATGTGGTCGAGATTTATGAAAAACGTTATTTATTTTTGCTTTTCTTAATTAGCAATAGAATCTGTCTCGTAAATATATTGACTTCGCAATTCAGAAACAACCTGTATAGGCCAAATAATACTAACCCTTTTGCACAATAGAATTATGATGGAATTGGCACCTGACAGTACCTCAGATCCGGGTCACTGGTACACCCATCATGTTTATAAGTACATAATTCACATCTGCCCCTTCTAAATAATCGACAATGAGTTCCGTTTAGACCTACATGTCCACCCTTTAGAGGCGTCTGGCATTTTCACTCACGTCTCCCTTGTAAATACGCACTGAACAATTTGATTATGATCGTTCACTCCACGCGGTATTTCATACAAACTCTTAAGTATATATCTATGTATGAATACGTGAAGGAAACAACTTGTGCCCCTTTTTACGATAATTACGTGAACGGGAAAGAATGAAATTTAGCACAGTTACAGTTTATACATACTACTTACCCATATACACAGTATATGGAGGCCTGCAGAAAGCTAATATTTTTAAAATAAAAAAAGAATGTAAGCTTCAAACTTGAAATTGAAATAAACTTTGGTCGAATATCGACCACTAGACGACCGTTCAATCTTAGAAATGTACGAATCAATCTATATATGAATCACTTATAGAAATTCTCAACCATTTGAATTGAAAAACAATCTAATATCTTATGGCGTCGTATAAGTCATACGCATTGCTGTCTACTAGTAATGTACGGTGGACGGCACATCAACCTACTCCAATCTGGCAAAATAATTTAATAGATTTACAACTTTATTAAAACAAGATAAGGTTCAAACTCAATTGGGTAAATTTGACAGATTCGGATAGCTTGATGTGCTGGCGACTGTACCTTTTTTTTATCATGTCGCTAAGGAGAAAGTCACGTGAAGTGTAAACTGGGTGTCGGCTTTGCAGGAATGTTCTAACGATATACTGAGTCCTTAGAACGCAGAAGTTACTTAAGCAACAGGGTGGGTGCAGGAGGAATCCTGCACTGGGTGGAGTGCAAGGGACATTTGATAATTTTCCCACAAAAAGAATGTCTGAGAAGATCTTCAATTCGATTTTAGAAACATTTGAATGGCATGTAAGAAAACCAGGTTTAAAATCTTGGTCAAGAATGATTGAGATAAAATATTGCTAGACAAAAAAATAATTATTTTTAAAAGTAACTCACAAAAAATTTGCACTTTATAATAATGGTATTACGTTTCACAGTCGTGAACCACACTTCTATTCCGGAAAACGTTTACCATCACAATGTATTGACACGCTTTCTATTTTCATTATAATGTTTATCGTCTCCATTTATTAGTAGTAAAAACGTTTAATTTGTTTGTGGTGGTCCGGTAAAGCGGTTTACGAGCTAACGTGATTACGGCATAGGTTTAACGATGCTCCTGAGATCTGGTTTGATATACAACCTTATTTATTGCCATTGGTATAGAATAATAAAATAGTACAGAAACGAGACTTGTGTTGACCAGTGAAAAACTGGAATAAATAGTTGGTGTAACCTAAATGCATGTTTTTTCCTGTATTCGCTTCGACCATGGGTTTTATTTGTTTAGTTATAATTACTAGAAAACTACAGAATGGAATCAGGACCAAACTGTGATTATCCAAACCAAGATTGATCATTTAGTTTTTGGCGGAATAAACATAAGATATTATTCTAAAGTATTTGTTAGTTTACTTGAAAATAATTTTCGCTCACAGTCTAGTCACTAGTTTGCCATCAGTGAGCACGCATTTTACTTGGAATTTGTTCATATTTGTTTAGAATTTTGATTATAAATACGGCCATACAATGCACTAACTGATTTTTTTATACAATGAAAAGAGATGTATTTCTCACCTCTCCCGCGCTAAGGTTTTAGTATTGTGGATTTGCAAGAGAGAATGTTCCGCCATTAAAGTTTTGGGCCAAACGGATTTTCGGTGCTATTGTGGTGAGAGGCCAAGGTTGATTTATTATCTTAGCATATTTGGTATACCTAGAGATATTTACCTCGCCACATTATTCGGTGACTCGTTTGTAGTTTTTTTATTTATCCATTAGGTAATCCACGTGTCGCTACTCGCTTTTTTTTTACGTGGTAAAATCATCAAATAAGTCCTCCCACCTCGGGCAGGGCCGGAGGGACTGTCAGACTTGTACTGACTAAAATCCACGGTGTTCCTTCAATAGCCCTTTACGTTCCGGGGTCACGGTAATGCGATGAGTCCCACGACCCCGGCAGGCTTCGGCCCTCTACAGGGGGGGCCTCGTCATGTTGCTGATGCTCTTTGAGGCGCGCGTGGAACACAACGCGCCGTCAACCCGGGCATGGTCCATGGTCGGACAGCGAGTTGCCCTTTACTCGCTGTCCGCATGCCCGTCGCTACTCGCTTCTATACATTTTAATGTTCTTTGCCATCGGCCTCCTTTTATATTTTGAATAGAATGTTGGTGTAAAAGGGATTTGTGTCAGCTGTTCTCGTAAGCAAATGTTTTTGTTTTGATGACCTAAATGGTTCTAGAGTGTCCATGTTCCATTGTACGGGAGGGGGCTTGATTTCCAATTCGCAACTGTTTGTAGGCTATTGAACTGACCCAATTTTTTTTTATATCGAATCTACTCTTGTGAAAGATGCTTTTCTTTTTATGTGTTGGTACGATTGTACATATTACGTTTAAATATTGTAATTAATATGACTTATCTCGTAATTAAATAATATTTTCTTGTTATTACAGTCACGTGTTGTTATTGTGTGTACTTGTGGCATATAACAATAAACGTTTTTCTTTCTTTCTTTCATTAATTTATCAACTTCAAGTTATTTTCATAATCACCATTGCTCTCAAACGGTAAAGAAAAACATCGTAATAAGACCGGTATGTCCTACGGCAGAAAAATCCGAAAACATGCGATAACCTCCAACCTGAATTTAACCCGCGGGGTGAATATTTCTTGTTATAGAAAAGGAGCCTGTGACCTAGTACTGGGAATGTTATAGGCATATTGTGTGAGTGTGATCATCATCTTACAATACAACTGAAAAATACGCATCCATTAATCTCATTACATTAGTATTATTCATAAACTACCCTTATATTTGATAAAACTTTATTGTTATTTAAAATGGCGAGCAATAAAGAGTGTAGCTACCTAACTATCATTAAGTCGACGAGTACTAAAAAGGAAAAGAAGTATTAAAAATATAAAGTTGCAATATTAGCATGGTAAATAGAAAAAAAATATTAATTGTGCCGAAATTATCTTTTTGGTAATTAAGGTCACAGATACGTGAATAATCTTTCCTTGTCATAGGCATGAACATAAGTTTTGCCAACATTTTGCACGGAGCTCGTTTTTATTCTTCGCACTTATGAAACTTTGCTAGGTTTTTCATTAGTTGTTGCCGTGAGAGCGGCGAGGCTAGATGGATGGCTCCCATTCGTCTCCACATCGGGCGTTTCTTTAATTTGCACTAGACTGCAGCGACAAATGAAAAATGACAATGAAATTGTGCCAAAAAATTTGCTTAATCCTTTTGCACACCCAGCTATCTTTATCCAAATTTATAGTATAATAAGTATTAATTCGTATCGTTTTCTGATTTTTTTAATATATTATATAAAAGAGAACTACCAATGTGGGTAGAATTCACATTACTAAAGCTAAATATGCTTTTGTCTGGAGTAGGTTCACGGCATTAGTGCAATGTTGCACGTTGGTCTCATCCTTTTCTAGACCACACCAACGGCGAGGTGGAACATGCATAATGGTTAAAATGAACCTCGAATGTAAACATATATCTAACTTAGTTACGCCTTTATTGTATGATTTCGAATATTGTGCGATAGAGATTATCACTCTTAAGGTCATTGTTATCTGTATTTACCGTACTCCAAATTCAAATTTAAGTTTGTTTTTAAAAAACCTAGAGGATATTTTAAGAAAGGTAACAAAACGAAATAAAAATAACATAATACTATGCGGTGATTGGAACATATGACGCGTTAAAGCGTAATAATAATTATAAAGAACTAGAACTTATCTTGCATAACTATAATATTTCTAACCATATAACTAAACCCACAAGAAAATCATCATGTATAGATCTCATCGCAAGCGATGTACCTAATGTTCAGCCTCAAGTACGGTCGGCCAAGAAAGTGGTGTACCAGTTTTGATTTAGTTTCCCGGTCATCGAAAATTACAACAAGGTTCGTTATAAAAAGATATTACTGAAAGAGACAACATTATCATGACGTAAACCTATGTATTTAGTATTCATACGTCATAATTATGTCACATGACATTTTAACCTTTAGTATAAATGAAAAGGACATTAGTTTCTACAAAGCAATTGAAATGTTTCCAAACAAAAGTAATAAAAACTATTTAGACAACCGAATTCCATTTGAAAAAGAAAACTGACAATTGACATTTTGTCAAATATATGCAAAAAATCGATATATTTTCCGTGTTATATTACATACTCTTTGGTGTTATTTTTCAATCAACTGCATATAAAATCATCTCAATGCCTGCCAACTTGACCATTGCCGAAAGAGCACAAATAATGGCCCAATTTAATGAGGGAAGCAGTATCAGTGCGATATCCCGGAATTTGAATATATCGAGGCGTTCTGTCCGCTTTTGGATTCGTCGTGAAGGAGAGGAGGGAAGTTTGTTGGATCACAGAAGAAGTGGTCGCCGGCCTGCACTCTCCAATAACGATAGAGAATTCATGAGACGGGAATATGAAATCAATGGTTTTAAGCCCACAAAACATTTTGCGGAGATGTTCGATGTGAGTGCCCAAACAATAAGGAATCATCTACATTACATGGGGTTGCACCACAGGCATTACGCCAAGAAAATATATTTGACGGATGCTCACAGACTTGCTCATCTGAACTTCGCCAGAGAGCACTTAGAGTTTGATTGGTCTAATACAGTGTTTTGTGATGAAAAAACGTTTAAATCCAGTCAGCATGGACGTCTTCACCTTTGGCGATATAATTCAACACGGTATAAAGATGATCATGTAATCCCAAATAGAGAATTAGGTCGAATTTCCGTAAATATTTGGGGCTGGATGAGTACGGATGGTGTAGGAGAATTATGTTCTCTACCTCCTCGAGCGACGGCTGTAAATTATATCGACGTGCTTCAGAATGCAATGCTACCGACAGTCCGTAATGTTTACCCGGAGAACGAAGTGCCACAATTTGATTTTGTTCAAGATAATTGTTCAATTCATAATGCGAGGATCGTAAGAGCCTGGTTTCGTTCACACACTGACGTAAGGGTAATTCAGTGGCCCTCAAGATCGCCGGACCTCAACCCGATAGAAAATCTTTGGGGCCTTATGGTCCAACGATGGTCGCATCAAAATGAAAGAACCAAACAAGCTCTTATTAGTCACTGTAATTATATCTGGGAGGAAATGCGGGGAACCGATATTTGCTCACGGCTTGTTGGTTCAATGAGGTCTCGTCTTTTAGAGGTTATAGAGGCCAACGGCGGTTACACCCGTTTCTAATTTTTAAAAATTTTCAATATCTTCTAAATATTACTATATATGCTATGTTTTTGTTTGTTATAAGTATTTTAAAATTGATTGTAGAAATTTAATAAAAGGATAAATCTATTTTTAGCTTGTTTTTTATTGATATTGTAATTACAAGTTTACAGAAATTGTAGGTTTGTGGACTCGCCTTGTGCCTTTACAATTTTATGTAACTTGTTGATTACAATTCTGAATTTGTAGATACAATTTTGTCATCAAAATCTACAGCCCCCCGCCGTTGATTTTACGACGTCATTGGTTCCATCAAGTTCAAACTAAGAACAGCTGTCACGTTACAAACAGTAATAGTCGTTATCAATAATCAGATAAAGACAGCAATAGAAGTTGTCAGATCGATCTGCAAGCGAAACTAATCTTTATCACCTATGAATCTGCAAGCGATATTCAACCTTAGGGTGGTACACCACTTTCTTGGCCGACTGTACATATCCTTGCATTATCTGACCATGAAACTGGTCAGTCCATTAGCTTCAATTCGTCTGTAAATACTACAAAATGCAGAAAACAATTTTGGTTTGAAAAGAGAAGAGATCTAAGTCAAGACAACATTGAAAAGTTCATATCATGCATATCGTCTCTTTCATTTTCAGAAATATACGAATCTGATGATACTGATCTAGCATTCAATCACTTTCATGATACACTATCCCTGTTTTATGATCTCTGTTTTCCCATCCTAAAAGTAAAAATTACAAACAAACCGGTAAAAACTAAATGGATAACAAAAGGAATAAAAAGATGTTGTGTCAAGAAAAGAAGTATGTACCTAAAATATAGACTATTAAATTCTAACAAAAACCTACACCTAAAGAACTATCGAAATTACTCTAGGATATTGAGACGATGTATATTACATGCTCAGAAAATTGATAATACTCGTTATATACTTCAATCGAACAATACATGTAAAGCTGCCTGGGATATAATAAAAAAGAATAGTGCAGATAACGATAATAACGCTGAAATTTCTTCTATTAAAATTGATCAGTGCACATACACTAATGGCGATACAATTACAAACCTATTTAATGACTTTTTTATTAATATGACTAACAAACCAAAAACCCCTAATTTTGAATCACCCATTGACTACAAACATACCATCACTGACATATCGGATAGCATTTTTTTGACTCCAACTGATGAAGATACTGTATATAAAGTTATTAATTCTTTAAATTCAACAAACTCAACTGGCTATGATAACATTAATACAAATATGCTTAAACGTTGCTCTAAATATATATCTCGTCCTCTGGCCCACATTATTAATTTATCATTGTTTCAAGGTGTATTCCCCACCAAATTAAAGTTTTCCATAGTCATACCATTATATAAAAAAGGAGATAAAAATGATATGAATAATTATCGTCCTATTACTCTAATACCCATAATTTCTAAGATTTTTGAAAAAATAATGTACGATAAACTTCACTCCTTTATAATAAATCATGCAATTTTAAAAGAGGAACAGTTTGGTTTCAGAAAGGGTAAATCAACAACTCTTGCATGTTTTTCTCTTGTGAAAATGATTACCTCAAGTCTTAATGAGAAAAGGACAATAGCATCAATATTTCTCGATATGTCAAAAGCATTTGACTTCGTAGATCACAAACTACTTCTCTTTAAACTGAATCGCTATGGTATTAGGGGAAATGCGTTAAACTGGATAAAAACTTATTTACATAATCGCCAGCAATGTGTAGAGATATCTAGACATGCTACATCGGAAAAAAATTATATATAGATCCGCCTATCATCAAAACTCCTATGGAGTTCCCCAGGGCAGTATATTGGGACCTTTATTGTTTGTACTGTATATTAATGATTTGCCCAACGTGACTCCATATTCATGCATTCTGTACGCCGACGATACAACTCTTAGTATTGAACTCACTGATAAAAATATCACCAAATACGAAAAAGAGATCAATGATACACTAAACAAAATAATAGAATGGTTAAAAGACAACAATTTACATGTCAATATTGGTAAAACCAAACTTATACAGTTCCAAACATACAATAGCAAACATCACGGATTAAAAATAAGATACGCAAGTGATACTATAGAAGAGGTTGAAAATGCTACTTTTTTGGGTATAACATTAGATAAATATTGCAACTGGAAAGTACATATTGACAAATTATGTACTAAACTGCAAAGATTTGTATTTGTTTTAAGCAGAATAACTCGCATAGCTGGTATCAACGCAGCACTTTATGCTTATCATGGTTATGTAGCATCAATTCTACGCTATGGTATTATCATATGGGGCAATTCTGTTGAAATTATTAAAGCATTCCGAGCCCAAAAAAAATGTGTTCGGTCAATAACCAAAGCCCACCCATTAGATAGCTGTGTCCCGCTCTTTAAAAGTTTAAGAATATTACCACTCCCGTCTTTATATATATTCGAACTTTGTATCTTTGTACATAAAAACATATCTTTATTTAAAGTACATAATGATGTTGTTATAAGAAAAAGTCGAGATATTCACAAATTATGTGTACCCCAACAAAGAATTAAACTATTTTCCAATAATGTTTACTGTATGGCAATTCGTGTTTATAATAAATTACCTAATGTTTTTAAAGATCTTAACTTCATGACATTTAAAAAGAAATTATTTGACTTCCTATTGTTTAAGTGCTACTACTCAACAAAGTTTTTAAATGAAAAGTTTGATTCTAAATTTAAATTGGACGACGACTTGCCTTACATTCCTAATAATTGAATTGTATCTAATACCTATGACATTGTATTCAATAATTCTTAACATTGTATTTATTAATACCTGACATAATATTTAGTATGTATTCCTTGACATTTCATCTGATAACTTGACATTATTTTTAGCATGCCTTGACATTGTATTTAATAATTCCTGACAAATTTAGTATTCCGTTAAATTGTATTTGATAACTCTTGGCATTCCAATTAGTATGCTTTGACATTGTATGTAATAATTATTTGACATTATATGTAGGATCCCTTGAAATTGTATTTGATAACAGTTAATGTTTTCCTTATCCTTGACATTGTATGGTTTTTATCAATTGATTTTAATTTAATTTCTTGAAAATATTTGTACGCTGGAAACAGCAGAATATTTTGGACGTAAAATTGTATGTAACACCTTGTAACAACAATATTCTAACAAATAAATTTATTATTATTATTATTATTATTAATGGATGGGTTTCGAACCCTCTCGATTACAAGTCTGACACCTTAGCCATTAGGCTTTTGACTTTTTTTTTTACAAAGTTATTTCAAAATAACGGTATTTTTCAAAAGCTTATATTTTCTTTTACTTTTAGTAATTTACACGATACAAAAACACGAAACTTTTTAAATTTTTGTTTGTGTGGTTGATCTGTGGAACAGCTGAACTGATTTAAATGGGACTTTTAATAAAGGTGGTTATAGGGCATCTATATTAAATAATATATTAAATATTAAATAAATGGAATAATAATAATAATATTCCACAACTTTCACACAACGCCATCTAGTCCCAAACTAAGCAGAGCTTGTGCTATGAGTACTAGACAACTGATAAAGAAGGGATATCCATTATGATTCAGAAAGAGATCTTTCAGTTTGCGTATCATAGCTTGCTTTCATTATCCTCCTAAGCATTTTGTTTTTCAGGGGCGATGTCCAACAAATGAAATTAAATGTGAGTCAGAATCTAGCAGAATATTTGTATATCGCACCCTTAGTAATATAAGGGCACAACTCAAAAACGTAGATTTTTGAGAAATCGCGTTTCAAGATTCTGGATTCCTACATTACAGATATTTTTTCATATAACATGCTTATTATTTAAGTTAGCCAACCGGTAAGCTAGTTAACCGGTTAGTTAACTGGTTAGTTAACCGGTAGCGAATTTCATTTTGAGCCATTAACATTTAAAACCTCTGTTTGCAAAAATTTTGACTTGATTCCTTATATTACTGAGGGTGCGATATGTGTCCAGTACAAATTAATGCAGATCTGTTCGTTCGTCATTTCATTTCTTTTTCCATTTTCATAGAAATATCGTGGGCGGTTGGTGCGTCGTGTTTTACGCGCGCCTTTAAGAATTGTCATCACCATTGACAGGGTACAAAAGGGCCAATGCCTTTGCGGGTTGCGGGAATGTTCTAACGCGATAAAAGAAAGAACGAGACGCAGAGGTAACTGAAAGAACAGGGTGAGATTAACGTTCGCTGACAGTACGTCGTTAGGCGGGAAATTAAAATAGTTCGTTATGACAGTACGTCGAAGGACGGGCCACTTATTTTTAATAGTACGTCGTCTCACGATAATTTTTCATATAAGTATTATGAAGAGTAGTTTCTACTGTCATATTATTAGCAATTTCATATTTCTTACTGCCGTAACACGAGTATTTTGTGGGTAGTTTCATATTACTTGCTTGTGCACGAGTACTACGTTGATTTGTCATTTAGTATGGAAAATTCTACTGTCGTAATGTGGTGTCAGGGTAAGTGCTCACTGTCAGCGAACGTGTTAAGTCAGTAAAAGTCTGACACTGCCTTCTGTTCTACCTAAAGCGGGAGTCAGATGATGATTTTCCCCTCAGAAAAAAGTATATCGATAGCACGTGTCATTCCATAAATAATCTACATTTTACAATTACTATCTTTCAAAGTATGACACTTGGTCTGGGCACAAGACCAAGATACTCAATTTTGGTGAAAAAATGGTCTAAAGTCTCCTCTCGCTTAGGGTGGAATGGAAAAGAATGTCAAACTTCAACTGACTAAAAATCCACCTCGTTACATCGACTGCCCTTATGTTCCCCGGGGCATAAGAGGTCCGGGTATCTCGTTATAGTAATCGCGCAACCTCTGCAGGCAATGTCCCTATATGGCCCCGTCAATGCTACTGACAGCTCTTTGAGGCGCGCTCGGAACACGACATGCCGTCGACCCGTGCTGTGTCCTTGCCGGACGGTGAAGTTATCAAATACCTAAATTCATTATTCCAATTAACTGAACCAAAATGGCACTTATAATATTTCTCAGTTGTTTTATTAGTTCTCTAGACCTACATAAAGCCTAAGACAGATCGCTCCCATTCGTCTCCATACCTATTGGCCATTTTCTTTAATTTTGTCCCGTAACTATTGTAGTTTGACCACTATTTGTTACTTTATCAATGTCAGGGCGACGTTGGAAATCCACTAAGGATGTTTCCTTGATCCTTAAGTTCTTTAGAAAGTTCTTTTTTCCTCAATCACTATTACGTACTAAATAATTAAAAAACACGCACTACGTGTAATAAAGCGACATGGTGTACGTCTGTCGTTCGCTATGTCACCTTAAAATAATAAAATACATATCTTAATTTTGAGCATAAATAATAAACACAAAACGTTTTGGAAATCCTTTCATTGTAGGTACAGTTCAGTAGTGGAATTCCTTACCGGAGTCTAGTGTCTCTTGATAGCTTTAACCTAGGAGTGTTTAAGTCAAGAGTGAATAGGTTACTTCTAGCTAAGCATGCTTCATCTTCACCTCATCATCACTTACCATTAGGTGTGATGCTGGTCAACTGTGAGCCTATAATAGATAAAAAAAAATAAGCTTAATATTTTCTGATAATAACAAATGTAAGATCCAACATATTATCAGGTGAATGTGATGGATTATTCAAACAATTTCAGTTGGTTTATTACATTAATTGAACACTACTACAAACAAACTATGTAAGCCTAATTGGTATAATGTATTTACAATAACAAGGAATTATTATACCTTTAATAGATGTTGTATTGACTTCATTAAGTAGCAACAGGTCATATGTTAAATTGTAGTGAAATATATTAAATTGTTAATTTAAATGATAATAATTAAATGTATTATTTATTTATCAATTAATTGTAGAAGAATAATCATTTGTTAATAGCCATTTTATTAATTTAAGATAGTGTATTAATAGTCGTAGTTAATGTCTTAACCGATAGTCGTTGCAATCGGCAGTTGTCGTGTAACCGTTGGCTAAAGTGAATTTTGTGATTAAAGTGCTGTGGAGATATTACTGGATTTTATTTCTGCAATAATTCTGAGGCTATCCCAATAATTATAATAATTATAACCTTTTTAACATGTGATACACAATATTTAACTATTTATTATCAAAATCTTATAAACGAAACATACCTATTTATAAGATAATTTAAACTGTTCTTTCATTGTTGTTTTGTATAACAGCATATTTAAACTAACCTTGTTAACATGTGATACACAAGATGTAACTATTTCTTACCAGAACCTTGTAAACACTATTACGAAACCTATTTATAAGATAGTTTAAACTGTTCTAATCTCAATAGTGCGCGAGTGAATAAAGCTACGTCACCTATTTGCGTTCATTAATTTTAATGATGCGTTCAGAGACAATACTTACTTTATAATTAATTAAGTCCTTTTAGCATTATATTGTATCAACATTATTTTTGTATAACATTTATTATTGTTCTATTTTTCTTGAAACTTTGTTTTCAAATATTTTGATCTTTGATCTGATAACATTTATTTTGTATCTTGTTAATTTCTCCTGTAGGGAGTATGCACGAGCAAACCGGTACATTTTGTATTGTTTCGTAATAATGCTGACGCTTACACTCACGATGCGGTGCATCGCGTTCCATTTGTTAATTAATTACTTTAGTACCAATAAGGAATTCAGATTCGGAATTCCGTGAGACTAGCGCATACGTCCGGTTTTTTTCATTCGGAATTTTACGTATAGAGACCGGTGTTACCAACTTAGTTCGACCCCCCTTGTAGTGGCAAAATATTGCTTTTAGTGGCTGGTGGTTTTTTATAGTGGTCAAGTAGAATTTAGTTTCAATTACTGAAAGTGCTATTACTCAACTACTAAGCCACTAAAACTTCACGAAATATATTATTTTTACTTCATTAATGTACTTAATTTATATTTACTGCGTAGGCACAATAAAAGTGCAGAACTTATGGCAAGAGTTGATGATCTATGGCGTTCACTCTCAAGTTTTTATCGGTATGACATGATGAAAATCTGTATGGATACCGAGAAATCTGTCTGGCAACACTAATCTGAAATGAAATTTCCGTGCGTGTACGGCGGCCGAGCTAAAATGTGACGTCATCAGTTTTTTTGCGTTCTTACATTCCGGAACGCATCGAACCGAACGTCAGGTTTTTTTCCGTCCGGAAAAAATAAGAATAGTGTGCGCCTTGTTGAACATTTTGTATGTAAGTAGAGCATCAGGAAACCTGATCAGGAAACCGAACGTCTGCGGCCGGCCTAAAGGTTGTTGGGTTGTTTCAGAAAGCGGGACTTCTGAACACAGTGCATATCGACCTGATCGACAAACTAGTATCGGGACGCGACTTCACTCGCGTAATTTTTAGGCGAAAAAAGCTTCCTCAAGGTAGTGGTAAACTAAGTAAAAGTGTAACAGGCAGACATACTTTCGAGTTTATTATAAATAATGATAAAGATGATGCCGTCTAGCCGGCTTCGGCCACAGTGACTGCAGTCAATTACTTTTCATGGTGGTTCATGAGAGCTTTGGTAAGCTGCTATTTCATTGTCTGTAGTGACTTATGTACATATCCAACTTTGTTTGAAAAAATCCAAGAACAAAGAAGACATATAAGAACTTAATTAACAACATTTTAAGTGATGGCTATGGGTGTTCTAGCTTTTTTGTTATAAATAATAGTAGAACTAAATAATGTATTTGTTTCTTAGGCATAAGTATAACTTTCCTGTCATGTGAACCCAGAACACTGACAGGGGCAGCATTGCCATGAATAGAAAGATCGGTACATTAATCATAATTTCAACTGAAACTAAACCAATACTAAAGTTCAGTCGCTGAGCAAGAATGAACCATCAAACAATATATCATATTATATGGACTAACATACAAGAGTCCTCACTAGTTTCAAACTTATTTCATTGGTTCATACTAGGGCTGTAACGCAATCTTTGCGTATTCGAAAAGTACAGAACACATCTCAACAAGGAAGCCTCATGGATGGTAATGAGGACCTTGTGGCTAAATAGTAGCCGCTGCTTGGGGTTGATCTTAAAATCTTGTTAAGGTGTAGTGATGGGAGAGTAGAGCCTAACTCTTTTAAGCACAAAAGATTATTCAGTTTGGTTGTCAAGCACCGCCTCTGTTTCCGTTAAGCTCACTTAAATGTATTGTAACAGCCCTTTTATTTGTGGTATAACGAGTTTCTCGGTATTATATTAGCATATACAACGTATAATTTAAAGGGTATTACATACCAAGTGCATGGCTTCTTTGAATGATAACAAACGATATGGCAAGGGTTTTGTAATACTAAGTCTACGTGTGTAGAAATTTTCAAATTAAGAAGAACGAAAAGAATTATCGTGTTATTGGCAAGTGACGTGAAAAGTTATTGCCCTCGTAGTACTGTGACACGTTTGTTATGATTGGTATTCAAGAAATATATGAAACCAATAATTTGGTATCAATTCTTTGAGTCAGTTATTTTGTGCTGAAACTGTGCATAGAGACTCCATACCAGATGTTGTCTTCAGCCCTTTTGGATAGATATGGGGTTTCCGTTACACGTTGTATATTGGTGTTTCGTCGAACTAGCCACTTTGATCAATAACATCTCAACGAGGAAGACTTATAGATGATGATGAGGACCTCACTTAGGTTGAACTACCTGGTTAAGCAACGCTTGCCCGGGTGTGATGAGGGAATCAGGCTGGTGATACTCCCACACTTTTAATTGCAAAAATTATTCAGTTTTGTCGTCAAACTCCGCATCTGTTTCCGTTAACCCTGTACCGATGGAAGTTGATTTCAGTATCGTCTCTTCAGCAACCAGCGCTTTCTACAAATAGATTGTTACATCCCTAGTTCATACACGACATGACAAGTTTGTCGGTATTATATTGGTATTTCGTCGAACTGGCCACTTTCACCAATATCTAAATTCAAATAATGCATTTAAAATTTTAGTTTTTGTAGCTATATTTTGGATCGGGTTTTTGGCAACACGGCTCGTGTAAAGTTTGAGCGATTGGTTGCTGCGCTGTGCGTGTCGCGGTATCGATTCTTGCCTCGGAACTAACTTGGCTTACAGGTGGTAGTTCCGGATGTTTGTGCAAGTGAATGTAAATATTTGTAAACGAACTCAGGGATACAGGAGTTTTTTTATTTATTTTGAATAACCACTCTTTTACACTATACATAAAATAGTACGTCATTTACGAATACCTACCTAGTTTATAGTAAGTGGTTATTGTTATTCTTCTTCGTCACCCGTCTTAGCCTTTTTCCAATTATGTTTGGGTGGATTTTCAGTCTAACCGTATGCAGCTAGGTACTAGTTTTTAACTTCTAGTGACTGCCAATCTGACCTCCACAACCCAGTAGCTGGGTAGCCACATTTAAAATTTTTCTTTGACATCAAGAATCTCCCACTAAACATGGGTTTACTTTTGTGAAATAACAAAATCGTATGTAATCGTCGTGAGGTTTTATTCAATATAAAGCTCACTAGAAACCCACCCAAAACATAATTGGGAAAAGGCTTGGCAGATTATGGTATAGGCTACATTTTATCCCAGACTTCTAACAAAATCAGAATTTATGCGAATAAAACCACGTCAGTAGTTTCAACTCTAGAGCGAACGATGTCGCGAGCACAGTCACAGAATAAAAAAAACGTAGTAAGCATTTTATTTATTCATGTAATTACTATCACTTGATCTTCGTATTTATGTCGCACGGGTTTTAAATTTCATTGAACAAAACAAGTTCTATACTTTCTTTTCTTTTAAGTTTGCAATCCAATAGGACTAGCCTAGACTAATATGTTTACACTAACAACGTCTACGAAGGGTGCAGCAATGTCTTGGGCAAGTAGTTATGGCCGCGTGACCGG
The DNA here is from genome assembly GCA_943138885.2 of Tholera decimalis. NCBI lineage: Eukaryota > Metazoa > Arthropoda > Insecta > Lepidoptera > Noctuidae > Tholera > Tholera decimalis. Next base: position 32,882,642 of record OW964555.2, read on the forward strand.
ATACTATAAAACTATTTAATTCTAAAGAATATTGGTCTGCAAGGAGGGAAAAACAAGGAGCGACGTGCTTTTAACATACATCAGTCGGGGCCAAGGAGTGCTACTATAGAAGTAAAGATGTCTTCGTGCAAGCGAGTAACTATTAAACCAAATTATTTGCTATTTAACGTTGACGATGTCTAAATTTATACGTGCGAGTAATTATGAAGATTTAGAGCAGCTTTTTATTTAAAAAAGGGAATAGGGATTTTAGTTTGAGGTTTTCCCACCAAGTCTAGGGATTTAAACCTCCTACTAACTACTTTTTTCCCGTAAAGAAGTAGTTTATACATTATGTTGCCATATATTCCAGCGAAAGCCTCATTAAAATCGGCATGTATTAAAAAAAAGATTTTACATTAAAACAAAATTTTAATGTGGAGTAAATAATTATAAGAACTCTTATTATGAAACTACGGACAGACAGTTCCTTTTTCTGATACCGGTGGGGAACTTATTTTTTTTTTGTATTAAATGTTTTTCACTGTATTGTCTACAATAACAGTAAAACCAACATAATACATGAAGTAAATAATAATGTTATTAAATTAAACACACATAGTATAGAATAATATTACGGTTCCTATAAAAGAAAACAATAGAGACGCCCATAATATAATTTAAACAAAACAAGGAAATTATACGTGCATATATTAGTAATATTATAAATGCGGAAGTCTGTTTGTCTCTCTATCTGCCTGTCTGTTACGCTTACACGTCTAAGCCACCGTACCGATTTGGATGACATTAACTGCAATGAAAATAGTTGAAGACCCCCGTCAAACAAAGGCTAGTATTTTTTCAAAACTCAACCCTTAACGGGTCGAAATACGGTATAAAAGTTTGTATGAAAAATCTAAATTAATTTTCATTCATTTAAATAAACTATTTTCTTGAAATATGCTATTTAATAGTCCGACACTTAGACTACCAATATATAATTATTACAAACGGTTTTTTTTTATTTTTGTCACGTAATTGAAGAACGCTTTTTTAGTTACAGTTGAGCCCGCTCTTGACTTTGAGCATGATGATTGATGGTAAACGACAGAACGATAGTTCGACGATGGAACGAGCCAGCCTAGAACATGCCTGTTCACTCTTGCTTTAGGGGCTAGCGGATAGCTCACCAGCCGAAAGAAACCAGGCCCGTGTAAGCGGCGCGTCGTGTTCCACGCACGCCTCAAAGAGTTGTCAGCAAAATTGCCGGGGCCCACTAAGAAGCCGTCGCCTGCCGGGTTATTAATTGTTCGAAAGTGTTACCGCGGCCTCGGAACATGATAGCCAAATGACGAAATACGGATGGGTTTTAGTTAGCAAAAGTCTGACACACCCTCCCGCTTGGCCTTTTTTTTTTTTTTTTTTTTTTACGTGGTAAAATTATCAAATAAGTCCTCCCACTCCGGGCAGGGTGGGAGGGACTGTCAGACTTTTACTGACTAAAATCCACGGTGTTCCTTCAATAACCCTTTACATACCGGGGCCACGGTAACGGGATGAGTCCCACGACCCCGGCGGGCATCGGCCCTCTGCAGAGGGGGCCTCGTCATGTTGCTGACGCTCTTTAAGGCGCGCGTGGAGCACGACGCGCCGTCGACCCGGGCATGGTCCATGGTCGGACAGCGAGTTGCCCTTTACTCGCTGTCCGCATGCCCGCGCCTACGGTGGCCGGAGATCGTCGGCCGACGTCCGACGCCGTGGGCGTCTACCACTGCGATCGGGAGGCAGTCATAGGATGATTTCCTGTCCTTAAAAAGCCAGCGGATCATATGTGGTACATAACACAGAGCTGCCAGAGAGTTTCACGCCTTGGTATGCGCAAACAAAGATAGAGTGAGGTATGGGGCACACTATTTACCACTTTGTAAGTGTCTAGAAGTAACATTGAGGTTCCTAAAACCATTATTTCTCAAAATCAATCAATTGGAAGATAGACACATCCAAACTCGTAAAATGTGTCCCCGTCCCCTCTCTAACTCTTAAAATAAGAAAGTGTATTATACTGTAGATCTTAATGAGAACGATTACTACTTTGAGCGAGATACAGTCAGAAGTTTTTGAGATATCTTATTTTCAATAACCGCGAATATAACATTGTCGTTTACACAAACACTATTAAAAACAATGTTATTTTTCGCTAATCTATCCTTGCTACTATGGAACCCTTCATGGGCAGTTCCGACTCCCACTCTAAACCACTTTTTCCCATGAATATTTGGAAGTTAGAATTTGATCACCCTCACCTACCTGTTTTTTTTTTTTTTTTTTTCCTTGTGGAAATTCTCATGAATGTCCTCCGCCCTGGGATTGACGGAGGGGTCTGTCACAGACTCTTACTGACTAAAACCACACGGTGTTTCTCTCCTTCACTTCTAGCTGGGGTGAGGGGACACGTTAGCATTCTCCACAATCACCCCAGCAGTGACGGTCATTTACCCCACCTCAGATGAGGGGAGGAGTGAGCATCTCCTCACCCTGTCATAATTTTAGAAAGGCGCGCGGAAACACTACGCGACGCCTGCTCGGGCCTGTATGATCGGCCACACAACACAAGCCACATTACGGGAGATGGAAGAGGGCATTGTCAGCCCACCTCTGTCGCCCAGTCCTTCGAACGCGGCTCGGTACATTTGAGGATTTCTCCCTCTCCCTCTCTGCCGCTTCTTTTGCCACCATGACCCGCTCTGCGAAAACGGCTACTGCTTGCCATGACCTCTCGCTCCCAACCATAGATTTGATTATGGACCCTCACCTACCTGGTACGAGGTATGGTAACTATGATTTGTCCCATTCAACATGAAATAGTTCAAAATTTTGAACAGTATAATTATATTTAGTGATCCTTTTATTCTAATTTTATTTCATGTACCTACCATAAAAATAATGAGGTCTATACAACGCAGGAAGAAAAGCAAAGTTATTATATTTTGTAAAGAGGGTGGCTTCTTCTTTCATAGAATTATTTTGTTCTAAATAAAACGAACACACAGGATGACTCTAAATTCTTTTTTTTGTCTTTTGGTTGAAAATTCTCATAAATATGTGAACTATTTAAGAAAACAAAAAACCACAAGAAACTATTGACGAAATAATAGCTGAACGAGACAAAAACATTAAGTTGAACTGAGACTGAGACCCCGTTCTTTGTTAATGATTTTTCTTTAGTGTCAGTGTTACTTTGATGGAGATAGCAGGATTGACCGATAAAATAAATTCCTTCAGCAAGAACTGATTATAAGCATTTTTTAATTAAGTCCTTTACAAAAGAGTAAAGAGATCATCACTCTATTAACTGAATTATGAATAACTTTTTTTAAAAATAACCATAAAACGGCAATAGGTTGACGTGTATAACCAATTTACGAAAAAATATTTCATTTCATTTCATTAATACGATCGATTCCCGGGTCAGTGTAAGGAGATTCTCAGTAGAAGCCCGGACTTTGGAAGTTGGCGGTATGATATCGCCGTGCCTAGGAAAGCACGTTAAGTCGGTGGAGTTAGCCGTCATTTGAACATCTTTGACTGTCATTATGGGTAGTCAGAACCCAGTAAATCTGACACCGGTATCACCAAGGCGTATCATGTTACACAGGTTTGTAGAGGTGTTAGCATTTTACCAACTATGTTAGGTACGGCAGATGATTCATTTCATTAATAAGAAAATTATTGTTAGACAAATCTATACCAATACAAAATAAAATTGGTTGGAAAAAGTCACCCTGTATTCTCTCTAGCAAACATACTTGCTTTTGAGTTGCTTGTTAAAAAGTTTAGGATGTCCTCGGAGACCGATCTTGACATTAATTACACATGTATGTGAATTGTGATGCAGTTTTTTTTTTCATATTATTTTACTGTTGCTCATCTTCAGTTGTTCATCTTCAATATATTATATAATAAAACAGTGAAAAACTGTGTCATTGAATGTAAACTTGAACTTAGTGTAGGAACTTAGGGAGTTTAGAAACAGTAATAGTGTAAAAATTTAAGATAACAGTCTAACTGTTTGTACACGCTAACCTCCGGAACTACTAGAAAAAGATTTTAAAGAAAACTGGAACAACTGATGCAGAACTTAATACACGAGCGAAGCCGTGGGCAGAAGACATATAATATTAAAGAAGAAAAAGTAACAACAACGTTTATAATACAGTCGTAACGTAATCAGCCTATAAAGTTCCCATTTCTAGGACACAGGAGAGGAGGTAATGAGCCGTAATCCACCACGTAGACTCAGGACTGATTGATGAATGACACAAAACGTTTTCCATAACCGTTTTGAGAGTAGCGATGGAGATAAAAAAAAGACACGAAGTAATGGGTCTGACTACTTTGAATCCAAAACCAACAACAAGTAAGAAACACATACATATAATAGGTAGGTAGGTAGGTATAACATCAAACATCGGAACTACGTCATAACACTTTACTACACCCATTTAAAAGAAACCAGTTTTTTTTTTCGTTCAAGACACGAAACCTCGCAATATTATTCCCGTGTATTGGCTCATCAAACTGAATGGCCACTTTACAATAATAAATATCAACGATCACACAAAAAAAAAATACAAAATGGCGTATCAAAAATCAATATTGCGTCATATCCGGACTCAATACCGGAGCTTTCAATTTAGGAAATCCGTGAACATAATTATGTACTCTTAGTTGTGAGTTGGTCGAATTATGAGGCCGCGTCCACTAGTGATACCCATGGACAGTATTTTTTAGAAATGAAATATGTCAGCAGTGTTTGACGTACCAGAAATTGGATTATTTTTTATATCAAAATCGTGTATTTTGTTACGGAATAAACTAAGTCATATTAATCCCTACTATACAATATTGTAGATGCAAAAACAATAATGTCTGATTGTTACGCTTGCACGTCCAGTAAAAACGTACAAACCAGTAAATAGATTTTCATGAAACTGAGTACAGATATAGATTAGATGAAAAAAGAAATTGGTTCCTTTTTTAGGCAGAAGCTAATTAACCATAAACGGCACGAATACAAAAATCGTAAAAGAAATTATGTATACAACGTGTAACGGAAACCCCATATCTATCCAAAGGGGCTGAAGACAACATCGGGTATGGACTCTCTATGCACAGTTTCAGCTCAAAATAAGTGACTCGAAGAATTAATACCAAATTATCGATTTCATATGTTTCTTGAATACCAATCATAACAAACTGCGTGCTCATCAAGTTTTTCATGCAATCAGCACGTAACCGACACGATCCTTCGACGGTTTTTTATCTCCCACTTATCTTAAGGTAGCAAAATCATGCAAAATCTCTGAGGTCATCAGAAAACTTAAGGCTTGCGGTACCAAGTCACGCCACCAATTTCTATGGTAAGTCGTTCGCAGCTCAAGCAGTACGGCTGTGGTATGCTCTACTCGTGTCAGTAAAACAAGTATAAACCCTATCGTCTTTCAAAAACTTGGCAAAGATTTTTATCTCTCTCCTTAAATTGTTGTTATTATGTATGTCTTTGTTTCTTTTTTATATATTTATACGTATATACAACGTGTAACGGAAACCCCATATCAATCCAAAAAGGCTGAAGACATCATCTGGTATGGATTCTCTATGCCCAGTTTCAGCACAAAATAACTGACTCAAAGAATTGATACCAAATTATCGGTTTCACATGTTTCTTGAATATCAATCATAACAAACGTGTCACAGCACTACGAGGGTCAATAACGTTCTACGTCACTTGCCTATAACAATATAATTCTCTTCAATCTTCTTAATTTGAAAAATTTAGTCTCTGGTATCAATGTATTGAAATTTCTAATTAGTTCCACACATGAAGACATAGGATTACCAAACCCTTGTCATGTCGTTTGTTATCATCCAAAGATACCGTGCACTTGGTATGTATATACCCTTTAAATTACACGTTGTATATGTTTTGAGAATGTAATTTATTGTTTTCATCTTTGAGATACCATAATTGTTCTTAGAACTTGTGCGCCTGTACTGTCTCCAATCTTGACACGCCTTTTTTGCCTTTCGCTTGAGACTGCAAAGGTGCCGCAAGCATGGAAGCTGGCTAAAGTGCAGCTTGTGTCCAAAATGGACAGTCATGCTAACCTAGCTAATACAGGCCTATTTTTGTCACGTGCCTACTCTTTAAGAGTATGGAGCGTGTACTTAATAGTAAGCTCCTGCCATACCTAGAAGCCAATGACATCCTCAGTGACTGATAATACGGCTTCCGCAAAATCCGGTCTACTGGAGATCTTCTAGCGTATGCCATTCCTATCTGGAGTGAGGCTATTAAGAAGCACAGGGAAGCACTTGCTGTATCCCTTGACATCTCTAAGGCCTTTGACAGGATCTGGGACGATAACCTTATTCCAAAGCTTCCTTCTTTCGGGTTACCCACTCAACTTTGCGTTTGGACTCAAAACTTCCTGAGAGATCATTCTGTTCGAGTGGTTATTGATGGCTGCTCATCTGGCCAATTGGCAACTAAAACCGGGGTCCCTCAGGGCTTGGTTCTCTCAGGAACTTTATTCTTGGTGCAAATTCATGATCTGCTTATGCCCGGTACCTTTGGGTATGCAGATGACAGCACAATTGCTGAGAGATATGTGTCTAGCGCGCGTGCTGGTGGGTCACAGATCCAGTCTCTCTGTGAGGACATAGTTGGGCGCTTGAACTTGTCCTTGAAGGCTGTCACCGAATTGGCCAATGCCATCTTGGTTAAATTTAATGCAGCTAAGACCGGCGTGTTTCTTCTCCGCAAAAAGGAGCCAATTCGAACCGACTCCTTATTTTCGTGGTGTAACCATGCCGATAACAGATCGTATAGAGCTTCTTGGGGTAACAATAACTTCCACCCTCAATTTTGTTCTCGAAATTAAAGCTCAACTAGCATAAAAAAAGTTGGGAATCCTAGCAAAGGTGAGATGGTATTTCACACCGGAAAAGCTGATCAATCTGTGTCAATCCCCGGTTCAGTCGTGTATGGAGTACTGCTCTCATCTTTGGGATGGATTTGCCAAGTACCAACTGGACGAACATGAGTCTATCGAGAAACGGACCAAAAGACTCATTGGGAACGATGCACTGGTCGAGTCAAAGCTCCAGAGCCTTGAACATCGACGAGTTGCTAGTCTATCGGTTTTCTATCGGTTACATTTCGGAGACTGTGCGATGGAATTACATAATCTAATTCCGCCAAGCCCGTTCCATCATCGGTCTACAAGACAAAGGCTGATGCGCCAACGTTACATGGTGGACATCCAACACATACGCACAAAACGTTTTGGGAATACTTTCATTGTGCGTACGGCTAAGGAGTGGAATTTCCTGCCGGAGTCTGTGTTCCCCGATAACTATAACCTAGGGGTATTTAAGTCAAGAGTGAGTAGGTTACTTTTAGGTAAGCTTGCTCTATCTTCGACCACATCATCACTTACCATCAGGTGAGATGGTGGTCAAACGCGAACCTATTATCAATAAAAAAACCAAGGACTGGAATTCTTTACGGCAAACAATCCCAATGTACATTATATTTACAGGATTTTCTCCAACTTGCTTGATACTTATCGTTTATATAATATAGCCAAATCACCCAAAATCTTTAAAATTTCTTGTTACTGTAAAGTTTCATCAATTCCGTTCAGTCGTTTTTCCACTCATTCATACATCCTCACAAACTTTCGCATTTATAATATTAGTAGGAAAGAAGTAGGACAAGGTTTAAATATAACTGAGTAAAAATAGTGCATAGGTTAAGTTTAATTTGGAATTCATACCGAGACAGAATACCATTAAATAATAAATGTTTCGTGTGGGTCACAATTTAAGGATTACCGTTGTTTACAAAGCACGAAAATAAAAATGTGTACGAAGGAACACGGGGTGGTTTTAGTCAGTATGAGTCTGACAGACCCCTTCGCCTGCCCCAGGGCGGAGGACATCCATAAGGAATTCCATCTCGAAAAAAAAATGTGGCATACGACCTCGGCTATCCTCTAAACATCACTATGAATATGTATTAAAGACATTAAAATATACACAAAATTACATACAAATATCTAAATTCTATGACTTAAGTCATTCTGAAGTGTATTCGGCGTTTCAATATATTTGTCACAGCATGTCCAAGCCTTAGTGATCACGGTCAATGCATCGAGCGTATGGATAGACCAGGGATTACCGATATGGAACTTGACTGAATGAAATCGTTACATGTATTCGATACCCGTTTTGCGGGATTTCAACGAAGTACGAATAAGTTTGCGGAGAAAAACATTTTTAGTATTTCAGAAATAGTTGAAGGTACCTAGTGTTCCATTATAGTGTGTGTAACAGTAGTCTTATTTGAAAAATTATAAAATAGTTAGCACTCAAAAATTATAACTTACATATCCCTTTTCTTGGCAAAAAAAAAACTTATATTATCTATATTCTTTCAAATAATCTGTTGTTATATGAACATAGGTTGCAGGGAAAAATAATACAAAAATAATTAAGTTTTATTTCCTGAGATACCATCCGTATCCAGTGAGAAACATTGCCTTGTTCGTATGAAATAACTATCTCAGCCAAATGTATCTCACGAGACACACTGCCAAAAAGAGGTAATAATACAAAAGGTTTAAAAAATAATAACTTTTAATTAATGAGATCACAATATATTTGTTAATAAGAAATTATTGGTGATGAAAACTATACAAACAATTTCTACCAGGTACTAAGCACAATCGTGCATGAAACAGTGGTTTGCCCCTTGGTACATAGTTTGCACCTGCCTTTTGTCCCAAAAGTCGCGAAATGGCCAAATTGGTCATTGCAAATTTCTGTTGCTGGTCTTGGATTAACCATCAATTACATCTAAAACACCATCTAAACTAATAAAGGCCTTTATTAGTTTAGATGGTGTGTTTTAGTGTGATTCCTGGTGGTTCTGTGGCGTAACAATAAGTTTTTAGCAATGTTGTACCTGAATTGTTTCAAACTTGAATTGTAAAAGTAATGACATTGCCGATATTTCTCTGGTACAATATCCAACTATTTATAATACATATATCTAACAACTGTGATACCAATGATGTATACCAGCGGTACCCCTTTAGCTCAGTTCTACAGAGAGCTATTAGCATATCAGCTAAATCAACACTGCCCATATGGGCGTTGTAATGTTTTATAATCTCTGGACATGGCACTGCTGACCAATTGCTCTCGAGCGTGTTGACGTTAAAGGAGTCCTTGGAGACTGTGGAACCGTCGGAGCTGGAGCTTGTTGTCGAGTCGTTACAGATTGTGTCATATTTTGCGCAGCTAGTGGATTGAGTGGAGATGCTGCCAATGGTGACATAATGACCGCTTCTTGGTCATCAATTATTTCACCGTCGGATAGCAGCTAGAGATTTTCCATTGACGATGGCAGTGAAGGCACTAGAGATGAATCTTCGTCTGTCCTGTGTCGAATTGGATAGTGCCTGATTTCATTTTCTGACTCTGTCGATGAATCATCATTCGATGATTTCCTGCCCGATTTTGGTATAAGCGCGCAAAGCTTTCTGCTGCCTCTTGAGAAGGATGGTTGTACTCCGACCTAAGAGAAACATGCTCAGTTAAACCTCCATGCAAAACAAAAACCTAAACGAACACACATTGCATAAAAAAACCAGAACCTACAACCAGATCTCAAAGACGAAAGCATACAGTATACAAATCGTTTTAGAGGCTATGAATAAAAATCGTTCTTTTCTCGACCGGGAATTGAACCCAGAACCTTTAATGCTTTAGCTTAACACCATCACTACTACGCCACCGTCACAACAATGAACACCTAACAATAAAAGTAAAAACAGTACAAACGTGGCAGTGTGCACTACAGGATACATTCCACCAAAACATAAAAAAATCAGTAAACACAGCAGTGTGCACTGTGAGATACATAACAATTTGACATGAGTTTAATAAACCAAATATACAATTTTGCGTCAAAATTCACTCAATTGACACGTATACACTAATGTACTTTATCGTGATATGCACAATTATTACATTATTGAGTAAAAACAATATAAAATATCAATTTTCTTACCTTTTTCGGCGGGATCGCTTTGAGCCGGTTCACCATTTTGAATGTGAATGAAAAACGGTTATGTCAAGCTGACATGACACGGTGTAGATGCATTCAGAAACAGTTACTTTCATAAACAGTGGAAAATTTCCGTTTCAAGCAAATGTATTTTTCTTGGTATGATTTTTCAAAGTAGACTGTATCTGACAGTGCACTCTGTCAAGAAAAGGGATATTGTCGTTTCAATAATAGTATCTACCTATTTTTTTTTTCTGTGTGGGAAAGTCATCAAATGACTCCTCTCCCTGTGGGTGGAGCGAAAGGGAGTGTCAGACTTCTACTGACTAAAACCCACTCTGCTCCTTCAGTTGCTCTCGCGTTTTGGAGCCATGGTACCTCGTTAGAATATTTCCATGAACCCGTAAAGCTTTGGTTTCCTAGGATAGCGGTGCCGTCAAATAGCGGCCGTAATACAGCGATGAATGACGTCACTAGAACGTTGTCTATGTAAACAAAATGGCGCGGTTTCCTAGAGAGCGGTAACTGACACCGTAACTTCAAAAAGCGGTGCCGCCATTTGCATGACAGCCGTCTTGTCGGTGTCAGATGGTTTCGTGAACGTTTCCAAAGAGAATGTAATATACTAGATAGCGATGAAGCAGGCAGTGTGTTAAAACGGCCGTGGAACTTTCCACATGTCGTCACGGTAAAGACGGCCGCCTTTTTGCGTCCGTAATATTACGGCCGCTATATGATGGCACCGCTTTCCTAGGAAAACAAAGCTTAAGGCAATGGCCCTATCGGGCTCCGTCAATACTGCTGATTGCTCTTTGAAGCGCGCGTGGAACACGGCATATCTACCTCGTATCTACCTACTTACGTGCCATATCGCACTTTAAAAGCAAAACCGCAGGTACAGGAAAGCCAATTTATGAAACAATTTGCTTTATCTAAGTGCTTGGAGCCGTCTTATGACTTTATATAAAAGAAATTTGTTTACATTATGAGACATGCTAAACCTTTGCACAACATAATGCTCATAGTGTGTAATACATTGACCTATAAAAGTACAGCTGTAAGTAGTATACGTAGTTATTTGATCGGCCAATGATGTGAATCAACTAGCCATTAACATCAGTAAATCAAACAAAAAATGCTAATTGAGGTTTGCAATTAAAACAATGGAAAATTTAACACCGCAAACAACTAAATAGTTCACTTGAACTTTTCGTTTCGTATTTTGAACGTATTGAAATTCAAATCGTACTTTGAATTGTACTTTAACGATTATATGGTAACGTTAAAAAATTCTTGTCAAGATTTTCACTTTAACCACTTAAAATAACTTTAATTATTACCGCAAAAAAATTAATATATCTTTTTCTATTGAAGTTGTCGCCCAGTGGTGAATTTCGACCATAATGTAAATAACTTCTAATTCATTATTATAGAAAAAGTAAGTCCTCACTCATCTAGATTATAAGAAAATGTGTGGGATACCGACAGTGCCAAGAGACTGCGTTTGACTGCCTAGATTAGCTCTACATTCCCAGAGCCTGTATAATAATTTTGGCAGGGCACATTCTGACTGCGGTAACGTGGTGAAGGCGACTGTAGACTGTAATTCTATAGTAACAGTTTTTTTTACAATATCATCATAATCATTGGTTGTGTCAGCTTTGTACACTGAAAAAAAAAATTAAACGAGACTTTTCACTGTTGTTGTATAGTAAAAAAAAAGGTTCAGAAAACTTATTTTTATGTTAAAATAATTGATTACTGACTCAAACAGTAAAGAGCTAAAAAGTTATTTCAATTGGATGAACACTAAAGTTTACTGAAATAAACAGTTCCTTTTAAGTATTGCCGTTTTCAGAGCTTTACTGATATCGTAGCAGTTATTTTTTCTGCTTCTGAACAGTTATTGTAGCATACAGTAAGGAGCTAAACAGTTATTTCAATTATTTGAACATTAACGTTAACTAAAACAAGCAGTTTTTTTTTAAGTATTTCCGTGTCGATTTACTGTCTTACAAACAGTAAGAATAGCCGACCAGAAAACAGTTGCAGATGCACAGTAAAATCTACTGTTGTAACTCAACTGTTTTTTTTTTCAGTTAGTTTTACTTCTTTGGACAATAGGCTCTATTTTTACTGACCAAAGCGGTGAATACAACCGAAAAATCGATTGGGTTTACCGATTTTTTTTTTCAGTGTGGAGGTCTGATAAACCGTTGCTCTATGTAAAATACTAGTACTCAGGTGCATTCGGTCAGACGAGAAGTTGATCCCAACAGGGGTGAAAAGGCTTAGCCGATTATAATATGATCATACGACACGTCCACTTGTTCAGTGTTTTTCTCACCCAGCGGACTCTCTTACTCTTTATAAGCTCTTCGAACAATTTGTTGGAGGCTTTCTTTTGTTGTGCTTTCCGAAACGCTCTTACCACTTTAGAACCATTAACATAGAAAATGTGAACCTACTTTTAATACATATTCAATCTACGTAGTTCAAATGGATGAAAGAAATGTTCCCATACTGTTTGTCTGTCTTTAAATCTCTTGTATTTTTAATATATCCTAACCATCTAACTTCCTTCCGTTCTAAGATCCATTTATTTTACCCTCTTTTTGATAGAAAATAAATATAGATATTTAGTATAGTGCCTGTGAATAAACCAAATTCAGTCTATCTGGAACAATTTGTGAACAATAATACTACCGACGATTCAAGACTATATTTAGCTACGGCAAATTTGGTTTACCACTTAATTCCCCAACTTTAAGTCTAAACCTAACAAATATTATTCAATAAATTGGAAATGTTGGTGAGTTATCCATTAATTAAAAGAGAAACTAACCTAACTAAACCAAACTGTGGTAAAAGTTAAGAGCTCAGTATTTACGTGAAGAAATATAATTTTAGGGTTCCGTAGCCGGAAAAAAAACGGAACACTTATAGTTTCATCGTGACTGTCTGTCCGTCCGTCCGTTTTTCACAGCCATTTTATCCCGAAACTATTAAGACTACATATGTGAAACTTGGTAAATAGATGTATTTTGTGAACCGCTTTCGAAACTATTTTTTTTTTGTCAATTCTATATGTGTTTGGTATCTACAACTTGTAACGGAAACCCCATATCTATCCAAAAGGACTGAAGACAACATCTGGTATGGAGTCTCTATGCAAAGTTTCAGCTCAAAATAAGTGACTCACAGAATTGACCCCAAATTATTGGTTTCATATATTTCTTGAATACCAGTAATAACAAACATGTCACAGCACTATGAGGGTCATCACTTTCCACGTCACTTGTCAATAAAACGATAATTCTCTTCGTTCTTCTTAATTTGAATAAATCGGTCTCTGGTATCAATGTATTGAAATTTCTAATATGCTCCACACATGTAAATGATAATGATGAATGATGGAGTGAAAATTCAAAAAAAAATATATGCTGTAGGACTTAAAGAAAACTTTCAATAAAAATTGGTTTAAATGAAATTGGGTGAGCAGTTTTTGAGAGTACATTTTATAAAACCGCAAATATAACTTAGTATTTCATACAAACACTATAAAAAACAAAGTTATTTGGCATCGTTACTACGGAACCCTTCAAGGTCGAGTCTGACCCGCACTTCGCCAATTTTTGTATTAAATTAAGTCATGTCTATAGGGTATTTTATCAAAAACACTAAGTGTATAAACGTGGCAACTGCGTGAAAACGAGACTACTTTTTAGGGTTCCGTTCTCAAAAGGTAAAAACAGGACCCTATTTCAAAGGCTCCTGCTGTCTGTCTGTCTACATTTTTTTTTATTTTTTATTATTGATAGGCTTGCGTTTGACCACCATCTCACTTGATGTTAAGCGACGATGTGATCGAAGATGAAACACGCTGGCCTAGAACGTATTCACTTTTGACTTATACAACGTGTAACGGAAACCCCATATCTATCCAAAGGGACTGAAGACAACATCTGGTATGGAGTCTCTATGCAAAGTTTCAGCTCAAAATAAGTGACTCACAGAATTAACCCCAAATTGTTGATTTCGTATGTTTCTTGAATACCAATAATAACAAACGTGTCACATCACTATGAGGGTCATCACTTTCCACGTCACTTGCCAATAAAACGATAATTCTCTTCGTTGTTCTTAATTTGAAAAATTCGGTCTCTGGTATCAATGTATTGAAATTTCTAATAACTTCCACACATGTAGACATAGGATTAGAAAACCCTGGCCATATCGTTTGTTATCATCCAAAGAAGCCGTGCACTTGGTATGTATATACCTTTAAATTACACATTGTATACTCCCCGGTTATAGCAATCAGGAAACACAGACTCAGGCAGGGAACTCCACTCCTGATGGCAATTGTAATTAATGTTAAAAGGAACGTTAGTGTTATTTTAACCAGTGTGTTTTGTTTTCAAAAGCGAGCATATCAGCAATAAAGAAGCTGAAAAATTTTATGTATTGAGATTCAACAATGCCTTGGTAAAATCCAATTCATGAGATTTCTGCTTCCAAATGAGATCTCTTTGGCGTACAAGTAGGTACTACAATAACAACAAACCAAGGTACTTCACTTTTGTAATAGCGGAAGGAATATCTGCTGAAACTTCAGTCTATACGTTACCGTTATCTCAATAAACGCAGGTCCCTCTTTCACTGGTTGACGTCCTCTGATTTACAACATCCCTAAGACTCTGATGGATTTATGTATCGTAAGAAAACGGTGGCACACTAGTTGAATGAAATTTTGAGAGAATACGGTCTTGCTACCGGATTGAAATTGACCAATGGGCTTAATTTATTTTCCAGCTGAAGTTAAGGGATTTTTTTTCAAAAGTATCTTTAACATCAAGGTCATTAGAGTGTGGCCTCGCTTATTTTTTTTAATAGTGATTATATTTGAAAAAACTGCTCTAGACAGTAAAAGTTATTGCACCGCAGTGGCTTATAAATTAGTTAAACATGGGTTAAGTAATTTTTCATTCCTGTTTTTTTTTATTACTGATGGGCCCACTCTTGACCTCGATCTCGCCTAATGGTAAGCGATAGATGAGGTCTAAGATGGGACGAGCGAGCCCAGAAGATGACTATATACTCGTGCTTTAAAGGCTGAAAAGTCATAAGTGGCAGGGAACACAGAAGCCAGCAGAGAATTCCACAGCTTGGCTGTGCGCACACTAAATGTGGATGAGAAGCGCTTGGTACGACAAGACGGTATAACAACCAAGTGTGGGTGGTACCCAGCCATGCGTCTGGCAGACCGGTATTGAATGGGAGATGGAGGAATCAGGTCATGGAGCTCCTGCGGACACTCCCCGAAGTACAATCTGTAGAAAACCAACAGGCAAGCAACGGTTCGCCGATGAACCAGGCTATGAAACTTGTCCACCAGCACCTCGTCGCCTATAAGCCTTTTAGCTCTGCACTCAATCGAGTCCAATGCAGCAAGTTGGTACTTTGCAGAGCCATCCCACAAGTGGCTGCAATACTCCACGCAGGAACGGACCTGTGCTTTATACAGATTTAGAAGCTGTCCAGGCCATTCATTAACAAAAGGAGCTGATACAAGTTTGTCAATATCATCATCTGCTTAGCCGATTTAAAGTCTAACTGGATGAAACTGAATAACACTATTTTACATGGAGTGACTACCTATCTGACCATATACAAGCTATTGAGGAAAAAAAAAAGTGATGATAGGCAAAGATATATAATAAACTATAGATACGTTGTCCGCGCTCTAAAATGGCAAGTTGAAATCAAGGT
This sequence comes from Tholera decimalis, assembly GCA_943138885.2. Taxonomy (NCBI): domain Eukaryota; kingdom Metazoa; phylum Arthropoda; class Insecta; order Lepidoptera; family Noctuidae; genus Tholera; species Tholera decimalis. Next base: position 32,898,531 of record OW964555.2, read on the forward strand.
AAGTGCCTCGTGTCTGTTTAGTTACGCACGAACCTGTGTCGCGATCGCTACACGACACATCTTAAGAAAAAATGTGTTTTAAAAGAAAATTAGGAAAAAAGCATGCCTTTGTGTGTTTTCAGACGTTACACTAATTATACTGCTTCCGTGAGAGGTCAAAATGTGTCATTTCATAGGTAAATATCAACAGAAATACATATTTTATTTTTATTTTTCTACACGGCTAATGGCGGCTAGCGTATGAATGAAGTCAGTCACGTGACGTTAGGGGAGGTTGTTAACTAAAGATGTATATTCATCTCTCTCTAACATCAGGTGTACCTAAAGATGGCATTTATTTTCTGTCCCTTTCTTTACACGTATTAGATAGTAAGTCTCTATGTGTGTGTTTCGTGCCGTTTTTGAGAGGTGTTTTGTGGGAATATGACGCGTCTATTATAATACGTCATTGATGATAGGCTACTCTGTATCTGATAAATAGTGGATATTCTGTGGACCAAGTTTGTCGTGGTAGTCGGGTGTCGTACTAGGAACGCGAGCATCAGCGCGAGTGCAGGCTTTCTACGAGCAAGCGGTAGTGTAGCGAGCGCAAGGAGAAACGGCGCCGTATTGTTTCCTCTGCGCTTCAGAGAAAGAAAGCAAGCGTCAATAGCCTAATGGATAAGGTGTCGGACTTGTGATCGAGAGGTCACGAGTTCGAACCCCACCCATATTACCGTGAACCCACTCCAGACACAAGCATATTTAGCTTAGTTGGAGGGGTTAACAAGATTGCTAGTAATGTGAATTCTACCCACGTTGCTAGTAATCTTAAAAAAAAATGCTTTAGTCTATTTCGCAGTAAGATATTTACTGTGTATTTACTTAGCTACCAAAAGTAATTATTTACCAAAAGAAATAAGAGACTCCACATCAATAAATATGTTTAAAAATATATTAAAGATGTATTTGGCCAACCAACAGTAATAACCTACCTACATCATTATGTAGGTAGGTTATTACTGTTAGTAGGTTATTACGTTTGATCTATAGAGTACATTTACTCTATAGATCAAACGAAAATGTTTATATTTAAGATAGTTTTATGTTAAGTTTCTCGTATTTAAGTGAACTTTGTATATTGTTTTTTTTTTTAAGTGGTGAAAACTTATTTAAGTGGGTCCTACTGAAATAGTATGGCTTATAAATTTAAAACAAAGTTATACGCTTATAAAATTGATCTTCTTTAAATCTCTAGCAAAACTTCTGCTTAACTTGCCAATAACGTCACACAAAATTTTTGTTTAACTTATTTTTTTTAAATTTTGCTATTAATGTCCCACTGTTGGGCAAAGGCCTCCCGCAAATCCTTCCAGGTTCACTTTTCGAGCGCCATTTGGTACTACTCGCGTCTCTTTGCAACACTCGTCATTTTATATAAAAAAACTTTTTAGCAAAAAAGGCGGTCCAAAAAAAAAAAATACAAAACAAATGATACCGACTACCGAAATTAAAATTATTTTTGCCTTTGTAGTGGTTTTATATGGAAGTCGGTTCTATTTTTTGCTAAAAAGTTTTTTTTACGCTTTTTAGTGGGTCGGTTTGTAATTTATCTAGTTACAAAAGCCGAAATGTCAACTACTTATCACCTTTTACAAGATATTGCTTTTCCCGGTGCAGAGCATTTAATTTTTGAGGATTTCGACTGGAATATCACCATCAGCTTTACTTCACCACATGCATTGTGACCAGCATAAAGTGCTTAACATCCATATTCAAGTAATCTAATCGCAATCCACGAAATACTTATTATTGAGTAGTTTCGGTGGGTCTTCATCATCAGTTCCACTTCCTCAAATGGCGCTTTTCGAGAGCAGCTGCACAAGGTACTATAAGAAATACCCAAAACGCTATAGGTGTGCCTATAATAGTTGAAGAGTTCCCTCGATTTCTCCATGATTCCATCATCAGATCCAAACGTGATGACAATGGTACCAATTAAAAAGAATACTCTTTCAAACAAAAAAAGAATTTTCCAAATCGGTCCCCATCTGCGAGTTATGAGGCAAAATACATAAAAAAAAGTTCAAGACGAATTGAGAACCTCCTCCTTTTTTTTAAGTCGCTTAAAAAGTATATTTTACTGCATCTAAAATAGAACAAAACATAATTAATTTATAACGTTCTCACTGTTGAGACATAACCCCTCTCTCTATGGGAGGGAATGGTCCGTAATCCACCACGCGAGCTGTGAGGATTAATGGATGTCGCATGTCTTCGAATTTTACATTCCTAGGATATACCGGTTTCCTCACGATGTTCCTTAACTGTTTTGAGAGCAGTGGTTATGATAAAAAATAATGTGCACACAAAGTAATGTCCCTGTCTTGGTTCGAACCTACAACTTGTCAGTCACGTCTGTAACAACTGGGTCACTAATGCTTTGAATCTATAATAGAATAGAATAGAATAGAATTTTATTTTGCAAATATGGGTAGTACATATACAAGTTGAAAGTGTTTATACATCAGCTCAGCCATATTTCGCCATTCAGCATGCAAATATTAAATTATTATTATTAATTTTAAATTATAAATTTCATTACATTTTTATTAATTTAATCTCACTATTATTAATTTATTCACATTATTATTAATTTCATCACATTATTATTATTACATTATTATTAATTTCATCACATTATATCTTAATCACATTATATTAATTTAATCACATTCTTATGACTTCCTTTAATAATATACGAGTAGTTTTCATAAAATAAAAACATTTTACCAAAAAATTAAACCGACTCCCAAAGAACACTGCAAAGTGAAAAATAACTTTAATTTCGGTAGTCGGTGTCTTTAGTTTTGTATTTTTGTTTTTGGCACCGACTTCCGAAATTAAAGTTATTTTTCACTTTGCAGTGTTCTTTGGGAGTCGGTTTAATTTTTTGGTAAAAAGTTTTTATTTCACTCTTTTTAGTTGGTCGATTTTTTATTTACCTAGTTACAAGAGCCTAAATGTCAACTACTTATATTCATTTACAAAATATTGCTTTTCCCAATGTTAGGCCGTTAATTGTTGAGGAGTTCTCCTGGTACTTCACCATCAGCTTCAATTCACCATATGCATTGTGACGAGCACATTGTGCTTAATAACCACATTCAAGTAATCGAAGCGGAACACATGAAATACTTATATATTGAGTAGTTCCAGTGGCCATCTGTGGTCTTCATCATCAGGTCCACTTCACAAATGGTGCTTTTCGAATGCAACTACACAAGTTACTATAAAAATACTCAAATCACTATAGGTGTGCCTATAATGTTTGAAGAGTTCCCTTGATTTCTCCAGGATCCCATCATCAGATCCTGACTTGGTGATAATGGGACCAATTTCGCAGTATACCCTTACAAACAAAAAAAGAATTTTCCAAATCGGTTCAGCCGTCTTCGAGTACTCGGTGAACATACATAAAAAAAAAATACGCTTCGAATTGATAACCTCCTCTTTTTGTCGTCGGTTGATAAATCTAATCAAATACAGTTCCCGATGATTACTTAGTAGTTCGTAATTATTAGTAGATTTTCAAGTAACAAATAGAATCGGAAAAGCCATAGATAATTCTAATACTGCAGATCAAAGTAAGATTGTATACGTATACTTTCAGATTTAGATATAAAAAGTACCTTTCAATGAGTCAATTAGATCAGGTCACATACAAAACAAGCCTCATAAAACCAGAGTATCTTAAAAACACGAATTAATTAAAATTTACTTTACAACGATGCCGAGCCACAGCATTGTACCAAAAACAACGCGCGCTGTTGTATCACAGACAAAAACAAATGAACGAACTTAATACGAACGAACAGGAACATTTCTCCAAAAAGCAGTATATAATTTTAATTAAAGAATGTAACAGAGATGCAACTGCAGCTTTTGCATAATTATAAGCTATACTACAGACCACGAAATTGCTTTTACGGCCAGGGCTGGTAATGACTAGGTCTCTTATTTTTCTATTTTTATTTTAGCCAATTGTGTTGACAATGACAAATTTGTCATTATTGAATAAGCTATGGAGAAACATGTGAGATGAAAGACTAAACAACACGAATACAAAAACATTTATTTTTATTATTATTTCATGAAAGATAAAAAACCGGCCAAGTGCGAGTCGCACTCGCGCACGAAGGGTTCCATACCATTGTACACACATGTCTGTTATATGTGAGCCCCCTTACATATTTATTTTATTTTGTTTTTAGTATTTGTTGTTATAGCGGCAACAGAAATACATAATTTGTGAAAATTTCAACTGTCTAGCTATTGCGGTTCTTTAGATACAGCCTGGTGACATACAGACGGACGGGACGGACAGACATCGAAGTCTTAATAGGGTCCCGTTTTTACCCTTTGGGTGCGGAACCCTGAAAAACCTTGTGAATGAGTTTATGAAGTTACAACTATAATTAATGTAATATAATATATTGTATGAATAAAAACCAGCAAAAAGTTTAGTGAATACATTAACTTAATAAATTAGTGAAGAATGATAGAGTGAATGTCTCTATCTATTCATAGAAGTTGTCTTAAGGGGAATATCAAATGACTTCTCACGCTCTGGATGGAGCGGAAGGGAGTGTCAGACTTCTAATAACTAAAAAAACCCTTTTGCCGTTGGCCCCGTTATCTAGTTACAACATTCTCGTAACCCTGGCAGGCAATGACCTTGTCGGGCCTTTTCATTGGTGCTGAAAGTTGATGTTATTTGAAGCGCGCGTGGACCACGACACGCTGTTGACATCAGTCGAGATGCCATTAAAGATTGATGATCGACAGGCAATGACCACAAGAATTTTAGAAATGAAGTGTCTTGCTGCAGTCTCTGAGGCATTCTCTGTTCTGTCTCCGCGCGCACCAACTACCAAGCTTGCGGTTACACCGAACTTTCGTAATGGGTACAATAGGGAATTTATATGTATGGACTGGTTTTTACGTCTGTTGTATTAATGTTTTTGACATTTTTATTAGCTTGAATTATGAGATAATGTGCAACAGTGCGGTATTGTGGAAATAGAGGAAAATATACAAGGCAAACATTTTAATCCTTTAAAACAAGGCAAACAGCCTTCCGGTTAAATCCTGCTTCAGGATCTAATGATCGCTGAGGTTTTTGGAATAACAAACACAGTACACATCTGTAGAATAATACAAATAGCTCTTTCTATGTAGTATAATAGCTCCTGTGTTACTAAGCGGTAGACTAACATTCTATGAACCAGAAAACTTAAAAAAAAAACTCACACACTATAAATGATCTTTATTTTGCAAGTTATTAAATAACACTTTTACATGTTATTTTTTTTCGTAAATATTAACTAGATGAGGCCGGTGTTTCCTAACTAACTACCCTGAGAAGAAACTGTTAAATGTAATTTTGAATTCTGCGCCTTGCAACACCAACTTACTTTTTGGCAGCGTTGTCTATTTTTCCCCGCTATCCGATCTCTACTCTGTGACATCGTAGTGATTTATGTTCTACTTATAATTAATTCTATATTAAAGTAATTACTAAGTTTATAGTAGTTGTGATTCGCCTAAACCCAACAGGTTATGGGCCCAGTAAGCTCAGAAATAAAGACAGTGCGAAATCTTAGTGTAAAACAGTGATAAAATACTTTTCATATGAACATAACCTATAAACTGCAACGTGACTTTCATTTTTCTCATTCGAACTTTTTCAAAACGTGTTTTTGTACGTACAAACTAAGTGAAATCATTCAAAATGGCAGTAAATAATCACATGGCACTCATTGAAAAGCTGTCTGGTCGTGAAAATTACACAACTTGGCGATTTGCGATGCAAACATACCTACAGCATGAGGAATTGTGGGACTGTGTAGAATCCAATTCCGAACCGGATCCGAAACGAGATACTAAGGCGAAAACAAAAATCATTCTCTCAGTTGATCCTACAAATTATGTGCATATCCAAGAAGCTCGCACTGCTAAAGAAGTATGGAACAAACTATCCTCAGCCTTTGACGACTCTGGGCTGACACGCCGAGTTGGTCTGCTGCGTGATCTTTGCAATACGTCACTAACAGGATGTCAAAATGTAGAGGAATATGTAAGCAAAATTATGAACACAGCTCACAAGCTCAGAAACATTGGTTTTGAGGTGGATGATGAGTGGCTCGGCACACTGCTGCTCTCTGGTCTACCAGAATCTTATCAACCAATGATTATAGCTATTGAAAGCTCAGGCATGAAGATTACTTCAGATGCCGTCAAAGCAAAATTATTGCAAGATGTCAGACTATCTGAAAATGATATCAAAGCATTCACAGTTAACAAGAAGTTTCAGAAAAGTTTTAAAAAACAGTCTAAAGGACCACGGTGCTATACCTGCAACAAATATGGACACAAAAGCCCAGAATGTAAATTAAAATCTAAAGACACATCATTAAAGTCGAGTAGTTCTTCATCATATGCTGCTGTATTCATAGCAACAACTACACAATGTGATGCCTGGCATGTGGACTCGGGTGCATCCTCACACATGGTCAAAGACAAGAGTTTACTTCAGAATAAAACTACTTCAGTTATAAAGAATATAAGAGTAGCAGACAATAAAATATTACCAGTGCAATGCTCAGGACAAGTGAGCTTAAATACTTACAATGAAAATGGTCAAGAAAATAAGGTACTGTTTACAAATGTATTATGTGTTCCAGAACTTGCAACCAACTTGCTATCAGTAAGTCAGATTATTCGCAGTGGTGGCCAAGTAAGATTTGACAAAAAAGGCTGTGTTATTTTAAACAAAAAAGGTCAGATAGTAGCAACAGCTAGTATCATCAACAACATGTACCGTCTGAACATGCCCGGAGGAGGCTATGCATGCATGTCCGATGTTGAAGAACAAGATACCTTCCTGTGGCACCAACGAATGGGACACTTAAATTTCAACAGTTTAAAGAAAATGACTGAAAACACTGAACATGTAATTTTCTCAGCAAATTTAGAAAATCTGACTTGTATCACCTGTAAAGAAGGTAAACAGACAAGATTACCTTTTAAAAGTGAAGGAACCAGAGCAAAGGTTCCACTTGAATTGATCCATTCAGACATATGTGGCCCAATGGAGACTCAAACACTAGGTGGTGCCAAATATTTTATAACTTTTCTTGATGACTACTCAAAGAAAATTTATGTGTATTTTCTTCGAAACAAGTCAGATGCACTAGAAAAATTCAAAGAATTTAGACATGAAGTAGAAAATCAACTTGATGCTCATATAAAAATTCTCCGGACAGATAATGGCTTGGAATATGTCAACAAGAATTTCTCGGATTACTTAAAAGGTGCAGGTATCATACACCAAACGACCACACCATACACACCAGAACAAAATGGGACTGCAGAACGCATGAACAGAAGTCTTATTGAAAGAGCAAAATGTATGCTTCTTAATGCTAATTTGCCAAAGCAATTATGGGCTGATGCGGTACATACTGCTGCCTATGTAATAAATCGTTCTCCAACCAAGTCCCTATCATTTAAAACACCTGAAGAGATGTGGTCTGGACAAAAACCAGATGTGAAACATTTGCGCATTTTCGGTTGTGAAGCAATGGTACACTTACCTCAGGAGAAACGCAAGAAGTGGGATCCTAAAGCACAGAAAATGATCTTCATTGGATATTGTTACCACTCAAAAGGGTATAGATTTATGATACCAAAATCTAGAAAAGTAATAAAAAGCAGGGATGCTACATTTCTAGAATCTACTGTGAAAAGAGATTATGTATTGGTAGAATTATCAGAGAAGAATTCTACAAGAAATAGTGATGAAACTGAAAAGGAAGATGCAGATTCCAGTATAACTTCGTATGATACTGTATGTGAAACAATATCTACTTCAGACAGTGAGTATACTCCAGACACCAGTTTAGATACAACTCCAGCTAGGAACATAACATTGAGACCTAGAAACAACAGAATTGAAGATGCAAAACTGGGTGATGAAAAAGGAAAAATCTATCTGTGTCAACATGAAGATTACCCTGCAGATGTTCCTATGACATATAATGAAGCTATGAACTCCATAGATAAAAACAAATGGATAAAATCTATTGATGAGGAACTGGATGCTCATCAGAAAAATAATACATGGACATTGGTTAAAAAGCCTGTAAATTCCAAAGTGATACACTGTAAGTGGGTGTTTCGAATTAAGGAGGAACCAACAGGACCAAGGTATAAATCACGCTTATGTGCAAAAGGATATGCTCAAACCAAGGGCATTGACTATCAGGAAACATTTGCACCAACGGTCAGGTATGATTCAATACGATTATTACTTTCTGTAGCTGTTCAAAATAATTTCAAAGTCATTCAGCTAGATGTCAAAACAGCATTCCTATATGGAGAACTAGAAGAAACCATATTTATGACACCACCAGAAGGGCTAAACCATACAGAAAATATGGTTTGCAAACTCAATAAATCCCTCTATGGACTGAAACAGGCTCCTAGATGCTGGAACAGTAAGTTTGACTCTGTACTAAAGAAATTTGGTTTTGTCAACAGCAATGCTGACCAATGCGTATATATTTGTAGAACCAATGGAAAGAATTGTTACTTGTGCTTGTATGTTGATGACGGATTGTTATTTTCATCAGATGAACAGGCACTAAAAGAAATAACTGAAGATTTGAAAACCATTTTTGATATCAAAATATTAACTAAACCTAGAAATTTTGTGGGAATGCAAATAGAACAATTCAGTAAATGTATATTTATACATCAGACTAAATACATTGAACAAATGTTAATCAAATTTAACATGACTGACTCTAATTCCAACAGTGTACCAGTAGATCCTCACATGAAGTTGTATAAAGTGGATGGAGAACCTGATAAAGATATCCCCTACAGGGAAGCAGTCGGCTCCCTGATGCATCTAGCCATTGTGAGTCGACCTGATATAATGTTTGCTGTCAGTCTGGTGAGTCGTTTTCTTAATTGTTACAACACTACCCATTGGAATGCAGTCAAGAGAATATTCAAGTATTTGAAAGATACAAAAGACTATGGGCTGTGTTACACACAAACTGAACCAGCTACTGAAGTCACTGGTTATAGCGATGCAGACTATGCAAATGATCTGGATACGAGACGTTCAGTTACTGGTTATGTATTTATCAGAAATGGGGCAGCTGTAACTTGGTCAAGTCAAAGACAACAAACAGTCGCTCTGTCTACAACAGAGGCCGAGTTCATGGCAGCCTGTGCTGCTACAAAAGAGACTATGTGGATCAAACAATTTTTAAGTGATATTGGTCAATACAAACAAGACTCAGTGTGTCTTTATTTGGACAATCAAAGTGCTATTAGTGTAATTAAAAACATTAACTTTCATAAAAGATGTAAGCACATTGAAATTAAGTACTACTTCATTAAAGAAAAATATCATCAAAAGGTTATTGTATTAAAATTTGTTAATAGTAATGATCAGTATGCAGATATACTCACAAAAGCTTTGTCAAAAGATAAATTTCAATTTTTGAGAACTAAACTTGGTATGTGTTCATATAGCTCACTAAAGTAACTAAGCTAAAAATTGATGTAAGTCTAAACATAATCTTAAACTGAAAAATCTCAAATAAATTTTATGATTTTCTTTGGTTAGTTAATTGAATATTGTAATATATAAGTATTCCACATTGATAAAGGCAACTGGAAAGTATAGGTTCAGGAAGGGTATTAAAAAAAATTTATTTTGATCTTTGCATTATATAATAATAAAACCATTTAATTTTAGTAAGGCTTAAATTCAGGAAGGGTGTTAAATGTAATTTTGAATTCTGCGCCTTGCAACACCAACTTACTTTTTGGCAGCGTTGTCTATTTTTCCCCGCTATCCGATCTCTACTCTGTGACATCGTAGTGATTTATGTTCTACTTATAATTAATTCTATATTAAAGTAATTACTAAGTTTATAGTAGTTGTGATTCGCCTAAACCCAACAGAAACACCGAAGCAAACTTAGGGGTCCGTCTCTTTTAAAGTCCATCCAATCTATACTGGTTTAATTATATGGGAACCTTGTAGGTTTCAGTCTGAAGGGATCTTTTGAAGAAATATGCTCACAGATTTGAGTGGGCCTGTCCATACAGTGCAAGCATTTGTCAAATGACATACAGCTCACTTAGAATAAGGAGCTTAACGATTTGACGAACAATACCAAAGTAAGGACATTACCTAGAAACAAACGAATGCAAATAAATGATATAGCTATAATATGTAGATTTTTGTAAAGGAAGAAACGTACTCCTAAGTACGTAAAGTACTCCTGCCTGCGGATAGAAAATAATGTTTTTATGTTTACTAACAAAATAGTAACTGTTTTTCAACCATTTTTTTTACTGCGTGGAAAATCTTCGAATAACTTCTCCCGCTCTGAGTTAAGCGGAATGGAGTATCAGACTTTTACTGACTAAAAACTCACCCTGTTCTTTCAGCTGCCGTTAAGTTCCGGGGCCGAGGTATCTCGTTAGAACATTCCCGCAACCCCGGCAGGCAATGCCCCTGTCGAGCCCTGTCAATAGTTAAGATGCTAATGTAACATGTTTTAATAACAATAAATAAATAAATAATAATAAATAATGCTGCTGACTTCTCTTTGAGACGCGCGTGGAACACGACGCGCCGTCAACCTGGGCTTGGTTCTCACCGGACGATGAGCTGCCCCTGCGGCCGTCTTCGGTGGCCAGAGATCGGCTCGCGATCCCCGAACGTCTCCCGCGGCGGCTGGGGCGTGAGGAAGAGAGTTGCCTCTCCCTCGCGCGTTCGGCTTCCTCCTTCGCTAGCATGACTGTTTCGCAGAAGAAGGCTACTAAATCCCATTTCCTCTAGCTCCACAACATGGTATGAACCAGGGCCGGGCGCGAGAGGTCGCCACCACCGATCGCCTCAACGAGGACACGGTGATATTCTGCCCAAGTGGGGCACACCTCCATCGTATGCTCCACCGTGTCCTCCGGGTGTTCCACGCAATGAAGAAACCCCGGCGTGTCTTCCCGCTGAATCCGAAACAGGTACCTCCCGAAACAGCCGTGTCCGGTAAGCACCTGCGTCAGGCGGAAGTTAATGATGCCGTGGCGTCTCTCCAGTCACTCCTCAATTTGGAACTACTTATAACCTCTATTAACATACTATGTAATGATTTTATGGACCTCTAGGTCTGAAATAATTATGAAAATATTGTTGTTATTATCAAAATCTACAACCTACCTCGCTTTAAGCATTGAGACCGCCTATTGTATCACCCGTTTTAGTTGGGTAAGTCCTTGTTTTGTTATTCTGTATAATAAAGAGTATATATATCTATCTACAATGTGTTGGCTTTTTTTTTTCAAATTACAGCTTCACCTGTATGACTTGATAGGTGACACGTAATTGATAAGGTACTTGTATGCACAACACACAATAATAAGATTCAAAGAAACAAAAACACTAACATACAAATATTTATTTAATGCGAATAGAAAATTAAAATGCCTGTTCCCTATTCCAAACGTGTGTACCATTGAGCACTATCTTCTCGTCTCCATAAAAGGGCGTAGAGTAGGAATCGAAGTATCTCCTGACTGGTCTGTCACCACCTTTCCCCATCTGCAAAACTACAGACTCCAGGAAGACCACGAGATCTGCTGTTCTGGAACTAGAATATAAAAGACATTTGAATTTTAAGCCTACAATTAAGGCAACGTACCGAACTGACCCATCGAAATAATAATAAAAAAATCCTTTTAATAAAATAAATAATGTTGTATTTCTGACTTTGGCTCCATTTGGGTTAATATATAAAAATCTTAAAAGTTAATGTATGTAGTTTACACCTACCAGAAACATAAAATACTTAATAACCAGGCCTCATTGACATGAAGGTGAACCCAGTGTCTCAGTAAAAGGGGAATTTTATTGATGATTTTAAGCGTCAGTACACTCCAGACACAAGCATAGTTGGAGGGGTTAACAAGATTGCTTGTAATGTGAATTTTCCCCCATATTGCTAGTTCTCTAGTCGTCATTCTTGTAGATGTCGTCAGTTTTGGGGTAAACGTCATTGGGTCAGACTTCTACTGTCTATAATATTTAGTTTTATTCTGGGTGCAGTTTATGGCATCAAATGTGTGATTGGAATAAAACAGCTAGATGGCAATTATGGAATTTATTTCAGTTGCATTGCATGCTTGAACGATTGATTGTTTTGAGAGAATTTTCGTCTTTCTTTGCAGTCAGCTTGAAAATAAGTGTATATTTATTTGTTGTTATTCTTTCCTTACTTCAGCTTACACTACAAATTACATACATAATAAACAGCCATAAATAAGGCCAGTTTCTCTCTCCACATCACCTATGAAAGATATAACTAGAAATACCTATTTATTTCATTTCATTATCCTCGCGTCTTCATGCAAAGCCTTTTTTAATGTGCTTACGTTTCTCATTAATCAACGTTTACTCATAGGTACATAAACCAATCAGGTGTCTTTAAAATATAAACCGAAATGCATAAGATACGAGGAACGAATAAATCAGGGATTTCAAGGTTGCCTTTGGGAATAACGAAATCACGAATGACATGGAACATTTGACTTGAATCCCCATTTACTGAGTAAAATTGGCAAATTAACTTGATTTTCTTTTTTTTTTAGCGAGACGAAATCGAATTTAACAGTGAGCAATTTAGAGGTTAAATTGTAGTACAACAATGGAGATTGACGGTTACATGCCTGCTGTTTGGGAATGTTTTTAAGGACACAAAAATGAAGAGATATTTTATCATTTTCATTCGTTTTTTATGATGAAGTTAAACATATTAAAAAACAATCTTTTTCGCAATTCAAATTACAATCCATATAAATACAAAACTTCTTACTTCTTCTTACTTAATATCATAAATGCGAAAGTTTGTGAGGACGGAGGTATAGAAGTTTGTACACTTTCACACAAAAAGTATTGAACAGATCTGAATAAAATTTGATAAGTAGATAGTGGACACCCCTTTTTGCGGATGTGAAAATCATTGAATGACTTCTCCCGCTCTGGGTGGAATAGAAGAGTGTCAGACTTATACTGACTAAAACCTATTCTGTTTCTTCAGCTGCCCTTAAGTACCGGGGCTGCAGTATCTTGTTAGAACATTCCCGCAACCCCGGAGTAAGTGGGCATCCTGGAATAACATCATAATCATAATCTTTATTTATTTCTCTCAAAAAGGTACAGCATAGGTTTACAGAATATAAGTCACAACAAGATATAGACCTTTACAGACAAGATATAAGCCTTTTATCCCGGAATTCCCACGGATTCGGGATTTATGCAGGAAAACCCTACCACGTGAATGAAGTCGCTAGCAGAAGCTAGTAATATAAAAAGGTAATATTTGTTTGTATATAGGGCGTAATCACCGGAATGTTCTATTTCTAATTGTTTTTTCATTGATAGTAGAGTACATTATTTGTGAGTGCTCTAGGATATAAATTATTTCGAAATCTATGCGGACGAAGTCGCGGGTGAGGTGTTAGTTCTATAAGGCATAAGATAGACTGGTAGAGAATGCCTTGTTGAATCATTGTACAGTCGGCAACAAATCAAGCTATCTGAATCTGTCAAATTTACCCAACTGAGCTTGAACTTCATTATGTTGTAATAAAGTTCTAAATCTATCAAATTATTTTGACAGAGTAGGTTATTGTGCTGGCCACCGTACATAAAATTTGAATAAATAACTAAATATAGTCTGATCTGCATGGAGATACAATTTCTTGTAGTAATGTAGGTGGTAATGAAATAATTCGTGAGTAAGTTTGTAAACTTTAATTTATTTAAGACAAGCGACCCGCCCCGGCTACGCACGGGTATAATGTACAAATAATATACATGTATTATAGACACAAACTTTCCTCTTTAATCTAAAATCTTTAAAAATAAATTTTAATCTTTTGCTGAAAACTGAATTAAAATCCGTTGTGACTTTGTTTTATACTATGTATAGATTCGAATGATTAAAATTATAGCATTTAAAACCTTCCTAAGCCGTTTGTCAAACAAAAAAATAAAATTAATAGCAATTAATGGTAAGTAAATAATTACATGAAAGTTATCAAAATTACAAAAACAATTATTAAACAATAATTATATCGCCAAAATACACAATTATAAAATATACAATTATTAAATTAAATTTAAAAATTAAATTGACACACAAGTTGTTGATTGTGATGTTAGCAACATAGTTCTGAGAGGTTAACTCTAAATAACATTACAGTGAATAATGTCAACGGTGAAAAACACTAAAGGCCATAAGAAAAGCTATTCTAACAATTTTTTCAAAGTTTCAGGTGACGCCCAAAAGATGAAAAGTCAGGAAAAACGTTTAAATTACTCAAACAGAGCTTTGCAATAAATTAAAAGATTTTAAAAGGTATCGGCCTACACCATTTATTTCTCCTATTTCGATTAAAAACATTCAAGCTCACCCAAAATACTCGACAAAACAGTCTATACGCCATTTAATCATTTGTACGGGAATTGAACTTACGACACCGAGCTCAGCAGCCAATTGCTCAACCACTGCGCCTACCGTGTCGTCAAATGATTATGCACCATTAAGTTAGATTTTTCATCATAATATTCAAAATAACTCGAAAATTGCATATAAAGTTTTAGTCATTATTTATTGTCATAAACACAGGTATTCCATGTTGGGTCATTTCCACACATGATATATTTTTATTACAAAATGTGACGAACTCAGCCGGATTAAATTAAAAGTTGGTCGGTAGTTTGCTTTAGGGGACGTTAAAAAATGGCAAATATTAAAAAGTTTAAATTGCCAATCCTGGGCGCGCTATGTTAAACGGTTGGCACTTAACACCCAAATGTGTGTGTTCATGCATATTGTGGGGAATTAATGCATATTTAATTCTGCAATGACATGCCCCGTCTCGTGTCATTGCAATTAACTGCCAACCTGCAAGCCAAAATTCAGCAACGCTGTTTGGTTTCAGGAATATCTACATAATGTATACACGAGAATGTACTAGTAGATAGGAATAGTAGAAATAAACTAAAGAAAACTTTTTAAAATAAAAAGCTATGCACTAATTTGTCAAATAGTAGTCTTTATTTTATTTGTCAATTATTTTAGACTTCGAAGTTATGTAATAGTACAGTCGTAGTTTGTATCCCTTAAGGGCCTATACTACTTCAGCGCTTCTTACTCTTTATCTCGGTAGCACACTACTGGCCGCGGTCACGCGAGCAAACGAGACAGGGTGGCAGGGAAAAGACTTCAAGACACCGATAATTTTGTTTATTTCTTTTTACGGTGAAAATAATGGTAGTTAAAAAAAAAGTAAATAACATAAGACTTGCTTTATAGTTAGTTCAATTAATATACAAAGTTTCATTATCTAATTTAAGTTATTTTTAATACCAGCGGTTTATTGTTCGGTTTGGAGGTATCTTTGGATTTTTTTCTATCAAAAAAATTTTACGGAATCGTGTTTTATTCAAACATCCTGACATTAATCCTCAACTTTGCCATATATTTGTAAAGAAAATCCGTTATCGTTTTTCTTAACCTTTTTAACCGTAGATTTTTTTTTTTGATGTCACTTTTAAAAGTGACATCTAAGACAATTGTGAAAGAATGATGTTAGGTTTTACATACTCTTTGGATGTTAGGAAAAATAAACCTAAATAATTTAAGAATTTAATATAACGAGAATATTTTAGAAAATATCTATACCTGAAATAAAGGCTTTAAATGTTGTTTTTGTCTTTACAGGTGAGTGATTAAAATTATATACGATATTAGTGGAAAACCTTTGTAAATAAATTTGTCTTATTAATAAATTGAATTGTCTTTACAGAAACGCAATTGTGTCTTTGTTTCACTTAACAGAGAGAAATCATATTATATATTTATTTCAAAATTATTGCTGCAGTATATTCGACATAACAGAGGATCATGCTAAGCCATTTGAGGTAGTATAGGCCCTTAACGAAAACAATGCACATGTTTTTTCATTGATGATAGGCTCACGTTTGATAATGATTTTACCTGATGGTAAGCGATGATGTAGTCGAAGATGTAGCTCGCTTTCCTAGAACTCACTCTTAAATAGACCCCTTGTTTTGTTTACACTTCATCCACATAGTTACAAAGGTGGAGCTAATGCCGTCATTCTCTGCCAGTCAACCATGAGTGGTGAAGAGATAGCGTGGGAGGTGCAATACGTACGTGAAAAGTTGTAAAAGAAACACAGTAAAAGAAATAAATAAATTGCGACGTTGCCGTCCTTCAAGTACAGAGTGTTTCTTTTACGTATCAATTTAACATTTTTAGTGAATATTTTAATATTAAAAAAAAAGTATTTTGTTTCCGAATGGTAATATATTTTAGCATGTGTGGATACTATACTATTGCGGGTTAACGGGAACGCCCTCTGTTAGTTTACATACTGTATATATATTTACTTAAGTATCATATGAAAATTATATTTGTAAATCATCGGTTGACTTCTCCCGCTCTGGGTGGAGCGGAAGGGAGTGTCAGACTCCTACTGACTAACCCCCTCCCCCCTGTTCCTTCAGCTGCCCTTACGTTCCGGACCACGGTATCTTGTTAGAACATTCCCGCAACCCCTAGTTATCAAGAAACACAGACTCCGTCATGGAATTCCACTCCTCACAAGTATGGTGTTGGAAAGAAATAAATAATTAAAGCTAATAATTAAGAACATACCTTATCATGACGGTATCCATTTCTTTAAAAAACGTGATTGTATTGTCAGTTGTCTCCGCATTTGATGTCTGCAAACCAATCTAGAAACAAAAATAATTTAAATGTACTTAAAAATTGGTCAAAACTACATAGTTTGTGACATAAAGACTGTTTAAGAGCGTCTACTCATGATACGCGATGTTTCGTACAAACTGTCAAGTCCTTATACTTACTAAAGTTGTGTTCACTTTTTATAGATGAAAATACATATTTTTTCCACTAATGTAAAATAATGTACCAATACTAATTACTTATAATAGCTCTCGCTTTTCATTTGAATTATGTTTCTTAGAAGTTCTTTATCGTTTAAGAAAATTATTATGTGCCTATATTTATCTTACATAATAATATATAGCTATACTAAGTTCCATTATGAATTATTAATTTCCAAGAATAAGAGCTAGGTACCTAGTTTGTAAAAAAAAAACGCAACGACAGTTATATTATTTGTCTATAAGAAATTGCCCTGAATGTGTAATAAGACCGCCTATATGTGTCTCTGCTTAGGTATAACTAATTTTATTATACAAACAATGGAAAAGTAAAATTTAATTTGAAATTATTTATTTACGTACGATGTACTTTACAGTCTGTAGGTCGTGTTAAAGTACAAGAATTAATAATTTATTTAATTCTTATACTTTAACAATGTTTTTATGAAGCGCTTCTTTTTTCATTTACCTTATGTTTGTAGTCAATTGATTGATGGGTAAATATGGCACTTAAAACAAAAATTAGAAAGTGCATGGACCTTACAAAAAGGTACCATACTTCAACGGAATTCCTTTTATCCTCTTCTATTTCATAGTATATGAGCGAACTAGGATACACAAGGTGCAAGGAAAGTACGAGGATACAACGTATACGTACCTACATGCATATAAGGTGTCGTGTGATATCGCAGAAAAATACAGTATAAAGGAAAAACCCGTTTAAGAGTTTGCATATTTAATGCAATCAGTATAGGTAGCTTGAGGTACTTGGCAGAAAATGTAAGAATCATTCCATATTATAAAAGTACGCGAAGATTGTTTTAGCTTGTACCAGCGTATTACGTGTACCAGCCCGCTGAGTCTACGCTCGCGTGGTATTAGTACTTCCTCCTTTTGTAATGCCTATGTGTTATCCTCATGTATAATCTACATTATTGTAAAGTTTCATTAGAACCCGTCTATGTATAAACCATCTTCTTCTCAGCGTGTCGATGGCATATATATTTGATATTAGATTGGCCCAAAACTCAGCTACGAAAACTCCGTTCGCTGATGCAGACATAAGGTCATCAAGAGAGCAGTTGACGGGGCATACAGAACAAGGTAGAAGGTGGGCCATAGTCGGTGGGGTCACGCCGCATATACATTTCAAATCTGGGCTATCTGTAAATCCCCATCTGTAGATGTGTATTATCTTTGCTACGGCCGACATGGGTCGACGCAGTCTGTTGAGGCATTTCCAAGCCGGCCACGGCAACACGTGCCCAGGTGGTAGGCTCTCAGATGGTTCGATGAAGCAATCAGGTGGATTAAGATGTTTCCAAAGTATACAAACCATTACTATACTACTAGTATAGTATTAGTATGATAGGATATGATATTAAAGAAATCATTGAAATAAAATGGGGAAAATTTTTGCACTTTACACGCTTCAGTTAGCGTGATTTTTTTTTATTTTCAACGGAAAATAGCATTTATGTCACTTTCTAGTCCTTGAACTGTATACTAATTATCATATGGTTCCTATCGACGTTATTGCGAAGCCAGTATAAAACAAAATTCTTAAAAATTCAGATCAAATAATTAGGAACGAAATCTTTTACCACAGCAAAAAATAGAACACTTTGAGCAATACGTAATATTTTGATCTTCATTTCTCCACACATAATACAAACAAGACTTTTTTTATTAACAATTTTTATGTTCTGAGTAAACTAGATGTATTACGACTCAATGTTTTATATTATTTTTTCTTTATTGGTTATAAAACGTAGTTATTAATCTTGAGCTTGTGCGTAAAATTGTGTTTCTTGATAAGAGACACAAAAACCGTATTTTTTTATTTCTCTATGTTCTTTTTATATAAATACCTAAAATTAAGCCATGACATTGAGAAGAACGAAACCTAACGCGAACGCTAAAAAATACGAAAAAAAAAACGCTGTGATGATGTTACTTACTTCTTATGGATGTGGTCAAAACGAAAGTATTGCAATATTTAAGCTTAAATAACTAAAATGATTAGTCTTTCTATTTTAAAAACCACATTACGCTAACGATTTTTATGGATTCAGGCACGCTTTTTACTATTTCATATTTGCTCTACACGCGAGTGATCATGTCATTAAATTGATTTAATTAATTTCATATGGTATACAATGGTGGGTATTCCCGTGGATTAAATTGACTGGAGATTTTTGTCACTAAAAACAGCAATTTTATTCATTATTTTATCCGCAGAAACTTAACCTTATTCAGTTGGTAGCAAGTAAAATCTATTCAGACGTATAACACCACAGTGACATTTTTAAAAGCTGTACCCGGAATCTTAGGGATTTTTTTTTTTTTTTTTAACCTGGTAAAATTATCAAATAAGTCCTCCCACCCCGGGCAGGGTGGGAGGGACTGTCAGACTTTTACTGACGTAAATCCACGGTGTTCCTTCAATAACCCTTTACATACCGGGGCCACGGTAACGGGATGAGTCCCACGACCCCGGCAGGCTTCGGCCCTCTGCAGAGGGGGCCTCGTCATGTTGCTGACGCTCTTTGAGGCGCGCGTGGAACACGACGCGCCGTCGACCCGGGCATGGTCCATGGTCGGACAGCGAGTTGCCCTTTACTCGCTGTCCGCATGCCCGCGCCTACGGTAGCCGGAGATCGTCGGCCGACGTCCGACGCCGTGGGCGTCTACCACTGCGGCTGGGCTGGAGGGAGGACGCCATCCTCTCCCTCACGCGGCCCGCCTCCTCCTTCGAAAGCATGACTGCTTCGCAGAAGGAGGCGACCGCTTCCCACTCCCTCTCGCCCCGCAGCATGGCCTCGACCAAGGCCGGGCGCGAGAGGTCTCCGCCTATTGTCGCCGTGAGGACACGTCGGTGCTCTGCCCAAGCTGGGCAGTCCTGCACCGTGTGCTCTACTGTGTCCTCAGGGCGACCCTCGCAGTGGTGACACCCAGGCGTCTCTTCCTTACCCATCAGACACAGGTACCTCCCGAAACTTCCGTGTCCGGTGAGGACCTGCGTCATGCGGTAGGTCAGGACGCCGTGACGCCGATCTAGCCACTCCTCAAAGAGGGGTCTTACCGCCGCAGGAATCTTAGGGATAAGGATTATTTAATAATAAATAACAATAATAATTTATTCAAATAATATGTTTACAGAAAAGTACCTATAGTCCAGAACATAAATATATATAATAGTTCTTAAAGGGTCATTTTAAGTGCTTGAAAAACATTATTTTTTGACATTTATCTATACCTCATATTTTTTAACATGAAGTAAAATAGTTGGTGAAGCTCAGTGTTAAGTTTCTTGAGATTAGGGACCAAACGGTTTGACAACGAAACGTAACCTTTGGTGTTCAACAACATGATTAAACTTAGCTGTGCCACATTTGGGAATGTAATTGAACCTTTGTACTGCACTTGGCAAGCGCGCTTTGTGAAATAATGAGGAGATTGTTTCTACGAATGTAGCTCTATTATGCATGCCGCATGTGTTCTAAATACATAAAAGATGACATATCTTCATACTTGACATTGTTCTTTAGATTGGTATGATCATTGGTAGAATTGAAAAAGTCAAGCATTAAATGTCGATTAATACGTTAAAACTGGGACTGACCCGATTTTAACTACATATTATATTGTCGCAGTTTAATCGCTTGCAATGTTATGTATCTATAGAAATAATCTCAAAGTACTTAACTGACTGTGTCACATGTTTCTGTGTATTCCATAATAATAAACCACGACCAAATTTTTTGCATACCTAATGCCCGTTTTTCTTTGAGGGCTAGGCAATATCTACCCTCTTCCATATCTATCACATATAGGGGTGGATATGAAAGACCGCAAGACTCGCTAATACTCGGCATATTATCAAACACAATTTTTTATACTCTTTACGGATTGGTAGACAAAAACCATTGTATCCACCTGTAGGTTTTTTCTTAAATACCTTACTTTTTCATCAAAGTAATGTTCCTTGTTTCATACTGTAAGAACATATGTATAGCACGCAATGTCAAAATATGTTTTCTTTATAGTTATTGACACGATATAAAAGGGTTTGGAAGTATTTAATATTTCGTCATGGTTTCTGAGGTTTTAACAAAAATAAATTCATCATAATTACGAGAATTTAATGAAAGTTTTGATGTTTTAATGAAGGATTTACGTTTCCGCTCGTAAATCCTTTGAGTTGGTAATTGCCTTAATCGTTGATTTTTTTATGTTCAAAGGTTTGAATTTGACTGAGGTTTGACTGCCTTTGACTTTACTTGACTAATTTAATTCGTTCAAATTATTGATTATACGGTTCGAATTGACTCAAACTAAGCACTATTTTTGTACACTCTAAAGCTGCTATGCGGATATTTGTGTAGTTATCATTATAGATTATATCTTAGAGAATGACATAATTATTTCAGCTAGCGATGTATTACGGAACCTGTGGCATATCAGTCTGACTCGCACTTGCGGCCGGTTTTTATTCGGATGGCGAATATAATTTCTGAAAGTTTTTTTTTATTTGGACTCCACTAAAACTTTATCACCATCTGTTCAACCTTTTCGCCACTATGTTTAGGTTAGCCTGTGACAAAACCAGTGCCAGATTTTCTGGCTTCTGTTTACCCGTAATAAATGTCGAAAATGTCTAAATGACAGCTGAGACTAAGGGCCGGCGCTCACTGCCGGCATGGCACGGCAGGTTGCACGGTATCCCACGGCATTCCGTGGCATCGCGTGGCATGCCGTGGCATCTCGCAGCATTTCGTGGCATCCCACGGCATTCCGTGGTATCAGTCAGCGTCTCGCGGGATGCAATGGCGCGCCGCGGCATCCCGTAGAATGAAACGGCATGGCACGTCATGCCGCAGCATGCCGCGGCGCGTCGCGGCATAGTGGTATCGAAATAAAGTAACATGAATTCTAAACTCATTGAAATATTATTCAAAATAACTTGACAGTCATAAAATCCTTTGCCATGACACGCCGTGCCGTGCCGGCAGTGAGCGCCGGCCCTAACAGCTAAATAATAATAATAATAATAATAAATAACCGCCATTTTTACTGAACACCAATAATATCGCGGTGAAGACAATAACGTAATACTTGTGGTGCCATAAGATGACCCTTTCCGATAAAACCCCGAACAGATTCCGCGGTTAACATCTCTATATAACATAATATTGATATAATACTGAAGAAAATGTCATAACTCCGTTTTCCTTTGCAAACGAGGAACGAACAAAAACCACCTGAAATGAGCTGTGCAAAGAAAACCAAATCCGCTGAAATTGAGCGTCACCCTAAAAACGTGATGACAGTTTGATCCCTCGGATTGGTGCATCTTGTTCGAAAGTGGGGGTGAACTATAGCTATATTACATGCCCATGATTATGGCCTTAGTAGCTACGGACATACATGCAAAACCTACGTCGAGGACATTTATATTTTACAGTTGCGAATTTTAAAAATTATCGTTCCCAGTTACATAAAAAAAAAACAATTTAAAAATAACGAACAGTTGTAAATGTCTTCGACAAGATACGTTTACTCATCTTTAACGATAACTTCCACAGTATTAGTAATATTCAGAAATACGAAAGGTTGCAGTCGTTACGTTGTTTGTCCTACTACCCACGTATAAAATACCAAATCATAATAATGTGTATGGTGCAAGGAAAATGCATGCTACCATCATTCTTAAATGACCTGTAAATATTATTAAAAAATAATTAAAGTGTAAGTACATAAAAGGTCGAAGTTATACTGCATCACTCTCTGTGCCTCCCGTACATCTTTATGTGCAGCAACCAAACATATTGTGTCGTCAGCAAACTGGTACACGGTGCCTTCCGTGAAGATGTTACACATGTCGTTCATGTACAATAAGTATTCCGGTAATATACAGTTTGAACCATGCTACTTAGCGAACCTGCGACACTCACCGACGTGAAGCGGTTGTTATGGTAGTCTCTAAACCATTCAAGGAATGGACCCCGTATACCATTTTGCTGTAACTTATTATATAACATTTTATATTCCAAACAATCAAAAGCTTTGCTGAAATCAATGAGGACAACAAGTGCGTGTTCATGATTGTTCAGGCATTTGTTGACCTCATTGCAAAACTTTGACAATAATTGTGAGGTATTTTTATTTTTTTTTGAAAGCCGAATTGTTTGTCATTAATAACTTAATTTTTTATCAAAAACTTGTTTATTTCAAATCCAAGATACCTCTCTATTATCTTATCAATACAAGATAAAATCGTAATAGGTCTGTAGTTGTTAACGTCTGTGTACGAACCATTCTTATAAATAGGTCTTACAGTGCCAATTTTCAGTTGATCAAGGTACAAGGATGTGTCAGTGCATTCGTTAAATTTATATACACGTGATGCATAAATCCATTTGTATACCCGAAAATTTGACGTCACCAGTTTTCCGCACGTAGCACATTTCACCATATTGATGAATAGATCGGTGCGTAGGCGCCAGGTATTACGAGGATAAAGTTCAAGTTAACCTGCGCGCGCAGGTAATTATAAAGCAGTACTACCGGTACGCGTCTAATTGCTTTCACACCGAGCGAGCGACTGAACAGAGATGTGGAAATCCTCGTGGATGTTCTCGGTCCTGGGGCGGGCGAAGGGGTCTTTCAGACTCATACTGACTAAAACCACCCCGTTTTCCCTCGTACACATGCGCCGGGGGCTGCGGGGGCACATAAGTATTCCTCAATGCGGCCCCCGACTAGAAATGGAAATCGTCGTGGATGTCCTCCGTCCTGGAGCAGGAGAAGGGGTCTGTCAGACTCATACTGACTAAAACCACCCCGTATTCCCTCGTACACATGCGCCGGGGGCTGTGGGGACACATAAGTATCGCGGCACCCGTCGGCCCGCCTCTGTAAACAAGTCACTCCCCCCGCTTAAAGAGAAGGGGCCCCTCTTTAAGCGGGGGGAGTGACTTGTTTAGCTTCCCCTGATACTTCTGACAAGAGCACGCGTGGAAAAAAACGCGCCGGCATCTCGGTTCTTGTGTTATGACGTTATCACCCTACTCAAACTGAGCCGTAGGGAAACAAGCACATTATACAAGAACAAAAACCGACCGACCTTCCGTCCTAATCGCTGAAGCTCGCCGCGATGTCCTAGTAATTTCCCACACCAACCCTTGCTAGAACTAGCCCGTGACGCTTTAATTTCGTCACAAAATAATAATTATTCAACCTAGCTTGTCCCTAGCTGCCCTCCCCCAATGACGCTCTAAGCCAAGGTCCAGACCCCATAGTGGATGCCTTAGCGTGTAGTCTCTTAGATTTTAAGATACTACAATAACAGGCTAGTCCAGTTAAACAGCCGACCACCTCATCGATTGACCTGCGAGAGGCCACTTACAAAAAAAACATTTTAATCTAATTTAATTGCGGAAAGTTTAAAAAAAAACTCATGTATTTTTTGTTTGCTGCATATCAGCAAGAGAATTTTGAAATGACGTTCTTTTATATCGATTGCTAAAACAAAACTTTAAAAACACTTTAATCTAGTAATACATCGATTAATGATCACTTTGGAATCCATTAAACAAACTTTTAGTGTCATAAAGATTTTTACTGCAAAAAGACGGTTAAAATCATTTTCTATTTTTTCGCAGCATTTCATAGGATTCTAGACGGCGGGTTTCCATAATGCGTTGCATTTTCTGTACGGTGAACGAGGGGTCATTAAAACCTGCTGGAGCGAGATAATGATAATTAGTGATGTGCCGCACCGGGCACGTTAGCCGAGAGAATCGACTAATCGATTAACTGGGCTTACCGGAGTGATGCAAAAATGGCTGGCTTTCTGGCTTTTTTATCTATCAAGGATATTTATGAAGCTCGTGTGGCCAAATCCTGAAACTAAAAAGAGAGCTTAGTAACTTTTCCGGTCGTTGAGATTTAAAACACGGGTAAGTCATAAAATCATAGATCGTCTTGACTAGTCGAACATCATCGACTAGTCAAGACGATCTATGATTTTATAACGAGTCAAAAAAAATGGGAATGAATACCTATATAATAACTTAGAAGCTTTCTGCGATGAATAAGATGTTTAGATGTTTTTATAATGAACTAGTACTCACGCGGGGCTTCGCTCCCGTGGATGCTATCACGGTTAAAACATAACTCTCCTTTTTTGCAGTCGTGTAAAAAGTAGCCTATAACCTTCCTCAAGCTTCAAGCTACTTCAATACCAAATTGCATCCAAATCCACCCAGTACTTTCGCAGATTAGCGCGTTCAAACAAACAAACGAACTTTGCCGCTTTATAATATTAGTATAGATTTGTATTTAGAATCTGCTAATTTATAATATTTTATAACCGACCTCAAAAAAGCAGGCGATTAGGAGGTACTAATAGCCAGCTTACGTGTGTGTGACCGTACTAAAATGCAGAAAAAGTAATAAAAAGAAATCAGGTGCCTTTTAGTAGATAGTTTTGGCATGCCACCATGAGGATAAAGCTAAGTTTACGCACGCATTATAGTGTCTAAAATCTCATTACTACCAAGATGTTATTTAATTATTACAAAATAATCACTATCGACTAAAAAATAGTCGTCACATTCCTAGCTGTAATGATCACGACTGCAGACGTTCGCCGTGTAATTGATATATAACGAATTTTAAATTATAATGGCGTCCTGAGACCCCTCACTCCATTATATCTTACATTATTACGTACCTACTCATCATAACGAAAGCTTTTTGGTACTAATGTTTTATCGATGTAAGAAAATTTTAATGTGAATAAGAGAGATATCTTATTCAATGATAGTGATGCAATTGGAAAATACATTTTTTTTTTATGTAATAAATTTCAATGAACTCAACTAATCATTTACTAAACATAATAATAATAGCATAACTAGCATATACAGCTTCCATTGCTGGGACACGGTATTTTTCTCTATGAAAAGGAATGGGCCCTAATTCACCATGTGCAATTTGGTGGACGTCGAATGTCTTCAGGATTTTCGCACAAAAATAGAGGAAGTTATAAGACAACACTTAGGCAAGATTAATTATTATTTAATTATTTTTTATTGTACACTTTATAGCACACATATGGATACAAATAATAAAACTAGTGTACAATGGACGGTCTTATCGCACAAGGCAATCTTACAGACAAACTTTAGACAGACAGAACTTAAAGAAGATAAATTTAGGGCGAAATAAACATGCATATGTAAAATACATACCACAATACATAATATATAAGTATATACTATTACATATCAAATATATAATAGAGAAAGGAGGGGAAAAGGTTATAGTGAAAGGTAATGCTCCTTCACCATTCTTTTTGATAACTTCATTCTTTGACGTAATAAAAATAAAACAAATATATGTTTGCATTTAGTTTCTGTCACTAAATAAAACGATGTGAAATTCACTGGAAGGACATGAAATTTATTTTAATTTGTAAACTAGTGTTATTAATTAATTGTAATGTTTACTAAATTTTATGTTATTTATACTTGATGAACTTCGGGATCTAAAATTAATTCGTTCACTTTCAAAAGATCTAAGGTGTCTTCATCAAGTTCCTTCACGTTTTTATTATATGGTTTTCTAATGCTGGTTATGTAAGGATCTGAAGTATAAAGAAGAGTATGAAATACATCCTCGTTTGAAGCGGATCTTGAGCATTTTCTAGCATGATGTAGACGAAATTTTTTATAATCCTTATTACGAGATTCTTGTGCATCTTCCGAAAGTTGGCCAATAGGAAGTATTGCAAAATGCTTTATGACACTTTCTCCATGAATCAAAATTTTGTGAATTGAAGATGGCATGTAGTACCAGTCATAATTGCTCACATAGATCCTGGCAGTCTCCAGAGCATAACTGCCAAATTTTTCAGCATTTATCATTACACCCGATGAAAGAGCTTGCAGAATTATGTGAAGTCGTTTAATCAAATTTATATCCACTCCTGTAATTTCAGCAGAGCAGCTTGCATTGTAAAAAATCTTCTGGCAGTATTACCGTCATTAGAATTACCACTTACTTGTCTTGGTTTGTCGACGATTAATCCTAGCTCTTCACGGAAACGCCTTTGTACCAGGGTTTTCTTCTCTTGCTTTAGTCGTTTCTTTTCTTCGCTTGTGGCTGACCATGTTTGGAAAGACAGATTATAGGAAATATGTAAAATCATTTCCATACAACGAATCCAGGCGTGCAAAGTAGACAGTCCGTATTGATAAGAATCTTCATTTTCAGGCCTAGCAGTCACTTTAGTCAAATCGTTCATTTGGCGTGGAGTAGCTCCACATATTGTACATGTGGAACCCGAAGGCGTATCTGTTAATACCTACCTGAGCTATTTTGCCATCTATCATTGTAAGAAAGAGATCATGCTTCACTTGCACTCCCTCACCTTCTTTGTTAATTAATGATGGACCCAAAGAATTTATTTGACCTTTTATTTCATCCACAACAGCTTTAGTTGTCTCGGTAGTTTCTTTGCAAAATTCTATTAATATAGGCCGACAAAAACGAACAGCTGACGGTACCGGATTTTGCCAGACAACATCATCTGTAAGCTCGTTAATTAACTTAATAGGCACCAAAGAAGTGATAAATAAATTTGCATCAGAAATTAGTTCAGACTCTTCAGGCAGTTTCTGTTTGTACTAGCTTTGACCGGATGAGCCATCACAGCCCCATTTACCGTATAGAAGTAAGTTATTCAATCCATTCCTATACACTGAATCTATTTTCAATATTCTAGCTGCAGTGTGATCTAATAAATCTTGAAGTCTTAATATTTTTGCACTTGTGTCTGTAATTTCTATAGCTGAAGATGGTGGATAGCAAGTAGTTTTAACTTCTTGCACTTTGTAATATGGTGGAAACACAAAACATTTTCGTTCGTTCGTTAAATTTCTCAAGTACAAATACTGTGCTTTCGTTAAATTCAAGTCAATAAATACGCTCAATGCCTCTTCATCCGTTTACATTTTTGTCTGCCTTGCTTCTTCTATGAGAATCGAGAATAAGGTCTTATTTTCAGTTTCAGCAAACCTTAATGTTTCCACATGTTTAGCTTCTGTTCCTTCTCCTATCGAACGTAACCCTTGAAGATATGCATTATAGACGTGTTCAAATCCATATTCATTAAGTAACATTGTATTTTTTTTTCTTTTACTAGATTCTGACAAGTCTGGATAAGATACGCACGGTCTCCCACGTTTTCCAGAAGAAGTAGATGGTGTGGAGACGGTTGTAACGTCTTCAGTGTTCGGTAAAGTTACTGAATATTCTGATTCTAACCAATTACTGTTTTTCATTAAAAAACTATCCTTTTTCCGTGAAGCTTCTGTCCATCGTTTATTAAAAGCGGGAATAATATGTCTTTGAAAATCACTGAGGATGAAACATAAGTTGTCTTCAGATACATGATAATTTTCTTTTAAAACTGTTGATAATGCCTCTAATGATTTTCCTCCTTCGATATACGAAAGTATTATTTCACGTTTAGAACACTTGAAAGTAGACATTTTGAAGAGTCAACAAAACACGTAGTTAGTTATATTGTATTCGTAACAATTACACTTCTGTTAATTCACCACTATTCTGTTATTTACAATGAAATGAAACAACAGTTTATATACTATATGAAATATGAGGGTAGTGTGCATCTTGTTGATTGATATTTTCACACGCAAAATGAGTGCAAAAAAAGATAAACGCCCTAATATCAATGATAAATTACAAAACTTATCGCAAACTATTGAACCATATACCAACATTGCAAACCGCAATAGATAGCGAGCGGTTTTCCGTTTTCCGACTTTTATCACATTTTTACTAATTACTCCGAAAACCGCAAATTTCCGCAGCTTTTTTTTATTTGGTTATGTTTATGGACAGCTAGGCTACAAATCAACATTAAATGTAAAGCAGGGGTAAACGTGGGCAACTGTCAAAAGTCTCGATGAACTTTAAAAAAAACTTTTTTTTCACCATATATTATTTTGCAATTATTTTAAGGTAAATGTTAACATAATATTAAATACATATTAGTTGTCTCATATTTTTCAAAAGACGAGGTTTCCAGAAATATTAATACATTATACCTTTTCCTGTAACGTATAACAATAAAATCAATTTGAAAGTGATGAAGTGAACGGGCTTAACATGGACGTCCGTCAAAACTATAAAGTTTGTGGTGTTGTAAAAAAATCATTTCATATAATATGTATAATTTTTTGATATTATAGTCTAGTTTGGTCCTTAAACTATTGATTAAAATAAAAAAAAGCATGGCAGTAGCGACATTGACAAAACCATTTTTAATCAGCAGTTGTTCTACGATTTTCAACAGTGGCGTGTCTTCCCGCTGAATCCGAAACAGGTACCTCCCGAAACAGCCGTGTCCGGTAAGCACCTGCGTCAGGCGGAAGTTAATGATGTCGTGGCGTCTCTCCAGTCACTCCTCAATTTGGAACTACTTATAACCTCTATTAACATACTATGTAATGATTTTATGGACCTCTAGGTCTGAAATAATAATGAAATTATTGTTATTATTATCAAAACCCACAACCTACCTCGCTTTTAGCATTGAGACCGCCTATTGTATCACCCGTTTTAGTTGGTAAGTCCTTGTTTTGTTATGCTGTATAATAAAGAGTATATATATCTATCTACAATGTGTTGTTTTTTTTTTCAAATTACAGCTTCACCTGTATGACTTGATAGTTGACACGTAATTGATAAGGTACTTGTATGCACAACACACAATAATAAGATTCAAAGAAACAATAACACTTACATACGAATATTTATTTAATGCGAATAGAAAATTAAAATACCTGTTCCCTATTCCAAACGTGTGTGCCATTGAGCACTATCTTCTCGTCTCCATAAAAGGGTGTAGAGTAGGAATCGAAGTATCTCCTGACTGGCCTGTCACCACCTTTCCCCATCTGCCGTACTACAGACTCTAGGAAGACCACGAGATCTGCTTTTCTGGAACTAGAATATAAAAGGCATTTGAATATTAAGCCTACAATTAAGGCAACGTACCGAACTGACCCATCGAAATAATAAAAAAAAAATCCTTTTAATAAAATAAATAATGTTGTATTTCAGACTTTGGCTCCATTTGGGTTAATATATAAAAATCTTAAAAGTTAATGTATGTAGTTTACACCTATCAGAAATATAAAATACTTAATAACTAGGCCTCATTGCCATGAAGGTGAATCCAGTGTCTCACAGTGGGTGGGCAGTGGGTCTCAGTAAACGAGGAATTTTATTGAGGATTTTAAACGTCAGTACACTCGAGACACAAGCATAGTTGGAGGGGTTAACAAGTTTGCTTGTAATGTGAATTTCACCCATATTGCTAGATCTCTAGTCGTCATTCCTGTAGATGTCGTCAGTTTTGTGATAAACGTCAGTGGGTCAAACTTCTACTGTCTATAATATTTAGCTTTATTCTGGGTGCAGTTTATGGTATCAAATGTGTGATTGGAATAAAACAGCTAGATGGCAATTATGGAATTTATTTCAGTTGCATTGCATGCTTGAACGATTGATTGTTTTGAGAGAATTTTCGTCTTTCTTTGCAGTCAGCTTGAAAATAAGTGTATATTTATTTGTTGTTATTCTTTCCTTACTTCAGATTACACTACAAATCACATACATAATAAACAGTCATAAATAAGGTCAGTTTCTCTCTCCACATCACCTATGAAAGATATAACTAGAAATACCTATTTATTTCATTTCATTATCCTCGCGTATTCATGCAAAGCCTTTTTTAATGTGCTTACGTTTCTCATTAATCAACGTTTACTCATAGGTACATAAACCAATCAGGTTTCTTTAAAATATAAACCGAAATGCATAAGATACGAGGAACGAATAAATCAGGGATTTCAAGGTTGCCGTTGGGAATAACGAAATCACGAATGACATGGAACATTTGACTTGAATCCCCATTTACTGAGTAAAATTGGCAAATTAACTTGATTTTCTTTTTTTTTAGCGAGACGTAATCGAATTTAACAGTGAGCAATTTAGAGGTTTAAATTGTAGTACAACAATGGAGATTGACGGTTACATGCCTGCTGTTTGGGAATGTTTTTAAGGACACAAAAATATAGAGATATTTTATCATTTTCATTCGTTTTTTTTTTTGATGCAGTTAAACATATTAAAAAACAATCTTTTTCGTAATTCAACTTATAATCCATATAAATACAAATCTTCTTACTTCTTCTTACTTAATATAATAAATGCGAAAGAGGCATAAATGTTTGTTACACTTTCACACAAAATGAACTTATATGAACAGATATGAATGAAATTTGATAAGTAGATAGTGGACACCCCTTATTTTGGATGTGAAAATCATCGAATAACTTCTCCCACTCTGGGTGGAGCAGAAGAGTGTCATACTTATACTGACTAAAAACCTATTCTGTTTCTTCAGCTGCCCTTAAGTACCGGGGTCGCGGTATCTCGTTAGAACATTCCCCTGAGTTTGTTTCGGTGTCCCCTGAGTTTGTTTCGGTGTTTCTTCTCAGGGTAGTCAGTTAGGAAACACCGGCCTCATCTAGTTAATATTTACGGAACAAAATGACGTGTAAAAGTGTTATTTAATAACCAATTTGCAAAATAAAGATCATTTATCATTCCCGCAACCCCGGAGTAAGTGGACATCCTAGAATAACATATAAGCTTTTTGTTCAGGAATACCCACGGATTCCGGATTTATGCACGCGAATGAAGTCGCAGGCAGAAGCTAGTAATATAAAAAGGTAATATTTGTTTTTAAGTTTGTATATAGGGCGTAATCACCGGAATGATCTATTTCTATTTTTTCTTTCTGTATAAATTATTTCGAAATCTACACGGACAAAGTCGTGAGTGAAGTGCTAGTTGTTTAAGGTATAAGGTAGACAAGTAGAGAATGTTTTGCAGCATAAGTCCGCCTATATACCATCATTGTACAGTCGCCAGCACATCAAGCTATCTGAATCTGTTAAATTTACCCAATTGAGCTTGAACACATTTTTATTTATGTTTGATATTCTATTTTTATTATTCACACACAATAAGATGACATATTATTTTTATTTAATTTAATTGTATTATATTATTCTTGATCTTATTACACTAATTTGATTTTCCTTTTTAGGGTTCCGCAGCCGAATGGCAAAAAACGGAACCCTTATAGTTTCGTCATGTCTGTCCGTCTGTCTGTCTGTCTGTCCATCCATCCGTATTTCACTGCTATTTTATTCCGAAACTGTTAGTACTATACACATGTGAAACTTGATAGGTAGATGTATTCTGTGAACCGCTTTCCGATTTCAAAAAAAAAATTAAAAAATATTTACAATAAAGGGGGACTCCCCATATTTGGAACTGAAACTGAAAATATTTTTTTCATGAAACCTATTTGTGTGTGGTATCTATAGACAGGTCTTTAAAAATAACATTACGGTTTCTAAAGCCACTTTTTAATAAGGTTAATCGTTTAAAAGATATAGGCTTCCAAAGTGGTAAAATGTGTGTCCCCCCTCTTACTTCTATAATAATGGAGTGAAAAATCTAAAAAAAGTATATGTCTGTATATCTTAATGTAAACTTTCAATCAAAATTGGTTTGAACGAGATCAAGTCAACAGTTTTTGAGATACAGCATATTTTCTAAAACCGCAAATATAACTTTGTAATTCATACAAACACTATAAAAAAAAAATAAGCTAGTTTTACGAAAGTAAGGTTTTCTTTTGTCAAACAAATATAAATATTATATTATATTATATTATTATAGTTATTTCGGAACCCTTCATGGGCGAGTCTGACTCGCACTTGGCCAATTTTGATATGACTGATTATTTTATCGTAAATAGATACGATTACTTATTGTAAATTGAATGTCGACTTTTATCGTTTTGAAATTGTTATTTTCTTTGATATGTATATTTTTTTGTTTATTTTATTTGAATGGTATTGTTTTATTTTACGAAATTTCTATACAATGAAAAACTTTTGAACCTTATCATGTTGTAATAAAGTTGTAAATCTATCAAATTATTTTGACAGATTGGAGTAGGTTGATGTGCTGGCCACCGTACATAAAGTTTGAAGAAATTAATATAGTCTGATCTACATGGAGATACAATTTCCTGTAGTAATGTAGGTGGTAATAAAATAATTCGTGGGTAAGTTTGTAAACGTTATTTAAGACTAGCGACCCGCCCCGGCTTCGCACGGGTATAATGTACAAATAATATACGTGTATTATAGACACAATCTTTCCTCTTTAATCGCCCTATCTTTTACCAAAAACTGCATTAAAATCCGTTGCGACTTTGTTTTATACTATGTATAGATTCGAATGATTAAAATTATATGGTTTAAAACCTTCCTAAACCGTTACTCCCGGCTATAATTTGTATATGTTTGTATCGTTTCGAGTAGTCACAAATATAAAAATCCGAAACTAGTTCTGACAATTTAGAATCGTATTACCTGATTGGCTGACTTGTGAAAGTCAGATAGGCAGTTATTCCATGTAAAATACTTGTACTCATTTGCCACAGACTGAAGCAGATAATAGTTGGAAAAACACTAAGCAGATGTTGACAGTCAGTGTGTAGTTAACTAGTACTTCAACTAGGCCCTATTTTCAGGTAAAATACTATTTTCTTACGGTTTTTTGTTTTAGAATAAACACTTTATTATATATATATATATATATATATATATATATATATATATATATATATATTATAATGTAATCTTGAAACCCTTTAAATGAAATTAATAGGGGTTTCATTACTAAACAAGCAATACGCGATTAAGCCGCACAAAGAAATAATAATAAAAAGTATTTATTTCAGATTTACGGAAACCATAGAATGTTAGTACAGTAAGAACTTAAAAAGTAGTATAAGGCAGTTGTCCCACCACCGACGATGAACGAGTAGCGAGTAGAGCTAGCATCTGAAAATGAGTTGGCGAGCAGCGAGTGTGTTGTTCCGATAGTTTAGTCGCTGAGCTATCACCTAGTAGATCCCTCAGCGTGAGTTCTGACCGCCAATTGATCGCTGAGCGAGTATTATCTTTGAGAGCTCTTGTCGCTCAGCAACAAATCTAGCGAAACGAGTAGTCACCGGCAGTGTGAACAGTCAGAGAGCAACACTATTAATATATGCATCTCTTTCGTTTACACGAAATGAATATTTCATTGTGCGTTTCTTGAGCGAGTAAATCGCCGATAGTTAGTCGTTTACTCGCCGGCAGTCGGATAACTGCTTTGGTAACAAAAATAAGGAAAACATACTTAAATAATAGCCACTTTTGTTCACTACAGAAGGTACATTAGACTGCATAATGTCAACGGTGAAAAACACTTAAGGCCATAAGGAAAGCTATTCTAACAATTTCCTGTTTCAGTGACGCCCAAAAGGTGAAAAATCAGGAAAAACGTTTAAATTACTCAAACAGAGCTTTGCAATAAATTAAAAGATTTAAAAAAAGTATCTGCCTACACCATATTTTATTCCTCCTGTTTCGATTACAAACATTCAAACTCACCCGAAATACTCGGCAAAACAGTCTATAGGCCATTTAATCATTTGTTCCCGTACGGGAATTGAACCCATGACACCGAGCTCAGCAGTCAATTGCTCAACCACTGCGCCTACTGTGTCGTCAAATGGTTATGCACCAATAAGTTATATTTTTTATCATAATATCCAAAATCACTCGAAAATTGCATATAAAGTTTTAGTAATTATTTGTTGTCATAAACACAGGTATTCCATGTTGGGTCATTTCCACACATGATATATTTTTATTACAAATTGCGACGAACTCAGCCGGATTAAATTAAAAGTTGGTCGGTAGTTTGCTTTAGGGGACGTTAAAAAATGGCAAATATTAAAAAGTTTAAATTGCCAATCCTGGGCGCGCTATGTTAAACGGTTGGCACTTAACACCCAAATGTGGGTGTTCATGCATATTGTGGGGAATTAATGCATATTTAATTCTGCAATGAAATGCCCCGTCTCGTGTCATTGCAATTAACTGCCAACCTGCAAGCCAAAATTCAGCAACGCTGTTTGGTTTCAGGAATATCTACATAATGTATATACGAGAATGTACTAGTAGATAGGAATAGTAGAAATAAACTGTAGAAAACTTTTTAAAATAAAAAGCTATGCACTAATTTGTCGAATAGTAGTCTTTATTTTATTTGTCAATTATTTTAGACTTCGAAGTTATGTAATAGTACAGTCGTAGTTTGTATCCCTTAAGGGCCTATACTACCTCAGCGCTTCTTACTCTTTATCTCGCTAGCACACTACTGGCCGCGGTCATGCGAGCAAACGAGACAGGGTGGCAGGGAAAAGACTCCAAGACACCGATAATTTTGTTTATTTCTTTTTACGGTGAAAGTAATGGTAATTAAAAAAAAGTAAATAACATAAGACTTGCTTTATAGTTAGTTCAATTAATATGCAAAGTTTCATTATATAATTTAAGTTATTTTTTAATACCAGCGGTTTATTGTTCGGTTTGGA
The DNA here is from genome assembly GCA_943138885.2 of Tholera decimalis. NCBI lineage: Eukaryota > Metazoa > Arthropoda > Insecta > Lepidoptera > Noctuidae > Tholera > Tholera decimalis. The sequence continues at coordinate 32,934,215 of OW964555.2, forward strand.
GGTATCTTTGGATTTTTTTCTATCAAGAAGATTTTACGGAATCGTGTTTTCGTCAAATATCAAAAACCTAACATTAATCCTCAACTTTGCCATATATTTATTTCAAAATTATTGCTGCAGTATTTTCGACATAACAGAGGATCATGCTAAGCCATTTGAGGTAGTATAGGCTCTTAACGAAAACAATGCACATGATTTTTCATTGATGATAGGCTCACGTTTGATAATGATTTTACCTGATGGTAAGCGATGATGTAGTCGAAGATGTAGCTCGCTTTCCTAGAACTTACTCTTAAATTATAGACCCCTTTTTTCGGGTGGGTAAATTTATTTATTTGTTCACTTCATCCAAATAGGTATAAAGGTGGATCTAATGCCTTCATTCTCTGCCAGTCAACCATGAGTGGTGAAGAGATAGCGTGGGAGGTGCAATATGTACGTGAGAAGTTGTAAAAGAAACACAGTAAAAGAAATAAATAAATTGCGACGTTGCCGTCCTTCAAGTACAGAGTGTTTCTTTTACGTATCAATTTAACATTTTTAGTGAATATTTTAATATAAAAAAAAAGTCTTTTGTTTTCGAATGGTAATATTTCTTTAGCAGATGTGGATACTATACTATTGCGGGTTAACGGGAACGCCCTCTGTTAGTTTACATACTGTATATATATTTACTTAAGTATCATATGAAAATTATATTTGTAAATCATCGGTTGACTTCTCCCGCTCTGGGTGGAGCGGAAGGGAGTGTCAGACTCCTACTGACTAACCCCCTCCCCCCTGTTCCTTCTGCTGCCCTTACGTTCCGGACCACGGTATCTTGTTAGAACATTCCCGCAACCCCTAGGTTATAGTTATCAAGAAACACAGACTAATTTAAATGTACTTAAAAATTGGTCAAAACTACATAGTTTGTGACATAAAGACTGTTTAAGAGCGTCTACTCATGATACGCGATGTTTCGTACAAACTGTCAAGTCTGTTCGTACAAGTGTCAACCTTATACTTACTAAAGTTGTGTTCACTTTTTATAGATGAAAATACATATTTTTTCCACTAATGTAAAATAATGTACCAATACTAATTACTTATAATGGCTCTCGCTTTTCATTTGAATTATGTTTCATAGAAGTTCTTTATCGTTTAAGAAAATTATTATGTGCCTATATTTAGATCCAGGTATCTTACACCTATACTATATATACCTATACTAAGTTCCATTATGAATTATTAATTTCCAAGAATAAGAGCTAGGTACCTAGTTTGTAAAAAAAAAACGCAACGGCAGTTATATTATTTGTCTATAAGAAATTGCCCTGAATGTGTAATAAGACCGCCTATATGTGTCTCTGCTTAGGTATAACTAATTTTATTATACAAACAATGGAAAAGTAAAATTTAATTTGAAATTATTTCTTTACGTACGATGTACTTTACAGTCTGTAGGTCGTGTTAAAGTACAAGAATTAATAATTTATTTAATTCTTATACTTTAACAATGTTTTTATGAAGCGCTTCTTTTTTCATTTACCTTATGTTTGTAGTTAATTGATTGATGGGCAATTATAAATATGGCACTTAAAACAAAAATTAGAAAGCGCATGGACCTTATAAAAAGGTACCATACTTCAACGGAATTCCTTTCATCCTCTTCTATTTCATAGTATATGAGCGAACTAGGATACACAAGGTGCAAGGAAAGTACGAGGATACAACGTATACGTACCTACATGCATATAAGGTGTCGTGTGATATCGCAGAAAAATACAGTATAAAGGAAGAACCCGTTTAAGAGTTTGCATATTTAATGCAATCAGTATAGGTAGCTTGAGGTACTTGGCAGAAAATGTTAGAATCATTCCATATTATAAGAGTACGCGAAGATTGTTTTAGCTTGTACCAGCGTATTACGAGTACCAGCCCGTTGAGTCTACGCTCGCGTGGTATTAGTACTTCCTCCTTTTGTAATGCCTATGTGTTATCCTCATGTATAATCTACATTATTGTAAAGTTTCATTAGAACCCGTCTATGTATAAACCATCTTCTTCTCAGCGTGTCGATGGCATATATATTTGATATTAGATTGGCCCAAAACTCAGCTACGAAAACTCCGTTCACTGATGCAGACATAAGGTCATCAAGAGAGCAGGTGACGGGGCATACAGAACAAGGTAGAAGGTGGGCCATAGTCGGTGGGGTCACGCCGCATATACATTTCAAATCTGGGCTATCTGTAAATCCCCATCTGTAGATGTGTATTATCTTTGCTACGGCCGACTTGGGTCGATGCAGTCTGTTGAGGCATTTCCAAGCCGGCCACGGCAACACGTGCCCAGGTGGTACGCTCTCAGATGGTTTGATGAAGCAATCAGGTGGATTAAGAAGTTTCCAAAGTATACAAACCATTACTATACTACTAGTATAGTATTAGTATGATAGGATATGATATTAAAGAAATCATTGAAATAAAATGGGGAAATTTTTTGCACTTTACACGCTTCAGTTAGCGTGATTTTTTTATGTTCAACGGAAAATAGCATTTATGTCACTTTCTAGTCCTTGAACTATATACTAATTATCATATGGTTCCTATTGACGTTATTGCGAAGCCAGTATAAAACAAAATTCTTAAAAATTCAGATCAAATAATTAGGAACGAAATCTTTTACCACAGCAAAAAATAGAACACTTTGAGCAATACGTAATATTTTGATCTTCATTTCTCCACACATAATACAAACAAGACTTTTTATATTAACAATTTTTATGTTCTGAGTAAACTAGATGTATTACGACTCAGTGTTTTATATTATTTTTTCTTTATTGGTTATAAAACGTAGTTATTAATCTTGAGCTTGTGCGTAAAATTGTGTTTCTTGATAAGAGACACAAAAACCGTATTTTTTTATTTCTCTATGTTCTTTTTATATAAATACCTAAAATTAAGCCATGACATTGAGAAGAACGAAACCTAACGCGAACGCTAAAAAATACGAAAAAAAAAACGCTGTGATGATGTTACTTACTTCTTGTGGATGTGGTCAAAACGAAAGTATTGCAATATTTAAGCTTAAATAACTAAAATGATTAGTCTTTTTATTTTAAAACCACATTACGCGAACGATTTTTATGGATTCAGGCACGCTTTTTACTATTTCATATTTGCTCTACACGCGAGTGATCATGTCATTAAATTGATTTAATTAATTTGATATGGTATACAATGGTGGGTATTCCCGTGGATTAAATTGACTGGAGATTTTTGTCACTAAAAACAGCAATTTTATTCATTATTTTATCCGCAGAAACTTAACCTTATTCAGTTGGTAGCAAGTAAAATCTATTCAGACGTATAACACCACAGTGACATTTTTAAAAGCTGTACCCGGAATCTTAGGGATAAGGATTATTTAATAATAAATAATAATAATAATTTATTCAAATAACATGTTTAAAGAAAAGTACCTATAGTCCAGAACATAAATATATATAATAGTTCTTAAAGGGTCATTTTAAGTGCTTGAAAAACATTAGTAAAATGGTGATTTATCTCATTTTCAATAATTTGGAGGTAAAATAAGTTGGTGAAGCTCAGTGTTAAGTTTCTTGTGATTAGGGACCAAACGGTTTGACAACGAAACGTAACCTTTGGTGTTCAACAACATGATTAAACTTAGCTGTGCCACATTTGGCAATGTAATTGAACCTTTGTACTGCACTTGGCTAGCGCGCATTGTGAAATAATGAGGAGATTGTTTCTACGAATGTAGCTCTATTATGCAAGCCGCATGTGTTCTAAATACATAAAAGATGACATATCTTCATACTTGACATTGTTCTTTAGATTGGTATGATCATTGGTAGAATTGAAAAAGTCAAGCATTAAATGTCGATGAATACGTTAAAACTGGGACTGACCCGATTTTAATTACATATTATATTGTCGCAGTTTAATCGCTTGCAATGTTATGTATCTATAGAAATAATCTCAAAGTACCTACTTAACTGACTGTGTCACATGTTTCTGTGTATTCCATAATAATAAACCACGACCAAATTTTTTGCATAACTAATGCCCGTTTTTCTTTGAGGGTTAGGCAATATCTACCCTCTTCCGTATCTATCACATATAGGGGTGGGTATGAAAGACCGCAAGACTCGCTAATACTCCGTATATTATCAAACACAATTTTTTATACTCTTTACGGATTGGTAGACAAAAACCATTGTATCCACCTGTAGGTTTTTTCTTAAATTCTACCTTATTTTTTCATCAAAGTAATGTTCCTTGTTTCATACTGTAAGAACTATAGCACGCAATGTCAAAATATGTTTTCTTTATAGTTATTGACACGATATAAAAGGGTTTGGAAGTATTTAATATTTCGTCATGGTTTCTGAGGTTTTAACAAAAATAAATTCATCATAATTACGAGAATTTAATGAAAGTTTTGATGTTTTAATGAAGGATTTACGTTTCCGCTCGTAAATCCTTTGAGTTGGTAATTGCCTTAATCGTTGATTTTTTTATGTTTAAAGGTTTGAATTTGACTGAGGTTTGACTGCCTTTGACTTTACTTGACTAATTTAATTCGTTCAAATTATTGATTATACGGTTCGAATTGACTCAAACTAAGCACTATTTTTGTACACTCTAAAGCTGCTATGCGGATATTTGTGTAGTTATCATTATAGATTATATTTTAGAGAATGACATAATTATTTCAGCTAGCGATGTATCACGGAACCTGTGGCATATCAGTATGACTAGCACTTGCGGCCGGTTTTTATTCAGATGGCGAATATAATTTCTGAAAGTTTTTTTTTATTTGGACTCCACTAAAACTTTATCATCATCTGTTCAACCTTTTCGCAACTATGTTTAGGTTAGCCTGTGACAAAACCAGTGCCAGATTTTCTGGCTTCTGTTTACCCGTAATAAATGTCGAAGATGTCCAAATGACAGCTGAGACTAAGGGCCGGCGCTCACTGCCGGCATGGCACGGCAGGTTGCACGGTATCCTGCGGCATTCCGTGGCATCGCGTGGCATGCCATGGCATCTCGCAGCATTCCGTGGCATCCCACGGCATTCCGTGGTATCGGTCAGCGTCTCGCGGGATGCAATGGCGCGCCGCGGCATCCCGTAGAATGAAACGGCATGGCACGTCATGGCACGTCATGCCGCAGCATGCCGCGGCGCGTCGCGGCATAGTGGTATCGAAATAAAGTAACATGAATTCTAAACTCATTGAAATATTATTCAAAATAACTTGATTAGTCATAAAATCCTTAGCCATGACACGCCGTGCCGTGCCGGCAGTGAGCGCCGGCCCTAACAGCTTTACGTGTATTCCGAGGCACAGCGGTATCACACTGCCAACTTCCAAACACCGGGGTACTACTGAGAAATTTTTTACTTATAGAAAAACGCAATAGCAATTTTTGCCCGACTTGAGAATCGAACCCAAGACCTCATACTCAGCAGTCATGCTTACGACCACTGAACCAACGAGGCAGTTTACCCATAATAAGCTAATCAAAATAAAATGTATGATTGAATTGAAAACCTCCATCGTTGTCGGAAGCCATCCATATTTTAGTACAAGTTTTGAATAAAGAAATTTAAGTAAATTAAAATAACCGCCTTTTTTACTGGACACCAATAATATCGCTGTGAAGACAATAACGTAATACTTGTGTTTCCATAAGATGACCCTTTCCTATAAAACCCCGAACAGATTACGCGGTTAACATCTCTATAACATAATATTGATATAATACTGAAGAAAATGTCATAACTCCGTTTTTCTTTGCAAACGAGGAACGAACAAAAACCACCTGAAATGAGCTGTGCAAAGAAAACCAAATCCGCTGAAATTGAGCGTCACCCTAAAAACGTGATGACAGTTTGATCCCTCGGATTGGTGCATCTTGTTCGAAAGTGGGGGTGAACTATAGCTATATTACATGCCCATGATTATGGCCTTAGTAGCTACGGACATACATGCAAAACCTACGTCAAGGACATTTATATTTTACAGTTGCGAATTTTAAAAATTATCGTTCCCAGTTACATAAAAAAAAAACAATTTAAAAATAACGAACAGTTGTAAATGTCTTCGACAAGATACGTTTACTCATCTTTAACGATAACTTCCACAGTACTAGTAATATTCAGAAATACGAAAGGTTGCAGTCGTTACGTTGTTTGTCCTACTTACCCACGTATAAAATACCAAATCATAATAATGTGTATGGTGCAAGGAAAATGCATGCTACCATCATTCTTAAATGACCTGTAAATATTATTAAAAAATAATTAAAGTGTAAGTACATTGTTCGGTCCGACGTGAAACAGAACGCACCTTTTGGCTGGCAACATTAATTATCTGTGGGCTTGACATAACTTTTTCTCTTGACAGATAGACTTTTGGTTCCTTGTTGAAAATAAAACATAGTGTATTACATACTCTTTGGTTGAAAATGTCGGTCATGGGACCCTGTCGAGTTAATTATAATTGGTAAAATATCGTTTGGAATCGCCTGTTGAAACCGATAATTGGGTCGCGAGTTAACTATTGTTTGAAGTTGTAATTCCCATTTGACGAAAACCCCGGGATATTTTGGGATTCCTCGCCGGTTGGTTGTCACCCGCGAGGCACGCGCGTTTGTTGGAAAAAGTAGTGATAAATAGCTTCAATCCGGTGTGAGTTTGGGCTGTGATGCTGTTTGAACCGCGCCATCTGGAGACTGACGCCTTGTGAACGTTCAGAACACTTGACTTACATCACACTTTCAATTACTCACCTCATATTACACACATGCTACACTTGGGCGTGACCTGGGAGGGTCGAAGTTGGCGAACCCAGCACAGAAGGTTAGTGGTATTTATAAAGCCTCAGAGGCTATGGATTGTTGTCGGCCGGAGAGCCTGTAGACTATTGTGTAAGTACTTTTGATTATTGTAAGCAACGTTTATAGCTCCACGTACCGTGGACAAGTTCAGACCGTCCAGTTATCGTTGCACTGGCTTCTTGAAGTCCTGAACATACATAAAAGGTCGAAGTTATACTGCATCACTCTCTGTGCCTCCCGTACATCTTTATGTGCAGCAACCAAACATATTGTGTCGTCAGCAAACTGGTACACGGTGCCTTCCGTGAAGATGTTACACATGTCGTTCATGTACAATAAGTATTCCGGTAATATACAGTTTGAACCATGCTACTTAGCGAACCTGCGACACTCACCGACGTGAAGCGGTTGTTATGGTAGTCTCTAAACCATTCAAGGAATGGACCCCGTATACCATTTTGCTGTTACTTATTATATAACATTTTATATTCCAAACAATCAAAAGCTTTGCTGAAATCAATGAGGACAACAAGTGCGTGTTCATGATTGTTCAGGCATTTGTTGACCTCATTGCAAAACTTTGACAATAATTGTGAGGTATTTTTATTTTTTTGAAAGCCGAATTGTTTGTAATTAATAACTTAATTTTTTATCAAAAACTTGTTTATTTCAAATCCAAGATACCTCTCTATTATCTTATCAATACAAGATAAAATCGTAATAGGTCTGTAGTTGTTAACGTCTGTGTACGAACCATTCTTATAAATAGGTCTTACGATGCCAATTTTCAGTTGATTAAGGTACAAGGATGTGTCAGTGCATGCGTTAAATTTATATACACGTGATGCATAAATCCATTTGTATACCCGAAAATTTTGACGTCACCAGTTTTCCGCACGTAGCACATTTCACCATATTGATGAATAGATCGGTGCGTAGGCGCCAGGTATTACGAGGATAAAGTTCAAGTTAACCTGCGCGCGCAGGTAATTATAAAGCAGTACTACCGGTACGCGTCTAATTGCTTTCACACCGAGCGAGCGACTGAACAGAGATGTGGAAATCCTCGTGGATGTTCTCGGTCCTGGGGCGGGCGAAGGGATCTTTCACACTCATACTGACTAAAACCACCCCGTTTTCCCTCGTACACATGCGCCGGGGACTGCGGGGACACATAAGTATTCCTCAATGCGGCCCCCGACTAGAAATGGAAATCGTCGTGGATGTCCTCCGTCCTGGAGCAGGAGAAGGGGTCTGTCAGACTCATACTGACTAAAACCACCCCGTATTCCCTCGTACACATGCGCCGGGGGCTGTGGGGACACATAAGTATTCCTCAACGCGGCACCCGTCGGCCCGCCTCTGCGGGCCCCTTCTCTTTAAGCGGGGGGAGTGACTTGTTTAGCTTCCCCTGATACTTCTGACAAGAGCACGCGTGGAAAAAAACGCGCCGGCATCTCGGTTCTTGTGTTATGACGTTATCACCCTACTCAAACTGAGCCGTAGGGAAACAAGCACATTATACAAGAACAAAAACCGACCGACCTTCCGTCCTAATCGCTGAAGCTCGCCGCGATGTCCTAGTAATTTCCCACCCCAACCCTTGCTAGAACTAGCCCGTGACGCTTTAATTTCGTCACAAAATAATAATTATTCAACCTAGCTTGTCTTTAGCTGCCCTCCCCCAATGACGCCCTAAGCCGAGGTCCAGACCCCATAGTGGATACCTTAGCGTGTAGTCTCTTAGATTTTAAGTTACTACAATAACAGGCTAGTCCAGTTAAACAGACGACAACCTCATCGATTGACCTGCGAGAGGCCACTTACAAAAAAAAACATTTTAATCTAATTTAATTGCGGAAAGTTTAAAAAAAAAACTCATGTATTTTTTGTTTGCTGCATATCAGCAAGAGAATTTTGAAATGACGTTCTTTTATATCGATTGCTAAAACAAAACTTTAAAAACACTTTAATCTAGTAATACATCGATTAATGATCACTTTGGAATCCATTAAACAAACTTTTAGTGTCATAAAGATTTTTACTGCAAAAAGACGGTTAAAATCATTTTCTATTTTTTCGCAGCATTTCATAGGATTCTAGACGGCGGGTTTCCATAATGCGTTGCATTTTCTGTACGGTGAACGAGGGGTCATTAAAACCTGCTGGAGCGAGATAATGATAATTAGTGATGTGCCGCACCGGGCACGTTAGCCGAGAGAATCGACTAATCGATTAACTGGGCTTACCGGAGTGATGCAAAAATGGCTGGCTTTCTGGCTTTTTATCTATCAAGGATATTTGTGAAGCTCGTGTGGCCAAATCCTGAAACTAAAAAGAGAGCTTAGTAACTTTGCCGGTCGTTGAGATTTAAAACACGGGTAAGTCATAAAATCATAGATCGTCTTGACTAGTCGAACATCATCGACTAGTCAAGACGATCTATGATTTTATAACGAGGCAAAAAAATGGGAATGAATACCTATATAATAACTTAGAAGCTTTCTGCGATGAATAAGATGTTTAGATGTTTTTATAATGAACTAGTACTCACGCGGGGCTTCGCTCCCGTGGATGCTATCACGGTTAAAACATAACTCTCCTTTTTTGCAGTCGCGTTAAAAGTAGCCTATAACCTTCCTCAAGCTTCAAGCTACTTCAATACCAAATTGCATCCAAATCCACCTAGTACTTTCGCAGATTAGCGCGTTCAAACAAACAAACGAACTTTGCCGCTTTATAATATTAGTATAGATTTGTATTTAGAATCTGCTAATTTATAATATTTTATAACCGACCTCAAAAAAGCAGGCGATTAGGAGGTACTAATAGCCAGCTTACGTGTGTGTGACCGTACTAAAATTCAGAAAAAGTAATAAAAAGAAATCAGGTGCCTTTTAGTAGATAGTTTTGGCATGCCACCATGAGGATAAAGCTAAGTTTACGCACGCATTATAGTGTCTAAAATCTCATTACTACCAAGATGTTATTTAATTATTACAAAATAATCACTATCGACTAAAAAATAGTCGTCACATTCCTAGCTGTAATGATCACGACTGCAGACGTTCGCCGTGTAATTGATATATAACGAATTTTAAATTATAATGGCGTCCTGAGACCCCTCACTCCATTATATCTTACATTATTACGTACCTACTCATCATAACGAAAGCTTTTTGGTACTAATGTTTTATCGATGTAAGAAAATTTTAATGTGAATAAGAGAGATATCTTATTCAATGATAGTGATGCGATTGGAATGTAACTAAAAATATTTTTTGATGTAAAGAATTTCAATGTAGTCAACTGATCATTTACTAAACATAACATAGCACAACTAGCATATACAGCTTCCATTGCTGGGACACAGTATTTTTCTCTATGAAAAGGAATGTGCTGTAATCCACCACGTGAACTTTAGACTGACAGAACTTAAAGAAGATAAATTTAGGGCAAAATAAACATGAATATGTAAAATACATACCACAATACATAATATATAAGTATATACTATTACATATCAAATATATAATAGAGAAAGGAGGGGAAAAGGTTATAGTGAAAGGTAATGCTCCTTCACCATTCTTTTATTCCAGAATCACTACGGGAGCAGGACGCAGGAAGAATTGCATAGGTAACATCAATTCCCATACGAAGAAAGACGCGGGCATAACTCATATGTATGTATATTTGTCTTGCTGGACCTTTTTCATATAGGAAAGTCATCAAATGACTCCGCCCACTGTGGGTGGAAAGGAAAGGAGTTTCAGATTCCTGCTGACTAAAAACTTATCCTGTTCCTTCAGTTGCCCTTGCGGTTCGGGGCCCCAGTATCTCGTTATAACATTCCCGCAGGCTTGCTGCAGCTTATCCTTCATTCAATCATCATAAATAGAGTGGTAGAGAATGCCTATGGCATTAAGTCCGGCTTTGTACATACCTATGTGCATGAAGTGAAAATTTTTCTTTTTAGGGTTCCGTAGTCAAATGGCAAAAAACGGAACCCTCATAGTTTCGACATGCCTGTCCGTCTGTCTGTCTATCTGTCTGTCTGTCTGTCTGTCCGTCCGTCCGTATGTCACAGCCATTTCACTTCGAAACTGTTGGAACTGTACATGTGAAACTTGGTAGGTAGATGTATTCTGTGAACCGCTTTCCGATTTTATGAAAAAAATATTCATAATAAAGGGGGGCTCCTCATACATGGAACTGAAACTGAAAATATATTTTTACATGAAACCTATGCGTGTGTGGTATCTATAGACAAGTCTTCAAAAATGACATTGAGGTTTCTAAAACCACTTTTTCATAAAGTTAATCGTTTAAAAGATATACGCTTCTAAAGTGGTAAAATGTGTCCCCCCCTCTAACTTCTATAATTATGGAGTGAAAAATAAAAAAAAAAACATATGCTATGGATCTTAATGTAAACTTTCAACCAAAATTGGTTTGAACGAGATCGGGTCTGCAGTTTTTGAGATACAGCATATTTTCTAAAACCGCAAATATAACTTTGTAATTCATACAAACACTATGAAAAACAAAGTTATTTGGCGTAGTTGTAAAAATTGTAAATAAACTAATTTTAAGAAATTTTTAAGTTTTTTTTTCTAATAAATATATTAAATTATATTTATTATAGTTACTACGGAACCCTTCATGGGCGAGTCTGACTCGCACTTGGCCATTTTTTATTATCATTTATAATAAGTTAGCGTTTGATCACCGTCTCATCTAATGATAAGTGATTATGGTCGAAGATGGAGCACGCTTACCTTACCTAGAAGTGACCTATTCACTCTTGACTTAAAGACCCCCAATTCCACTCCTTAGCCGTACGCACAATAAAAGTATTCCCAAAACGTCAAATCAAGACGTGAAGAGTTCACAGAGTAATAATAGTTGTAGCACTCAGTAGTTTTTTGTGCCACCCCGCTAAAACTCTGGATAAGGCGACGGGCAGTTATTTTTTTAGGTCCATTTCAGATGCACTCACGCTCAGTCTAAGCTGATCAAAAGACTTGTGATTTGATTGATATATCCTTTGAATAGACTCTAGGACAGTATTATTTGCAAAAACCGTCAGTGACTTTTCGAAGTAATTTAATTTAGCAGATTCTTTATTCAAAAATTTAAATCCGCTTATCAGTATTAAAACTAAGCATAATATTATTCTAAAAAAGATTTTATTTAAATAGGGAACATAATTTATTATGATTATGATCCGTGATCAACACTCTCTTGGATGCCAACCTTACCGTGATGTGTTCGCGGATGAATGAAAGCAGAGCCTATTTATATGCCCAGATACTGTGAGATAAGTCTATGACTGCCATTTCTTATTACTTTACATGTCTCGAACTATAATGTCTAGTCTGCCCAGAACTGGGCAACAAGTTTGGTACCGTCGGAAGCTTCCAGCAAGTCCTGCAGTGAGCAATTGTTGCAGTAAGCTGTTTGTGAAGCAGCACCACATACACATTAAGGTAGAGTCATCAATAAATATCCATATATATATAGGTTCTATTATATACCTGAAATATTATTTTTAGTGGAGGATATGAGAGTGTCAGACTCCTACTGACTAAAAACCCATCCACTCCCTTCAGTTAGTCTCTTGCATTCCGGGGCCACGGTTTCTCGTTAGAACACCCACGACCTTTCATTAATGCTGACTGCTCTGCGAGGCGAGAGTGGAACGCGACGCGCTTTCGGCTCATTAATTGAAGTAAAACAAATAATATGAAACCCATGCATATTTTGTGTTAAGAGCTATATCACATTTTCTCGCAAATTTCTAAGATTTCATTAGCCTAATTAACCATCTTAAGTCTTACTTTTAAATTTTAAAATACGTTTCCAAGATCAATAATTAATTGAGGGTATTATTGATTAACATTTACTAAAATCATCTGTATTGCTTTGTGATGAACAATCTTCCAAAACTTGTTTACTAAAAAATCATCGCAGATTCAACTTCACGATTCCAAAATCGATCACTAATGTTCACAAATTCAGGTTAAAAAAATATGGAAAGTACACATATATTACATATATTTGTGTATAAATGATTAATATTCAGGATTATTTATTACCAATACATTTACTTTCAGTCTTACATCAGCATCTATCTAACTGTACACAAGTGAACAGTTTCCAAGTTTGTCAGTTCTGAAGTATTCCCTAAATGCGCAGTCACATTTGTCAAGTAAGATATATTTCCTTCTAACACTGATATGACAGTCAAAGCTTCTGAAATGTTTCACGGAAACTGATTTGTATGCCACAATTCCTTTACATAGTTTAGCCAAATAATAATATCACACTGTCTATTTTAACTTATGAAGGTACTTTAACAAAAATTTAATAATTAATCTGATTTCTCATTTTCGACACCACCAACACACTGGACCCGAATAATTATACACGTTTCAGTGTCACCATCCCAGCGTTCGATTCCGTACCGTATCACTATCATCTAGGAAAAACGGAAAATGAGTCAAAAGCAGTTTTTTCACTTTCCACAACTATACATATATATTATAGTATATCATAATTTATTTTAAAAAAAGATATTTGTAATACATTAATCGGTACTAAATCTAAAATGTGGAGTAGTACTTAGTACTTATAATATTTTACAAATCTGTGGGTGTGGTTTTGCTCTCCTAGGTAAGCTGCGATACAGCCTGTGTTTAGGAGAAGCAGTGCTCGCCCCATTATTGAATATAATTGATTTTCTAGTTATTAAATTAAGGATTAATACAATTAATAAAATAAAATCTTAATCTTAATTTGTATAAGTGTCTTAAATGTATGTGTGTGTTGTGTATTCGTGCGTGCTTTTATGTGTGACAACTAAAGCAACTATAGCTCCTTAACCTTTGGCGCATTAGTTTAGCGATTGGCTTCTGCATTGCGAGTCACGGGTTTGATTCCCGCACGGTACACAAGTTTGTATGGCAGATATTTCTTGGTAGGTGTTTGTGCATGTGAGTTATCAAACTCATGAATCATGATATCGTAAAAATCCGAGTAATTCTGGGTCAGTCTTTATTTTTCATTTCTATAATTTATTAATAACGCAACCGTACGTATTATGTGAAACATTTTGAGATTAAACAGCATAAATTTAATGCTGTATGAGTCAAATTGAGATAACATCTACATTTACGCGAGCGCCATATGCATTAACGAGTAATGGCTTCTATCTTAAATGAGAATAGTTTAGTAATGTCGGTAGGATCCATAATACTAATGTAATAAGCGATCTTGCCATATACATTCAATTAATAAACCAGGACAAAAGTAAAGGCATTTCAAATAAAAAAACGACGTACCTAATAGGAATCTAATTTAAAATTAGGCTCCATCTCCAGAGTGACATTCTGTCTGCAAGTGATAGTGACAGTGGAATCTAATTTTTAAGTTTAATTTTTAATTGCTTTCTTGTCACGCTTGATCTTAAAAGTCGAAAGTTTGTATACTGCAATAAAGTTAGCTAAATATTACATGTGTGTGCGTAAATAGTGTTTAGTGATGATTATTCTTTACTCAGTATTTTTAATTTGACTTATATTTCACAAAGGTAAATAAAGGTAATCTAAACGAAAATAAAGCACATCTAGCAAAAAAATAAAGCTAAGAAAATAAAGCATAAAATCAAAAACTCTTCCTTACGCTGTAGCTTGTTATGTATGTTATGTTACCCAAGACACTGTTATGTATTACGCCTTTGTATAGTAAATTCACAGATTTTGGCCAACTTACCAGTGCTTGGATCCCGGAAAGTGTGAACTAGTCTTTTCGTTTCAATCAAGTCTTTTCAATCACACTATCAGGCTATAATGTTCCCACTCCTCGAAAACCAGCCTCCTTCCTATGAGAAGAATTGTGCTATAATCTACCACGCAGACCTAGTGCGGGTATCGAGATACCGCAGCCCCGGAATTTTAGGGCAGCCGAAGAAACAGGGTGGGTTTTTAGTCAGTAGAAGTCTGACACACCCCAACCCAGAGCGGAAGAAGTCATTCGATGATTTTCCCACCCAGAAAAAAAAAGAAAAAAAAGGCTCAGTGCGGCTAAGGTCATGCTGGTTTTCTTACATTGTTCTCTTTTACCGTTTTGTAAGCAATGGTTATGAAAACAAAAATTACGCATAGTAATGTGCCTAACTGGGTTCAAACCGAAAACCTGCAACTCGTAAAACGTGCTTGATAACACTCGGCAACACTGCTTTGTGATCAATCATAGTTTTGAATATTTTGACACCGATTTTTTTTTTTTAATAAATAGCTCTGTTAATTTTTTATTATATCATTAATAATATTACGCTGATTATTATTTATACGAAAAACTAGCTCAACAAATATCAGTTCAAAGAATTAATTATTCAACTAAGTTGAAGTACTGCTGATAAATTCTCTCAGTATCGGCACTAACGCCACTTAACACGGCATTATAATTTTAAATCATGAATCCTAAAGTGCTCGTAACTTTAATGTAATCAAAAGTTTACGATAGGTCCGCTACGCGGAAATAAATGCTCCAGTTTATAAAATATTTATCATACTGATTTACATTTTCATAAAAAGTCAGTGATTTTTAAATTTACAGACTATAGTAATAATCTATATCATTGAAAATGAATCATCGAAATGTATGTACGTACGTGCATAACTTCTTAACGACCGCACCAAAATTAATTTAAAAAAATATGTTCGTTATTGACAGAACAGGGTTCGTAAAA
This sequence comes from Tholera decimalis, assembly GCA_943138885.2. Classification (NCBI taxonomy): domain Eukaryota; kingdom Metazoa; phylum Arthropoda; class Insecta; order Lepidoptera; family Noctuidae; genus Tholera; species Tholera decimalis. The sequence continues at coordinate 32,949,824 of OW964555.2, forward strand.
ATAACGCTGTTTCGGGTGTTTGTAAAATAGTACTCACAATCTCAACAGCACGTCATCGCTTACCATCAGGACGTCAAAAGCGAGCCTACAGTCAATAAAAAAACGATCCTAGATTTCTTTTTATTAAATTATAGTTGGTAGTTTTGAGCGCATTGACAATGTTTAATTAGCCACAAAAAGAGAATAATAATTATCTTTCGCTACAGTCGTTTCCTTTACTGTTGAGGATCGTGACTCTTCCTGACTCTGACCACTATTAGACACTTCATAACTATAATAATACCTCCTTAGAGCCAAATTCCATGATTACGATATGAAAAGTTGTGAAATCAAATCATTCTTAAAAACGTAAGAGAGGTCACCTGACTAACATCAATAACCAGGAAAAAAATGAAAAATCCATTCATCCAATTTACCAATACTTCCATCCACGAATACACCATCTACCTATTCATCAAAAATAATACCCAAGGAAAATGTTCATAATCGGATGTTGTCCATTATGCTGGCCGACGCATTATGAATACAATATCACCGTTATTTTCATTCCAATATTCGCTGCACAATACAACAGCATTCCTTTTTTATCGGACTGGCACTTATGTAATACAAATGAAACGATGACTTTAAATACTTAATGATTAAACGAACTTACCTGTACGTGAAGTTCTATCATAATTATACAAAGTGCATCGTCCGAAGAGATTAGTAACCTGAAAACGTTGAAATATATGTAGTAACACGCTAGTGACACCACTCTTACACTGTATGTTTAGAGTCCTGCGCTCTTTTTTTTTTAGTTTTCTTTTGCTGGCAACCCCAGCGTCTCGGTCTTTCATTAAGTTTAGAGTTTGAAGCCACCATGTTCAGCTTTGACATTTCTGCAGCAAACTGGGAGACACTTTGGGTTGGGTGGGTGTTACTAATCTCTTCGGACGATGCACTTTGTATAATTATGATAGAACTTCACGTACAGGTAAGTTCATTTAATCATTAATTATACTCGTGCATCGTCCTCGAGATTAGTAACCTGAAAACGTTGAAATATATGTAGACCTTGAGAGATAGCTGAGGAAATGTCAACTACCAAAAAATACCTGTGTATTAATCAATTGGTTTATTTCTAAAACTACTTAATTAGTATCACATTTTTTTTTTGTTTTAGTTATAATTCAATTTTGTTCTCCTTAAAAATCTAGTTTTATATCTAAGGGTAATGAACTAATCATAAATCAGTTAGCACTGTCGTGGCAGTTACGTTTCGTTAGAGTTAATCATTGCTCTGTTATAGAATTTTCCAAAAACGTTAGAGCTTCCGCTCTAACTTGCCCTGTCGCGGATAAGATCGATGAGAAGTCGCATTGGTTAGGTTTAGACATAGCAGCGTGCCTTGTGTCGTATGCACTCAGAGGTGTCAATCCCGCTATCTTTAAGGACGGCTATAATCCACCGACGGACGTAAGGATTGTATTTTTACCGTTTATGCGGTTTCTTAAAACCATTGAACGGCTTTATGTGTGTCCCACAAAAAGACCTGGCTTGGTTTTGTACTAATATTAAAAAGTAAGGTTTTGGGCACATTTCCATTTTCGTCTCAAAGAATGGTTAGCTCAAGGTTGGTTGTTTTGAGCCTGCCTTGGAAGTTTTAAAATCGTCACTGGTCGGGTATGCTTATTATTTATTTATTTAAAAACAATTTATTTATTTTATAATAATTTTTGTATACGTTATGCCGACGTTATCATCATTTTAAGTTAATTTTTAACGGCTAATTTTCCTTTGGAATTTCTAGTACAAGCGAAGTATACCACGTGGTATTATATTTAGGCCGTAGTTGAGCCGATAAGCTCCCCTGAAAAAAACCTTGTAATGAGAACTTACATGAATTCAAGGTGCCGTACTGGTTTCTCTGATTGAGTAAACCTGTGAGAAAATATAAAATGTTTGGGATTGACGCTTCATATAACTCAAAATTATATTGTTCTGAGCACAAAATTTAATTTTTCAAGTGCTAGGTACGTCATATTGCTGGTAAGGATTTTCCAACAACGAGCCTATCATGGTGTCCGCTGTGGATGATCGATACCCTTCGTCGCCGCAGCGCACAATGATGCGGCAACCAGTTTGAGGTTGTTTTGTAAAATAATAATGTTGTTAGGTTAAAGTTGGAATATGAGCAACCACGGTTGTATGGGCTATTTAGGAACCACCATGATTGCCTTGCCTTCTTAGTAATAATTTTTCTCAAGGTTTTTAACACTATTATTAGCGTCTATCAACTTTACGTAAAAGTTCGTGTGTTTGCAGCAAGGATCTTGTATAAATATCTTTTGCAGCAATTCGTTTTGACAGATCAGATTGCACACAATTTCGTGGAATATGTTTTGCACACAATTTCGTGGAAAATGTTTTGCACGAAGGCAAACATACGAGGTTATTTTGGTGAATTTACTAATAAGGGCTTTTTTATATAATATTTGTTATAATAATAGCACTTGATCACTTTACTATTATATTATAATAAACATATTATATATGTACCTTGATCTTTATCATCCTTTTCCGAAATAGTCCCTGTAGAATTGGCGGTCGGTTGGCGCCGACGGCGTGCCGCTTTTTTGTTTGTTATTGTTTCTTTTTCAGTTTTTTGATCTTCTACATTATGTACTCTATTTCGAATTATCTTTTTGGCATTTTTGCTTGCGTATTTTCACTACAAAACTTATCACTTTTGTTTTTTCCTAAAATAAAACGTGCGAGTGGTGGCGCACTGTGACGTGAATGAAAGACCGAGACGCTGGGGTTGCCAGCAAAAGAAAACTAAAAAAAAAAAAGAGCGCTGGACTCTAAACATACAGTGTAAGAGTGGTGTCACTAGCGTGTTACTACATATATTTCAACGTTTTCAGGTTACTAATCTCGAGGACGATGCACGAGTATAATTTGTATTACTATAGACAGTTCCTAGAGGCCAGCGATTTATTACAGAGTTTATTTTAAACTAAATGTAGAGCGTTTCATTTTTCTTTATATTCAAATGAATGAGCCTAAAAGTTTAAAAATAAGTAAATTTATGTTATTTTTTTTTTATTTCAAGATTAATTTATATTATAGTATAATCTACCTAGTGGTAGCGACAATGAAATGTTATATTTTACTTACTTATATTATTTAAGCACTACTATGTGGAAACTGCTATGTGGAAAGACTGCCACTCTCCGGGCCGCCCGAAGGTTTAAATTCCGAGCTATTCTGAGGGAAGTAGACCAAAAACTGGGTGGCAACCTCGTGAAGACACCAAAACCCGCCGAACTTGTGTTACGGATCTAAAGCACGATAACACTCCCACTCAAGACCACGCCGCCTACCCACCTCTATTCTGTAGAAGGCGGGAAGGTAGACCTGCATCTATACCACCATAATTTTTTTTAGGGTTCCTTAGCCGAATGGCAAAAGACGGAACTCTTATAGTTTCGTCATGTCTGTCTGTCTATCCGTCCGTCCGTCCGTATGTTACAGCCATTTTATTCCGAAACTATAAGGACTATACATGTGAAACTTGGTAGGTAGATGTATTCTGTGAACCGCTTTCCGATTTTAAGAAAAATATTAAAATAAAGGGGGGCTCCCCATACATGGAACTGAAACTGAAAATATGTTTTTTATGAAATCTATGCATGTGTGGTATCTATAGACAGGTCTTTTTCCTCGTTTTTTTTTTTCGTTTTCAAGTCGTCAAATGACTCATCTCACTTTGGGTGGAGTGGAAAAGAGTATAAGACTTCTGCTGACTAAAAACTACCCTGATCCTACCACCACGCGATACAAATCGTGTAGTTGGTCAATGGCAAGAGGATACATACATACAAACATCATCCGCTTAGCCTTTTCCCAGCTATGTCAGGCTCGGTTTCTTGTCTAATCAGATGCAGCTGAGAGTAAATAGTGTTTTACGTGGAGCAACTGCCTGTCTGATCTCCACAACCCAGAAGCTGGGTACCCCTTGGCAAATCTGGTGTCAGATTTTCTGGTTTCTGGCTACTGGCACAGATTACTAAATAGTTACTTCGTAACAGATACATCACTCTCATACAAAAGCATAAATACCTACGCTATAATAGCCTACAAAATATTAATAATAATACCAGCTGTTTGCAGCGAGAAGAAATGTACTATAAGTACGCACACAGAGAGTTAAGATTGTTTTGCCCGCCGCGCGACCCACGTCATCGAGCGAATATCCAAGGGTTATATATGATGATATTGGTAATAAAACGAATATAGAAAAACAATTATTTTTTATTTGTTGATCAAATATGTTTCAGTTTAATAAAATGATAGATACATTTTTTTCCTTCCCTGAATTCCCGATTATTAAATATTAGCGTCTAAAATATCCGAAACCGCGTAAATAATTTTAATTTTAATAAAATTCCGCGCAATTAAATAATCAAAAGGTAAACAGGAGCAAAGCGGAGGAAAATCAATTGTTTTTACATCGATCCATTATGACGTTGTAAAAAATTATTTAAAAAGGCTCAGGCAGGCGTGCGGCAGCCCACTGTTGGATGTACCGACGGCGATACCCGAAGCGATAGGCATATAACGCGTGGCCTTGAGCGAGTGACGGACGCCTGCTACTGGCAACGACTGTTAAAGACCTACAAGAGACGTCGGGAGAGTTATTTTTATACGTTACTAGCTTCCGCCCGCGATTTCGTTCGCGTGGGACAGTTTCCCGATCCCGTGGGAATACCGGGATAAAAATTAGCCTATGTGTTATTCCAGGATGTCAACTATCTACTTGCCAAATTCATTCAGATCCGTTCAGTAGTTTTTGCGTGAAAGAGTAACAAACATCCATCCATCCTCACAAACTTTCGCATTTATAATATTAGTAAGAAGAAGATTAGTAAGATAGTAAGAAGTAAGACTAAAATATAATGATAATAGAAACAATAATCTCAATCCCTCAGTACTAAACCCAGCTCATTTATTTTTAAGTCCAGCCGTAGTCTTATCCCACACTTAACTTATCAGTTTCTTAACTTTTTCAAGGTTGTTGATGCCACAAATGATTTATTACAGATTCGGAGATTATTTTGGCTGTCCAAGTTCTGTTCTAAACAAAATTGATTATGTTGAAGTTTTATATGTCTGCTTTTTGCGTTTTTTGCTGTATTGTTTAACATTTCGTTTTGCGAGTAAATTACTTGAGGCTATTTTCTATTCTACATGTTATTAAACTAAATAACAACAACAAACTTAAATAATTGCATGAACTTTTATTCCCCTCATTGTTTGTTTTATATATTTATTTTATGAAATAAATAATAACTATAGAACGTGTAACGAAAACCCCATATCTATCCAAAAGGACTGAAGACAACATCTGGTATGGAGTCTCTATGCAAAGTTTCAGCTCAAAATAAGTGACTCACAGAATTGACCCCAAATTGTTGATTTCGTAAGTTTCTTGAATACCAATAATAACAAACGTGTCATCACTTTCCACGTCACTTCCCAATAAAACTATAATTCTCTTCGATCTTCTTTATTTGAAAAATTCGGTCTCTGGTATCAATGTATTGAAATTTCTAATAAGTTCCACACATGTACACATAGGATTAGAAAACCCTTGCCATATCGTTTATTATCATCCAAAGAAGCCGTGCGCTCGGTATGTATGTACCCTTTAAATTACACGATGTATACCAGGGGTGGCCAACTTTATCAGAGCTAAGATCGACTTTTTACCGACGTTTTCCTGTGGGATCTACCAATTACTTCTTGAAATTTTAAATGAAAAAGTATAGTTTTTCACATTTTTTTTTATTAATTGGAAGAACATAAAGTTTAATTCTTAGCAACTATTTACTAACTACTTAATTATAATGGCGTAATGAAAAATATAATATTAATGTGACCTAATTGCTTCCGCTAGTTTTGAAAAGTCAGGTTTGTAGTTGGAAATTGCCAATCTCAAAGAGTCCAACGTATGAGCATCAACGGTGTTTACTTTCGTTTGTTTTAAATAAGAAAATGTTGGCTTACATAAATATTATATTGAACCAAAACCTGAATGCAATTTTTCAACACATTTCTTTAAATTTGGATATTTCTCGTTGGAAACTAATGCCTAAAAGTTTAGACCAGCAGATGTCCTTGCTTTTAGAAATATATCGCAGCGAAGAGTAATAATTTTATTTTGCAATATCATGTGATCCATTTGAAATATATCTGCAAATTTTATAGCTATTTCATAGATGTCATCATAATAAATGGAGTTTTTTCAATCCATAAAGCGATTTTCGAATTCTGATACCACTGCCTTAATTTTTGCCGTATATTTGTCAGGAACAAAATAGTAGGTATCCTTGAAGATCCTTGAAGTTTATAAATTGTTAAAAAAAAAAATCTCGATTTCTTCTATCATAGATTGATGAAATTGAAATGCTGCAATAGAACTCATGATCTCTGTTAGTGTTTTATTCTTGCCTTGTAATGTAATTCCAGATTTAATATGCTCAGTTTTCCAAGAGAGGGGTGATTTAATCATCAAAAAATAAAAAAAAAATCTTGAAGAGAGGGGCTCTTCAAGAAATTTTCTTATTTCATCGAATAGATCCCGAAATCTTTCCAAAAACTTGCTCTGACTGAACCACCTAACATCAGTGTGCAATAGTAACTCGGGTTGTGTCTCATCTTTTTTTTTTAAGTATGGGAAGTCATCCAATGACTGCCTTCCGATCTGGGTGAAGCGGGAGGGTGTGTCAGACTTTTACTGACCAAAACCCATCCGTGTTCCATCATATGCCCTTCGTGTTCCGAGGTCACGGTAACTCTTTCGAACAATTCCGCAACCCATTGTGTCTCATCTAATTGTTGTTTAAAGAGCCGTCTTTGGAGAGATTTTCCATTTATAGAATTTACGATCCTGAAAAAAATATCCATCACATGCTTTGTGTTTAGTATCTTACGAGCCAATACTTGTTGATGAATTATGCAGTGTTAGCTAATGAAATAAAAATATTATTATTAGGTATTTATTTAAACTATTTCAACTTTATAAATTAAAATTATTTTTTGCCTGGTCGCGATCGACTCGAGTAATAGCCGCGATCAACCTGTCGTTCGCGATCGACCGGTTGGTCACCCCTGCTATATACTAACAAATATCGCACATATTCAAAGAATGTCAAAAACATTGATGTAGCTTTAGTGTTTTATCTATATACCTAAATGAATCCCTATTTCCCTTGGTCATGACTTCACGCGTGATCGCCTATACCAATTCCATTAATTTCTTTTTTTTTTGTTTGGTTTATTGTTTCAGGAGAAGAACTATTCTTATGAAAGTAAAAAATAGAAAATTACGCGGATAATTTAAGAAAACATTACGACCTTTTTGCTTTTTGTCGCTTTTGATACTATAAAATTTTCTCTTTGGAATTTGACAGGACAATGTCTACCTGCAAAGAGTATGTAATACACTATGTTTTATCTACCTGGACAGTGGACGGCTAGTGTTTTATAAATATAAAAAACAAAAAAATCCATATATTTTGTTGATAACACGTTACTCTAACTCTAGCAAATACTTCCGTATCGTGGGTTAATTTATAACCATTTAAAATCATCAATAGACATTGCGACACGCAGCGCAGTATCCAATCGCTCAACCCCTCGTGTTGGAAACATTGGTTGGAAACCCCCATGGATGTTCTCCATTTGAAGATCAATACGCGCTGTCACCTCGGATCATGTTATAGTGAAGGCAATGGCGGACGTATGAATCCACCGCGCCGCACCGTTTCTGGAACCAATTAGGGGAGGGCATCAGAGGGCGGTGTTTGTATATATTTTCTTTTTCTACGTCAACGCCCCATGCACTCTTTGTGGGCCGGAAAGGCACTAGATATGTCTTTTTCCCATCCTGCTTTCTTTTGACTGTTTCATAGGAGGACATCACCGCGTCCCACGACGCTGCGTTGGCGACCATAGAAAAATCATAGCCAACAGCGCCAAGTCACTTCCCACTTCTGAAATCGTTCAACCATTATGTTAACCGTATCGTCAACCAAATCCAAAAATTTTATTTTTACACACAGTTTTCACAAAGTTATTAAAAAGTACCTCTGTTTCTTCCTACAACAAGTTGTATCGTCAACCACGTTACCAACTATTTTCTATACACATCAAAAGAATAATTTAACAAATCCAATCAAAAGAAATCATCAATTATTCACAGCCAATTTGAACTTCAATACCTACACAATACGACTTACATAAAATTAGCAGAATAACAGGCAACTTGCTCGGGGTAATAAAAAAATTATCATGACACGAAATTGCTTCTAACAAGGGTGACCCGTCTGTGAGGCTGACGGCTCGCTCATTTGTCAAGGGTGACATGACGAAATAAATATGTTGTATCGTGTGCCTCCATGGCCAGTCCAGTTGTAATGGTGTGGAATGATTGGGTGGGACTTATTTTTATCTTATCGAGTGGGAAATAAGCTGGCTCTTATTACGGAAAAATTGGATCGAAGTGGCCTATCTTAGTGGAGACATGTGATGAGAAGGGATGACACCACAGAAATCAAAATGGATGACACGCATGTGACTAAGAGAGTGATGGGTTTGAATGTTGTTGGATAGAGATATAGAGGAAAGCCAAAGAAAAGATGGATGTTGTGTGAGGAATGATATGAAAAAAACAGGAGTGAATGATGCTGTTACGGCTAACAGTTAAGAATAGAAGAAGAATACTTGTTGTGCCGATACCAAGTAAATGAAATAAGGGCAGGAAGATAATGAGTGGGCAATAAGCTGTACAATTTTGTACAGGATCATCTATACCTACACAAATAAAATTGAAGTCTCTGCCTGTGCTTTCACAAATGCTTATTGTGTTTTACATTATATTAAAACACAAATTAAACTTTTTAAATGTTTTGTCTGCCTGTCTGTTTGTCCACCCTAATGTCTGCAACTGCTAAATATAAGCAATTATAAAATTATAGGGCGATATATAAGCTACTTTGAAACCCAGAGTTACTGTTCAGTCATTCCAGACATTAAGCTGGATAAAGAAATAGTCAGACAAAACATTTAAAAAAGATTCTTTTAGTATATACCTGAGTGCAAAAAAGCGGGGAATTGTTTTTATCGCGACTGCTTGTAGTAAATAACACATAAAACAATGTTAGTAAAACTCATTCACACGAAGGTCGCGTTTGTCGGTCGCTTTGTGTCGTGTTTCACTGAGTGGTAACGCGTAGCTTTCCGTGGAATCGGAATCTCCAGCTTGCCCCGGCCTATATACAATTAAATAATCATACAGATGCGCTCGTATTTTCCATAATAAATGAAATAAACCTCCATCCTGGATGGAAGAATAATAATTCTATTTGGTTTGTCAGAATGATTGTATAAAAATATTTCACACGTATTTTATTACGTAAAATATCAAAGTCGGAGTGCGTTCTGGCGACGTGATTTGTTGGTAGAAAGTGTTAATACGTGTGACGTCACGAGTAATTAAGTATGAAGCGTCTAAGTTGTCGAACTTGTGATCGAGAAGTAGTGGGTTAGACCACACGAGTACATTGCACAATTGCCGTGGACCCACTCCAGACACAAGCATATTTAGTTTAGTTGGAGGGGTTAACAGGATTGCTAGTAGGTAATGTGAATTCTACCCACATTGCTAGTTCTCATTTTACAAAGAAAAGTAAAATATAAATCTGCATCGTCTTTACTTTTTGAGACAAAAATATTTTTGTTGTTTATTATTTATTTTATAGTTTGTTGTTTATACTTTTGTGTGAGTGACAATAGTGAATGATAGTTTTACCTACAAGGGAATTGGTACGGCTTCGCACGGCCTCATTGGGCTAATTCACACCAAACCTTAATAAATCAAACATTGAAATCTTCCTCATGAATGATTCCTATTTATGCGTGCAGTTGGCTTTAAACCGTTTCCCGGGAACAGAGACAAACAAACACAGCGAGAGGCTTTTATTTTATACAAGGTGTAACAAATTAAGCGCAATATCTCATACAACCCAATTAGAGTATTAAATTATAAGTCTAAAACAACATCCGTAACTAAATAAATTAAAACCATACCTAGATTTTTTTTTTATAAAATAGTTATCCTTACTAAACGCAAACGTATGTGCGTCATGCAATCCTTACGCAGACGCATACACTCATGTAATGTTAGCGGCCGACAGGCTCACGAGCGCATTTCCTTGAATTAAAGATTGTATTAATTTGTCCTTTGATACTGTTTCCATTTTAAGTTAAATGAAAGATTTTTCCGTCAAAATGTAACACCTATTTTTATGACGGAAATCGATTCATAAGCCGATTCTGAACCAACTACTTTCAGGAATTGCGTTTATTCTGTTACACGTTGTAATGTGTAAGGATCAGGTGATCAGCTATTTATGTTAGTTAGTAGGTGTGAAACAAATCGTGCTATAAATCAGCGTTGATCAGCATTATGATTATGCTACACACTTCACAAAATTCACTGAGCCCGCTCCTTTCACTTCTTTCAAATTAATTATTTTAAATATTAGTAAAAAAATTACCGTGTTGAATTGTTATTTTTTCATTAGAAATAAATTGACTGAAATCTTTGGTAATTTAAGAAACAAACGTAATATTTACAGCTATCATACAATCTTTCCAATCCGTCCTGTAACAAACATACGTCGATAAAAATAAGGATTGCAAGAGCAAAGACTACTTTCGTAATTATAACACATTAATATGTCTAGATTGCTTTGAGTCACCGCAGTTAAGCTCTAGGCTAGCAAGCTCCTCCCTTGACCACATCATCACTTAGCCCGTAAGTAGAAAGTGATTGAGATGGGATCAAAGAAACCTTTACAAATACAAACAACAACACAAACCCTTCAACACAGCGAACTTAAATAAATAAATAATAAAAGTTTATTTTGGATCAATAACATGGGACAAATTACAACACATAAATAATCCTAACAAAACATAACTAGCCTATAACTTTCCCACTGAGCAAAGTCCACATTATTAAACTTTCTCATTGTATTATTTTTATTACATTTATTAATTTTATACAACGTGTAATTTAAAAGGTATATACATACCAAGTGCATGGCTTCTTTGGATGATAACAAACGATATGGCAAGGGTTTTGTAATCCTAAGTCTACGTGTATAGAACTTATTACAAATTCCAATACACTGATACCAGAGACCGAATTTTTCAAATTAAGAAGAACGAAAAGAATTATCATGTTATTGGCAAGTGACGTGGAAAGTTATTGACCCTCGTAGTGCTGTGACACGTTTGTTATGATTGGTATTCAAGAAATATATGAAACCAATAATTTGGTATCAATTCTTTGAGTCAGTTATTTTGTGCTGAAACTGTGCATAGAGACTCCATATCAGATGTTGTCTTCAGCCCTTTTGGATAGATATGGGGTTTTCGTTACACGTTGTATACATATTATTTAAGGCTCCTCTTTATGTGAGGGAATGGGCCATAATCCACCAGGCGGGCTAAGTGCAAGTTGGTAGATGTAGCATATCTTCGGACTTTTCGGTCCTAGGACATACCGATGTTGTCACGGTATTTTCCTCCACTTTTTTATATTGAAAATAGGCTCGCATTTGACCACCATCTCACCCGATGGTAAGTGACGATGTGGTCGAGGATGGAGCACGCTTGCTTAGAAGTAACCTATTCACTCTTGACTTAAACACCCCCAGGTTATAGCGATCACGAAACACAGACTCCGGCAGGGAATTCCACTCCTTAGTTCCACAATGAAAGTATTCCCAAAACGTTTTGTGCGTGTGGGTGGGATGTTCACCATGTAACGATGGTGCATCGCCTTTTTTCACTATTATTTTTAGAGAGCTATTTTATTTTATTTTTATTACATGGAACAACAAACAGTTACATTATAAAAACTTACAACTAGTTTAACATGGATTATAAAAGCTGTATGCCTACATTAGTTTGAACTCAGAACCTACAACTCGTAACTCGTGCCTACTTTGAGCACTGGGCCATCATAGCTTTATAATCTGTAGGTACCGCTATACTAATATTATAAATAGGTAAAATTTGTTTGTAAGTTTGTATGTAGGAGTAATCTTCGGAACTAATGATCCAAATCTTAAAACTGCTACAGGCTATAAATTATTTCGAAACCCACGCAAACGAAGTTGGGGACGAAGTAAGAGTTCTTAAATAAACGAGATGATAAATAAATTCAGTCCTTTGATATATTATTACAAAAACAGGTGGCACCCTTGTCTCGTAAACAATACAAAATGTCATTAATTTGTTACCAGGCCCAGCATATATTCACATGAATTATTAATAATGGCGTAACGAAGATATTTCATTGATTAAATGACGTTGTAATTAATATTGGGTTGTAAATTATAATTATTGTCAATGTAAATTATATTATTGGTTGCAGTGTGTTGTTAACTTGCTGTAGAATGCGACTTTATTGCGAATAAAATGTGACTTCCTGTCAAATGTAATATTGGGTTTGTAAAAAGAAAATGAATGGGTTTTGTTGAAATAACTATCAGCCTCTAAAGCAAGAGTGAACAGTCATCTTCTGGGCTCGCTCGTTCTATCCTAGACCTCATCTGTCGCTTATCATCAGGATTCAAGCGAGATCGAGGTGAAGAGTGGACTAATCCGGAATTAAAAAAAAAATTTTTAACAAAAAATAGAACCGACTTCCATATCAAAACACTACAAAGCTAAAAATAACTTTAATTTCGGTAGTCGGTGTTATTGGTTTTGGATTTTCTGTTTTTTTTTTACACCGCCTTCCGAAATTAAAGTTATTTTTAGCTTTGTAGTGTTTTGTTATGGAAGTCGGTTCTATTTTTTGTTAAAAAATTTTTTTCGCGCTTTATAGTGGGTCGGTTTGTAATTTATCTAGTTACAAAAGCCACAATGTCAACAACTTATCACCTTTTACAAAATGTTTCTTTTCCCGATGCATAGCTGTTAATTTTTGAGGAGTTCTCCTGGTACTTGACCGTCAGCTCTACATCACCATACTCGTATGTATTCCGACGAGCATAAAGTGTTTAACATCCGTACTCAAGTAATCGAATCGCAATCCACGAAATACTTATTATTGAGTAGTTTCGGTGGCCATCTGGGGTCTTCATCATCAGTTCTACTTCCTCAAATGGTGCTTTTCGAGAGTAACTGCACAAGGTACTATAAGAAATACCCATAACGCTATAGGTGTGCCTATAATATTTGAAGAGTTCCCTCGATTTCTCCAGGATCCCATCATCAGATCCTGATTTCGTAACAATGGGACCAACTAGAAAGTATACCCTTTCGAACAAAAAAAAATTTACAAATCGGTTCAGCCATCTCCGAGTTATGAGGTAACATACATAAAAAAAAAAACAAGTTGAATTGTAAACCTCCTTTTTTTCAAGTCGGTTAAAAAGACTTAATTACACGATAATTCGGAAATTGTTGTTGCTAGTTTTAAATGTTCCAAATAAAAGTTATGTTACGTTCTGTTTTTATTGAAAGTAATTTTTCAATGTAAAATGTTGATATATATATATTATTTCACTTTTAGCTGTAATATTATCTTTGTCAAGATATCTTATCTACACGCGTAAACTACCAATAGTTCTCAATGATAATTGACGATTTTTATTAGGCATTTGACGTCTTCTTAATCACTTCTACTATGTATAATGATACCTACTTTTTAAACGCCAATGTTTAACTTATCTTAAATATATATAACTCAAAGGTGACTGACTGACTGACTGACATAGTGATCTATCAACGCACAGCCCAAACCACTGGACGGATTGGGCTGAAATTTGGCATGCAGGTAGATGTTATGACGTAGACATCGGTTAAGAAAGGATTTTGCGAAATTCTTACGGGACCGGATTTACACGGGAAAAACTTCCCACGCGGGCGAAGCCGCTGGCACAAGCTAGTTAATTATAAAATTAAATCACTATTATTTTTATGAACAATATTTGAGGATATACCTAAATTTCTCAGGAATTCGGTGGAACAGGAATGTTTTTTTTTATGGGAACAATCTAGAAGTATATCGGCGCATAAACGGTGTTCTCAGATCAGTAGTATTACTAAAAGTTAACATTTGTTCTTGTACCATGAGCATGTATTTCGTGCATGTTACCCGCATGCGTGTTTTGCCGGAGCTGGTCGCTTGTTTATTGGCTTGCATATGACTTTAACAAACTTGCTCTCTTATTGCTCGCTTAGTGTGGGCAAAACTTAAACTTGGAGTTACTTACATCACATAACCTCAAGGAATTAGTTGTGAAAGCTCAAACAATATATTTCATAATTTCAAGCTCGTATGTAAGTTTCCGTAGTGTAGCGGTTATCACGTGTGCTTCACACGCACAAGGCCCCCGGTTCGATCCCGGGCGGAAACAGCGCTTTTTGGAAAAATTAATATGGTGCCTTAAAATTTCTTATGATTTCATATTCCATACCAAACCTCATGCAATACCAACTCTACCGGGCTTGTACAATTTTTGTTTACCAGTTTATTTATAAAATATAGTAGGTAGGCAAACTGGCGAACCTGAATAAAAACATAAGAAACCAACAACTTAATAATAAAGGGAATAAATAAAGTAACGGAATACTTTTTATCTCGATACTTTGTTCCTACCGAAATTCTTAGAACAATATAGACTCACAAAATGATATTAAACAATATTAAAAACTTTATTTAGCGAGCTGCTACGGAACAAAGTAGACTATTGTCCAATAAATTATAAGATCAAGGATAAGATAATTCCCTAGTTGCTTCAAAAAGCTACCAGTCGTCTTATGAGGTCTCAAAAGTTTTGTGTACCAGTTTTAACTCTTAAAGAAGCCTAACTGGTTTGAAAGAAAAGTTCTGAGCGCGAATTTACCTGTAAGCACCTCTTAAGAGTTTAATATAGCTTTATACCTTAAATATCTTCCAGGTTTTGAAATAAGGGAGTAACGGAACAACAGTGATAACCAAAGTACTTAACAGATGGCCGAGAGGTGAAAATACGCTACACCAACATAACTATACAACGTGTAACGGAAACCCCACATCTATCCAAAAAGGCTGAAGACAACATCTAGTATACTCCAATACTATATACGCACAGTTTCGGCTCAAAATGAGTGACTCAAAGAATTGATACCTACAAAATTATCGGTTTCATAATTATGTTTCTTAAATATCAACCATAACAAACGTGTCACAGCACCACCAGGGTCAATAACATTCCACGTCACTTGCCAATAACATGATAATAATTCTCTTCGTTCTTCTTAATTTACAAGAATCGGTCTATGGTATCAAATTGTAATTTTTAATAATGTTGCTCACATGTAGACATGGAATTATAAAACCCCTGCCATATCGGTGGTTATCATCCAAGCTGTACACTTGGTATGTGTATACCCTTTAAATTAGACGTTGTATAATGTCATGGTTACTGCAAGCAATAAGCACTTATCGGAAAACATTATCAGAAGACTACCTCCTGCTTTTGACAGAGCTGAAATTTTTCAATCAGGTCCTTGCAGCCGTTGTTGCACAATTGAGTTACAAACATTCAATTAAACTTTCGCATTTATATTATTATAACATACATAATTATATTCGTACATATACGTATTCCAGGCCAATCTGTTTAGCCATTAAGACGTGTAAAATGAAATCAGACTGACAGACAAAGTTACTTTCGTATTGATATCTAATAATTATATTAGTTTCACTTTTATCGTGTTCTATCAAGTTGATTCCACAGTAAGAACTATTCTACCTATTAGCTTTCTACCTACATGCTTATCATAATAATGATTTGACCTATATGTATTGTATGGACTTTAAGAGACGTTGAGCTCTGAGTTTGTTTGGTGTTACTTTTCAGAGTAGTCAGTTAGGAAATATGCCTCATCTGGCTTAACTTAAAACGGAAAAATTGACGCGTAAAAGTATTATTTATATCCAATTTACAAAATAAATATTTCATTTTATTTCATGCATATGAATAACTCCTCTGTCTCCTAAAGCACCCAAAGATATTGTCAGTAAATTAAGTAATTCTGTAATTAATTATTAACCTACTTAATACAAAATATTAGTCACAAATACAAAATGCATGTTGAGGACGTTACAATGAGTTTAAGAGATCGCTCTTACTTCTAACTGGAAATAATGGGTACTTACAACATAAGCTAGCGAAGGAGGAGGCTGAAGACGTAAGGGAGAGACTCTCTTCCTCACGCCCCAGCCGCCGCGGGGGACGCCCCGGGCATCGCGATCTGATCTCCAGACACCGAAGGGGGTAATTCACAGCCTGGTAAGGAGAAACCTCAGGTCGACGTCGTCGCGTCGTGTTCCAATCTCGCCTACCAATGTCGACGTTCAATAGGGCCAATGCTTGCCGGGGTTCCGAGAATATTCCAACAAGATTCCAAGGCCTTAGAACTCAAGGGAAGCAACAAGATGAAAACTAAAACTTTCAAGTCTGACACTCTCATATACCCAGAGCGAGAGGAATCATTCGATGACTTTACTCCCGAAAAAAAAATACCACGTGCGAGTAGGATTCTCTCATGAAGGGGTTCCGTAGTAGCTACGCAAAATAACTTGGTTTTTCAAAGAATAGTTCGTATGAATGACAAAGTTACTTTTGCAGCTTTTGAAAACCACTGACTGTATAATGGGAAGCCCGATGTTAATGTTTCTGTTTTTGCTTAAAAATCGTTAAGCGGTTCACAGAATACCTATATCTAGCAACAAAGTTTTAACTGTGTAGTCCCAACAGTTACGGAATAAAATGGCTGTGACATAGCTACGAACGGACAGACAGAAAAACCGACAGACAGACGGTAACGGTACGTTGAAGATAAGATAATGATTGCTTCTGCACATGTGGCTTTACTGGGCATACTGTGACTACGTTATTGTACAAAGGTACTTTAACAACTCAACAGTTTTCTTTTACGTGCTTTGCTTTAGTTTATTAACAGTTTTGTAAAGTTAATGTTTAATGTGAATTCGAGAACATGAGATTAATTTCTGATTCCTATATTACATTGGATTATGTCAATTGGTCTATTCTCTCCTCTCATACCTAAAAATTAACTGTATCTATTATACAAAAATTGTGAAAATCGATTATTTCTTAAAAGAGTAACTTTGAAGTTACTTGCGGTTCTTCTCCATAGAAAACGACCAATTTCGAACCTTGCCTATGTGAAATAAATTAATTTTGATTGATTGATTTTGACATGACAAATCTATAAGGACTCCTTTTTTGCCATTTGGCTACGGAATCCCAAAAATGGGTACTTAAAACATGGATTTCATAATTATATAGCAAGTACTTCGTGCTGTCAAAATATAATACTGAATGATAATTGCGTAACTACCAATACTCACTAAGTTTTTGATGGTGACCGTTCAATGTCATAATGTGGTTACTGTACAGTTAAAAGTGAAAGTTGCTCCAGTTTGTATATTAAGATAGTTAATTTTTCATAGAGCAATAAGTTTCCGTAGTGTAGCGGTTATCACGTGTGCTTCACACGCACAAGGCCCCCGGTTCGATCCCGGGCGGAAACAGTTATTTTTCTAACTTTAAATCTTGTTACCTACCTTTTTAATAATTATTTTTCTTAATCTTTTTGGTTTACCAATTCCCACTCATAATCACACTATTAAATTACCTACACTCATATGTAACACTTGTCGTGCTATTTACCTACTACCCTTGTTCCACTGGTTTAGAACGCATGGGGCATTCAATGAATCAATCAGCCTTTTCTTCTTGAACTTTCCTGTTTGGTTAATTTTGTTTATAGTATGTCTCTAAGTTCAGTGTGCCTCTTGGCATAGACCTCCTCTAATATATTTCGTAACCGTCTATTTCGGTAAATAAATCATTTTTGATATAACTTCATGTGTAGTTCTTTTGTTAATCTGCTGATTCTTTTTCGTTATCTCTTTAACGTATGAAAATAAAGCCATTCCTGTGATCACGCGCGGAGCATGCTGAATTTTTTGTTATGTAAGAAGTCAGTCATGGCCATTCAACGTAGCATTGGTATTATATATTGGTGGCGTGGCAGAAAATCTTTTGCCATTGATAGTGATTTTGTCGAGATTTTTCATGAGAAATGTGTTATTTCCTGGAAATAACTAATTTGTACATATTTTACTACTAGCTTTTGCCCGCGATTTCGTTCGCGTAGCAGGCTTTTCCCGCATAAATCCCGACCCCATAGGAATTCCGGGATAAAAACTATCCTATGTCCTTCCCAGGGTCCGAAACTATTCCCAAGCCAAATTTCATCTAAATCGATTTAGCTGTTTAGGCGTCAAAAAGGCCAAAGACAGACAGATAGAGTTACTTCTGCGTTTATATTGGTATGGATTATTGTCTACGTATCTCGATAGTGCTAAGTATTTAATCTATATTTCATGTATGATACGTATTTTCACTTTAATTTGATTAATTTTGCACACAAAATTGCTGAAACAGGCTGCTCGCCCAAACATAGTACAATTGGGAAAGCAATCAGGTATATGTTTGCGATAAATAAACCAAGATATATATTACCAAGTTCTATGTTTATGTAACTAATATTATTATGCCTAAAAAAATTAACTTAGGAGTTAAATTTAACTAAAATTAAAAAAAAAACAACCTGTTTCCGCCCGGGATCGAACCGGGGGCCTTGTGCGTGTGAAGCACACGTGATAACCGCTACACTACGGAAACTTATACGAGAGTTGCATTATTTAACTACAATACTTTGAATCTAGAACATTACCTTTCACTTGTAATACGTGTGACATAGATTAATTCTACTAAAGGATGCTGTGTATAGTAGTATTCAAATAACTTGATAAGAATCGTTCAATGCGGAGAAGTCGATTTTTAGGTGTCAGCGGTTGTCAGCGGGACGTGGGGTATGACGTAGCGCCGCCGCTCCGAGCGCGCGATTGGTGCGTCAGTAGTTCTCGTTCAATTTGCTCCCGAATACAATTGCGTACACGAAAACCCTTTGTTTTTGTTTTTGTTACGTTGATTACAATGCCAGGACCAAATACCGTTTTACGCAGACTATTAAAACGTCTGAAAGAACAGTTAGACACTATACATAGTTAAGAAAGGTTGTAATTCCGAATTTGTCACTGTCTTTAGGACACCGGGAAAGAAGAAGAATAAAAGGTAGCAGTTTTATTAACTAATTGTGACGACGAGAACATATTATTTTTAATGTTTTTTTTTATAGACATTTTTTTTTCACTCTTAAATGTATTTATGTATTACATCTATTTTTAATACCGAATTAACCAATGAATTCCTCTTCTTTCTTTAACATTCTTCTGAACAGACATGAATAAAAATAAATGATGGCAATAACAATAGAATAATGTCAAGCAGTAAAAGTGACCACTTTTTTCTTCCACTGAGTGCACGATGCGCAAACTTACCCCCACTACGCCAAAACAAAAGGCAGCACTGGAGTGACGTGACTGTCACTCGCCCTGTACATTACTATGGGAGTCCGCTCACTGGTGACTTTTTGTCACTCAGCCGTAAAGATGGGCGTTTAAACGAAAAGCATATAATAAAACATGTTATTTAAAATAAGCGTATAAGCAGATTAATTTGACAACCTCGTTGAAGTCCATTACAAAAATGAACGCTTCAACGCGATTTGTCATCCAAGAACAGATTCAGTGAGCGCATCGTGGGTGACAGCAGGTGACAGTAACAATAAGTCACGGTGACAAAAAGTTGCAATCAGCGGCGGGCCTTAAGTAATAGTCACTTGAAGCTAAAATATTATATTCACTTAAAACACGTGTGACAGTGATCTGTCATAAATTATAATGAACTTATGGTTTCTCATCTTGTCAGATCTGACAGAAAGGATGCTGACTACCGCTTTAGTTGAAGCTACTCCTAGCAACCCAAGTTAGTGACCCTTTTTTTCTTGGTGGAAAAATCATCAAATGACTCCTCGTTCGATATTCTTCTTCATCCATTCCTGTCTACAACGTGTAATTTAAAGGGTATATACATACCGAGTGCACGGCTTCTTTGGATGATAACTTACGATATGGCAAGGGTTTTCTAATCCTATGTCTACATGTGTGGAGCATATTAGAAATTTCAATACATTGATACCAGAGGCCGAATTTTTCAAATTAAGAAGAACGAAGAGAATTATCGTTTTATTGGCAAGTGACGTGGAAAGTGATGAACCTCATAGTGCTGTGACACGTTTGTTATTACTGGTATTCAAGAAACATATGAAACCAATAATTTGGGGTCAATTCTGTGAGTCACTTATTTTGAGCTGAAATTTTGCATAGAGACTCCGTACCAGATGTTGTGTTCAGTCCTTTTGAATAGATATGGGGTTTCCGTTACACGTTGTATAGCTTTCTTCAATGACTGTGAATAATGTTAATTAGTCAGTCCAGCGGCTGTGAGAGCAGCCACGAGATCGTTTACCGTAGAATGGCGTAGAGGTCGTGTACTTTTATTATTCCATTTATTTAATCTATGTAAATTACATTTTTAAATATTAATATAAAAAATAAAAAAACATTTAAAAATATAAGAAATAGTAGCCCACCGGTATCGGGAACAGGGTCCAAGCTACCGGTGGAGAGGAACCTCCTCACAATACGCGCCGTTTCCTGGAGTACTGCTTTCTGGATCTAGCCCTTGATCCAGCTGCCCAACGAGAGCCGCCTTAGATGTTGGTCGAGGCTCTTAGCTATTATACCATTGGCTGTGACAACTATCGGCATAATGATTACTGTCTCCACATCCCACATGTCGACAACCTCGCGCGCCAGGTCAAGATACTTATTTTTTTTATCTATCTCAGCTTTCACGAGGTTGTCGTCATGGGGGACTGCTATATCAACAATCATTGTGCGATGCTCTAATCGGTCTATTACCACTATGTCAGGCTTATTGGCAACAATAGTCCTGTCAGTGATGATAGACCGATCCCAGTACAGTGTAATATTGTCCATGTATTATTATCCACGCAGTTGAGCAAACAATACGACATATTTAAGTTCTAAATAAATCTGTGTGTGTGTATTATTATTATTATTAAATGTTTTTCAATGTTGATATATAAAGTATTTTCTATCTATCTACCTGTGCTTTTTTTCTAAATGCAAATTTCAAAGTCCAGTTAATCAGAGTTCGGCGCTGTCTATTTAAATTCAATGACCTCCTGAATACCGGTACCCCAGTTTTACGTTTATTGTGGTCCCGCCCTGTTCAGGATACTTTCGGTCTAGGCTTTACCTAGACGAACCTTTTTTATTACCCTATTTTCTCCTCACATTTTAGTTCATATTAATGTTGATAGACGTAATTAAACTTCCTTTGGGTGTAATTTGAGGTATCTAATTTACGGTTTTTTGAGGGTTATAAAAGCAACATTGCTAACTAGTATCTTTATTATATTGGCGTAAAGTGCTCCCAGAGAGGATATTTTTTTTATTTACAATGTTCAATAATATTATGATGAGGAAGATGAATAATCTTCCGAGGCGGCGGCGCTACTGAAATTTTAAATATTGTGAAAACAAGAGAGTCTTTGCCTTGACAAATTAGCTAGCGTATGCCCCACTATAATACGCTAGCTAATTTCGATTTACACAAAAAAGCAAACAAAAATCTTTGACTATCTAAAACAAATAGCTGAATGTCTATAAATCTATCTATAAATACTAAACCACTTGGATTTATAAACTTTAAGTGCTAAATAAAACATTGGGAAGAAAACTAAGTTTTCTATTCTAGATTTAGATTTAGCGAGGCAAATGCTACACAGAGGAGGCTTTATCTTTGCAAGACACTAGCCCAACAAAGCTTCCACGGTTAGAGTAGTTGAGAATAAATTGAATTTTATTTAGTTCCTTTCTCGCTTGGAAACCAGTCTCACCTTCCCTCAGTATTATGGGAAATGTTAACATGAATGTTCGTACGACTTCAGACTTTAATGGTTTTCAAAATTTGGTTATGAACGTCGGTAATCATAATTACGGGAAGCACGAAATTGGCATCAGTGATGGATAATTTGTGTGATAATGGGCATGTGATGTGGGGAATTGAGGAAAATGTCGACAGGTCTTTTGTATAAACGTAGATGTACAATATGAAAATCAAATAACAAGAAAAACAAAGGTTTTTCGAAATGAATGGAATATCATGCTGATCATTATGTACGCCATATCAGTAAAAAAAAATTGCGTACTATGTGAATAAGGCCCCCTTCTATCAAAAAGCAAACTTTACAGATTTTAAATTTTTTTTTTTGCAAAAAATAGAACCGACTTCCATATTAAAACACTACAAAGCCAAAAATAACTTTAATTTCGGAAGTCGGTGTTATTGGTTTTGGATTTTCCTTTTTATTTTCACACCGCCTTCCGAAATTAAAGTTATTTTTGGCTTTGTAGTGTTTTAATATGGCAGTCGGTTCTATTTTTTGCAAAAAAAAATTTTTTCACGCTTTTTAGTGGAGGTATTCCATGAAGCGCACCCAAACGAAGCGCACCCAGACGAAGCACACCTAAAGTATTCCACTTAGCACACCCGTAGGTGCGCTTCAAATAAAAATTTAAAATAATTAATTTCCTATTCCACGAAGCACACCTATGAATATCACTCGCATAGTGCGGAGACTAAGAAATAAAAATGTCGATCTGCGATGTTCCGGACTTAACGTTTTTAAATTGTGACATATCAGTGCTGACTAAATTCAATCCTCGGTCCAATGTATCATTAAGTTTTTTATTGTAGGAATGGGCTTCATGGTGGAAACTACTTGCTGCTCGAATTCACTCATTGCTTCCTTAATTTGGGCCTCCAAAACGTTTGAGGCACATTTATATTCCTTTATTTTAACAACTTCTTCCATGCTACTTAATGTGAGTAAGCCATTACATCCTTTTTTAATACACCGCCACAAGGCATTACCGTTCTTATAAATCTTGTGTTTACTATATTGTTTGTTATTATACACTAACACTTGTGTCCCCTTCCTTTAGGTGTGCTTCGTGGAATAGGAAATTAATTATTTTAAATTTTTATTTGAAGCGCACCTACGGGTGCGCTAAGTGGAATACTTTAAGTGTGCTTCGTCTGGGTGTGCTTCGTTTGGGTGCGCTTCATGGAATACCTCTTTTAGTGGGTCTGTTTGTAATTTATCTAGTTACAAAAGCCAACATGTCAACAACTTATCACCTTTTACAAAATATTGCTTTTCCCTGTGCATAGCCGTTAATTTTTGAGGAGTTCTCCTGGTATTTGACCATCAGCTCTACATCACCATATGTATTGCGACGAGCATAAAGTGTTTAACATCCGTACTCAAGTAATCGAATCGCAATCCACGAAATACTTATTGATGAGTTTCAGTGGCCATCTGTGGTCTTCATCATCAGTTCAACTTCCCCAAATGGTACTTTTCGGAAGCAACTGCTCAAGGTATAAGAAATACCCAAAACGCTATAGGTGTATATTTTTTATGCCCTCGATTTCTCCAAGATCCCATCATCAGATCCTGTTTTCGTAACAATGGGACCAACTTGAAAGTATACCCATTCAAACGCAAAAAGAATTTTTCAAATCGGTCCAGCCATCTCCGAGTTATGAGGTAACATACATAAAAAAAAAAAAAGTTCAAGACGAATTGTAAACCTCCTTTTTTTGAAGTCGGTTAAAAAGAAAAATAAATACTATGCAAGTAGTCTTGAAGTCTTGTTTATAATATCTAAAAGTATTATCAACACAAAATGATGATTCAGTTTTATTTCAAAAGCTATTATAGCTATCAATGATGGTTGGGTAATTACATTCCAATTTTCCATATGTTATTACGAGTATTAGCATAAATAATTTGAATGCAATTTCGTGTGTCACTTGGAATCCATTAAAATGGATTCTATCTAAATATTTATGTAATGTATATTTTAGTTAGAAACTAACAGATATATCAAAGTAAAACCTGAGAATAGAAATTTAAAATGCACAATGCTTTTCTGTGTGATTTAGAGGAGGAATAAGAAGATATTATTAATAAAAGATATGGCATCAATAGCTTAGGCTATTGATGCTTAATGAGGCTGCTCAATTCTTTGACCAGCCATTAGTGGCTAAGGTGTCGGACTTGTGATAGAGAGGTCACCAGTTCGAACCCTACCTATTGCACTTTGCCGTGAACCAACTTCAGACACAAGCATATTTAGCTTAGTTGGAGGGGTTAACAATACTGTTAGTAATTTAATTTTACCGACATTGCCAGTTCTGCTTATTCAGAAGAAAACCCTACTAACATTATCAAATACGTTATCTGCAAGAATTTTATCAGAAAAATCACGAAATAATCTTCTTTCATTTGCTCCAGTATGTTTTCTGACAAAAGTAATTCCAATCACAGTGCTAATGACTCACTCAATCAATAAGGCCTTGGAACTAATCCATATAATGCCGAGCATCTTATCAAAGCAGCTTCGGTTCAATATAACAAAGGGTTGTTTGCCTCACCAACTCCACAAAGGTGTTCATCTGTTTAGACCACAGGAATCTTAATAATGGAATAGAAGTGGTATTGAATGGATTTGGTTGGGGCATAAATATTTAATAACTACTCAATAAACAGTTATCATAGCTGAAACATTTGTGATAATAATCGTCTATTTCAATTTGTCCTAGATAAATGATTTGGAGTACGTACTTACCTAGTTACTAAACATTCGTCGAGTGAAATCAATAAAAACTTTTTAACAAAAAATTAAACCGACTCCCAAAAAACACTGCAAAGTGAAAAATAACTTTAATTTCGGTAGTCGGTGTCTTTAGTTTTGTTTTTTCGTTTTTGGCACCGACTTCCGAAATTAAAGTTATTTTTCACTTTGCAGTGTTTTTTGGGAGTCGGTTTAATTTTTTGTTAAAAAGTTTTTATTTCACTCTTTTTAGTTGGATGATTTTTAATTTACCTAGTTACAAGAGCTTAAATGTCAACTACTTATAACCTTTTACAAAATATTGCTTTTCCCAATGCTGGGCCGTTAATTGTTGAGGAGTTCTCTTGGTACTTCACCATCAGCTCTACATCACCATATGCATTGTGACAAGCATAAAGTGCGTAACATCCATATTCAAGTAATCGAATCGCAATCCACTGAATACTTATTATTGAGTAGTTTCGGTGGCCATCTGTGGTCTTCATCATCAGTTCCACTTCCCCAAATGGTAATTTTTGAGAGCAACTGCACAAGTTACTATAAGAAATACACAAAACGCTATAGGTTTGCCTATAATATTTGAAGAGTTCCCTCGATTTCTCCAGGATCCCATCATCAGATCCTGACTTTGGTGATAATGGGACCAATTTCGAAGTATACCCATTCGAACAAAAAAAGAATTTTCCAAATCGGTTCAGCCGTCTTCGAGTACTCGATGATCATACATTAAAAAAAAATATATATATATATACGCGTCGAATTGATAATCTCCTCTTTTTGTCGTCGGTTGAAAAACATTGATTGCAGGTCTATGATCCATATAAAATAAAATTAAAATAATCACAGATTAGTAACTGTTTCTTGATAAATGACTAAATTCCAAATGGCAAAATTACATGCAAATAGAGTCAGAAGAAAAATACACAGGTGATTGAGTGAGAGCAACTTATCTTGTTATTAAAAGTAAAATGATCAAATACATAAAATTAAATGTTAGAATGTCAAATTAAATGTAAATTATATGTCAGAGTATCAAATTAGAAGTCAAACAGCAAAAATCTAATATTAACAATACAGCTGACCAAAATTTTAAATTAGTTACAGAACATACAAGGTCAAACTTAAAGAGAATAGCCGATCATTTGATAATAATCTTTTGTAACGTTTTGTTATAATAACAATTCAAATATGTATAAGGCGCTTATTTCGTCTGTACTCATATTGCTATAAAAAGGGTGCTTATTTTCTTCGAAAACTGTAAAGAAAAGGTGGGTAGGTACTATAGGCTCAACATCAATTCAGTCATATGTATTTCGTGTCGATTGATATCAATTATTATGAAAATATCTGTATAAGTAACATTTATCTTAATTAGGAAGATCGCAAAAGACCTGTCATTTCAGAATAGAGAACTGACATTTTTGCAAATTCAACGCTTGCAACACATGCGCAGTCCAGCGGACGTATGTTTTATTTTCAAGGGTAGGGAATTATATTATCAAAAAAATACAAAAAGCATTAATCGAGACGATCGAAACGAGTTATATCTGTTTGTGACATATTTAAAGTGGACGTTTGAGATTTGTTTATACATGCCCATGTAATGGATTTAAGTATAACAATATAAATAAATATAATAAAATATATTTTATTTTACATGCAAATTTTATTAAAATACATAGTTACGATGAGGTAGACTTTTACTAATCTGTTTTTTTGTACAGTTAAAAAAAGAAATTTAACCTAGTGACAATGGCGTGGTATTTTTTTTGCAACTCAGCATCTATAATTATGATGATTGATTCTATTTATTCAAACTATAGATATATAAGTTATTTGATCTCAAATTCCGCCTAATAGGAACCATCTATTCACAAGTTCGGCTCCCTGTGGTTCTGTCCAAGATATTAATCATACGCCTATACTAGCACAGAACAATGAAGTTTTGATAAAACCACGGCCGGTTTCATTAATTCGGTTCTGTTGGATGCTTTGCTCTTGTACGGGTTTTGGTAAATGAGTGAACTTGATTAGGTTGTGTCTTGCGGAGGGTAGTCCCCAAGGAGGTAAAGATAAGGTAGTTTAATCTAATGTCATTGTATGCTGCTGTTATGTTTTTGTGTTTAGATTTATATGTATACCTACTAGCTTCTGCCCGTGACTACGATCACGTGGGAAGATTTTCCGCATAAATCCCGATCCCATGGGAGTTCCAGGATAAAAAGTAGCCTATTTATTTATTTATCTACACACAAGACACTTACAAAAGAAAAAATATAAACACAGACAAAAAAGCACAAAGGTGCTGCTTATTTCCTAAGAAATTTCTTCCAGCAGACCTGCGACAGGAGAGTTGAAGAAGAGATGATAGACACAGTCTGTATAAATACTAATTACGATAAATAAAACATACATAGCTAATAAACTAAATTATCTATATATATAAAAATGAATTGCTGTTCGTTAGTCTCGCTAAAACTCTAGAACGCCTGAATGGATTTATCTTATCTTGGTTGTGAAATGTTTGTGGAAGTCTAGGGAAGGTTTAATGGTAGGGTAGGGGTAGGGTAGGGGTAGGCTAGGGGTAGGGTAGGAGTAGGGTAGGGGTAGGGTAGGGTTAGGGTAGGGGTAGGGTAGGGTTAGGGTAGGGTTAGGGTAGGGGTAGGGTAGGGGTAGGGTAGGGGTAGGGTAGGGGTAGGGCAGGGGTAGGGTAGGGGTAGGGTAGGGGTAGGGTAGGGTTAGGGTAGGGGTAGGGTAGGGGTAGGGTAGGGGTAGGGTAGGGGTAGGGTAGGGGTAGGGTAGGGGTAGGGTAGGGGTAGGGTAGGGGTAGGGTAGGGGTAGGGTAGGGGTAGGGTAGGGGTAGGGTAGGGGTAGGGTAGGGGTAGGGTAGGGGTAGGGTAGGGGTAGGGTAGGGGTAGGGTAGGGGTAGGGTATTGGTAGGGTAAGGTAGGGGTAGTGTAGGTTTTGGGTGGGATCTACAAAGGGCATCAGTAGGACGAGTGAATGAAAAACGATCGCGCAGGTAGCTAGGATATGCAGGGTTGAAAAGGATGTTGTATAACAGGAATAATATTCGAGTGTTCCTGCGAAGACGGATAGAGAGCCATTTGAGACCCTTGCAGGCGTTATTCCAGGACGTCTATCGGAACCATTCAGTAGTTTTTACGTGAAACATAAACAAACATACAACTATCCATCCCCACAAACTTTCACATTTATAATATTAGTAATATAGGTCAGAACTTTTGCTGACGTTTACAATAAAGTTGTTTGGATGTTGAAGAACTTGCGGGTTATATAAACAATTATATAGTAGGTATATACATCAAGAGAGATGGGCTGAAGTAGAATTCCTTGTCGGAGTCTGTGTTTCCTAACAGCTATAACCTGGGTGTCTTTAAGTCTAGAGTTAAAAGTTTACTCCTTCGTAAGCATGCTTCATCTTCGACCACATCATCACTTAATATCAGATGAGATGGTCGTCAAAACGCGAGCCTATTATCAAATTTAAAAAGAGTCGTTACTTACTCGTATATGAAGCCAGAGGATTGGAGTGGCCTAGGAAACACTGGTGGGTTGGATTTGAGGCATTCATGATATATTTGTCAAAAAAGATTCTTCTCGAAAAGAGTGGAAAGCGATGGGGGGAGGGGGCTTTGACCAGCATTACGACAGTGAAGGTCGCCAAACAAAAGCAGTCAGAACTCATCTTTACGCAGAAAATGGCGGACCATATTAACCCGTACACACTAAACGTTTTGGGAATACTTTAATTGTGCGTACGGCTAAGGAGTGGAATTCCCTGCCGGAGTCTGTGTTTCCCGATAGCTATAACCTAGGGGTCCTTAAGTCAAGAGTGAAGAGGTTACTTTTAGGTAAGCGTGCTCCATCTTCGACCACATCATCACTTACCATCAGATGAGATGGTGGTCAAAGGCGAGCCTATTATAAAAAAAAAAATTAGCTTTTGCCCGTGACTTCGTTCACGAGGGAGGTTTTTCCCACGGGAGCTTTTTTTGCGTGGGAATTCCGGGATAAAAACTCTCCTATGTCCTTTCCAGGGTCGTAAACTATTCCCATGCCAAATTTCATCTAAATCGGTTCAGCGGTTTAGGCGTGAAAAGGTAAAAGACACACAGACAGACAGAGTTACTTTCGCATTTGTTTTAGTTAATTACTTTTCTGTGGGTTTTTGTAGCCTGAAATAAATAAATAAATCAGTTTTTGCAATATACATACACACGAGTAGGTAAGTGAAACTTTCAACCACTAAACTTTCCGCTTGACCTGGTGGAAGTTTCGGAAAATCTTTCTTTAGTAGACCTCAACATTCCCTTAGGGTATTTCTGCCAAAGTTCATGCTTCCAAGTTTAAAGCCTTAGGCTCTGGCTAGTCTAAAACTGGAGTCAACTAAAACTAACTGTTTATTGTGTATAGCTTACAACATATAAAATTTAGACGCTTCTGTACCTAAATATGAATATGTTAAACATAAATTGAAAAAGGTTTTATATTGAATTTAGTCATATCTGACTTTATGATTTTATAAAAATATTATTATGTTATAAAATATAGGCAGCAAAGCATCAAAAAACAGCTACTCAAATATTGTTTTTGATGAGAAAAATCCTATTAGAATTTCTTCGATACGCTTACGATAAAATATAGTTGGATAATATATTCAAGGTTCAATTTCTTCTGTTACTTAAACATACACTCTACACTTACCAGATTTCGGAGAAAAAAATCACGTAATAATTTGTGTAGGTGGGTAAAGTCTATACCAAAAACCATTCAACTTTTTTAAAATTAGTATAAAATCAGATGTAATGTATTTTCAACCGACGACAAAAAGAGGAGGTTATCAATTCGACGCGTTTATATTTTTTTTTTTTTTTTTTTATATATGATCATCGAGTACTCGAAGACGGCTGAACCGATTTGGAAAATTCTTTTTTTGTTCGAATGGGTATACTTCGAAATTGGTACCACTATCACCAAAGTCAGGATCTGATGATGGGATCCTGGAGAAATCGAGGGAACTCTTCAAATATTATAGGCACACCTATGGCGTTTTGGGTATTTCTTATAGTAACTTGTGCAGTTGCTCTCAAAAAGTACCATTTGGGGAAGTGGAACTGATGATGAAGACCACAGATGGCCGCCGAAACTACTCAATAATAAGTATTCAGTGGATTGCGATTCGATTACTTGAATATGGATGTTAAGCACTTTATGCTCGTCACAATGCATATGGTGATGTAGAGCTGATGGTGAAGTACCAGGAGAACTCCTCAAAAATTAACGGCCCAGCATTGGGAAAAGCAATATTTTGTAAAAGGTTATAAGTAGTTGACATTTAGGCCCTTGTAACTAGGTAAATTAAAAATCATCCAACTAAAAAGAGTGAAAAAAAAAACTTTTTAACAAAAAATTAAACCGACTCCCAAAAAACACTGCAAAGTGAAAAATAACTTTAATTTCGGAAGTCGGTGCCAAAAACGAAAAAACAAAACTAAAGACACCGACTACCGAAATTAAAGTTATTTTTCACTTTGCAGTGTTTTTTGGGAGTCGGTTTAATTTTTTGTTAAAAAGTTTTTTTGTGGTAATAGTTCACAGTAATATAATTTCATGTATATCTTTTGTGAGTATTATGTACTATTGGCCAATGATACGCATTCTCACTTAGGCCGTGCGCGCACTGCCTTGCGGTGGCCGCAATTCCGGTAGTTCTACCGCACCGGTAGACTGACCGCAGTGCGCGCACTTCTATGAGACTCCATACTTCACAAATTTTGCGTTTCCAAAACGCAACGCAGTGCGCGCACGGCCTTAAGAAAGTATTTCTGCGGAAGCGCAGCTAGTGACAAACCACACCCCGTCCTGGTTTCGCCCAATTAGAGATAATATGCATTTGTGTGAGTACTGGGCGTATAACAAAAAATGACAACAAACATTAGCCAGTGCCAATTTGCATCTTGCTAATTGTTGCCGCTTCCCGTTCCTCGTATTGGGCGATCGAGTTGTGAGCCATGCTATGCGATTATAGTCTTAAAGGTGAACATGAGAGTGAGGGGAAGATTGGTCGATGGTACATAACCACATAATCAGGCTATAACACTATCACTGCTAGGACATAGGCCTTCTCTTTATGAAAGAGTATGGGTCTGAATCCACCACGCTACCCGTGCGGATTGGTGGATGTCAAATGTTTTAAATTTCGGTCCTATAACCTGACGGTTTCCTCACGATAATTTTCAGCACTAATTTGAACGCAGTGGTGTTGACGTAAATTACACAAATTAATGTACAGACAGCCTCACATGCCAGCACATCAAGCTACAACAATCTGTCAAATTTCTTTAATAGATTTTCAACTTTATTGTTACGAAATTAGGTTCAAGGTTGATTGGGAAAATTTGACAGTTTCGGGTAGCTTCATGTGCTGGCGTCTGTACCTGCCTTGTTTCGGGTTACAAATTTTGATGAATTGTAATCCGAAAAAAGGCAGGTATATTAACTTACTCTGGTCTTAGTGGAAAGGATGGTCAGTCTTCTGACAACTTCTAACTGATTAAAAACACACTCTGTTTCTTCAATTGCCCTTGCTTTCCTAGGCCATAGTATCTCGTTGAATCATTTCCACACCTTCGGTAGGCAATACACTTGCCTGCCCGGGTTCGAACTCACATCTTACAACTCGTTAGTCGTACCATTGTATGTAGTATTAATTTATTGTTTATGGTACATTTGCTATAAACAATTGAGTTTAAGTCAACATGACTTGAATGTGGTGATTGGAAGTGCCATGTTCACTCAAACGTCTCACTTATATTAATGGCACATGTATTGTTTCAAAATGGTTGAACCGAATGGTGCTAGTATGTTTGCCATGATCGTGAATGGACGCCGTCAGTTGAGACTGCTTGTCTCTCAACTGATTGAAATGATGTTCTTTTAGTTCAGACGCACTTTATTGGGAGTCAATTTATATCGTTCTCAAATAGCGCAATATCTTTGCGCAATAATTATTATTAAATAAAGTTCCACCTCTATGGGTTTTCATGCAGTTTTCACAGATGGATAGAGTGATTCACGAGAAAGGTTTAAGTGTATAATTTTATGAGGTTTTTTGTGTGAATTGGCAGAATAAGACCATGCGAAGCTAAGCTAGGGCACTAGCGTGTAACTGAAAACGAATGATGCTGACAAAACTTAGTGATTATTATTTTATCGTAAGTACAAAGTACTTAAATGATGTCAATGGAGTTTCGTGACTGTTATTTTCCATAGAAAAGCTTTAGATAGCTTCATACTTTTCACTGAATCGCACACTAATTAGAGAGCAGTATGTTATTCAAACGGACCGCGTTAGAAACACCACACTGCGGTCCAAAATGCAAATCGTTAATGTGGCTCAAAAAGCTGCCCTACTTTAGACATGACTGCCAGAGAGACAGTGGACCCGTACACGTCAGAATTAGTGCCCAGAAGCAGCAACTCGGGGCCAAAGTAGACAGGGGCGAGCACAGGATTATGACACTGGTAATGCGGCTAGCGTTGCCAACATTTTTTTGACGAAAATGATGTACGTCTACATACCTACCTGTTGTCATTAAAACTACTTCTTGCACAGGTGTTGTAGTCAGTTGGGTGCTAGATGGGCCGGGTTCACTTAACACTACCTGCATCAGTGTGTCTTGGCACTCTTGAATGAGTTGGGTTCTTTGTTTTTTAACAAATACATGTCTAGAAGTACTAGCATCACTCATCCTTTTTCTGGGGTCTTCCTGGCAATAAAATTTTGTAAGCACAACTCCATCTACCATGATTATCCTCTTGCTTAATCCCATATTATATTGATAGCCATATCTTTCTCAATCTGAAATATTTTTAAATATTGTTTTAAAGCCATAAATGTTGATGTATTTAGTGGTAATAAATATCATTGAATATTAAAATATTTGTGGCTATTCAGGTTTAATACAAAAAAACATCTCAGTTATCTAACCTTAAAACAATAGAATAACTATATTGTAAAAATGTTTTAAGTTAGTAATAATAACATGTTTACTTACATCAAAATGATCCTGACAGAAGAAAATTACCGAACTATCCTTTATTTCTTTAGTATTTCTGCGTGCAAGTTGTACTATTACGAACTTTAACATTTTTTGGAACGGTTATAAATAGCTTCTCTTTCTTTATTATTACTTTATCGTTGTATTTGTGCACCTGGTACACCATTTATAACTCATTTTTTCCAGTAAATTACAGCCAGAAACTCTATTAAATTCATTGATTTAAATAGTAAAGATACGGTCATCAGAAAATTTGATGGACGCGGTCGCCCTACAAAACACACTAGCGCCATCTATGATAACTAAGATGTCAATCGGCGTGGTCTGCTCCTAGACGTAGCCTTGTAAGAGCGGGGTGTGGTATTTTTCGAGGTACAAAGAAATATAACAAAACCTTTTAGTTTTTGAATTTTATATTTGTTATACATAAAAATACATTTTAATTTGCTTTTAATAAACAATAAAAATTAATTTTGTACATAATTTAATCTTATAGTAATATTATTAAATCTATTTATTTCATCGGCTGCAACGCGCGCCGCTGCAAAGTTATGTCGCACTTTTACGCGGCTTCGCGTTGTCTATGCTAAAGGTTGAGACAAACAAGAAAGAAAATTGTTTTAAATAATGTTAGAAGTTGATTTAATGACATATTTTTAACTTACCGGTGATATGAAATGTTATATTTCTTTTTATTGTGCTTTACGTCGTAGTTCACGCAACCCTTCATGACACAATTTGGCATTTTTGCTTGTAAAACTGACGACCCCTTCCGAAGATAGCCGATCGCGT
Organism: Tholera decimalis; assembly: GCA_943138885.2. NCBI lineage: Eukaryota > Metazoa > Arthropoda > Insecta > Lepidoptera > Noctuidae > Tholera > Tholera decimalis. The sequence goes on from OW964555.2 coordinate 32,983,550, forward strand.
TCTAGTTCACTTCGATAAAGGTTAGACCACTTTGGGACCAAGTTCGAGGCGTCATTATAACATGCGATCCGCCCAGTCCTTACGAAGTAATATATATGTCAATGATTAAACTACATAAAAAGACAAAACTCTCGATTTGACTTTGACTTCTCCAATGTTGATATACAAACGTGTGACCACAGAACACAGATACCCTAGCGGAGCGTGCTGGTTTTGACAGCTTATATAATCTTAATCACTATATTTTGTAATGCTTTTTTTTTAAACGAAATATTTATAAAATATGAAAATAAATATTATTTGTAGGGTCCTTATACACCAATAAATAATATGAGATGGTTTTTAGAAACCAGTCAAATACCTATTCTGTCTATTATTTTTAGCGGCATTACTTGGAAATTAGGTACATTAATTCGCAGCGCCTGGCAAACATAATGTTTGTGTGGGTGCTATTTATAAAATATTAGGCGTTTTCAAGTTATTATATTTTGTTTATTCATTTATTTACTATTAATTAAAGTCATCTAAAACGTGCGAACGTTTTATTAAAATATCTGTGAATGGCAAGTAAAGCACTGCATTTATGCCTTCAAGGAGCGCACGCCTCTGAAAGTAGACCACGAAGGAGATAGCGAAATAACCTGGATGGCTTCCGGAAGAATTATAAAATAAGAGAGCGCTGGAATAATTGGAGGGATGCCTTTGCCGTGAGACACTATGGGTTAGAATTATAAATAAAGTGATTATTTAGTTTTTAATTTGTTGCAACCTCGTAATAGAATCAGTACGTTAGACTGTTATGTTTTAAGTACGAGATGATCTAAACTGTGATGAAAACACAGCCTTGATGTCTGGGCGTATTTATACAACTGGGTAGGTCGGATAAAGGCGTGAAATAAGTAATAAAAATGTAAACATAATAAGGCTAATAGTTGAACAATGCGCTGAAGCCAAATATTCTTTATACAAAAAGGTATCTGAAGCAATTATTGGAAACGGAATGTAAAATTTTAATAAAAAGTCAAGTTCTAAGAAAAGAAAAAATAACCATTCTAATGCAAATAATTAATTGTTTCAAATCATGCTTAGAAAGTAGCTTAATTGGAAAGAAAACAAATAGTATCCTAGCAATTCAATCATCTCATCTGATTTCCTAGGGATTCAATTAAAATCTATTTGGCTCAGATTATTAGATATACGAAGGTCAAGAAGTCTAAAGGCAATTCACTGAGAGATCTTATCTTCGAATCCGAAATTCTCAAAGCGTCTATCTATAGAAATAATCTTAAAGACATTTTGATTGAATTGTAGGTACCAGTTTACAGTGCGAAGAAAGAGCTGTTGCCTGTGGATTCACTTGTGTCTGAAGTACTTTTGGATCCTGACAGACTTTCAAGTAGGTATATATTGTACTAGACTCCCGGAATTATGGATGATCTTAGTTGTATACAATGTTATTATTTCTATAAACTATTCAACGCCCACTGGTCGATATTCATAGTTTAGTTTATAGTTAATTTATTTATTTCTCTAAATATACAAATTGAACAGTCTTAAACATTATTATAAAAAATTGCTATCGCGGTATACGTTGTTTTGTCATATGTATTCTTTTTCTAGTGAAAAAAAAAGTATTTTACGATTTTCAGACCTATCAAATATACACTACAATATTCATAAAAATTGGTCAAGCCATTTCGGAGGAGTTCGATAACAAACAAATTTTTATATCTTAGATTTGCCGTCAGCATTCCTTCTCCATATAAACTGTTACTGTAACTTCATGTATTAATTAATAGATAAACTTTAAAGGAATATGTTTAAGGAAATTTCCTATCCAATAGTGAAAACTTAATTAAAATCAATGGATTTTGATTAAGTTTAAGTCAAGCGGCGACCTGGTAAAAGAGGAGCTATATGCCTATAGACACTGGGAAAGAAGGAGCGACATTATAATTTGTAGTGATGAAGATCTGTCATTAGGTATTTGCATATTTTTAATTGGGAAATGTTATCATTCTATTTCTATCCATAGCGTCACGAGTAAACAAACGATGAAATTCTGAGTTTACCGTCTTTTTATATTTGACAATTTTTTTACGTTTGACCACCATCTCACCTGATGATAAGCGATGATGTGGTCGAAGATGAAGCACCCTTACCTTGAAGTAACCTTTCACTCTTGACTTAGAAGGCACTGGCGACATAGCCATATTGTATAGCAATGTCTTTGGTCAAAATAATAGCCAACCCTTGGGTTACGGGTGCGTGTAATTACGGGTAAGTGTGAACAAGAATTTTTGAATATTCTTTGAAATGCCTGTAGGCATAAGGACCACTCATTTCGAGAATTATGACCCCAATCAGCTCGAAAGTATTTATTAGATCTGCGAGGGATACGGAAATGTTTTAACAAGTTACCGCGGCCCCGGAAAGCAAGAGCAACTAAAGGAACAGAGCGGATTTCTAAGTAGTAAGATTTAGTCTGACACTCAAGGGAGTGTCAGACTAAATCTCACTGAATAAGGAAAGGAAGGCCGTGGGGCGGAACCAGAGCGGAACGAGCGATTTGATGATTTTCCCACGGAAAGGAGGTATTAATTAGATATCCATTATAACTTATATTTACCTACAGTTCTTAATAATTTATTAAACATCAACCATATCAATTAAACTGTTACTTTATGTTATCGAATAACGCGCTTCTGTAAACTGACATAAGTTTTTACTTTTAACCGATTAAAATAAAACAAAGACTAAATTTTATATGAAACTTGATTTTGCCCGCGGCCTCGCCCGCGTAATTTACACTTTTTCAAAAATTCTCCGTAAGCTTTTTGCCGGCGTCATCACAAAAAACTTTCATCGCCTATTTTTATCCCATTTAGGGTAAAATTTTTGCAAACTTTGAATGTCGTATTTATTAATATCTAATCAAAAGTCTAAAAAATAAGTTTGAATCTTCCAGCTTTAAAAATTATGTAATTTCTATACAAATTTGTTTCCCTATTTCAACCCCTTACAGCCATTTTTTCGCATTAAAATGTAGCCTGTGTCCTTTCTCAGGCTCTAGACTATGTCCGTACCAAATTTCATTTTAATCGGTTCAGTAGTTTAGGCGTGATTGCGTAACACACATACAGACAGAGTTACTTTCGCATTTATAATATTAAGTAAGGATTTACCTCAATAAAAAAGTGAAAATCGCATTCCAATCCCAAATCAACTGTTTTCGAAATTAGCATACACAAACGCTTAAAACATCGATTTAGGTTCTATTGCGTTAATAGAGGCGTACAATAAAAAAAAATTGCATACAGCAATCATATACTTTTTTAATATTTGTATAGATTAAGTATCACACAGTAGCAGCTGAACTTTTATTGCATCGTTTTGTCGAACGTGAAAACGCTTGGCGTGTATCATCGCACATAATCCTCATTAAATAGAGCGCTAAATTAAAAAAACTCAGAAGCTGTAGATGCGGCGCCGTTACAATAACCCACATAGGTAATATTAATATCTGTAACAGTGGCTGAATAAATAAATTGAAATTGAAATTGAGTTGTGGGCGCTCGACATCTAAGAAACAACTTTGTCTTTGCATAATGATTACGATAACATTTGGAATATAGGTAATAATAACTTATCTACATGACTATTTTGAGTATAAAGCAAACAGTATACACAATCTTTTATCTCGTTTCAATCAGTCACTAGGCTGCCTCTCGCCGACTACAGTTGTTTAGAAAACACTTTTTTAAAGCTTTTATAGATCTAAATTAGTATTATAAAGTGGAAAAGTTTGTTTATTTGAACGCTAATCTTCGAAAGTTCTAGATGGATTTGGATAAAATTTGGTGTGGTAGTAGCTTGAAGCTTGAGGAAGGTTAAAGTTATGTTACCCAACTGTAAAAGAAGGAGGTTTATTATTATTATTTTTAATTTATTTATTTCAGAAAGGAAATCCATACAAAGTCTGTTAGTAAAACACCTTACATTCTATGTTAGTAATAAAAAATTTAAATAATAAACTAAAAACTAATTCATATATTTTCCCGCAGCATCAGCTTCACAGCAATTCATGCGAGTCCAATGCCGCAGGAAAACACAATCCTGTTTGTCCTCAATGACTTTCAGAATGCTGTTGGTACTCCCACGAATCCTACGCAGCAATGACGCAGATCGCCGACTCATGATAGCGCCAAAGCTATCTACTGCCGCTTCAGCAAACATATTGGACGCGCTGCAGAATCGTGGGAGGCCCAACAACATCCTGAAAGCATTGTTTATGATATCAAGATAAAATTTACGGGAGTGAAGCGCGACGTCTGTAAGTACTATTTGTAAAGACGGCTTTTTTCGAAGGAAAAATCATAAAATCTTCTACTGACTCAAAACCCACGCTGCTTCTTCAGTTGCCCTTGTTTTCAGGGCCACGGTATATCGTTAGATCATTCCTGTAACCCTAGCTAGTAAGGACGTTTAAATCAATTAAATAAGACGGGTTTTATTCAGCGAAGCTCCATTTCTTTGTCTACAAAATACGTCTGATTCATGAAGACGAGCTGGAGAGACAAGCGCGAGATTAGAGCTTTAATTTATTACCTAAGGACGCGGGCAAAGTCGGAAGCCGGGTTCCATTGTGTTCAAATTACAGTGACATGAAATTCTCGAGTAGTACGAGCTTAACCGCAAAAGGGATTTTAATAAGAAGTAGGGGTGAATTTTATTAATGTTAGAATAATGTTTAAAAAGTTACGAACTTTGTTCTTAAACTTTTTTGTTTGTTACTAGTTTGCATTAAAGTTCCGTACATTTTTTCGAGATAAATAGTACCCTATGTGATGTTCTAGACTATGTTCTGTCTCTGTGCCATATTTTATCAGAGATCCGTCCTGCCGTTTCCGTATGATTGAGTAACAACATCCATGCATCTAAGCTTTCGCATTAATATGACCTATTAGGTATAGATAATGAGTGATGAAGATTTTGTGTACCTACTATCATGTTATTTACTTGGATATTCGAACTACCTTAAAATTGTGTAATCGGTTAAAAGAAACTTTAAGTATCTATAAGTTTATTATACACATAAATGAAATTGAAGTGTGTGTCTGTAATTTCAAAATAACAGTATTTTTTAAGTGCATATCGTTATATACTCGATACTAAAACAAAAAATATCCGTCTGTCTGTATGTCCGTTCGATTGACTTTTTATCCAGAAATCCCACACAATCCAGATTTGAGCTTTTTACACAGCAGTTATACAAAACAACAGTAGCAGAATAACGTTGGTCATATGTTAATGTAATTTGAGACTAATCTTAAAGAGTGACAGGTAGAAAATTAGTTGACGATTAGCAGTACACACCTAAAGGACGCATAAATACTGTTTCCAAGGCAAACTTATAATAATTCCTTTATTTTATTTCCACACGATGTTAAAGAACACATATATTTATATATTTCAATTATACTTTCCGTTTTGAGGAGTATTTGTTTTCGACTGATTCCCAGTCTATTGTTTTGTGCAATATTAAGTATATTTAACCAGTTGCGAAGCGCATTTGCATTTCTATGCTTCGTGAACACAAGAGACTTTGCATGTAAGTCATTGCACGCATATATGTATATTGTTTGGTGCGCAAAATATCCTAAAAAAGCAGAAGTGTGCTTGAGTTAGACATTTGATAGATAGATTCAAATAATTTTCGGTTCTTCTTGTCGTAAGAACAAAGATAATTTGCTTAAAATTCCAACGGAATGACAGCATATTCTTAGTAAGACATCACTTTTGCGCTACTAATACTACTACACTAATATATTATGAATACAAGCTTCTGCCCACGGCTACACCCGTAAGAACCTTTTTTGTCAGAGAAAAATATTAGCCTTTCCAAGGTCGCATCTATTTATGTACTAAATTTGGTCGCAATCAATTTAGTGGTTTACACGCGAAAGTGTAACAGACCGACAGAGTTACTTTCGAATTAACAATTAATGTTTAGTTAAGATTGCCGTGCAATCTACTGACAATCATTACGTTTTCAATACACTGCAGACGACGCAGCTTAGTAAGATGAAGACGGAAGTGGAACTATGCGGGCATTGTCTGTCGGATTCCGAGAAAACAGCCCTTTAATTATTTTCACGGGTGGGAAAATCATCGAATAACTTCTCCCGCTCTGGGTTAAGCGGAAGGAAGTGTCAGACTTCTACTGACTAAAAACCCACCCTGTTCCTTCAGCTGCCTTTAAGTTCCTAGGCCGCGGTATCTCGTTAGAATTTTCACGCAACTCCGGCAGGATGAACACAGCCTTAACACAGCTAAATCAGGTGAAGGTAGACCAAGGAAAAGATGGCAGGACGTCTTGTTCAGCTACTTCTTGAATCGGCGTGAATAAGCCCTTTACTGTTCATCATCCCTGCATCATCCCAATGCTGGGCAAAGGCCTCTGCCTAAGACTCCAGGATGTTCTGTCCAGGGCCAAATTGATCAACTGGCTGTTAGTTTGATCCAGCTCGTCCCGCCATCTTCTACGAGGTCTAACACGACGCCTTCTGGCTGAAGCCCATAAAAATTCCAAATGAAAGGTATGAGCAGAGAGCCTTATTTAAGGGCGGAATGGCTCGGAGTTTGTAAAAAAACTAAACTATAACTGTAATCTGCAAAACCAAATCACCATAAGTTAGTTCTAGGTAAGCGTGCATATTTTTTACTATTTTCTATTTAAGCCTGCGCCGAGTAAAATAACTCAAAACGGTCTTCACAACTAAAGGAATATAACCTATAATAGTACTTTAATTACCATACAAAAATATGTAATGAACACTAGAATAAATGTGTTAGCAAACATAGTTGGCAAAATTTAAAAATATTTTATAGTTTATTAAACAAAAATACATAAAGTTGGACAAAAATCCTTACAAAACATGCTCGTGCGTCGCTGAATTTTGATAGTAACTCTTGAATTTTTTCATAAACTTCAATTCATATTATTCTCTAATTATCATACTATCATTTACAGCTTTAACATTTCAAAAATGTCGCTTGGTTGTTTTAATTTTAATTTTTTCTTCTAATTTGCGCGCTATTTTGAACCATACGCAACGTACACCGGTCGAAAATTCAGTCGTCCACGGGAGCTCAGAGAGGGGTCACGTCTCATCGTGGAGCGTTTCGCCGGTAACGATAATTCGCGATCTATTGTGTACGTATGTATTGCAGCAATCCGTTGAATAACATAAGTCATATTTTTTGTTTTTTTGAGTACGATTTATTATGCATACCCAACAATTACATTTTATTGTTCAATATATATTTCTTTAACATTTTTTTTTTCAATATTTGTTTTATTATGGGAAAATGTAAAAAAAAATATTATTAGAAGAAAGTTGGAGCAAATTTTCAAAAAAAAAGCCATTCTCATAAAAAGTACGTATTTCTATTTTGTGATGTTATTATTGCTTTTTAACCGACTTCAAAAAAAAGGAGAAGGTTCTCAGTTCGTCTTAAACTTTTTTTTATGTATGTAACCTCAAACTCGAAGACGGCTGGACCGATTTGGATTTTTTTTTTCGTTTGAAAGGGTATACTTTCTAGTTGGTTCCATTGTTATGAAATCAGGATCTGATGATGGGATCCTGGAGAAAGCGAGGGAACTCTTTAAATATTATAGGCACACCTATAGCGTTTTGGGTATTTCTAATAGTACCTTGTGCAGTTGCTCCCGAAAAGCACCATTTGAGGAAGTGAAAGTGATGATGAAGACTTTTTTCAAACATTCGATATGGGTATCGTGTAATGGGTTTTTGGGGGTGGTGATTGCAAATCTGGAATTTATTTTTAAATTCAAGATGGCGTATGCAACTTTTTCTCACAAATTCGATATGGGTACCGTGTAATGGGTTTTTGGGGGTGGTGATTGCAAATTTGACATTCATTTTAAAATCCAAGATGGCGGATGCAACTTTTTCTCAAACATTCGATATGGGTATTGTCGAGTGGCGAAGTGTGCGGACGTGTTCTTAAACCTTTTTAAGTCAACTATATTTAAAGTATGAAATATAAATAATATTGCTATACTAAATTAACTTCTGTGTAATAACAAACAAAGTGTATTTTTAAAAAAACTACGTTAATTGCACGAATAGTGTATCTACGGTCGACAAAGATAAGCCGTCACAACTGGTTTTGTGCGCCTAGTCCGAGAGCTAGGTAACATGAGTTTTCCGCGAACTCCACCAAAGTCACTAATGTTTAGCGGGAGTGTGAGTGGTGGATCCACCTCCAATTTGTCAAATTACGAGGATGATGAAGGTCGAGTCAACAAAGACTCTAGAAAGAGAAAACCGCACTCCTTGGAATATGATTTTAAAAGAGATTTAGCTCAATTTCGTAGCGAAATAATGGACTGCTTAAGAGAATCTATGAAAAACCAAATTGAAAATATAACAGAAATGCGGAACGAAATTAAGCAAGAAATTCAGGATCTGAAAACGACGACTGCTAACCTTACCCAGGAATATAAAAAGCTGCATACGTCAGTAAAAAACATTACCACTGAACATAAAATAACTCAAAATAAAATTATTACAATTGAGGATCAGTTACGTCAACTTAAAATTGAGAACACAAAGCAAGACTTAAATTTTGGAACACAACATGAGTTTTTTGTCGAAATACAAGACAGACTTCAAAGGGACAAAAACATTATATTAGTGGGTCTGAGTGATGAGAAAAATGACAACCTCTCGACAGGAAACATATGTGAAATTGAGAAAGTTCACGAGATATTAAAACAAGCCTACCCAGATTGTCCTAAACCCCTAATATCTATTAGATTAGGTAAATATAATGCGGATAAGACCCGACCAATAAAACTTATATTTAACTCTCCTAATACAACAAAATCATTACTAAAGAATCGCTCAAAACTGCCCAAGACTATAAAAATATATTCGGACCAAACACCGGCTCAGAGATCATATATGCAAAATCTCCAAATTGAGCTTAAAGAACGTGAGAGTAAAGGGGAAAACAACTTAATAATTAAATATGTCAAAGGAATACCTACTATTATCAAGAACTCAAAAAACGAGACAGGCCTAACCACACATGTTCCAATAATCTAAGCCAAGGAAACATTACATACCAAGTAGTACATAAGTATACAGACTTACCCTCACAATCATCCTTTCTCAAATTCTTCTACGCAAATGTGCGAAGTATCCGCGCTACAGGAAAATTTGAAGAACTACAATGCATCCTTAAAGCTATTCCCTCCACAGTACATGTCATAATACTTACAGAGACCTGGATAACATCAGAACAAGACGCAAAATTATACGATCTACCTAACTATAAACATATTTACAACTACAGACATGACAGTAAGGGTGGGGGCGTATCAATCTACATTTATGACGGTATTCCCTTCGAAATAACTGAAAACACCTATAAAGATAACAACCACTACCTATGGATATATCTTCCTAAATATGCACTGCATGTCGGTGGTATATACAAACCAGGGAACACTAACATAAAAGATTTCTTCGAAAAATATACCTTGCAACTGGAAGCTAGAAAGAGATCGATAGTGTTTGGTGACTTCAACCTAGACCTACTGGATTCCAAGAACACATGTGTCATTCAATACTTATCAGAACTCGAAGAAAGTGGCTACGACATCTTAAATAAAATAGATAAGGATTACTCAACGAGACAGACTCAGACAACAAACACCATTTTAGATCATGTTGCAACGGACCTTCAGAAACAATCCTTCCATTTTGTCATTCTAGAGTCGGCCATGTCTGACCATAAACAAATTTATTTAGAAATGTTCAAATACAAGCCAAAAACTAAACAGAAGGTTCAATATGAAGCGATAGATTTTCAAAATTTATATAAAAGTATAAGTGAAGCTGGATACATAAGCAAGAATGAAGATTACAAATATCTAGAAGAATTTATTAAGTCACACATACTACAAAACAAGAAGCAAAAAACTAAAATAATGAACTTACCAAAGGATGACTGGATAAACAAAGAAGTTATTCAGATGATAGAAAGCAGGAACACCTCATGGAAACGGTTAAAGGATGGTGAAGCAAATATAGATGTGAAGACAAAGTTCTTAGCGGAACGTAATAATGTACGGAAGAAAATAAATCATTGCAAAACCAGTTATTACTACAACAAATTTCAAAATTGTAAAAATCCCAAGAAGATGTGGAAAACTATTAATTTTCTAACAATGAATACGACCAAAATGAATACGTCACCTCCTAAACTCATAATTAATTCGCAAAATGTAACAGATGGTGAAGAAATCTGTAATATATTCAATGTTTATTTTGCTACTATTGGTTCAGAGCTGGCCAATGGAATACCATTGGAATATCACTTAAACTCAGGTAACACACTAATGTACACAGACGGACACAAGCACACAAAAACACTTACTCAATTAAAACCTTGCTCGGTTGACGAAGTAGATAAAATTATCGAAAACATGGATATTGATACCAGCACAGGCGTAGATGGAATAAGCACAGAAACACTAAAATGTATAAAAAGTGCTATAATTATACCCCTGGTTAGTTGCATTAATAAATGTCTCGATCATGGTGTATTCCCTGATAGCCTAAAGTTGGCGAAAGTATCTCCTATCTTCAAATCAGGCACAAAAACAGACCCCAGTAACTACAGGCCAATTTCTGTGCTTCCAGTGATATCTAAAATCTTTGAAAAAATTATTTACAACCGCTTAATTGATTACCTAAACGAGAAAAACTTTTTGATAAAACAACAATATGGCTTTAGATCGCAATCGAACACCCTATCAGCAACAATCGACTTAATAACAACAATAAAAACAAATATAGATAACAAAAATATAGGCTTAGGCATTTTTATTGATTTAAAAAAGGCATTTGATACGGTTTCCCATTTAAAGCTCTTACAAAAACTTTCTAACTTAGGTATCACTGGAACGGCATACAAGTTATTTGAATCTTATCTATCAAACAGGTACCAAATAGTTAAAATTGGTAATTACGAGAGTACTCCGCAAAAAATTGTATATGGCGTTCCACAAGGATCTATTCTGGGACCTCCGTTATTCCTTATTTATGTAAACAACATAAATCAAATAGGGCTAACAGGGTATCTAACATTGTATGCAGATGATACTTGTCTTTTCTACTTCGGGCCATCCATACACGATATCATTAGTGAAGCACAAAATGATTTACACATAATTAATGAATGGTTTCTACACAACTTGCTTACCATTAATACTTCAAAAACTTCCTACATGATATTTGCGGCCAAAAATAAAAGGATACCAACTCACGCACCATTGGTCGTTAATAGTCTAAATATTAAACAGTCTAGCATAGAAAAATATCTCGGCCTGCTGTTAGATGACAAACTGTCCTGGAAACCTCATATCGATCATGTTAGAGCCAAACTTGTATCACTTTCTGGAGCTCTTCGCAAAATGGGAAACTGCTTACCTCCTAAGATTAAACGCACCATCTACAATTCATTAGTAAAAGCTAATCTTGAATATCTTATTGAGATATGGGGATCGGCATTTAAAACTAACCTCAACTACTTACAGAGGACCCAAAATAAAATAATAAAACGATTATACTGTTATGACTTTTTAACACCTACCAAACAAATATATGAAAAAACTAAACTTTTTAATTTATTACAGCTATATAATTACTATATATGTATATTAGTGAAAAAAATATTGGATGAAAGTACACAAAGCAATATTAAACTAACAAAAAAAATATATACACATAACCTAAGAAACAGAAATGACTTAGTTCTGCGTTTCCCTAGGACAGTAAAATATGGTAAAAAGAACTTTCTATATGAAGGTGTCCAATTATACAATAAATTGCCAAATGAAATCAAAGAATGCAAAAGTATTGAAATTTACAAAAGAAAACTAAAGGATTATATTATATTACATACCCAATGAATACATACTTACTTAAATACTTATATATATAAATATATATGTATATATACATGTATATAAATGATAAAGAATACATACATTATTAACTATACATGTATTAACATTACATAATTATATACACCTCATGAATGTAATTATACAAGTATAATATTGTATGTAATTATTTGGGAGAACGTGCGTGTGCTGACTGTATTGTGGATCAATAAACTTATATTTATTTGTTTACATTGTAGTTACTGCATACTTATTTTATATAATATGTATTTTATCTACACTAAATTAAAATTAATAAAACACATGAGAAAAATAAATGGTTGCTGATCTCCGAGACTATACTGGTTTACGCACACAAACATGACACATTTGGCCTGACGTTTTAAATAGTTAGAACGTAGTTTTGAGGGTACTTGGTTTCTAACTGGCCAGCTATGAGTTCAAACCTTAGATAGACCTACCCTTCTAATGTTTTACAATTGTTTTTTCTCCATCTTATGTTTAAACGTAAATTTAATGTACTTTTTTATTATCACTATTGCATGCTGCGTCATTAGACGACGATGAAATTATTGTTAAAACATAAATCTCATATAAGTGAACTGTACAATGTTCTTTTTGAGAAATAAAGATTCTTTAAACCTAAATCTGGCATTCATTTTAAAATCCAAGATGGCGGATGCAAATTTTTCTCAAACATTCGATATAGGTATCGTGAAATGGGTTTTTGGGGGTGGTGATTGCAAATCTGGCATTCATTTTAAAATCCAAGATGGCGGATGCAACTTTTTCTCAAACATTCGATATGGGTATCGTGTAATGGGTTTTTGGGGGTGGTGATTGCAAATCTGGCATTCATTTTAAAATCCAAGATGGCGGATGCAACTTTTTCTCAAACATTTGATATGGGTACCGTGTAATTGGTTTTTGGGGGTGGTGATTGCAAATCTGGCATTCATTTTAAAAGCCAAGATGGCGGATGCAACTTTTTCTCACACATTCGATATGGGTATCGTGTAATGGGTTTTTGGGGGTGGTGATTGCAAATCTGGCTTTCATTTTGAAATCCAATTTAAAACACATACGATATCCAACATTCAATATGGATATCGTGTGTGTCTACTAAGTTAAATACACTGATAACCTTCAAGGGTTTATTGCTAAGTATAATTAACAAAGTAACGTAAGGGCTAAAATTATCGCTAAATGATGAAAATGAGTGCACCCGGTTGCTGTTCGAAATACACTAAGCTCGCGGCGAACTTAGTGCGACCGCATTATATCGCTTGCTCAGCAAACGTGGTCGATTGCAAAATATTGCATCAAACATCGTGTAATAGGTTTTTGAGCATACCGATTGCAATCCTGACATTCATTTTAGAATTTACGACGAAAGTTCATTGGCTACTTTGTTAGCTTACAATTTACACTGGGTTATTGACAATTTAACTGATCCTAGGTTAAGTGACTATTCAGTATTATCTAGGGTATCTAATAATACTGAAATTAATTGTTTAAACTCTTAGATGTGACAAAGGAGAGTTATAATAACACAATTTTACTATATCATCAGAATATAAATCGTTTCTCCGGCAAAATAATAGATGAGGAAATGTTAATAGATAAATATGATATAGATATCTTATGTTTTTGTGAAACCTGGCTAAAACCAGATAGAATGTTGTTTAAAATTAATATTTTTCTGTTACTAGTGCATACAACAGGTCCTCAGTAGAAGGTGGTACTTTAATATTACGTAGTAATTCTCTTAGATATAAGGAACAACAATATATCACCGCTTGCTCTGTTGATTGCTTGTGTGAGGTAGCATGTACAGAAGTTGAAGGCCAAACTTTCTTAAGTGTTTATAGACCACCAGCATCAAACTTGTCATCATTCTTAATGATAATGGGAGAAATTTTAAGTACCTAAGCTTATAAGAGATAATAAATTAGTTTTCGTTTGTGGTCACCTAAATATTGATTTGTTAGTAAATTCACCTGAACACTGCAAGCTTACTTCATTGTTTGGTTCATTTAACTTAAAATGCACATACAAGGAAGCAACAAGAATAACAGCAACATCAGCTCAATGCATAGATAATATTTATACTAATTGTGCCATAAAATACTCGTCTCAAATTAGTGGAGTTAGGTCTGACCATACAGGTCAACTAGTATCCTTTGAGTTGGTTAAAAAGCGGCAATTAAATAAGACTATTAAGTTTAGGCCACTAACTAAAAAGAAATCAATGTTTTTAATGATAACATGTTAAGTAATCTTTCAATGGCCAATTTTGACTCCCATGACCCCAATGAAAATTACAGGATATTATTTTCTTCACTATGCCACGAATTTAGTAAGGCATGTCCAGTTAAAAAATTTCAAATGAGTAATAAATCTAAAATTAATGAATGGGCCACTGCTGGATTTTTTTTTTTGAAAATTTGTCTTTGCAAAATACACGGATTTACCAGTCAGCCGTCACCATTCAAAAACGTGTCATGAATTACAGTGAAAAAATCAGAAAGCAAGTAACTGCAGAATTGAAACATTTGAAAAGTGCAGGTGAAAGATTTAGTCTTTCTTTCGACAAGTGGACTTCAACATCCAATAAACCATACATGGCTGTCAACGTTCATTCATATAAAAAAAAATTGGAATTTAGGACTTGTTCCTATTTATGGAAGTATGAAAGTATGGCTGAAAATTGTCTTCGTATATTGAAAGAGCGTCTAAGTATATTTGATATTTCCCTGGATACTGGCTTTATGAAAAACATAATTATTTGCAAGACAGCTCTACCTCAGATGATACTATAAATGAACCACCTGTAGCTGTTGATCATATGGACGACATCCATGATGATGAACATTTAGAAGACTTAGACAGTCCAGAATCAGACTTAATCTTAATGTCACAAAATGACCTTGCGCTATAACACATACCAGAGTTAACACAAGATGAAAACATTAATGAGCTGATAAAGAAAATCCGCAAAGTTGTAGAGTGTATTTCAAAAGATCACCATTGAAAAATGAAACAGTACTTCAAAAATAAATGAAAATTGAACATGGAAAAGAGCTGTCACTTCTTTTGGACTGTAAAACCAGGTGGAATAGTCTTTTAACAATGCTGGAGCAATTTTATCTTTTAAAAACCTTCATTCAAAAAGCTCTTATAGATCTCAATCATCCAATTCGTTGGGAAGAAGTTGATTTTGAATTGGTAAATAAAATTGTTGATGTGCTGACCCCAATTAAATTGACAGTAGAAGCAATCTGTCGGCGAGATGCTAATTTATGCACAGCTGATTCCGATTTGAAATTTCTTATAAAACAGCTATCTAGCATAATCATTTTTTGGCAAGTGCTGCCACTTGCCAAAAAAATTAAAACATCCTTAGTGGAACGTATGAAGCAACGACGAAGTGATGATTTGACTCGTGTGTTGAATTAATTACAAAATCCATGAAAAGATGATGAAAATCAGTTATTATCGGATTTGGAATGGCATGAATTATTTCCAGTTTCTACACAGGCTTTAGTTTGGAAGCAAATAAAGTGTATTGTTAAAAAACTTAAAAGTCGAGATGACACGGAAGAAGAAGAAGGAAGATCAGGATCACAAACAGATGATGAGTTAAGGCCACAAACCTCCCAATCCCAACCCCAATTGACACTAAAGGAAAAGTTATAGCTGGAAATTGATAAGAGTATGAAATCCCCAGATCGTGAAGTACAAATACAACATTAATCGGGGTTGGCAAAATATAGTATTAGACGTGAAATAAGCCTGTTTGAAAATGGAGGAATTAGTGGATATCACTTAGAAACAGCATATAAGTATCTATTGTCTATTCCTCCAACCAGTGTAAAACCTAAACGAGCGTTTTCAGCTGCTGCTTATGTTGGTAATAAACGAAGCAGGCTTGGAAGTCAAACCTTGGATGCATTGATATTTCTACGGTTGTATCTTCAAAATTCGAAATAAGTTTTATTGTCTTTTTATTTCTTACAAAGTATAGTATCTTTTGGTCATTTTTTCTTTTCTTACTATACTGTGATATGTGTAGTGTACCAAAATTAAAAATATATATTTTAAGAACTTACTCGTTTTTTAGAGTTCAGTTGCCGAATGGCAAAAAACGGAACCCTTATAGTTTCGTCATGTCTGTCCGTCTGTCTGTCTGTCTGTCTGTCTGTCCGTCCGTCCGTATGTCACAGCTATTTTATTCTATTAGTTACTACGGAATCCTTCATGGGCGAGTCTGACTCGCACTTAGCCTATTTTTGTAAAATGTATGTATAAGCAATATAACATTAGATTTATAGATTTCTTTTATTTTTTTATTTTTCTTTTAAATTAAGTTACACTTGATACATATATTGTTATGAAATAAATTACGCTTATATTTTCTGCGAAGTAAGTTCGCTAGACAGCATTAATGAAAAAATGTTTTTTTGGTATGGCCCCACGTATATATAATAAAGTACCGAATGTTATCTATACTTATAATAAATCTGTAGAGAGGTCAATTCTGTACATGAAATATATTTCCAAAATAACTATCAGGGGGTGATTAGGGATCGATACTGATGCCAAAAATGCAATCAATAAAATTTTTGTCTGTCTGTCTGTCTGTCTGTCTGTCTGTATAACCGTTATAGAAACAAAAATTACTCGACGGATTTTAACGAAACTTGGTACAATTATTTTTCATACTCCTGAGCTGGTTATAGTATACTTTTCATCACGCTACAATCAATAGGAGCAGAGCAGTGAAGGGAAATGTTAGGAAAACGGGAGAAGTTACTCCATTTTTTAATAATCCGTCGCGTGTGCAACCTTAATGGTTAAAGCTACACAGAAATCATGTATGACGGAAATGTTCTCCTTAAAATTATATAAAAAATATCCCACGACAGCGTGTAACTCCCGATAGCTTAGCAGTTCAAAGCTTTCTGATTATAATATTTGTCTATTCTTACGTTTATAACACTCTCAGTCACCCCTAATTGAAAAAGTTAACATTATTAATTATTCCATAAAAAAGAATCATATAAATCGGTATAGAAGCACCAAAGTTATACATGAAATACGCTAATAATAAGCCATCGCGCGTGAATACTGAATCATGCTATAAGGATTATTTTTGAGAATTGGTCGCCGCGCTCGACGTGTCTCGCGGCCTGATGGTATAAAAATTGGCCAAGTGCGAGTCAGACTCACCCATGAAGGGTTACGTAGTAACTATAATAATATAATATAATTGTATATTTACTTGACGAAACAAAAACCTTACAAATTTCTTAAAACTAAGTTATTTACATTTTTTACAACTACGCCAAATAACTTTGTTTTTCATAGTGTTTATATGAATTACAAAGTTATATTTGCGGTTTTAGAAAATATGCTGCATCTCAAAAACTGCTGAACTGATTTTGTTCAAACCAATTTTATTTAAAGTTTACATTAAGATCTACAGACATATATTTTTTTAGATTTTTCACTCCATTATTATAGAAGTTAGAGGGGGGTGGGACACATTTTACCACTTTGGAAGCGTATATCTTTTAAACGATTCACCTTATGAAAAAGTGGCTTTAGAAACCTCAATGTCATTTTTAAAGACCTGTCTATAAATATCACACACGCATAGGTTTTATTAAAAAAAAAGATTTTCAGTTTCAGTTCCATGTATGGGGAGCCCCCCTTTATTTTAAATATTTTTTAATTTTTTCTTAAAATCGGAAAGCGGTTTACAGAATACATCTATCTACTAAGTTTTACATGTATAGTCTTAATAGTTTCGGAATAAAAGAATAAAATGGCTGTGACATACGGACGGACGGACAGACAGACAGACAGACAGACGGACAGACATGTCGACACTATAAGGGTTCCGTTTTTGCCATTCGGCTACGGAACCCTAAAAAGGCGGGGCGTCATTGACATATTATATTTCCCTACTAAATTACGAAAGTTAATCTGTCTGTTACATCAAAATCACTGAACCGTGAGGATGGACATAGGCTACATTTTTTTTTTACGAAAAACGACGGAAACTCGGATGAAGTCGCGGGCAACAGCTATCTATACTAATAATATAAGGCTGAAGAGTTTGTTTGTTTGAACGCGATAATCTCAGGAACTACTGGTTTGAAATGAAAAATTATTTTTTAATTAAAAAAAAAAAAAAAAGCTATAGGCTATATATCATTACGCTAAGGCCAATAGGAGCGGAGCGCCAATTAAGAATGCTTCAAAATCGGAGTTAAATTTAACGTTAGCCCAAAGTAACTATTCCACGCGGACGAAGTCGCGGGCAAAAGCTAGTTAAAAATATGACAGTACATCAGAATTTAAACGAGCACTAAATGAAATTTTAATAAACAAAACTTATTTCAGTCTGGTTTTATTATCACATTACATAATTATTATTTTTTTATTTCATACTGGTTTTATTATTAAAATAAGTACTTTATTAAAATAAGTACTAATGAGTCTCGGGCGAATCGCCGAGGTGAGCGCACGCGATAAGCTGAGGTCGATTTCGTTCGAGCTTTTTTTTCGCTCTACCCTCATATAATAGTTAATAAATGTTACGCGATAATGGATAACATAGACTTTTGCGATTCAAGTGGAAGTGATATAGTGGAAGAAGAGATGGTGCAAGAGCGTGAGCAACTAGTTAAAAATAAAAATTCGAAGGATGATGGAAAAAAGACGGATAAAAGACAACGGTCAGACTACGAAGAGATAATAGAAGATGATGAGGGATTTATCACGGTTCGAAAGGACAAAAAGAGGTTATTGAAGAGACCGTCAATGAGTTCTAATAGTATTGAAAACAATGATGGTACATGTAAATCAACAAATCACAAAATAATAGTGTGTGTAACGTCGAAAGAGATTTTACCCAAACCTTTCGGCATGGCTAAACTGTTAAGAGGAGAAAATATTAAAAATATTCTTAAGATACAATATAAGAACCCATACAAGATACTTATCCAATTTGAAGACCGAAAAGACGGGGAGAGTTTGATCAAGTGCAGCAAGTTTCAAGATCTGGATTATAGATGTCAATTTATAGATGAAATTAACTTGTCATATGGTGTAGTGAAACAAATTGACTTAGGTATTGAGGAGAAAGAGATCCTAGAGAGTATTGAATGTGAGAGGGAAGTTGTTTCTGTACTGAGATTAAAAAGACAATCTGATAGTGGAGAATGGATACAAAGTGAGACTATTCGCATTTGTTTTAAAAGTTCTACCTTACCCCCGTATGTGCTAATATACGGGTGCAGATTTAAGGTAGAAACTTACACATTTCCCGTTAGCCAATGTTCGGGATGTTGGAGATTTGGGCATCTAATTAAAAGTTGCCCAACTAAGAAATTATTGTGTCCAAAATGCGGAGGAAATCACAGCAATTGTGAAACCATCACGTTTAAATGCATTAATTGTAAAGGCCCGCATATGTCAATGAATAAATCGTGTCCTATGTTTAAAAAAGAGAAAGTCATTCGACAAATCATGTGCGAGGAGAATTGTACCTATAGAAGAGCACTGATGTTGTATCTCAATAAAAGTAACTTGCATCAGATTAGAGAACATATTAATCTAGAAAATACTCTAACTCAAACGCTCCAAGTCCCACTTTCTGTTGATAAAGAAAAGTCATATAGAGATGTTTTGTTGTCACAAGTTTACAACCATTCAGACCGGATAGATTCAATACCCAAAAATCATAATGCTGGCGAGACAAGTAGAGATATTATTATGAAGGAGTCTGCTATCTCTGAAACTATTTCAAAATCGAAGAAAGCAAAGAATATTGGTCGGCATGAAAAGGATGAGGTATATGAGACGGGACAATCTTCTAAAGAAAATGAAAGTACCGAAGGTCAACAGACGTATACATCCAGGAATATATTTTATTTAAAAAAATTAATGGATAAACTGAATGAAATTGTCTTCTCCAAGTCGAGTATTGCTGTTAAAATCAAGTTAGTAATTAGTGTTATTATTGAAGAAATTGTTCAGTTTGTTTTTGGATTTGTAAGAGAGGGAGATTTGATGAAAAAAGTATTTTCCTTATTTAACGATGGCTCCTAACAAATTACGGGACTTCGCTCTTAATATATTATAATGGAACTCGCAAAGTATTAGACCCAAAATCACTGAATTTGAATCACTTTTGTTTAAAGATCAAATCCATATAGCTATCATCTGTGAGACATGGTTAGAGGAACATAGTTTTTTAAACATATCCCAATATAATATCTATAGAAAAGACCGATCTGATGGTTATGGGGGTGTAGCAATCATGATACATAAATCTATCATATCTGAATTAAAATTATCTAATATAAATAATTCTGGCATCGAAGTATTACATGTTAAGATTAATAATTGTAAATATCTGGAAAATGTAGTCTCAGTCTACTGCCCGTCCTCTATCCAAACGAGACAATCCGATTGGGATGAGTTATTTTCTTTGTGTTCACAAAAAAGTCTTATAGTCGGGGACTTCAACGGGCATCACTCTAATTGGTCCTATAAAACTGATACAAAAGGTACTCAAATTATGGACTCAGCGTTAGAAAATGGATATATATCCATAAATGATGGCAGTGCCACTCGAGTAAAATATGTGAGTAATATTTTACAACAGTCATCTCCTGACATCACCTTCTCTTCATCCGATATAGCTATACATTTTTCTTGGCGAGTGTTAAGTGATAACTTGGGGAGTGACCATCTAATTATAAAAATCAAAATGAATTATCAAGATTCAGTTAATACGACTAGTAAACGTAATTTTAAAAAGGCTAATTGGTCGGACTATCGTAAAGATATAGAACAGTTATTTTCTAATGTTGATCTTAATATATACGACAACCAGGTAATGTATACAACTTTTATCTCTATCATTAATAAATCTGCTGATAAAAATATCCCAATAATTAAAATTTGCAATAACCCACAAAACAACTTCAAACCTAAGCCGTATTGGGATCCTCATCTCTCTAAAGTAGTAGCGGAAAGAAGACTCGCGTTGAAGGAGTTTAGAAGTAACCCTACGCCGGCAAACCTAGCTGCTTTAGAGAATAAAACTTTAAAAGCTAAACAAGAAATCCGGCAAGCCAAGACAAATTGTTGGCAAAACTTTTGCAGCTCTATTGATGGCACTGTGACTTCATCAGAAATGTGGCGCAAGATGAAGTGGATTAAGGGTTATAGACAAGGTGGTTATTTTGTTCCAATGGATAAAAAAAGAGAGCTCTTGCACAGTTTAGCCCCTGATTCATCTCTATCCTCTAAACCGTTATTTTTTTCAAATAATGTTTTGTTAGAGTCAGAGTTCACACTTCAGGAATTAGAGTCATGTATTAAAAAGAAAGATACTGCTCCTGGAGATGATAATATCACGTATTCTATGATTTTTAACCTTCCAGATGTCGCAAAAGCATTTTTACTCCGTATATTTAATAACATTTTTAATTCTGGTTGTATTCCTAATGAATGGCGTAATATTAAAATAATTGCAATACCTAAAATGGGGAATAACTCCAAGCTTAGACCAATTTCGTTAATCTCTTGCCCTTGTAAGATTTTCCATTTGATGCTGACTAAAAGGATAGAGTGGTTTATTGAACATAACAGTGTGTTATCTCCCAGTACGACCGGTTTTCGCAGAGGTCGATCATGCTTAGACTCACTTGCACAGTTGATAACCAATATACAGGTAGCTTTTACTAAAAACTGGACCACATTAGCGTGTTTCTTAGATATTGAAAACGCATACAACAATGTTTTAATCGACAGTGTAGTTAAAACATTAGATAATCTTAAAGTGGGCAGCCGAATATGTAACTATTTGTGGGAATTTCTTAGGGAAAGACATTTAATTGTTAAAGATGACACGGATGAGAAAGGTGGTGTCATAAGATGGACTAATAGGGGGTTGGCACAGGGAGATCCAATCTCTCCACTGCTATTTAATATTGTAACACTTGAAATTTGTAATAAAATTAACAATAGTAATTTGATCAAAATATTTCAATATGCTGATGACTTCGTCCTCTTTGTTAGTTCGAAAAAAATATGTGATAGTGTTAATAATATGCAATCATCTTTGAATCATATAGTGGAGATTTTATCTAGCATAGGTTTAGAATTATCTACGTCTAAATCACAAGTTTGTTTGTTCAGTAGAGGTTATCGAAGACAAAATGTTCAATTATATTTAAATGACATCCCTTTAGTAACAGCTGATAGCATAAAATATCTAGGTGTCTGGTTAGACCCTTCACTTCGTTGGGGTAAACATATTAATGACCTTAATGAACGATGTCAGAAACTGTTAAATATTATAAAAGTATTGGCTGGTTCCAATTGGGGTATGCATCCATTACAGTTGAGGCTTTTGTATATTTCTTTAATTAGGAGTCGAATAGATTATGGCTGTGTTTTTTACGATAGTAGTGTAAAGTCTCGATTATATAAATTAGAGAAAATTCAAAATAAGGCGATGAGAATTGTTGGTAGTTTCATTAAAACTACTCCTATTCATGTGATGGAGAGCGAGTTATGCTTACCCCCTTTACATATTAGACGTAAATTTTTAGCATTTAAGTTTTGCCTTAAGGCTAAGTCATGTACCAACTGTGTGACAAGTAAATGTCTGTCCGATCTTGGAGGTCTTAGAACCCATAGGTATTGGTCTAATAAAAAAATACCCATATTAATGGATACATATAATATTACTAGGAAAGAAAACGTATATTCATCTAACCATTTAGATATGTTTAAATTAAATGTTTGGTGTAGCTACTTGTCAGTTAAAAATGTTATTAAAATTAATTTAGAAACTGTTAATAAACCTAAAAATTCATATGAGACTAACTGTTTGAGAAATGATATTTTGCAAGAACTAAATTACATATACAATGGGTGGCATAAATTATTTACCGATGGTTCTAAGAGTTCTCAGATTGGTGCCGCCTTTTATGATGCGGCCAATAAAGCTAGTGGATGTTTTAAACTTGTATCTGAGGTTTCTATAATGACAGCAGAGTTGTATGCTATTTCTGAAGCGTTGTCTTACGTTGCTACAATACAACGTGTTAATATAGTCGTTTTCACCGATAGCAAGAGCGCGCTCCAGCATTTGGTTCGATGCGCCTCTGGACAGAGAGGTGTATCGATAGCCTTTGCTGTTCTGAGTAAAATTCATACAATTCTGCTGAATAATGTTAACTTAATTTTACAATGGATTCCGTCACACATTGGTCTGCAGGGAAACGAGGAGGCTGACAGACTAGCTAAGATAGCAGCAACTTCAGGCATAGAGGTTTATGTTTTACCAGATTTTTCGGAAATTTTAGCCAAATTCAAAAGTTATTGTTATGATGAGTGGAAAGAATGTTTCAAATCTAAAGTCAAAGGGCTATGGTACAAAACTATCCAAAGTGAGCCTCCTCGGGTCCCATGGTTTAGTAATTTTAAAGTTGGCCGTAGAATGTTAGTTACTTCTTTCAGAATTCGTTCCGGACACATGCCACTGAGAGCCTTTGCATTTCTGATGAAAAAGGTGGACTCTCCGTTCTGTCTAGTTTGTGATAATAAAATAGAAGATATTTATCACCTCTTAGTGGAGTGTGTCAGGAATGAGCCACAAAGAGGTGCATTAGTAAGTGAACTTAATATAAATAAGTTAGATGTAGGTATATTTAATATTATCCTAGCCAAACCAATGTCGCCAGAGGCTGCATTGGTATATTCACTAGTTAGTTTGTAAGTTTGATGTAATTAGATTAGTTTATGATGGAACTAGCGTAACATATTGTTAAAAGTTCCTAAAATAAATAAAGATAAAAAAAAAAAAAAATAAGTACTGCATACCCATCTACCCTAACTTGCTACTTACCCAGTTTCGAAGCGTCAATAGCCTAATGGATAAGGTGTCGGACTTGTGATCGAGAGGTCACGGGTTCGAACCCCACCCATTACACTATTGACGTGAACCCACTCCAGACACAAGCATATTTAGCTTAGTTGGAGGGGTTAACAAGATTGCTAGTAATGTGAAATGTACCCACATTGCAAGTATTCTTTAAAAAAATTTGATCTAAAATCAAAGTTTTATTGCAATAGGATGAATAGTGAGGGAACGGATAATGTATTACTACAGTAAAAACAAACGTTAATTTTTATATAATAGGTATAATTTATTAAATTTATTTTTGTGATTTATTTACGTACCTACTTGCTTCATTTAGATCCATCCAGCCGTTTGAGCGTGAAGAAGTAACAAACATGCAAACAGACACATTCATTCACAAACTTTCGCCTTTATAATATTAGTGTGATAAATAAAACCATCTAAATAATTAATATTCGTTTTTCAAGTTTATTCAACATAACGACAAAAAATTAAAAAATGCAAAGTTAGCAAACTTCGTCGTGCAACGGCAAGAGGGCCTCGAGCGAACTTGTCATTGTGTGTGTGACAACGCACACGACTAGCCCGCTGCAGTAAATACCTATTTTCCGCGCGTCTCGTAGGCTCGACACCCTCTTAATTTCATTTTCGTAAATTTTCATAACTTCCATACTATTTTGGAAGTGTTAAATATTGTGACTTTTTGGAGGGTAATATAAATTGAGTCTTTTAGATTTTTAAGTTTAAGGATATGTTTAGGTATGACACATATTACAATGATATATAATATTATTCGTATTTTTAAATATTTTTATAATGAAAAAATTTAAGTATAAATAACCCATCGGTATTGGGAAAAGGGTCCAAGCAACCGGTGATACATTATTATTATTATTTTTAACCACACCATCACTTATCACCAGGTGAGATGGTGGTCAATCGCGAGCTTATCAACAAAAAATAAACCGAAACTTTTCAAGCCGTATTACATTGCTCTGAAAATATTATAAAACCACCGAATGTACGAAAGAAAACCACCTACGTGAAAAGTCATAGGTGTCAAGAAGGCGATGTAATTGAATACCCCACATCACATTTACATTTATTAGGATTCGCTGGACAAGAGTCGAGAGGTCAGACGACGTACAAATATTGGAATGTGGTAAGAAATGGCGGAATACGAACCGTAATAATGTGAGAATAGGGACATGATCCAACTGTATTTACTTGCAAACCTATAAGAATACTAGCTCATACATATTATGTAACTTACCCTTCAACTATCTCCACAGTGGCCTATGTCACTCTACATTCCTTCAACGATTATTTCCCCGCATACACACTTTTGATTTTTTTTTATTGTATGGATTAGCCGTTGAATTTTGGTGCGATAAGGTTTATTACGTACAGTGTGGGATTAATTTTTGGTGAAATTATTGGTTGCTATTGTATTTGATTGCAATCTAAGTAGTAAGAAATTAGAAAATTAAATCTTTTTCGTCGATGTAATTTTTTTTTTGGGTTAATTTAATCACAAGACTCCTCCCGCTGATAGTATCTCAGGGAGTGTCGTGTTAGTATTTTACTGACTATAAACCCACCCTGTTACCTCAGTTCCAGTTGCGTTCGGGGGCCTCAGTATCTAGTCCGCTAACCCCGGCAGACAATGGCCCTATACGGCTTCGTCAGACCTCAAGTTAATAAACTAGTCGTAGAATAAGGAACTTATAAATTTACTATCATAACATTCTTACATCCACCTGGAACACCATGGAGAGATTCATAAGAAAAAAGCTTTAGAACTTGGATAGTTGACAGTAAATATATTATTTTTGGTACTGTGTGTATACATTCCATGCATACATTTTATTTTTAACTACCTTTTTTTGTGTGGGACAATTTTCCCGCGTAAATCTCGATCCTTCGGGAATTCTGGGATTTAAACTAGCTTATGTGTTATTCCAAGAAGTCAACTATCTACCTATGTACCAAATTTCATTCATTTCCGTTTTGAAGTTTTTTCGTAAAAGAGTAACAAACATGCATCCATCCATTCTCACAAACTTTCGCATGTAGGATTCTGACAGTTGTTTTTCTTATCACTACTGAGAGTAGTAGTGTTTCAGTGATGTATTTCTGACTAAGAGTTGTAGGTTTTGAGTTCAAACCTACATAGGCCAGCACAAAACTTTATGTTATATTCATCAGCACCAATGCTCTCTAAACGGTCAACTAAAACTTTGCGAGGTAACGCTCATGTCATGATCCACCACGTCGGCCCAGTATGACTAAAGCTTTGGTTTCCTAGGATAGCGGTGCCGTCAAATAGCAGCCGTAATACAGCGGTGAATGACGTCACTAGAACGTTGTCTATGTAAACAAAATGGCGCGGTTTCCTAGAGAGCGGTAACTGACACCATAACGTCAAAAAGCGGTGCCGCCATTTGCATGACGGCCGTCTTGTCGGTGTCAGATGGTTTCGTGAACGTTTCCAAAGAGAATGTAATACACTAGATAGCGATGAAGCAGACAGTGTGTTAAAACGGCCGTGGAACTTGCCACATGTCGTCACCGTAAAGACGGCCGCCTTTTTGCGTCCGTAATATTACGGCCGCTATATGACGGCACCGCTTTCCTAGGAAAACAAAGCTTTACGGGCCCTCTCGTTAAAACATTTTAGGCTGATTATGATATACACCGACAGCCGTAAATCTATCTCATTTAATTCTGTTTATTGAGCTTGATTGTAAGAGATTGCCCTGTGCGATGTGAGTGCCCATTGAACAATTGTTTTTACAAATATTATGCTATTATGATTTAAACAATAAAATAAATTATTATAAATGCAGTAAATCATCAGTTTCTTTATATATGTACTTATGTATTTACATTAAGCCATTGGAAGAAACGCCAACGCCTTTGATTTTTTCCGTGTGGGAAAATAATCGAATGACTTCTCCCGCTCCGGGTTAAGCGGAAGGGAGTGCCAGACTTCTACTGACTAAAAACCCACCCTGTCCCTTCAGCTGCCCTTAAGTTCAAAAAACGCCAACACCTGGGATACATCGTAAATTAAAAATCTTAATCGATATTCGGCAATTGAATATGATTGAGACTTCCGACACTCAATTTAGGACATATCCTATACCCCAAGGAACACCAACAACATATTCAATTGTCACAAAATAATGCTTATTGCAAAATTATTTTTATTGCTAGTAAAATAGTGATAAAATATAATAAATGATAATAACTAGGTAATAGTATCGATAGTCAAATAAATATTATTTCCTCGGGAAGGATACAACCTCTATAAATTGCGCAAGTTCTATAAATCTGTCATTATGTTTTACGTAAAATTCTGGCCTAACATTTGTATTGATTAATCAATTAGCAGATTAAGTATGTATTATTTGGCTATTTGAATGAAATTGTTATACACTTTATACTATTTCTATCTCTATACCAAAGTTAGCAAGCAAGTATACGGAGTAGATTTATAACTAATTGTGCCCGCTAACTTACTGGCCACAGTTTTTCGCGTAAATCCCAATCCAGTAAGAATTCCGGGATTGAAAGAATGTTTTATTATAATACAGAGTTTGCATTTATCAAGTAACTTACATAAAGATGAAGTATATTAGTTTTGAACCATAATTGACTATGTAGTTAATCACAGCCGCTTTTAGGTACCTCAACTGTAAGCAATGCTAACTCTTTGGATAAGTAAACATCCATTACAGTTGGGGTCACTTCGTTACTTGGAAAACACGCGAAAGCGTTGGCCCTGATTGTCAGTTATTTTTTTAGCCCAGTAGTTGGGCTGTGGATGTCCGAATGGATAGTTGTAAGCGCTTCATGTGTGATACTCAGAGTAACCTTGCTGTCTGCCCTGACGTTATGAGAAATGATCAAGTTCACTAAAACTTTTGAACGACAGAGCACTGTCTTATATTATAAGTGAAAGGTACCAATGTTCTAGTTTCAATTATATGGTACTTCATAATTAATTGAGACTTACTCTAAGTTTCCGTAGTGTAGCGGTTATCACGTGTGCTTCACACGCACAAGGCCCCCGGTTCGATCCCGGGCGGAAACAATGTATACTTTTTATAAACTAATTGAGTTTAACAAAAGAATTTAATTTTTTTCAAGTCTCATTTTCAGGTATTTTAAAACTAGCTCCTGCTGCTCCTGCGTTACTTCGTTCTCGTTGAAGGGCTTTCCCGTGGAAATCCCGGTATTCCCGTGCGAATACTGCGAAAAAGATAGCCTGTGTTATTCCAAAATGTTAACTATCTACTTACCAAATTTCATTCAGACCCGTTCAGGTGTTTTTGCACAAAAGATTAACAAACATCCATACATCTGCTAATAATAGATTTTTGAACTTTTGATTTAATTTGGGACAGCAGAACGCGAGATCTGCTGAAAATAATCATGAGCCCGTGGGAATTCCGAGATAAGTAGACTATAGGTTGCCCTATAAACTTTTCTATCTTTCAGTGAAAATTGGGATTATCAACGTCGTGGCATCGTTTTAACGCATTAAAACGATGCCACGACGAACAAATGAACTAGACAAGCAGAAAGACATCAGCTTGCAACTTCTTGACGATGATCTTAATAGGAACTCCGAAAGAGTATTTCTCTGACCCAATACTAAGTTATATACATGACGGTTCCTCGGACCCCATCTTGCAAATGCTGGACTACATCCAACATTTTAACTTAATTTCAATCTGCTAGTGAAAGCGCCTCTGGTTGTTAGATAAGCACTTTAAGTTGCAACACTAACAACATTTCCGCTGACTCAGATCTTCTTAAAGTATAAGCCAGCCATATTATTATGGTAATTTATTACCATCGTTTTCGTTACAGATAATGGGTATTTTCGGTTCTATGGTAAAACAAGTCTGAAACTCTTATGTATTTTTCATTCATTGGCAATTTAAAAGAAAGGAAATCTTTTTCTTTCTCCGCGTAGTTCAGTTTTTACAGTTCCGTACTTTAGTTTATACCAGAAAATATTTCTTCAGGTGTGTATTTCTACTCCCGCTCAGAGAGTGATTTATGGTATGATATGTTCATGTGTCACTGGATTATTACAAATAATATGCGTACGTAAGTTTATAAAATATCTCGAGATTTATTGCGAAAAATGAACAGACGCTACAAGTTAGGTACAAATATGTTTGAAATTGACAATTCTGTCAAAACTGGTCAGGTATATACAGGGTTATTTGTAAAACACTGAAAACCTCTCAGGACTATGTTACTAACATCATAATCAACAACTTTAGTTCTATGACTTTTAAAAATTCGTCATATTTTAGTTCACCAGATTTTCATACTAAAATAAAAAAATATTTAAATTGAACGCCCTAAATGTTACGAAGTCTATGCGAAGCAAAAGAAAGCGATTTATACTATTGCTTTCTTTACAAAGTCTATGCGAAGTAAGCATTTAGAGCGTTAAATTTAAATATTTTTTTATTTTAGTATGAAAATCCGGTGAACTAAAATATGACGAATTTTTAAAAGTCATATAACAAAAGTTGTTTATTATGATGTTAGTAACATAGTCCTGAGAGGTTTTCAGTGTTTTACAATTAACCCTGTATAATTAAATATTTCAAAAATCGAATTCGCACATCGTAGTGTATTACATTCTCTTTGTCGCAGATAAAATAGTACTACATGTAGATCTCCATAATAGTTTTGTTCTACTAAAATACGCACAACGTTTTTGTCATTGATAATGTGTCTCTAGCGTTCCGAGAATTTTAAATAAATATAAACTGGTGACTACAAAATGCGTATCATATGTACAATTATATGCATGTGGCTGGTTAATTATTTATTCTGTTGAAATCAGTTAAAAAGAATAATTAAACCATTTTGACAAACAAACAGCTTAAACTTTGAACAATCATTACTTAGAAGTCTGTTGCGTATTTTCATATATTTAAATTTTAAATAAAGCACTTAACAGCAATTGTACTCTAAAAATAAATAAAGCCTTTTCAGACGCTTTGGTTTCCATCAACGCTTAAAGGAGATAACTCGGTCACTGACCTCTTCCGATCAAGGATCTTCATTGAAACCGATTATGAAAATTGAAAATAATTTTAATTACGATATTATTGCTTAGGATTAATTTAAAAGCTTTTTTTCTGGGTGGGTGAATCATCGAATGACTTCTCCCGCTCTGGGTGGAGTGGAAGGGAGTGTAAGACTTCTACTGACTAAAAACCCACCCTATTCCTTCAGCTGCCCTAAGTTCCGAAGCCGCGGTATCTCGTTAGAACATTCCCGCAACCCCGGCTGGCCAAAAAGGAAGACAGTTGCCTCAGTCTCGCGTATTCGGCCTCCTCCTTCGCTAGCATGACTGCTTCGCAGAAGGAGGCGACTGCATCTCATTCCCTCTCACTCCACACCATGGTCTGAACCAGGGCCGGGCGCGAGAAGTCACTGCCACCGATCGCCTCCACGAGGACACGACGGTGCTCTGCCCAAGCAGGTCACACCTCGACCGTGTGCTCCACCGTGTCCTCTGGTTTGTCCTCACAATGTTGACACCCAGGCGTGTCCTCCCGCTGTATTCGAAATAGGTACCTCCCGAAACAGCCATGTCCGGTTAGCACCTGCGTCAGGCGGAAGCTGAGGACGCCGTGGCGTCTCTCAAGCCACTCCTCAAAGAGGGGACTTATCGCATATTTCGCGAAATTCTAAATATATCAGAATCAAAGGTGCTATGAAGTTAATTTTTTACGAGTTTGTTCCAGGTAAGTTAAAATCTGTTGCACGCGTTCAGAATTATGCTTTGATTGTAGAGGAATTACAAAAAGCATCTATCAAGCACAACAACAAGCAACAACAAGCTCAGTCACTTGCTGTTTTTAAAAGCTCGGTTGCCAATCATTTTATTTCAAACTTTTGATTATTCCTTTGCTTTCTCCACACGATGTTAAAGAACACATTATATATTTATTTATTTTATGTACTTATGTATTTGTATATATATATTTTTGTTGTATTTTTATTAGTTTTCCGTTATATGAATTAGTACACTAATATAGCCCTCCCCATTTTAATTAAAGCTCATAAAGTCCTTCCAAAGGTTGTCTGGAAGATATCGCTCTCAGCGATAAGACCGCCATTGTAACCAATTTTTTACAATATTGTTATTTAAGTGTGATTCAATTATTGGTGTACAATAAAGTATATTCTATCTATCTATCTATCTATCTATATATCTATCTATCTATCAATCATTACATTGTTATTTTGTTAACTAATTACAGATAGTACAGTGTTAAAATAATAATGATTACGTAAATTAATAATAGTTACGTGCACTATGTTTAGCCAATATATGTACGAGTAAGACGTACAATACTAGTACTATGACGAGGAAATAGTATTTCTATTAAATATATTACTCCAATTAGTTAATAATCCCATTCTAATTTAAAATGATATACACATAAGCACTGAGTCATACAACATAACTAAGTAATGTATAAATATATATTTCTATTATTATAGCCATTTTATATTTGGTTATTTGATGTTTTTTTCTATATATTTTTTTTCGATTCTCACGTACGTATTGTGTAACCTTTTTTAACTTCCACACTATCTTTTCACCACTCAATGTTGACTAGTAGAGAATTTCTATGGCTTTAAGTCCGCCTTTGTAGCTATGTGCAAGAAGCACACATAAATACATAGATGTCAAACGCTTTGGGGTCGGAGAGAGTGTCTGTCATAAGTGTCTCGTACTGTATAAAACCACCCTGGTGTTCCCTTGTTCATTTGCGTCCGGAGCTCCGGGAGCGGATGTGGTGCGGATCTGACAAGCAACCCTCGTCCCGACGTGCAGCAGTCCTCGGACCTCGTGACAGCTCCCGTTACATTTAAGAGAGGCGCGCGTAGTGTACGTCGCTGGGGCGACTGATGTGCTTAATTCCGATTTCCCTGGACTGTTTAATTAAATTATTCAACGTGTAACGGAAACCCCATATCTATCCAAAAGGACTAAAGACAACATCTAGTATGGAGTCTCTATGCAAAGTTTCAGCTCAAAATAAGTGACTCACAGAATTGACCCCAAATTATTGGTTTCATATGTTTCTTGAATACCATTAATAACAAACGTGTCACAGCACTATGAGGGTCATCACTTTCCACGTCACTTGCCAATAAAACGAAAATTCTCTTCGTTCTTCTTAATTTGAAAAAAATCGGTCTCTGGTATCAATGTATTGAAATTACTAATATGCTCCACACATGTAGACATAGGATTACAAAACCCTTGCTATATCTTTTGTTATCATCCAAAGAAGCCATGCACTCGGCATGTATAAATACCTTTAAATTACACGTTGTAGATAGACCAATCCCGTTTTGAAACTTCTGGCTGAGCTACCCGGTATCTACCTGATGATCTTGCGTTTTCGGTGCATAGATCTAGGCAAGCGTGCTTCATCGTTAACCACATCATCGCTTACCAAAGCGTCAATAGCCTAATGGATGAGGTGTCGGACTTGTGATCGAGAGGTCCCGAGTTCGAACCCCACCCATTACACTATTGCCGTGAACCCAATCCAGACACAAGCATATTTAGCTTAGTTGGAGGGGTTAACAAGAATGCTAGAGATGTAAATTCTACGCACATTGCCAGTTATCATTACAAAAGATTTAAAAAAAAGAACCATTATAAAACGCTGGTCAAACACGTGCCTCAACTATAAATCCATCAACAATAATAAAGTCTTATAGAATTCAGAAAACTGAAACTATGAATAACGAAAAATTGGCTCTGGTTGTTTAGTGTTGGTATATTCCTCTGACCGTCGTTAATTCAAATGTTTACCCAATTACGCAATGCAAAATGCTCTGGTGAATGTGAATTCTAATTTATTTGTAAGCGTTTGTTGCATTAGCCAGATTAAGGACTCTATAAGGCTTGGATTTTTCTGCACTTGACCCGACTTATACTTAACGTACCGAAAAATAACCCTCGTGACTAAAACTTCTTGTAGGAATGAAATCTTACGTATATGTTAACCAAAAACGGAAAATGAAAAACGTTCGTATTTGCATTTTTTTTATTACGGATGAGCTCACTCTTGGCCTCGTTCTCGCCTAATGGTAAGCAATAGAAGAAGTCTACGATATAACGAGCGAGCCCAGAAGATGTCTATTTACTCTTGCTTTAAACGTCATAAGTGGCACGGAACACAGAAGCCGGCAGAGAATTCCACAACTTGGCTGTGCGCACAATAAATGTGGAGGAGCTGCGCTTGGTACGACAAGACGGTATATCAACCAAGAGTGGGTGTTTTTTGTTTTAACTTCTCTTTAATTTACTTGTATTTTTTTTTGTAAATGTGGCAAACTGATTGCCAAATAACTGTTTTTCTTTCGTTGTTTATCAAAACGCTCGCCTTATACTCGATAGCCTCAGAATCAATAAATCCTCCCCCTCCTCAACGTGCGTAATGATTGTTGTAATATTATTGTGCATTCTCCCCCGTTACTCCGTTTTTCTGCCAACACATTACAAATTTGCATACATATTGTCAGCTTCCAGTTTCATTTTTCTCAAGACCTGCATAAAAAGCCAGAATACAAAATATTTAATACAAAGAATATTAACCAACCCGATTAAATTCTTCTTAAAGTATCAACAATATTTTCCAAATCGTGTGTTTATAGATTTTCATGAAAAACAAATGAACTTGAATAAATATTTATTTGTTTTTATTTGCATCTTTATTAATAACATTATCATAACCAAACACGTATGTATGTTTAAAAATCCAATGCGTAGCAATCATGGTGGCTCACCAGTACGACGTACGTCTTACGAGTCAAAGGTCGTGAGTTTGAACCCAGGCACATTACTTAGATTTTATCATTAGAGCTCGTGGTAAAATGATAACAGCCGCACGAGCCAATCTTTTAGGTTACGGATGATCATCTTAACACATCAAGATGCGTTCATGCTTCTGAAAGCACGTTGAGCCATTCTGCCCCCAAAGTCAAAATTACAGTAAGTCAAAAAAAAAAAAATGTTGGGAAATCACACTTTTGTTTAGAAATGTTTAAATTGGTGTATCTTGATAATTATAGCAGATAGTTTAAATATTTAAACGGACAACAAAAGATACATGTTTGTAAATTAGTCCTTAATATAATTTATTTGTTAAATATTGTTTTTTTTTTTTAATCTAATGAATTGTATCTATGTATAAATACCACTTCTATCAGCCCAACTAACACTTTCTTAAGCGTATTTACAGTAAGTCGGTAAGATACTGTAATTACATTGTTACAGTAAGTATATCTGCTCACTCACACTCACTGCTCACGGATTGGTTTTAATTTTTGTGAATTACACAAGTTATAAAATTAAATAGAGTAACTATACTTACTGTGAAAATGTGTAGCTAAAACGCCATATTTAAATAATGTCAATCTACAGGAACATTAGTTACTGTAAATATGATAATGAAAATACGAAATAAAACATAATTTTAATACAGTAAGTCTACTTACTGTTATTATTATAATAAACAATTGAGTCTTCTCAACATTAACTGTGATTGTGCTTATCGTAATATATAAAAATAAAGAAAAAAATTTCTTATAGGACTTGATTTAAGGATCACAGTAATGTAAAAAAAGGCATAACATCAGTAACATGACTTTTTTTTAGCGTGGTATAATTATCAAATAAGTCCTCCCACCCCGGGCAGGGTGGGAGGGACTGTCAGACTTTTGCTGACTAAAATCCACGGTGTTCCTTCAATAAACCTTTACGTACCGGGGTCACGGTAATGGGATAAGTCCCACGACCCCGGCAGGCTTCGGCCCTCTACGGGGGGGGCTCGTCATATTGCTGACGCTCTTTGAGGCGCGCGTGGAACACAACGGGCCGTCGACCCGGGCATGGTCCATGGTCGGACAGCGAGTTGCCCTTTACTCGCTGTCCGCATGCCCGCGCCTACGGTGGCCGGAGATCGTCGGCCGACATCCGACGCCGTGGGCGTTTACCACTGCGGCTGGGCTGGAGGGAGGACGCCATCCTCTCCCTCACGCGGCCCGCCTCCTCCTTCAGAAGCATGACTGCTTCGCAGAAGGAGGCGACCGCTTCCCACTCCCTCTCGCCCCGCAGCATGGCCTCGACCAATGCCGGGCGCGAGAGGTCTCCGCCTATTGCCGCCGTGAGGACACGTCGATGCTCTGCCCAGGCGGGGCAGTCTTGCACCGTATGCTCTACTGTGTCCTCAGGGTGACCCTCGCAGTGGTGACACCCAGGCGTTTCTTCCTTTCCCATCAGACACAGGTACCTCCCGAAACTTCCGTGTCCGGTGAGGACCTGCGTCATGCGGTAGGTCAGGTCGCCGTGACGCCGATCTAGCCACTCCTCAAAGAGGGGCTTACCGCCGCAATTGCGGCGTGCCCGGCCGTCGGTTGCGACAGTCGTTCCCTCCATACTATCAGTAACATGACTTACTGTAATTATGACATCGGGGGCAGCATTGGTCCCGGCTGCCATTTGTAGAGCTGCGGCAGTCGTTACTGTTTGTCAGATGCCAGAAAATCTGACACTGCTCTTGTCAACGGGTTGCGGGCTACCCAGCTCAAGGGATGGGGATAATTAAGTACTGTTATCCTAGGTACTCGTATGTGAGGTTATATTCAAGAACGTGACTATACATAACGATCGCTTGATTATGTGTATTCATAGTAAACCCATGTCGAAAGGGTTATGGTTCTGAGGCAACGCTTCCATAAAAATCTATAGATAGATATAATTTTTATTGAAAAACGTACCAGAATTAAATAAAGATTTATGAACAAAATAAAACCTAAAATATTAACCTTTTAAACGCTACTGTTATTTAATATGAATATTATTACATCTAATAAAAGTGGCAATTGAAATGCAGTGAAATGCGCCATATTAGACCCTAAAAATTTTTTTAGCAAAATATAGAACCGACTTCCATATCAAAACACTACAAAGCCAAAAATAACTTTAATTTCGGTAGTCGGTGTTATTGGTTTTGGATTTTCTTTTTTTTCACACCGCCTTCCGAAATTAAAGTTATTTTTGGCTTTGTAGTGTTTTGATACGGAAGTCGGTTCTATTTTTTGTAAAAATTGTTTTTTCACGCTTTTTAGTGGGTCGGTTTGTAATTTATCTAGTTACAAAAGCCATAATGTCAACAACTTATCACCTTTTACAAAATATTGCTTTTCCCGATGCAGAGCCGTTAATTTTTGAGGAGTTCTCCTGAAGCTGTACTGGGTACTGGGTGTACTGGCTCATGGTAGTGGGTAGCTCTACTTCACCATATGCATTGTGATGAGCATAAAGTGCTTCAAATCAAATCAATCAAATCAAAATTGTTTTAATTTTACTTAGACCTAAATGGGCACTCATAAAACGTCAGAAGTTAGTGCACGGTTCGAAATTGGTCGTTTCCTATGGAGGAGAACCGGCAAGAAACTCCATGGTTACTCTTTTAAAAAAAAAATCTTGATTTTCACAATCTTTGCATAACAGATACAATTTTTTATTTATTTTCTTGGTATGAGAGGACAGTATAGACTAATTGACATAATAAAATGTAATATAAGCAAGCTTAGCATCCACATTCAAGTAATCGAATCGCAATCCACGAAATACTTATTATTGAGTAGTTTCGGAAGCCATCTGTGGTCCTCATCATCCACTTCCCCAAATGGTACTTTTCGAAAGCAACTGCTCAAGGTACTATAAGAAATACCTAAAACGGATACCTACCTATAATATTTGAAGAGTTCCTTCGATTTCTCCAGGATCCCATCATCAGATCCTGATTTCGTAACAATAGAACCAACTAGAAAGTATACCCTTTCAAATGCAAAAAGAATTTTTCAAATCGGTCCAGACGTCTCCGAGTTATGAGGTAACATAAATAAAAAAAAAGTTCAAGACGAATTGAGAACCCCCTTTTTTTGAAGTCGGTTAAAAAGACAACTTCATAGATACAAATTCTTTTACCTATGTATGTCCTATGTGTAAAAGTCCTATGTATTTCAAACTTATATTTTTTTTTCTTTTAATTCCACCCACTACAATGTAGTGTTAGTGTTAGTGGTAATATTTTCGTCTAAAATTTTAATTGATGTAGTGACTACTACAATTAAAATTTTAGACGTATTATGTACAACGAAGACGAATATTATGTACAACATTATTTATACAATTACGAATCATCTGCTTAACCTTTAGCCTAGCTGACAACCCAGTAGTTGAAGAAATCTCGAAATATTAATAATATATTGGGATCCACGGACTTGAAGATCGACCAAGCGGTGGTTAAATTAGTCACGACAAAACATAAGACACGCCTTATTTATGCTTACCAATCATTATTTGTGGCGAAGTTGTCAACAGCCTCGGTCACCACGGCCTTTCATGCGGCCGTAGCGGGGGTCGCATAGCACTGTACACGAATATTAACGACATTATCCGACGAGCTCTTGTCACCGTCGACGTTCCGGCTGTATTAGAACCCAATGGCCTGGCACGCGAGGATGGAAAAGACCGGACGGCATGTCTTTATTTCCGTGGAAGATGGATAAGCCTTTAGTGTGGGACGCAACTTGTGTCGATACTTTTGCACCATCCCATCTTTCTAGCTCGTCTTGCTGTGTTGGCGGTGCCGCTGCAGCCGCTGAGAACCTCAAGCGGTGGAAATATAATAACCTTGTTGGAGGTTATATTTTCGAGCCGTTTGGGGTGGAGACCTTGGGATCGTGGGGTCCGAGTGCCCATAAATTATTTAAAGAACTACCCAGGCGCCTATTTGACACTTCACGTGACCCAAGGGCTGGCTTTTATCTTGGACAGCGGTTGAGCATTGCCATACAGCGTGGCAATGCCGCCAGTCTTTTGGGCACCTTACTAGTGGACAGTGATGCGCACGAATTTCTGGACGCCATATTTTGGTTTATTTTTAGATGTATATGTAGTTTAGGGTTTTTATTTAAGTGTATATTCCATTATTGATTAAATAAAAAAACGTATCAACATCTTTATCTGCTTAGCCTTTTCCAAACTATGTCAGGGTCACTCCCAGTCTAATTAGATGCAGCTAAATACTTGTGTTTTACATGGACTGACTGCCTATCTGATCAGACCAGTTTCCGATTTTTTGGTAATGACTACAGGTAACGACTATCAAAGATGTCCTAATGACAGCCAAGTCCAATATCCTAATCTAATTTCCAAGGTACGGAGTTTTGCCAAACTCCGGGCTTACTTCTATGAAACTTTTTATATAAAAAATCTATTAGCACTTTTTGCGTGCCTCATACTCAGCCGTCACGCTTGTGACCGATATTAATGTCTACCAATATATAATATAAATAATAAACAATTTATTTAATTATATTATTATTATTAAATATCAAAAAATTCCTAAAATATCTGATAAAAATATCCGGAAAATAAATCAATTAGACACCAATTAGGGTAGTTACCTAAAATATTTTATTTAGTCCGTCACGTAGTTTAACAAAAAACATTAAACTACTATTTTTTTTTTTTTCACGTAATTGAAAAATTAAGACGATACAGCGAGTTGAAATTTCGCGTGACGTCACACTTCGGTATAATTCTTAGCACTGTGTGACGTCAGCAGCCCCCACTCCTGTACTTTGAAGCTTTCCATCTTTGTGAATTTTTCTAAACTTGAAAGGGCAAAAAATTCGTGACCAATATTTTTTGAAAATATACCTAATGGACCAAATAAAATAATTATTTTGTAACACGGGAAACTACCCTATTATTACGAACCCAGAAAAACGAACACAAAACCAAACTCCAAACATGTTTGCGCGTGCTTACAACATTTCCCCGTTTATTACCCGGATGATAATAAAAATACACCTTCGGGACATGTTCGTTAATCCACGGAATATTCCGTCGAATTTAATCTCAGTGATTATATTAATTTGCGCTATCCTTTAACTGAAAGGTCGACGTTAGGGCCCCTTACCCTAATTTATTCTGGGTACCTACTT
Source organism: Tholera decimalis (assembly GCA_943138885.2). NCBI lineage: Eukaryota > Metazoa > Arthropoda > Insecta > Lepidoptera > Noctuidae > Tholera > Tholera decimalis. The sequence goes on from OW964555.2 coordinate 33,022,603, forward strand.
CGGTACAGTATTAACCATATTTTCATTGTGAACAGAAATTTTAGCTGAGATAATAACTTATGTAGCTCTACTGTGGCTACAAATAATAGATGTTGATAAATTTTAGTAGTTCCAACGAAAGTGTTTTGGTTCTGTTGTTTATTAACTTTGGTTCTTCTTGTAAGATAATCCTCTGAAAATGGGTTGACTTTAAAATCTGCGGAATTTATCAAGAATTTACGGGAGCCCTGAAAGGTTATTTTAGTTCACTGTGAAACATTTTTATGCACAATTAGAAGAAATATTTTACCACTGCAATAAATTACTCCTATTATATCTAATGACTCCTCCCACTCTTAGTGGACCGAAAGGGAGTATCAGATATCTACTGACACTAAAGTGTATGTACGTTCCGGGCCGCGGTGTCTCGTTAGAACATTCCCGCACGCTAGAACATTTGAACATTCCTGCAAATAAATTTAATAAAAAAATAAAATAATTAAAAAAATATATATATTACTCCTGATGTCCACACTAGGTGCTCCTTGTGTGGTTAGATCTAGTTTCACCGTCGTATTTTTTAAAGATAACTAGCAATGTGGATAGAATTAAAATAAACGCGCTTGAACTTATTTACTACTAGGTACTAAGTAGGTACTTAAAATTTCAAGTTACTGATCTAAACAACATTTAAACCTTTTAGTTGTACTAAACTAATGGAAATGCGCATAATTTAAAACTTAACATTGCAAGGGACTATAAAACATCTTCATTTTACTTCCAAAAGGTTTGCTAAACTGATTGTAATACACCATAATACTGGCGCGAAACATATAATAGAAGTTTTGTGTAACCCTATAAATTCCAAAACAGCTCACAACCCAAACGTATCCATAAATCATAACTATCCCTATAATAAAACCCAGTTAATCCGTCAAACGATGGCAATTAATCCATAACCGAAGTAATGACTAATGACAACACATATCGCAAATAAGCCAACACACTATAATGTGAACACTATGAGGCCGAGGGATAATTACCTAAAATCAATCCTGACTATTGACAATTTCGGGGTACTAAACCTTTGGGAGGAAACACAATATCCTTGCAGGGGTAATAAACTATAGGGAGAACCAGTATTAATCATCTTGAGGTTACGCACCACTGATGCCTTTATAAAAATATGAGAAAATAAATAATTTTTCTCGATGTATTTTATGAAAGGATTCGGTCAAGGATAATAGTCAATAGCTCAGTTAGAAATGACGTTGAATATAAAAATGTTACCGCGATCTGTACTGTGTTGGCAATGTACAGAATAGGAACATAAAGCGTTGAGGTATTCCTTGAAGTGCTACCATTTTGAAGCGCACCTAATGAAGCGCTCCTTTTTTATTCCTCGGAGCGCTCGTTTTTCGATAAAATGGTATCAGGAGCGCTACTAAAAGGAGCGCTCCGAGGAATAAAAAAGAAGCGCTTCATTAGGTGCGCTTCAAAATGGTAGCGCTTCGAGGAATACCTCATTAGGCAATGTCATCATTTAGCCTTTTCCCAACTATGTTGGTCTTCCAATCTCTGGATGCAGCTGAGTGTTTTATCTGACCTCGACAACTCAATAGCGGGGTAACACGATTCCTCCTAGCAAGAGACAAGTGTGAGATTTCCTGGCTTCTGACTTCCCATAACGACTGTCAAAGATGTTCTAATAACAGCCGGTACCAACGGCTTAACATGCTTTCAGAGACACGGAGGAATATAGATAATGTGATGTATAAATCTTCTTAGTATGTACCTATTCAATATTTTATTTTATTTTTTATAATTTTTAAATAATAATATGACGTTATTTTTTATTGTGTGTACTTGTGGCATGTGTCATTAAAGTTTTTTTTTCTTTCTCTTTGTAATCATGATCGTCACCCATCAAGAAACCGACGTCAGTGAGCGTTGCTTAACCTTGAACCTCTACCTTTTCCGGATCTTCCTGACCGCTAATTTCGACAGAAATTAACCAAGTACGTAGAAGATTTTATAGTCCACAAAGTGCGCAAACACAGGTACACTCTGTCTTCAGCAATCCAACGCAAACGGAAAGAGACCAGGCGCGGGACAATGGTCCCGGTGAAATGATGCCGGTTCCAAGGCGGTGGTGATTCTGAAATTCATGCGCAGCAGGTGATAGGACTATTTAATTGTAACTAACGCAAATTAAATGTAGCTAACGCAAATTAAATTTAACTAACGCAAATTAAATGTAACTAAAGCAAAATAAATGTAACTTAAGCAAATTAAATGTAACTAACGCAAATTAACTTTAACTAACGAAAATTAAATGTAACTAACGCAAATTAACTTTAACTAACGCAAATTAAATGTAACTAACGCAAATTAACTTTAACTAACGCAAATTAAATGTAATTAACGCAAATTAAATTTAACTAACGCAAATTAATCTAACGCTATTTAATTTTAACTAACGCAAATTAAATTTACCTAACGCAAATTAATTTTAACTAACTTTGTTTATTTATTAGGGAATAGGAAACATTAACACAGTGCCTGATCCGGGATTTAAATTCAGGATCTCACAATCAGCAGTCATGGATTACAACTAACGAGTCAGTCCAGATTTAACAGATCAGTAGTCAGATAATTCAGAAAAACAATGTTATTTATCCATTAAAAGTTCTAATCATAATCAGGCCCACACACCACACACATACACACAAATGTGTATTTTGTTGTAACCTGTTGTATTTGCCTTGTGAATAAAAAACAAAAAATTCTATACTATTCCCAGGAATTATTTAACATAATCCCTGGGAATTTTATCATTCTATAGTTTGTGAATAAAATTAAGTGTGAATTGGAATAATCGATGATACATTGATTTTGCTTAGCAATTAATAAACATTTGAGCCTACAATAATATGTACATGAGTCGAGGGTCGATTAGTTGTTATTTAAATAATTTTCCGTAGTAGTAGTCAAGTGTTTGTTTTACCAGGAATATACATAATTATAATAACCCTACAGAATAAAGGGCCTATTCCTTGTCTACTACAATTACCATCCTATAAATTAATCAAACAGCTTCCAGGTAAATTAGAATACAAAATCATTTTAACCAAAACCAATTTAGGTACAAAAACTCGAACACCTCACACTTCGTTTTGCAAACATGTAGACGATTCTAAGTAATTAAAAATTACTTTCGCTCGTGTGTGGGTAAAATTAATCAGTTTTTAGGGTTCCGTAGCCGAATGGTAAAAAACGGAACCCTTATAGTTTCGATATGTCCGTCTGTCTGTCTGTCTGTCCGTCCGTCCGTATGTCACAGCCATTTTATTCCGAAACTATTAAGACCATACATGTGAAACTTAGTAGGTAGATGTATTCTGTGAACCGCTTTCTAATTTTAAGAAAAAAAAAAAAAATATTTAAAATAAAGGGGGCTCCCCATACATGGAACTAAAACTGAAAATATTTTTTTTCATGAAACCTATGCGTGTGTAGTATCTATAGACAGGTATTTAAAAATCATATAAGGGTTTCTATAAGCACTTTTTCATAAAGTCAATCGTTTAAAAGATATAAGCTTCCAAAGTAGTAAAATGTGTGTGTCCCCCCTCTAACTTCTATAATAATAGAGTGAAAAATCTAAAAAAAATATATGTCTGTAGATCTTAATATAAACTTTCAATCAAAATTAGATTGAATGAAATCCGATCAGCAGTTTTTAAGATACAGCATATTTTCTAAAACCGCAAATATAACTTTGTAATTCATACAAACACTATGAAAAACAAAAGTATTTAGCGTAGTTGTAAAAATGTTAATAAGCTAGTTTTAAGAAATTTTTAAGGTTTTATTTTTATTCGTCATATAGATATACATATTATATTATATTATTATAGTTACTACGGAACCCTTCATGGGCGAGTCTAACTCGCACTTGGCCAATTTTATTAAACATTCTCTTAGTACATATATGATCAAAGGGTTAGGACGGCGAAAACTAGATTTTTTAGGGTTCCGTAGCCGAATGGCAAAAAACGGAACCCTTATAGTTTCGATATGTCTGTCCGACTGTCTGTCTGTCTGTCTGTCTGTCTGTCCGTCCGTCCGTATGTCACAGCCATTTTATTCCGAAACTATTAAGAGCATACATGTGAAACTTAGTAGGTAGATGTATTCTGTGAACCGCTTTCCGATTTTAAGAAAAAACTAATAAATATTTAAAATAAAGGGGGCTCCCCATACATGGAACTAAAACTGAAAATATTTTTTTTCATGAAACCTATGCGTGTGTGGTATCTATACACAGGTATTTAAAAGTGATATAAGGGTTTCTAAAACCACTTTTTCATAAAGTCAAACGTTCAAAATATATAAGCTTCCAAAGTGGTAAAATGTGTGTCCCCCCCCCCTCTAACTTCTATAATAATTGAGTTAAAAATGTAAAGAAAATAGATGTCTGCAGATCTTAATATAAACTTTCAACCAAAATTGGTTTGAACGAAATCGGGTCAGCAGTTTTTGAGATACAGCATATTTTCTAAAACCGCAAATATAACTTTGTAATTCATACAAACACTATGAAAAACAAAGTTATTTAGCATAGTTGTAAAAATGTAAATAAGCTAGTCTTAAGAAATTTTAAGGTTTTTTTTTATTCGTCATATAGATATACATATTATATTATATTATTATAGTTACTACGGAACCCTTCATAGGCGAGTCTGTCTCGCATTTGGCCAATTTTTTTATATTTGTCTTTAATCGTGTAAGTACTAGTTTTTACCTGCTACTTTTATGCGCGGTAATTTTGATAAACACACTACCCTTACATGTTATTGGAATAAAAAATAACTATGTGAAAGTCCAAACTATAATATATCTCCGCGCAAAATTTCATCTAGATTCGTTCAGCCATTTTGGAGTGACTGGATAACATGTCATGCAACCATACTAGACCTAGAACTTTCGCATTATAATATTATACAGAATAGATTTTTCAGCAGCTCTTAGTCTGGATTTGTGTCAAGTTGTTGAATAGAACTACTCATTATGTACTTTGCAATTTATTAGTACTGCAATTTACTTAAAAAAATATTCTTTTTCTGTAAGCATTTAAGCATAAAGTTTTTAAGTATAAGGCTTTTAAAATGTAGTATTCGTGAACTTTTAGCGTAGTCTGTATATTGGCGATACAAGAATGCATTTTTCTGTAGTAATATATACAACTGCCTACTACTTAAAAGCCTCTCATAGAGGTTTTTTTTTTGTTTCAGATGGTAAACGATAGATGAAGTGTAAGATGGACCAAGCGAGCCCAGAAGATGCCTGTTCACTCTTCCTTTAAAGGTTTTAAGCTCGTAAGACAAGACGGTATATCAACCAAGTGTACATGGTACCCAGCAGTGCGTCTGGTAGACCGTTACTCAAAGGGAGATGGAGGGATCGGGTACAATATAATAAACTTTATTTTCGGATTTTAGTGCAGAAGTATTTTTCTCTTATTGTCTTAACTGTCTGTTTGTTTAATCAGGTTTAATTACTAAAAACATTGAGATAATATTTATAGATTAAAAAAAATTGTGATATTATAATTAATTGATTGGTATAAAAAAAACGTAAATATTGTGTAGGTCCTGAAAGTTACGAGTGAACCATGGCGTTTCAAATGATTAGACGCCGGCTGAAGGATTAAGACAAGTTGTTATTGAATTACAAAATATAAACACACATAAGCGCGCAGGACCTGTCAATGCGGCGACACTTGGGAGGCCTATTTTCTCGAGGTGGAAATTTATGTTCCTCATGAATGTCCTGTCCGAAGGGGTCTATCAGACTCTTGCTGACTAAAACAACCCCATGTTTCCTCGCTCACTTACACCGGGTGTTTCACGATTTCTGCTGAAACGATAAAGATTAAGCAAAATTAAAATAAATATCTCCACACAAACGTTGCATGCAAACGACTACAGCAACAAAAACTCTTCACTTAATAAACTGGGAGAAACAAACAAAATAAAAACACTCACCATATTATTGTCACAGTTCGCTTTAGTATTCAGTACCGCTTTCCAGCTGTCGGCGCCATTTTTCAAATGCCAACTTGTTACAAATTAGTGTGCCTTCCCGTTAAGGCTACATTGCTGTTTCAGCGGAACGAGGAAACGCAGCAATATATGTTGACTGGATGCTTTGGAGAAAGTGTCACACAGTAATGTTGTCCATAATTGTTGTTTGTAATTCACACATTTAAAAACATAATATATATCGAATTATAATATTAATAATTGTCCTATTTATTTTTTGTTTATTTTATTACGCAAAACCAGAACAAAACTATGGTAAAAAAGGAGTACAGCTTTATAACAGCCGTAGAATATAGGGAATTAACATTCCTTCGACGCATTTAAAACTATACTTAGCCAGCATATAGTTTCAAATCAACTTCTGAAGAAATGCATGCATTGAAAAGTTTAACAACATAACTTGTTAAGAACTTAAATTATTGTAACTGGCAACCACGCTCTGTATTTTGTATTTGTATTGAGAATAAAGATAGGACTGAATATGTTCAACAATGACTCTTAGGTAGCCGTTAGGTTTGTCTCTCATTGTGCGCATCAACGATGCTACATTTTTCTAATCATGGCATAAACGCCATACACTTGTGTTTCCGCAAACATCACTGACGCACTACTGTTGGTACTGTTCAGACTGCTAACTGCTCATCATATTGCATAAAATGTTGCAAGTTAAGCAAAAGTGAGATTTAAAGTCTAGAGACAGTAAAAGATATCTCATTCCAAACTTCAGTTTTGAAAACGTTAATATCATGCTTTTTAGACGCAGATTCACGTTTCATTGATTTATGTAAATAATGATTATTTATTATAACGAGTTCGCCATAGGGCAATAGGTCGCAGCATTCAGGTGGGAAAAGAGAAGACCGGGTTTGAAACACTACGCTGCTAGTTCTAAAACGGGCATATTGGATGTTGTGTATGGCAAAAAGGCGGCTAAACTGAAGTGGGATTAGCGCCACTAAGGCTGGACCAACGTGAGACGACCTGGACGTGTACCATGAAGGCTGGTTAGAAGCGGTGCGTGCAACGAGTTCATGGAAGGGTTTGGGGGAGACCTTTGCCCTGCGGTGAGATATTACAGGGTGGGAGGAGTAGAGAGCTCTTAAAACAAACGGAGAATCATCTAACTCCGCATCGCTCCGCTCCTCATGATGTAAACTCAACCTTATAAAGAAAGCGGTAGAGCGTAGCTTCTTATAGCCATTTGTGGAGGCAAATGTGATCGTTTACCGTATAAGGTGAGGAGTTCTAAGGACGTAGCAGGTCATTAGTGTGGCGGTAAATAGACTGTACTGGCACCGCGACCAAAGTGCTTGTAACGGTCGGGAAATGGTTAAGTGGGGTTTTCTGTTGGGACATTATCTGAAGAGTAAAATGTAAGAAAATACTCAGGCTTTCCTTAAGATTTAATGTTCTGATTCACAAAACATGAGATGAGTAAAAACTGTGGAATAAGCTGGAGTTTGCGGGAATGTTCTAACGAGGTACCGCGGTATAAGTTTTTAAGCTAACATGGTCACTAGATAAAAGTATCATTAGAATTTAAAACGGGATTTATACCATGTGTCAAACATGTGTGAAATATCGGCAACACAAAATAATAAATACACAAGGTAAATATCCCGTATGATATCGCAGCCCCAAACACACTTCCTTTCTCTTCGTTCAGACCGTAAACAAAATCAAAATTCATTTAGGTATTTATATAAGCAGTTTTTTAACGTCAAAAATGTATGTGAATGTCTCCACTGCTTAGTGTTTCAACTAGGAAGAAGTAGCACAGTTTTAGATTGTGGGTTTTATCCTAGACAGACACATTACTTTGTGTAATTTTCATGAACATTGCTTCTCCCAAAACGGTGAAGAAAAACACTGTAAGGAAACCGGTATGGCATATCACACAATCCAAAGCCAAGCGTAAAATAGCTGAAGATATATTTTCATTGCTCATTTACGTCATGTAGTAGTAACAATATCTGCACAATCCACGATCACATGACAAAATGACTCCCAGTCCGTCCCTTGTCACATCCGTGCAATTCCGGAGCTCAGCCATTATGATAATTCGTGTCACAAAAATATGACTCGCCGGAAAAATCTGAAAATCCCATTATTTCACTACGTTTGAGCTGCATTCGTTATTTGTTACCGAGTTATCCAAGTCTAGTTTACTGAAGATCCTATTTGTTATTCAACAATTTATTCAAGGTATCTACATTTTATTGTTTTTTTTTTTTAATTCGAATTCGTATAATGTATTTCTACTAAAATTGACATCTGTCTATTGGGTATTTTGTTTATAAATTTTAATGTCAAATAAATAGGTTTACTTTTTAATGTATTTTCTGTCTAATGCAGTGCGGGGCAATTATTGACCAATAAGGTACGAGTTACAAGATGTAGGTGATGGATTCAAACCCCGATAGGCACATTTTGTTTCGTAATTAACGTAATTACTGTTGCTCGGTGATGGTTGAATCGGTAAAGGAAAACATCTTAAGGGAACTACCATACCCTTGGCCATAATCCTGCGAAAAACAATCCGAAAACATGCAACGTCCACCGCATTAGACTCGCGTGGACTAAAAGCTCATTTTCTCACATAGAGAAGAAGCCTGTGTCCCAGTGGTGGGGTGGGTTTTTAGTCAGTAGAAGTCTGACACTAACTTCCGCTTAACCCAGAGCGGGAGAAGTTATTCGATGATTTTCCCACCCAGAAAAAAAGGTACGATAATAAACTGCTTATGTTTCGTTCTTTACTAAATATTTACCGAAATATGATCCACGGTTATCCGTCCCGTGAAGTGCGAATGACTGTGCAAATTTGTAAGTGCACTTAGTTTTAAGTAACTGTGGACAGTTAAAAACTACTTTCAGATTTATATTTAAAAACTGCATAGGATTAATTCCTATCTGAAAACCTGCCAAACTGAAGTTTCAATAGTCTCTAAGTAAAATGGTGAATGAGCGGACAGACATGGTAAAACTATAAGGGCTCCTTGTTATTACGGAACTATATAATATGAATAAATAGTTAATTTCATACTGGAATACAAAGTATAAAAAGGATTGTTCGGGTGAAGGTTCTTCTTGATAGGCTAAAAGTTAAGTAGAGACAGAGTTGCTCCCCTGATTGGGTACGTACTTAAGTGCTTATTAAGTACCTACAACTTAAGTAACTGATGTAGCTCAAAAGGTGGCCCAAAGCAAATGAGATTGGGTAGATTATGTATGCCGCATATCCGCAATATGTCGGACCAGGACTGGGCTTAAATTACTCAAAATTGGTGCCTTGACAGGGAGGTGGGACACACCACGGAAGAGATGGAGGAATAAACTGGATCGGATCCATTGGAACTGAAGTTAGGACGCACGGGCTCGGGAGAACTGGAAAAAAGTGGAGGGAGGCCTTCACCCGGTACAAAGCGGATACCTAAAAAAAGACTTATTACCATACATTTTAAGCCGCATCTGAATAAGAGCGTACTAATGAGTGCGTTGTTTTGTGAGTTTAAGCATCAAATAAAATAAATAAATCAATAGCCTAACAGTTAAAGTGTCGGACGTGTGATCTAGAGGTTGCGGATTCGAACCCAACTCATTATACTATTGCCCTGAATCCACTCCAGACACAGAAGATTGCTAATTCTGTTTATTTAAAAGAATGTAATCGTTTTTATAATAATTCGTAAAAAAATTATTGGTTTACCGTAATACATACCAAAACAATAACACTGTAATTATTTAAGCCAATTACGATACGAAGAGCAGTCAAGAACCCAATAAATTCAATAATAATAAACTTACCTACAACAGAAGGAAATAGAGTCATAAATATTTCAGGGTTCAGCGGACAAAAAGCATTTTAAACAAAATCGCTCCTCATAATACTTAAACGGGGTTGTTTAAAAGTGTTGACAAAGCTAATAAAAAAGGTTCAGTACACATTTGTAAAATGGACGACACAACGTAGTCGGCCATTTTATATAATCTTTGTTTGCATAATCCTTTCTTTTATGTCATTCGATAAGTAACGGTATTTTAGGGAACGTTATTTTTGATTTACAAGCGTGATTAATTTTATTTATAATCGTTTATTTTTAGGTTATTGTGATTAATTTTAAATTAGACATTGAGAAAAGACATCATCATGAACTGTACTGAATGGGTGCCCGCGCGAAACCTGTCTTTTGTAAAGAAAAAAAAACGTAGCCAATAGGATTTTCTCATCAATAAGGAGCACTAAATAAGGTTTTGCTAGCAATGTTGGGGTTGGCTTCTAGATTACCCACCCGGATGAAGCTAAGTATAAAATACATATTTTTTTTTATTTTTTTATTTTTTTTTTGTATCTATACAAATATTGTAAGGTGTACAATAAAGTATATAATAAAATAAAATAATAAAAATAAATAAATAATAAATACAATTATTAAACTTGGTACAGATTTAAAGGGATTGCTTTTTAGCCTTTAAACCCACCGTAGTCCTCATCTATCGCTTACCATCAGGCGAGATCAAGGTCAAGAGTGGGCTCACCCGTAATAAAAAAGAATCATATGGAGAGCAGAAAAATAATTTTAAATGTTTTTCACAGATAAATGCATTAGAAATACATTCATACATACAGGCCCATTGGTATAGTGGTCAGTGGCCCTGACTGCTGTGCGCAAGGTCGTGGGTTCGATTCCCACCTAGGACAAATGTTTGTGTGATGAGCACGGTCATTTGTTCTTTGTCTGGGTGTAATTTATCTATAATATGTATGTATTTAGAAATATATATGTATGTTTATCAGTTGTCTAGTACCCATACCACAAGCTCTGCTTAGTTTGGGACTAGATGGCGTTGTGTGAAAAAAAAAAAAAACAAAAAAAAATTTTTTTTTGAATATTATACCTTATACATTACAAGTAAGTAAAAAATATTTTGCACGCTACCATTCACATACTGTTTAAACAGTCTGCTCGAGAATATTGTGACATTTCTGAAAACGAAACGTTCGAACGGTGTCACAAATTTCGTCATGAAATTCAGGAATTTAGATTGTATTATCATGCATACATTGTTTCTGTATACATAAAAAAAAAAACTTAAGGTCGGTTAAATTGTATCAGTATACTTCACAATGTGTGTATAATATGAATTTCAACATGTTCGCAAACAGTACAAGGTTCTAAGTTGAGCTACGCGATATTTGACAAATGCTTGCACTGCTTGGACGGGCCTGCTCAAATCTGTTTGATTCTGTCCTCTAAAGGGCGCCACAGACATTAACCTACATGGCTCTCATATGATTTGATCACTATAGATTGTCTGGACTTTAAAAGAGACGTTGACCTCTGAGTTTGTTTCAGTGTTTCTTCTCAGAGTAGTCAGTTAGGAAACACTGGCCTCATCTAGATCACGTGTAAAAGTGTTATTTATAACCTATTTGCAAAATAAACATCATTATTTCATTATTTCATAGTAGGCAACTTAAATTTGCTCAAAATATGAATATTATTAAACCACCTTTTTGATTGCTGGAAAGATTTAAAACGGTAAGATAAGCATCTAATCATTCTTTTTGCGTTCATATTTTTCCCAATTATCTAACATGACTTCATGTAAACACAATCAAATTATAACAAACTTGCTTCTGCCCGTGACTAAATTCGCGTTTGAGGGTTTTTCCTCGTAAATCCCGATCCCGTAGGAGTTCTGGGATAAACCGGGATAGGAAATACCGGCCTCATCTAACTAAACTAAACTTAACACGTAAAAAAACATGACGTGTAAAAGTGTTATTTATAACCAATTTACAAAATAAATATTTCATTTTATTTCAAAGCCAATGTGTTATTCCAGGATATCAACTATCTACTTCACAAATTTCATTCAGATCCGATCAGTAGTTTTTGCGTGAAAGAGTAACCAATATCCATACATCTATCCTCACAAACTTTCGCATTTATAATATTAGTAAGAAATAATATTATATTATATATCGCTGCTCTTTTACAGGAGAGCTAATCAAAGAAAAAGGAAACGAATTTTTGTCTAATATTTTCTTTTTAGGGTTCCGTAGCCGAATGGCAAAAAACGGAACCCTTATAGTTTCGATATGTCTGTCCGTCTGTCTTTCTGTCTGTCTGTCCGTCCGTCCGTATGTCACAGCCGTTTTATTCCGAAACTATTAAGACTATACACGTGATACTTAGTAGGTAGATGTATTCTGTGAACCGCTTTCCGGTTTTAAGAAAAAAAAAATTATTTAAAATAAAGGGGGGTCCCCCCATACATGGAACTAGAACTGAAAATATTTTTTTTTTCATGAAACCTATGCGTGTGTGGTATCTATAGACAGGTTTTTAAAAATTATATAAAGGTTTCTAGAGCCACTTTTTCATAAAATCAATCGTTTAAAAGATATAAGCTTCCAAAATGGTAAAATGTGTGTCCCCTCTAACTTCTATAAAAATGGAGTGAAAAATCTAAAAAAAATACATATCTGTATATTTTAATGTAAACTTTCAATAAAAATTGGTTTGAACGAAATCGGGTCAGCAGTTTTTGAGATACAGCATATTTTCCAAAACCGCAAATATAACTTTGTAATTCATACAAACACTATGAAAAACAAAGTTATTTAGCGTAGTTGTAAAAATGTAAATAACCTAGTTCAAAGAAAATTTTAAGGGTTTTTTTATTCGTCAAATAAATATACATATGATATTATATTGTTATAGTTACTACGGAACCCTTCATGGACGAGTCTGACTCGCACTTGGCCAATTTTTTAAATCAAATATATGCATATTATACATCGTTAGAAGTATATTTTTTAGTAGCATTAAATGGTCTCGGGCACGCCGCAATTGCGGCGGTAAGACCCCTCTTTAAGGAGTAGCTAGATCGGCGTCACGGCGTCCTGACCTACTGCATGACGCAGGTCCTCACTGGACACGGAAGTTTCGGGAAGTACCTGTGTCTGATGGGGAAGGAAGAAACGCCTGGGTGTCACCACTGCGAGGATCACCCTGAGGACGCAGTAGAGTATACGGTGCAAGACTACCCCGCTTGGGCAGACCACCGACGTGTATATAAGCGGAGACCTCTCGCGCCCGGCATTGGTCGAGGCTATGCTGCGGGGCGAGAGGGAGTGGGAAGCGGTCGCCTCCTTCTGCGAAGCAGTCATGCTACCGAAGGAGGAGGCGGGCCGTGTGAGGGAGAGGATGGCGTCCTCCCTCCAGCCCAGCCGCAGTGGTAGACGCCCACGGCGTCGGACGTCGGCCGACGATCTCCGGCCACCGTAGGCGCGGTCATGCGGACAGCGAGTAAAGGGCAACTCGCTGTCCGACCATGGACCATGCCCGGGTCGACGGCGCGTTGTGTTCCACGCGCGCCTCAAAGAGCGTCAGCAATATGACGAGGCCCCCCCTTTAGAGGGCCGAAGCCTGCCGGGGTCGTGGGACTTATCTCATTACCGTGACCCCGGAACGTAAAGGGCTATTGAAGGAACACTGTGGATTTTAGTCAGTACAAGTCTGACAGTCCCTCCGGCCCTGCCCGGGGTGGGAGAACTTATTTGATGATTTTACAACGTTAAAAAAAAAAGCATTAAATGGTTTAAGTAATTTTATATTAAACTGAATGCTAGAGGAGTGAGAAGCATATAAGTTACTTTTGAATATAAAAAGTATGTTTGAAATGTACTAATTATGGAATAAAACAACCATAAGTAAAAAAAAATATTGTATTAATTATTTTTATCTATGAAAATTTTCAGGAATGCAATATAAAGCGCCAAGCAATTTAATAAAATAACTAAAATGCTATCTAAAACTTAAAACAAATCAAAGTTTTCTTCAAAATAACAAACAAAAATCTTCGACACTGTTGTAAAATAATCATAAATTATTTTTTTAAGTTCTATTCAAGCAGTCAAAACATAAAAGTAAAGTAATAAAATTGGCCAGGCTAATTAGCAAAACTAACGTAAGTTTTTCATAACTCAAAATAAAACAAAGACTTTATAAACATGAAGAAAAAATTCAAAACTTTTGAACAAAATTCTTTATCATTATACTCCTAACTTTTAATTCAACAATAACTGTTTAAATGTTATCTTATTACTATAATTGGAACATAATGCAATTAGGAACACTTATGAGTAGTTATGAGATCACAAAATATAACTATTTTTAAATATAAACTTTGTTAAAACGCATAAGTACATCAACTTACTTAACCTACTCAGGCTCACTGCGTTTCTCTTAATTTAAATATCAGCCTTACAGATTTGCAAAGAACGATTCAAAACATTTTGGTATAATATTTCTATTAATAAGATTAAGAATACCCTGTTTCTTTACTTACTTAACATTTAGTTTCTGGGTATAAAGTTTCTTTGGTTCACTAATATTATCAGATTGATTCGTTTTCTGCTGCCTGCCCTTATTTCAACATAAGGAGAGGTATTTTCAACACTTGATAAACCAACGGTGGGAACCAGCATTTTTTTTTTTTTGTTGTCGTTGTCTGCTTGTAAGTCACTTGTTTGAGCATCAATGGCAATGGTATTATAAAGTACAGATATGTTACGTTCATAGTAATTTGCGTTGAAATTTGTTCCGCGTAGTAAAAACTGCACACATCACGGATATCTATGGCACACATTGACAAGTTTTACTTATAAGTAGAATGAAAGATACGAAACAACACGCAAGTAAAAGAGATGGCTATAATTCTAACAATTGCGCTTCAAATGAGTCCTTGTGCCATAGGATAACATTTTTATAGCCGCAGAGTGGACACTCGATTGAAGAGTAAGTACGTAGGTAAGAAATTAAACATCTAACTTGGTTAATCACGGATCAAGTATTACCACTAATGTTTGTATTCAGCTTAGCCCATTATATTCAAAACTAAAATAGAAATTAATTATCATTATGTTAATGAAATAATTTATGATCAGTCATAACAATAATTGCATGTTTCGAAAACTTCGTCAAATCGGAACTTCATCTTGGATGAAGCAGGTGCAAAGCTAGTAATCAATAAATAATCAATTTCATGACACAAATATAGGTTTCACAATGAAATGTCATGTAGCGGTTTCTTTGTAGGTACTGTAGCGGAATAGCATCCTCACAGTTAGAAATGTAGCACGTAGGGTAATTTTATTTTTCTAACAATAACTTTTTACATATACCCGCTATGTATTAATTATTGCAACAGATTCTGTACCTATATAAGGAAACGATTTTTGAAAATACAAGCATACCATATTCAACCTGCATTTGCGTCTCATTTCCATAACCTGCGTATCTCACAGTGGTGACCCCGACGGAAGAAACTTCAAGACGAAATAATGACCTCAAATATTTTGAAACCGAGCGATGGGAGCGGTACATCATCACCGCAGCAGGACTCGCACGAACTATCAGCCGTCTCGTACAATCAACGGATACCGCCATTATGGAGGAACAGAATCAAGCTTTGGTTCCTGTAATTTGAAGCGATTGTGTCTGCTGGAAAACTAAGCGACAAGGAACTATCAGAGCTGCTCATCCGCCAACTCGACCTCCAAGATCTAGACGAAATTCAAGACATCATGTTCGATACTAAAAATGCAGTAGAAAACAATAGATACGCCACCATGAAGATGAGGCTTATCCAAACCTATGACGAGAGCGACCACACTAAACTCGAGCGGCTACTGTCCAACGTGGAACTTGGAGATTTGAAGCCTTCACAACTGCTACGCCGCATGCAAAATTTAGCCGGAAACAACATTGCCGAGAACACGCTGCGTGTTATATGGACGAAGCACCTAGCCCCATCAGTCCGCGCCATACTAGCTGTGAGCGAAACTATAGCTAAGAAAACCGAATTAAACGAGTTAGCAGTAATGGCCGACAAAATGCTAGAACAACTTCACCACCAAATATCAGCAGTACACAACACTTCGTCACCGGCAACACCGTCCACTTCACCTGTAGCTATAAATCATGAAAACGCATTGCTTCACGCGAAGATCGACATGTTGGCAAAAGAAATATCAGAATTAAAAACACACCACAGCCGCTACGGAAGGCAGCGCGGGCGCAACTGGCGAGGCGGCACGCGTCATCGATCACGCGGTACGTACCGTTCGCCGCATGGTAACCGCCGAGCGGACTCTAATCACAGGACCGAGTACAACGACAATTCCGTTTGTTATTTTCATCGGAAGTTCGGCGCACAAGCGCGGAAATGTACTAGACCATGTACTTACGAAGATAAGCACCCAACAATCTCGGGAAACTAAAACAGGCGTTAGCAGGGACGGAATCTGGCGCCTGGGAAAAATCATACCGTCTATTTTTGAAAGACAAGAAGACAAATCTAAGCTTTCTCATCGACACTGGTGCAAACATATCCGTCATTCCCAGGAAACGCTGTGAAATTTTGAAGCCAACCGCATTCAAACTATATGCAGCAAACAACACCGAAATAGCTACCTACGGTGAAAAAACAATGGACCTGGATTTCAACCTGAGACGACCATTCAGATGGAAGTTCGTCGTAGCAGCAGTCAGCAAGCCCATCATCGGCGCTGATTTTTTGAAGCACCATCACCTACTAGTCGACCTCGCTGGAAAATGTTTAATCGACAAGATAACAAACTTGTCAGTGAAGACGTCCATCTGCAAATCAACAGCACCAACCATCAGAACCATAGACCTGGAACAAAAATATCATGACATATTGGCGGAATTCCCTGATATTACAAGACTTTCCACTATGAAAAATACTCCGAAGCACAACGTCGAACACCATATAGAAACAACAGGGCCGCCATTATTCTGCAAAGCTCGTCCACTGCCACCTCACCGTTACGAAGCTGCAAAGAAAGAATTTCAAACTATGATGGATCAGGGATTATGCCGACCAAGCAAGAGCCCCTGGGCCAGTCCACTTCACGTGGTACCCAAACCAAACGGCGACTTACGCGTATGTGGAGACTACAGAAGGCTAAATGCCGTAACGAAACCAGACAGATATCCTGTACCACGTTTGAAGGATTTCACTTACCAGTTGCACGGGAAGCAAATATTCTCAACTCTTGACCTAAATAGAGCATACCAACAACTGCCTGTACTGGAAGATCACATTGAAAAAACCGCCATCATAACACCATTCGGGCTATTTGAATTTCCCCGGATGTGCCCAGGACTGAAAAATGCAGGACAGACCTTCCAACGCTTTATTCACGAAGTACTCCACGGACTCGACTATGCCTACCCATTTGTCGATGACATAATAATAAGTTCGAGAACAGAAGAAGAACACAGACAACATTTACGAACCGTCCTAAAACAACTAAACAAATACGGCATCACTATAAATCCAGCTAAATGTGTATTAGGCAAGAAAGTGATCAAATTCCTTGGACACACTGTCTCACAAGATGGCATCAAACCTCCAACAGAAAAAGTGGAAGCAATCACCAACTTTCCACTACCCACAACCATTGAACAATTAAGAAGATTCCTTGGCACCGTCAACTTCTACAGAGATTGCATTTCAAAGGCAGCCGAAATACAAGCACCTCTAAATGCATACTTGCACAATAGCAAGAAACGAGATAAAACAAAGATAGTATGGAATGACAATGCCCTGAAGGCATTTGAGTTATGTAAAGCTGGCCTACAAAACGCGGCATTACTAGCTCACCCCTCACATAACGCACCGATCGCATTAATGACTGACGCCTCCGATAAGTGCGCTGGTGCTGTACTGCAACAATATGTACACAACAAATGGCAGCCACTGGGATATTTCTCCAAATCATTGTCAAGCGCGCAAGTCAAATATAGCACATTCGACAGAGAACTGCTAGCTATATACATGGCTGTGAAGCATTTTAGAAAAATGTTCGAAGGAAGACATCTTATAATATTCACAGACCACAAACCGCTAACTTACGCAATGAATAAAACATCGTCAGACAGCGAGACACCGCGCCGAGCCAGACAACTCATGTACATAAGCGAATTCACAAACGACATACGTCATATCAGCGGGCAAGATAACATAGTCGCAGATTCATTATCACGGATCAACACAGAAACTATCACCTGTCCTACAACGATCGACTACAAGCAACTAGCCACAGCGCAAGAAAGAGACAGCACCATACGTGACTTAATGAAGCAAAGCAACTTACAATTGAAGCGCATAATTCTACCCAACACAAATTGCAAAGTACTATGCGAAACATCTACACAACACGTTCGCCCGTACCTACCCGAAACATTTCGCCGAGCAGCGTATGAAAGTGTACATAACCTCAGTCACCCCGGCACGCGCACAACAAAAAAAATACTCAGTGAAAAATACTTCTGGCCAGCCATGAACGCTGACGCGGGACGATGGACGAAAGCCTGTGAAGCCTGTCAAAAGTCAAAAGTCAGTCGACATACAACGAGTCAAATCGCAAAATTCCCACCATCGGAACGATTCCAACACATCCATGTCGACATTGTTGGGCCCCTACCCCCATCACAATATGGACACAAGTACCTACTTACTATTATCGACCGGTACACACGATGGCCCGAAGCATTACCTCTCCACGACATAACTGCGGAAACAATAGTCAAAACGATATATGAAAGCTGGATAACAAGATTTGGTTGTCCCGTCACGATAACAAGCGATCAAGGTCGTCAGTTTGAGAGCAAACTTTTCTCTGAATTGATGAAACTAATGGGAATAAACAGAACGAGAACAACTGCATATCATCCACAATCAAATGGAATCATCGAACGGTGGCACCGCTCACTCAAAGCCGCACTTACCGTGCGCTGCACTGCTAGAGAAAACGGAAAGTGGTTTGACGAGTTACCCACCGCACTACTCGGATTGCGCGCGGCTACTCGTAGCGACACAGGGATTAGTCCTGCACAATACACCTACGGAACATCGCTGCGATTACCAGGAGATTTTTTTGTTGAAACAAAAGGAAGCCAAATGAGTCACGATTACGTTGAACAGCTGCGGCGCACTATCAACGCATACCGACCAGCCGAGACCGCGCATAACAACAACAACATGTTTGTACACTCCGACCTACGTACCTGTGGAAACGTATACCTACGCAGAGATTGCACAAAAAAACCACTGCAACCGACATATGAAGGTCCATATCCCGTAATAGAAAGATGTGAGAAGTACTACAAGCTCCAGCTACCAGGAAGAGTAACCAACGTCTCGATCGACCGACTCAAGCCTGCCTACACTATGAACGAACAAGGAAATGATGACATGCAGAGAACAACGCGATCGGGAAGAATAGTAAAACCAGTAGTACGCTTCGCTTGAGGGGGTGTACTGTAGCGGAATAGCATCCTCACAGTTAGAAATGTAGCACGTAGGGTAATTTTATTTTTCTAACAATAACTTTTTACATATACCCGCTATGTATTAATTATTGCAACAGATTCTGTACCTATATAAGGAAACGATTTTTGAAAATACAAGCATACCATATTCAACCTGCATTTGCGTCTCATTTCCATAACCTGCGTATCTCACAGTACCTATACTGACCAAACAAATTCAACTTTGGCGAAAATGCAAGCAACAGGTAGCTGACATTTTATAAAACATTATGCAGGCAGCATTGTTTTATACAATGTTTTAGATACCTACCTCTATAATTGGAACTGCATTTTTTTAAGCTTTGTTCGACCAGATTTCGTAACATATTTGTTAGTACTTTGGAAGTGATTGCTACATTGTCCTGCTGTTTTTTGATGTTATCCAGTCTGATTCGCTTTTTTGTTCACGAACAATTACGATCCAATCTTGAAGTCGAAACTGATCCCTCGGAAACCTAATTCAATAAAAAAACAGTTATAATCCTCAATAATCAGTCAAATGAACTTTAGTCAAAAAAATTGTAACACAAAACAAATTAAAACAAGTCAATCAATATCGCTTCTACACTTGTAAACTCGCTCTCGCGACAAAACAAGTTTGCTCTCTCTGTCTTCACCTACATATGGCTCCTAAGCATAATTTATTGGCAAGTTTGGAAAATAAGTGAAATATAAAATATAATCTTAATATATTTGCATTATCACATGTGGTATGAGATCCTTTGTATTTTGTTTACTTTGGAAGTATAATTCGTACACTTCCGAAACTCACACGATGGCAATTTTGATAAATAAAATCTAAGGACAGGGGTATTACGGTGCGGCACGCTTGTGGTTGCGTTCGACGCAGACTAGTTGCAAGACGTTCCAATTAGCTCGTGTTCGAGTCTTCACGACGCGCGCGCCTATAACATATCTGTACTATAAAATATCATTGATCAATGGCAATGATATATCAATGGTTTCAGATTCCAGTCTCATCGGGACATCATCGAAAAAATGTCTGATATTGGATTACTACGGCCAGATTCTTCAATCTCTTTATATAAAGCAGAGGGTCCAGGTTCAGGAGATAATAATTGTTGTACTCTTCTTTTAGACAAGAGGTTTACATTTTTAGTAAAGCTTTATCCGAATCTGAATCACTCAAAGCAAAGTCTTGTCTAATTTGAAAATCTGGATCTTTAACACTATCGTCCGAAGAGAAATCTGAACTAGAGCTGGTTGAACTTGTAGACTCAGAAGTGTCGCTATCATAATCGCTTTCTGGAATAACTACGTTTGATTTCCTTTTTGAACATGCATCATCAAGTAGAGACAAACTGAGACTGTGTTGACTGTCAGGAATAGAATTACTATCAAAAGACTCATTCAGATTCACATCTGGTTCTTCCAATATTGCCACATTGTCAATTTGCGGATGTTTTTCCAAGTCTTGTTCATTTTCGCCATTACTTTTACTGTTACCTCTTACCATGTTGAGTATTCTATGTACTCTTCTACTCATTCTGTAAAAAACAATACATAATAATGTAATGGACTATACATACCAAAGCTACCCACTCGCAGACCTAAGCCGTCGGCTCTTTTTACCCGACTGCAAGGGAAGGGTTATGTTTTTCGCGCGTATCTTGTATGTATGTATGTACGTATGTTTGTAATATTCTTTATTACCTCATATCTCCAGAACCACTGAACGGATTCACATAATTGAGGTATTGTTAGATTTGTCTTAGCAGCCCAAGTGTTTTTAGATAGGTGACATTTAAAAAAATCAAACATGGCGGTTGTGCGAAGTCATTATACACGTGAAAAAAAAAAAATTGTTTTCCAATATCACAATATGGGTATCAAATTAAAGGGATTATCACAAGGATTTCAAAAAGGTATATCATATTTATCATTAGTGTAATACTAGCAAAAATAATACAAAGAGAAAGTTTAAAAATATGGACTTGAGCTCTTTCACTTTCTGAATCCGGTGGGGTGCCAATGTGACACGACCGGGAAAATTAAAAAAATGTTAATTAATATTTTAACTGAAAAGTTGAAAATAAAGGTTATTTAAAAAATCTAAAAAACCCGACTGCTCAACTGAAATGCAAGGAACAAGCACATTTTTATTTTAAAAAGTGACAAGAAAGCAGAACCGTCAAATTTAAAAAAAAAAAACGTTCAATTGGGTCCCACCTGCTTGTCACTTTTTAAAATAAAAATGTGCTTGTTCCTTGCATTTCAGTTGAGCAGTCGGGTTTTTTAGATTTTTGAACAATCATGCCGACATGATGGTTCAAAAGGAGCCTGGCGTTTTTAAAATGACTAAACTTCATAAAATAGGTAGCATAAATAGAATACCTAGTAAACAAAAAAAAATGTAATAAATCACCTCATTTAAAATTTATTTAACCTACGGAATAATCTTACTTCTTACTAATTCTTATTCTTACTCTTACTAATATTATAAATGTGAAAGTTTGTGAGGATGGATGGATGTTTGTTACTCTTTCACGCAAAAAATACTGAACGGATCTGAATGAAGTTTGGAAAGTAGATAGTTGACATTCTGGAATAACACGTAGGCTACTTTTTATCTCGAAATTCCCACGAGATCGGGATTTGCGCGGGAAAACCTTCACACGCGTACGAAGTCGCGGGCAGAAGCTAGTAGTAATATAATACGTAAAAAATACCTAAAATTTTATGATTACAATGCCTTGCACAAAAATGCTAAAGTAATGTATCTCAAAACGTGATTTATCGATTGGCCTATGTATTAAAACAACTCGGTTAAAATAAAAGTAAAATGAGTGTATTCCTGAATACGGCTCTTTTGATTTGAAATGATCATATTAGAAAATATTTTTTTTTTATATTCAAAATAAACTATTTTTAAATATCGCACTTAATTTTAAATAACATAAATGCAAAACGAACACATCGTCACATAAGTTTATTTTGATCAATAAATTTAAGTTCATTTAGGTATATTTTCTATGCAAAACAACCACTTTTGAAATATGGTTCTTTTGAATTAAAAATAGTATCATACTTACGTGAATCCTTTATTCAAAACTGAAGTATTCCGAAATATGGTCGTTTTCCGTATAAAATCAATGAGTGACACAGATGAAATTTCGAGATATGGCTCTTTTGCACAAAAGAAACGTTCTTTCAGTTCGGTTGTCGACGCGCAACTAACAATATGGTTTAGTTTAGTTTAGATCATATTACGCGCGTTCAAAACAAAAATTCAAAAGAAACGGTTGTGTTTTTTTGTACTTTAAAATACAAAATCAATGGGTGTCTTCTTTAAATATTAAAATATGAAGACTTACGATTGTATTTTTACAATAAAACATTTTAGCATTTTTTTTATTTGTGGTACTTTTGAATTGAAGCAGCGATATATATATATATAAGGTGTATCTATTCATACACGAAATATTTTAAGAGATATATCTATAGCTTGTAAAGAAACAATAAACACGACAAAAAAATGTTTATCAATGTTTTTTTTATTTTACGTAATTATTATAATTTTAAAACTGCTTGAGACATTTTGCATAAAATCTTTACTCCATACTCTATGAATGACCCGCCCGCCCACGCCGCGGTGAAGTGACGTGCCCCCGCGTGCCTGTGTCGAGCAGCCGCGTGTCGGTGAGATTGTGCGAGTATTCGCTTCGCATGCATGTCTCCACGTGACGGCGCTACATGGTAGTTATTTCGCGTCCTGAAGGTTACCGCACTCCAGTCTGTGTTCTGCCGGATTCAAACACCTGCCCCCACCTCATTTTACATGAGACCTAACAATATCACTGGTGAACTGTAGTGGACTTACGAAAATACACCTCTGCCTATCTCTACCGAGAAATCAGGCGTGATGATGTTAAAAATAAACCAATGTAGCTAGACTTCCTATCTCATTCTAGTGTCATTTTAATAACGTATCGCTTACAATGGATAATAAATGTGAATTTAAATTACAATACCATTTAAAGCTAAGTAGGCAAATTATTAAATTCACTCCATTAAAGTTTTACGAAAAGGAACCTAGATGCGATAAAAATATTTTTTCAATTATATTCCTAACCTACAATTATTATTATTACCCATCTACATTTACATCTATCCTACCTACATCACATACGATGATACGAATTGAATGGACTTTAAGAGACGTTGACCTCTGAGTTCGTTGTTTTGGTGTTTCTTTTCAGAGTAGTCAGGAAACACCGGCCTCATCAAGCTTTACTCAAAACACAAAAAAATGACGTGTAAAAGTGTACTATTCAGAACCAATTTACAAAATAAATAATTACTTCATTTCATCTGTAAGCTAGGTAAATACCAATAAACAGCTGATAGGTTCAACTGGAATTCGCATGTTAATGACCTCTGTGAGGTTATTAAGATGTGTCGAGCGAGTCGTATCCGTCAGCTGATCTACTCATACACATGTGAACTTTAAGAATGCCGTCAATAATGAAATAATAGGTACTTATTATTCTACATTATTATTGTTTTGGCTTTATGTCGCAGTGAAGTTAGTCGGAAACCTGTCTATTTTACAAGAAATTCGTAATTGTGACGCTTTTTACGAATTACAGTAACAATAATTTGGCGTGTCTAAAAATTAGAATCAACTTATTTACAATAATTTAAAATGTACATACCTGGTACCTTCTTCCTTGCACTTTTAATTATGTGTCTCTATCACTAACCATCACTGCGAAAGCGTTCACAATTCGCGTTTTTAATTGTTCCACACTTGATATGGTATGGCCGTCATTACCATAAGCCAGGTCTTTAGCCCTACCCCACATTTACACTGAACCGCGTCGGCCTAACAATATGTGGATTTTCTGATGCCCACCAGTGTGCGTTGTAGATGTTAAACATCCCAACGCGCGTAAAGGTGGACTCGTCCGTCCAGAGTATGCGCCGCGTCGGATCTTCAAGTAACCAATGGCAAAATTCCACGCGTGGATTTAAGTCTATCGGCTTTAATTCTTCCACCCTAGTGAAGTGGAACGGGTGCTTTCCCTCATCCCGCAGAAGGCGCCAAACGGTCATTTTGCTCACGTTAAAAACACGAGCGGCGTCTGATGTGCTGGCCATTGGGTGCTGCAAAAAGAAGTCGACGATGTCGTCCTCGATTCTTACTGGCACTCGTTGCCTTCCTCCGTCTGCAGCTGGTGGCATGTAGATCCTATAGTCCATATGCCGCTGTACAGTTCCAAGGATGGTCTGCAGTGATGGTCTTCTCCCAAATCGCTTCAAGAAGAGGGCTTGTGCTGTGAGCAAAATATTTCCACCCTCATTGTAGCACCACCACCATGTTCTGGTACTCCTGTAGTTAGGCATTTTTTAATATGTTCCCCGAGCGAGCCCGACGCGTGTCAGCTGTCTGCTAAGGCGCGCGCGAGCGACACGACACGCGGATTGAGCGGGACGATTGGGACTGGCTGGCCTAGCAAGACGTCGCGACTGAGACGCGGGCGCCGAGAAGGGTAGCAGGCGCCCCCGCCACCCGCTGCGCGCGCATGTTTTTTCTTTGATCATATTCACAAAAGCTGCGCGCCGTTTCAAATACCGCCGCCCGCGTAAACTAGCGTAGTGGATGTTTAAAATAAGAAAGAACCAGTATTTATTATGTGTGTCAAGTAATATTAAATTATTTAATTTTATTAATAATATACCTAGATATTTTTTTATTTTTTGTTGCTATGTTTTTATGTTTCCTTACCACCTATAGGTATATCTCTTAAAATATTTCGTGTATGAATAGATACACCTTATATATATATATATATATAATATATATATATTATATTATATTATATTTGTTATTGTATATTGTTATGAATTAATTTAACATCACACTTCTGACTGCTGTCAGTCAACTCAAATGAACTCAAGTTTTTTAATCAATTTAAAAAATGCATTTATGCTGATCGACACTTAACAAGAAATAGGTACCTACAACCTGTTTAGTATAATCACATGCAAACATTTTGTATTTCACAAAATAGAGTAGTAAGTAAGAAGTGTTTTTTATTTTAATAATATACAACCTTTTTATATATTTATTACTGAATACAATAAATTTAATCTTCTCTACTAATATTGTAAAGCGGAAAAGTTTGTTTGTTTATTTGAACGCGCTAATCTTCGAAAGTATTGGGTGAATTTGGATGAAATTTGGTATTGAAGCTTGAAGCTTGAGATAGGATAATATAGGCTTTTATTTGATTGCGAAAAATGAGAATTATGTTTTTATCGTGATAAAAGCCACGGAAGTGAAATCACGCGCAACTACTAGTCCACTTATACAACGGGAAGCAATAACTTTGAACCCCTTTTTATGAAAATTACGCAAACAGATACCTACAAAATTTTACCCAGTTAAAGCTTATACAACGTGTAACAGATTAAACGCAATACCTCAGACACCCCAATTAGAATATTAAATTATAAGTCTAAAACAACAGCCGTAACAAACTAAATTAAAACCAAACCTAGGCATTTTTTATAAAATAGTTCAATGAAAGATTTTTCCATCAAAATTCAACACCTATTTTTTATGACGGAAATCGATTCAGAAGTCGATTCTGAACCAACTACTTTCAGGAATTGCGTTTATTCTGTTACACGTTGTATGGAGGAGTGAATTTAAAAAAATGCCAAAACTTTGGCAACCGGGTGACCTCTAGTAACGAATAAAAAAAGATTGAAATATCTGTCTGTGATTTCAAAATATTTGTGTTCTCAAAGAGTAATAGTCATTTACATGATACAAAAACAGAAACAACTTTATTATTATTATTGTCTGTTAGTCTTTCTGTATGTCCGGGTTAATCTCTGGAACGACAGAACTGATTTTATGAGACTTCCACTAGAAGATAGAGGAGGTTATAGGCTGATTTTATCCCTGAATTTGATAGGGTCTGGGTAGGTAATATCGATACCACGCGAATAAAGCAAGAAATAATCGATTATTATCAATACTCTAAGTGCTTCGCTTCATCAGGAAGGTGACGGATTTGTATATTGAACGAATGATCATGTAATAAAATAACACTTGTTTCGTATATCGTCGTTTTAGTTCTTTCTATCACAACGTAAGTCATTTTTTAGCGATTTTTGACATTTTGATGCCATTCGCTAGAGAATCGAAAGACGAGAAAATCGTTTCGTCTAATCAGAATCAACGTGCAACCAATAAAACCTTTAAAATTACGAAAAACCACACCATTTTTTGCAAAATATGACATCATGGCGTAAGTCATGATATTTGATGATATTAGGGTAAATACAAGATTTTTACTGAAAATTCATGTTTTTATTGTTGAAAAAACTATTTTGAAGTATACTCAAAGAAAAAATGGAACTATAGATGAGTCTATACAAAATTAATCAGTTTTTTGTCTCTCCTGAAAAGTTGCTAAAAATGACTTACGTGGTGATAGAACTTAAACGACGATATGTACAATTCTATCTTCTTATTTCCATGATGTTAGATGGAATAAACAAAATTAATGTATCGTTAACAATGATATTCGTTGTTGTTCGTTTAAGTCTTTTTTCGTAAAAATATGACTGTCAATGTGGGTCGAATTCACATTACTAGCAATGTAGTTAACCCCTCCAACTAAGCTAAATATGCTAGTGTCTGGAGTGGGTTCACGGCAATTGTGTAATGGGTGGAGTTCCTTTCATTTTTCATTCCAATAAAATAATTGTAATTAAATAAAATATCATTATAATAGTATTGGAATCGCATCATTTAATCTATACAGGTAACCAAAAAATCTACGCATAACTCACATTTTCGATGGCTAATTGAATTTTCATTTACAATATTATCATCTCTACTTCATTATTCAATTAGTAATCCAGAAACATAAAACAAATTAGCAACTACTTTTATTACATATCCAAGTGGTGTCATTACCAATCATGGTGAACATCTGTTAAAACAAAAGAATAAGACGGATTTTTTTAAAATATGACGCTTGCCATCTTATTTATATTCACATTCAGCTAGGGTTGTGTAAGCCGCATTTTAATATTTTAATTTAATAATATTTTTTACTCAAATAACATGTTTACAGAAAAGTACATACATATTATAGTGCAGAACATAAATCTAAGTGCTTGAATACATTGTTAAATCTTAAGTTCAATAGCGGTCAAGTATACTACTTACTATAATGTAGCGACCTGTGTTTCAAGCCATCACTTTACAAGCTGCGCGAGGATATTTGGGCCAGGATTTTCACGTTTTAGCGCAAGTATGCAAGGAAATACGGGATAGCCTTAGTCAGTTAGAGTCTGACGCACAAGAGAGACTGAAAGACAAGCGTGAAATAAAGATTGTTACGCGTCTTCTGGATACTCCCCAGAATAGGTTGTGCTATGGCAGATTTGTGGTCATCCGCTGCTCCTATAACACAAGTCTAGAGGTGGCGACGCTTATTGCTCGTCTGTCATAGATGTCGCGGAAGGAGCCAAGCACCACACGCTTGACAAGTTGAGGTCTACACAGGCGTATGTAAGTTCTCTCTTGGCCTCCGACGCAAATGTGCGATGGAACGCGTGTTGGTATTAAGTAGTACGTGTCTGACCGGTCCTTCCACTCGCCCTAAAGTGGAGGATGACCAAGGGGCTTTTTCACTTCGAGAAAAATGGGTCCTTCACGCCGTTTGCCTGACGGACTACGTTATACTGAGGTAGGCGTAAGAAATGCCGGAGTGACGAGTTTCTATCATTTCTTAAGAATTGACAGAAGAATATTTCTAGGCAAGTGTGCATCATCTTCGACTACATCATCTCTTAACATAAAGTGAGATGGTGGTCAAACGCAAGCCAACATTTGAAAAAAAAAAAACATATAAAGAGTAGAATATAGTATAGTTTTAGTTAGATATATGTAGACAAGGTTCATTTTACACCCAATGTAAGTAAATCACGAAGCATACAACAATTTAAAAAAAATGCACAGTTGAAACACCTCAACATGTGCATATAATACGATTATTATTTATAAAAAAAAACACTTAAGAATACGGCGTAAGTATTATGTAGTTACTAAATATTAATGTACATAAAAAATTATATTAATTAGTTTTCAATTTTACTTTACGAGTCTAACCCGTATTATCATACACTCATTATTATAGGTTTATTGCCTGTGTAAACTTTAATTACTATAAAAAAACGCTTGCCATGAAACGTTATTCGTGCACATTGATTTTGACAGAGAAATGGAGTGGTTAGTGCTCTTAAACTATATAATTTTCACGTTTTTTACTATATAGTAACACAATTATGGTTTTAATACGTTGTGTTTTCAGTGGCTTTGTTTCTTTATTTAATTCTGCCTGTGCGTAACTAATTGTACCATTTTGTGAAATTATATGTTATGTTTAACCGTTTTTAGTTTCAACTCATCATGCCTAACTCCAACGACGGGAACAGCTCCTCAAACCTTTGCAACAGCCTTTCAGTTCCTTTTTGCGGCACAATGTGCGATATCAGAGGGATTAATACCAGATTCTAATGTCAAAAGTAAGTAACCTTTTCTTTTTAACCGACTTCAAAAAAAGGAGGTTTACAATTCGTCTTGAACTTTTTTTTTGTTTTTATGTATATTACCTCATATCTCGGAGACGGCTAGACTGATTTGAAAAATTCTTTTTGCGTTTGAATGGGTATACTTTCTAGTTGGTCCCATTGTTACAAAATCAGGATCTGATGATGGGGTCCTGGAGAAATCGAGGGAACTCTTCAAATATTATAGGCACACCTATAGCGTTTTGGGTATTTCTTATAGTATCTTGAGCAGTTGCTTCCGAAAAGTGCCATTTGAGGAAGTTGAACTGATGATGAAGACCACAGATGGCCACTGAAACTCCTCAATAATAAGTATTTCGTGGATTGCGATTCGATTACTTGAGTACGGATGTTAAACACTTTATGCTCGTCACAATACATCTGGTAATGTAGAGCTGATGGTCAAGTACCAGGAGAACTCCTCAAAAATTAACGGCTATGCATCGGGAAAAGCAATATTTTGTAAAAGGTGATAAGTTGTTGACATTATGGCTTTTGTAACTAGATAAATTACAAACCAACCCACTAAAAAGAGTGAAAAAAAAAAATTTTGGCAAAAAATAGAACCGACTTCCATATCAAAACACTACAAAACCAAAAATAACTTTAATTTCGGAAGGCGGTGTGAAAAAAAAAAGAAAATCCAAAACCAATAACACCGACTTCCGAAATTAAAGTTATTTTTGGTTTTGTAGTGTTTTGATATGGAAGTCGGTTCTATTTTTTGCCAAAAATTTTTTTTACTCCAATGTTAACATATTTGAAAACTCTGTTTAACCTGATTCTGCAGTAGATTTAGAGATAAGGCTTTACGCTATCTTTATCTGACTCAGTCAACGATCAACAAGACAATCTGATTGATTCATAAAAAATCTAGTCAAAGGATTAGTTAGAATTTGGAATAGCGGATGCAAAATTTAAATTATTAAATCTGCTTACTTTTGCTATTATTTACAAAAAAGTATAAATTACGTCGCTGTCAGAATAACAGTTTTTCTATAGGTAATCTTCAGTAAAAATTTTGAGATTAAACTGAAGAATCGTACACAAATATATGCCTATTATTACTTTTCTTTTTCTTTTGTTTTCATTATTCCATGTTTCTGTGATAAAAGCTGTTGTTTGTGGAAATTTTGCACATATTTTAGCAATAAATAGTAGCCTATATGTTATTTCAGGTTGCAAACTATACTAGTGTGCAAATTACGTCCAAATCCTTAAAGTCACTTTGGTGTGATTGAAACAAAAAATATAGAAACATTCTAACTTTCACATTTATAAAGTTTTATTTTACTCTTTTGCAGACTTTGAGAAGTTCGACTTCATAATAGTTGGGGCTGGTACAGAGCTGGTTGCGTTTTGGCAAACCGACTGAGTGCAGTGTCAAAATGGAAGACATTACTGATTGAGGCTGGTGACGATGCACCGGTTGAAGCTAATGTAAGTTTAACTATATACAACGTGTAACAGAATAAACGCAATTCCTGAAAGTAGTTGGTTCAGAATCGGCTTCTGAATCGATTTCCATCATAAAAAATAGGCGTTAAATTTTGACGGAAAAATCTTTCGTTTGACTTAAAATGGAAACACAGTATCATGACAAATTAATACAATCCTTAATTCAAGGAAATGCGCTCGTGTGCGTGATGGCCGCTAACATAGTATGAGTACATGCGTCTGCGCAAGGATATTATAGGATGCATATACGGTTTTCGTTTAGTAAGGATAACTATTTTATAAAAAATGGCTAGATTTGGTTTCAATTCATTTAGTTACGGATGCTGTTTTAGCCTTATAATTTAATATTTTAATTGTCTGAGGTATTGCGCTTAATCTGTTACACCTTGTATATATTGCTTATTTCCGTATCTTATGGCGCAGAAACGATAGTTTTCTTACATAAATATTTTGTAAAACGATGCACTTAGGGTTATTTTGTGTATTTTTTGTAATCGCATTATTAGAAAGTTATACGTATTATACTAGCTCCCTAACAAATAATTTGAGATATTTTAGTTTTTTGTTTTGATGGTAATATTGTACTTGCCTGAGCTAAAGTAAAGCATTATAGATTCCAGGTCTCGACAAGGGAATGTTTAAAACCAGATATGATTGGGGCTATATGACAACTAATAATGGCGTATCTAATGGAGGAAATATAAACGGGTCTATAAATTGGCCACGAGGAAGAATGATGGGTGGAAGCAGCAACCTCAATGCCATGATTTACATTCAAGGGAACGATCACGACTTTCAAACCTGGGTCGAACTTGGCAATCCTGAATGGTCCGTAGAAGAAGTTCGGCGATGCTTCAAGAAAGCGGAAAGTTATCAAAATTTGGAACTATTGAAAAATCCAGATATCAGAAACCATTACGGCCACGATGGACCTCTAGCTTTAAATTGTTTCAATAACACATACAGACCTATTACCCGGAGGGTCCTATCAGCTTGGAAAGACGTCGGTTTCGGTAATACTCCAGATCTTAATGTTGCGAAAGTGTTAGGTTCAGGCATTATAACAGTATCAGCTGCTAGCGGAGAAAGACAAAGTCATAATAAAGCATATTTGAACCCAGTACTGAACAGAACAAACTTAAAAATTATAAAGAATAGTTTGGTAACCAAAATTTTAATGTTCCCGTCATCTAAGAAAGCTTATGGTGTAGAAGTAGAGCGTGATTCGAAGAAATTTACGTTTATAGCATCACGAGAAGTTATCATAAGCGCAGGTGCTATTAACTCACCGCAGCTTTTAATGGTTTCTGGAATCGGCCCCAGGGAACATCTTCTTTCAAAGAATATTTCGGTAATTATTGACTCGCCAATGGTTGGAAAAAATCTTCAAGATCATTGTACTATTCCAGTATTTGTTTTCGGTGACGAGCCTGGGGAACAAAACCAAGCCGATCAACAGTTTAGTATTTTACAGTATCTGTACGATCGTACTGGTATTTTGGCACAAAATAGTTTCTCAGATGTACTTGCATTCTTTTCTGATAAACCAAATGCTACTTACCCCGAGTTCCAAACACATTTTTCGCTATTGTATAGAAACAGTTCTATTATTAAACCAGCCTTAACACAACGATTCAGGTATAAAGACCAGATAGCGAATCCATTAATCGAACAAAACAAAAAATATGCAGCCTATATGTTCCTGTTCAATCTTTTACATCCATATTCTACTGGAAGCATTACTTTAAATTCTAGTAATCCAAAAGATTATCCAATTATAAGTTTGAACTATTTCGAAGATCCCAGAGATTTAGAGTTAGCAGCCACAGGTCTTAGAATGCTTACCAAAGTAGTTAACACGACAGCTTTCAGAGAAATCAACGCATTTTTAGGAAGAATGGTGTGGCCACCGTGCGATATTTATGAATTAAATAGTAGAGATTACTGGAAATGCGTTTGTGTCGAAATGGTATTGACAATTTACCACCCTGTTGGAACTTGTCAGATGGGGCCGAACCCAAATACCTCAGTGGTGACTTCTCGTTTGAAAGTCCATGGAGTTGACAATCTCCGAGTGATTGATGCTAGTGTTATGCCAAAACTTACCAGTGGTAACACTAATGCACCGACTGGAATGATTGGGGAAAGGGGAGCAGAATTAGTGTTACAAGACTACAATATAATACTTTAAATAAGGAGCGTGTGAGTTGTAACTGTTGACTAAGCAACATAATACTCTTGTACTCGTAATATGATCCATTATGTTTCTTTCAAATCTATTTCTTTTTTTTTACTCTTATGTATCAATTTTATAAAAGAAACAAATTGTATTGCAAAAAAATATATTTATAATGCTAAATTATGACAGAAAATAATCTTAATAATCAAATTTAAAAAAAAAGTTTTTTACTCAATACCCGTTCGCCTTCTTTGTAATATTGGTGTATTAATTATAATCATAGAATCACAAGGAGAGAAGAATGGAGGGAGGCCATTGCCCAATACTTTTTTGCTGAGAGATATTGCTAGGAGACAATAAGTTTATTGATACAGTTGTATCCTACTAATCCTACCATCATGATTTTGTGTCATTAACACTATTACTATGAGATTATGGTCAAACGCAAGCCTATCAATAATAAAAAAAGACACTGTATGTGACAAAAATGTATATTAAATTGCGGAAAACAAATAAAATGTTTTCCGCAATTTAATATACATTTTTATGTTACACTTCCTTTTTAAAAGACTTAATGGCTTCAGAAATAAGAATTTTCAGCTACACAAATAAACATGTAAACACATACAACTAATAATAGAAGGTTAAGGCTGAGACGACAATTGAGATATCTTAATTTTGATAAGATAACAATTATACAGACCTACTCATGAAACGGGGACACATTAGATTTCAACCGTTTGTTATTAAGTTTCAATTAGTGATGTAGGTGAAATTATAGCTTTAACTATAATCTTTTTATTTTTGGGACAGTCAATATTTTTCATGTTCAATCAGACTGCTGGTAATTGAGGAATAATGAATATTGAGAAAGGTCTTATAAAATATAGAAATCAAGTTAAAAAAATAAATGCATATGCATAAAAAAATAGTAATATTTCCCTTCCAAACACATCTTAATTTCTATTATGAAATACTAGTGTGAGTAGAGTAAACAAATGCGGTATTAAAAAAAAAAAATTCATAAGTCATAATCTTCCAGTGTCAACCACCTAGAGTACATCTGCTACATATGACTCGTCAGCCCTTAAAGCAAGAGTGAACAAGTATTTTCTGTGCTCGCTCGTTAGATCGTAGACGATCAGGTTCTAGAGCGGGCTCATTAGTAATAAAAAAATTGGCCAAGTGCGAGTCAGACTCGCCCATGAAGGGTCCCGTAGTAACTACGCCAAATAACTTTGTTTTTCATAGTGTTTGTATGAATTACAAAGTTTTATTTGCGGTTTTAGAAAATATGCTATATCTCAAAAACTGCTGACCCAATATCGTTCAATTTTCGTTGAAAGTTTACATTAAGATCTGCAGCATTTATTTTTTTAGATTTTTCACTCCATTATTATAGAAGTTAGAGGGAGGGGGGGACACATTTTATCACTTTGGAAGCGTATATTTTTTAAATGATTCACTTTATGAAAAAGTAGTTTTAGAAACCTCACGGTAATTTTTAAAGACCTGTCTATATATACCACACACGCATAGATTTTATGAAAAAAAAAAATATTTTAAGTTTCAGTTCCATGTATGAGGAGCCCCCCTTAATTTTAAACATTTTTTTTTTCTTAAAATCGGAAAGCGGTTCATAGTATACATCTACCTATCAAGTTTTATGTGTATAATCCTAATAGTTTCGGAATAAAATGGCTGTGACATACGGACGGACGGACAGACAGACAGACATTCATGACGAAACTATAAGGATTCCGTTTTTTGCCATTCGGCTACGGAACTCTAAAAAATATATACTTAAAAAAAACCAACTGCCCAACAGAAAGGATAGAAACACGCACATTTTCATTTAAAAACGTGACAAGCACGCGGAGCTGGGACACAAATGAACATATATATTATACACCGTTGAATTTTGATCGTTTTAATCTCATAGAGGGTCGAACAGGTGCATGAAACACTATCGATTTGTAAAGATAAAATTAAAAAATAAAGTACTTTTTTAATAACTCGAATTAATTTACGCCTGAGTGAATAAGTAATGCGAACTATTAGTAGACACGATTCGATTATAACAACAATAACGCGTTCGCCTAGTCAACGTGGACTCACAAAAAATAGCCAATCCAAGACCAAACCCCGCCCCCAAACCCCATTTGATTGGCAATACGAAAGGCGCGCGCCCGGTGCACCCCGCGCGCTGAGGGCATCACAGGAGTGACACGTCATAACATAAAAAAATATTTTCTCTAAGACGCCATCGGTGTGTTGTCGCGCGAAAATAATGGCGTCTCGGAATTACGTGTACTCCAAACTGGAGTAAAAATTAAAAAATTAAAAATAAAATTGCACCATGGCAACGACCATGGTGCAATTTTATGCAATCGCCGGTTTTGATGTGCAGGCGGCTCGATGCCTTTGTAGTGAACCAAACCACTTGCAATCTTTGTGACTGCGTGGTGTACCCAACCCCACAAATTCCGTCTGGGCAAACTATTAATAATAATAATATAATAAAGACATACATACCCCTACAAAAATCGATTATATTAGACACCTGCTCTATAGTTCGGCGCTTCTTAAACCCGACATCACAAATTTATCAACATTCCCCTGACACTATAGACACGCAAACTACTCACTCAACCTACACCATACAAACTGAAGCAGAATACTTGGCTTAGACCCGTACCTCCCTGGAGTTGTATTCGGGAGGCCCTGAAATACCATCGCGTGCCTCCCTACCTCCGCCGTACAGTAGGGGCTTACCTGGAGGGTAGATGCGTCACCTATCGGGGACGTGACGGTGCTGGTCGGCACCTCACGTCGTGCGGTGTTCCACAGGGATCGGTCTTGGGACCGCCCCTGTGGAACATCGGCTACGACTGGGTGCTGAGAGGCGAACTCCCGCCGGGCGCCGACGTGACGTGTTATGCGGATGACACGCTCGTAACTGCCCGGGGGAGCTCGCACAGGGAAGCGACGTTGTTAGCCACGGCTGCGGTCTCACAGGTGGTGAACCGCATCCGGCGCCTGGGCCTGGAGGTGGCCCTGAACAAGTCGGAGGCCATGGTGTTTCATGGCCCTCGACGGGCGCCGCCGCCGGGATCACACATCGTGGTCAGCGGGACCCGGATAGCTGTCGAGTCCACCATGAAGTATCTGGGATTGGTGCTCGACAGCCGATGGGAATTCGGGCCCCACTTCCGGCGGCTGGTGCCCAAGTTGATGGGCGCAGCGGGCGCGCTTTCAACGTTGCTTCCCAACTTGGGGGGCCCGAGCGCCGCCTGTAGGCGGTTGTACGTGGGAATCGTGCGGTCCATGGCCCTGTATGCGGCCCCTGTGTGGGCGCTGGACATGACGGCCGGCACTCTCGCCATTCTGCGCAAACCGCAGAGGGTGATGGCCGTCAGAGTCGTCCGCGGGTACCGCACGATTTCCTACGAGGCGGCTTGCGTCCTGGCCGGATCCCCGCCCTGGGACCTAGAGGCGAAAGTACTCGCGTCGTTGTATCGATGGCGCGAGGAAGAGCGGGCACGGGGCTCAAGGCCGGTGCAGCGGCAGATCGCGCTGCGCCGAGAGGAGCTCCGTCAGGTCTTGGTGGCGGAATGGCGGCAGAGGCTTCTGCGCCCTACCGCCGGCCTCGCTACCGTCGAGGCGATCCGGCCAGTACTCGACGACTGGCTCGGGAGAAGGCACGGCTCCCTGTCTTTTAGAGTGACACAGGTGCTGTCGGGGCACGGCTGCTTCGGCAAGTACCTGTGCCGCATAGACAGAGAGCCGGATGCTCGGTGCCACCACTGCGTCCATTGCGGGGAGGACACGGCGCAACACACGCTCGCCGAGTGTGTAGCTTGGGAGGAGCAGCGCCGTGTCCTCACAAATGAAGTAGGAGGCGATCTGTCGCTGCCGGCCGTAGTGCAGAGTATGGTCGGCAGCGCAGAGTCGTGGGACGCGGTGGTGTCCTTCTGCGAGGACGTGATGTCGCAGAAGGAAACTGCGGAAAGGGAAAGGGAGATCTCCACTCCCTTCCCTGGCCGCAGAAGGCGCACCGGGCGCAGGGGAAGGGCGGACAACGCCCTTTTCCAGCCCCCATGAATGGGTCCAGGGGCGAGGGACTTGGGGAAGTCCCCCGCCCCCTATTTGATGGACCCGAGTCGCAGGCGCGCGCGGGTGTTGGCGCGCGCCTCTGAGGCGATGCACGGGGTAGTTCAACACCTCACTACCCCGTGCAGGAGGCGAGGCCGGGACAGACCCGACCAGCACTAGTGCGGGGCTGCGGAAGAATTAGGTTTCCCGCGGCCCCCCGCGCACGTGTGAGGAGACACCGGGGAAAAAAAAAAGACCCGTACCTGCTTCAAATTTCCGACCTTGAGTCGAGTCCAAAGATAATCTTTCTTAAATAATAATAATAAAGGTTTCTAAGCTCGCATGCTCGCTTGGCCGCTCAGTTCCAGTCTGCCTTAGAGCTAGGATCGCTACCTCAATTCTTAACTACAGGAATAACCCACCTGCTCCATAAATCAGGCAGTACTTCGGAACCTAAAAATTATAGACCGATCACGTGCTTACCGACGGTCTATAAAGTTCTTACATCCATTCTGAGAGCCAAAATTAATAATCACATAGATACAAATTCAATCATGTCTGCTTCTCAGAATAGATGTAGGAATGGGTCCCGCGGTACTAAGGAGCTTCTCCTCATCGATATTGCCATAAACCAACAGGTTCGTCGTTCCCGAAGGAATCTGTCGACATGTTGGATAGATTATAAGAAGGCCTATGACTCGGTTCCACATACATGGCTCATGAAGGTGTTGGAGTTGTACAAAATAAATCCAATACTCCGCACTTTCCTTGAGTCATGTATGGGGCAATGGAAGACGGTCCTCTGCTATCCAGGATGTCGACAGATCCAGGAAAACAGCGAACCGATTAGGATTGAGCGTGGCATATTTCAAGGTGACAGTCTGAGCCCACTGTGGTTTTGTCTGGCTCTCAACCCTCTCAGTACACTGCTGGACAGTTCGGGGCAAGGCTACCAGTTGAGAAGAGGTGGTCAGGTCATATCACACTTGCTTTACATGGATGATTTGAAACTTTTTGCCCCCAGCAACTTGCAACTCATGGAGCTACTGAAGGTAACGGAAACCTTCAGTAGCGCCATCAGGATGGAATTTGGGGTGGACAAATGTGCGGTCATGCATGTAAAGCGAGGGGAGATTATGGAATCCGTGGGAACTCAACTCTCGGATTCCATACACCTAAGATCCCTCGGCTCAACTGAAACCTACAAGTATTTGGGTATGTCAGAGGCACTAGGCATCAATGTTGCTTATATTAAACAGTCATTGACGGAACGCTTCTTTGGCCGCCTGAATAAAGTACTGAATAGTCTTCCATCAGGCGGAAACAAGGTGCGTGCCTTCAATGGTTGGGTCATGCCAGTATTGATGTACTCTTTTGGCATACTCAAATGAACTCAGACTGAACTTGATGCCTTGGACAGGCGGGTCCGCACAACGCTGACTGCAAATCGAATGCATCACCCACGTTCCTCGGTGATGAGGCTGTATATCCCGCGGAAGTGCGGGGGTCGTAGCTTTTTAAATGCAAAGACCCTGCACAACTGCGAGGTATGCAGCCTTAGGGAATATTTCCTACAAGCCGACGTGGGTATGCATCGAGATGTGGTAGCGGTAGACAAAGGCCTCACTCCGCTCTCCTTAGGTACCGAGAATTGGCGCAAACCTGTAGTATTAGATACTAATGACTGCAGAGAAGTATGGCAGAGCAAGGAGCTTCACGGACGCTATTACCGGGCCCTTCATGGGTCTGATGTAGATACATTAGCGTCCGTAGCCTGGCTACGTTTTGGTGACCTCTTCGGGGAAACCGAAGGTTTTGTCTGTGCAATTGCGGATGAAGTTATGATGACGAATAACTATCGGAAATATATTGTGAAGGATGGTACGGTAGACATATGTCGGGCATGTCACAAACCGGGAGAATCCATTCGTCACATTATCTCCGGTTGTTCTCGTCTGGCTAACGGAGACTATTTGCATAGACATAACCTTGTAGCTAGGATTGTACACCAGCAACTTGCTCTTAAATACAATCTCGTGGAATCAGAAGTACCGTACTATAGGTATGTGCCCGACCCAGTTCTCGAAAATGGCAATATTACACTGTACTGGGATCGGTCTATCATCACTGACAGGACTATTGTTGCCAATAAGCCTGATATAGTGGTAATAGACCGATTAGAGCGTCGCACAGTGATTGTTGATATAGCGGTCCCTCATGACGAGAACCTCGTGAAAGCCGAGAAAGATAAGCAAATTAAGTATCTTGACTTGGCTCACGAGGTTGTTGACATGTGGGATGTGGATACAGCAATCATTGTGCCGATAGTCGTCTCAGCCAATGGCATAATAGCCAAGAGCCTCGACAAACATCTTAGGAGGCTCTCGTTGGGCAGCTGGATCAAGGGCTTGATCCAAAAAGCAGTACTTCTGGACACGGCGCGAATTGTTAGGAGGTTCCTCTCTCAAGAGCCCTGACCACCGGTAGCTTGGACCCTGTTCCCGATACCGGTGGGCTACTGTTTTTTATATTTTTAAATGTTTTTTGTTTTTATATGAATATTTAAAAATGTAAATAATAATAATAATAATAATAATATTCCATAACTTTTCACACAACGCCATCTAGTCCCAAACTAAGCAGAGCTTGTGGTATGGGTACTAGACAACTGATAAACATACATATATATTTCTAAATACATACATATTATAGATAAATTACACCCAGACAAAGAACAAATGACCGTGCTCATCACACAAACATTTGTCCTAGGTGGGAATCGAACCCACGACCTTGCGCACAGCAGTCAGGGTCACTGACCACTATACCACCAATGTATATAAAATGTAATAAAGGAAATAATAATAATATTTATTTGCTAAAAACATGGTAGGTATAATAGGTGTTACAAAAATTCTAAATTGGTACAACATGTTTTGCTTGTAACAAGCGTGCAAATTATTTGTACATATATGACCAATGTAAGTACAGAGTTGTCTTATACTTAGAAATCATATAGAAAATAATAAGATGAGTCATTGGCCTCCCTTTCCTAAACTAGGCAGAAAACCTGTCTGTATCTTAGGAAAGAGAGCTCTTATAATGGGTCTAATTGGTGTTACACAAAAATATCGGTGCGTGCAGTGGGCGAACAAAGTACACTGATACATTAAATAATAAAATTAAAAATAAGCAATGTTATATATGTATATATGTCACTCTGTGTGTGCGTGTATGTGTCAGTTTGAAAGCGCGCGTGTTAGATAATAGTAACTGATTATTATATTATATAATTAATATTATATTTTGCTAAAGATATTCACATCAATCTAATAACTTTATTGTTTAAAACACTAATGTAATTGAACTAATTAATTTCAACATATCTACTGTATTTTTATATCATTTAATCATAGCTTAATGTTAAAATACAAAGGTTAACAAATCTGTTTTAAAATCGTATGATGTGACGTCACTTGTTTACACTGTCGTATAAAAGCTGCCGCTCAGTCGTTCTAGACACAGTCTCTCTCGGACAGCCACAGTGTAAACATCTTAAGGTACGATTTATTTTTATATATAGAATTATGTTGTTGTATCGGTGTCCTAATAATATTGTGTTAATTTTTACTTGAAATTATGTGAAAGTGACGATGTTTTGAAAAGAGTAACTGTGGAGTTTCTTGCCGGTTCTTCTCCGTAGATAACCACCTTCCGAACCGATGGTAAATTAATAAACTGATATTGCTATACAGACTACTAATTATTTCTATAAAACACCTAGTAATCATGGTAATACCGATTAATAGGTAATGAATCGGTAAATACGTAATAAATCGATATTGATAATTAATTAATTCTATAAATAACAACATTCTCTATATATCTTTATATCTATATAGATATGTTGATGTTGTTGATGGAAGGTATATATCTTCCATTTCTGACATCAGAAGTGGGATAGTTCACAGCCCACTTATTTTGTTTCGGTATTGAGGTTAGATTCATAGCCCATGTGATTTTTTTTTTAAACGTCACTATTGTCAGATTGTTTTGCAGTTACTTTTCTTGCAAGTTAGTTTTGGTTAGCTGTACATTTGTTTTAGGCCTTTATTTCAAGTAAAAGGTACATGTATGTATATCGCTCTTGCTCAAATACTAATGCATTGGAGTGAAAGTTTCAGAATGAATCCTGCAATATTGGAAGGCTTCTTCATCCGTGATGCTATCTCGAGCTATTGCCGCCGTTCAGATGATTATGCAGCGCTTCCAGTCCAGTGTCAGCGGTGCAGCCTGATGATGCTATGGAATCAAAAAACTTTGCAAAGAAATTTGATGGACCAACATCATAACGGGAGTCAAGTAAGAAAAAAAAAAAACTACTAAATAACATTGGACCAATAAGCTATATATAAAAAAGTGTTATTATAAGTAATCCATATAAATTAACTAAATGAAATATATCGGTAAATATGGAATCATTATTTTTAAAACTGTAACGATTATTATCGAGGAAATGTAATAAGTATCGATTTTTTTTTGTTTTCGTCAAGTTTTATGCATATTCTTGTTTAAAAATTGACTATAGATTCATTGAGATTTAATGTTTTTTTTCTATATAGTCGATTATTTTATAAAAGAATATCGATATTTTTTTTCTCTTTCTCCAAACCCTACTTTTCAATGTCACTTCGTTACTACTGTTTTGTGTTTATTTTCGTTAACTTTTCGCAATGTGTTAAAGGGTTTATTACAATTGTACACTGTACTCGATAGAGATCTATGATAACGGATACTAAGTTTGTCAAAGCACACGGTAAAAATATGCCTAAAATTGACTCCATAATGATATGTGTATGTTTCAAAAATAATTTAGATTTTTATGCTCCTGAGCTGAAAAATATTAAATATTAATTAATTAAATATACTTCCAACTAAGTACAATTACTAACTAACTTAAATTTTGTCATGGGTTGTTCAAATAATGGTAGTCTTGACATAAATATGAAAAAAAAAATTGTATTCGGCTTTATATCATCACAATTTCTCTGAGAAAGTTTCTTGGAAAGTTCTTTGGAACCTGTGTAGGTATGTCATATACTTCTCATAAGAACATTATGATTCACTTAAAATCAGATACAAAGTATTGTATATATTTGAATAATAATTATAAAGTAGTGTTCACTCTTGAAAAAGTTGGAGGCGATATGTTACTTTGTTCGAACATGCTTCTTCAGTTTATTTTTTTATGGACGCTATTAGTTCGCTTCAAATCCTCTGGCAGACCAAAGTACAGCCGTACACAAACAATATAGTATTTTTCCCGTAATTAGTCTATGCACTTGTTAGTCATTAGCTGCAACTTATTAATATTCAGTTGTAATGAATTAATGGTGATGTTGTTAATGATTTTTCTATGTTGGATGAAGATACTGATAGTGAAATAAGGATTTTCTGTTTTTTTTTTTTTTTTGTGTTCTTTGTAGGGGGTTAAGATTAGGTTTACAAGCTGATCCCTATGTCTCGATTAAGTATTCAACATGAAATTTTAAGAATCAGGCTCTTCTTTGTTTTCGATATTCTGTAGATTTGCATAACGCTCCTATCAATATTTTTAATTTTGTTTTAACACGATCAATGTGTACTTTCCAATTGAGCCTATCGTTCAGCCAAAGTCCAAGATATTTTTTCTGGATATTTGCTTGATTTCTCGTTGATTGTGAGAAGTGTAAATCCGAAACCGGTTTGTTTTTATTTAATAAATTTTGTGTGGTTTTTACTGAAGTATTTATACGTTTTGATAATGTACACCATTTGTAATTCATTTTTATACAGAAATCGCAAATAAATTTCAGAATGATGATAATTTATATCATTTAGAAAACTTGATGTCTGTTCACTTGTTAACGAATTAGTGAGGTAGTAATGCGACACGATTTGTATAGAGAATATTTAATTTGAATTTTTGAAACTTTCACTTATCATAATTGAAAACAAAATTCATTACGGGTTCCATAGTCGCTAATTATTAAATAATCTGAAATGGTTTTTAAAATGTTGCTAAATAATTTATTTCAATAGTCAAATTAGGTCACATAGGCATTGATCTCTCTTTATAACTAGTTTTGAGTCGAGATTCAATTTTAGAATGTTCCTCAAGTACAGATTCATTGAACTTAGTTCCGCAATTATTGCCATTTTCAGTTACTAGATGAATCCCGTGTTTCCTAACTTAAATTGATTACAATAATTATTTTTTTCAGTGATGATTTGAATAGAAGAACAGAACTTCAGCATCCCATACAATTTTGCTAATAAGTTTAAGGAATGGTATACATTTTCACAAGATGTGGTACAATTTACAATTTGTAATCCTACCGCCATATATTTACCAAAACTTGTTAAAAAATTTTTTTTTTAACTATAACTTTGTTTTCTTTTAATATATCTATTGATATTTTTTTCCAATATTTATTTGAATACTATTAAGTATATAATCAGTGAGCAATTTATAACAGCACTGTCATAGATATTATTTAGGATCCATTCCGTCCCAAAAACAAGTTACTCTTGCTATATTTTCATATGCTAGAAAAAAATCCTTAATACCACTTACCTTCAAGAATTTGCTCTTACAAATTCTTAAAAATTAATTTCTGTAGTGAAACTGTACAATACATATATTTAATTCTTAAAAATTTGGTACTGAACCTGAGTCACGTAGGTACTGTAATACGGACCTTACCACTTAATAACTTCAGGAAGCCCTAAAAGTAATGGAAAAGTAAAACAATGTGTCCACGATTACAAATATGATAAACACTTCTTGTACTGCTGTGTCAGACTGGCCGAGCGGTGCGTGGAAAGTTCAACTATCCATGAATACTGTAATTCAGCAATTGATTTTTGACCGTAGTGAGGCTACCATTCGTTAATTCCACCCATACAAACTTGATTAGTAATAGTGATAAATAATAATAACGATGGCTAAATTTTAGATGTTGAAGACATTCAATTCATTTATTATTTCACAAATTAAATAGGGTAATACATGCTTAGTACAAATTTATGTG
This sequence comes from Tholera decimalis, assembly GCA_943138885.2. Taxonomy (NCBI): domain Eukaryota; kingdom Metazoa; phylum Arthropoda; class Insecta; order Lepidoptera; family Noctuidae; genus Tholera; species Tholera decimalis. The sequence continues at coordinate 33,066,521 of OW964555.2, forward strand.
CAAGAATTAACAGATATTGTACTGCTGGTACTTAAAAAAGGAAACCCTGAGCTATAAGTACCAGCAACCTTCAAGTGACACAGTGAAAGCAATTCATGACATAAAATAGCTATACAGACATGTTAGATGAAGTTACAGAGATAACAAAAATACATTTAATTAATAATACGAGAAAAAAAATCTTAAAATCAAAACTTGAACTAGTAAACTATAAATGTTTAAGTAGGGGTGTGGTTATTTACGTGTAAGTATTATTATAAGTTTATGTGTGTATAAGTATGTGTGTGTATAAGTATGTGTGTGCGTGTGTAAATTGTAATGATTGCCTATGAGTTGTGAATTAGTGATACTATATTATTTAACTGGATGAAGGAGATTCTCTGTTTCATCATAGGTAAGTTTTAGAAGCCAATCAATTACATTTTTTTTACAGCTATGTTTACTTTGAGCATTAATACTTAATAATTTGTTGGCCTTGGCATACAAAAAACGTCCGAGGAAACAGAAGAATCTCTGGCTAAAAGAAGTCCTGAGGGTATCGCCTAGGGGAAGTTTAAGCCTACGAGTAGCCCGATTTTGGGAGTTAATAGAAACTTGTTCGCCATTTGTGTTTAATGAATGTTGCCTTAGAATAATCTGTAGAATAAACAATTGACGGACTGTTAAAACCTCACAGTATTCATAGAGTTCCTTGGTTGGGTAACGAAAAGGTTTAAAGGTACATACCTTTAATACTGCTCTCTGCGCGCGTTCAAGAACTAGCAAATAGGTTTTACAGGCCCCGCCCCAGGTGGAAATACAATAACTAATCAAAGATTGGCACAAGGCATAGTAAACCGACTTTAAAATCTTGGGGTCCGTGGCATATCTTAGGTGTTTGAAAATATATATCAGTTTCCGAATTCTCCCTGTCAATAGCTTAATATGAGGTACAAAACTTAATCTTTCGTCTAAAATCACTCCCATATATTTGATAGTAGGTGCATTTTGTAGTTGAGGGCACTTGCACATGTCTGAAATATTAGTTGTGTGATTATGAGCAATTATGTAAAATTTACTTTTGTCGAATTTTATTGGTTTTTTTATACTGAACACAATGTATTTTGTTTTATCAACATTAAGTGACAGGGTATTAGAAAATAGCCAATCAGTTATTTTATTAAATCCTACTTGAGCTGCGTTAAAAACTTGCTCCCAAGTTGCCCCTGTAAAAATAATCACTGTATCATCTGCGAAAGCCAGAAGTTTGCCGTTTGTGATGTCTAATTTGCAAATTTCATTTACGTACACTAAAAAGAGCGTAGGGCCAAGAATGCTCCCTTGAGGGACACCGTGTCCTATGGGTAGATCTCTACTTGTATGCTCACCGATTTTTACGCACTGGGTTCGACCAGTCAAATAACTTTGAAACAGTTTCAACTGTTTATCTCTGATACCAATCTTCTCTAATTTTAATATCAGTTTGGGGATGGAGACCGTATCAAAAGCCTTAGCCAAATCTAGGAATATTGCCAAACATTTATTACTCCTATCCAAGGCTTTAACAATACGATCAGAGAGATCATGAACTGCGTCATTTGTAGATGTATTTTTCCTGAAACCATATTGATTGTTCGAAATAATATTATGATCTTCGAGGTATTTGTATAGACGATTGTTCATGATCCTCTCCAATATCTTTGACATAGAAGGCAAGACGGATATGGGCCTATAGTTATTGACACGATCTGCATCCCCAGACTTATAAACAGGATGAATCAGAGCTCTCTTTAGCAAGTCCGGAAAGATTCCATTATTTATACACAAATTAATTATGTATGTTAATGGAGGAACTAAAATATGCTTAAATTGCTTTAGCAGGTTAGAGGAAATACCATCAATACCAACCGCACAATCGGAACGCAGGGATAGTATCATTTGCTCAACTTCTTGCTCATCGGTTTCTAATAATACACACGAATTCGGCAAAGTTGTAGTCTGAGGTTCTGTGTGTGGACTTTTTAAATTTGTATTTACAACTTTGTCTGCGAGCTCCTTTCCGATATTTGTGAAAAATGTATTGACTTCATTAATAGACTCGTCAGCAGTTCCTTTAACTGTAAGTAACGCAGAAGCGCATGATTTAGATTTAGTAGTATGGGTGATCTGTTTTATAACGTTCCACATCTTTTTTGGATTAGACCTAGCTTTGTTTAGTTCGTCTTTCTCATATTGTCTTTTAAGAGTTTTTAGAATAGTATTGCAATAGTTGCGGTATCTTTTAAAAGTAGTCCTGATTATTTCATTATTATTGTCACTTTTCATTTTTACATACATGCGGTCCCTATTTCTCATGCATCTTAAGATGCCTGGAGTAATCCATGGTTTAATAATTCTCGAGCTATGTGGCACAGTAACACACTTGGAACTTACTTTTAAGGCTCTGGTTAGTGAATTTATGAAGTACTCCATGGCTAAATTTGCATTTGTACATTCATAAATATAATTGAAGTTCATGTTTTTGAGCTGAGTTTCTAATATATCATAGTCAATTTTGGCTTTCCTGGTTAGAGGGTTGTCCACTTTAATTTTGTCTAATGTAAGTAATACAGCATTATGGTCAGTGACCACAGAATCAATTACTATGGTTGTAGCTTTAAGTTTAGTTTTAAGTAATACATGATCAAGGGAAGTTTTCCCGTGCGTAACGAGAGTGTGTGCTGGTAGAAGTCCATGACTAGCTGCCAGAGTAAGATAATCCGGAGTTCTGGCATCTGTATTACCTTCTGCAATATCTATATTCTGCAATAATCATTAAAATTATTGTTCTAAATTGGATTCTTTTTTTCTTTTTATATATTGATATTTTTATCGCATTTTGTTTTATTGTTGTATTACTCATATATTATTAAATGACATATTATCTCTAGTATAATTATAGATTTTATCTTTGACATTTTATTTTACAATTAGACGACATATTGTTAATATTTTTACACATTTTTTTTATTATTTTAATGCCTAATTTTTTTTTTTAAATTAAGATTTTCATAAATCTCTGATGTTGATCTTTTCATACCAATACCAAATTTCGATTTTCCTTTTTATTTGATTATTTGTTTTATTGTACTATTAATTATTTTTACATTGAATGTGGGTTATCACTTTAAACTTGTTTGATATGTATTTTTTTTTTATATTTGAATGGTACTGTTTTATTTTATAAAATCTCTATATAATGTATACTGTTTAGATATAAATGAAGAAAAATAATTGTATAATGAAAGACTTTAATTATAGAATTTATGTATATTATTGTATGATGAAATACTGATGGATTATTGTATGATGAAATACTGATGAAATATTGTATGATGAAAACGAAATATTGTACGATGAAATACTGATGAAATATTGTATGATGAAAACGAATTATTGTATGATGAAAACGAATTATTGTACGATGAAATAATGAGAGATCTTTATCTTGACTGTTGTCTGCCATTCATGACCGCAGGTGATTGAGCTTCACTGATGGCGGGTGTTTGATGAGGCACAGTAAGATGAGATGATGTAAACACGATAATGTAAAGAAAATTGTATGAAAAGTTAAGTGATAATACTACTGTTTTTGTTATGCTGTTATTATTATTTCAGGTGAATTGTATTATGAATATTTCGTAATTATTATAACCGATGAAATGCCTTAACTGTTGTCTGACATTCTCTGAACGCGGGTGATTTAGCTTCACCAACTGCGGGTGTTTGTCGCACAAGTAAGGTCTGTCTATTATAGATTTTTAATGTGATTATGACTTATTGATAGACGTTGCGAAGTAATAATGATTACGAAATATTGTAGCATTGCAGATGTTGCTAATTTATTTTTTCTTACTTATTGGTTTATTCTAATAATATGTACCTAAATTGTACGTTGAAATGATCGTGTTAGAATTTTATAATTTTACTTCGAGAACGAAGTACATGTCAGTATGGCCGTGTTAGATAATAGTAACTGATTATTATATTATATAATTAATATTATATTTTGCTAAAGATATTCACATCAATCTAATAACTTTATTGTTTAAAACACTAATGTAATTGAACTTATTAATTTCAACATATCTACTGTATTTTTATATCATTTAATCATAGCTTAATGTTAAAATACAAAGGTTAACAAATCTGTTTTAAAATCGTATGATGTGACGTCACTTGTTTACACTGTCGTATAAAAGCTGCCGCTCAGTCGTTCTAGACACTTTCCATTCTGCTCCGACGCTCGCCCGCGACAGTCGTGCCGCTCCGCGCTCTCGATCGTTCCGTGCCTGAGTCATCGCTCCGTTCGTCACGCCCGCCGTGACGTCACTCGTAGTCGCCGACTACGACGCCTGGTCCGGATCCGCCTTTTTCGAGGCGGTGAAGGATATCGTGTTTCTCTAACAGAGATTGTCAAAACAATTTGGTTTGGCCCCTTCAGGGTAAAACCACAGTTTCGTGGTCCTTGGTTGGAAACCTCACGGTGTCAACAATACCAAGGGGGTGCTGACCCGACGCACCCGCTGATCCCCTTCAGGGTGAAGCAGTCAATTGGAGTCGAGTGCTAGGTTTTGGCCTTGGGGGATCTCCTAGTCAAACCTAGTTACTGAGTTCTCTTCACAGCATACACACCTAGTGTCGGTTGGGTGTATCTACCCCTTCGCACTAGACCCAATAGGGCCCGGTACGCACATTGAGATTGGCGACCGGATTACAAGCTTAGGGCACACCATTAGGCACACACCTCCCTGCTATCCCCGCAGGGAGCGAACTCACCTCCGGGTCATTCCCGCCCGGAGGGTTAGGCAAATAGGGCCCCTCAGGCCACATCAGACGGCAACACAGCTACCGAGTTTGTCTGGGTTTCTCTTCTCGGTAGCGAAGTGTTAGGAGAAACTCCGGGGCAGGGCTCTTTGGGGACCGTCTGCTCGGGGAGCTCACGTTTGACGTGTCTCCTCGAGGCGCTTATGTTAGGGTTAGGAGATTAGGATGCCCACCTCTGTCGCCTCCAATATGGAGGACAGGATTGAGGATCTCGTGTCCAAAGTAGATTCCCTAACGGTTCGGTTAAATAGAACAACCGATATATTAGGAAAGATCCTATTTGAAAACCCCGCCCTACAAAGGAAATATGAGGAGGAGATTGACTCCTTACCCCCCGCGGTGTTTCCCTCCCCACAGCCAGATTTAGGTCCCACCCCCGCGCCCAACGCAGATAGGTCCCCCTCCCCCCCAGACGTCGAAATGGACTCTGAGGAGGAGGAACAAGAAAAAGAGGGCTCGGAAGGCGAGCGCTCGGAGCGCGCAGAGAGCATACACTCTGAGCGCTCGGAGCGAGCGGAGTCCGAGCACTCCTCCGACCAAACCTCTTCCTCCGACGAGTTTATCCTCGTCGAGGGAAAGAGGAAGAAGAGGTCGCAGGCCTCGTCCTCCACTCAGGCCCCTAAGGCCAAGAAACTCTCCCCTCCCGAGCCAGCACGCTTAGTGCAGAGCCAGCCCTCCTCTTCCTCGGCCACTAGGCCCAGCCCTACCCAAACCCCAGTCGTCAGCGCCTCAGTGCGCAAGACCATCCCTCCCCCACCCATCTTCATCCATGACAAGGGGGCTTGGACAAACGTGTCCAAAGCGTGTGGCGAGCAACGCATCGCCTACACGAATGCCCGCGCCGTTCAGAACGGCATAAAAGTAGGGTTAGCGACAGCTAACGACCACCGCGCGCTTTCGAAGCTACTCAAGGCTCGAAATATCCCCCACCACACTTATACGCTCCATGAGAGCAAGCCCGTTCGGGTGGTCCTCTGCCGGATCCCCAGTGAGATCCCCACCACCGAGATCGTCTGCGACTTAGAGTCACAGAACATCCCGGTGATTGAGGTGCACCGTATGCACGGCAGAGGTGGCAGGGCGTCTAACAACGTCCTCGTCATCTGCCACCCCGTCTCCGAAGGTCCCCACCCCATCTTTGCGCTGAAGACTGTATGCAGTCTTTCAGGAATTCTCATTGAGAAGCCACACAAAAGTGGCACGGTAGGCCAATGCCACCGTTGCCAGTTATACGGCCACGCGCAACGGAATTGCTTCGGCAAACCCCGGTGCGTAAAGTGCCTGGGCGATCACGGCACCGCGGAGTGCAGTCGCCCAAAAGATAGATCCCAGTGCCCAGACCCGCCCAGCTGCGTGCTGTGCGGGCAATCCGGCCACCCCGCCAACTACCGAGGCTGTCCGAAAGCCCCGAAAACCTCCGCCCCTAAACTGGCAACGCGCGCTAGCGCACGCCAGGGACGAGAGTGTCCTACACTCTCGTCTGAGCTCCCCCAGACCCTCAGTCCCCAGCGTCCAACTCCTTGGACGGCGGCGAATCACGCCCAAAACTTCCCGGCACTAAGGCCGAAAGTCCCAGGGCTGATGGATCAACCCATCATGCCCCCCGCTCCGGTCGTTGTGGCTTCTCAGCCTCCTCCTCCCCAGTCACCCCCTCGCTCAGATGAGCCGGAACTCGATCCGTTCCTCATCCTAGCGAATACATTTAAATTCTTCAAGTCCCCCCGCGCCATCCAAATGGCAAAGGAGGTCGTGGCCTGCAAAAGCATTGAATCCCTGATTCAGGTATACTATCAGTATCCTGATGTAAAAAGCCATTTTGACAACCTTTTTAAACAGCCATAATGTATAACACGGCTAGTAAGAGATTAAAGCCCCGATCCCTAAAGCTAGGTTACTTCAATGCCAATGGCATTACCAATCAACGGGACGAGATCGCGACTTTCCTTCGCGATCATAGTCTCGACATCCTTCTGGTCCAAGAGACCTTCCTCAAACCCCACCTTAGGGATCCCAAGGTAGCCAACTACCGGCTAGTTAGGAACGATAGGACTAGATGCCACAGAGGTGGCACTCTAATATATTATAGGAACTCCCTGCACTGCATCCCTATGGATCCGCCGCCCCTTGCCCACTTAGAGGTATCCGTTTGCCGGCTAGGCATGACGGGCCATCCCTCTATCACAATAGTATCCGCGTATCTCCCACCGCACAGCGACGTAGATTCAAATTCTTCGATAAACGCCTCACTACGAAGCGACCTTACAGCCCTTCTTGACATGAGTGACTCCGTCCTTATAGCGGGGGATCTCAATGCCAAACATCCCGCATGGTGTAGTCGTATTACCAACCCCCGTGGGAAGGTACTATACGACCTTTGCACACCTCTCCACATAGATATCATAGGTCCTATGCGGCCTACTCATTATCCGTTCGAGCCATCCCACTTGCCCGACGTACTCGACATTGCCCTCCTGAAGAATGTGAACTTACGTTTGCACTCTTTAGAGACGGTAGACAAACTTGACTCTGACCATAGACCGGTGATCTTGGAGTTAACTCCGAGATCGGGTCCCTATGACCCTAACCGCCCCCCTCCCACACAGGTGATCACTGACTGGAGGAAAGTAGGCGAATTGCTGAAATCCAACACGTCTCCTCACCTGGACAAGATCCCCGACCACATCCAGTCCGCCGCCGACACGACGGCTGCGATCGACTCACTCACGGAGCACGTACAATCTGTCTTGAACGACTGTTCAAAGGAGATTCCGGTGTCAGAGCACTGGCGCCGGAAACTCCCGGACGATGTGCGGGCCCTGCTGACTGAGAAGAACGCAGCAGTCCGTGCCTACAGATCTTTCCCCTGCCAGAATAACAAAACTTTCATGCGGTACTTACAGCGCAAAGTAAGTAACAGCATCAGAGAGTGGCGTGAAGCCGGCTGGGACAAGACCCTGAGCGAACTGGAACCCACCCACCATGCCTTCTGGCAACTTCAGCGGAATATGCGCGCCACTGAGGTTGCCTCAATGCCTCCCCTTATCCGCCCGGACAAAAGCATTGCCTTCGACGACGAAGACAAAGCCGAATGCCTAGCCGACAGCCTGGAGGCACAGTGCTCTCCCAGCTCCCAACCAGTCGACCCAGCCCACCTTGCCCACGTGGATGCTGAGGTCGAACGTAGATCTGCCCTACCCCCTGTCGAGGACCCTGATGCTCCCCTCCCCCCCGTCACGGAGGACGAGGTGGAGGAGATCATCAAGAAACTCAAACCTAGGAAAGCTCCCGGGACTGACAGACTGACCACTAGGGCACTTAAACTCCTCCCACGTACGATAATAGTCCTACTGACTGCCATCTTCAATGGCGCCTTGTCCAACAACTTGTTTCCACAAGCTTGGAAAGAGGCTATAGTGATAGGTATCCCAAAACCCAAAAAGCCCAAGAACCTCCCGACTAGCTATAGACCCATTAGTCTGCTTGTATTCTTAATCGGCTCAAGGACTTTGTCGAGGCCAAGAGCCTAATCCCTAACGAACAGTTTGGCTTTAGAGCCCATCATTCCAGTGTCCACCAAGCCCACCGCATCGTAGAGCACATTAGCGGCCGCTTTCAACGCGGTCTGGTGACGGGGGCCCTATTCTTTGATATAGCGAAGGCTTTCGACAAAGTCTGGCACAATGGCTTAATTTACAAGCTTTACCAACTAGGTGTGCCGGACCGTCTCGTGCTCATCATTCGAGACTTCCTGTCGAACCGCTCCTTCAGATATCGTATCGAAGGAGCGCTTTCCACTCCCCGCCCTATCAGAGCCGGCGTCCCTCAGGGCGCCGTGCTCTCCCCCCCACTCTTCACGCTATTCACTAGCGACATCCCCAAAAAGCCCCCAGTAGAGTTATCCCTGTTTGCCGACGACACGGCCATCTACTACTCGGGACATAATCCCGTTAGCATCGCTCATACCCTCCAGACCTCAGCCAACGCACTAGGCGATTGGTTTAGGAAATGGAGGATTGAGGTAAATCCCGACAAAAGTCAAGCAGTCCTGTTTCGCAGGGCTCGCCAGCATAAACAATTCACCCCCCCACGCCCGATCACTATGTTCGGCAAGCCAATCCCTTGGGAGAAGCGAGCCAAATACTTAGGTGTGATCCTCGACCAGTTTCTCAACTTCAGTGAGCACATAAAGTCGGTTCGCTCGCGAGCCGCTTTCGCTCTCGGTAGGCTCCACGCCCTGCTGAATAAACACAGCAAGCTCTCCCTTAAATGTAAAATCCGAATATACACGACATGCATACGTCCTATCATGACGTATGCCTGTCCGGTGTTTGCTCATGCCAGTCCCAATCAGATCCATAGGATGCAAGTCGTTCAGAACCGTTTTCTCCGAAAGGCCACGGGCGCGCCCTGGTTCTGTAGGAACGAGGATCTCCACGTAGACCTCAAACTCCCGACCATAAAGCAAGTGTTGAAACGCATGTCAGTGCATTACTTCACCTCTGCTGAGACCCACACTAACCCCCTGATCGTATCGGCCGCCCGATACAGACCCTCCAAGATTTCTCGGGTTCGTCGCCCGCGTATCATCCTAGACGAGCCTGACGACCCCACCACCATCCGACAAGAGAGCAGTAGGGAAACCAGCACTCTTAGAAGACACAGATACAGAACGCGTTCCTTATTCCGGCCTCGCCGACGAGGCCCATCGCGACGCCCGCGTACTTGTAATGAAAATCCTCCCCGACCTTTGCCAAACGAGCCAGCCCGCGATGCTGAGCCAGTAGCAATAAATACTCCCGTAAATAATATGACCCAGCCTGTCCCTTTGCTGCCCTCCCAAAATGACCCCGCTATGCCGAGGCCCGTACTCCACAGGGAGTGCCCTTAGCGTGCGGTCATTAGTTTTTAAGTATATTTTAGTTTGTAAGCCCTGGCTGGGGGCCTTTAATTTATTAGAGGTCACCACAGGAAAGTCCGGTTAAGTAGACTCACAGCCTTAGTGTGCTGATCTACAAGTGGCCCTACCTAAAAAAAAAAAAAAAAAAAAAGTTCTAGACACAGTCTCTCTCGGACAGCTACAGTGTAAACATCTTAAGGTACGATTTATTTTTATATATAGAATTATGTTGTTGTATCGGTGTCCTAATAATATTGTGTTAATTTTTACTTGAAATTATGTGAAAGTGACGATGTTTTGAAAAGAGTAACTGTGGAGTTTCTTGCCGGTTCTTCTCCGTAGATAACCACCTTCCGAACCGGTGGTAAATTAATAAACTGATATTGCTATACAGACTACTAATTATTTCTATAAAACACCTAGTAATCATGGTAATACCGATTAATAGGTAATGAATCGGTAAATCTATACTTATAATAAATCTGTAGACAGGTCAATTCTGTACATGAAATATATTTACAAAATAACTATCAGGGGGTGATTAGGGATCGATACTGATGCCAAAAATGCAATCAGTAAAATTATTGTCTGTCTGTCTGTCTGTCTGTCTGTCTGTCTGTCTGTCTGTATAACCGTTATAGAAACAAAAACTACTCGACGGATTTTAACGAAACTTGGTACAATTATTTTTCATACTCCTGAGCTGGTTATAGTATACTTTTCATCACGCTACAATCAATTGGAGCAGAGCAGTGAAGGGAAATGTTGGGAAAACGGGAGAAGTTACTCCATTTTTTAAGCTTCCGTCGCGTGTGCAACCTTAATGGTTAAAGCTACACAGAAATTATTTATGACGGAAATGTTCTCCTTAAAATTATATAAAAAATATTCCACGACAGCATATATCTATCTTTTTTGGTTGACTCACAATAACACGTGTAACTCCCGATAGCTTAGCAGTTCGAAGCTTTCTGATTATTATTCTGCTCCGAAATTTAAAACCACCACAACTTTGCAATGGAACTCGGCTAAAAGTAACCCAGTTGCAACAAAATATAATCGAGGCTCAAATTTTAACAGGTTGCGGTGCAGGAGAATCCGTCTTTATTCCCAGAATTCCCATAATACCAAATAATTTTCCATTCCAATTAAAAAGAACGCGATTCCCAGTATCGTTGTGTTATGCAATGACAATTAATAAGGCTCAAGGGCAGACTTTTCGTGTTGTTGGAGTAGATCTCGGTGTCAGTTGTTTCTCGCATGGTCAGTTGTACGTCGCTCTTTCCCGGGTTAGCAGTTCTAGAAATCTTTATGTTCACGTGCCGGACGGGTCAACTTTCAACATAGTTTACCCGGAAGCTTTGCGCTGAAGTATTGTCGTTCTATAGGTACTTAAGCCTCATGTGAACGTGATCTAAAGAATATTACCGATACATTAACTTAATAACACACAAGGAGTTACACGCTGACGGAGTCGCGGGCACAGCTATTATCAATAATATTGTGCGGTTCGGTATTGCGATATTTTTCAACAGTATTATAGATTGACATATTATATTTCCCAACTAAATTACGAAAGTTAATCTGTCTGTTACATCAAAATCACTGAACCGTGAGGAAGGACATAGGCTACTTTTTTTTTTACGAAAAACGACGGAAACGTGGACGAATCCGCGGGCAACAGCTACCTATACTAATAATATAAGGCTGAAGAGTTTGTTTGTTTGTTTGAACGCGATAATCTCAGGAACTACTGGTTCGAATTGAAAAATTATTTTTTAATTAAATAGTCAATTTATAGAAAGCCTATAGCCTTGGCTATATATCATTACGCTAAGGCCAATAGGAGCGGAGCGCCATTGAAGAATGCTTCAAAATCGGGGTTAAATTTAACGTTAGCCCAAAGTAACTATTCCACGCGGACGAAGTCGCGGGCAAAAGCTAGTACGTAATAAATCGGTATTGATAATTAATTAATTCTATAAATAACAACATTCTCTATATATCTTTATATCTATATAGATATGTTGATGTTGTTGATGGAAGATATATATCTTCCATTTCTGACACGCGCATGTGTGTTTGTGTGTGTTTCTGGGAGATTGAATTTGCGTGTGTGTGTGTTTGATTGATTGTTTTAAAGTCTATTGTGTGTGTGTAAACCTATTTGACTTTACTGTACAGCGGTTATGAGCTCCTCGGCATCACAATATGTTAATTTCTGCAGCCAAGAATAAAGCACGTGTTTTAGCTTACACTAAGTTAAGGTATAGATATTTAATTGCTTGTGGGCTTTATTATAGAGCCTAGCACTTAGGCCACCAAACTGTCGTCTTGCGAAAGCAGTCCTGCAAGAGATAGTTGGACATAAAGGAAAGCCACGTCGCCGCTGACTGACAAGCTGCTTATCGAAGGAAATCATAGAGTGTGGGCGGATGATGGAACTTAAGATATACAATTTTCTAACAGATAGCACATTGTGGTCACACACAACAAGTGGTCCTTCGTAGCCGGATGGTTTATGAATCATCGATCTCGTAGTTCGATTCTCATTTTATTTCTATTATAGCTTCATCTTTACACATATATATTTATTAATCATACATAATTTAGTGTGTTGGTAATTAGTTTGCTAAATCATTCGTATATTCCGTATTTCGTTCATTTTACATTGACCACGCCATCTGCGTCGTAGATAAAACAAAATGGCGCGACCGGTTACCAAAGGTAAAGAAATGAAAGAGGAGACTAAAGCGTTCCAAAGTAATGAATTAACGGTGCTAATTAATAAAAAACAACGAATGTTTGAGCGGATGCAAAATGCCTATGATCTGTTAAAAGATATTTCGGATCCCGCATCGAAAGAATTATTTTTGATGCACGTGGCTGATATTGATAATTTACGTACTTCTTTTGAGAGTCTAATCGTTGAAATTCTTGAAAAATAACTTGAATATGACCCTGGGTCATCCCTTCGTAACCATGAATTGAAAAGTTTTGATGATTTGTATTTCCGAGTTAAGTTATGTGCGTCGAAATGTGAACCTATTGTCTATTGTAGTAAGGTTGAAGATACTTCGCGCTCTGTGGAGTCTAGACCAAGACTTCCTAAATTAGAACTGTTCACATTCGATGGGAATATTGAAAATTTTAATACATTTTTAGAGACATTCTGTTCTTTGGTTCATAATCAGACAAGTATTCCAAAAATAGATAAGTTTCACTATTTATTGTCATGCATAAAAGGTGCTGCATTAAATATTGTAAAGAGTGTGCCTATTTCTGCGAATAACTACGAACTCGTTTGGCAAAGTCTTCTTGATAAATATCAAGATAACAGAATGTTAGCTGGGAGGTACTTAGATAAAATGTTAACCTTATCGCCGCTGCAAAAAGAATCTACTGATCATTTGAACTCATTTATAGAACCTTTGACCATTCCTATAAAGCTGTAGCAGCATTGAACATTGAGAATTTGAATAGTTATATAATGTGTCATATTGCTTTGAGGGCGTTAGATCCCCATACACGCAAAATCTTTGAACAAAATTTTAATCAAAAAACTATTCCAAATTTTTCAGATGTAATTAGTTTTGTCCAAAATCATATAAAAGTTTTAAGTCATTCTGCATCTTATTCATCGAGTTCAAGTGCACAGCAAACGAATCAGCGTAAACAATTACCCCCTGGTAGGCAGAATAAAAATAATTATTCGCATGTAACTTCAAGTTCGAAAATATCATGTTTACATTGTGAAGATAATCACATGATATTTAGGTGTAATAAGTTTCGTAATCTGACTAATACACAACGCATTAGCCGTGCTAATGAATTAAAGTTATGCCACAATTGTTTAAAACCGAATCATACGATGAATGACTGCAAAAGTTAATTTAGATGTTATGTTTGTAAGGAGCCGCATCATGTTCTATTGCATCGGGAAGCGAACGATAGTGGACCGAAACCAGTTTGTTATTCTGCTCCCACCGCAGTCGAACAGGCGCCCGCGCCTCCGGCGTCGTCTCGCGAAATACAAGCGACCGCCCGCTCCGATGTTATCAATACTACTAATAATCACTTAGCATCCACACTTAACTATGCAGTCATTTTGGGAACAGCTATTGTACATGTGATGGATTCATTTAACAACTACCAAGCTTGTCGTGTTTTAATAGATTCAGGCGCGCAGTCAAACTTTATTACACAAAATTGCTTTCAGCGGTTAGGATTATCTGCTAAAAAATGTCCTTATAATATTTTAGGCCTCGGTGGCGAATTAGTCAAGGATAACGGCATGGTACCATTAACTTTAAAGCCACGTCATCGTATGACTTCTTGTTTTAATTTAAATGCAGTAATTTTACCTCATCTGACTTCGGACATGCCTACCGTTGAAATACCTCAAAAAGTAGTTGATTATTTTAAAGATTTACATTTAGCCGATCCGTGGTTTTATAGAAAGTCGCCAATTGATATTATTTTGGCCGGTGACATTTTCCCACACATTTACGACGGAAAAAAGATTATAATAAATCCCGATGTACCAGTCGCGTTAAGCAGCGTATTTGGGTATGTCGTAATGGGAAGACTAGAAATGCAATCCTCTAGCAATTGCCATGTTGTAGCGGCTACAACATCGTTAGTATCGTATACTATCGAAGAAAATAATTTAAATGAAACTCTCAAACGTTTTTGGGATGTGGAATCTTTACCGTGTGAAGTTCCTATTGATCCGTTAGAGGAATTGGCGGAAAAAATATACATGGAAAAACATTATCGTGATGAAAGCGGTAGATATGTTTCCCCAATTTTATCGAACCCTGAGCACGAGCCGCTCGGTGATTTATGAATCACCGAGCGGCTCGTGCTCAGGGTTCACGTCAGAGTTCAGGGTCATATGTGATACTGCTCTCAAGCGGCTTAAACAAGTTGAACGTCGTCTGGCTCGGTCACCAGACCTTCGTAAGGCCTACGTCGACTTCATGAAAGAGTACGAGTCGCTTGGACATATGGTATACACTGGTACTGAACCTTCGGGTTATTTTTTATTTTATCCCACACCGTTGTGTGTTGCGTCCGTCTAGTACTACGACGCCGTTGCGTGTAGTTTTTGATGGATCCGCCAAAACAAGCTCTGGTATTTCGCTAAAACTTTTGACCGGTAGAAAGCTACATCAAGACATATTAAACATAATATTTAATTTTAGACTTTACGATGTCTGTTTTACTGCCGACGTGTCTAAAATGTACCGAGGCGTGATCATAGGTCCTGCTGACCGGAAGTACCAGCATATACTTTGGCATAATAATCCTATGGACCCGGTTTGTATTTTTGAGTTAACTCGAAATACTTACGGTCTTCGTAGTGCGCCTTTTGTTGCTGTACGTACGTTGCACCAGTTAGCTACGGACGAGCTAGCTCAAAGCATGCCGCATGGTGATGCGGAGCCAAGATCTAAGGCGGCGTACGTACTGACCAAGGGTTTCTACGTTGATGATGGCCTGTGGTCTTGCCAGACCCTGGAAGAAGCTTGCACTTTGCAAGACGATTTAATTTCCTTACTCAAAAGTGGTGGATTTGATTTAAGAAAGTGGGCTAGTAACTGTCCTGAGTTGCTAACAAGAATGCAATCAGACCAGGTTTCTACCATCAACTTTCAGGACGATACGTTACTCAAGGTTTTGGGATTGACGTGGTTACCCTCGTGTGACTCATTCTCTTTTAATTATAATTTAACTGACGCAAAACAAACTAAGCGTTCTGTCTTAAAATTACTCGCGAGTATTTTTGACCCAGTAGGTTTTATCGCGCCATGCACTTTTGTCGCAAAGTGCATAATGCAAGATCTTTGGAAGCTCGGTCTTGGCTGGGATGATCAGTTGCCAACTGAGCTGACCTCCCAGTGGAATAAGTTTATTACCGAATTGCCAGTTTTAGGTAAATTGCGAATTGAGCGTCATGTTTTAATACCTCACTTCAATCAAGTTCAGCTTATAGGTTTCTGCGATGCGTCATCGCGTGGCTATGCAGCTTGCATCTACTTACGTAGTGAAGACAGGGATGGTCACGTGAAAGTTAGGTTACTGATGAGTAAATCTAAGGTCGCACCTCTAAATCTAATTATGTGAATACCCAGGCTTGAGCTCGAAGCTGCTGTTCTATTATCAAAGCTAGTTAGTTCTGTCGTACAAAACTTAGACGATTTTAAGGTTTCTATTATTGCGTTAGGTGATTCGAACAACGTTTTAGCGTGGCTGCAAACGCCACCTTATAAATTAAAAACATTTGTGGCTAACCGTGTTAGTCAAGTGATCGCCGTGGTACCACCAAATTGTTGGTTTCACGTGAACAGCGAAAATAACGCTGGCGATATTTGCTCGCGCGGAGCATTGCCAGCTCGCTTCGTAAAAGATGCTACGGATTGGGTTCACGGTCCACAATGGCTTTATGAAAACCAACAACAATGGCCAATAAAACCATTTTATGTAAAGGAAGGTTGTACCATTCCTGATATTAAAACTAACTGTGATACGTTCGTTTTAACTGCGTGTGACGATCAAAATACATCATTTAAAAATGACTTGGAAGACATATTTAATAAATTTTCATCTTTTAATAAATTGCAACGTCTTATGGCCTGGTGGCAGAGATATATGAATAACCTCAAGTCTAAGGCACCTGCTAGGGCATATGGGCCTCTCAGTGCTCCAGAGCTAAAGAAAGCTCATGATACCATAATCCGAGTGATACAATTAAATCATTTTCATCATGAAATCGAATCGTTGCTAAAAGATAAAAATAAAAACATTAATTCCCTTCGTAAGCTTTCTCCCTTTGTAGATGGTCACAATTTCCTCAGGGTGGGGGGTAGACTCGTGAATTCCGATCTACCCTACAACACTAAGCACCCTGTGCTTTTACCTAATGCAGAATCAATCCATCAAAAACAAGGTTGTCATCTTCACAGACTCCAGAAGTTCTCTCCAACACTTGGCTCGGTGTACCTCGACATTTCGAGGAACACCGATAGCCTACACAATACTGAAAACTATTTTGAAGTTACAGTCAGATGGAAAGCATATAGTCCTTCAATGGATTCCATCACATGTGGGTATAAGAGGCAACGAAATTGTTGATTTACTAGCCAAACAGGCCATACGTGATGGTATTCCTGTAAATTTTTCTCCTTACTTTACAAACTTTATACCAAATATAAAACAGGATTGCTATGTGCTTTGGAAGGAGTATTTTGATCAAAGGTCACAAGAAAAAGGAATCTGGTATAGAACGATCCAACCGCAACCCTTGAACTCACCGTGGATAGATAATCAGCTGTTAAACAGAAGTGATACTGTTATAGCTCTGAGACTTCGTTCCGGACACATTCCGTGCAATCAATTCTTATACTTAATGACCAAATCAACAACACCTAATTGTGATTTTTGTATTAATTCTGTTGATGATGTTCATCACATATTAACGGAGTGTGTCCGCAACGAGGAATTTAGAATTAGCTTAGACTGTAAAATTAGAGAAGTAGGTTATTGTAATGCTACTCTAGCTGAGCCACTTTCTGACGCAGCTAGAGTACTGTATAAACTAGCTTGGCTAAGACTATGTTAAGTGTATAATTATGTATATGTTATTTAAAACTTGTTAAGCCAACCAGGGCGGCATAATCGCATGTGCGACAAAGCCCTTTCATTAAGAATTAAAAAAAAAAAAACCAATTTAATCATTGAATATTACCACAAGTTATATTAACATGTTGGGTCTCGTACCTTACAAGGCATACTGTGTAAAAGTTATTGGATTATTAGTGCTCGTAGAATCATTCGATGCGTTCTATCAAAGTGCAAGAATTGTTTTCGATGCCGACCTAGCTCAATTCAGCCTGCAATGGGTCCGTTACCCGCACCCAGACTAAAGCCTGGTAAAGTCTTCGACCACGTTGGTTGCGACTTGGTGGCCCTTTCTTTGTGAAAGAAAGTCTGAGGCGCAATGCAAAGGTCCATAAGTCATATTTATGCTTGTTCGTGTGCTTTTCAACGAAGGCTGTACACTTAGAGGTTCTGACAGATTTAAGTTGTGATTTGTTTTTTGGCGGCATTCGATCGCTTTGTAGCTCGCCGCGGACTTTGCAGTTGTTTATATTCTGACTGTGGCACCAATTTCATTGCAGCAGCTAAACATTTGAAAGAAGTTGCGAACTTCTGGAATAGTAAAACTGGTGCTGATAAAATTTCAAACGGGTTAACGTCACGTCATGTAGAATGGCGTCACAACCCTCCTAATGCTGCAAGCATGGGCGGACTTTGGGAAGCAGGAATAAAGTCTGCTAAACATCACCTCTATCGTGCAGTAGGTGACAGATCACTCACTTTTGAAGAATTAAGTACAATTTTTTTGTAGGATTGAAGCCGTTTTAAATTCACGGCCTTTGTGTTCTTTATCGGACAACCCAAACGAGTTCGAAGTGTTAACCGCAGGTCTTTTTCTCATAGGTCAGAGTTTATTAGCTGCACCGGAATATGACTTTGAGGACGTTCCTCAGAACAGATTGTCACGTTGGCAATTTGTTCAGAAAGCTTCACAGTCCTTTTGGAAGCGTTGGTCAGATGACTACCTTCACACACTTCAGCAGAGAGCGAAGTGGTTTTCAAATCCGCCTAACTTAAAGGTTGGAGATTTAGTTTTGCTGAAGTCTCATTTAACTAAGCCCCTCCAATGGAATTTAGCCCGGATTGAGAAAGTACATAGTGGTGTCGACAAAGTAAATCGCGTTTTGACTCTACGAACTAAAAATAGTCCAAAGACCTACAAATCAGGTTTGTCCATTACCCTATGCAAATTAATTACCTACACAATATTATATAATTAGTTTATTTAAGTTTT
Organism: Tholera decimalis; assembly: GCA_943138885.2. Lineage (NCBI taxonomy): Eukaryota > Metazoa > Arthropoda > Insecta > Lepidoptera > Noctuidae > Tholera > Tholera decimalis. The sequence goes on from OW964555.2 coordinate 33,085,159, forward strand.
CCCTTGTTTTTAACCGACTTCTAAAAAAGGAGGAGGTTCTCAATTCGGATGTTTGTATTTTTTTTTTATGTTTGTCCGCGCATAACTCCGTCGCTTGCAAACCGATTTGAAAAATCTTATCTTGTTAGAAAGGGTATACTTTCCAAATGGTCCCATGAAAATTTTATCTAAAACGGACAAGCCGTTTCTGAAAAATCAACAAAAGTCTAAAAAACATATTTACGTTGATGATCTTTTCGTTTACTCTGCATTGCGTTTTTTGTTCGCGCATAACTCCGTTATTTACGAACCGATTTGGAAAATTCACTAACCCACTAAAAAGCACGAAAATAAAAACTTTTTTGCAAAAAATAAAACCGACTTCCATATCAAAATACTACAAAGCCAAAATAATTTTAATTTCGGAAGGCGGTGTGAAAAAAAAAGAAAGTACAAAACCAATGACACCGACTACCGAAATTAAAATTATTTTGGCTTTGTAGTGTTTTGATATGGAAGTCGGTTTTATTTTTTGCAAAAAAGTTTTTTTCTTTTATTTCGGACCTTGTACACTTTACATTTAGAACACACTCAACATGTAAAATCATAAGTTCATTTATGTTTAAGTAACTTTTATTTGTGTAACATATTCCACACTTATCATTCATTTTAGGAAATCAATCATATTGATTTCGGTGGGTATGTTCGATTCTTATTATCGAATGGAGGGTAGTTGGTAAATCATCATATATAACCGTGGCTAGCAGTACGATTTTACGCGCTGAGCTGGATGAACGTTTCTTCCTCGCTTTTTGTGATCGTATCTCCAAGCTAGACGTTCTAGCATCTACAGTGTTTGTGGACTCGCTACCGTGTGGTGAGCAATCTTCAAGACTTTTGAACCCAGAAAACTTCTACACTGCATATCTGTGACGTGCCGTGCATGCTGCAGCTCTTCTGCTGACCTAGGAGTTGAGACAAGGTAGGTGGTGTTCAATTGCCTTCTTGGAGATAGTAGGAACGAACGATTTCCACCCACAAATACTCTACTTCTACTTTCTTAGGTTCACAAGCCGCCAGCAAATTTTATTCAAAAAGGTTGGTCAAAAACCGAACAGTGAGTCAACCTTAAAATATAGGCTCATGCTGTCGGGGACTTTTTTAACTATGTATTTAAGACGAAATATCCTATAGTACATTAGTTTCATGTAACCCCACCAGTTCAGGCAGCATACGCTAAAATAGCTATCAGAGGGCAGGAATTATTCCGACTCACTTGATGCATATCATAATAAAACTTATCATAAAAACAAAAATCAAGTAATAATGATATTATGGTCATATTAGGGCCTATGCACACCACGTTTTTAAAGGCGCCGTTGACGCGCGTTTGTAGCGTAAAAGACGCGATACGCACGCAATTCAGACGCAGCCTGTAGACCTTTGCACACCTGTATAAATTCAAATACGCGTTTGAATCGATACAGACGGGCGTGTGTAGCGATACAGACGCGATGCAAACGCGCGTGTGTAACGATACAGACGCGATGCAAACGCGCGTGTGTATCGATACAAACGCGCTGGCATTTTGCCTTTTTAAGCAGAACCTCTTCAACAGTAGCCAGATGGCGTCGGTCGAAACAGCATTGATTGCATGCACTTTGTTATTAATTTTTAGAAAAAGGAAGAAGAAAAATTACCAACGTTTCTAGGTACACCCATTTACAAACGAGAGAAGATTGTGTGGACATTATACATAGACAGAACGCGCGTGTGTATCGATACAGACTCGCTGGCGCCACGCGTTTGAATCGATACAAAGGACAACAAACTGTTCTGCAGGATAAAAAAGCGCGCCGTCGACGCGGCGCGTTTAAAAAACTTGGTGTGCACAGGCCCTTATGGACTTCATCGTTGGTTGAATAATGGAGTGGTAAATAATACTAATTAATAAGATATTAATTAATAAGAATTACTTAAGTAATAAATGAACCTTAATTTAGTTTGTTCAGCACCCTATTGTGTTAGTAAAAAAATTGCAATGTAATTCAGAATCAACAGGGAATCTAAAACTTTGTTATTGTGTTATAAACATTCATTTTTGTTATACGCAATCTTGTTTATATTTTTTGAAATTCATCCTATCCACTGCTGTATAAAGAGAAGCACTGACACCCATAACACAGAGGACTCTAGCTTGAGAGTCAGCAGTCTTACATTGTTCCGTCCAACGTGAAACAGAACGCACCTTTTTGGTTGGCAACATTATTATTTATGGTCTTTAAAATGACTTGACATATAACTTTCCTTGCAAAAGCAACCGCCGAGTTTGTTGAGATTGATTTATTGTTTGTAATTGAAAATCGAGTTGAGTCTGCGCGGTTAAGGATAAATTGATTGTGATTAGTGATTAGTTGAAATCTAGAATCCGGAATTGAGTGGAAACCTGGGATATTTTGAACAATAACGCCGTATTGAAATCAGCAGAATGATACGCGAACTTTGTTGAAAGTAATTGTGAATTGTTGCAAAAATACGCCTGTGGGGCAACGTTAATGCTGTCTGGACCACGCCATCTGAAGACCGGCGCCTTGTGAACGTCCATGAACACTTGACCACATTACACATTTCAATTACTCATTACCTACTTACACACATATCACGGAAGTGGCTTGAGGAAGGTCGAAGCTTGTCGTCCCAGCTCAGAGGGTAAGTCTAGGCTATAAGCTTAAGTATTGTAATATCTAGTGTTGTACTGAGGCCTAAGAGCCTATTGTTTGAAAAACAACGGTGAAGCTCCACGTACCGTGGACTGTTCGACATACCAGTTACCGTTGGCTGGCTTGGTGCTGAACATACATATTGTATATAGTATATACTGCCAAAAATTTATGTACTTATTGTTTTCTTTGACATGTTGTAGTTATAAATGTTGTTTCATTATTGGGAAACTACCTTTTATGTTTGCCTCTGTTCAAGAAGTCTTAAAACAGTTATTAAATACTCTGTCATAAAATTATGAGCAGCTATCCAGTCTTTGCCGTGAAATAGGACGTTGTAGGCTGGTTATATTAGATTCAATATTCTTCTCGACCACTGACTCGGGAGGAGGCACTGCTCCTTATCTTATTTTTTAGGGCAACGTAGGTGCTCTTGGGAACGGATGCTTTGGGAGGTACCAACATCACATAGGTAGGGAGACCTATTACTGCTGGCTGCGATTCATTCCATGGGTAATGCGGCGCGATAATCTCCTTTTGCGAGAATGTCATGCTGCTAAAAAAGGCATCGAAGAAGGAAAGGGGGATCTTGAGCGCTCTCCCGGCCCACAGAGGAGGTGGGTTTGGGGCCGTTCGCCGTGCCTAATATCACGACACCATAAATTGAGTGCGTTTTGTTCAACGCACGCCCCTCTTACAAGTCGAGGCCATTTATGGGGAGTTCCACATAGAGAAAAAAATAGACTTTATATTCCTCCCAGTACACTATTTACATGGAATCGGTGTAACCTGTTTTATTTATTTATTTAAGGCAGGGGCCTTAAATAAATCAACAGGAGGGCAACACCATATTCACTAAAACATTTACAACCTAAATTAGTGTTATAAAGTAGAAGACATTGTGAATAAGCCTCTTACAGAAGTGCACAGAACTGGTGGTCAATAAATAATATTAGTGAAGTATACGAATATTAAAACATGGAAATAAATTACTTATTTACATAATCAATTAGTTTTCTTTATTCATCATCTCTGTTTCTAAATGTTCTAGAAATATCAGGCTAAATATTGATTTCATAACATTAGATTCGAAAAAACACTACATGTTTAATAAAATGTTGTTACTTATAGGTTCACAAATTATAGCTAATGTTTTGTTACAGCTCTATGCGTAGGTATAAAAATATATGAAGAAATAATGTAATCCGAGGATTTTTCATCGGTTTACACAGAAACTAAAGTTGATGGCCTCTACGTTTTATAAAAGTCTACCTGTTGTCCGATTTCGTTCGCGAGAAATTTCGCATATGTGGCAATAGTTTTTTGCCCAAGAAACCTCTTTGAAACACCATTTTCGGTTTCACCTTTTCTGGAGCTGAAGGGAGTGTCAGACTTCTACTGACTAAAACCCTACCCTGCACTTTCCCTTGCGCTCTTACGTTTTAAGGCCGTGGTATCTCATCAGAACATTCTCCGGCAGGCAATGGCCCTTTCGGGCCCCGTCTTCAGAACACTACCAAATCTTAATTACAATTTCGTCTATAGTTTAAATAACACAATACAATTCGAACTCAAACTCAAACTATTTTATTTCACATAAGGTCAGGCGGGGCAAGTGCGCCATATTTTTTGCATAGATGATTTCAATGCAAAATATTTTTATTAAATGCTGACTTATGAGTGAACATTAATTAAATTGTCAATATTTGGAATGTTGTAGCTGCAAGAAACGTCAATTCAATCAATTCTATCAATATCTTCACGAGATTTTCTATTAAATTGGAAAACATGGATATAGGCGCACTTGCCCCTGGAAACGGGACAAGTGCGCCTATCTAAATAATAACGCTAAAATCGTACGTTACTAGAAAAACCGATAATTTACTTAATAGAATATAATAAAATAAACGCATTACTGTTGGTTTCTTTTTAGTGTACTCGTCCTATAGGCTACTACAGCTTCCATAAAAAAATTGGGGCAAGTGCGCCATAGACTAGTAATCAGGGATTCTAAACCTTAAATGCTGTTCTTTTTAAAAAAGGTAAATAACTGCTGTATTTAAATAAACATGTTTGGCTAGAATAATAGATTTCTTTAAGTAATCAAATCAGACTTATTTTATGCATTACGTAAAATTACAAGAGTAGGTAACAATTTTCCCTTTACGCCTTTCCATCATATGTAGATGTTTAGCTAAGTCTATTTCAATTTCGGCTGACAAGGCTGGTGGTCTACCTTGTGTGAAAGATTTTTAGCCCCTTTGACCCGTTACATGATCCATGATTGTTTTACGAGGTATACCATAAGTTTTAGCTGCTTCATATTCAGATAGGCCTGATCGGACAGCGTCAACTGCCTGACATAAAGTTTCTCTAGACCAAGAAGGGTTATCACTTTTTCTTTGATAAGTATGAACCATCTGCAAAAGATAATAATTTTAGGACCATTTGTAGTAACTATCCAACTACTTTTTCTTGTCGAGAGATCTGTGGGCAACCTAGTGTCAGAGTTGTTCAGGAAGGTCAAAGGCCTTTGACATGACATAAAGACTGATGTTGAATGATAATAGTCGGATCGAAAATTTTCAAAAGTAGCTTGTCTTCGATTATCGCTTCCGATTAGACACACCTAAGCGTGCATAAAATAAGGAACAAAGGAATTGACAAGTACTTTGGTTTTACTGTTAGCACTTACGATCAACGACTTATATAATTATAGCGCCCCAAAAGCAAATCCCAAGAAAAAATTAATAAAATTACTTATTTAAAAATAGTTTATAGACTTGATACAAAGCTTTTACTGTAAACCTATCACCCAACACCTTCTCAGCACAAGACAGCACAAAGGCCGTCGGGTAAGAAAATAACTGAATCATAAAAGTTGACGACTTCTGGCTCGGGGGAAGTGCGCCATACTACTAAAAACTTAGGCGCACTTGCCTCACTTGATTATTTTGAGGTAACGATTTTAAATTCTATAAAAAAATATTAATTTCTCTACCTAGGACTAAAATACGCCATAGATTTAAAGTAAAACAACTAATTTCTGTACTCACCTCATTGGTTTGCCACAACACATAAAATATTTGAAGATTTAAGGCGATAAATAACACGTCCTCATCTCTGGTAACAGGTTTAAATGACACTAAAACTAAAATTGTGGATAAATCAAGTAATGGTGAACAGAGGCACCTGTTATTGTGAAGAGGGACTGTGTTTCAGTATGTTGCATAGATGTAAGATGTCGTTAGTTGTATTATATCTGTAGTTTTCGATATTTTTATGGTAGGCGCGCTTACCCCGTTGGCGCACTTGCCCCGCCTGACCTTATGGGATTAAGACTCCAGAATAGTAAAAATATGTAGATTATTTACTAGCCAACCCAATTTCTGATGTTAATTTCATGAATAAAAATGTATTATATACTGATGCTTACAAATTAAGTTGGCTAGTAAATTATCTACATATTTTTACTATTCCGGAGTCTTAATCCCATATGAAGGAACAGCCATGTTTGTCTTTGTCCTTAACCTCGCTTTATCATTGTTCCTTGACTGTCTGTAGGTATGCAGACACTGTCTAACATCTTGTTTTTATACTCGTTAGCATTTAATTTAGTTCTTTTATATATTCATTGTAATCTTTATCTATACGTTTGTGTTTTTCAATGACACAATAACGTTATTTAACGAATTAATTATGTTGGTGGCAGAGCCGGATTAACCCTGTCAGGGGCTCCTAGGCAATGGAAGTCTCGGGCCCCGTTTCTTACTTTGACTGACCAAATCGTGTGTCGTTAAAATCGGTGTCACTTCGTGATTTTAAACGACTTAGTTCACCGGATTTTGTTTTTAAAGTGTGTTCCCCGATTACTCAAAGACGGCTGAACTGATTATTTTTTTGAAAGAGTATACCTACTTTCCAACTGGTTCCATTGTCATCAATTCAGGATCTGATGATGGAATCCTGGAGAAAGCGAGGGAAATCTTCAAATATTATAGGTACACCTACAGCGATTTGAGTATTTTTTATAGTAACTTGTGCAGTTGCTCTCGAAAAGCATAATTTGGTGAAGTGGAACTGATGATGAAGACCACAGATAACCACCGGAACTCCTAAATAATAATTAATTCATTCATAGGTTGCGATTCGATTACTTGAATATGGTTGTTGCTCTTTATGCTCGTCACAATGCATGTGGTGAATTGGAGCTGATGATGAACTACCAAGAGAACTCTTCAACAATTGACGGCCTTGCATCGGGATGATAAATATTTTGTAAAAGGTGATTAATCGTTGACATTGATGCTTTTGTAACTAGATAAACCATAAACTGATTCACTAAAATGCGAGAAAAAATATTTTTACGAAAAATAAAACCGAGTTCCAAAACAATACAGCAAATGTGAAAAATAATTTTAGTTTTGAGGGGCGTTGTCAGATAACAAAAGTACAAAACCAAAGACTACTGAAATTAAAGTTATTTTTAACCGAGTTCTTTCTTTTTGCGGTGATTTTTGAAGTCGGTTTCATTTTTTGTTAAGAAGTTTTTCTATAAATAAAATACATAAAGACTATATTTTTAAATTACTAACATTCCTACAAACTTTGCTTCGCCCTAGTTCTTATTTTTTTCGGTCATATGACCACGACGCATGCCTTTATTCACATTTCTGTTTTAGGTCATTGAGGTAATATGTACCTACTTAGTATATATTACCTCAATGTTTTAGGTATTTTTTTTTATTCAAATATTTTCTTATATACAAACCTTCTCCTGACAATTATAAACATAACAAAAGTAATTAGTCAAATAGGTGCAACAGTTTCGAAGTTATAAGGATATTTTTTTTCTGGGTGTGAAAATCATCAAATGACTCTACCCATTTTTGGCAGAACGAAAGCGAGTGTCAGACTTCTACTGACTAAAAACCCACCCTGTTCCTTCAGTTGCCCTTGTGGTACGGGACCACGGTATCTTGTAAGAACATTCCCGTAACCCTGGCTCCTCGAGGTGCGCGAATAACACAACACGCCGCCGACCCGGGCCTGGTCCTTACCGGGCGGCGAGCTACCCCTGCTCGCCGTCCGCAAGTTCGCGCCTACGGTGGCCGAAGATGAGCTTGCGAACCCCGACGCCCGGGTCATCTCCCGCGGCTGTTGGGGCGTGAGAAAGAGCGTTGTCTTTCACTAACGCGTTCAGCCTCCTTCTTCGCTAGCATGACAGCTTCGCAAAGGGAGGTGACCGTATCCCATTCCCGCTCGCCCCGCACCATGGTTTGAACCAGGGACGGGTGCGAGAAGCTGTCACCACCGATTGCCTCCATGAGGACACGGCAGTACTCTGATCAAGCGGGGCACACCTCCACCGTATGCTCTACCGTGCCCGCTGGGTGATCCTCACAATGACGATACCCGGCATATCCTCCCACTGTATCCGAAACAGGTACCTCCCGACACACCTGTGTCCAGTAAGCACCTGCATCAGGCAGAAGGTGAGGACGCCGTGGCATCTCCCAAGCCACTCCTCAAAGAGGGGAATTATCGCGTTATTGCGGTGTGCTCAACCCCTTGGCAGCGATAGTCGCTCTTTTCGATTTAATTATTTTTATTGACATAAAATTTTGAATCTATCATATCTCCGAAAGTATTTATTTATTTATGTAGGGTACAGGAAAATTTTAATCTGCATTAAATGCCGAAACTAATAAACATATTCATGTACTACATACAAATTAATAAATAAATATAGAAAACAGCTTCGAAAATAATGTAATATTTTTAATCAATATTTGGACATAAAAGTAGTTATTGTGAGTCAATCGTAGGAGAGAGATATGCTATCGTGGTCTTTTCTGTAGCATTATAATTGTAAATCTACAATTCTCTAGTATATTACTTTAAGGCGTCTTCCCTAGCAAAACACCGCGCTAGCCGCTTTTTGTGCAGTTTTTAGGAGCTATGTTCTAGTTATTTAAAAAGAAATATTAAATAATAAAAATACATTAAATTTCTTCATAATCTTGACTCCTAAATAGTACAATTCCTTTTTTTGTTAAAGGTGTTTACGTTTCATTAATCTACTTCTAACGAAACCATAAAAATTGAGAAATAATGTATATAATCTGTATCTCCTCGTAAAGTAAACATGATTTAATATTGCTACTGACACTAATGGATAGACAATTTAATAATGAACATTTTGTAATTTTTGTTTTTTCAAATTGACCAAAATTTGATTTTATAAAAAAAATATTCTAAAATCCGGGCGTATTCACATGCTCCGTACCGTACCGTACCGGGATTCAGTGTGCCACAAGGCTTCGAGGGTGAGACACATATCGTTTGTCACCGCTCGGTCACGTGACATGTCACATAATCAGTAGATAATAATATTTGTTGTATCAATACAAACGTCAACAATTGATGTTTGTTTTGGTTATAGTTTGTGTCTTAGTTATTTATTGTATTGTGTTGGCAACACCGAGTGAAGCTAGCGCGAGTGGTGCTGTGGCGGGAAACAAAGCGGCTACACCGGTCGACATGGCGCGATCACCGTCTCTCTTTGGGTTGAGCTCTCGACGTGTACGGTTGTGTTGTGCTTAGTTTTGCGTTATTAAAGTTGAGATTGTCTGTATTGTCTATATTTGTGAATATACAAATTATTCCTCACTTTTGTCTTGTTTATAAATCCCTTATCAGCAGTACCAGTAAAAATAGTTAACATCAGAAGTGGGATAAGCTAGTGCTTTCCCCAGCCCACGGGTAAAAAGAAAAGCAAAACTAAGTGCAAACATAATTCGTGCTAGATACGCGTCGAGTAGCAGCAAAGTAAGGTTAACAGAAACTGTAAGTACAAATCTAAATATCCTGATGATACCTGAGTTTGAGCCGTGTGACATTGAAAATTGAAGTGATATTGATGCATCTACATTTAAACGGTCTGATAGTATTGATTGTTATCAAGTTAAACTAAATACTTAGGTCAAAGTTTCCGCTAAGAGACGTAACGAGTGTGTGATTACGTATTCATAACATGTGACCGGTTTGCTTGTGGAAAAAAAAAGGATTTCTTTGTCTTTTAAAGTTAAAAAGTAATATATTTGGCTTCATGTAGGTAGTTAAATTTACAAGAAAGGTGACGTAAAAGTATTATTTAAATAACTAGATTGAACGAAAACGTGTCGGAAACGGTAATTATTATACTATTTGTCTGCAGTACAAGTCTGTAGAGGTCAGTTTTTAAAACACATGAGTTTTAGCGGGTTTTCTGCATAGTTATGTCTATAAACCAGGGCATTTAACCAATCATATTAGCTCAAGTATTCGGGATTAAATACTAAAGGAACCAAATAGTTGTAATGTTTCGTTAGTTCGGAAAAGAAAAGGAACTATTGCGGTGGTAATCATAAATAAATTCAGTGTAAAGTGTAAGTCTTGTGCAAGAATCTGGAGGCGTCTTATTACAATCAAAAGATCGAAGCGGTCGAAGGTAGAAAAATATGATACCGTCCTAAGTTAGGACGGTATCACTTGCCTTTGTAGAAATAGGTACCTAGTAGTTGGATATCATATTTTGTTATGGAACGCGATTTAGAGATAACTGAACTACCTGCTATTATGAATGTTAATTAAAGGATTTTCAAAGAATAGTGTTAAGACGGTAGTTTAATAAAAATAGATTCGGTTTTGACGTCAATGATATCGAAAATTATGTTCTTGATTTTTTATGTGATTGTGAGGTGTTGATTGGTCGTAACGTAACAGTACCTACTATCTGGTTTAATGTAGATACAGACAAATAAGTGATAGACTGACATTTCAGTTGCATTGAAAACATTTTTAAAGTGGTAGACGTATCACATTCGAATAATGTGAATAAGTATATTGGTTAACTGTTAAGGAACTAATGTTACTATTAAATAGGCCATGGGGTGTTTATTAGAGTGAAAGATTTATTAACACGATATTAAAATTAATGTAAAGTATAAGAGCTGGGTCAAGTCAGGATAGTTGTGATGAGTGTATATAATTATGTAACATTACAACAAGCTTATATAGTAGTTAAGACAACCAATAAGGGCCGTTCGTTTTGAAGAGTTCTTAGACTAGATAATGCGTAAAGATAGTGACAGTTATTGTCCTGTGCTTGGAGACATTGATGTGCATACTATGGACGTCAGAGAAATATGAAAATGGTATCGAATAGACAATATCAGAGGAAGTGAGAGATCAAGTAAATGACATGAAGGAGTGGCCGAGGCGTAGAATAAAATCCTTAATAATCGGTATTTTGAGTAAACCACGTGTTGGCAAGTTAAATAGATTATACAGGCATTTATATACAACTAGCCCTATTTATATTTGAAGTGTTCACGATTTAGGGTAGGAGTGGTGTGCTGAAGCAGTTACTGCCTAAGACTAAAGGAGTAAACTGAACCAGGCACTACTTCGATCCAAAAGAGTGAACTAGGTTTCACAATCATTTATTTACAACTAGCCCTATTATGCTTATTCAATTTATGCGTGTTATGGTTTCATACAAAAGAATATAGGTATGTGCTGGTCTACCAGAACTTTGAAGTGTTCACGATCCAGGGTAGGAGTGGTGTGCTGAAGCAGTTACTGCCTAAGACTAAAGGAGTAAACTGGACCAGGCACTACTTCGGACTAAAGGAGTGAACTAGATTTCAGATTTTGTCTAAGTCTAAACACAATTATTCTATGAGTTGGGCAGATCAGTACATCAAAAACGATGCGTCTTGCAAGGTTTCCTGGGCCTAAAGGGGACTGGAATAATTTTCTCTAATGTTTCAAGTTTAGGGAAGAACTAAAAGAGATCAAGATGATGTTCCTGATGGCGCACGGTGGGCTGAAAATCGGCTTTCATAGACTTAGGCATTTTATTTTGCAAGTGCGAGTTTTTTTGCCGGATATCACTTCTATTAGTTATAACAATATACAAAAATGACACCAGAATTGATTCTGCACAGAAACGAAGGAATTATAATTTTTTTACGAAAATTTTGTATGGAGCTAGTATGAAAAATCGAAATATCTCTAAAACGGCAGCGATAACCGTAATATCCTTATAGGGGGTTATAGTACTAATTATTTATGATTTTTTGACATACGTTACATAATGGTTGCAGATGCCTTTTTTAAAAAAAAATCGTCAAATTTTTTTTATTTATTTTTACATATTTAAACGTTCCTTTTAGTGTTTAAGTTGAAGAATTCAGAGCTTTAACAACTCTTATCATAAAATAGCATCACCCCTATAGACCTGAAGGACTAGACAGAGGTGTGTAGTATCTTGTTGATCTTGTAAGATTTCCAACAATACCAAATAGTTGAATATCAGTGTCAAAGTGCCCATGGTGTCGCTTCTTTTTGAAAGATAGGGGAATGAAATTGTTAATTGATCATACCCTAAAAGTATGATTACAACATAACCGGACACATAATAATAATAATATCCTTATAGGGGATTATAGTACTAACATTATTTATTTTAACATATGAAACTGTTCAAAACGATCCATGAACTGTGTCAAAGTTAAGAACATCGTTAGGAAGCATGCTTTTTCCCCAAATATTAAGAATATGTGAAAAAAAAAAGACTGTATATAAACTTTTTATTGATAGGTAATTTAAATAAAACAGAAGTAACAAAAATAATATCTAATAAATTCAATTATACAAAATACATATTTGAAACTATAATTTATGAAATTATTAACTAAACATATTGGTACAATAAACTAACATAAATAACAAAAGAACATAAAGAAAAATAATTAAATTTTACAAATTTTCTTTACAACTTTCGTTGTCGGACTCCAATTCCGAGTCAGAATCCAGATCGGATATACCTACAAACTCGAACTCAGTTTCCGGAAACTGTATTAGGTCGAGAGTTTCAGCAAAAAAGGTTGTCTTCCTTTTGGCATCTAACTTCGGCCTTTGTGCACTTAGAAAAGGATCCGAAGAAACAACAAGCATATTTAGGATATCTTGATTAGAATCTTGCCTGCTTCTTTTCCGCGAATGATGTTCCCGGAACCTCCTAAAATCTTTGTTTCGAGACTCTGAGGCTTCTTCCGAGAGAGTCCCAATCGGGACAATATCATTTTTTTCGATTATGTCAGCTCCGTGTATTAATAGTTTATGTACGGTTGATGACATGTAGTACCAGTCGTATAATTCCACGTACTTTTCTGCTGTTTTGCGAGCAAAATCTTTAAATTTGATGACATCGATCTTCTCACCAGATGTTATTGCTTGCAAAATAACAGCAAATCTTTTTATCAGGTTTTGATCCAACCCAGTAATAGCTGCAGTTTTATTGGGAAACTCGAAAAACTTCCTTGCGGTATTCCCGTCATTGGTAGTTCCCGAGCCTTGTTTTACTATATCAATTAACAGATTGAGCTCCTCTTTAAATTTATTTTGAATGTTTTTTTTTCTGTTTTGTAACATATCTTTATGCTCATTACTTCTTGCTGCCCACTGTTTGAAGTCAAGTCTGTACGCAATGTGTAGCAGACATTCCATGCAATTTATACGGGCATGTAGGGATGATAGGCCAAATTCATATATGTCAGAACACACAGTTTTTGATGTTACAGCATCTAAGTGGTTCATTTCTGTTGGTTTTGCTAAGCACAGGTAGCATGATGCATTTGATCTAGCTTCAGAAAGGTACGTGCAGACTTTTGCGTCGATCATTGTCATCATTAGTTTATGAGTCACCCTGTTACTATTAATGCACTCTGTGGGGTTAAGGGCCTCAATTTCCTCATCCATTTTTCTTTTGTTATCAATGACAACTGCATGGCTTTCTTTTACAAAAGTGAACTGAACCGGACGACAATAAAAAGTTGAGCATGGTTTCGGGTTTGTCCATATAGTATTATCTCCATCTGTCAGTTTCAGTGGCACCAAGGAGGTCATGAAAATGCTTGAATCATCATGCTCGCCGTCCATTTTCTGCTTGTATCGGCTTTGATTGGAAGCACCATCAAATCCCCACTTCGATATCAGCTTTAACTGCTTATTTTCCACATTATCAGAAAGACTTTGAAGAATCCGCTTCACCGTGATGTCAAGTAAAGCTTGAAGTGTAATTCTAGCTGATGAATCCGTAACTGATACTGATTGATTAGGAGGGTAGCATGCAAGCTTAGTTTGTTGCAGTTTATAGTAGGATGGGTAAATATCCTTAGCACCTTCCCGAATGGCAGTCTCTCGCAACGTAATATATTGCCACTTTGAAAGCTTAAGTGAAAGAAGCAATCCAAGTGCTTTCTCTGGTGTAAATATTACTGTTTTCTTAATGCTTTCCTTGATTTTAACGGCAGCTTCTGGATTTTTGATCATATAATTGATTACAGATGCGATATCTTCATAACCTTCTTCTTTTAAACGTGCTGCAGCTGCATATGCCAATTCACAGGAATCCTCGCCTATGTGCTCACTAGATCTTCTCTTTTTCTGTTTGCTTCCCAGATCTTTGAATGGTTTTCGGGACCTTTTTGTCATTGTTCCAACAGTCGATGATGTCGAAGGTTCTGGAGAGACTGAGCGTGCTCTTGGTATCTCATCAACAGTTGGTTCTTGATTTATTAAAGTTTGCACGCAACTCGGCCAATCAATATTTGCTTGCAACCACTCTCCGTACGTATTTCTAAACTTATCAAAGAATCGTTTAGATTTCTGCCACCTGTTTAAAGCAGCTCGCGTGAATCTCCGGCAAAATTCTTTGAGAGTTACTTGATCTTCGGCAGAAAGGCAATCGCCTATGCGGGACACAATTGCACTAAACAATACTTCATGATTAAATGAAGGACACTCACTTTTTAGAAGAACAAACAAATCTAAGTTGGTGATTAAACTTTCCATTCTAAGATTTTGTAGTCGCAAAGCAAATAGTTTTAGTGTTAGCAGTTACACGGTTGTGAACAATCTAAATTATGGAACAAAATTATAGCCCTTTTATTGTATAAAGTCAATAATTAGTTAACTACCCTCATTAAAGTTATAAAAGATATGATAATAAAAATTTATAATCGTCAAAAACATTTCATAGAACTCATAGTAGAACTAATCAACATTAGCAAATCACATTAGCTCACTAATTATAAAAAGGTGAATGCAGTTCTTAGTTGGTATTGTTGCGAGATATTTCAAATCATTTAATCACTTAATAGGCTCATTAGAATCAGAAGACTACAACCATCATTCTAATTACTTAATTACTTGTCATCAGACTCATTAGATGACTACACAATATGTTATTTTGTATTTTGAACGTATGCAAGGTTTTAAAATTCCTTTTGTGTCGATATTATTATGTGTCCGGTTATGTTGTAATCATACTTTTAGGGTATGATCAATTAACAATTTCATTCCCCTATCTTTCTAAAAGAAGCGACAGCATGGGCACTTTGACACTGATATTCAACTATTTGGTATTGTTGGAAATCTTACAAGATCAACAAGATACTACACACCTCTGTCTAGTCCTTCAGGTCTATAGGGGTGATGCTATTTTATGTTAAGAGTTGTTAAAGCTCTGAATTCTTCAACTTAAACACTAAAAGGAACGTTTAATATGTAAAAATAAATAAAAATATTTTGACGATTTAAAAAAAAAAAAAGGCATCTACAACCATTATGTAACGTATGTCAAAAAATCATAAATAATTAGTACTAAAACCTCCTATAAGGATATTACGGTTATCGCTGCCGTTTCAGAGATATTTCGATTTTTCATACTAGCTCCATACAAAATTTTCGTAAAAAAATTATAATTCCTTCGTTTTTGTGCAGAATCAATTCTGGTGTCATTTTTGTATATTATTATAACAAATAGAAGTGATATCCGGCACAAAAACTGGCACTTGCAAAATAAAATGCCTAAGTCTATGAAAGCCGTTTTTCAGCCCACCGTGTGGCGGTGTTCTGATACTTGTTTTATTTTGAGATGCATAGTTTTGGCTTGTGTGACGGTGTACGCAGGTGCTGTTGGTGTTGGTTGGAGTGTGCCTGAGGTCATGCACGATGCAGGAGGGCCGTGTTGGCAACACCGAGTGAAGCTAGCGCGAGTGGTGCTGTGGCGGGAAACGAAGCGGCTACACCGGTCGACATGGCGCGATCACCGTCTCTCTTTGGGTTGAGCTCTCGACGTGTACGGTTGTGTTGTGCTTAGTTTTGCGTTATTAAAGTTGAGATTGTCTGTATTGTCTATATTTGTCAATATACAAATTATTCCTCACTTTTGTCTTGTTTATAAATCCCTTATCAGCAGTACCAGTAAAAATAGTTAACAATTGTTTACTGCAAAAGGACGCTTTGTGTGTGTATTTTGAACTATTGTTGTGTAAGTACTCAAAATGCCAAAGTACAAGAAAGTTGAGCGATTAGGACGTGCAAAAATAGCAAAGATGAACGAAGCTCAGTAAACTGTCTCGTAATTACTTATATTCTAAATAACAGTGAAATTATTTATTTACGATACAATTTATTTATCAATCTTGTTTTTTTGTAGCAGGGCTAAAAGAAAAGGACATAATAGTTATGATGAAACCCCAACAACATCTACACATTCTCAAGAAAATTACGTTGATGGCGGGTATGTACCTACCTACTATAAACCTAAGTACTGTTCTAAGATGAGTATTTAGTAAAGTGATAACATCTCATCATTGGCATATCAACAAATAAAAATAAATCTTCGCGTAAATCGTCGTAATCATGCGTGTGCCATAGAGTTATGAAACTACATACATGAACATCTACGTTGATTCAGTACTTACGTGGTTCAGTGCTTGTCATGTACCTATTGATTTTTGTGTGTAAATATTTGAGTGTATTTTAAAATGAATAATCTATTCTAGGTTAAAAGATGTCCAAAGTGATGCAGCTCTAATGGATATTTCTAATATACAACCCATGGAAATATGCAATAATGAGTGAGTATCTTTACTAATATTATAGATGCGACAGTGAGTTTGTTTGTTTGTTACGCTTTCACGCTAAAACGGCTGAACGCATTTAGATGAAATTTGGCACATATGTAGACCATGATCTGGAGAAGGACATAGGCTACTGTTCGTGCGGAATCGCTGACGAAGTCGCGGGAAACAGCTAGTTACATATAATCCTTTCCTCGTACTTTTCTTTACAGGGTAAATTTCCTTTTTAGCATGCTAAAGTACAATTTTATTATAATATGTCATACTAATTTTGATTGTCGATATAGAACTTTCATTTCATAAAAAGTAGCACATTTGTATTACACACCCTCTGTGTGAAAGTGAATGTTCATTTCCCTTGCTAATGTGTTGTAAACTATTTGCTCACCATTGTTTAGTAATTAATAATTTATTTGACTATTTATACACAATAAAACAGAGAAACCTAGTAGTGTAACAATCTTTCTATTTCTTAATGATTTACGAATTTATAGAAATTATTTCATCACTATAATATAGTAGGGATGATATATGTATTTAAGCTACCCGGAACAAGGGCTTCGTTTCGAAGAACCTAGTGCGCGCCCTGGTGCGGGCGGGAAATACTTGTTGTCATATGAATAAGGACCACAATCGTATTTGTAAAAAAAAACTACTTTGAACTTCCAAGTATTTTGTTGACGATTATGTTCCTTATTTTTATAATAATACGGATCAATTTCCAATGCAAGTATTTTCATCTCTACAAGCCGAGCCGCGGCGGCGCGGCACCGACTAAGAGCCGGGGCACACGATGCGTTGCGGCGTCGGTGCGGCGCCGGAGCGGTGTCGCTGCGTCGTCTTACATAGAAATATCTGTGGTATGCACACGATGCGCTCCGGCGCCGCACCGGACTTGCAACCACCAAGACGAGGCGGGGAGGGGTGAATGCGTTGCGACGTCGGAGCGGCACCGCTCAGTTGTTTTGCGTCCTGTCCATTACTGTTCCTTAGTGCAATAAAAGAACAGATCCAGTATCGTCGTACGCTTCTACGTCCATTTCGGCGGTAGCGTAATAGTAGGGCCAACAACAGACGTCTTTTACGATCCATTTTCATTAACAGAGAGCGGGGGCACACGATGCGTTGCGGCGCCGCACCGCAAAGATTTTACCGTATCGACGAGCACACGATCGGTGCGGCGCCGCAACGTTGTAAATGTCGCAGCGGCGCCGCTGGCACCCCAGCAGCGTTGGACAGTCTGTTAATAAAAATGGATCGTAAAAGACGTCTGTTGTTGGCCATACTATTACGCCACCGCCGAAACCCTCAATCACAATAAACATAAAACTAAGACAAAAAAACGAAAAGAGCGAGCATGTGCCCTTTCTTGTGACGCATATACAACTGAGCGGTGCCACTCCGGCGTCGCAACGCATTCACCCCTCCCCGCCTCGTCTCGGTGGTTGCAAGTCCGGTGCGGCGCCGCAGCGCATCGTGGTGGCACCGCTCAGTTGTATATGCGTCACAAGAAAGGGCACATGCTCGCTCTTTTCGTTTTTTTGTCTTAGTTTTATGTTTATTGTGATTGAGGGCTTCGGCGGTGGCGTAATAGTAAGGCCAACAACAGACGTCTTTTACGATCCATTTTTATTAACAGACTGTCCAACGCTGCTGGGGTGCCAGCGGCGCCGCTGCGACATTTACAACGTTGCGGCGCCGCACCGATCGTGTGCTCGTCGATACGGTGAAATCTTTGTGGTGCGGCGCCGCAACGCATCGTGTGCCCCCGCTCTGACACGGTGAAATCTTTGCGGTGCGGCGCCGCAACGCATCGTGTGCCCCCGCCCTGATACTGCCTATATAATAGTTGGTATTCATTTGTTTTGTTTGAAAACAGGTGTGCTTCTAAACTTTTAAACGGCAAAAATTAACAATAAACTAACGTTTTACAAGCTTCTACGATTGTTTACACAAAAATAAAAGGATATTCTACATTCATGAAGTTTTAACTAACTCTTTAATTTTGACGAAACACGTGTTTTATGACTTAGTACGTCGGATAATTTATTGTGTGGTTTTATTACTTAATATATATTTTTTTGGTTTTCTTTAAATCTTGTTTGTATGTCCCTGCCTAAAAATATCACTTATCTACTAATAAAAACACATTGAAAATATGACCGCCAACCCCATCATCGCGGCCGACAAAAAAAATTCTAACAAAACACATTTTTTTTACCGAATACTCGCGCTGCCGCGGATGGCCGGCACTGATTTTTTTTTCGTGGATACACAATGAACTAGCTATCATATACTCACGTTACACACCTAAAATATTAGAACAATTGAAGAAAAAAAATTAAACGTGATTCGTTCCATACAAAAAAAAATAGTATTTTTTCTGACAAACTATCAACTTAAAAAGAAATTTTATCAGAATAAAAGTTATCTAGAATATCACAACATGTCATATAAAAAAAATCGCATCGATATTGGAACTTTGATGCCTAAGTCCACTAATTTTCAGTATGGCCCACTGTGCGCCGTGCTACTGAGGCTTGTAGAGATGAAAATACTTCCATAGAAAAGCGATTCGTATTGTTATATGAATAAGGAATATAATCGTTTTCACAAAAAAAAATACTTGAAAGTTCAAAGTACTTTTTTTTTGCAAATACGATTCTGATAAAATCAAAAGCGAAAAAAATTTTGGGATTTTTTTTCCCAATTGCCACCTGATGGCAATTCATGTGGGCGGCTGGGACTATACCAGATGGCGGCTGCAAAAATTTTCCAGTTTTTCGTCATGGGTGTAAATTCCATAGTTTTCAAGTCAAAATATAAACCCAAGATGGCAGGTGTCAACAAGACTTACTGCTACCAAATACTTTCAAGTATTTGAAACCCTTTTTTTCTGGGTGATAAAATCATCCGGGTGGAGCGGAAGGGAGTGTCAGACTTCTACTGACTCAAAACCCACCCTGCTCCTTCTGTTGACCTTGCATTCCGGGGTCGTGGTGTCTCGTTAGAACAATTACCGCAACGAGTATTTGAAACCCTGGTTTTCAACCCTGGTATTTTTACATACCTACTCGTATTTGGAAGCCCTGATATTGCATGTTTCAAGTATATCTTAGCCCTTCAATAGTCACCTAAACCTTAAAAATCTGTCACCATTATGAAAAACATTTCTTTTGCAGTTTACGAGAGAACTTTACGGGAGACTTGACGGAAGCTGCAAACACAGAAGAAATCAAGAGAAGATATAGATTAATGTATCTCTGCTGGTTTACGCGGCGTACGCGATTGAATGTCTCAGGAGGCAAGTTATTTTGCGACGTCTTCAACAATAATCGTTATATTTCAATCAATTTACATAAAATATTAATGAATTATACTTAAACCTTCCTCAGGAATCACACGATCTATTCATGAAAACTATATAGATACAAAAATCCATTAACACTAGAAGGGTCAACGCCGTCAATTTGACGGCACGTTAAATACTTTGAATTATTATAAACAAAAGCTTTGTTCCTACTCTCTTATCTTAAGTTTTATTTACAATTTGTATTTGTTGACTGTTGTTGACATAAATATTATAGTTTCAACTGATTATTATTTGAAGTAAATTGTCATATTTCATTTTATAATGAGTTCCAATCGGCTATCGACTTTTGAAATAGAACGAGAATTACTGCGACTTTGGAATATTGAAAAAAATGTGGGAGCGGGGCTTCCCTCGCCGCGTGCGTGCAGGTTAGTTAAAGCATTATCACCATGCGCGAGAGCTTATTTTGCTCTGAACATTTATTAATCACTTTTTCCTTTGTTGGCAGCGCGCGCTTGCGCGTGCGTTTCATGTAGGTAACTACGTTACGTCTACTGAACTACTAATGATTCTCACTTTCTTCGAGTTGATGATTATTTTTTTAATAATTTGAAAAAAAAAACAACATTCTCTTTTTTAAGTTTAACTTTATATTTCGATATCACTAGTGATAGGTAACCGTCCTGGCGCGGGAAAACAACCATTAAAATTTCACACTGTATTATTAGAAGCATTCATTAAAATTAAACATTTTATTTTAGTCACAAACATCCAATATTTTAATCATATTTTCTCCGTAATTATCATATACCATCAATTTGAAGGTCGCGGTCTTTGAAGGTATGCCTTATTTCCCGGCCCTTCTAGTGTTAAGTAGGTAAACTAATATCTCGAAAACAATCATTAAACTTGCCTCGTTCTCTCGCTGATTTTTCAAGGCAGTCTTAATAAAAACAATATATTATTTTACTCCAAGTTTCTAAAATTTTAAACACAAAGCACAACGTTTTTAAATCTCACAAATCGCAATCACAGAATTTTTTTTAACATTCAATATAACTAGTAGTTTTTAATATATTGTTTACAAATTCGATGAATTGTTTTTTTTTTATTCTTCTACTAAATACAAATATTTAGATTCACATGCACATAAAAATTGTCGTTCGATGAAATAAAATCTTGTCGCTTGCACTGGGCCCCTAGTGGATGCGGGGCCCCTAGGCCGTTGCCTACTCTGCCTAATGGTTAATCCGGCCCTGGTTGGTGGTATTGTTTCGCTGCAGACAGATATTAGATAAGGTGTCTATTTAATACCTTTACCGACGGGTATTATGTGACAAACTTATTTGCTGATCAATTTAAAAAAGACATGGCTTTTGTTTCAAGTTACAATTCATCATGTTTGACTCCAACAACGGGAGGAGCGTCTCAAACCTTCATTTCAGCCGTTGAGTTCTTCGCAGCGGCGCAGTGTTTGATTACGGAAGGATTGATACCAAAAGCTGAAGTTCATGGTAAGGATTTTTGGAACATTTTTTTTTAATATTACTCTTTATGGCTGCTGGTATTGCTAAGGTAAATTTTAACTGTTCATGTTAACTATATCAGCACCTGGTTGATGACTATAAAAAATAATATTGAAAAATTGAGAAAATTTGAGCCCTTGACAGTTTAGTCTTCATTTTCATTGATAATAGATTCGCGTTTGATCATCATCTCATCAGATGATAAGTAATGCTGAGGTCGAAGATGGAGCACGCTTACCTAGAAGTAACCTGTTCACTATTGATTTAAAGACACCCAGGTTATAGCTATCGGGAAATACAGACTCCGGCAAGGAACATCACTCCTTAGCCGTACGTACAATGAAAGTATTCCCAAAAAGTTTTGTGCGCATGAGTGGAATGTCCACCACATAACGATGGCAAATCGCCGTTTGTAGTATATTAAGAAACTTTTCTAATTTAGAAATGCGTTACAGAGGTTCTGAAAAAAAAAAACTGCAAATGTCGTAAAAACTCGTCAAATGGTAAATTGTTCTTTTTTTTTCAGATTTTGATAAGTTTGATTTCATAATAGTTGGAGCAGGGACAGCCGGCAGTGTACTAGCAAACCGATTAAGTGCAGTATCAGACTGGAAAATACTACTGATTGAAGCTGGTGATGATGCACCAGTAGAAGCTGATGTAAGCATATTGTCAAAAGTTGATCACCTACTCATTCATCTCACCAAACTATAATCATCTGTTTAGCTTTTTTCCCAACTATGTTGCAGTCGGCTTCCAGTCTAACAGGCTGGGTAACACGATACACATTTGCAAGACCAGTGTCAGATTTTCTGACTTCTGACTGCCCGTAACTGACAAAGATGTACTAATGACAGCCCGAATAATGTGCTTTCCGAGTTACGGAGGATACTCCATATAATATGAAGGTTACCCATCCAAGAGCCGACTTTGGCAAGCGTTGCTTAACCTTTAAGACCGACCCATGCGGCTGTTATGCTGTTGGCGCTAGACTATAATATGGTATCTTAATATATGTATAAAACGCGTGGGTAGCGGGTATTCTGCATTATATTAAGATATTTCTTTCACAAAAATAATTTTCATTTAAATTTAAATACATTTTAGGTTCCAGGTCTTGCTTCGAATTTATTTAGATCTAGATTTGATTGGTCTTACTTGACCGCCAACAATGGAATCACAAACGGAGCAAACATAAACGGGTCTATTAATTGGCCGCGTGGCAAAATGATGGGTGGTTGCAGTAACATAAATGCAATGGCTTACATACAAGGTAATGATCAAGATTATCAAAATTGGTTTAACGCTGGTAACAATGAATGGAGTGTAGAAGAAGTGCGGCAGTGCTTCAAGAAGGCTGAAAGCTATCAAAACATGGAACAGTTAAAAAATCCGGATATACGAAACCATTATGGACTAAAAGGACCGTTAGGTCTGAATAGGTTCAATAGCACTTATAGACCGATTACCCAGAGGGTTTTATCTGCTTGGAACGAAATCGGCTTCAAGAATGTTCCAGATGTTAACGTCGCGAACGTGTTAGGTTCCGGAATTTTGACCTCTACGGCAGCTAGTGGAGAAAGACAAAGTCATTATAAAGCATACATAAATCCAGTACAACACAGAAAGAATTTAAATATTATTAAGAATAGTCTGGTGACAAAGGTGATAATAAATCAACTGACCAAAACTGCTCGTGGGGTGGAAGTGGAACGTTGTTCAAAAAAACAAACCTATTTTGCGACTAAAGAAATAATTATAAGCGCAGGAGCCATAAACTCACCTCAACTTTTAATGTTATCTGGTGTAGGACCTAAAAAGCATCTTGCTTCAAAGAAAATTCCTGTAAAAGTTGATTCGCCAATGGTTGGACAAAATCTCCAAGATCATTGTATTATACCAGTAACGGTATACGCTGACAAACCAGGCAAGGAAAATAAAAATGTGGAACAATTTGAAGCCATAAAATATTTATATGATCGCACAGGCTATTTGGCACAAAGCATTTACGCCGATATCACAGCATTTTTTTCTGATAAACTGAATGCTACTTATCCTGACTTTCAGTCTCATCTAATAATCTTTTGGAAAAACAGTTCCACTATCGAAAGATTCTTGAAATCTCAATTCAGGTACAAAGATAAGGTAGCCAATCCAATCATCAAATTGAACATTAACCGTGCACTTTATATGTTCTACTTTAATCTTTTACATCCATATTCAAGAGGCAACATCACTTTAAAGTCAAATAACCCAAAGGATTATCCAATCATCAATGCAAACTATTTTGAAGATCCCAGAGATTTAGAATCAGCAGTCACAGGTATTATAATGCTGACCAAAGTTGTCAATACCACCGCTTTCAGAGAAATTAACGGCTCTTTGGGAAGAATGCAGTGGCCGCCATGCAATATATATAAACTAGATAGTAGAGACTACTGGAAATGCATTTGTATCGAGATGGTATTGACAATTTCCCACCCTGTAGGAACATGTCAGATGGGATCAGATATAAATACCTCAGTGGTGAGTTCTCGTTTGAAAGTCCATGGAGTGAACAATCTCCGTGTGATCGACGCTAGTGTAATGCCGACAATTACTAGTGGTAATACCAACGGCCCAACGGGTATGATTGCAGAAAGAGGTGCCGAATTGATACGACAGGATCACAAAAAAAAATCATAAAATAAACTTTGCTCGCTGACACTGTTAATTGAGAATCTGCTTAATCTATACATGTACAACTACATATATACGCCATTCTTGTGTGTACACCTGTACACCAAAGTCACAGTTTAACGTTATTTTATGGTAGCATTGTAACAGTGGCCAATGTTAATTGTTACTTTTTTATTCTACATTTGTATAAATTTGAAGAGCTCAAAACGGTATGGTTTTTTCTATTGCTGTTATCAATTAGGTTTATTTAATTAAAGAGAACACATATGCCTCATTTGCATGACTGACGAAATTGTGTATTTATTTATTCCTTTCTTATTTTCACGAATAGATATTGTGCTACACCCTATCAACATTTCAACAGACCCTAAATGGTTTAAACTAATTCCATTTAAATTTAAAAGTTAAGGTCCTTAACCTCATCTGTGTTCAACATTCAAACATCTCAGAAACATGTCATGTCAAGCTGTAATCTACCAAGGTGTAGAGAGGTGTGAATGTTTGTTACTCTTTCACGCAAAAAAAATCTGATTGGATTTAGATGAAACTTTACAGTAATATTGTTTATGCATCGAAATAGCACACACGCTACAATTTATGAAGATTTCTTGTAATTTGACCATAATATTACGATTAGTATAGAGTCGGAATAATTTCCACCCTCTGAGCGCTATCTTGGCGTACGCTGCCTGAACTGTTGGTTTACGCGGGAAAACCTCCAATACGAACGAAGTTGCGGGCAGAAGCTAGTATATCATTATTATGCTCGTAAGTACCAGCACGTCACAATAAGCGTGACTAACATGTATTGGATATCCGTTTATTAGCTTTTCCCAGCTGCATGACTGGAATAGATAGACTGCATGCCGACTCTTAAAGTCAGCATGCAGTCTGACCTTATCGGATGCAGCTGAGTACTAGTGTTTTACATGGAGCGACTGCCTATCTTACCTCCACAACTCAGTAGCTGGGTAACACGACACCTCTCGGCCAGACCAGCGTCAGATATTCTGACTTCTGACTATCCGTAACGACTGTCAGAGATGACCAAAGGACAGGTGAGACTGAACGAGGCTTAACGTGATTTCCGGGGCATGGAGGAATCTCGACATGTTAAGATGGTCACCCACCCAAAGACCAACCTCGGCAAGCGTTGCTTAACCTTGAAGATCGATCCGTGTGGCTTTTTTTATTTAACCACGAATTGCTTATAGATAATAGTTTGGATATACGGCTTTTTAAATAAGCTAAGGGGATGTTTCTATCAGGACTGCTACTAGGGCCACTTGCAGCAAAATTTCTAAAATCTCAATTTTATTAACGCTAGATTTAACTCAAAATCTCAAATTAAATAAATCACTTCCAGTATAGACTTTTCGAGAGAAAAACGGGGTTTTCTAAATACTGCACGATTCAATAAATCCATTTTCACTTAATATCAGAAAGAACAACTAATTTGAACTGATTAAAATAACGTCATCTGTCATTTAAATCGAGATTTTAAGCTAAATCAGTAGTGAGCAAGACGTTAAATCAGATTTAGACCTAAATCGAGTTTTTGTTACAGTAAATCTCGATTTAAAGTGTTGCTGCAAGTGGCCCTAAATAATAAAATTTGTTATTGTTATTAACAAAATTTGTTAAATTCTAGTTTTCTTTTGTTCACTCGTTTGCTATATATTATACATAGGTATGTTACATCTAACAAAATGTTAATTTATATCTAATTTCGTCAGGCTTACGATGTGTCGTGGGCTACCCATACATAGATATTATTTACCAGAAGTTATGCCCCACGGTAGAAATCGTCTAAAAGTTGATAGGTATATAAGTGTAATTCGTCATTCACGTTCACTTGTTTCTGGTGTAAAATAAAGTAATTTTATATATTTATTCAACACTATAATCACTTTAAGTGCTTTTTTACTAGGTACTACCGAAATTAAAGTTATTTTTGACTTTACAGTGTTTTGATATAGAAATCGGTTTTATTTCTTGCAAAAAAGTTTTTTTTTTTTTTTTTTTTTGTTAAACTCTTATAAGTGCTTAACCCAAAAATTGCGATATAATTTAGCTAATACTCATTGATGTCCTCCGTCATGGGGTGCGCAAAGGGTTTTGTCAGAGTCTAACAGACTGAAACCAGCTTGTGTTCCATCGCAAACTTGCGATGAGGATTGCGGAGCCATTAAAATAATCTTCAATGCGGCCCCCAATTGGTGCCAGCCGGCCTTTGAGCCCCGTCTGGTCAAGATGCGGGCGTGACGTGGTTGACTCTCGCAAGTAAGAGAGGAACTAAGAGGGCCATTCAAAATCAATCAAAATCAAAATCAAAAATCAATCTTTTTCTAGATTATGTTGGAGTCATTGACATATATATTACTTCGTAAGGACTGGGCGGACCGCATGTTATAATGACGCACGGTGGGCTGAAAAACGGCTTTCATAGACTTAGGCATTTTATTTTGCAAGTGCCAGTTTTTGTGCCGGATATCACTTCTATTTGTTATAACAATATACAAAAATGACACCAGAATTGATTCTGCACAAAAACGAAGGAATTATAATTTTTTTACGAAAATTTTGTATGGAGCTAGTATGAAAAATCGAAATATCTCTGAAACGGCAGCGATAACCGTAATATCCTTATAGGAGGTTTTAGTACTAATTATTTATGATTTTTTGACATACGTTACATAATGGTTGTAGATGCCTTTTTTTTTTTAAAAATCGTCAAAATATTTTGATTTATTTTTACATATTAAACGTTCCTTTTAGTGTTTAAGTTGAAGAATTCAGAGCTTTAACAACTCTTAACATAAAATAGCATCACCCCTATAGACCTGAAGGACTAGACAGAGGTGTGTAGTATCTTGTTGATCTTGTAAGATTTCCAACAATACCAAATAGTTGAATATCAGTGTCAAAGTGCCCATGCTGTCGCTTCTTTTAGAAAGATAGGGGAATGAAATTGTTAATTGATCATACCCTAAAAGTATGATTACAACATAACCGGACACATAATAATATCGACACAAAAGGAATTTTAAAACCTTGCATACGTTCAAAATACAAAATAACATATTGTGTAGTCATCTAATGAGTCTGATGACAAGTAATTAAGTAATTAGAATGATGGTTGTAGTCTTCTGATTCTAATGAGCCTATTAAGTGATTAAATGATT
Source organism: Tholera decimalis (assembly GCA_943138885.2). Taxonomy (NCBI): domain Eukaryota; kingdom Metazoa; phylum Arthropoda; class Insecta; order Lepidoptera; family Noctuidae; genus Tholera; species Tholera decimalis. The sequence continues at coordinate 33,112,540 of OW964555.2, forward strand.
TGAAATATCTCGCAACAATACCAACTAAGAACTGCATTCACCTTTTTATAATTAGTGAGCTAATGTGATTTGCTAATGTTGATTAGTTCTACTATGAGTTCTACGAAATGTTTTTGACGATTATAAATTTTTATTATCATATCTTTTATAACTTTAATGAGGGTAGTTAACTAATTATTGACTTTATACAATAAAAGGGCTATAATTTTGTTCCATAATTTAGATTGTTCACAACCGTGTAACTGCTAACACTAAAACTATTTGCTTTGCGACTACAAAATCTTAGAATGGAAAGTTTAATCACCAACTTAGATTTGTTTGTTCTTCTAAAAAGTGAGTGTCCTTCATTTAATCATGAAGTATTGTTTAGTGCAATTGTGTCCCGCATAGGCGATTGCCTTTCTGCCGAAGATCAAGTAACTCTCAAAGAATTTTGCCGGAGATTCACGCGAGCTGCTTTAAACAGGTGGCAGAAATCTAAACGATTCTTTGATAAGTTTAGAAATACGTACGGAGAGTGGTTGCAAGCAAATATTGATTGGCCGAGTTGCGTGCAAACTTTAATAAATCAAGAACCAACTGTTGATGAGATACCAAGAGCACGCTCAGTCTCTCCAGAACCTTCGACATCATCGACTGTTGGAACAATGACAAAAAGGTCCCGAAAACCATTCAAAGATCTGGGAAGCAAACAGAAAAAGAGAAGATCTAGTGAGCACATAGGCGAGGATTCCTGTGAATTGGCATATGCAGCTGCAGCACGTTTAAAAGAAGAAGGTTATGAAGATATCGCATCTGTAATCAATTATATGATCAAAAATCCAGAAGCTGCCGTTAAAATCAAGGAAAGCATTAAGAAAACAGTAATATTTACACCAGAGAAAGCACTTGGATTGCTTCTTTCACTTAAGCTTTCAAAGTGGCAATATATTACGTTGCGAGAGACTGCCATTCGGGAAGGTGCTAAGGATATTTACCCATCCTACTATAAACTGCAACAAACTAAGCTTGCATGCTACCCTCCTAATCAATCAGTATCAGTTACGGATTCATCAGCTAGAATTACACTTCAAGCTTTACTTGACATCACGGTGAAGCGGATTCTTCAAAGTCTTTCTGATAATGTGGAAAATAAGCAGTTAAAGCTGATATCGAAGTGGGGATTTGATGGTGCTTCCAATCAAAGCCGATACAAGCAGAAAATGGACGGCGAGCATGATGATTCAAGCATTTTCATGACCTCCTTGGTGCCACTGAAACTGACAGATGGAGATAATACTATATGGACAAACCCGAAACCATGCTCAACTTTTTATTGTCGTCCGGTTCAGTTCACTTTTGTAAAAGAAAGCCATGCAGTTGTCATTGATAACAAAAGAAAAATGGATGAGGAAATTGAGGCCCTTAACCCCACAGAGTGCATTAATAGTAACAGGGTGACTCATAAACTAATGATGACAATGATCGACGCAAAAGTCTGCACGTACCTTTCTGAAGCTAGATCAAATGCATCATGCTACCTGTGCTTAGCAAAACCAACAGAAATGAACCACTTAGATGCTGTAACATCAAAAACTGTGTGTTCTGACATATATGAATTTGGCCTATCATCCCTACATGCCCGTATAAATTGCATGGAATGTCTGTTACACATTGCGTACAGACTTGACTTCAAACAGTGGGCAGCAAGAAGTAATGAGCATAAAGATATGTTACAAAACAGAAAAAAAAACATTCAAAATAAATTTAAAGAGGAGCTCAATCTGTTAATTGATATAGTAAAACAAGGCTCGGGAACTACCAATGACGGGAATACCGCAAGGAAGTTTTTCGAGTTTCCCAATAAAACTGCAGCTATTACTGGGTTGGATCAAAACCTGATAAAAAGATTTGCTGTTATTTTGCAAGCAATAACATCTGGTGAGAAGATCGATGTCATCAAATTTAAAGATTTTGCTCGCAAAACAGCAGAAAAGTACGTGGAATTATACGACTGGTACTACATGTCATCAACCGTACATAAACTATTAATACACGGAGCTGACATAATCGAAAAAAATGATATTGTCCCGATTGGGACTCTCTCGGAAGAAGCCTCAGAGTCTCGAAACAAAGATTTTAGGAGGTTCCGGGAACATCATTCGCGGAAAAGAAGCAGGCAAGATTCTAATCAAGATATCCTAAATATGCTTGTTGTTTCTTCGGATCCTTTTCTAAGTGCACAAAGGCCGAAGTTAGATGCCAAAAGGAAGACAACCTTTTTTGCTGAAACTCTCGACCTAATACAGTTTCCGGAAACTGAGTTCGAGTTTGTAGGTATATCCGATCTGGATTCTGACTCGGAATTGGAGTCCGACAACGAAAGTTGTAAAGAAAATTTGTAAAATTTAATTATTTTTCTTTATGTTCTTTTGTTATTTATGTTAGTTTATTGTACCAATATGTTTAGTTAATAATTTCATAAATTATAGTTTCAAATATGTATTTTGTATAATTGAATTTATTAGATATTATTTTTGTTACTTCTGTTTTATTTAAATTACCTATCAATAAAAAGTTTATATACAGTCTTTTTTTTTCACATATTCTTAATATTTGGGGAAAAAGCATGCTTCCTAACGATGTTCTTAACTTTGACACAGTTCATGGATCGTTTTGAACAGTTTCATATGTTAAAATAAATAATGTTAGTACTATAATCCCCTATAAGGATATTATTATTATTATGTGTCCGGTTATGTTGTAATCATACTTTTAGGGTATGATCAATTAACAATTTCATTCCCCTATCTTTCAAAAAGAAGCGACAGCATGGGCACTTTGACACTGATATTCAACTATTTGGTATTGTTGGAAATCTTACAAGATCAACAAGACACTACACACCTCTGTCTAGTCCTTCAGGTCTATAGGGGTGATGCTATTTTATGATAAGAGTTGTTAAAGCTCTGAATTCTTCAACTTAAACACTAAAAGGAACGTTTAAATATGTAAAAATAAATAAAAATATTTTGACGATTTTTAAAAAAAAAAAGGCATCTACAACCATTATGTAACGTATGTCAAAAAATCATAAATAATTAGTACTATAACCCCCTATAAGGATATTACGGTTATCGCTGCCGTTTTAGAGATATTTCGATTTTTCATACTAGCTCCATACAAAATTTTCGTAAAAAAATTATAATTCCTTCGTTTCTGTGCAGAATCAATTCTGGTGTCATTTTTGTATATTGTTATAACTAATAGAAGTGATATCCGGCAAAAAAACTCGCACTTGCAAAATAAAATGCCTAAGTCTATGAAAGCCGATTTTCAGCCCACCGTGTGACGCCTCGAACTTGGTCCCAAAGTGGTCTAACCTTTATCGAAGTGAACTAGAACGCGATCGGCTATCTTCGGGAGGGGTCGTCAGTTTTACAAGCAAAAATGCCAAATTGTGTCGTGAAGGGTTGCGTGAACTACGACATAAAGCACAATAAAAAAATATAACATTTCATATCACCGGTAAGTTAAAAATATGTCATTAAATCAACTTCTAACATTATTTAAAACAATTTTCTTTCTTGCATGTCTCAACCTTTAGCATAGACAACGCGAAGCCGCATAAAAGTGCGACAACTTTGCAGCGGCGCGCGATGCAGCCGATGAAATAAAAAGATTTAATAATATTACTGTAAGATTAAATTATGTGCACAAGCAAATTAAAATGTATTTTTATGTACCTACAACAAATATAAAATTCAAAAACAAAAAGGTTTTTTTTATTTCTTTGTACCTCGAAAAATACCACACCCCGCTCTTACAAGGCTACGTCTAGGAGCAGACAACGCCGATTGACATCTTAGTTATAATAGATGGCGCTAGTGTGTTATGTAGGGCGACCGCGTCCATCAAATGTTCTGACGACCGTATCTTTACTATTTAAATCAATGGTTGGAGTCCAGTAATTTTATTAGATGGAGCGACTACATGGAGTAAATTACGGTCGGCGCCAAAAGTTTAACGTGCTGTCCAAAGCACGGATGAATCTCGATAACTTTAAGAAGGACCACGTATGCCCATTCGCCTTCGTTATAATATTGGTGTATATATCATAGGGAACACAAGGAGAGAAGAATGGAGGGAGGCCATTGCCCAACACTTTTCTGCTGAGAGATGTTGCTAGGAGACAATAAACTGTATCCTACCATCATGACTTTGTGTCATTGACACTATTTCCTCAATAAAATGATAACACATAGAAATGATTTATGATACTGCGTTATAATACCAAATTGATGTGGGTGACGATAGTTTAATGTAAATGTATCGTTAATGGTTACTGTGTACATTAATACCAAGTTGATGTAAAATGTTATACAGCGCAGAGAGCGCGCTGGATCAGAATGGCCGTATCCGCGAAACCGTCATCATCGTAGTGCTTTCGATGAGTTACGCTAGATGGCGCTGTATGTTCCTTAAAATTAATTCAGTATTTAAATTAAATACTTGATGATATGATAGCGTTCTTATAATTTACAGGGATTTATTTTAACTATTGTATGTTTTTAGTACTGCAATATCCTGTTGAATATAATATTTCACTTGGCAACTTACTTTGTTATTTTATGAATATTGTAACATCCGATTGAGTTTAAAGATGACAAGTTTCTTTTTATTTAAATACAAATTAACTTAACCACTTCAGTCTAATTATTTATTTAAGAATATTTGTCTACTGTCTAAGTTCATATTGTATTAATTTATTTTGTTTTAGTTTTAGCCGCCTTATTTGTTTAAAGTTAACTTCCGCTATTAATTTAAGACTTGTCATTTTCTGTGTATAAAAAGCGATGTAATACGGCAATCTGCCTCTTTCTCTGACTACTGTAGAATAAACATCTTGGATTCTAGTTAAGTATCTTTATTTTGTGAAACCTTTGTGTAAACCCTGCTAGGTACCTACTTATTTGTTGATAAATTGTGTTTTAATATAACTTTGTTTTCTGTGATTTCAACGCCGACGGCGATGATGCGCCGACATATACTATCGAAATTGAAAAAATATCATTTTCATTTTATTGCACTAATGGCAAGTAGAAATAAAGATCTATAATTCCTTATATAAATTATGTACCAATTTTTATTCCTTCAACTGTTTTTCAATTGAACCGAATTGAAGCTGCATAAGTAAAACACATTAAAACATCGAACAGTTTCGATGTTATTGGTGGTCAGCGGTACCCGCGCGCGATACGTAACTACCTGTTTCGTCAGTGTTACTCGAAATGTGAGCAAATATGCACGTGTTTTTTGAAGTTAGCTTAAAGTTAGTTTTTCTTTAATTTCAAGTTTACAATGAATAGAAGAGGGAAATAAATGGTGGTTATGACAAAAAAACACCATTAACGTACAACAGAATCTGTTATTTCCCCGATAAATGAGGATAAAGCCGGTAAGTTTTTCATTATTTTGGGCGTAATTGCGTAATTTAAATGTTAAAATGTAAAAAATACATAATTTTCTGATGGAACGTATGTAGCGATAATTATTGTAGCAGCTTTTTATGAAATAAAAATATAAAATATTTTGATATTTTGAATAATTCATTTTAAATAGAAAGTGGTACGATCGAACGACGAGTGATTGAGCAAATTTGTTCTATCGAATGTATCGCTTTCGATAGTATTGTCTGGTATTGGTTCTGAGATTTTTATTGAAAGTGGTAAATTCGATAGTTTTCTCTACTAAGTATACATCGAATATACCACTTTATCTTTTATCTTTTTTTATTAGGAATAACAAACAGTCACATAATAAAACATATATAAAATATTACAAAGAAACTACAATTATGTAACCAACAGCGTTATCCACAACATACACATGAGAAACATAGTACGCGCTATAAAAATAATAATGAAATGAAACGAAAAACAATATTAACAAAGATAGTGCACTAACAAACAATGAATGCAATAATTAAAACTAAGATTCGACTACAAGACAAAACTAATTAAAACATATAATATATGTAAATATCTTAAACAAATCAAACATGTTTTCTTAAAATACAACAAAGAAAAAAATGGATATTTAAGGAAACAATAAAAATCAATTATAAATAAATACGTGACTTAACATTCTTATAAATTATTTATTATTATATGCATATTTGAGCCTTTGATTGCTTTGAGAGTAGAATTCCTAAATCTTCCAGGACTTAAATGAAAGGTTACTAAAGGAAACTTTCCGACTTAGTGATGATGACATGTTACAAGGTTCTAGTTAACTAAATAAAAATTGGCCAAGTGCGAGTCAGACTACAAATTTATGGACTGTACTAAACTCGCCCGTCTACATGCCAGCCAGTTTAGTTGGAGTGGTGCGGGAGACGCGAGAGAGGGGGCTACTTTGTACTGGACTCGCCGAAAAATAGGATCGCGATCTATTTAATTCAACTTAATCAACAACTTACTATTTAACTCGCTTTTGCCGTTCAAACTACAACAACAACTTAACTCGCCGATGACGCAAGTTAACTCGCTACTGTACTTATTGAAGTGTAAATCGGGCTTTAGGTGTGATCAGGTTCAAGAGCGGGCTCATTAGTAATAAAAAAAGGCCAAGTGTGAGTCAGACTCGCCCATGAAGGGTTCCATAGTAATTACGCCATATAACTGTTTTTTACAGTTTTTGTATGAATTACAAAGTTATATTTGCGGATTTAGAAAATATGCTATATCTCAAAAACTGCTGACCCGCTATCGTTCAATTTTCGTTGAAAGTTTACATTAAGATCTACAGCATTTATTTTTTTTAGATTTTTCACCCCATTATTATAGAAGTTAGAGGGAGGGGGGACACATTTTATCACTTTGGAAGCGTATATTTTTTAAACGATTCACTTTATGAAAAAGCAGTTTTGGAAACCTCAATGTAATTTTAAAGACCTGTCTATATATAAGTTTCATGAAAAAAATATTTTAAGTTTCAGTTCCATGTATGAGGAAATACGTCATGTATTTCTTCACACATGGAACTGAAACTTAAAATATTTTTTTTTATTTACTTATTTTTAAATATTTTTTCATTTTTTTTTCTTAAAACCGGAAAGCGGTTCACAGAATACATCTACCTACCAAGTTTCATGTGTATAGTCCTAATAGTTTCGGAATAAAATGGCTGTGACAGACATAACGAAACTATAAAGGTTCCGTTTTTTGCCATTCGGCTAAGGAACCCTAAAAACTATATCGCCGCCCCTGGAGAATAAAATGATAACAGCCATTATCTTAGTTTTAGTGTTAGGTATGTCATTTTTGGAATCTGTGGGTGCTAATACATCTGCTCAATTTTTTTCCTAATTTTTATACAGGTATTTACGAAGTTACAAAATATTACAATAGTATTCAAAGATTTAAAACAAGTCTTATATTACGAGAATAAAGTATTAATATAATATTATAAAAATTTATTCGCAGTTGTTAGTATGACAAATAGTCATAGAATTATGTTCTCGTGAAAAAATATTTGACTAGATAATGATAAATGCAGTTATCATTTTATTCTCGTTCAAAACCACCCAGTCGCTTTGCATAAGATGTGTTTATTGTGTAATTTTTTAATTAAGCCAAATTTAAAGTCCTTATCAGTTTCATTTTTACAATATTTACGATATTAAAGTATTATCAGTATCACTTGTTCCATAAAACCCGTAGAATAAAATGATAAGTGAAGAGTACAATATTTGATTCTGGTCAGACTAAACCGAGAATAAAATGGTTATCGACGTTATACACTTAAATGATGATTAATTTAGACTAACTTCTTATTTTTGAAATAATATCTCTATTTTGATACTTAGGCGTATTTCACTAAAACATTTAGAACCAACAAACAAAAAATAACCTTCTTTAAAAGCTGACAATCATATGTCTACGTCCAGTATTTAAGGAGCAATCAACGAAAACATGTTTTTTATTTTTCCTGAAAAGTTGCATTTTCAACCGACGACAAAAAAAAGGAGGAGGTTATCAATTCGACGCGTATTTTTTTTTATGTATGATCACCGATTACTCGAAGACGGCTGAACCGATTTGGAAAATTCTTTTTTTGTTTGAACGGGTATTGTGCCATACAGGCGCATTTATGTGCTGGGTTGGTGAAGAATTAAACCACACTAGAAGATTCTTGAAGTTTTCTTCCTTTATTTTCTTGAGTGTTTCTTCTTGTTACAATTTTGCCCGCAAACTGTGTCGAACCGGTTTTTTTTTTGTGTGTGGCATCTCGCAGGTCAACCTCTGAGGTTGTCGGCTGCTTAACCGGACTTGCCTGTGGTTGCCTTAATTAATAAATTAATTAAAGCCACGGGGACGTCGCGGCGGGCCTCGGCGGTGAGGACGGAAGGACGGTCGGTTTTTTGCGTCATCGGGAGTGACTAGGGTATGCCTTGGTCGGCGAATCTTAGAGATACGCGAGGGTTCGTATTGGGCGGCCGATACGATAAGGGGATTCCTATGTTGGATTGAAGTTTCAAAGAAATGCTTAGAGACACGTTTCATGAACTGCTGGATGGTGGGCATCTTGAGATCTACGTGAAGAAGCTCATTTCGAACATAAAAGGGGGTTCCCGTGACTCTACGGAGGAATCGGTTTTGGAGGGTCTGCATCTTGTGGAGGAGGTAGGGCTTTGCGTGTGTGAAAACAACGCAGGCGTAGGTCATGATGGGACGGATGACTGCGGTGAAAATACGCAGTTTGCACCTGAGTGATAACTTGCTACGAGAGCTAAGAATGAAGTGGAGCCTACCTAGAGCGAAAGCGGCGCGCGAACGTGCCTGCTTTATGTGCTCAGCGAAGGAGAGGTGTCTACCGAGGACCACGCCTAAGTATTTGGCTTGCTTTTCCCAAGGGATCGGCTTGCCGTACATGGTAATCGGGCGGGGGGAGGGTGGGTTTATCCGCGGTTTAGAAAAGAGGACTGCCTGGCTTTTATCTGGATTGACTTCGATTCTCCATTTCCGGAACCACTTGGCCAGAGTGTTTGCGGAAGTTTGGAGAGTGCGAGCGATGGCATCGGGTTTAAGACCGGTATAATAGATAGCCGTATCGTCGGCGAATAGGGCTAGCTGGGTATTTTTATGCTTGGGAATATCACTAGTGAATAGCGTGAAAATGAGGGGGGATAGAATGGAGCCTTGAGGATCTCCTGCGCGAATGGGATGGGGGGAGGAAAGCTCCCCCTCAATTCGATAACGAAAGGTGCGATTCGATAAAAAGTCCCGTAGGATGAGCACGACACGGTCAGGCACGCCGAGTTGGTATAGCTTATATATTAAGCCATTGTGCCAGACTTTGTCGAACGCTTTCGCTATGTCGAAGAATAAGGCTCCCGTTATTGCGCCCCGTTGGAAGCTGGCGCTGACGTGTTCTACGATGCGGTGGACTTGTTGGATACATGAGTGTTCGGTTCTAAATCTGAACTGCTCATTGGGTATTAGACTCTTTGCTTCGGCAAAATCTTTGAGCCGCTTATATATAAGCCTTTCATAGATTTTACCGAGGACGTTGAGTAAGCTAATGGGACGGTAGCTAGACGGGTCAGACTTGGGCTTGCCTGGTTTGGGAATACCTATGACGGTGGCCTGTTTCCAGGTTGTAGGGAACATATTATTGCTCAATGCGCCATTGAAGATGGCAGTCATTAGCACTATAAGCTGGGCGGGGAAAAGTTTGAAAACCCTATTGGTGATGCCGTCGGAGCCAGGGGCTTTTCGCGGTTGGAGACTTTTAATGATATCCTGGACCTCATCCGGAGTGATGGGGGCCAGTGGATTATCGGGATCTTCGACGGGCAGAAGGGAAGTTCTACGTTCGACTTCGGCGTTCACCATATCGAGGTGGGCTTGGTCTACTGGTTGAGAGCTGGGAGAACACTGGGACTCTAGGCTGTCGGCTAGGCATTCTGCTTTTTCAGAGTTATCGAAGGCGACACTCTTATCGGGACGAATGAGAGGAGGCATTGTGGCCTCTTCAGTGGATCGTAACTTCCTCTGAAGCTGCCAGAAGGCAAGATGGGTGGGCTCAAGTTCGCTCAGCATCTTGTCCCAGCTCACATTACGCTGCTCGGCAATGCGTTTCCTTACAGCACGCTGTAAGTTGCGCATGTGAGCTTTGTTTGCAGCGCAGGGAAAAGCGCTGTACGCACGGATGGCTGCGTTCTTCTCGGTTATCAGATTCCGTACATCGTCCGGGAGTTTCCAGCGGTGGTCTTCCACTACAGGAACTTCCCTTGAACAATCGTTCAGGACGGATTGTACGTGATCTGTAAGCGAGTCGATCGCCACCGTCGTGTCAGCGACTGAGACTATGTGGTCAGGAATGGTGTCCAATTGAGGCGACGTGGTGGATTTCAGTTTTTCACTTACTTTCCTCCAGTCGGTGATCAATTGGGTCGGAGGAGGTTGGGTAGGATCATGGTTACCCGAGCGGGAACCTAGGTGTAGGATAACGGGACGGTGATCCGAGTTGAGCTCGTGAAGCGCTTCTATGGAGTGTAAATGGAGGTTTACATTCTTTAGGAGCGCCACATCGAGGACATCGGGGTTATGGTTGGGGTCGTGTGGGTAGTGGGTGGGAGTCATCGGAGCGATGACGTCATAGTTTAGGGTCGCGCCTAGGTTATACACGATTCTGCCTCTGACATTTGTCGTGTTGCTGTTCCAAGCGGGGTGTTTGGCGTTGAGATCGCCCGCTAGTAAGACGGAGTCACTCAGGCCAAAGAGAGTCGTGAGATCGCTGGTGAGCGCGATAGGATCGTCTGAAGCAAGAGACGCGACCGATGGTGGGGGATGGTAGGCAGAGATGATGGTTATCGGAGGATGGTATCGAACCGGTTTTTTTTTTTTTTTTTTTTTTGTGGCATCTCGCAGGTCAACCTCTGAGGTTGTCGGCTGCTTAACCGGGCTTGCCTGTGGTTGCCTTAATTAATTAATTAATTAAAGCCTCCAGCCAGGGCTTATTAGAAAACTTACAAACTAGGCGACTACACGCTAAGGGCACCCCCTGTGGGGTACGGACCTCGGCTTAGGGCGTCGCAGTGGGAGGGCAGCTAGGGACAGGCTGGATCATATCATTTTTATTATTAATAAGGGAATTTAAAGCTACTGGCTCAGCGTCGCGGGCTGGCTCTGGCAAGGGTCGGGGCGGACTATTACGGGGACGTCGCGGCGGGCCTCGGCGGCGAGGACGGAAGGACGGTCGGTTTTTGTTTTTGTGTGCCACTGTACTTGTTTCCCTACGGCTCTCTTGGAGCAGGGTGATTGCGTCATCGGGAGTGACAAGGGTGTGCCTTGGTCGGCGAATCTTAGAGATACGCGAGGGTTCGTATTGGGCGGCCGATACGATAAGGGGATTCCTATGTTGGATTGCAGTATCAAAGAAACGCTTGGAGACACGTTTCATGAACTGCTGGATGGTGGGCATCTTGAGGTCTACGTGAAGAAGCTCATTTCGAACATAAAAGGGGGCTCCCGTGACTCTACGGAGGAATCGGTTTTGAAGGGTCTGCATCTAGTGGAGGAGGTAGGGCTTTGCGTGTGCGAAAACAACGCAGGCGTAAGTCATGATGGGACGGATGACCGCGGTGAAAATACGCAGCTTGCACCTGAGTGATAACTTCCTGCGGGAGCTAAGAATGAAGTGGAGCCTACCTAGAGCGAAAGCGGCGCGCGAACGTGCCTGCTTTATGTGCTCAGCGAAGGAAAGGTGTTTATCGAGGACCACGCCTAAGTATTTGGCTTGCTTTTCCCAGGGGATCGGCTTGCCGTACATGGTAATCGGACGGGGGGAGGGTGGGTTTATCCGCGGCTTAGAAAAGAGGACTGCCTGGCTTTTGTCTGGATTGACTTCGATTCTCCATTTCCGGAACCACTTGGCCAGAGTGTTTGCGGAAGTTTGGAGAGTGCGAGCGATGGCATCGGGTTTAAGACCGGTATAATAGATAGCCGTATCGTCGGCAAATAGGGCTAGCTGAGTATTTTTGTGCTTGGGGATATCGCTAGTGAATAGCGTGAAAACGAGGGGGGATAGTACGGAGCCTTGAGGAACTCCTGCGCGAATGGGATGGGGGGAGGAAAGCTCCCCCTCAATTCGGTAACGAAAAGTGCGATTCGATAAAAAGTCCCGTAGGATGAGCACGAGACGGTCAGGCACGCCGAGTTGGTATAGCTTATAGATTAAGCCATTGTGCCAGACTTTGTCGAACGCTTTCGCTATGTCGAAGAATAAGGCTCCCGTTATTGCGCCCCGTTGGAAGCCGGCGCTGACGTGTTCTATGATGCGGTGGACTTGTTGGATACATGAGTGTTCGGTTCTAAATCCAAACTGCTCATTGGGTATAAGACTCTTTGCTTCGGCAAAATCTTTGAGCCGCTTATATATAAGCCTTTCATAGATTTTACCAAGGACGTTGAGTAAGCTAATGGGACGGTAGCTAGACGGGTCAGACTTGGGCTTGCCTGGTTTGGGAATACCTATGACGGTGGCCTGTTTCCAGGTTGCGGGGAACATATTATTGCTCAATGCACCATTGAAGATGGCAGTCATTAGCACTATAAGCTGGGCGGGGAAAAGTTTGAAAACCCTATTGGTGATGCCGTCGGAGCCAGGGGCTTTTCGCGGTTGGAGACTTTTAATGACATCCTGGACCTCATCAGGAGTGATGGGGGCCAGTGGATTATCGGGATCTTCGACGGGCGGAAGGGAAGTTCTACGTTCGACTTCGGCGTTCACCATATCGAGGTGGGCTTGGTCTACTGGTTGAGAGCTGGGAGAAAACTGGGACTCTAGGCTGTCGGCTAGGCATTCTGCTTTTTCAGAGTTATCGAAGGCGACACTCTTATCGGGACGAATGAGAGGAGGCATTGTGGCCTCTTCAGTGGATCGTAACTTCCTCTGAAGCTGCCAGAAGGCAAGATGGGTGGGCTCAAGTTCGCTCAGCATCTTGTCCCAGCTCGCATTACGCTGCTCGGTAATGCGTTTCCTTACAGCACGCTGTAAGTTGCGCATGTGAGCTTTGTTTGCGGCGCAGGGAAAAGCGCTGTACGCACGGATGGCTGCGTTCTTCTCGGTTATCAGATTCCGTACATCGTCCGGGAGTTTCCAGCGGTGGTCTTCCACTACAGGAACTTCCCTTGAACAATCGTTCAGGACGGATTGTACGTGATTTGTAAGCGAGTCGATCGCCGCCGTCGTGTCAGCGACTAAGACTATGTGGTCAGGAATGGTGTCCAATTGAGGCGACGTGGTGGATTTCAGTTTTTCACTTACTTTCCTCCAGTCGGTGATCAATTGGGTCGGAGGAGGTTGGGTAGGATCATGGTTACCCGAGCGGGAACCTAGGTGTAGGATAACGGGACGGTGATCCGAGTTGAGCTCGTGAAGCGCTTCTATGGAGTGTAAACGGAGGTTTACATTCTTTAGGAGCGCCACATCGAGGACATCGGGGTTATGGTTGGGGTCGTGTGGGTGTATCGAACCGGGCTAAATGTTCCCAATTTATACAAATTTCGCTAAGAAAATGTAGGCTCTATGATTGGTTGACCAATAAGAATACAGGATTTTTATCAAATCAGAATCAAGAACAGCTATCTCTTATTTACGCTCCTCTGGGCAGTCGCTGCGCCCCGTCAGGGGCGCGGCGAGCGTTCACGGGGGGTTGCCCCACTCCCGCGGGAGCAATGCCGTGTCCCGTAAATACGGGACCGTCGTTTGGTTGCCTAGTGATCGGCATAGTTGTTCGGGTGTGCGTTAAAGCGCCTGTTCAAAAGTGAACGGCAACGCACACCCGCGTGATTGATTGCTATTGTGTTACTATAGGCGCGCCGCGACGCCGGTTTTCGGCGTCGTTTCTTCACGACACCCCGGCGGTCTGACCCCGCCAGGTGAAACCCCCATACGGGGGAAGCCTAGCGGGAGTCGACCGGCGACGAGGGTGCCGACTCTGACGCACCTATAGTGAGTGCGGGGCTCTGGTTCGTCCCGCTTCCAGATCTAGCCGGTTACGTTTCGAACTACAGAGCCGAGAATGTATGTGTGAGCGGCATTGTATTGTGTGTCGCCGCTCAGTGCGTCTGCACCGAATAGCATGCGCTGCTATTCGGTGCTAGTTATGTATAGCGCATGTAGAGTCATGAATGAGTGTTTTAGTACGTAACGTGCCTATATTAACTTAGAACACGTTACGTACTAGGTGAAGTGTTGTTATGCGTAGTATATTTGTTTGAGTAAGCCGCGTGTAAAGTGGGGCGACTTACCCAGGAGTCAAGTCCGGGGGGATGCGGCCGCGACGTCTGTCGGGAGCAGATCTCTGGGCAGCCTCCTCGCGTCTGGCGGGCGCGCGTGCAGGGGCGCCAGGTGCTTGACATGGGGCCAAGCAGAGGCGTCGGCACGCGCGAACATCGCCTTCGCGAGGCGCTGCACGTACTCATCCAGGCCCTCAATCCCGAGGTCCCGCCTGATTACGTCATTCCTCACATAGCGAGGAGCACCTACTATGGTCCGCAGCGCCATGTTCTGTTGCGCGCGGAGCGGCCTGCGGGTCGTCTCGCCAGTGAGGACGAACCAGGCGGGGGCGGCGTATGTCAGCAGGGGGCGTATGTACGACTTGTACACGCCCAGCTTGACACGCGCCGGGAGGCGGGACGATAGCACTGGATAAAGTAGTGAGCGGGCTACCTTTGTCTGCGCCGCGACTTGCTTGGCGTGCGGCCGCATCGTGAGCCGACGGTCGATGGTGACGCCGAGGTATTTGACCTGCGGCGCCCACTCGATCTCGGCTCCCATGAGCTCCAAGGGTGGTGGCAGAGGGGTTGAGCCTGTGATAATAGCCTGCGTTTTACTCACGTTTACGGAGAGCCGCCACTTGGCGAGCCACTCGGGGAGCATGTTGAGCGCGCGCTGCATCTTCGTCGCCGCGTACCTCGCGTTCATCGAGGTGGTGATGTACGCGGCGTCGTCGGCGTACAGCGCGAGCGTCGCGTCCGCCGTGGTGGGGATGTCGTCCGTGTAACGTGAGTAACACGCAGGCGACACGCAGCTGCCCTGAGGTACTCCCGCCTCGATGGGGCGGGGTGAAGAGAGTGCTCCGTCGACCACCACCCTGAAGCTCCTGTTGGACAGAAAAGATTGGACCACCTTCACTACGCGACGGGGCGTGGCGGAGGTGGCCAGTTTATAAACTAGACCGTCGTGCCATACGCGATCGAAGGCCTTCTCCATGTCGAGGAGTACTGCTACCGCGTACTCTTTCTTGTTCATCGTGCTGGACAGCTGGTAGAGTACTCTCGACAGCTGGAGCGTCGTGCTGTGGTCCGCCCTGAATCCGAACTGTTCGGGTCTTGGGGTGATGTGAGGGTTGAGGTGCCGCAGCAGGAGTGACTCGAACACCTTGGAGATGGTGGGCAGCAGAGTGATGGGCCGATAGCTCTCCGGCTTCAGTACGTTTTTCCCCGCCTTGGGCAGCATGATGACGCGCCCCTCCTTCCAAACAGCAGGGAAGGCCCCCGTGCGCAGCACCGCCGTGAACAGGCGCGCCAGCGCCACCACCATACGGTGGGGCAGGTGGCGCAGCACGGCGTTGGTGATGCCGTCAGCCCCGGGAGCCTTCTTTAGTTTGGTCTTCAGGATGGCGCGTCTGACTGCGCCCGGCGAGAAAAATACTGGGTCTTCTTCGGGAGCTATCGGCGTCGCGAAGTAGGCTCCAAGGTGTTGCTCGACTGCTGCGACATGTGCGTGCTCGTCGGTTGGATTCGGGCGGAACTGGCGCTCCAGGTGCTCGGCGAAGACCTCCGCGCGGTCCTCCGCAATGTACTTAAGAGCCCCGTCGGTGCCTCGTAGTGGGCGCACCGGGGCTGGGGTATTCGATAGTTGGCGGCATAGTTTATGTAATGACGGCCAGCTGTCAGCCGCGGCGTCAATACGTTCCTCCCAGCTCGCGGTGGCCGACGCCTTAAGCTCGGCCTTTACCCTCTCCGCGAGTCGATTCAGTTGCGTACGCATGACGGGGCATCTTGTCTGTTGCCACTGCTTGCGTAGGCGTCTCTTCTCGGCGATCATAGCTCGCAGGCTCGGCGCCAGGGGCGGCAATAGCCCTCTCCCCTGCGCCGGCGGCGGTATGACCGCCTCTTCTATCGCTTGTTGTACGCAAGCAGTGACGTCGGCTGCGAACTGATCGACCTCCGCGGCGGTAGTGATGGGCCGAGTCGGCGTCGTGGCCTCAACCTTTCCTGTGAATCTTGACCAGTCTATTAATCGACGTGGCGCTGGCGGCTTCAGTCGGGTCGGCATTTCAGATATGACGACGAGTACAGGCTGATGATCAGACTGCAGCTCGTCGTCGATCACGTGTTGGGTGATCTGGCAGCTTAGCCCCTGGTGGATCACAATGTCCAGCACGTCCGGCATGTGATGAGGGTTGTCCGGGTACCGGGTAGGCGTCTCTGGGCCGGACACTGTGTAGCCAGAGGCTTCCGCGTCCGCGAAGAGTCGTCTCCCCTGGGCGTTAGTGTTGTATGAATTCCACGCTGGATGCTTGCAGTTGAAGTCCCCGGCGAGGATGGCAGGATGCTGAGCGAAGAGCAGGGCCCGCAACTCAGCCAGGTCTATCTGGGTTGCGGGCGGATCTCTTATTTACTTACGTTATGTACTCATTATATACCAAAACTAAAAATCTAAGCGCTGTGATTGGTCAGCCAATCAGAACAAAGTATTTTTAACCAATCAGGAGAAGGCGCACTTTGCTTAGCTGCTGCGAAACTTTACCGTAACGAGAGCCGTTGCATATTTTTGGCCATTTTCACTATTTTTACGCTATTTTTATGGGTAAAACTATATATATTTCGATTCTAAATCACAAGATCTATCTAGGAAAAATATAAAATCTACAAAAAACATAACATTTAAAGATATAACTCCTATGTACTAATGTTTCCCTCTAGTTCTATGTACATACATTCACGAAACTATCTAATCCTTATAGTAATCGCTTAAAACTATTATTTTCGTATTTAAACTATTAAATAGAACTAAAAACTTCTAAACACAAAGTCTATAATCATTCCGTTAAGTGTTTATCACTGTCTATTCACTATATCTGTTCATTGTGTATCTGTTTACTATATATCACTGTCCCACACAGGGTATATTTTGAAATTGGTCCCATTGTCACCAAGTCAGGATCTGATGATGGGATCCTGGAGAAATTGAAGGAACTCTTCAAATATTTTAGGCACACCTATAGCGTTTAGGGTAGTTCTTATAGTAACTTGTGCAGTTGCTCTCAAAAAGTACCATTTGGGGAAGTGGAAATGATGATGAAGACCACAGATGGCCGCCGAAACTACTCAATAATAAGTATTGAGTGAATTGCGATTCGATTACTCGAATATGGATGTTAAGCACTTTATGCTCGTCACAATGCATATGGTGATGTAGAGCTGATGGTAAAGTTCCAGGAGAACTCAACAATTAACGGGCCAGCATTGGGAAGAGCAATATTTTGTTAAAGGTTATAAGTAACGGGTCTTCCAATAGGCACGTCCGAACTTTGACAGTTAGTAGCGGCCATCTTGTTGAAGCTGCATCTGTCAAATTGATTGTCATTTATTCATTCTGTTTTGCCAAATCGTCATGGATAGCTATAGCATTCAACAACACGTGCAAATAATAAAATTGTTTTATCAAAATGAGTGTTCTGTTCGGGCAACGCACCGCGCGCTTCGCCCATTTTACAGTCGCAATAATCGTCCTTCCGAGAGGACTATTCGTCGTGTGGTGTATAAATTTGAGTCCACTGGTTCGGTAAATGATCGACCAACACCCGTACGTCAACGAAACGCAAGGTCTGCCGAAAACATCGCCGCTGTCCGTGAGAGTGTGCAGGAGAATCCGAGGCAGTCAATTTCGCGTCGCTCACAAGAACTCGGCCTTTCACAGACCACAACTTGGCAAATTTTGCGTCGTAGCTTAGGCCTGCACCTGCATAAAGTTCAACTGGTCCAGGTGCTGAAGGTTAAGGACCATAGACAATGACGTGTGTTTGCTGAATGGGCTGTGGAGCATTTGGCAACAGACCCTAATTTTCATCGGAAAATCATCTTCACCGATATCATGTGATTTGACCCCATTAGACTTCTTTTTGTGGGATTTTCTTAAATCACAGGTCTATGCAAATAAGCCACAAACCAAAATGGCCCTCAAATCCAACATAACCAATGCTATCGGTCTTATTCATCCTTGCTTATGCGTTAGAGTAATGGAAAATTTTACATTTCGGATGCGCGCCACCCAGAGAAGCCACGGCGGACATGTGAACGATGTTATATTCCACACATAAAGGCATTGATAGGCCTTTCAATCGAATAAAAAATTTCGATAATATCTCACACACACTTTGTTTTATTTAAATTTAAAGATAGGACACGCTTAATGAAAGATCCTGTAGTTGACATTTAGGCTCTTGTAACTAGGTAAATTAAAAATCAACCAACTAAAAAGAGTGAAATAAAAACTTTTTAATAATAAATTAAACCGACTCCCAAAAACACGGTAAAGTGAAAAATAACTTTAATTTCGGAAATTGGTGCCAAAAACGAAAATACAAAACTAAAGACACCGACTACCGAGATTAAAGTTATTTTTCACATTGCAGTGTTTTTTGGGAGTCGGTTTAATTTTTTGTTAAAAAGTTTTTTGTAGTTATTACTTTGTTCTCCGGGGACGGCGATATACTTAAAAAAAAACTGACTGTCCAACTGAAAGGATAGAAACAAGCATAATTTTATTATTTTCATTTAAAAAATGACAAGCAAGCGGGGTATGCGTTATTTTATTTACCACAAAAAGGTTATAGTGAGTCAACCTTAAAAGATAGGCACATGCTGTTGGGGACTTTTTTTAACTATTTAAGAGGAAAATTCCTATACTACATTATTTTCATGTAAGTCCACCAGTTCCGGTAAAAATAGCTGTCAGATGGCAGGAATTTTTCTGACTCACTTGATGCATATCATAATAAATATTATCATAAAAACAAAAATCAAGTATTAATGATTTTATGGACTTCATCGGTGGTTCAAGAAAGGAGTGGTAAGTATTACTAATTAATAAGATATTGTAACAAACCTTCATACTTAAGATTCATTAATAGTAGAAGTCGTCAACTATTATATTATAAAAGTTCCTCCTACCGCTACTAGATGGCGCTGTGCATTTACGTCACGTTTCTGAAACTCGCGGTTAAGATTCTCCGCCAGTGAATGACCCTCGAACTAAATATTGTTATCAATTACTTACCCCCTGATCGTATCGGCCGCCCGATACCAAAGAGTATGTAATACACTATGCCCGATACAGACCCTCCAAGATTTCTCGGGTTCGTCGCCCGCGTATCATCCTAGACGAGCCTGACGACCCCACCACCATCCGACAAGAGAGCAGTAGGGAAACCAGCACTCTTAGAAGACACAGATACAGAACGCGTTCCTTATTCCGGCCTCGCCGACGAGGCCCATCGCGACGTCCGCGTACTTGTAATGAAAATCCTCCCCGACCTTTGCCAAACGAGCCAGCCCGCGATGCTGAGCCAGTAGCAATAAATATTCCCGTAAATAATATGACCCAGCCTGTCCCTTTGCTGCCCTCCCAAAATGACCCCGCTATGCCGAGGCCCGTACTCCACAGGGAGTGCCCTTAGCGTGCGGTCATTAGTTTTTAAGTATATTTTAGTTTGTAAGCCCTGGCTGGGGGCCTTTAATTTATTAGAGGTCACCACAGGAAAGTCCGGTTAAGTAGACTCACAGCCTTAGTGTGCTGATCTACAAGTGGCCCTACATTTACAAAAAAATGTTATCAATTAAGCTATAACGTAACTAGCAGTGAGGTACATCCAAAGAGTAAATTAATATACAGGGTACATCTGTGGATCTCGTCTAGAGATGGGATATACTAGGTAGAATGCGTACTGAGTCTTAGAAGTACGCGTCCGCACAAATACTTATTCCAAAAACTAGGTCCACGAGTATTTAGGCGTCTCGAGTATTTAGGCGTCTCGAGTCTATTGACGTTTCGACGTCTTAAGGCGTATCGAGTTTATTGAAGTTTTGGCGTATTAAGGCGTTTCGACGTCTTAAAGCGTATCGATGTCTTCGCACGTTTATGTATCGAGACGATCAAGTAATGGAGTATTTTCGATTGAATGGATTATTAGACTACGCAGATATTCATATATATTTTCTACATTTTAGAACACATAAAATTTAATTTTATTGAAAATTTCGCTCAATACTTTACAGGATGTCAACTTATTTTATAATAAATTATAGAAACTTATATAAGGAAAAGCTGGTGCATTTAGAAGAATTCAATTCGTTTTATCTACAAAATCAATTTTTAGTCATCAAAGTTCATATTTACTATTAATAAAACACGCATGCACATTTTCCGATAAGATTGTTTTGGTAAGTACATCAAAGAGAAACATAAACAAATAATAATGCACGCTGCTTAACATAGTAATAAGGATTTTTGTTTTATTTATTTGGGAAAACAAACGGTGGTACATTACAATTTTACAGTAAATCATACAATTCAATAAATGTAAAACCAACAACATTTTCCACATAGGTAATATAAAGGAGTATTTAAAATTGAAAACTTTGAATATATAAAAAAATGGACATTCAAATTATATACAAATTAAATTCATATCAAATACTAAAATAAATTGAAATTGATAAACCATACCTAAAACAAATCCATATTAAATTAAACTAAAATCAAATTAAAATCTAATAAATAAATTAAAAATCAATTGAATTAATATTTAAAACTGAGATAAAACATATTGTACCTAAATAAAATATTACGTGACTACGCGATACGCGAGTGAGTATGGTATGTAGTCCGTCAACTGTCAAGTATCTACGAGTACGTACGCACCAGACTCGGTGAGACTCGGTCAGACGCCATACGCCTAAATACTCGAGACGCGTTTATGTGGTGCACACGGAATAAGTCTTTGCGCGTCCAATCACATACCTGTTCCAAAAACCTGTTGCAATATATACGTTTCATCTCTAATCTCGTCCTACTTGGAAAGGTCTCACAGGACTCCCCTGATAGTTGGTCTATAGTAGTGCTTCCAGATTCCAAAAGTAAAAGTACCGTGTTGGCACCTAAAAAATACAGGAATTTCTGAAAAAAATACAGTAGATTTAAAAATCGATTACAGTAAAATTACAGACAAACTTTGTTTAAATACTGATAGAAAATTAGGCTGCTTTATGACTTTGTTTGTCAAACAAATTGCCAAAGAGTATGTAATACACTATGCAAATTGCTATAATATTATTAAATAAATAATATCAATGATACGCACACACATGCGATAAGCCAGGAAGACGAAGTTTATGCTTAGCACCTTCACTGTGTCTTTTAGTTGCACCCAGATCGGCATCTGGTTTTATTTTTCAACCGACGACAAAAAGAGGAGGTTATCAATTCGACGCGTATATTTTTTTTTTTTTTTATGTATGATCATCGAGTACCCGAAGACGGCTGAACCGATTTGGAAAATTCTTTTTTTGTTCGAATGGGTATACTTCGAAATTGGTTCCATTATCACCAAAGTCAGGATCTGATGATGGGATCTTGGAGAAATCTTGTTTGTTTGTTTGCTTGAACGCGCTAATCTTCGAAAGTACTGGGTGGATTTGGATGAAATTTGGTATGGAAGTAGCTTGAAGCTTGAGGAAGGTTATAGGCTACTTTTTACCCGACTGCAAAAAAGGAGAGTTATGTTTTTACCGTGATAGAATCCACGGGAGCGAAGCCCCGCGTGAGTACTAGTGCATAATAAAATTACAATAAGCCAGGGAAGGCACAAGTATAGAAGTAAGGAATCATCGCCAAGCAGTTATCTCTTCAACGTAGTCCCGAATCTTATAAAACGCTTTTTTGATAAGGACACGTTTGACGTGGGTTTTACATTTCCCCTTGCTAAGTTCTGTATTCATTTTATTAGTGTGATTTTTGGATACAAATATTTACATGAGATCTCATTAATACTAATCGGTCCCTCAAAAATCGACCTCATAGGTGTACACTATTTCATTTTTTTTTATTGAAAATAGGTTCGCGTTTGACCACCGTCTCACCTGATGGTAAGTGATGATGTGATCGAAGATGGAGCACGCTTAACTAAAAGTAACCTATTCACTCTGGACTTAAAGACTCCTACGTTGTAGCTGTCGGGACAGACTCCGGCAGGGAATTCCACTCCTTAGCCGTACGCACAATGAAGGTATTCCCAAAATGTTTTGTGCGTATGGATGGGATGTCCACCATGTAACGATGGCGCTTCGCCGTTTGTCTCGTAGTCCAGTTATGGAACGGGGTTGGCGGAATTAGATTGTGTAATTCCATCGCACACTCCCCGAAATGTAACCGATAGAAAACCGATAGACTTGCAACTCGTCGTCGGTGTTCAAGGCTCTGGAGCTTTGACTCGACCAGTGCATCGCTGCCAATGAGTCTCTTGGCCCGCTTCTCGATAGACTCAAGCGCGTCCAGTTGATATTTCGCAGATCCATCCCAAAGATGAGAGCAGTACTCCATACACGACCGAATTATTAATATTAGATATTAAAAAAAAGAGAATAATAATAAAATAGAAAAAGATAGTTCGCATATATGCAAAACATAAAAAATATAAAATACACACATACAACATCGATTTTATTTATATAGATCAGTATGTAATACATTTTTTCTTCATAAAATTAACATCAGAAATTGAGTTGGCTAGTAAATTATCTACATATTTTTACTATTCCGGAGTCTTAATCCCGTATGAAGGGACAGCCACGTTTGTCTTTGTCCTTAAATTTGCTTTCATTGTTCGTCTAACATCTTGTTTTTTTATATCTGTTAGAATTTAATTTAGTGTTTTTATATATCATTGTAATCGTTATCTACACAATGTTTGTGTTTTTCAATGATGCAATAACGTTATTTAACGAACTAATGAAGTTGGTGGTATTGTTTCGCTGCAAACAGAGATTAGATAAGGTGTCTGTTAAATACCTTTACCGACGTGTATTATGTGACAAACTTATTTGCTGTTCAATTTAAAAAAACATGGCTTCTGTTTCCAGTTACAATTCATCATGTCCGACTCCAACAACGGGAGCAGCTTCTCAAACCTTCATTTCAGCCGTTGAGTTCTTCGCAGCGGCGCAATGTTTGATTACGCAAGGATTGATACCAGATGCTGAAGTTCACGGTAAGGATTTTTTGAATTGTTTTTTTTAATACTGCTCTTAATGGCTGCCGGTATTGCTAATGTAAATTTTAACTGTTCATGTTGACTATAACACCATCTGGTTGATGACTATAAAAAACAATATCGAAAGATCGAGAAAAATTGGGCCCTTTTCAGTTTAGCCTTCATTTTTATTGATAATAGATTCACGTTTGATCATCATCTCATCTGATGGTAAGTGATGACGAGGTCGAAGATGGAGCACGCTTACCTAGAAGTAACCTGTTCACTATTGACTTAAGGACACCCAAGTTATAGCTGTCGGGAAACTCAGACTCCGGCAAGAAACATCAATAAAAATAAAAGTATTCCCAAAACGTTTTGTGCATATGACGTGGCGTATTGCCGTTTGTAGTATATTAGGAAACAGTTCTAATTTAGAAATACGTTACAGAGGTTCTGAAAAAATACCGTAAATGTCGTAAAAACTCGTCAAATAGTAAATTGTTCTTATTTTTTCAGATTTTGATACGTTTGACTTCATAATAGTCGGAGCAGGGACAGCCGGCAGTGTACTAGCAAACCGATTGAGTGCAGTATCAGACTGGAAAATACTACTGATTGAAGCTGGTGATGATACACCAGTAGAAGCTGATGTAAGCATGCCGTCAAAAGTTGATTAACTACTCATTCATCTCGCCAAACTGTAACCATTTGCTTAGCTTTTTTCCCAAATATGTTGGAGTCAGATTCCAGTCTAGGCTGGGTAACATGATACCCCTTCAGTTTCAGTTACTAGTGTCAGATTTTTTTACTTCTGACTGCCCGTAACTGACAAAGATGTACTAATGACAACCGGAATAACATACTTTCCGAGGTACGGAGGACACTGGATATAATATGAAGGTTACCCATCCAAGTGCCGACTTTGGCAAGCGTTGCTTAAACTTGAAGACCGACCCATGCGGCTGTTATGCTGTTGGCACTAGACTATAATATGGTATCTTAATATATGGATAAAACTCGTGGGTAGCGGGTACTATGCAATAAATTAAGATATTTTTCCTTCACAAGAACAATTTTCATTTAAATTTAAATACATTTTAGGTTCCAGGTCTTGCTTCGAATTTATTTAGATCTAGATTTGATTGGTCTTACTTGACCGCCAACAATGGAATCACAAACGGAGCAAACATAAACGGGTCTATTAATTGGCCGCGTGGCAAAATGATGGGTGGTTGCAGTAACATAAATGCAATGGCTTACATACAAGGTAATGATCAAGATTATCAAAATTGGTTTAACGCTGGTAACAATGAATGGAGTGTAGAAGAAGTGCGGCAGTGCTTCAAGAAGGCTGAAAGCTATCAAAACATGGAACAGTTAAAAAATCCGGATATACGAAACCATTATGGACTAAAAGGACCGTTAGGTCTGAATAGGTTCAATAGCACTTATAGACCGATTACCCAGAGGGTTTTATCTGCTTGGAACGAAATCGGCTTCAAGAATGTTCCAGATGTTAACGTCGCGAACGTGTTAGGTTCCGGAATTTTGACCTCTACGGCAGCTAGTGGAGAAAGACAAAGTCATTATAAAGCATACATAAATCCAGTACAACACAGAAAGAATTTAAATATTATTAAGAATAGTCTGGTGACAAAGGTGATAATAAATCAACTGACCAAAACTGCTCGTGGGGTGGAAGTGAAACGTTGTTCAAAAAAACAAACCTATTTTGCGACTAAAGAAATAATTATAAGCGCAGGAGCCATAAACTCACCTCAACTTTTAATGTTATCTGGTGTAGGACCTAAAAAGCATCTTGCTTCAAAGAAAATTCCTGTAAAAGTTGATTCGCCAATGGTTGGACAAAATCTCCAAGATCATTGTATTATACCAGTAACGGTATACGCTGACAAACCAGGCAAGGAAAATAAAAATGTGGAACAATTTGAAGCCATAAAATATTTATATGATCGCACAGGCTATTTGGCACAAAGCATTTACGCCGATATCACAGCATTTTTTTCTGATAAACTGAATGCTACTTATCCTGACTTTCAGTCTCATCTAATAATCTTTTGGAAAAACAGTTCCACTATCGAAAGATTCTTGAAATCTCAATTCAGGTACAAAGATAAGGTAGCCAATCCAATCATCAAATTGAACATTAACCGTGCACTTTATATGTTCTACTTTAATCTTTTACATCCATATTCAAGAGGCAACATCACTTTAAAGTCAAATAACCCAAAGGATTATCCAATCATCAATGCAAACTATTTTGAAGATCCCAGAGATTTAGAATCAGCAGTCACAGGTATTATAATGCTGACCAAAGTTGTCAATACCACCGCTTTCAGAGAAATTAACGGCTCTTTGGGAAGAATGCAGTGGCCGCCATGCAATATATATAAACTAGATAGTAGAGACTACTGGAAATGCATTTGTATCGAGATGGTATTGACAATTTCCCACCCTGTAGGAACATGTCAGATGGGATCAGATATAAATACCTCAGTGGTGAGTTCTCGTTTGAAAGTCCATGGAGTGAACAATCTCCGTGTGATCGACGCTAGTGTAATGCCGACAATTACTAGTGGTAATACCAACGGCCCAACGGGTATGATTGCAGAAAGAGGTGCCGAATTGATACGACAGGATCACAAAAAAAAATCATAAAATAAACTTTGCTCGCTGACACTGTTAATTGAGAATCTGCTTAATCTATACATGTACAACTACATATATACGCCATTCTTGTGTGTACACCTGTACACCAAAGTCACATTTTAACGTTATTTTATGGTAGCATTGTAATAGTGGCCAATGTTGATTGTTACTTTTTTATTCTACATTTGTATAAATTTGAAGAGCTCAAAACGGTATGGTTTTTTCTATTGCTGTTATCAATTAGGTTTATTTAATTAAAGAGGACACATATGCCTCATTTGCATGACTGACGAAATTGTGTATTTATTTATTCCTTTCTTATTTTCACGAATAGATATTGTGCTACACCCTATCAACATTTCAACAGACCCTAAATGGTTTAAACTAATTCCATTTAAATTTAAAAGTTAAGGTCCTTAACCTCATCTGTGTTCAACATTCAAACATCTCAGAAACATGTCATGTCAGGCTGTAATCTACCAAGGTGTAGAGAGGTGTGAATGTTTGTTACTCTTTCACGCAAAAAAAAATCTGATTGGATTTAGATGAAACTTTACAGTAATATTGTTTATGCATCGAAATAGCACACATGCTACAATTTATGAAGATTTCTTGTAATTCGGCCACAATATTACGATAAGTATAAAGAGAGTCAGAATAATTTCTACCCTCTGAGCGCTACCTTGGCGTACGCTGCCTGAACTGTTGGTTTACGCAGGAAAACCTCCAATACGAACGAAGTTGCGGGCAGAAGCTAGTATATCATTATTATGCTCGTAAGTACCAGCACGTCACAATAAGCGTGACTAACATGTATTGGATATCCGTTTATTATCTTTTCCCAGCTATGACTATAGACTGCATGCCGACTCTTAAAGTCAGCATGCAGTCTGACCTTACCGGATGCAGCTGAGTACCAGTGTTTTACATGGAGCGACTGCCTATCTTACCTCCACAACTCAGCAGCTGGGTAACACGATACCTCTCGGCCAGACCAGCGTCAGATATTCTGACTTCTGACTATCCATAACGACTGGAGGAATCTCGACTTGTTAAAATGGTCACCCACCCAAAGACCAACCTCGGCAAGCGTTGCTTAACCTTGAAGATCGATCCGTGTGGCTTTTTTATTTAACCACGAATTGATTATAGATAATAGTTTGGATATACGGATTTTTAAATAAGATATCGGGTTGTTTCTATTAGAATTGCTACTAAATAATAAAATTTGTTATCTGGGGGCACGGCAGTGCCCCCGCCAAGTCAAGCAAAAAAGCGGCACGGCCGTACCATTCTTTTCTCGAAGCAATTCAGGCCATTTTCGACCCCCTATAACTTCGTTGTGTATAAAACTAGAAGCCAGAATTTTCAGTAACCAAACAGGCATTGTATAAACACGGTATATTTCAAATTTCATTCAATTTGAACCAGTAGTTTAAGAATTATAACGAGTCAAAGTTCCTTAATTTTGTTAATTTTGTCACTCACTGACTGGCCGATCATCAAAAGTCTATGGCACTTCTAGCAGACATAGAAGCTTCAAATTTAGAATACAATTAGCGTTTAGTATATGAATCAAGGAAAAACTATAATATTTTTCAATTTCGGTCCAGTTTTCTAGATACATCAACTGCATAAATAACTTTGTAATCCCATATAAATATATAGGATTACAAAGTTACATTTGCGGTTAATGAATCAATGTACCTGTATAATATAATGAAATAATAGATGTAGATAGGTAGGTACTTTTTTTTTCCTTGATGAAAAATATCATCAAATGACTTCTTCCGCTCGGGTGTGTCAGAATTCTACTGACTAAAAACCCACCCTGTTCCTTCGGAAGCCCTAAAGTTCCGGGGCTGCGGTATCTCGATGGAACTTTCCCGCAAACCCCGACAGGCAATGGCCCTATGAGGCCCCGTCACTGGTATTGACAGCTTTTTGAGGCGCGCATGGAACACGACGCGCCGCCGACCCGGGCTTGGTCCTTGCCGGACTGTGAGCGACCCCAGCTACTCGCCATCCGCAGGCCCGCGCCTACGGTGGCCCGAAATTGACTCGCGATCCACGACGCCCGGGGCGTCTCCCCCAGCGGCTGGGGCGCGAGGAAGAGAGTTGCCTCTCCCTCGCACGTTCGGCCTACTCCTTCGCTAGCATGACTGCTTCGCAGCAGGAAGTGACGGCATCCCATTCCCTCTCGCTTCGCACCATGGTCTAAACCAGAGCAGTGTGCGAGAAGTCGCGGTCGCCGATCGCCTCTACGAGGATACGGCGGTGCTCCACCCATGCAGGGCACACCTCGACCGTAAGCTCCACCGTGTCTTCCAGTGTAGATAGGTACCTAGATATAATAATTATGCTCAAAGGTAACTTATTAAATGGTCAACGGAATAAAAAAGCAAGAAGTATTAAGAGTATTGAGGAGTATTAAGTAGAGTAAATTGCCCGAAATTGCATAATTACTTACTTATGGATTAACTTTAACCGAGACGTTTGACGAGTGCGGCATTAATTATTACTAACTAATGCAAAAGACGTACGTGCGTATTCATATGTGGGTATCAAAGCCTCCGAAAAAACCGATAGACAGGGAGTGGACTTTGAAAAAAACTTTAGCTGAAGTTCAAGAAGTAGTACCGGAAAATAAAAAAGGAAGGCTACCTACAAAAATAAGAAAAGCTCATAAGACAGAGAGAGGGCTTTAAGAAAATTCGTTGTTGGTATACAAGAAGTAGAAGGTACCGGAAAGGAAAAAAGTAGGACTTTCTACAAAAAGCAATGAGATCCCATAAAAAACAATACTTGTCAAAAAACCAAGTCTCGCAACTCAGTTGTTCTACCGTAAAACGTTGTGAGATCCATGTAATACCAAGTCGGTTATTAATTTATTCAGTCCCTACTAAAGGGACCTTCTGTCTTAAGTTGTTACGTAATTATCTAACCTAACGACATCTTATAGTGACCATATCAATATTAAAAATCTTTAACGTTTTAAATAAATAGATTGACTTGGCAATCGCAATAAACAATTTAATTTGTATATGTATTACTTGTGAGATATATTGTGTTTTCATGCGATGGCCGAGTCAATCTATTCACTTAAAACGCTAAAGATTTTTAATATTGATATGGTCACTATAAGATGTCGTTAGGTTAGATAATTACGTAACAACTTAAGACAGAAGGTCCCTTAAGTAGCGACTGAATAAATTAATAACCGACTTGGTATTACATGGATCTCACAACGTTTTACGGTAGAACAACTGAGTTGCGAGACTTGGTTTTTTGACAAGTATTGTTTTTTATGGGATTATTATTAACAAAATTTGTTAATTTCTAGTTTTCTTTTGTTCACTCGTTTGCTATATATTATACATATGTTACATCTAACAAAATGTTAATTTATATCTAATTTCGTTAGACTTACGATGTGTCGTGGGCTACCCATATATAGATATTATTTACCAGAAGCTATGCCCCACGGTAGAAATCGTCTAAAAGTTGATAGGTAGAGATGTAAATTGAAAAAAAAAACAAAATGTTTTTTTTCACAATCTTGAAAAAAAAAAACATGAAAAAAATCTTGGCATCGTTGATTTTTTTCTGCATTTGGTTTTTTTTTTCAGAAAAAGTAAAACTCTATAACTTAAGTGGAATAAGACACTAAATTTGATTGTTTTGTTTTTATTCAAATCAAATAATGTTTAAATCAATAGGTAACTATTATTATGAACTTAAAAAATACTTAATGTGTTACAATCGTCTGTATCAGTATCAGTAGCTATGGCTACGCTTGTTTTATCAGCTTCGGAATAATGTTCTGTGTCTGTATTTGTTTCATCTGATTCTGAATCAACGACTATACTATCAGAGACTATATTACATTCTGCTTGTGTTAATATTGTTGATGATTGTACTGATTGCACAATGTACACTATTTTCCTAGCCCTGTCATTTGTCAGTCTATTACGTTTCTTGGTATGAATGTCGCTGTACGTACTAAATGTTTCTTCAGTCTGCACGCAAATCAACCAAAACATAAACCAAACGAGGATTAGGGAAATCCCCGTCCGTAAATGTAGTTTACACTTGGTGTTGCCAATTATGTTAAGACATGTATTATTTAACAAAAAACAAATGGTATTTTCTTATTGAACAAAAAAATAATAATATCAACTCACATATTAAGACAACCGCCTTACCATATTTTTATTTTCCTACTCATGAAAAAAAAAAACCTACTCCAGAAAAAAAACTGTTTATTTTCATGTTTTTTTAAACGTTTTTTTTTCATCTCAGAAAAAAAACCGTTTTTTTACCACTCTATTGATAGGTATATAAGTGTAATTCGTCATTCACGTTCACTTTTTTCTGGTGTAAAATAAAGTAATTAAATATATTTATTCAACTATAATCACTTTAAGTACTTTTTTACTAGGTACTACCGAAATTAAAGTTATTTTTGGCTTTGCAGTGTTTTGATATAGAAATCGGTTTTATTTCTTGCAAAAAAGTTTTTTTTTTTTGTTAAATTCTTATAAGTGCTTAACCCAAAAATTGCGATATAATTTAGCTAATACTCATTGATGTCCTCCGTCATGGGGTGCGCAAAGGGTTTTGTCAGAGTCTAACAGACTGAAACCAGCTTGTGTTCCATCGCCAACTTGCGATGAGGATTGCGGAGCCATTAAAATAATCTTCAGTGCGGCCCCCAATTGGTGCCGCCCGAACGGGTGCCCGGCCGAAGGTTGACTCTCGCAAGTAAGAGAGGAACTAGATTTATTTTATTTTTATTTATTTATTTATTAGGGAATAACAAACAGTAACACATTTTTTATAAACTATAAAATCATAACAAATAAATGTTAGTAAATGTGCACCCACACCGTTATCCACAAATTATATATTAGGGTTGTGACATAAGTTTTAAAATGTTTTTTTTTTCCTAACCAAATATTATACAAAACAATGTTACTTCCTTAATGATGCATATTATTTTGTTATCATTATCATTAAGCTAAAGTAAATAAATTCAATAATTTCAATAAAATTAGTGTTAATATTAATTAAATTATTTCTTATAATTAAAACAATTCTATTATTATATTTAAAAAAATCAAAATATTTCATTCATTTGTAATTACATAATATTAAAAATAACTATAACTCTTTAAGTATCTGTATGAGACCGTTCCGGAATTTAGTTACAGACATAGCAAATAAATCTAAATCAGTGAACATACTATTATAATTTTTACTTATACGGTAAAGCGGTGCGCGAGCTCCGGCGTTTGTTCGACACGAAGGTAACGCAAAAAGTGGGTACGCGCGCACCTCTCGCCTGATGACAGTTCTGGGAACTACATAACTCAACCTATTGACGATATCGGAGCAATCATATCTGTTATGACATACATCGTAAAGAAACATTGTTTCCAAAAATATGCGTCTGGACCTTAGGCTCATTAAATTATATTTTTCAAGTAGGACATTATATGTCGGAAAGTAACGACAACAACGATAGTGCACCGATTTAAGAAATTTGCGCTGGACGGCTTCTAAGCTGTCTATGTATTTGTGATAATACGGGTTCCACACCACCACAGCATATTCCAGTTGTGATCTGACCAATGCTTTGTAAAGGTGAAGAAAAGTATCAGTGCGTCTAAAGTCAACCGAAGATCTCATGACAAACCCGTACATACGATATGCTTTGTTAATAATCATTTCAATGTGCTTATCAAGGTGGAGCTTGTCGTCCAGCAATACCCCAAGGTCTCGAACAATGGATACTCTAGCTAAACCGACATTATTAATATTATAACTATTCCGAAAGAGGTTTTTATTTTTAGTGAAAGTTATTGCAGAGCACTTAGATATATTCAAGCTAATTTTATTTTTAACGCAGTAGTTTGACAAACGGTTAAGGTCTTCTTGAAATAGTTGACAATCTGAAAATCTTCTAATAGTTCTGTATATTTTTAGGTCGTCAGCGTAGAGGAGAAAATTACAGTGCTTAAAGCAATTAGCAATATCATTTATGAATAGGATAAATAAGAGAGGGCCAAGGATCGAGCCCTGGGGCACACCGGACGTAACAGATACTGATGCAGATTGAAATCCTTTAATAACGACCCTTTGGGTTCTATTTGTGACATACGACGCAAACCAGCGCAACAAATTTCCCCTTATCCCATTGTATGCAATTTTTTCAAGAAGCAGTTGATGGTCTACCTTGTCGAAAGCTTTCCGAAAGTCGGTGTAGACACAGTCTACTTGTACTTTTTGATCCATGTTTTTGAATAAGTAATCTGCAAACAATATCAAGTTGGTCGCTGTAGATTTACCCTTTATGAACCCGTGTTGTTGTTCTATAATCATTCTGTAAATAATCGCATGAATGGCATCATGTACAAGTCTCTCAAAAAGCTTCGACAAGGCAGACAAAAGGGAAATTGGACGGTAATTTTCCACATCTTGTTTATTACCAGATTTATGGACTGGCATTATGGATTGACATTAGCCTGCTTCCATACTTCAGGAAAAGTACCTTCAGATATGCATTTATTGTAAATCATATGTAATGGGACGCAGATACTGTTAGCAGTTCTGTTTAAAAAATAAGGAGGTATATTATCAGGACCAGGACCTTTTGTGGTATCTAAACCCTTCAGAGATTTTAAAACTTGTTCGACATTAAACGTAATACTAGTGAGAAGAGTGCTATAACTTGCAGTTTCTTCAGGTATGGACCAATTACCACTATCAAAAGTAGATGTTTCATAAACAGAATGGAAATAGTCCATAAACATGTTACAAATCTCAACTGGCGAATTGCTCTTCAAATTTTTATAAGACATTGTGGACGGAATGCCTGCGCTGCTGGTACGATTCGAAACATAACTCCATAAATATTTCACATTTTTTTTTATATTTACTTCGATCGAGTCAATATAACATCTGTAAGTGTTTGAACACTCTGTAAAAAATCTATTCCGAAGGAAAGAAAACTGTTCATAATCCGATATATTATTATAGGTTTTCCATTTCAGCCAGGCTTTATTCTTGTTCTTAAAAATACGAATTAGTGAGTTAGTAAACCAGATGGGGAACTTGGATGATCGAGAGCTAGATTTCGGAGTGTGATTTTTTATAACTTTAAAAACAACATCATAGAAAGCATTAACGCACTCTTCAGCTGACAATCCTTCAAAAACTTCCTTCCAATCAACTTCAAATAACTCCTTGTTAATGAGGTCATAATTAGCTTTATAAAAGTTATATTTAATTATCTTAGCACGATTGATTGGCTGAGTTATAGATTTATATTTAATGTTTGCACAGAATGGAGGATGATAATTATCGCACAACAACAGAGGACATGAGGGTGTATAGATTAAACATTCAGTATCACTTATTAATAGGTCAAGCGTTCGGTTCATACAATTTTTAATATGATTATATTGGGCAGCATTGAGTAAAGATAGAAAATTCCCTATGTGTATACAAATAGATGAAGTACCCTGACATATCAACGCCGCAGAGTTATTCAGCTTGGGTAGCCAGTCTACGTGGGGTAAATTGTAGTCACCGAATAGGTTGATACTACTGAATGAAAGATGGTCTATTAGATGTTGCACTGTCTCAAAATAATTAATGTATACTTCATCCGATGATTTGGGCGGAATATACACTGCGCCAATTAAACATTTATTGTGGTCCGCATCATAAAGCTGTACAAAAACACTTTCTATATATTGTGAGTGCGTTAAAATATTGTTTGGTACGCACTGAGAATGTAAGTGTTTCAACACTGCTATAAGTACTCCACCTCCCTCTTTTTTGTTACTAACGATACGGTCACGATCATAGCGATAAACTACATAACGCTCATCCATGAATTCACTATCATATATCTGAGGCGTTAACCAGGTCTCCGTGAGGACAATAATATCGTAGGAATTTGATAATATGTTCATATACAATACGTTAAGTTTAGTACGTATTCCTCTACAATTTTGGTAGTACACGGTTAGGTTATCCAGTCTTCTTCCTGCAAACGCTAATAAACATGAGTTCAAAAGTATAAAAGTTTTTACAATTTATACGTAAAATGTCCAGAACATATAATACCAAAGTCCAGAACATATTTAATAAGTAAAAAATCTGTGAATTATATAAAAATGAAAAGAAACACTCTCGTTCCTCATTACACATACGATAACGCCCACGAGTTGTGTTATTCATCACTGCCTCAACAATATATAAGTCTATTAAACTTCTACACGACATATGCCAAACACATAGGAGAATAAATATGTCATAATATACAATATTCTTATTCTTGCGGTTATAATTAGCTTTCACAAATCGATCATTATACAACAGGCAAAGATTTTGTCTTAATCTTGTTAATATCTTGTACCGTTCGGATAGCGATGGCTGACGTAGAGTCATTCTCGCGAACAAGAATTGTAGCGTGTTTAACCCATACATATTTAAAGTTATTCTTCCTTGCTGCTTCTCGAACTTGCCGAAATAATTGCTTCCTTTGTAATGTAAGATGTTCATGCATAAATATGGGTTGATTTGCCCCCGAAACCCCCAATTGGTCAGTCGTTAATCCCTTTGCTAAACGAAATGTGCTCAACAAATTGTCTCTTAATATACGTGAGCTCAATTTGACAATAATATTTTTAGGAGTTTTGTTTTCCTTATGTGCATGTGGTACTCGATGAATCTCTAAAATATCCTTCTGTGATAAAGAAAAATTTAATTTCGAGGTAATATTTCCCATCAGCATTAAAAGGTTCTCACTGCGCTTTTCTGGAACATTACATAATTCCAAATTAGATTGGCGGGCTTGTTGCTCCAACGAGTCGATCTTTATAGATAACTCGCTTAAGGCGCCATCCACAGTAGGAATACTCATCGTCTGTTGAAGAATGGTTCCAAATTCTCTTTTTAGGTCTTCTTGTTGATCTGTGGTATATTGAATAGATTTTTCGATATTGATTATATCCTGCGTCATATTATGATACTTAGAATCCAGCTCATTCACATGTTTATTCAACTGTAAGTAATCCGCACGCAAGGTACTCAACTCGTCCTTAATCTCGGTTGTTAATTGAGTTACTGTTTTTAGTTCTGACTTAACATTAGTAACACTCTCTGACAACCTAGAAAATGCGCTCCCCAGGTCAGTTCGCAACTCGTCCATCTTTTTATTTAATTCTTGGGAAAGTAACTTGATTGCATCAGAAAACTCAGATTCTGGTTGTTTACGCTTTCTTTGTGTAACTTTTTCAACCGGTTCAGTAGAAATATCCGGAGTGGACGAGTACTTGGTGTTCGACGTTTGAGGCATTACAACTATGGTAAACAATATCTTAAGTGTATGGCTATCGCTGTCAAATAAGGATGGTAATAAGCGTATAGATTCCAACCTGAGTAATAGTGGTCAATTTCGTAACACGTCACTCATGTGACGGTGGTCGAGCGGCGTAAGATGCGGCACGGTCGAAGTGCTCGTGGTCGGGGTTTCGAATCCCAGTAAGCCAGTGGACTTTTTCCGATTATAAATTTGGAATGTATGTCTGCAAATTATAGCCGTTAACAATCTATGTTCACTCACCGATACATGAGTGGGATGGCGCTATACAAAAACAAAGATGGCGCCGGTCGTATATGGGCTCCTCCGCAAGATAGAACAGGAGGTACCGAGTTCAAGCCACCAAATTAGGCACACTCCAAAACCACTATTCAAAAATTACTGTCGCGCAAGTATCACACAACCGCTAAGTAAAGAAATCAAATAGAGGGACATTATACAGTAACTTCACTAACGCTTCATCAATTTCATCATTATCATCAGCCTAACTTTTTCTAGATTATGTTGGAGTTCAGTATTTTATTAGATGGAGCGACTACTATGGAGTAAATTACGATCGGCACCAACAGTTTAACGTGCTGTCCAAAGCATGGATGAATCTCGATAACTTTAAGAAGGACCACGAATACCCGTTCGCCTTCGTTATAATATTGGTGTATTTATTATCATAGGGAACACAAGGAGAGAAGAATGGAGGGAGGCCATTGCCCAACACTTTTTGCTGAGAGATGTTGCTAGGAGACAATAAAATGTATCCTACCATCATGACTTTGTGTCATTGATACTATTTCCTCAATAAAATTACAACACATGGAAATGATTTATGATACTGCGTAATAATACCAAATTGATGTGGGTGACGATAGTTTAATGTAAATGTATCGTTAGTGGTTACCGTGTACAGTAATACCAAGTTAATGTAAAATGTTATACAGCGCAGAGAGCGCGCTGGATCAGAATGGCCATATCCGCGAAACCGTCATCATCGTAGTGCTTTCGATGAGTTACGCTAGATGGCGCTGCATGTTCCTTAAAATTAATTTAGTATTTAAATTAAATACTTGATGATATGATAGCTTTCTTATAATTTACAGGGATTTATTTTAACTATTGTATGTTTTTAGTACTGCAATATCCTGTTGAATATAATATTTCACTTGGCAACTTCCTTTGTTATTTTATGAATATTGTAACATCCGATTGAGTTTAAAGATGACAAGTTTCTTTTTATTTAAATAGAAATTAACTTAACCACTTCAGTCTAATTGTTTATTTAAGAATATTTGTCTACTGTCTAAGTTCATATTGTATTAATTTATTTTGTTCTAGTTTTTGCCGCCTTATTTGTTAAAAGTTAACTTCCGCTATTAATTTAAGACCTGTCATTTTCTGTGTATAAAAAGCGATGTAATACGGCAATCTGCCTCTTTCTCTGACTACTGTAGAATAAACATCTTGGATTCTAGTTAGGTATCTTTATTTTGTGAAACCTTTGTGTAAACCCTGCTAGGTACCTACTTATTTCTTGGTAAATTGTGTTTTAATATAACTTTGTTTTCTGTGATTTCAACGGCGAAGGAGCTGATGCGCCGACATATACTATCGAAATTGAAAAAATATCATTTTCGTTTTATTGCACTAATGGCAAGAAATAAAGATCTATAATTCCTTATATAAATTATGTACCAATTTTTATTCCTTCAACTATTTTTCAACTGAACCGAATCGAAGCTGCATAAGTAAAACACATTAAAACATCGAACAGTTTCGATGTTATTAGTGATCAGCGGTACCCGCGCGCGATACGTAACTACCTGTTTCGTCAGTGTTACTCGAAATGTGAGCAAATATGCACGTGTTTTTTGAAGTTAGCTTAAAGTTAGTTTTTCTTTAATTTTAAGTTTAAAATGAATAGAAGAGGGAAACAAATGGTGGATATGACAAAAAAGCACCATTAACGTACAACAGAATCTGTTATTTCCCCGATAAATGAGGATAAAGCCGGTAAGTTTTTCATTATTTTGGGCATAATTGCGTAATTTAAATGTTAAAAGTACATAATTTTCTGATGGAACGTATGTAGCGATAATTATTGTAGCAGATTTTTATGAAAAAAAAAAATATATTTTGATATTTTGAATAATTTATTTTAAACTATAGAAAGTGGTACATTCGACCATGAAAACACATGGCCTCGGACTTGTGCAAAGCCACCTCGAGTCCCAGTTGCCGGATCCTTTCTACGACTCTCGCAACCCTTCGCAACGCCAGTTCGGCCGCCGCCTGGTGCGACCTCCCATGCGCCAAGACCAGCGTGTCGTCAGCGTAGCAGACTACGCTGACGCCTGTAGGGAGGTCGGCGCGCAACACCCAGTCGTAACCGATGTTCCACAGGAGTGGTCCCAGAACTGATCCCTGTGGGACACCGCACGACATCTCTCGCCGATTCCACTCTCCCTGGTGACCAGGGTAAATGACGGCTCTGTCCGTCAGGTAGGCCTCAACCACACGACAGAGGTAGGTCGGCATCCGGTGATACCGGAGTGCTTCCCTTATGCAACTCCAGGGCAGGGTATTAAAGGCATTAGCGATGTCGAGAGACACCGACAAGACGACCCCACCCCGGGACAACGCAGCCTCTGTCGAGAGAGCTCTCACACGCATGATGGCATCCACCGTCGAGCGCCCCTTGCGGAAACCAAATTGGCTATCCGCAAGATCCGGCCCTACCCTCTCCAGGTGCCCGACGAGGCGGTTTGCAATAAGTCTTTCAAAGATATTGCCCACCTCGTCGAGCAGCATAATAGGCCGGTATGTGGACGGAGTGTCCGCAGGGCACCCCGGTTTCTTGATAAGGACTAGTTTTCCTGTCTTCCAGCGAAGCGGAAACTGGCCCCTCTCCAAACATGCGTTAAAGAGCCCTATAAGTCGAGGCCCGAGAGCCTCCGAGGCCAGGACCCAGGCTTTGCCAGGTAAGCCGTCGGGTCCCGGGGCGGTATTTCTGGCATTCAGCCTGAGTACCGCCACTCTCAGTTCTACCTCGGTCACTTCTGGAATATTGTCGTCGTCGTCGCTGTGGCCCGCGTCGGGCACCGCAGGTGGCGGAGCCATGGGCGGGGGAGTATGCTCCCCTCGCGAGGGGAACAGAGCGCTCACCACGTCCTCAACTAGCTGGGGCCGGAGACTCTGTGTCAGCAGGGGAGCCCAGGGGCGAAGTTTGTCTCACACCATTTTGTATGGGCGTCCCCATGGATCCCGATTGAGAGTCTCCAGCATCTCCTTGCGGGCCAGATCTTTAGCCCGCCGGATTTCCACTTTGAGGACGGTATTCGCTGCTCTGTACTCCTCGTATAGCTCCGCCTCTCTGGCCTCCGCATTTATAGGGCGAATGCGTAGCCTGCGGTGTCTAGCGTACTGGCGTCGTGCTACAACGCAGGCTTTGCGAAGTGCGGATAGCTCCTGCGACCATCAGTACACTTGGCGCCGGGCACGTACTGGCCGAACCCGAGGCATTGCCACGTCACATATTTCGGACATGGCCTCCTGGAACCATTCCGCCTCATTGTTGATGTCGGCAGGCCTGTCCGGTGATGCCACCCAGGCCTGCACGATCGAAGCTTCCAGGAGAAGCTCCCGGTCCAGCTGCCTCAGCGCCCAGCACGGGCCACTCGGGGCCTGTCTGACCGGCGCATCCGGGGTCTGGGCGGAGACGTCAAACCGTATATACCGGTGATCAGAGTACGTCTCCACCCCCTCCAAGACGTGCCAGTCGACGACACGTGGTGACAGAGCAGAGCTGGCGAACGTAATATCCACCACGGACTCACCCTGCATCCGCAGGCACGTGGGGACAGAGCCCCGGTTCAGGACAACTAGGCCTGTCTCCAGAGCCCAGTCCTCCACCATCCTACCCCGTGTGTCCGTATACCGGGAACCCCAAACCAAATTCTTGGCATTGAAGTCCCCGAATTGTGTAACATACCTACCAAACCGAACAATTGTGTAACAACTATGCAGTTCAAGAATTTTGTGACATTCCAAGTGTTAATTCTTTGATATCAGTATCCTCTGAAGTACTTCTGAACCAGGAACACCCAACACTGTCAGTAGAAAAAAGACCTTCAAGCAAGATCCGGGTAAGAAAAGAAAAAGGCATGTTAACCAATGGACTAATGTTCGTAGGAAATTACTGAAAAATTCCGGTCAAAACCATGTCAGCAAAAAAGGCAAAGAAATGCCAGCCAAAAAAATGAAGTGTACTAGCAATCTGAAGTGCTCTATTTATATTACGGAAGAAATAAGACAACTTATTTTCGATAAGTTTTGGAAACTCTCATATCCACCAAAGACCACTCAAAGCAATGGGAGTATATTAACAAACTAGCTTGTGTCAGCGGCTTTGCCCGCGTGGGAAGATTTTCCCGTGTAAATCCCGATCCCGTGGGAATTTCGCAAAATCCTTTCTTAGCGGATGCCTACGTCATAACATCTACCTACATGCCAAATTTCAGCCTGATCCGTCCACTGGTTTGGGCTGTGCGTTGATAGATCACTATATCAGTCAGTCAGTCAGTCACCTTTGAGTTATATATATTTAGATTCACTAAGAAATTGAAAACGAAGAGACAAACTAAGGGAGGGCCATCATCAAGAAGAAAGTTTACTACTAATTATTATTTACCTAATCCGAACGAAGATTCCAACAAGTTCGAACCAATAAAAGAGTGTTTAATTTTTTTTTTATTGAAAATAGGTTCGCCTTTGACCACTATCTCACGTGATGATAAGTGATGATGTGGTCAAAGATGGAACACGCTTACCTAAAAGCAACCTATTCACTTTTGACTTAAAGACTCCTAGCTTGTAGCTATCGGGAAACACAGACTTTGTGCCACTTTAGGTATTACAGACCAATTTATTATAATTTACAAAACACTCCAAATTTTTCATATTAATATGACGAAGACATTAACGACAAGGACTGACTAGCTATTTATTTTTATCATTATTTTAGTTGTTATTAACTTATTGTGATCGAGGTTTAGAACAAACGTTAATATTATAGCCATATTAAGTAACTTGATCTCTAATCTTTATCTCGTATCTTAAGGAAGAAACAGAGTGAGATTTTGTTTGTTATTATTTATGTACCTATTTACTGTGAAAAATGACAATCTCTTTTAAAAAAATATTTCTAGTTTAAGCTCGAAATAAAAGCTCAGGCTAAATATATCTGTCGCAGTGAAATGACGAACCCAAGGATTTCACAAAATCCCTTGGGATATCACGAAATCACGGAAGATGTCAAATACTCTTGTAGCCTACCTAGCTAAGGGTAGGTAGGCTACTCTCTTGTTTATTACGTCTTCTTACTAAAAATGTTTAGTGATTTGTCGTTTCACTAAACCAAATCTAATAAAATGCCAAAACAGTGAACGCTAGCGAATAAGATTCGAGTTAAACTCAGATCGGACGGTAAAGGTTTAAAGGAACCTAACAAAACCTAACGTCGGAGTGCCTTACGTTCTGTTATAACCCTTATTACAAGGCAATAGAGCCTAAGTCAGCTTTTACTTATTTACAGTGTACTTTTCCTTTACTAAATTACTTATGTTGCATTTTTAACCAATGCACTGAAATAGTATGATAATTAAGTTAGTTAGATTCTGGACGCGGTTGCGTAAACTAGTTGCCCAAATTAAGGGAGTAATTAAGAGGGACATTGTTAAAATATAAGTATCCAAGAACTTGTATATCTGTGTTTTATATTGTGGTGAATTAAAGTGGTTCCAGTAGAATAATTGTTTTTTTTTAAAAAGACAAACGGGGTCGGCTTAGTAACAAATTGGTGTCAGAAGTGGGATACCAGAGACGAAATCTTGTGTCAAACAGATACTGGTATTCCAAATCTACAGCCCCCGTCAATTGACCGACAGTGAGACTTGACCCAAGGTCAAGCCTGCGTCACTACTTGGACGACGGTCAGCCTCAGCCCTTCGGCTTGAGCCCGCTCCAGCCACATCAGTAATTGGACGACGGTCAGCCTCAGCTCTGCAGCTTGAGCCCGCTCCAGCCACATCGCAACACTTGGACGACAGCCAGCCTCCACCGTATCGTGTGAGCCCGCTCCAAACGGCATCAGCATCACCATCAGCTCCAGGTCTAACTCACCAACCTTCAAACTCAAGAAATTCCGCAGTCAACTAACCGTGTGAAAGTTCAACTCCGCAACGTCACAGCGCAACGTGACTCCAAACTCCGAGTTCCCACCGCGCACCCGATAATGCAGGTGTCAGGAATTATCGTGTTACTGTGAGTGTTTCTTGTGAACTGCTATTTTTCCGATTTAAAGTGTCTCTGAATTCGTGTCTCTGTATTTGGTATACATATAATTTTAAATAGGTTAACACTGCGCCTTTTTATCTTCACTGACTTTAATTGTTTTGTCTTTTCTATTTCATATTATTCTAACATTATTAGATTTTAAACTTAATTTTGTCCAACACATCATAATCTTCTATGTCTCTCAAACAAGAGTTACCTAAATCATAGGAAATGTCCGACAAAATTACACTATCTTTCTTAACTAAATTTATAAAGCCTTATAATGGTGACAGGGAAACCCTCCCTGCATTTCTTACAAACTGTGAGAATGCCATGTCCTTGGCTTCTCCAGACCAACAAACTGTGCTATGTAAATTTGTCGTTTCACAGCTAGAAGGTAAAGCACAGGTCGCATGCAGCCTTAAGTCATTTTCGTTGTGGTCAGAGCTAAAGACCTTCCTGAAGGCTACTTTCGGGGAGAAGAAGCACGCCACACATTTATTATCAGACCTGCAACACTGTAAACAATTATCTAATGAAGATGTTACTATTTATTCTTTAAGGGTGGAGTCAATATTGACTCGTATACAGTCAGACATACATTATAGTTGCAAAAATGACAAGGAATTCCCTGGCAGAATAGCAGCCATGGAGGACCTTGCCCTAAACACCTTTATGTTAGGGTTAAACCCTTCCATATCGACTATTGTCCGTTGCAAAAATCCCTCTAACCTCAATGAAGCTA
Source organism: Tholera decimalis (assembly GCA_943138885.2). Classification (NCBI taxonomy): domain Eukaryota; kingdom Metazoa; phylum Arthropoda; class Insecta; order Lepidoptera; family Noctuidae; genus Tholera; species Tholera decimalis. The sequence goes on from OW964555.2 coordinate 33,154,984, forward strand.
TACAGTATGCTATTGACGAAGAAAAATTATATAACTTATCCAGATCTAATTTAAAATCTCCTAAACAGTGTTCTACTTGCAACAAGTCGGGTCATAATTCATCAGAATGTTTTAAGAATAAAAAACAGCATTATAGAGATCCTAAAATTTACAAAAAATCACCGTCTCCTAATTCTAATACTAATCTCGAAGATAATCCTAAAACTTGCAATTATTGTAAAAATGTTGGTCACGTAATCAAAGAGTGTCGCAAACTTCAATAGAATATGAAGCAACGTCAAGCCGCTGACGCTGCACAACGTGACCGTAACTCGGCACCTACCAACTCTAATGACGCATCTACACACACGTGTGAAAGTACGGCTAAAATTAATAATGATAATTTAAACTAAGCGAGATTTTGGTACCGTGTCTGCCAAAATCGAACAAAGTCCTAAATGACACGAACTATGCTAATTCTTATACCAATTCTACTAAATTCGCATCTCATCCAAAACAGATGAGTTCTACTAAATTCGCACCTCATCCAAATGAGATGAGTTCTACTAAATTCGCATCTCATCCAAAAGAGATGAGTTATACTAAATTCGCATCTCATCCAAAAGAGATGAGTTCTACTAAATTCGCATCTCATCCAAAAGAGATGAGTTATACTAAATTCGCATCTCATCCAAAAGAGATGAGTTCTACTAAATTCGCATCTCATCCAAAAGAGATGAGTTCTACTAAATTCGCACCTCATCCAAAAGAGATGAGTTCTACTAAATTCGCATCTCATCCAAAACAGATGAGTCCTTCCAAATATTCATCTCAGTCAATTAAACTGAGTTCTAATACGCCTAGTGATAAAACAAAATGTCACTTATGTCCCGAAAAATTACAAGCACCTTATACTAATTCTAAACCTATATACGAAATTAATGACTACTGTAAAAAGGTAGCTTTACCTCACACTTATCTACATACTAATCACGCTCGCGAACAGTTATGTTTCCTTATAGATACAGGATCGACCATTAGTATTGTTAAAAAGTCCTGTTTACAAAAACTTCCAAGTCTATCTACTGAAACTGTCAAATTGAAGGGTATTAACAGTTCAGAAACTCCAGTTGAAACTCTAGGTACCTTCCAAATGGAGTTCAACTTATCGGATAATATACATAAGTACAAGTTTCACGTCACTAAAGACGACATCAATCTTGTAAATTATGATGGAATAATCGGTAGTGATTTTTGCAGTTATTTTAAAACAAACATCGATTACTCTTCAAAATCAATTTCCATATTAAACCACTCCATTCCTATTATTTATACTCAACCTTCGTACAATATTCCATCTCGATCTGAAGTAGTTATCGAGTGCACTGTATCAAATTACTCTCCTAAACTTTATCACAATAACGAAGCTCTTATACTAGATCACATCTTACGTGAAGGTGTTTATGTCTCAAATTGCATTGTCTCAATTAAACCGAATGGGAAAACAAACGTGACTATTTTAAACGCTACGGAGTGTGACATTGAAATAAAAGATTATCACGTAACAGCGACGCCCCTTGAACTTAATTGTTCAATTGCTAACTCTTATAATATTAATGCTACTTCTTGTTCGAAAAGTGATCGCGTAAATAAAGTACTAAATCTTATCCGTTGCTCTCATCTAAATGATGAAGAGAAAAAGGCTCTCTTAGAATGTTGCTCCCACTATACAGATATTTTTCATGTCGAAGGTGAACCCTTAACCTTCACGGATGCTATTGAGCATACCATTAACACAGGTGATGCCCCACCTATTAATGTGAAATCATATCGTTTCCCCGAATGCCACAAGGAGGAAGTCGATTCCCAAATTCGCAAAATGCTAGACCAAAATATTATACGGCATTCAACTTCGCCTTGGAGCGCCCCAGTTTGGGTAGTCCCGAAAAAAATGGACGCTTCCGGTAAACAAAAGTGGAGGATAGTCATCGACTATCGCCGTCTTAATGATGTCACTGTTTCCGAATCTTATCCACTGCCTCTTATCACTGATATTTTAGACCAATTAGGGCATTCTAAATATTTCAGCACGCTAGACCTCACAAGTGGCTTCCATCAACTGAGAACTAGTTCCAAGGACGCGCCTAAAACAGGTTTCACAGTTAGCACAAATTCAGACATGTCAGGTCACTACGAATTTACCCGAATGCCTTTCAGGCTGAAAAATGCCCCCGCCACGTTTCAGCGCCTTATGAACACTGTGTTATCAGGCTTACAAGGCCTTCATTGCTATATCTATCTTGACGATTGTATAGTTTACAGTCAAAATCTACAAGATCATATACAAAAATTACAACTAGTATTCGACAAACTTCGTGAATACAATTTAAAACTCCAACCGGACAAGTGTGAGTTCCTAAGGCATGAAGTAACTTACCTTGGCCATATTATCACCGATAAAGGTGTATCTCCGAATCCTGAAAAGGTCAGCGCTGTATCACAATTTCCAGTTCCTAAAAATCCTAAAAATATTAAGTCGTTTCTAGGCCTAATAGGCTATTATCGCCGATTCATTGAAAACTTTTCTAAGTTAACGAAACCACTTACGTCTCTATTAAAAAAGGATGTTGTGTTCCACTGGGACACGGAACAACAACATGCATTCGATATTTTAAAGGAAAAATTAATTACTACCCCACTTCTTCAGTATCCTGACTTCTCACAGCCTTTTAATGTTACTACGGATGCAAGTAACTATGCCGTTGGCGCCATACTGTCTCAGGGTCCCGACGGCAAAGATAAGCCGATCGCTTACGCGTCGCGCACTCTAAATAAGCCTGAAGGCAACTTTTCAACTACGGAAAAAGAGTTATTAGCTATTATATTCGCCGTTAAAACCTTCCGACCATATTTATATGGTAATAGATTTAAAATAATTACAGATCATAGGCCCCTCGTGTGGCTATTTAATGTAAAAGATCCGGGTAGTAGACTCATTCGCTGGCGCCTCAAACTTGAGGAATACGATTATAAAATCGTTTATAAACAAGGTCGTCTCAATTCTAACGCCGACGCGCTATCCCGTTGCCCTATCAATGCTATTGACGTAAATAATCAAAATAATTTTTCTTACGAACAGTATTTCAAGGCTCAATTTACAAATCAACTACCACTCCCAAATACCATAATCAAAGAATGTATTCAAGGACTACACTTATCTAAGTTAAATACAATCGCTTGTCCAGTCTCTTTAGACTTTGACTATTCTATGCCTCATTGCGAGGAAATATTATCGCAGCTCGATAATTCTGCTGATCTACTAAATTCCGAACGCGAGTCACTCACAATACAATGTGTTAACGACAAAAATAAAACCTACTATTTTCTATTTACAAAAGTACATCACTATGAAGAAACTAATTATAGAGATGTTTATATCTTACTAATTAAGCTTAGAAACTTACTAATTACTTGCCAAAATATTACCAACCTTGCATTACCAGATTTCACTGACCCATTTTCCAAGCTTAAGTATTCTAAAATATATAATATGATTTCCTATATTTTCCACGGTACTAATATAAAAATTCACATATATAAAAATCAATTAATATATCCTACTCCTGTAGAAGTCCCTAAAATATTAAAAGAAAACCATGACTCTGTTATAGCTGGTCACCCAGGGTCACAACGAATGTACTCGCGTATTAAAGCTGCCTATTATTGGAAAGGCATGCGGTCTGACATCGAACAATACGTAAAGAAATGCAAGCTTTGCCAAATTAATAAGCCTTTGAGGAAATCAAATAAAGCTCCGATGGAGATAACTTCTACATCTACCAGGCCGTTTGAAAGATTGGCCCTTGACGTCGTAGGCCCCTTACCCGATGCAGGCTTTCAAAACTTTAAATTCATCTTAACCTTACAAGATGACTTAACTAAATTTACTGGCGCTTACCCAATGGTTACGGCTACTAGTGAAGAAATAGCCAGAAACCTAGTTCATTTTATGTCTCTTTTCGGCTTTCCCAAAACCATTCTAACAGATTTAGGTACATGTTTTACATCCGAATTATTTAAACAATTGACCGAAATCCTAAAGGTCAAGGCCCTTTTTACGACTCCGTATCACCCACAAACCAATGGAGCTCTTGAACGCTCACATGCTACTTTAAAAGAATACCTAAAATCCTTTGTTAATGAGAACCAAAACGACTGGCATTGTTACTTATTCACTGCTATTCTAGCTTATAATACTACACCTCATAGTACAACTAACTTTACCCCTCACGAGTTATTATATGGTTATAAACCATCCATTCCATCTTCGTTATATGAAAGCCCTGGTAATACATACAACGAATATATTCGAGCTTTACAATATAGAATGCGCTTTAGCCGCGAAAAAGCCATTCAAAACATTATAAATAGTAAAGAAAAATCAAAACAATACTATGACGCAAACTCCCGTGACGTTACTTACAAGGTAGGAGATATGGTTTATCTTAAAAAACATCATAGGCTTCGTAAAGCCTTATCGCCTATATGGAAAGGCCCTTATAAAATTATTAAAGTTCATAACAAACACAATGTAACCCTACAAGTGGGTCGCAAGGCTATTAAATACCATACCAATGAAATTAAGCCTTCTACTTCTTAACCTATATACTATATTTCTTTTCAGAATAATATGCTGCTATGGCACTTTATGCCTCGTCCGCACTGAATCAAGCATCATCCCAATCTATCATAGCCCCGGGATTTATTTTGAAGCTACTACTAATATTAATTTTTATACTGATCATTGGAAAGTGATCACCCACGTAGATTTAGTTTCTTTAGAACCGTATCTTAATAAAATCGAATCATTGTTACACGATACTCTAAACTTGTGCAACAAAATTCAACCACAAGAGTTAGGTACATGCAAAGACATGTCTAGCCCTATCGAAGTTTTAATCCAGTCTAGTTCTATCAAATTGCAATCATTATCGCATATCATTTCCAACCAATTAACAAATAAAGTTAAACGATCTTTAGAATTCGGAGGTGAAATCTTAAAGTTTTTCTTCGGCACATTGGACGCAGATGATGCCCGAAAATATGACGCTGCAATTGAATCATGCAAAAAGAGTGAAACAGAAATATTTCATTTAATGAGAGACAACATTCACATTGTCAAGTCTACTATAAATAATTTTAACACTACTATTTATAAACTTAATCAAAATGAGATGAAATTAAACGCCCAAATTAATCAGATGAATGAAATACTTTCCCAAATTACAAAGACCGATAACCTATTACTATATACTTCAAAATTAAACAACCTTCTTAACATTATCGAAGGTTCTTTAGTCGCTATAACTAATTTACTAGATACTACACTAAATTCTATTTTATTTTCTAAGGTTAATGTACTACATCCTAGTGTTATAAGCCCCTTAAATCTTTATTTAGAATTAACTAAGCATAGTAGTCAAGTAAGCAAAAGGTTAGATTTTCCGGTTCCCTTAACTATTCAAAATATTCATTCCATTATTGATGTTTCCGAATTTAGTTCTTATTATTTCAATTATAAGGTCATTTTTATATTACAGATCCCTTTGATCACACCTGATAAGTTCATGACCTATAAAAACATACCACTACCTACACCTCATGATGACTCACATAATACATTTGCTTTAATTCAACCTTCTAACTCTTATATCGCATTAAGTGATGACAGAATGCATTATGCTATGTTGGACACTCTTGATAAATGTAAAATAGTAAACAGCAACTTTTCTATCTGTGAATTAAATACTATATACTCATGTATAAGTAACCCTAATTGTGAATCTAAAATCTTAACTGAGATAACATTGTCATTACCCACGGAATGCAATGCTAAAATATTATATGGTCAGATTGATATTTGGCAAAAATTAAGAAATAATAAATGGATTTATGTCCAATCAAATACAAATAAATTAACTATTAAATGTGATGAAAACATTAATGACCATTCGATTACAGGAACAGGAATTGTAAAACTATCGCCTAATTGTATTGGGTATTCTAAAACGGTTCAGTTGATACCGACTAGTTGTTATTCTATACTTACTAAGTCTCCTTTAGATATAAGCTTTGATATAACAGCTGATGACTGCTGTAAGAAGGACATATTTAATAAAAGTTTACCACATTTGTCGCCAATCTCTTTGAGTAAAATTAACTTAGATTCTCTCAAATATGCAACTCATCAAATGGATAGTTAAGAGCAAGAACTGAATAATCTCGAAAAGGAATCTCATTTTATTAAATATGGCCCTTACTATTCTACTTTTACTTATGTACTAATTGTGTGTTTATTTTTATACTTAGTTTATAAATTATATAGATACTTTAAGAACAAAAATGATTCTAATGCTGGATGTTGCGTACAAATATTTAATCAGTGTTATAATCAAAATACCAAACGCAAGTCCAAAGTTTCAAATAGTATTGAGATGACGGAAGTATCTTCAACTTCTGAAGAAGACAATAAGTCAGTTCAGTCTTTGCCTATTCATTACCCAAATTATAAATCCACTAGTAAAGTTAATAAAGTCAAATTTCTGCCAAACAGAAACTTAAACTTTTAAATTAATGTAAAACTATTCACTCATTATGTTCTCAATTTTAATTCAAAACTATGTAACCTTTATGTTTAATATAATATAAGCTGTAAAGTGTCTCTCTTAATAGCTACATCTTCAATCTCACTTCGCTTCATCTTGATGAGATAAAGCTTCGTTTAAAAGGGGGAGCTGTTATAACCCTTATTACAAGGCAATAGAGCCTAAGTCAGCTTTTAATTATTTACAGTGTACTTTTCCTTTACTAAATTACTTATGTTGCATTTTTAACCAATGCACTGAAATAGTATGATAATTAAGTTAGTTAGATTCTGGACGCGGTCGTGTAAACTAGTTGCCCAAATTAAGGGAGTAATTAAGAGGGACATTGTTAAAATATACGTATCCAAGAACTTGTATATCTGTGTTTTATATTGTGGTGAATTAAAGTGGTTCCAGTAGAATAATTGTTTTTTTTAAAAAGACAAACGGGGTCGGCTTAGTAACAGTTCGTTGTTCTTTCTACCCGCAATTTCCATACTTTTAAACCATGGATATTTCGAAGATAAGACACTCCGAAGTTAGGTTTGTTGTGACATACCTAACTATTTTTTTTATTTTGTATTTTTTGAAAACGAGCTATCTCTTAAGTGTTTTAATAAAACATTTGAAATTTCAGTTGCATGTAAGCTAAAAGCTGTTTAAATTTTATTTGTGTTTCTTAATTCTTTATTTTTTAATACATGTTTCTTGATTGACAATGTCTGATTGTGTTTTTCTTTATTTGTACTAAATACCCCACAATAATTAAGATTTTTCATATCGGAACTAGTTTAATAATATTTTGACTTGAGCATTGTAACAATCAATACAATCGAAAGTACCAGATTCAATAGATCACTAGAAAAGCTTGCTAGCAAACTTAGGTAGTTTTATACTTAATCGTTATTTTTTGAACAGTTTAAAACTTAATGTTGGAAAGGGTTTGTAATTGCTAAAATTTATATTCTTTAAAAAAAAAAATATATAAGTCAGGTTCTCATACTTTGTGTTTTATTTAACACAAGATAATTATCGTGTTAAAACGTACTTCAGTTTATATTTAGTTAGGGATCCCAGAAGGAGCAGGTTTTTTTTTAAATTAAATAGGTATTAGTATTACTAAGTTGAAAAGCAGCAAATGGCTATTAGCGTCTTTTTTATTTAGTTGACTAGAACCTGGTAACACATCATCACTAAGTACGAAAGGCGTTTAAAAAAAATACTAAGTGAAAGGACGTTTCTAGCCAGAAGCGTCTTTTCATTGCAGTACTAAAAAGAAAAAGAAAAAGTTATTTAATTAATACATAATATTAATTTTATTAAAATTCTCATAAAATTTCTGAAATATCAAACTATAATACACACTTTCGCATAACAAAATTGTAATAAGGTTTATTTCCTTTCGAACAACGAATTTTTACCTTTTACTTTTTTTTTTTCGCCGTTTCGTACTTCATGTAGATGCGTCCTTTTACCTTATAGCGGCAGCGTAGACGTATCGTATCTTACTTGCACTTACTATTAGGTGTGATCAGGTTCAAGAGCGGGCTCATTAGTAGTAAAAAAAGGCCAAGTGCGAGTCAGACTCGCCCATGAAGGGTTCCGTAGTAATTACGCGAAATAACTTTGTTGTTTATAGTTTTTGTATGAATTACAAAGTTATATTTGTGGTTTTAGAAAATATGCTATATCTCAAAAACTGCTGACCCGATATCGTTTAATTTTCGTTGAAAATTTACGTTAAGATCTACAGCATTTATTTTTTTTTAGATTTTTCACTCCATTATTATAGAAGTCCTACAAGAAGGACACACATTTTATCACTTTGGTAGCGTATATTTTATAAACGATTCACTTTATGAAAAAGTAGTTTTAGAAACCTCAAAGTAATTTTAAAGACCTGTCTATATTTACCCTGGGATATTTACCACACACGCATAAGTTTCATGAAAAAAAATATTTAAGTTTCAGTTCCATGTATGAGGAAATACATAAATAAATATTTTTCATTTTTTTCTTAATACCGGAAAGCGGTTCACAGAATACATCTACCTACCAAGTTTCATGAACATATTAGAAAGAAATCTTAAAGTCGATTTTCGTTTAGAAATCGATTTATTACTTGTGTTTGGCAACTGTATTTTTAATCTGTGCTGACAGTGACAGCCACAGAATACCTTTTGATAGTTAGAGAATGTCAACAACATAGTGTATTACATTCTCTTTGGTCAACAATCACTCTTTTCGTAGTATCGTTTCGTGCACGTGCATTTTGAGGGTTTCCCGTTGTTTTATTGATATTTTCCTCGATCACTGCTTTTTTGCTACGTATTTCTGATATTGCTAAACTTGTACGACCCTTGCTATTATACCGGACACGGATAATTTCGTTTTCTAGTCTGACTGGCTCGCTTATTTGGATTTTATAGCCTACATATCGATTGGATATTGACACCATGGATCGCTGTGTACAGCGACTAGTCGCTGTAGTACACTTGGCCGACGAGCTTTAGATGATGTAACGACACTGTCAGTGATTCGTCATTGGCGTGCGCCACAACCTGTAAGTACAAACTTGAAGTCACCTTTTCTAGCTACCCAGTGTCCACAATGCTGGACTACACATTTCTTCTTTTATTTTCCATAAACGTTATGCAGGAACTAGAGTAACGCTACATAAAGGCACATGGAGATTGTTTACATTTGGTTTATTTTACTGTAATCATGATTTGTTGACATTAAAAACTTTTCTCATCTTTCAGGTAAACAGCAGTGACTATGTTTGCCAAGCATTGTAGGCAAACGAATGGTAGGCTGCTGTGGACATGTAATGTCTATAATATGGTACCTTGGGCTAGGTACCAAAGTAATATAGTACCACCTGCACAATTCTTCTTCTGCAGCGATTTTTCTTATAAAGTAGTTGCCAGTTCTCCTTCACAATATTGCGCTTCCGCTGAATATCTCTTTTTGAAAATTTACGTCAAAGGTGTCAAGGCCCTACTTAGTGCTGTCTATTGCCCGCCTGCCGTTGACTATTTTTCCAACCTTGAATTGGCGCTTGAATCCATAGGTTCAGAGTATGCGCATTGCGTCATCATGGGAGATTTTAACACGGTCCTTTCTCGCTCAACCCCTTCCTCCCGAAAACTCCTTCACATTATTGATTTCGTTAGTCTTCATGTTCTTCCACTGCAGTCCACTCATTTTAATGTGTCAGGTGTTGATACGTGGCTCGACTTGATTCTAACATCCACTCCCTCTTTAGTTGCATCTCATGGCCAATGTCCTGCACCTGGCTTTTCCTATCATGATCTCATTTTCCTCTCCTATATCTTAAAGCCACCAAAACCTCTCCCTAAAGTTCTACACATGCGTTGTTATGCGCACATGGATGTTGAGAAGCTGCGTAAAGATGCGTCAGAAATTGATTGGGGCCACCTTGCAGCGGCAAAGACCATTGACGACAAACTTGGTATCTTCAATCAGGCCGTCCTTGCCCTCTACGATGAACATGCTCCCGTTAGGAAGGTTAAACTAAGGCGACTACCAACTCCTTGGATGTCACCAGGGGTTCGCTTAGCGATGAGGTGCAGGGATCGGGCCTTTCGGAAGTATAAAAAGGATCGCAATGAAGATAAAAGGAATGCCTACAAAGCTGCAAGATATCGGTGTAATCAGGTGATACGCAACACTAAACGCCGCCATATTCTTGAAAACATTTCGACTTCCTCACCTGCCGATATTTGGAAATTCCTTGGAACTCTCGGTATTGGTAGGTCAAATCATGTAGATTTTCCTAAAGCGATCGTTTTGGATGATATCAACCGTCATTTTACTACAACTTGTCATTTGGTCCCTTATTATGTCTCAGACGGTTGATTTCATCACTTGTTCACCTGGTCCAATCATTGAATCATTTCAGTTTTCACCAGCGACCTTGGATGAAATTAGAAAGATTATACTATCCATCAAATCCAAGGCTGTGGGTCACGATGAAATCAGTCGGGGTATGATTACCTTGATCCTAGACTGTCTTCTCCCACCAATTACCCACATCATCAATTATTCCCTGGATTCTGGACAATTCCCAGCCATGTGGCGTATGGCCTATGTCCGTCCACTTCCTAAAATATCAAATCCCTTTCCTGTCAAAAGTGCTCGAAGCTCGTTACATGGTGGACATCCCACCCATACGCACCAAACGTTTTGGGAATACCTTCATTGTGCGTACGGCTAAGGAGTGGAATTCCCTGCCGGAGTCTGTGTTTCCCGATAGCTATAACCTAGGAGTCTTTAAGTCAAGAGTGAATAGGTTACTTTTAGGTAAGCGTGCTCCATCTTCGACCACATCATCACTTACCATCAGGTGAGATGGTGGTCAAACGCGAACCTATTCTAAATAAAAAAAAAAAAAAAAAAAAAAAAGCTTGTGTTCACAAACAGTTTTCTGGGTTTGTTTACTGGAATAATCTCGTAAGCTCTTTCCAGTCTGGATTCAGGCCCGGGCACAGTACATCCTCTGCTCTCCTTAAAGTGACTGGTGACATTAGAGAAGCTATGGAGGATACTAAAGTTACTCTATTAGTATTAATTGATTTCCCCAATGCCTTTAACGCCGTCAGTCACGATATACTCCTAGCTATCCACTCCCATCTTATGGTTTCTCCCAAGGCGCTGGAATGGTTCTCTTCTTATCTTCGGGGATGTCAGCAGTCGGACCGCGTTGATGAGAGATCTTCAAATTGGCGTGGTCTGGATGCTGGTGTTCTACAAGGCGGTATTCTTTCTTCATTATTATTCTCTGTCTTCATTAACTTTATAACTCACTGTCTTCGATGTTCGTATCATCTTTACACCGATGATCTACAATTATATACTGCTGTGCGGGTTGAAGGTTTATCGACAGCTATAGGGGATGTAAACCGAGACTTGGATGCTATCTGGTATCTGGTCTGACAAATTTGGGGTGTCAGTAAACCCCTCAAAATGTCAGGCTATCATTATTGGTAGCACACGCATGATGGGTAGAGTGGTGGCTAACTCTCTTCCACCTATTATTTTTAATGGTGCCGTCATTCGCATCAGCTCTAGCGTAAACGATCTCGGTTTGCATCTTGACGCGACACTTGGTTGGCAAAATCAGGTTTCTAGTGTCAGCCAAAGGGCCAATGGCACTTTGCGTTCCTTGTATCGTCTGAGAAACTTTTTGCCTGTTAAGACGAAGACTATGCTTGTGCAAACTTTAATTTTCCCATTAATCGACTATGGTGACGTGTGCTACTTTGACCTGAATGCAGACTTGCTCGATAAGCTTGATCGTATCCTCAATAACTGCATTCGGTTCATATTTAATTTAAGGAAATATGACCATGTCTCAAATTTCAGGTCTGAGCTTAAATGGATGTCCATTCGCCAGAGGAGAAGTTTGCGCGCTTTGACAAGGCTTTTCTCTTTACTCAACTCTCCCAGCCCTCCTTCTTATCTAATGCCTCACTTTCAATTTCTATGATCTTCACACAATAAGAATCTACGTTCATCCAATAATCTTCTCTTACTCTGCCCTTCTCTTACTCTGCCCTTCTCATACATCTGACTTTGTTCATTCTTCTTTTCATATCCAGTCGATTCTCCTCTGGAATGCTTTTCCTCTCGAGATCAGAACGGCTGACAGTCTATATGCATTTAAAAAGAAATTCCCGATCTATTTTCTACGCCAATAAGCAGAATTTCCATTTCAATTCCAATTTTTTTTTATATATTTTCATTGTAATCGTTATCTATACAATGTTTGTGTTTGTTAATGATGCAATAAATAACGTTACTTAACGAATTAATTATGTTGGTGGTATTGTTTCGCTGCAAACAGAGATTAGATAAGGTGTCTATTAAATACCTTTACCGACGACGGGTGTTATGTGACAAACTTATTTGCTGATTAATTTAAAACAAAAACATGGCTTCTGTTTCAAGTTACAATTCATCATGTCCGACTCCAACAACGGGAGCAGCTTCTCAAACCTTCATTTCAGCCGTTGAGTTCTTCGCAGCGGCGCAATGTTTGATTACGCAAGGATTGATACCAGATGCTGAAGTTCATGGTAAGGATTTTTGGGACATTTTATTTTTTTAATACTGCTCTTTATGGCCGGTATTGCTAAGGTAAGGGAGATGGCCAAAAAAAACCCAGACTCGACAAAAACTTCTTATGTACGGTCTGAATGAGCTTAATGCGTAAATAAAAAAATATGTTTTTATTTCCTCGAAAAACTACGGGGTTAAGTTTTTTTTTTAATAAATCATAACTACAAATCCTTGTTAATAAACATTGATATTTAATAACGTATCGTTGAAAGGCAGTTACTATTTTATCTGAATCTGTTAGCCTTGTTTTTGTTCAAGCTAGAAAGAGATAAAGTATTTGTTCCCTACCTACGCCCGGCGGCTTAGACCCGGCGCAGTGGTGGCCTGCTCCGAAACACTGGTATTTTTTTGGACTCGCGCTTGCTTTGTAGTATACCTGTTTCTACCTGCTTCTGATGGTAACATAAACACTGTTAGTCAACGCAGTCCTTTGTTTGCTATCGTCGTGATCTGTGCGTTTTGAAATCCTAATCATCCGTGAATACTTTTACCTTGACCATCGCTTTTTCTATACTGGACTCCGATTTTCCTTCCCGATTCGATACTGTGGCATGTTATACTGTGATTGAACATTGTTTAAAATGGCTACAAATAACCCTTGTGTGACCTGTGACCATTCCGTTCTACGAAGGAGGCACCATGTGTTGTCTTTCGAGTTTTGGAATCACACCGAGATTTCGTCGAGTATATGTTTGGACTTTGCAATAGCAACAAGAAGTAAGTATTTAGTTTTAAAACTCCATTTCCATCTCTATGTACTACACTTATAAATACATATTTTGTAGAAATCCAGTAGGTAGTTTTTTTTTAAAGCTTTGATTGATGAGATTTTAACACGATACATTAATAATAAGTGATAATAGCGGATTAAAAGTAGGTACTGGCACGTTTGTCATTGTAAGACCCATTTTGGAGCTCGTCCTTAAGGCCTAAGGGTATAACATTGTTATACTTGATACAATAATGTAGTGTTTCAGTATCAAGTGTAGACTGCAAAATCAATTGAAAATAATATAATCTTGATCACTTTGCTATCATAAAATATATACCTTTATACATATAAGTAAGTTGTAGAGTGCATACGCGACAGATGTGTCACTCTAACCCTAGTTATAAACTACAACTCCAGATAAGTAGTTGATAATGAGGGAGGAACAGTCCACCTAATTATAGTAGGTTCCGGAAGGTTAGGAATGACTTGAATGAGAGAAAATGTATACAATTATTTGTGTTTTTCGTTCATTTCAGATTGTATTTGACGGATCCAGAATGATATGTCATCCATGCTGGCAGCGTATTGACTACGGCTTAAGGCATCTGCCTACACCACAGGCGCAACCGATAGAATCGTTTTCAGTATCAGGTCATAACTTATTAAGGTATTGTCATAACTTAGAACTTCGTTCTTTGTCCAATACAATGAAGGCGTATCTATTGAGCTATTATCGATTCTACATACCACCTCTCACCCGCATTTGAGGAACAACACCATTTGAGGAACATGACTTGGCAGAATTTCCCGGAACATGTCACCCAACGTCAAGATAGTTTCAGTAGCGAGTGCATACATGATATAATAGCAATGTATACACAATGTCTCGAAAAAAAAAGATCAGCTCGATTTTGAAAACTTAGATGAATTAAGTTCTGATACCCTTCACTTTTGGACTGGCATAAGTCACCAGCAATTCAACACCATATTTAATGAAACACCTTCTTTAAACTAATATTCAAATAGGAAAACGATGTTGGGCATCTAGTTATGTAAACTATTCAACGTAAAATAAAACAAAAATAAAAAAGACAGTGACTTTCTCCCACGACATCTCGGATTCGACCATATCACTCGAGACGAAGTTGTAGCGAGAAACAGGATTTTGACAAATAATATTTTTGGAACCCAAGACCAAGCGACAGCAATTATTGTTTTAGACGGTACTTACTTATTCGTGCAAAAAAGCTCAAACTTACATAAGTACGACAATCTCATAAAGCCATTTATGATTGTATGTGGAGATGGCTACATTTTAGAAATCACAGGACCCTACGATGCTCGAACGTCGGATGCTAATATATTACGACAGATATTGGATAATCACACTGGTGACATGGAAGAAGCTCCAATACGATAGTTTCTTGAAAGTGATGACGTGATGATTTTAGATAGAGGATTTCGGGATGCATTGCCATATGCCAAAGAATGTGGATTTACGGTCTGTACGCCACAGTTGCTAGGCAGACACGAAACACAACTGTCCACTAAAGCTGCAAATAAATCGAGATTAGTAACATTGGTCAGATGGGTGGTAGAAACCACCAACGGAAAAATGAAGAGGAACTTTAAGATATTCCGACATTGATATTTTAATAATACTTTGCCCAATGCAATAGTAGATTTTAGAATAGCTGCAGCGCTAATCAACGCAACCCAAGAGAATTACAGCGACAGTCGCCTGACTGAAAGCTTTTTAGAAATGATAGAAAGAAATATGAATAGGCCAAAAGTACTAGCAGATTACGTTGATCAATACCGTCTAAACGCACGAAGGAATATTTTATTTCAGTGGATGGAGGCAACGTTACACGACGTAGCAGATTTCCTAAGAATGACTTACGATGAGCTGCTTCTTTTCGCTATTGGGACGTACCACATCAAGCTGGCAAAATCCTACTGCTACGAACATTTCAGAGCAAGCGATGTGTATTCTATTAAAATCTATAGGCATCCCGAGAGCTTGACCCTTAATAACGAAGAAGGAAATAATAGTAAGTTGGTACGGTGCCGAATTAAATCAAGACACGTTCAAACAAGAACTTATTATTGCTACGTACTATACAATCGCCAAGCAATCACCGATTATTGCTGTAGCTGCATACATGGTCGCCGCACATTAGGCAGTTGTGCCCACATTATTTCCATAATATATTATCTTGCCTGGGCCCGACATGAAGGCGACTTGAATCAAACTGCAGGATTTTTAGATGCAGTGTGCTTAGACATAGAAAATATATAATGTGTAATAAAAAAAATATTTAAATTATTTATTTTTTTGTTTTATTTTTGTTGCTTATTATACCAAACCCGTGGCAGGAAAACAAAACAACAGAATAATTAACAATAACACACAATTACAACATCAATTCAAAATAGTTCTATTATTTTTTATGATATGATATAGCTCCTATACCCCACGGATTTCCGGGATTTTCCTTTGGTATCATCAAATGTCTATTATAATTAACCCGTTGGTAAACATTTCATTGCTGTCGATTCTGGGTTTTTAGTGTATGGGTTTTTAGCCATCTCCTTTTTAACCGACTTCAAAAAAAGGAGGTTCTCAATTCGCCTTGAACTTTTTTTTTTATGTATGTTACCTCATAACTCGGAGACGGCTCGACCGATGTGAAAAATTCTTTTTGCGTTTGAATGGGTATACTTTCTAGTTGGTCCCATTGTTACGAAATCAGGATCTGATCCTGGAGAAATCGAGGGAACTCTTCAAATATTATAGGCACACCTATAGCGTTTTGCAGTTGACCTTGAGCAGTTGCTTCCAAAAAGTACCATTTGGGGAAGTTGAACTGATGATGAAGACCACAGGTGGTCACTGAAACTCCTCAATAATAAGTATTTCGTGGATTGCGATTCGATTACTTCAGTACGGATGTTAAACACTTTATACTCGTCACAATACATATGATGATGTAGAGCTGATGGTCAAGTACCAGGAGAACTCCTCAAAAATTAACGGCTATGCATTGGGAAAAGCAATATTTTGTAAAAGGTGATAAGTTGTTGACATTATGGCTTTTGTAACTAGATAAATTACAAACCGACCCACTAAAAAGCGTGAAAAAAAAAATTAGCAAAAAATGGAACCGACTTCCATATGAAAACACTACAAAGCCAAAAATAACTTTAATTTCAGAAGGCGGTGTGAAAAAAAAAGAAAACCAATAACACCGACTTCCGAAATTAAAGTTATTTTTGGCTTTGTAGTGTTTTGATATGGAAGTCGGTTCCATTTTTTTCTAAAAATTTTTTTAACTGTTCATGTTGACTATACCACCATCTGGTTGATGACTATAAAAACAATATCGAAAGATTGAGAAAAATTGGGACCTTGTCAGTTTAGCCTTCTTTTTTATTGATAATAAATTCGCGTTTGATCATCATCTCATCTGATGGTAAGTGATGATGAGGTCGAAGATGGATCACGCTTACCTAGAAGTAACCTGTTCACTATTGACTTAAGGACACCCAAGTTACAGTTATCGGGAAACTCAGACTCCGACAAGAAACACCAATCCTTATCTATACGTACAATGAAAGTATTCCCAAAACGTATTGTGCGTATGACGTGGCACATTGCCATTTGTAGTATATTAAGAAACAGTTCTAATTTAGAAATACGTTACAGAGGTTCTGAAAAAATACCGTAAATGTCGTAAAAACTCGTCAAATAGTAAATTGTTCTTATTTTTTCAGATTTTGATACGTTTGACTTCATAATAGTCGGAGCAGGGACAGCCGGCAGTGTACTAGCAAACCGATTAAGTGCAGTATCAGACTGGAATATACTACTGATTGAAGCTGGTGATGATGCACCAGTAGAAGCTGATGTAAGCATGCTGTTGATTACCTACTCATTCATCTCGCCAAACTGTAACCATTTGCTTAGCTTTTTTCCCAACTATGTTGGAGTCAGATTCCAGTCTAGGCTGGGTAACATGATAGCCCTTCAGTTTCAGTTACTAGTGTCAGATTTTGTGACTTCTGACTGCTCGTAACTGACAAAGATGTACTAATGACAGCCAGAATAACGTGTTTTCCGAGGTATGAAGGATACTCCATATAATATGAAGGTTACCCATCCAAGAGCCGTCTTTGGCAAGCGTTGCTTATCCTTTAAGACCGACCCATGCGGCTGTTATGCTGTTGGCGCTAGACTATAATATGGTATCTTAATATAAGGATAAAACGCGTGGGTAGCGGTTATTATGCATTATATTAAGATATTTCTTTCACAAAAACAATTTTCATTTAATTTTAAATACATTTTAGGTTCCAGGTCTTGGTTCGAATTTATTTAGATCTAGATTTGATTGGTCTTACTTGACCGCCAACAATGGAATCACAAACGGAGCAAACATAAACGGGTCTATTAATTGGCCGCGTGGCAAAATGATGGGTGGTTGCAGTAACATAAATGCTATGGCTTACGTACAAGGTAATGATCAAGATTATCAAAATTGGTTTGACGCTGGTAACAACGAATGGAGTGTAGAAGAAGTGCGGCAATGCTTCAAGAAGGCTGAAAGTTATCAAAACATGGAACAGTTGAAAAATTCAGTCGTAAGAAACCATTATGGATTAAAAGGACCATTAGTCCTGAATAGGTTCAATAGCACTTATAGACCGATTACCCAGAGGGTTTTATCTGCTTGGAACAAAATCGGCTTCAAGAATGTTCCAGATGTTAACGTCGCGAACGTGTTAGGTTCTGGAATTATGACCGCTACGGCGGCTAGTGGAGAAAGACAAAGTCATTATAAAGCATACGTAAATCCAGTACAACACAGAAGGAATTTAATTATTATTAAGAATAGTCTGGTGACTAAGGTGATAATAAATCAGCTGACCAAAACTGCTCGTGGGGTGGAAGTGGAAAGTTCTTCAAAAAAACAAACCTATTTTGCGACTAAAGAAGTAATTATAAGCGCTGGAGCCATAAACTCACCTCAACTTTTAATGTTATCTGGTGTAGGACCTAAAACGCATCTTGCTTCAAAGAAAATTCCTGTAAAAGTTGATTCGCAAATGGTTGGACAAAATCTTCAAGATCACTGTATTATTCCAGTAACGGTATACGCTGACAAACCAGGCAAGGAAAATAAAGTTGAGGAACAATTTGAGGCTATAAAATATTTGTATGATCGCACAGGATATTTGGCACAAAACACTAACGCCGATATCATAGCATTTTTTTCTGATAAACTAAATGCTACTTATCCTAACTTTCAGTCTCATCTAATAATCTTTTGGAAAAACAGTTCCAGTATCGAAAGATTCTTGAAATCTCAATTCAGGCTCAAAGATAAGGTAGCCAATCCAATCGTCAAATTGAACATTAACCATGCACTTTATATGTTCTGCTTTAATCTTTTACATCCATTTTCAAGAGGCAACATCACTTTAAAGTCAAATAACCCAAAGGACTATCCAATCATCAATGCAAACTATTTTGAAGATCCCAGAGATTTACAATCAGCAGTCACAGGTATTAAAATGCTTACCAAAGTGATCAATACCACCGCTTTCAGAGAAATTAATGGCTTTTTGGGAAGAATGCAATGGCCGTCATGCGATATTTATAAATTAGATAGCAGGGACTACTGGAAATGCATTTGTATCGAGATGGTATTGACAATTTACCACCCTGTAGGAACATGTCAGATGGGATCAGATATAAATACCTCAGTGGTGAGTTCTCGTTTGAAAGTCCATGGAGTGAACAATCTCCGTGTGATCGACGCTAGTGTAATGCCGACAATTACTAGTGGTAATACCAATGGCCCAACGGGTATGGTTGCAGAAAGAGGTGCCGAATTGATAATACAGGATCACAAAAAAAATCATAAAATAAACTTTGCTCGCTAACACTGTTAATTGAGAATTTTCTTAATCTAAACATATAAAACTTTAATAAGCTATTCTCGTCTGTACACTTGTACACCAAAGTCACATTTTAACGTTATTTTATGGTAGCATTGTAACCGTGGCCAAGGTTGATTGTTGCTTTTTTATTACACTTTTGTATAAATTCAAAGAGCTCAAAACGCTAAGATTTTTTGTCTGTTGCTGTTATCAATTAGGTTTATTTAATTAAAGAGAACATATGCCTCATTTGCATGACTGGCGAAATTGTGTATTTATTTAATCCTTCCTTATTCCTTCCTACACCCTATCAACATTTCAACAGACCCTAAATGGTTTAAAAGAATTCCATGCCTAATCTGTGTTCAACATTCAAACATCTCATAAACATATCATGTCACGCTGTAATCTACCAAGGTGTAGAGAGGTGTGAATGTTAGTTACTCTTTCACGCAAAAACGTCTGATTGGATTTAGATGAAACTTAACAGTAATTTATTTATTTATTGACACACTAGTGACATATTCAACTTAAAATAAGCATGGTTTGTAACATATATTCTTATATAATATGAATATGACTATTGAAGTTGTGCACATCACTTGTATAACAAATTAAAAGAAACATTACAATTTGAAGGAAAAATAATACAAAACTTATAAATTAAATCAATTAACAATGGCTACGCTTTCGAAAATTATTAGTATAAAAGAAAGAATAAGTGAAGTATTTAAATATTATAGTGTTGGCTAGTTTCGTGAACTTGACAGTGAATGCAAAAGCACGATGTCCTGATACTAATGAGAAAAAAAAAACATGACAAAAGATAAGCATGTAATAAAAAAAATGAAATTGAGTTAAACAGATGACACAAATTTATTATTATTGAACACTTAGGAACCAGGAACCGTTATATTACGTCTGAATTCTATAAGTTTGTTGGAAAATATATCTAAACTGTTTGTGCGTGTGCACATCGTATTGTACGCAGACAGAAATTGGTTTAATGGGGCGGTGGAGCCTAGTTTAGTTCGACTTTTTGAGACTCGATCTGTAGAACGTTTTACGTGGCACGGTTATATTTATTTCCGAAACTAGTTCCTGTACACTAGCCAAGTTATTGATTATTTTGTACAGCAAGATCAGATCAGAAATTCTTCGTCATTGCTCCAGTGAAGTCATTTTAAAGTGAGAAAGCCTTTGGGAATAATTAGCGTCACGATCGCAAGATTCTGACCTGTGATTTAGGTACCTCGTGAACTTTTTTTGAATACGCTCTACCCTGTCAACGTGTACACGATATGCTGGATTCTATGCGGGAGATGCGTAATCAAGAATACTTCTCACAAGAGAATTATATAGAACCTTAAGTGTGCTGATACACCGGAAATCTTTACAAATTCTCTTTATAAGTCCGGACATCTTACACGCTTTGGCGATAATAGTATCGAAGTGATTTATAAAAGTTAATTTACTGTCGAGATGCACCCCTGACAAGTCGCGTATCGTATCAACCTTCTGGAGTGTTAAGCCATTAATGTTGTAAGCTGAAGGTTGTACAGTCTTTTTACGTGTGAACGTCATATGATAGCATTTTTTGGCGTTGAGGACCATCATGTTTGTATGACACCACTCACAAATTGCGTCTAAATCCTTTTGAAGTAATGAAATGTCGGCTCTTGACTTGACTTCCTTATATGTTTTCAAGTCGTCAGCAAACATAGAGGATTTGCTGTATTTTATTGAGCTTATAATATCGTTGACAAATATCAAGAACAGAATCGGACCAAGATGAGAACCTAGTGGTACCCCAGAGGTTGAATAATATAAGGGTGATTGATAGCCCTTAACTACTACTCTTTGTGGTCGTTTTGTGAGATATGATTCAAACCACATTAATA
This sequence comes from Tholera decimalis, assembly GCA_943138885.2. Lineage (NCBI taxonomy): Eukaryota > Metazoa > Arthropoda > Insecta > Lepidoptera > Noctuidae > Tholera > Tholera decimalis. The sequence continues at coordinate 33,176,310 of OW964555.2, forward strand.
ACTGACCATGTATGCCGAAGTCCCCTAGTTTTTACAGTAGAAGCGCATGATTCACCTTGTCAAATGCACTACTAAAGTCGGTATAGATTGAGTCCACCTGGACACCTGAATCTAAGGATCTACTTATATCATTGACATATTGAACTAAATTAGTGGTGGTAGATTTGTTAGAACAAAAACCATATTGTTGATTCGCTAGTTGGATTTTTGTATGTGAAGTTAGTACGGGGCATACTAGTGACTCGAATATTTTTGAGAAAACTGAAAGTAGCGGCACTGGGCGATAATTCTTTACATCACTGGTCTCCCCTTTTTTACACAATGGTACCACGTTTGCGACTTTCCACTGCGAAGGAAATTTCGAAGAATTAAGTGATCGATTGAAAATTAATTTGAGTGGTAATGATAAATACTTGGCACATTGTTTTATGAAAAATGGAGGTAATCCATCTGGTCCTGGACCTCTGAAAATATTAAGTTTATTCAATTGTTTAAGTACATCTCGTTCAGTAAAATAACATCCTCCCAGGGCGAGTTGCAAATACGTCTGCGAGCTATTGGATAAGAAGCGAGTGCTTATGAAAGGTACAAAAGTAGAAGAAAAGTGTGAGGCAAAAAGTTTACTCACAGCTTCTCCAGAAGTTGCTATGTTCTGATTCAGGTGCATCTCCGATGGTATGTTATTTGGCTGAGCTTTTCTAGCTTTGACGAATGACCAAAATACCTTTGGGTTATGTCTTATGTTTTTTTCAGTGTTAGACACGTATGTACGATAACAATCTTTAATAATAATTTTTAACGCTAAAATTTTATATTCGATCTCATCTCTGGGATTTTTATATTTTTTGAAACGAATCCTTTTCTTTTCTTTTTCATTCAAGAGTCTTACAAGGGATTTTGAGAACCAGATCGGAAATTTTTCAGTACGTAAGCTGTATAGCGGAACACGTTCTTGGATAATTTTGTTCAGGTGTGCATATAAAATATCCACCATTGCATCAACATCAGTTATATCGGAAAATTGTTGATTCCAATTGATGTTCTTTAGACTCTCCTTAACAAGTGAGTAATTTGCTTTCCGGAAATTGAATTTGATGGAACTCTTGCTTTTTAATGGCACGAGTGAGATACTGTTAATACATATTTCTAGTGGAGGATGATACACATCTACTACAGACATTGGGCTTATACATATACATTCCTTGACAGTGCCACCGTAAAAGTTACACAAAATAAGGTCTAAAGTTTTGTTGTATGAATTCCTAATGGTATTAATTTGCACAATGCTATTTGATGACATGAAATCAATAATTTTCAATAATATTGTTTATACATCAAAATAGCACACACGCTTCAATTTATGAAGATTTTTTGTAATTTGGCCATAATATTACGATTAGTATAGAGTCAGAATAATTTCTACCCTCTGAGCGCTATCTTGGCATTACGCTGCCTGAACTGTTGGTTTACGCGGGAAAACCCCCAATACGAACGAAGTCGCGGGTTGAAGCTAGTATATAATTATTATGCTCGTAAGTACCAGCACGTCGCAAGAAGCGTGACTTCAACATGTATTGGATATCCGTTCATTAGCTTTTTCCCAGCTATGACTATAAATTGCATGCCGACTCTTAGGCTGGAAACAGTGCTCGACCGACGGTCAGCGCTGACCGTCGGTCGGCGTAGCTAATAGCTATATCTATGCAAGCCTACGAATGCGCACTCAGCTACGCTGACGGTACGCGCGTGATTTGGTCCGTGCGTACGGTCGGTCGAGCCGTCGGTCCAGCTCGTCGGTCGCGCGTACGTCGGTCGACCGACTAGCTATGTGATTGTATGGATGCGTCCAATGCTTCGCTGACGGAGCGACCAACCGTAGTCGTTTTGTGAACTGTACACACGCGTCGCAGTTCGCCATTGGCGTAGCACTGAATGCATTTTCACAACCGACGGTCAGCGCTGACGGTCAAGACGTACGGTCAGTGCTGACCGTCGGTCGAGCACTGTTTCCAGCCTTAAAGTCAGCATGCAGTCTGACCTTACCGGATGCAGCTGAGTACTAGTGTTTTACATGGAGCGACTGCCTATCTTACCTCCACAACTCAGTAGCTAGGTAACACGACACCTCTCGGCCAGACCAGCGTCAAATATTCTGACTTCTGACTATCCGTAACGACTGTCAGAGATGACCAAAGGACAGGTGAGACCAACGGCTTTACGTGATTTCCGGGGCATGGAGGAATCTCGACTTGTTAAGATGGTCACCCACCCAAAGACCAACCTCGGCAAGCGTTGCTTAACCTTGAAGATCGATCCGTGTGGCTTTTTTATTTAACCACGAATTGCTTATAGATAATAGTTTGGATATACGGCTTTTTAAATAAGCTAACGGGTTGTTTCTATTAGAATTGCTACTAAATAATAAAAATTGTTATTATTATTAACTAAATTTGTTTTCTTTTGTTTACTCGTTATTATACATACATTACATCTAACAAAATGTTATTTTATGTCTAATTTCATTAGACTTACGATGTGTCGTGGGCTACCCATACATAGATATTATTTACTAGAAGCTATGCCCCACGGTAGAAAACGTCTAAAAGTTAATAGGTATAAGTGTAATTCGTCATTCACATTCACCGTACCTACTTGTTTCTGGTGTAAAATAAAGTAAATAAATTTATATATTTTTTCAACCATAATCCTAACCTTCTTTAAGTACTTTTTAGGGTTCCGTAGCCGAATTGCAAAAAAACGGAACCCTTATAGTTTCGACATGTCTGTCTGTCTGTCTGTCTGTCTGTCTGTCTGTCTGTCCGTCCGTCCGTATGTCACAGCCATTTTATTCCGAAACTATTAAGACTATACATGTGAAACTTGGTAGGTAGATGTATTCTGTGAACCGCTTTCAGATTTTAAGAAAAAAAAAAATAAAATAAAGGGGGCTCCCCATACATGGAACTAAAACTGAAAATATTTTTTTTCATGAAATCTATGCACGTCTGGTGACCTATCTAGGTCTTTAAAAACGACATCGGGGTTTCTGAAATCACTTTTTCATAAAGTCAATTGTTTAAAAGATATAAGCTTCCAAAGTGGTAAAATGCACGTCCAAATGATAAAACTTTATTATCAAAATGAGTGTTTGTTAGTCCAAACGTTGCGCGCATTACGTCCATTTTACGGCAGACGCGGTGGCCCTTTAAAGTCGACTCTCCAACATTTGGTGACCAAATTTGAGATGACTGGTTCAGTAAACAACCAACCAACACCCTTACGTCCAAGGAATGCCAGATCGGCCGAGAACATCGCTGCTGTCCGTGAGAGTGTGCAGGAGACTCCGAGACTGTCGATTTCTCGCCATGCACAAGAACTCTGCTTTTCGCAGACTTCAACTTGGTGAATTTTGCGTCGGGACTTAGGCCTACACCCGTACAAGATCCGACTGACCCAGGAGCTCAAAGTGAATGACCATAGACAACGCTGTTTGTTCGCTGACTGGGCTACAGAACGTTTGGAAGAGGACCCCGATTTTGGCCGAAAAAACATCTTTAGCGACGAGGCGCATTTTTGGATGAATGGTTTTGTTAATAAGCAAAATTGCCGTATATGGGACGACCACAACCCACATGAGTTTCACCAGGTGGTAATTCATCCACATAAAGATACTGTTTGGTGCGGATCTTGGTCCAGCGGCGTCATTGGTCCGTACTTCTTCGAAAACGATGATGGCGAGGCCATTACTGTCAACGGCGGGCGCTACAGATCAATTATTAACAATTTCTTACAATAATCAATTTCATGTCACAACTATAGGTTCCATAATGAAATGCCATATAGCGGTTTCTTTGTAGGTACCTATATTGACCAAACAAATTCAGTAGGTAGATGTATTATATGAACCGCATCCCGATTTTAAGAAAAAAAAAAATTAAAATAAAGGGAACCTATGCGTGTGTGGTATCTATAGACAGTTCTTTAAAAATGATATAAGGGTTTTTAAAACCACTTTTTCATAAAGTCAATCGTTTAAAAGATATAAGCTTCCAAAGTGGTAAAATGTGTGTGTGTCCCCCTCTAACTTCTATAATAATGGAGTGAAAAATCTAAAAAATATATGTCTGTAGATCTTAATGTAAACTTTCAACCAAAATTGGTTTGAACGAAATCAGTTCAGCGGTTTTTGAGATACAGCATATTTTCTAAAACCGCAAATATAACTTTGTTATTGATACAAACACTATGAAAAACAAAGTTATTTGGCGTAGTTGTAAAAAATGTAAATAAGTTAGTTTTAAGAAATTTGTAAGTTTTTTTTGTTAAATAAATATACATATTATATTATATTATTATAGTTATTACGGAACCCTTCATGGACGAGTCTGACTCGCACTTGGCAAATTTTTTATGTTAAAATGTTTTGTTGAATTCTTATTTACTTAACCCAAAAATTGGGATATAATTTAGCTAATACTCATTGATGTCCTCCGTCATGGGGTGCGCAAAGGGTTTTGTCAGAGTCTAACAGACTGAAACCAGCTTGTGTTCCATCGTAAACTTGCGATGGGGATTGCGGAGCCATTAAAACAATCTTCAATGCGGCCCCCAATTGGTGCCAGCTGGCCTTTGGGTCCCGTCTGGACAAGAAGCGGGAGTGAGTTAATAATGTCAACCACGTCACTTGAAGTGACGTGGTTGACATTATTACAGTAACTTCACTAACGCTTCATCAATTTCATCATTATCATCAGCCCAGCTTTTTCTAGATTATGTTGGAGTCCAGTATTTTTAGATGGAGCGACTACTACGGAGTAAATTACGGTCGGTACCAACGTTATAACGTGTTGTCCAAAGCACGAATGAATCTCGATAAGTGTTAAGAAGGACCACGATCCACCGGTTGACCTTGGAAAGCATTGCTTTACTTTTAAGATTGATCCATGCGGCTGTTATTATATTTAGCTACAGGCCACATACTAGCTCTTCAAATAGTAAGTATCAATGATAAATGATCGTTAATCCGATCATTTTTAGTACATTTGTGTCAATAATAAACCTTTTCTGTGTATAAAAATGACTAGTATTTGTATGTTTTTACATATTTTTTCAATATCAACGCTTCGTGACTTTCTATCGAATGCCCAGCCCAGTTCTTCAAATCTCTGCAGCAGCCTCACATATATGTCGTTGTGGCACAATAATACTTCATTATGCACCAATAATAAATACACAATTCTTACAAATATACTGTAAAAAGAATTGAATTATAGACGCTATTAAATGAATAGAACGTTATAGAATATTTTACAGTAATTGCAGTACGATGTTTTTTTTTTATATAAAATTCTTCATAAAAAGTTTGGATGTAGACTTCGCTAATTGGCACGTTGCTTATAATGACATATTCTTAAGAAATTATGTTTTGCTATAGCTATATATATGTATTTTATACGACGATGCGTAAGCGTGCTGCGTCCTTGGTGCGCAGAGTACGGACCTGTGCTCTAACCAGGGACCATTTTGGTTACCCATTGAAAGGGTTTTCGACAGGGTTTTTCTAAGCGGTTGATCAAAAACCCATAAGATATAGGTAACCCTTTTGAATGGCTTAAAGGACCATTTTGGTTATTTATAGGAAGGGTTTTCGATAGGGTTTTTTTAAGCAGTTAATCTAAAACCCATATGATGTAGGTAACCTTTTAAATGGCTTAATGGACCATTTTGGTTATTCAAAAACCCATACGATGTGGGTAACACTTTTGAACAGCTAAATTAAGTCGTTCAAAAGGGTTCCTTACACTTTCAACTCTTTTGAAAACGATAACAGCGTAACATTCCAACTCGGAGCAATGTAATATGATATCTCGGTGGTAGGCATACGCTTTAAAATGGCATAGCACGCGTTAAGCGTCAGCGGTGGCGGGGCTCCTTTGGGGTTACTTACCAAGAGCCTTGCAAACAGGGATCTATTATGATCATTATTGCATGTAGTAGGTATAGTTCTTTTTAGCTTTGCTAGGCGGATATCGAAATGACTTATTATTATGATTTTTTCATGTCTGTACTTGTTTAGTACTTTATTGTCATTTTTGTTGTTTGAGTTTTTGAAGCCGGACGTCTTATGCGATATTATTTTTATTATTTTGAATTTTGAACAATTAATATTGAAAAAATGCTAAAAACGAAACGAGACGCTGTATATCGCTATTATTTAGGTATATGATGCATCAAATAATACAAGTAAAGGTACTTTATGTGGAAATTTCGATACATTCTAATATTTAGTTATCCTGAAAACTTACTTATTTAAATGTAAAACCTTATAATAGGTAGGTACTTATGTTACGTAATTCATTAATCTAAATTCAAAAGAGCAATATAGGTATGGTAGAGTTATCAATAAGAAAGGCAATATAATGTAGCTATAAACTCGAAATTCGAAACGAACATTCAGATAATGGTTTTAGTAGGTACCTAGTAGTAGTTTAGTAAATTGGCAAGAATGTGGGTTATAGTTACACCGTACAATGGGCAACGATGTAAGTAGGTATAAACCTATCACTTGATTATTGATTGATTGATCATTAATTTGTGATTTGTGTCACAGATAGAATATTGGTCACTAAACGTAAAATTTGCAAAAATTGTAATATTATTGTTTTAGTTTAATAAAATCCCTTTTAATTGTTTAAAAATATTGCAAAATTGAAGTAGAGAATCGCTAATTCTCGACAAAAAAAAGAAAAAGTAAAGTAATAACATTTCTTTTCGTACTGTAAACGCACCGGCAAGAACCTACGCGGCAAATAAGTTGAACCAAAATGGCCGTCGTTGCTATAGTTACGCGCAGTCCCCCGCTATATATACAGGGTGGGCAAAAAATCGTAGATCAAACGAAACAGGGTGATAGTTGGGGTTATTTGCAGTAAAAAATATCTCTATGGATGGCAGAGTACTCACTTGATCTCCTTAGAAGTTATGAATATTTGAGTGTTTCTTGAAAAAAATACCAAAATTTGTGATAAATAGGCAATTAAAGTAAAATGGGTACCTATTTTAAAACTATAAATGGTGTTTAGTAGCTTCTAGGAAATGTATCATCACTGCAAAAGTACAGATATTAGGTACCATGATTTATGAGTATTGACACTTTTTTCAATATCTTTTAAATCTCACGTAAAATTACTTGTAACTTTAAAACCCTAGGTACTTTGAAAAAAAAAGTACTACCACAAAATGACCCTGTATTAAAAAAAAACTTGCCTAATTAATGACGATTAAAACGAGGTATAACACATAGCTGTTTGTAGCTTCATTATTTTTTTATGTTAACTTTTTCATAGCAAGGTCTAAATTAAAGTAAATCAGAGGATAGTCAAACACCAGTTATCTGACTAGTGTTTTATTTCATGAGTCCTTTATATCACTAAAAAGTTAGTTCGGACCCTTGGCTACGTTTGGCAGAGGTTACAGAAAGATCCCAGGGGCATTACTAGGTTTCTAACAAATCATAAACAATACTTTCTTAATAAAAACATTCCAATAAGTAAATGTGATCGAGTAGCTTAAATCGATAAGTTTAAATAGTATAGTATCACATGCAATGATATTTTATAGAACAGATATGTTAAAGGCGCGTGCGTCGTGAAGACTCGAACACGAGCTAATTGGAACGTCTTGCAACTAGTCTGCGTCGAACGCAACCACAAGCGTGCCGCTCCGTAATACCCGGTTCCTTAGATTTTATTTATCAAAAATTGGCCAAGTGCGAGTCAGACTCGCCCATGAAGGGTTCCGTAGTAACTATAATAATATAATAAATATGTATAGGTATTTATTTGACGAATAAAAAAAACCTTAAAAATTTCTTAAAACTACCTTTATTACATTTATACAACTACGCTAAATAACTTTGTTTTTCATAGTGTTTGTATGAATTACAAAGTTATATTTGCGGTTTTAGAAAATATGCTGTATCTCAAAAACTGCTGACCCGATTTCGTTCAAACTAATTTTGGTTGAAAGTTTACATTAATATCTACAGACATATTTTTTTTAGATTTTTCACTCCATTATTATAGAAGTTAGAGGGGGACACACACACATTTTACCACTTTGGAAGCTTATATCTTTTAAACGATTGACTTTATGAAAAAGTGGTTTTAAAAACCCTTATATCATTTTTAAAGAACTGTCTATAGATACCACACACGCATAGGTTCCCTTTATTTTAATTTTTTTTTTCTTAAAATCGGGATGCGGTTCATATAATACATCTACCTACTGAATTTGTTTGGTCAATATAGGTACCTACAAAGAAACCGCTATATGGCATTTCATTATGGAACCTATAGTTGTGACATGAAATTGATTATTGTAAGAAATTGTTAATAATTGATCTGTAGCGCCCGCCGTTGACAGTAATGGCCTCGCCATCATCGTTTTCGAAGAAGTACGGACCAATGACGCCGCTGGACCAAGATCCGCACCAAACAGTATCTTTATGTGGATGAATTACCACCTGGTGAAACTCATGTGGGTTGTGGTCGTCCCATATACGGCAATTTTGCTTATTAACAAAACCATTCATCCAAAAATGCGCCTCGTCGCTAAAGATGTTTTTTCGGCCAAAATCGGGGTCCTCTTCCAAACGTTCTGTAGCCCAGTCAGCGAACAAACAGCGTTGTCTATGGTCATTCACTTTGAGCTCCTGGGTCAGTCGGATCTTGTACGGGTGTAGGCCTAAGTCCCGACGCAAAATTCACCAAGTTGAAGTCTGCGAAAAGCAGAGTTCTTGTGCATGGCGAGAAATCGACAGTCTCGGAGTCTCCTGCACACTCTCACGGACAGCAGCGATGTTCTCGGCCGATCTGGCATTCCTTGGACGTAAGGGTGTTGGTTGGTTGTTTACTGAACCAGTCATCTCAAATTTGGTCACCAAATGTTGGAGAGTCGACTTTAAAGGGCCACCGCGTCTGCCGTAAAATGGACGTAATGCGCGCAACGTTTGGACTAACAAACACTCATTTTGATAATAAAGTTTTATCATTTGGACGTGCTGCTCAATCGTGTAACTTACCATGGTGATTTGGCATCTGCAACTGAAGAAATAACAACGCATTTGACAGATATCGCCAAAACAACATGGCCGCCACAAACTGTCAACATCGACCCGCCCTATTTATAAAAACTTTTTACCAAAAAAATTAAACCGGCTCCCAAAAACACTGCAAAATAAAAAATAACTTTGATTTCGAGAGTCGGTTTAATTTTTTGGTAAAAAGTTTTTATTTCATACTTTTTAGTTGGTCGATTTTTAATTTACCTAGTTACAAGAGCCTAAATGTCAACTACTTATATTCATTTACAAAATTTTGCTTTTCCCAATGTTGGGCCGTTAATATTGTTGAGGAGTTCTCCTGGTGCTTCACCATTAGCTTCATTGCGACGAGCACTATGCATTGTGACGAGCATATTGTGCTTAATAACCACATTCAAGTAATCTAAGCGGAACACATGAAATACTTGTGGCGACACATTGTATTTTGCTGAGCTAGCTCCTTCAGAGCTCTCACGGCCAACCGCTCCTAATGAAGTCAGTCGCTACCCATAGGCCACAGTATAGACCCGCGTATACACCGTGTATAGACTTACGTCATAGACCGTGTCTTTGTATTCAAATACAAGTTTATCTGTTTTCAAGGTGTTAGACTTATTGTCTAAATTTACAACCTTCTGATCTGAGGAGTAATTAACGACTGCACGAGAACAATTAAATCCTCGTCTAACATACGTTAAATTGGTGACCCCGACGTGATATACGACAACGCACGTGGTCAAATTAAACATCCGTAAAATTGGTGACCCCGTGGAACATAAATAAATAATTTCGGTAGCGGCTCACAAAAAGGTCTATACTTGTGGTCACATCAAATCAAATCAAATCAAATCAAATAGTTGTGTTAACAAGACTGTCAGTGAAAATGAATCCTGAGCAACCACCAACACCTGTCGTCACCTGTTGTCCTGCTGCGTCACGAACCTCGCATCGCATCGCAGCGCATCGCATCGCATCGTATCGCATCGCATCGCATCGCATCGTGTAACTATTAATATGTATATAAAAGTGTTTTGGTCAATCAGATATAGAATATCAGCATTTGTTAAATAATTATTTACATAACTAAGATAAAACTAAAATTATTTGGTCAGACGAAGCATACAAAGCATTTTTGCAGTGTCAAACTAGTCTGCAAAATGCGGCTACCTTATCGTATCCGACACCGGATATTACGATAGCTCTTGTGACCGACGCTTCAAGTACTTGTATAGGCGCAGTTCTCCAGCAGCGTATTAATAATCGCTGGAACCCATTGGGTTATTTCTCGCGTAAGTTAATTATGGCCTCAAACTAAATATAGTACGTACGATCGTGAATTACTAGCTATCTATGAAGCTATCATCCACTTTCGCAAATTATTTGAGGGTCGGGAATCGTTGATCATTGATCATTTATACTGACCATAAGCCCTTAACTTACTTAGCCGTTACATACTTACTTAATATACGTCACATAACAGGCAAGAATAGCATTGTAGCCGACACCTTATCGCGCGTAGTAACAATAACATGTCCTACGTTTCTTGACTTCGCAGAATTAGCCACTGCGCAAAATATGATGCGTACTTAATGCAACAATTGCAACAGTGTAATTCTAGTAATAATATTGTTATGAAGCGAATTAAATTACAAGATAGCGAATAACATATTTATTGTGAAACCAGCATGTTTATATACTAATATTTATACTTACCACCCACAGAGCAATGGTGCCGTAGAATGGTGGCACCGCTCCCTAAAAGTGTCATTGACAGCTAGGTTGGGTAATAATAGTTGTTGGCATTAATCGTCATCAAAGTGTTACGGAACCGTTGCCGTTCCGCTGTAAACTAGAGAACCTTTTGGTTGCATAGCAATCGTTTGCTACCATTGGTAGCAAGTTCGATCCCAAGGTATTACCGTAGGGCTAGTGAAACAGTTATAACGTTATTTCATAATTCTTATATTATTTTATATTATTATCTTTTATTAATGTACTACTATGTCCAGTGCTGATATTTAGTATACTAAAAGAATTATGTTTGTAAATTAAACATAAATGTATTATTTTCAGTAACTTTTAATAATGTGTAATTTCAATACTTATGTTTAAGTAATCTTTGTACAATCGTACTTGCGAAACAAGTTGTTTAATTGTATAACTAATGCTGATGTTAGATGTAACACATTTACATTTTATTGTTAACACTTAACATAACTATATTGTATCTGTATTAAATGATTATAATGTAATTCATTATTTAATTAATATAATAAACATTATTAAATGTAATAAATAAACAGCATAGGTACAACATTTGCTAGTGTGGCATTGCAATTTGTATAATTGTATTTAATTTTGTGTAAATTTATAGCGACTCTAACTTTGGTTTGTAATTAAAAATATTTTTCTTTTTTGTTTTTTAAAAAAAGGAGGGGGTTATTGTGGCGACACATTGTATTTTGCTGAGCTAGCTCCTTCAGAGCTCTCACGGCCAACCGCTCCTAATGAAGTCAGTCGCTACCCATAGGCCACAGTATAGACCCGCGTATACACCGTGTATAGACTTACGTCATAGACCGTGTCTTTGTATTCAATTTAAGTGATATATAAAATACAAGTTTATCTGTTTTCAAGGTGTCTACTTATTGTCTAAATTTACAACCTTCTGATCTGAGGAGTAATTAACGACTGCACGAGAACAATTAAATCCTCGTCTAACATACGTTAAATACTTATTATTCCTACTTATATATTGAGTAGTTCCAGTGGCCATCTGTGGTCTTCATCATCTTCATTTTTAAGAGGTGTTGTTTTACTGTGTGGCAGTTGAAGTACTTCATGCGACCGACCCAAATGACCTTTACTTTTATTTCAGGGAGAAAAGCATCAAATGAGTACTCCCGCTCTGGGTGAGCAGAAGTGACTGTCAGACTTCTCTTGTTTTTGCGTCGGGGCCGTGTTTCAATTTCGTATTAAATGATGCGTTGAGTATTAAGTAGGTCGTTATTAACCGACTTCAAAAAAAGGAGGGAATTTCCTACTTATATATTGAGTAGTTCCAGTGGCCATCTGTGGTCTTCATCATCAGGTCCACTTCACAAATGGTGCTTTTCGAATGCAACTACACAAGTTATTATAAAAAATACTCAAATCACTATAGGTGTGCCTATAATGTTTGAAGAGTTCCCTCGATTTCTCCAGGATCCCATCATCAGATCCTGACTTGGTGACAATGGGACCAATTTTGAAGTATACCTTTTCAAACAAAAAAAGAATTTTCCAAATCGGTTCAGCCGTCTTCGAGTAATCGGTAATCATTATAAAAATATATATATATACGCGTCGAATTGATAACCTCCTCCTTTTTTTGTCGTCGGTTGAAAAGGCACTTTATATTCAAAGTAATGTCTCAAATTGATGTTATTTCAAGTTACACAAATATCAACTTTATTTCAATGGTGATTAAGTTGATTTTAGAGTGACTAGCACTATTAAAAAAGTTATAGAAATGTCTGATGTTGTAGCGTAAATTGAACTTTATTATGTAGGAATTAAAGTTATTTTTCTATAAACTCATATTTGTTTAAATTTTTGGCAAATAAATCTCGAATGTATAATATGTATGTATTCTCTTTGTTATAGTTGTCATTATGAAAGCAATTTTATATTTAGTTTCCGTAATTTTAGTTCTCTAGTTATCTTTTAACGTAGTTATCGTTTTTTATTTTTTTTGTTAATTTTTTACTCGAATGTTTACTGTACGTAGGTATTTACAACGCGTTAAAAAACATTATTTGCGTTACTTTACAGGACATCAGCGTGCTTAGTATGAGTTTGAAATACTTTTGTCGTTTTCGTAAACTATCGCTTTGTCTCTTTCACACGTACCAGATTAGTGTGAAAGAGACAAAGCTATAGTTTTCGAACACGATAATAGTATCGCAAACTCATACTAAGGCCGCTGTCTACATCTATATGTAGGTAATTGTTGTCTTGTATGACTCATACAAGACAACACTTGTCGCAAATGCGGGAGTTCAGGACACACACACACCTTAATATGAGAGTATCTAAAATCTAAATATTATAGGTAACACGTGTTTCGGCTACATGTCTGCAATGTCTAGTGTAATAAAGTCAGTGCGCTAGCGATGGTGTGTGTGGTGCTCCATCCAGCACCTACTTAGCACAAGTCTATTGAATAACCATAATAATATGGTAACCCGAAGAAAACCCTTACCTATACTTTATAGGTTATCTTAATGTAGGGTTTTAGGTATAAAACCCATTCAATGGGTTATCATAATGTAGGTGTAACCCTTTCACTGGGGTCTTGTATAAAACCCATTCAATGGGTTATCCATATTGAAGAGATAACCCTTTTAATGGGTTCAAGCCTAAAACCCATTCATTGAGTTACATCACGATAAAGGTAACCTTATAAATGGCTTACCCTTTCAAAGACTTAACTCTTAATCGGGGTTGTACGGTCCCTGGCTCTAACACCATTCTAGCGATTATTGGGGAAAGATTGGACTTCCCTTACCTCCGGCATTGCCAGCAGATTTGTCGCTATACCAGTGCCGGGGAAAAAGCTATAACACTCTAGTATTTTAATTGTAGGGAGTCTTATAGCTCGAGTCTTCACTCTTTCGACGAAGGTTGGTTGGTTACTTATTGCATGGCTCAGTTTTTTATTGTATGTGTAAGTGTTGATAATTTTTTTCTGTTTTGAAGATTTAAATGACACATACTATATTTGTACTTAATCTTTTTAGTAAACTACTATCTCAATAATATAGGATGTTGTTTATTATCTGAGAATGCTCAATATGATGCCTGCTTTGCAGTGGCGAAGGGTGAATCTTCATGAAAGGAATCCGAACCAAAAAATGCTTACCTTGCTCAATTGTGATGCGTGAATTCCAGTAACTGTGGCCCTGTGGCTGGCTTCGAAATCTTGTTACTTCGTAAATAATTACTATTTATATATTCATATATAAAATAATAGAATATTTGCCATATTTCAAAAGGGAAGCCGGTAGGGATCGATTTGTATGGAGCCTTCGCCACTGCTGCTTTGTACCTATCCTTGCCAATTAATAACAGATGCATTTTGATATCTCTTTTAATACTAATAACGTTGTTTGCTATATGCGACTATGTGTAGGTTGCTTATTTCAAGATTAATTCTGCATAATTCTCGGCTGTTTTTATTTCATTTACTTAATAAATACTGTTACGGGTAAACGGTTTAGCGCTATTCAAAAATGGAATAAATACCAGACTGGCTGAATAAGGTATGACACAATTTTTACCTAACGCTTATTTAAACGTTATATAAAAGATAAAATTGTAGATAAAAGCCATTTTGATCTTTATTGCCAATATAAGACCTAATTTTAATACGATTGATAATATCGGACTACAAGTAGTGGAATAACTAACAGAAACCAACTAGGCACGAAACATTATGTGTAGCTGCAATAGAGGTGCTGTGATTTATGAGTATAATAAATATGATCACAACTTTAAGAAAATTATGACATTTCGTATAGTTCAAGCAACAATTTCATGCAGAAAGAAGTTGTGTCTTTTAAATACTGCATAATAGTTAATTTCATTTTGACAAGTTCTATTTTCGTTATAATATCTTATAATATGAGATTCCATTTCTTGAGAACATAGAACTGCAACAACAAAAAAAACATCCAACCTCTACGTGCGTGTCTATATATGTCTTTAACAAAAAACTGGCCTTGTGCGTGTCGAACCACGCGCAGTGCAGGGTTCCGTAGTTTACTACAACGCCAAGTGCGAGTCGGATTGCTGGTCGATCGGTAAATCGAAAAACCTCCAATACGCTAAGAGATCGCATGTCGAAAACTTGCGTCGTATGTCTTAAGCAATATAATAAAATTAACGTAACA
The DNA here is from genome assembly GCA_943138885.2 of Tholera decimalis. NCBI lineage: Eukaryota > Metazoa > Arthropoda > Insecta > Lepidoptera > Noctuidae > Tholera > Tholera decimalis. Next base: position 33,191,346 of record OW964555.2, read on the forward strand.
TGGATTTAGTCACAGTGCTATATTTGTAGCAGTGGCGAAACAACAAGTAATGCTATTGGGCTTACGTTGGACGCTGTGTATTGGGGTAGTATCTAAATAAGGGAATAATGCGTTTAAATAATCATGTTTTGAAAGAATTAAATAACTACGCAGTTTACATAGTTATTTAATTTAATAAACTCTAAAAAGATATGTTATAAGTACAAGTCCAATTTTCTACAGAGCCCAGCTCTCCGCGATATATATAATCTGGGAATGAGACGCGTTTTATGAAACAGGATCTATCAACTCCGAGTAATCACAACAAATTTATGATTTGATCACGACGTATGAGGCGGAAGAGGGAAAAATAATGTAGAAGGTGTAGAATACTTACTGACAGCTACTTTTAATTACAATCCAATCATTGCAATGATCAAGTTATGTCACAGAGGCTTTTTGTTTGTAGGAGAAACATTGTTTTTGGGGCTCAGAAGCTCGCCCTGAGTGGAGCCAAAAGGAGTGTCAGACTTCTACTGACTAAAGACACACCTTGTTTCGTCAGTTGCTGTCGCGTTACGAGGCCACGGTATTTCATTAGAACATTCACGTGGCCTTATCAGGCTCCGTCATTGTTGCTCACTGCCCTTTGAAGTAAGCTTGGAACACGACGCGCCGTCAACTCCGAAACACAAAAGGATAAAAATAGAAAAGTGGCATTAAAACCCTCTCGCTATGAAACGATGCCCTCTTATTGTAAACACTCATGATATGGATTTTCGTGACTTTATTCTAGATGAAGTAATACTACTATTTTCTACGAACAAAAGGGTATTCTCAAAACACTAAAACTCAGGCCAGATGACATTATAGTAGCACATATCAATTCTATACATTTTGTAGTACCGTTTGACCTAAAAGTGATCTTCTAGATCAATGTTTAGTCTTGGAACTTTGTGTGTCTCGTCCCTAATATGCCTGTTCTGGACATATTTCATAGATTCTACAATAGTACATTTATTAATTTCTCGGGACATTGTAGGACGGACGACCTATATAGTTCAGATTATCGGAAATACATTTATCGGGATTTGGCACTACTAAGGACTGAGTTGGCGCCGCCGTATCCCTAAAATGGTCGTTGATATAAAGATTATTCAGAAGAATGGTCGTTTAATACAGTATTATAGTAAGAATACATTGATTTTTTATCAACGGCTTCTTGAGACAAAGTCTACTGGAACTTTAATTATGAAAATAATATTGCCTGGAGGTCAATCAAGTGTGCTCTGGAGCGGTATCTTAAGAGAACCTGGGCATATAAAATTTGCTTTTACTGAGGTAAACGTTCCCACTCCTCGATCTTATCCCTAAAAACCGAGCGCCTTAATTTTAAAGCCCCAAAATGTAGGCCGTCAATAAACTGCTCTAATTGGTCGACAGGATAACTTCAGCGGGTAACTAAAAAAGTTCAATGACCCAGCTTATTCGCCAAGCCTTTATAAGAATTAAAGTATACAGCTTTACGAACGCTTTTGAAACTAATGTCGCAGCATCTGTGTAATAGTAAGCAACGCTTTGGCCGAGCCTGCCGTAGTCAGTAGACGACGTAAGTAAGTGATGCGTGTCCTGGCTTCGATTCTCGCGTGGCCAAACATATAGGCTTAAAGGATTGGTATCCTTTAAGCCTATATGTTTGGCCTATAAGGAGTTGTTCTGAGTTTGCATGTTTATGGATAAGAGATAGATCCTCTTTATTGAACCCCATAACAGAAACAAATAAGGACTTAACAACTAAATAAAAATTAGCCAAGTGCGAGTCAAGCTCGCCCATGAAAGGTTCCGTAGCAACTATATCAAATAACTTTGTTTTTCATAGTGTTTGTATGAGATACAAAATTATATTTGCTGTTTTATAAAATGAGCCATATCTCAAATACTTCTGACCCGATCTCGTTCAAACCAAATTTCAAATATTTTTTTAGGATTTCTCTCTTCATTATTATTGTTATTATTATATACAAACATTTTAATACTTTGGAAGCGTATAGCTTCTAAGCGATTTACTTTAAGTAAAAATGATTATAGAAACCTCAATGTCATTTTTAAAGCCCTCTCCATAAATACTACACATACGTATAAGTTTGATGAGAAAAAAAAATTAGTTTCACTTCCATGTACGGGGAGCCCTCTAAATTTTATATATTTTTTTGTTTTTATCTAAAAATCGTAAAGCGGTTAACAGAATACAGCTACTTATTAAGTTTCATATGTGTAATCCTAATATTTTCGGAATAAAATGGCTGTGACATACGGACGGACAGACAGACAGACATGACGAAACTATAGGGGTTCCGTTTTTTGCCATTCGGATACGGAACCCTAAAAAGGTGATACAATGGAGAGAAGAGTTTCAATGTTTGTAAATTCACCCACGATATAGGAGACAACTAGTGTGGCCAACGATCATTTTTTCTAAAGAAACAATGCTTTAAGTTAAACCACGAATTTCCTGCACTTATCCTGTCTGCACAAATACAAGAAGATATAGAGGTGTACAACAAACAAAGTTTCTGATTTATTTTCTAACAAACAAGCTGCTCGGAACTTGGTTTGCGTCAATTATAATTATACTTTGTCCTTTCTTAAGTTCTTATGTACAATTTATGTTACTAATTATTCAAGGCTTATTGGAAGACCAGCGATTGTAAACTTGTGTTGTATTGTAACTATGTTTGCCTTTTTACGCAGTGCCCTGTGAGGTACACGGTATTTTCTTTTGTTTTTATCGTCACCATTTGTATATGTACCTACATATTAGCTGTGCCCGCGACATGGTACGTGTTGGAGGATTTTCCCGCGAACATTCCAATACCCTGGAAATCCAGGAATAAAAACCTTCCTTATTTCAGTGACTGCCCCATTTCCATCTCAAAAATTAGAGAACATCAGACAGACAAAAAATTTGTTTCTGTTTTAGTAACATATAAATAACTTTATTTTCAAATCACACACCGACTCTTAAATTTTTAGTTAACATTATGTCTATAAAATAAATTTAACTACACGGAATGTTGCCAAATATTTTTGGTTTCTCAATACTATAGACACAAAATAAAACCCATTCAATTCATAAAGCCTAACAACTACTCCCAAAGTAACCTTTTATGCCGACCACAAAGATGAATAGGAACACCTTACAAAAGGTGTTTTCTGCTAACCTACATACATCGATTCTTTCAGTTGTTTGCGCCCGTTTAAATGAGTAGGAAGTGCACTACTGGGCGTCTTTTGTTTTCAACAGACAATGTCGTTTTCTGTGGGGCGTTCGAGAAAAAAGTGCTCTTCACTGCCTCGCAAATACATGAGGATTTAAATGCGTACACAGAAAGTCACTCGGCGGAATTCTACTGTCTACGCTCTGTGTGAATTTAGAAAGTTATTGGTTTTAGTTTATTGCTGAGGATATGGGGAGCATTATTGTTTTCGAAATGAAAAGGAAGGAGGAAAAGGGAATTTTGTTGTTCGTTTATTTTTAGTTAAAAACCTTAGCGCAGATTCCTCGATAATGAACTGAAAAGGTAGCATATTTAAGTTATCATGTCAATCATTTTTCATTTGCTTTAGAGTAATAAAACATAAATATTTTATTACTTTTAGAGTAATAAAATATTTATTTCAAATATTCCTTCTTTTTTATAGTAATTAGCCTTCAAATATTAGATTTTTGTAAATAATCTTTTTCTCTACTCCTCAAAATATCTGGGGGCACGGCAGCGCCCCCGCCAAGTCAAGCAAAAAAGCGGCACGGCCGTACCATTCTTTTCTCGAAGCAATTCAGGCCATTTTCGACCCCCTATAACTTCGTTGTGGATAAAACTAGAAGCCTGAATTTTCAGGAACCAAACAGGCATTGTATAAACACGGTATATTTAAAATTTCATTCAATTTGAACCAGTAGTTTAAGAATTATAACCAGTCAAAGTTCCTTAATTTTGTAAATTTTGTCACTCACTGACTGACCGATCATCAAAAGTCTAAAGCACTTCTAGCAGACATAGAAGCTTCAAATTTAGAATACAATTAGAGTTTAGTATATGCATCAAGGAAAAAGTATAATATTTTTCAATTTCGTTCCAGTTTTCTAGATACATCAACTGCATAAATAACTTTGTAATCCCATATAAATATATAGGATTACAAAGTTACATTTGCGGTTCATCAATCAGTGTACCTATATAATATAATGAAATAATAGATGTAGATGGGTACTTTTTTTTTCTTGGTGAAAAATATCATCGAATGACTTCTTCCGCTCGGGTGTATCAGAATTCTACTGACTAAAAACCCACCCTGTTCCTTCGGAAGCCCTAAAGTTCCGGGGCCGCGGTATCTCGATGGAACTTTCCCGCAAACCCCGACAGGCAATAGCCCTATGAGGCCCCGTCATTGGTATTAACAGCTTTTTGAGGTGCGCGTGGAACACAACGCGCCGCCGACCCGGGCCTGGTCCTTACCGGACGGGGAGCGACCCCTGCTTGCCATCCGCAGGCCCGCGCCTACGGTGGCCCGAAATCGACTCGCGATCCACGACGCCCGGGGCGTCTCTCCCGGCAGCTGGGGCGCGAGGAAGAGAGTTGCCTCTCCCTCGCACGTTAGGCCTCCTCCTTCGCTAGCATGACTGCTTCGCAGCAGGAGGTGACTGCATCCCATTCCCTCTCGCTTCGCACCATGATCTAAACCAGAGCAGGGCGCGAGAAGTCGCCGCCGCCGATCGCCTCTATGAGAATACGACGGTGCTCCACCTATGCAGGGCATACCTTGACCATATGCTCCACCGTGTCTTCCAGTGTAGATAGGTACCTGGATATAATAATTATGCTCAAAGGTAACTTGTTAAATGGTCAACGGAATAAAAAAGCAAGAAGTATTAAGAGTATTGGGGAGTATTAAGTAGAGTAAATTGCCCGAAATTGCATAATTACTTACTTATGGATTAACTTTAACCGAGACGTTTGACGAGTGCGGCATTAATTATTACTAACTAATGCAAAAGACGTACGTGCGTATTCATATGTGCGTATCAAAGCCTCCGAAAAAACCCATAGAGACAGGGAGTGGGCTTTGAAAAAAACTTTAGCTGAAGTTCAAGAAGTAGTACCGGAAAATAAAAAAGGAAGGCTACCTACAAAAATAAGAAAAGCTCATAAGACAGAGAGAGGGCTTTAAGAAAACTCGTTGTTGGTATACAAGAAGTAGAAGGTACCGGAAAGGAAAAAAGTAGGACTTTCTACAAAAAGCAATGAGATCCTATAAAAAACAATACTTGTCAAAAACCCAAGTCTCGCAACTTAGTTGTTCTACCGTAAAAAGTTGTGAGATCCATGTAATACCAAGTCGGTTATTAATTTATTCAGTCCCTACTTAAGGGACCTTCTGTCTTAAGTTGTTACATAATTATCTAACCTAACGACATCTTAAAGTGACCATATCAATATTAAAAATCTTTACCGTTTTAAATAAATAGATTGACTTGGCAATCGCAATAAACAATTCAATTTATATATGTATTACTTGTGAGATATATTGTGTTTTCATGCGATGGCCGAGTCAATCTATTTATTTAAAACGGTAAAGATTTGTAATATTGATATGGTCACTATAAGATGTCATTAGGTTAGATAATTACGTAACAACTTAAGACAGAAGGTCCCTTAAGTAGGGACTGAATAAATTAATAACCGACTTGGTATTACATGGATCTCACAACTTTTTACGGTAGAACAACTAAGTTGCGAGACTTGGGTTTTTGACAAGTATTATTTTTTATGGGATTATATTAACTCGTAAGTCCTTGGATGTAATGAACCGATTTCAATGAACCTTAGATCGCTTAGGTACGCAAGATACTTAGATCTAAAAAAATAGTTCTTCAAAAAGTATTTACAGGAAAAGAGAACAATTTAATGTTCCGTTTTTTGCTTGTGCTCATGGCTAAATAATTACAAACCCCCGGATCGATCGTTAAGGAACCCACTCCAGAAACAAGCATATAATATATTTAGCTTAGTTGGTTGGTTAGTTGTGAATTCTATGTACATTGAGGTTCTATTTAAAAAAAAAATGAATAAGGAACGCCTGTCTAGTTCGATCTGTGAATGGGGGTCGACAAAATAACATGTCAAGATTCCTCCGTTAAGCTGTTGGTCACGGCTGTCACTAATTTATTCATCTACCAGCTCTGTTCGCTACTTATTAATCGCCGGCGGTGGGACAACCGCCTTTTATTTTATTTTTTCCGTGTGTGAAAATCATCGAATAACTTCTTCCGCTCTGGGTGGAGCAGATTCAGAATCAGAATACCAATTTATTTGTGAAACATAGGTAACATAAAGGTCTTTGGTAATTGGTATACCTACATAAATATTTGAGCACTATGTTTGCCGTGAAGGTGTACAAAAGTATGGAATGTAATTCCAAATATGTACTTAAAATTCTAAACATAAAACCTAACAAAAAGAAAAAATTAAATACTTACAAAATTGTTAGGTATATATTGTTCTAGCTTCTGCCTGCGACTTCGTCCGCGTAGAAGTCGAAAATATTCCACGGGATCCCGTCCCCGACTTGCTTGACAAAGATTATAATAGCTCGGCTAATATGCATGATATAAAGGTAATTTATAGCCTATAGCACTCAGGGATAATGCAGCTACATGTAAGCGAAAGAATTTTCAAAATCGGTTCGGTAGTTTCAGAGATTACCCCATACATAAAAACTTACAAATTTTACCTGTTTATAATATTAGTATAGATAACCGTCGTTACGGCTCATCCGGGACCAAATAATCTGACAACACATGATTTTGTAGCACGATATCTCTTGAGGTGTCGTACAAAGTTTAAACGTCTATAGCTTAAAGGGCCTACCACACACACAAGCTTCACAACAGTTCTGCCTGCGCAAGCCAGTTTGTACACGGAACACCGTGCGTGCGGTTGGTAAAACTGAATCACGCGCCAACCCCACAGCGCGGCTGGCGCATTTTTCGACTTGCTTGAAATTTTGCCTGCGCAAGCCCGGCCTGCGCGTACTTGCCTGTGTGTGTGGTTGGGCGTCCCGTGTTCAAGCCACAGTCGAGGCTAGTAATGTCGTTCGGTGAGATAGGTATACGTGAACGTCCGTCACTCAAAAATGGCAGATTTGTGGATGTAAAATCGCGACTTCTTGACTGAATTTATAAGTCTTTTTAAATCTCTGCCTGACTTTTGCATTGACTTTTTTTTCACTAGCATAAACTTGAAAAACAGTAGCAGAAAAAATAGTTCTTCACTCACTCACACTCACACACAATGTTTCCCACATTGTTGTTTCCACACCGACGATTTCGACAAGAATGTGGCCTGCGCGTACTTAACTATGCCGTGTGGTAATGCCATCCGTGTACAGTTTTTTCATGCGAGAAGCTTGCGCAGGCAAAACTGTGGTGAAGTTTGTGCGTGTGGTAGTCCTATAATGACAAGTCGGACTTGTGACCGTGAGGTCACGGTTTCGAATCCCATCCATTACACTATAGTCTTGAACCCACGCCAGCATACACGCATATTTAGCTTAGTTGGAGAGGTCAACAAGATTGCTGGTAATGTTTATTCCAACCGCATTCTAGGTCTCTTTAAAAAAAGTCACTGATTTGTGGACGTGAGAGTGGAGTCACTCCATGAAAGTACTACAACAAACCAGTGCCTTCGTAACACAAAGTCAGGTCAGGTGAGTACTCAGTTCCATCCAGTTTGATTAGAAGCCGAGCCTTAGATAGGTAGGAAAACGCTTGGCAGATGAGTCATAGAGACTGCTTTTGACGCAGTCAACCGTTATTCTCAAAACTAACTTTTTGCATGTAATACTGAATTTCCTATTATTAGCGCAGAATTACAACCCAAGGTTGGACAAAGATATCTCCTAAGAAAACACACAGCTTAATCGGGCACAGGAACTTTAACAGACATGGCCTACCTACATTGAAGTTACTTGTATTTCAATGTGTTTTAAACTAGCGTCTGCCCGCAGCTTTGCTTGCGTAAAAAGTTGTATTCTGCTTATAATTTCCAGTCCTTTAACTATCGCCAGAACATAAATTATCTCAATTTGTGGCTCCGTTTTGACATGAAATATGAACAAACAGACATACAGTCTCTTGCACTTATAATTTTTTTATGGGTTCAGAAAAGATATATAAAAGAATTTTATTTAAATTGGGCTCATTTTTATTTGAATAAAACGTTATGAATTTTTATTCTAAAATATTTCAAATTATTGTACGCACCTTAAAGTGCATAATTTATGGAATGCCTAGCTGTCATTAATACAAAATGTCCAAAACATATTTAGTATCATCGCTCATTCGCTCGATTTGCATAAAATGAACAAAAAATGTTGTCATTATCATGCATCTCTGCAAAGTGGTTTAAATTGCTTCGTACATTGACCGTTTAATCAATTTAAAGTGTTTTGTGAAATGATGAATGGGTTTAGTATATTTGCGATCATATTTGAATTAAATGTAACTGGTCATTGTCTAGTCTTTACTGATGATGACAAATGGTGAATTAATGAAGAAGAATGAAGTCGCATTATATCATCATCTGCGTAACATTTTCCCGACTATCTCGGGGTAGACTCCCAATCTAATTTGATGCAGCTGAGTATAAATGTTCATACAACGTGTAATTTAAAGGGTATATACATACCAAGTGCATGGCTTCTTTGGATGATAATAAACGATATGGCAAGGGTTTTGTAATCCTAAGTCTACGTGTGTAGAACTTATTACAAATTCCAATACACTGTACCAGAGACCGAATTTTTCAAATTAAGAAGAACGAAGAGATTTATCGAGTTATTGCCAAGTGACGTGGAAAGTTATTGACCCTCGTAGTGCTGTGACACGTTTGTTATGATTGGTATTCAAGAAATATATGAAACCAATAATTTGGTATCAATTCTTTGAGTCACTTATTTTGTGCTGAAACTGTGTATAGAGAGATACCAGATGTTGTCTTCAGTCCTTTTGGATATATATGGGGTTTCCGTTACACGTTGTATAGAGCGACCCAGTTATTAGATAACACCATATCCCTTGGCAATACTGGTATCAGATTTTCTGTTGACTACTGTGCACGACAACAACGTAATATAGCGCCGCCTGCTATTGTTAGATTTAAGTACGTACCCATATAAGGTGACGACAAGGTAGGACGGTAGATAGCGACGGAGCCCACCGTCGCGATACCTTATATAGACAATCGTTTCACGCGTTGCCATTGGTCGATGGCAAAAATATGGCCGATTCGCGCCCCCCGCGGATCGGTGCATATAAAAACCCCGAACCCTGGCAATGCGAGTGCAGTCGACCGAAATTCTCCTCCTAAGTTTACTTTACAAGTTAGTTTACAAGTTTAAAAGATGTATAGAATATAAATAAAGCCATATCTTATGTAACTACCAGTTCGGAATTTATTTTAAATACAGTCCACTCGCTACAACTACCTACTGTCAAAGATTCACTAATAAAAATTGAGACCAACGGCAGAAATCTTGTTTTACTAAGATGGTTACCCATCCAGGGAAAGACCTTGGCAAGCGTTGCTTAACCTTGAAGATGCGGGTGGTTTTATTTAGCCACGAGTTCCTACATGCGTCGCATTACATAGTTATTATTATCTCTCGTCTAGAATTTTGTGAATCGCAAACTCTACAGTTTTTTATGTAATTGCCGAGCCCGATTCATTTTATTGAATTACTCTCTATAATCTCAGGTCATCTGAATCTCAAGATAAGTTATATTTAATTAGTAGTGCCGTGACGAAAGCGATTATAAAGCTGACAAAAATATATGGGATTGACGGACGCTGCTAAAATGGCACGTGAGCGATCCCCTATGCCTCTATGCATAAGTATTATCAGCAATTGTTTTTGCCGAAGCAAAAACAATTGCTGATAAAAGCACATTAAAAGACTATACAACGTGTAATTTAAAGGGTATATACATACCAAGTGCACGGCTTCTTTGGATGATAACAAACGATATGGCAAGGGTTTTCTAATCCTATGTCTACATGTGTGGAGCATATTAGAAATTTCAATACATTGATACCAGAGGCCGAATTTTTCAAATTAAGAAGAACGAATAGATTTATCGTTTTATTGGCAAGTGACGTGGAAAGTGATGACCCTCATAGTGCTGTGACACGTTTGTTATTACTGGTATTCAAGAAACATATGAAACCAATAATTTGGGGTTAATTCTGTGAGTCACTTATTTTAAGCCGAAACTTTGCATAGAGACTCCATACCAGATGTTGTCCTCAGTCCTTTTGGATAGATATGGGGTTTCCGTTACACGTTGTATATGTCTGGTTCCTCCATCTAGTCCTTTCTCTGACAATTAAGTAGGTGGTTGCTATTACAGATTATTCTAGCTATAACAACCAAACTATTCCACAATCCCTACATGCAAACTACCGGAGACATAGATAATAAAACAAAACAGAGGCTTAAACCACCGTCTAGCGTTTTGCCTAAACAGCGCCTATTTAGAAAACACGCCATATTTCCCCCAGACCGTACAAACCCTCATTTATACCATTTATTCCGGGACCTCTCTACACAAAACTATCTCTTGACCCTTTATTGACATTGAAAATGGGAAGCTTTTTCATGATTGCGGTCGAGAGTAAACTATTTACTGTTTGCTATAAGCGAGAATGGGCTCCATTGTCTTCTCTGGGTCACGAATATCAATATATCACATGCATAAACATGCTTCGATATGGACGCTGAATCAGTAAAAGGAAATAAATGTATCGAGCACTTATTTCGGGGTAAAATAGACAGTTTGATGAGGAAAATGGGATTCTGTCTTATTGTTTGTCTATGGTGTAGGGTGTGTCTGACCCATATAATATATAATCTTAATAGGTTTTAGTGCAGCTGTTTGCATAACCTTCTTACTTGTTTATAGCCGATGCATATATAGAAGTAGAAGTATTTTATTTATAAATTAACATAATGAGCCAAAGGGTAGTTGTTATTTTGGTCAAAGACTATGCATTGCCATACAACGTGGCAATGCGACCAGTCTCTTGGGTATGTTAAAAGCGTCCGTTGGGGATGGATTTTTTAAAGTTTAATTGAAGTTTTTAATTAACATGTAGGTTAAGCATGTTTAGGCTACACTTGACACAATCATTTAAAACAAGTTTCGAAGCGACTTTCAAACGTATTCTCCAACCTCCCAAATTCTCTTTAAATTCAGATCAAGCGAGCTCTTCAAGCCGATTGTAAGATCGTTACTGCAGCTTCATTCCATTCTCCTCTATCCTTTCTTTGGTTCGATTTACCCAATCTCCCCTTCTCGTAAAGCCGGAGAGAAATTCTTGAAAAGTCACCAGTATGTATTGCAAAAACATACGAACAGCATCGTTGCGTTTTTTTCCTAAAATTACGTAAATACGTTTTGAGGAAAAAACAAATCGTAACGCACTATTCCCTCCGGTTAAATGACGTCCCTAATATTTGTTTATTTGCGTAGGCCATTATAAAGGAAATGTGGATACTCGCGTTCAAACGATATCAGGTCAACCGTGACTTTTTCCGGTTTAGCCAAAACAGGTCAGTTTGTACGATGATTACGTGAAAATTGGTTTGTGGTCTTCACAGCAAATAGTAAAAAACTAGGTCGTTTTCTCTTACGAATTTGTTTCTGAAAGAAAAGAATATCGTCACATCAAATAATGTAGTACAAATATTATTAAAAACGTGAAAGTATGTTTGTTTGTTGTCCTAATAGTTTCAAAATAAAGTAGCTGTGATGTACGAACGGACGGACAGACAGACATTTATCATTTATTGTGCGCACAGCTAAGCTGTGGAACTCAATGCCGGCTTCTGTGTTCCCTGCTAATTATGACCTTTCAGCCTTTAAAGAAAAAGTGAACAGGCATCTTCTGGGCTCGCTCGTTCGATCGTAGACCTCATCTTAAACTTACCATCAGGTGTGATCGAGGTTAAGAGCGGGCTTATTCGTAATAAAAAAGACTAACCTTATTTAAAAAAATTACTATCAGTAAGGGTAACTTCTTATAAGTTTAGTTTTTTTACAATACGGATACAAATTTCGATGCGCCTTGACACGAGGTATTCCTCGAAGCGCTACCATTTTGAAGCGCACCTAATGAAGCGCTCCTTTTTTATTCCTCGGAGCGCACCTTTTAGTAGCGCTCCCGATAGCAATTAAAAATATTACAATTTTATTCCTTGAAGCGCACCCACGTTTGTCTCCGAAGAACAATTCTTGCTTTCGTCTTCAATTTTTGCCAAAATATACTGCACTCTTTAATTACTAGATTCACACTTTCACTGACGGTTAACTTGACTTTGCGAATATTATAAAATAGGACAGCGAGAACTTGTCTATTTCACGATAACTCTGCACCTTTTATTTGATGGCTAGGCAGTCCGACAAGGAAAATATTTTGTTTGTCACTCCGTAACTCCACAGAAATCTTTATGCAACAAGCAATAGAGCACTAATAATCTTAAAAATCACGTACGCCACGTAGCCACTTGGCTAATGAAGCACTCAGTTACAGGCCGAAGCGTAGTACCCGCGCAAGTTGTATGGACAAGTTTCAATCGCAAGTCAGCACGGGTTATCGTTTATAAAACGAGCTAATATCTTTTTCTAGATCATATTAGGTCATTACAAAAGTTTTATGAAGGTATTCGTAAAAATATTTTGACATCGAAATTTAAGGGACACCCTAGTGTACATTTAGAAAAACACTGCTTTTCCCGTGGGCAACCGTATGTGGCGTGCTAAAAAATATCATCCGCCGCAGGAGTCAGCAACCCACAAAATCTGCACGTTTTAACCAAGGACGAGAAAACCAAAAACGTAATTTAGAAAAATGTATTGTAAACTACGTTTTTGGTTTTAAAAAGATAAATTTTAAATACTAACTGTCCGTCTGTTTTTGAGGATGTATGAGCCCTGGTGATGGTGTTTTTTTTTTTAATATTATATGCGTTTTTAACCACCCAAAAAGGTGTACCGATTGTCAACAAGAATTATTGACGAAGTGTAATTTAACGCGGGCAAAAGCTAGGAGATACATATACATGTATCTCATAGAAAGTATTATCCCTTGTTTGTTGTTAGTTAAAATGCCAAGAAAGTATTCCATTCACGGGCAAAAATCTGTCAGCGAATACTTTTGAAAATCTACAGCCGCGCCCAAATCCCTTCATAGTTTATCTATAAAAATACCGCAGTAAAAATCGAAGAGGAAACTGGTCTCGCATAAAACCTGCTCAAACATGAAACTGAGAGTACAATGCTCGCGTGTGATGCGCTGTCTGTTTATTCCCAAAATCCTATCGTTTTCCTTATGAAATTATTTCTAACGAAAGCACCTGTATTTTCACATGAAGAGACGTGAAAAGCCTTACACTGCTACAAAAATCATTGAATACTTTATTTAAAAGGGTGATCCGGACAAAATGAATTGGGTACTGTGATACAGTGAATAAGAATCAAAGTTGGGGCAAAAACGGAACGTTTGATGTATTGACCAAACCTGGTTTAGATCTTTTATCACGTTTTATAGTTCCGTCGTATCTAGTCAGATGAAAGGGGATTATCTTAGTAAAGGTCGAAAAGGACGGGTTTGTAATATAGGTTGTCACGTATTTTGTAAATGTTTTATGGTCAACATTCGGGGCAGAGTTCATGTTTTCTATTGAACCTTTACATCGTGCTTTGTAATCAATATGTGATACACTGTTCGAATTTTAGCATAAAGGTCACAGTCTAGCAGCATTTATTTATTTATTGTATACCTTACAATATTTCATTGGATACAAAAATTAAAACTTTTGTACAATGGGCGGTCTTATCGCTCAGGGCGATCTCTTGACAACCTTTGGATGGACAAAACTAAAGGAGACAGATTTAGGGCTGTCAGTGTACAAACATCATAAATAATTTCATTGAAATATAATAATATAAAATACATATAATAAAATACAAAAATCACATACTAATAAATATTATATGCACAGTTGAGAAAGAAGGGGAAAAGCTACAGGAAAAGATAATGCTCCTTCACTATCCTGTTGAACTGGTAGCGTTTGAGCACGCCTCGCTTCTATGGGTAGTGAATTCTACAAACAAGCTGCTTAAATAGTAAAAGATTCGTCAAAGAAAAAAGTGGAATGCATACGAATACTTAACTCTAAATTTTTCGATGATCTCAAGGATCTATAATGTGTGTCACAGAGGAACTGAAAACGTTCTTTAAGATAAAAAAGGAGTAAAAGGATTAAAGAGCACATTATAAAGCAGTGAAAGTAAGTGATGATTCCGTCGAAACCAAATAGGAAGCCATTTGAACTGTGCACGAAAATCAGAAACATGGTCATACTTGCGCAAGCCAAATATAAACCTGATACAGAGATTTTGAAGTCACTCTAGCTTGTCCAGTTGGTCTTGGGTCAAGTCAAGATAGCTGGCATTAGCATAGTCCAGAATAGTATATATTTTTTCACCATTTCAGCAAGAAATCCCATATCTTAACATATCGTACAGTGAAATTATTTTATAACATGTATTTTATTCCTCTAAGTATTTGGTCTGTCACATATAAACTAGGCCACATAGTATTTTTCCTTAGAATTTTGTTTTACATTCAACAACAATCAGACCTATTCATAAAAACTTTTAACTTATATTTTTAGTTTAGATAGTGATTACCAGTTTCTAATTTTAAATTTTAAAATTTTAAAAATGTTCATGTAGTGTATGTGAATATAAATAATATAGAAGATCTGTCATCATATGCTTACGCGCCCTGCGCTTAGAGAGTGGGGGTAGTGGAGTGAAGCACACTGCCCCTCCCTTAGGCAGTCCGCTGACAACTACGGAGCGGTACGGACGTGCTTGCGGTGTGTAAAGCAGGGAGCCGATATCTCGCTATCAGGTAACACACGTAAACAGTACAGTTCATATATAGGGGTCCAGAAGAAACTCATTAACAACGATGCACTGGTCGAGTCAAAGCTCCAGAGCCTTGAACATCGACGACGAGTTGCAAGTCTATCGGTTACATTTCGGTGAGTGTGCGATGGAATTACACAATCTAATTCCGCCAAGCCCGTTCCATCATTGGACTACAAGACTAACGGCGATGCGCCATCATTACATGGTGGATATCCCACCCATACGAGTGCGTATACGTAAACGTTTTGGAATTACTTTCATTGTGCGTACGGCTATGGAGTGGAATTCCCTGCCGGAGTATGTGTTTCCCGATAGCGATAACCTAGGGGTCTTTAAGTCAAGAGTGAATAGGTTACTTTTAAGTAAGCGTGCTCCATCTTCGACCACATCATCACTTACTATCAGGTGAGATGGTGGTCAAACGCGAACCTATTATCAATAAAAAAAATAAAAATAAAACAATTCTACAAAATTTTTCATTGGTAGGCCGTTGCATTATTTGTGGGTGCACTATAAATTATTTAAAAATCTACACGCACAAACCCGCAGCCAAAATGCTAGTTTAGGAATAAGCCAGAATATCTCCAGGAACTAGATAAGTAACGAAACGAATTAATCTTAAACAAGTACCTCTAACAAAGATATCCTTCTTTTAAGAAGTTTAGAACTCATCGCCATTTATGTTAAGGTACACATTCAATCTTATCGCATGTTGCTAAACTTTTATCAGATGCGTAAGATAAATGTCTCTTATTTGTTAACGTCACCCACAAAGCGCCACTGCCTAACTTTTTTCACATCGTACACGCCTATTTCTGTAATACGGACAAAACGTTGGAGGAATAATAAATAATATTACAACACTGATATGGGTTCTGATTGATTAGCCTGTGGCTCCTGGTCAAGAATACCGTCCTTTTAGCGATTTAGAAATGGGTTCCCGGGTACCCATATGTTACTGATGATTTGTGGATCGGGAAAAGTTGTTTCCATAATTTTATTACGAACCAAGGTTCCTTATACGTAGTATGTGTCCTTAACCGTTAACATACCTATTGGTTTTATTTACAAAATAGCGGTATAATTTCTAAATAGGCAAACAGATAGAGCATTTTCTTATATTGAGTTGTTCCTTCAATTTTTTTTTAATTGAAGAAATACTTCTTTTACTATCTATTTTAGTTTAGTTTTTTTCTACCAAAAATTTTGTCAGCTTCCAGTAAAATCAGATGCAACTAGGAGCCTCGGCCAGTGACGTACTACTCGTATAATACCTACCGTTACGTCCAGCGAACCCTGGGCAATTGACTCCTGTCGATTACCTAATCCTTTCACCACGATGGCAAACATTAGTTCTATATTCTTGCTATCTACACGCTAAGCAGAAGATGCAACCAAGTAACCGAATATTACATGCACTATCTGACTGCCTATCTGACTTGCACTACCTAGTAACAGGATAACACGTTACCTCTTGGCATAACTGGTGTCAGATTTTGATGATTCTGATTTTCGTTTACGACTGCTAAAGATCTTCAAATGACAACTGAGACATCAAGCTAAAATATGTAATGTTTTTCATGAGATAAAGGAGTCTGTGTACGTTGCGGTATAGATTTGATAAATCTTCTGCTCCCTAATAGTGGGAGGAGTCATAATATGATGATTTTTCCACCCAGATATAAAAAAGAGGCTGGCGCTGGGAAGCAGGACGAGGAAACTAGAAAGTTATAGATAGATGGGCTCGCACGGGAGATGCATGTCGGTCTTAAAGTTACCTAAATCTTAAGATCAGACCTATAAACATCTTACTTCTTACTCTTACTAATATACTAATAATATTATAAATGCGAATGTTTGTGAGGATGTATGTATGTTTGTTGCTCTTTCGCGCAAAAACTACTGAACGGAAATGTAGTAAGTCGATAGTTAACATACTTTTATCCCGAAATCCTCACGGGATCGGGATTTACGCGGGGAAAACCTAAACCTGAATAATTATATGTATCAGAAAAACTAAATGTCAGTTGGTTCCCTGACTTAGTGTTTTCTTTGGAGATCTACGAAAAATTCCCACACACAACTTAGGCATTTGATGAACCAAGCTCAGTCAGCTTTGTTAAACCACAACGATTGACGCGTATGGTTATTACCATTATAATAATAATCATTTACTTAAAATAACAGTCAAGCGCAGTAAAACATTTCAATGAGTGAGATATTGTTTTTGATAGTGGTCGCCGTAAAATATGAGAATATTTGAGCGTATTTTAACGTTGAAACAATATCAGGAAATTTATTATAAGCATATATTAAAATAATACGAATTTTCCGTTATGAATATATGCATAGATCACGTGAATGCAAAATAGCATTCAAATTAGTGTTGCCTTGTAATATTGTTATAAAAAGTTTAAACATAGTTGTAGGTACTAAAAATAAAATAATTTCATTTTTCTGTGCAGCTTTTTACTTCATCCTATATATTTAGTCTACTATCCCGTACAAATACCTTTTCAGCTATAACATAGCGGCTTCATTTAATACAATAATTAATAATATTATAATTTTTTGGGCAATACTAAATATATATAATCAGTTTGCTATTTTAAATACAGGTTGCAAGACCGTTCGTGCATCCCAAACCAATACCCGAAAGGTGTTTCGCTTCTCCACAAAGAATCCTCAGGAGATCATGATCAATATTAAAACAAGTACATTTTCTCTATTATGATCTGAAATATAGGCAGAATCACCCTTTGATGTAATAATAAATAGTGATATAAGCGAGTACTATATATAATCCACCTCTGTAGAAGATTACCTTTAATTCTCTACACGTGTCCCCAGGGTAACACTGAATGAATAATAACGAAGGATTAAGGCCCGTGTAAACCTGACCACCTAATAGACAATTTAATTTACAAACCGTTTGTGTAAAACAAAAGAAACCTAATAGATAACGATTATTATAAATGTCCAGATTCTGCCACACGTTGTGACAACTATTATCAAAATGGCGGCACGGTGGAGTATATGGCACACGTTTTTGTGGACTGTCAATCAGAGAAGAAAATTTATGACTATATTAAGCATGGCACCATTTAGACGTTTTTTATCTTTATTGATTTAGAGGCTTTAAATCTAACATGACCATGACAGCCTCATCGTCATCAAAAGCAGAAAAGAAAATATTAATACCTCTTTAGTTGACAGATACAGAGGTGATATTATCTAAATGGCACTCTGACTGAACCGAAACTGGATCTACTAAGTTTTTTTTTTCATTTCTACTTATATTCAAGATAACCCTTAATCTATCAATATTTTCGTGAATCTGTTGAGTCATTTATAAAAACATACGAGGCTTATAGACAGTACAGTGTTAAAATGTGCACGCAATGTTTTGTCAATATATGGCGTACAAAATCAAGGCAGCACACAAACAATTTAACTAAGGAATTACTTGTATTTTACTTAATGGAATATTTCGATTATAAAAGGGCAATTATAATTTTAAATAGTGAACGTTTAATTCGTCAATTTAAATTAGGAATGTTTTGTGAATAATCGCTAATTCATAAATTCGTGTCTAACTTTAAAAACTAAACATGTTGAATACTTCACAAAACATAGGTCAACTGGTAAAAAATCTATAAATTCTGTAACCAATTTTGAACAAACTATTTTCAGGCTGTGTAAACAAAAAAGATGTTGTTTACACTGCCGTATATTTTGTTTAAAAAACTACACAATACAGGCACATAAAAATTATTCAGTAGTGGCAAAAAATATTCAGCTGAATAAAAAAACTATGTCAGTTTATTTGCAGCCATACATACATATATTCGACAGAGTATATTTCTAACTCGAAACAGTACAAGTCGACAAATACCCTTACATATGCGAACTGTCCCTACTTGAGTTGTGACCAGAGTTCCAATGTTCTAAAATAGGATACAAAACTTATTTATTTCCAAGCGCTGCTCTTGGGCGGAATCCAATAACTGCACTGGGATTCTAAAACATGAACACTCGGATGTTTGATTCAGGTTATCTATTAAAAGAAATAAGCTTAGCTGTAAATAGTTAAGGGATTATGATAAACGTTTTGGGAATTAAGATGATACGAATATGAGTATGCGCAACAGGTGAGTGGTTTGTATGTCTGATAGGATACTTAGTTACAATTTGAAATTATCACTACATAGTATAAAACAAAGTCGCTTCCCGCTGTCTGTCCCTATGTATGCTTAGATCTTTAAAACTACGTGACAGATTTTGATGCGGTTTTTTTTTAATAGATAGAATGATTAAAGAGGAAGGTTTAGGTGTATAATTTATTAAGGTTAGCGTACGAAGTCGCGGGCAGGAAGTTAGTTAGTTATAAAACCTATAAAATTATTTTAGTTTTATGCAACACAAATAGCATAAGAAATAACCTAAATAGTAAACGTATAAATAGTATATTATTGCAGGTAAATGTTTTATAATACATAAGTAAACAAAAATAAATGTCGGTACATATGGATATAATATTTTTTTTTATTACACGCCTATATATAAATATTTCAAATAAAAAGTTCTAGAAATTCAATGTGATTATTAAACATCATTTGACCCCTGAATGCCTAATGAGGTTGTGGGAATGTTCTAACGAGATACCGCGGCCCCGGAACAATGGCCCTATAAGACCCCGTCACTATTGCTGACAGCTCTTTGCGGCGCGCGTGGAACACAACGCGCCGCCGACCCGGGCCTGGTCCTTACCGGACGGTGAGCTACCCCTGCTCGCCGTCCGCAAGCCCGCGCCTACGGTGGCCGGAGATCTGCACGCGATCCCCGACGCCCGGGGCGACTCCCGCGGTGGCTTGGGCGTGAGGAAGAGATAGTTCCTCTATGCTCTAGTCCCGCTATGCTCGACTCGTAAAATACCTACAAAAAATCACACGATCTGAAATGAGAACTGACCATGTCTAGAAAATGGCCATAAGACGAATATATCGCAACAACGAGAGGTAGATAAATTTAGCTCGACCTAGCAACAAGATATTAACATAAAGAGATACTTGGAATTCTTCAGATTCAGAAACAGAATAATGAAACAAAATGACGCAAACGTTCTTGGTAAATGTTTGGAATTGTTTGATTTCAGTACCGTGCACACTATAGAGAAGCTCGGAGCTAACAGCCACACTTTTCGATCTTCAGAGTTAAGCAACACATGCCGGGGTCAGTCCGTGGATGGGTGGCTATCTGACCATATTGAGATTAAGCAACATTTAAGCGTCAATAGCCTAATAGGTAAGGTGTAGCTAGCATTTATATATAGCATTTGTATATCAATGAGCTACCGCCGGAGTTGGTATCGCATGCTACAACCAAAAAACGTCATAGAAACATTTTAATAAAGCACTACTTATCAATGTGCCCATAGTAATAAGCAGTTCAGAGATAACTTGTATAAAGGTATAATATAGAATATAATAATGTAATAATATTATTCTTTATTAGCATGAAAAATGTTATAAATGTAATAGCTTCACTTTTGTTTTTGTTTAGTGTAAGTAATAGGCTGTAAGTTTATAATTTGTTAAGACCAGGTAGTCCAAAATAATTTTCACGCAAGCTCCGCCCCCATGGACCCCGGTTAGGCCGTTGTATACTAAACGCTAACGCAGCAGTAATAAAATTGAATATTGCGTGCGCTCTTTCACCATGTTCGGTTTCGAAACTGCCGTTGTGTGCTAAACGCTAACGCAGCAGTAATAAAGTTGAATATCACGTGCGCTCTTTTACCATATTCGGGTTCGAAACTAAATGTCGTAAGTTTCAATTCTTATTTCGTTTATAACTAAAGTAATAATTAATCTAGAGAAAAAATTTCCTATATTTAGATAATAAACTATATTTTCTTACTGACAATACTAATTTTAGACATAAAAGCCGAGTAATCTTGATCAAATTTTGAATAATCTTTAAAAAAGACATGATTTTCGATTTAAAATGAATCGAGCGAAAATTTTCCAATTACGAAACTGGTCTAGACATGTAAAGAAAAAGATCCAATAAATCATATACTAAAGTTTCATTTTGAATGTATGCGTGATTGTTTCAGAATATTAATTCAAAGTTACATACAATTTAGGGAGCCTCCTCTTAAATAATTAGTTTTGTACATATGGATTATGCTTATGTACGATGATACAAGATGAGCTGCCAATAAACTATTTTACAGTTTGGCAGAATTAAAAATTGTATTATAATTGGATAATTCAAGTAAAATAAATTTAAGTAAAATTAGCTTAGTTGGAGGGCTTAACAAGATTGGCAGAAATGTGAATACTATCCACATTGCTATTTCTTCCGTGCCTCGGAAAGCACTTTAAACTGTTGATTCTAGCTGTTATTTGTACATTTTCGACAGGAGTTATTCCGGTCTGATCCCCTGATCTGATCCCCTGGGGGTTCGGTTTTATTTTATAATTATTATTTATTCTGGTCTGATCCACCGAGCCGGGTCACAATTAAAGTTAAATATTTTATCCAGTCTGATACCCTTACAGAGTTTTCGGAGCATCAGCACAAATATACGTACAGGGTTATTATAACACTGTTTATATATAATTCTTATAGCAATGGAAACGGGTATGTTAGTAATGAGAAACAAAGACTCTTAATTTTCTTCATCTTGGCCAAGTTAAGTTACTGAAAATGATTTCTATTAATTTATTAATTACGTATTATAATATTTTGGTTGAAATTCATACAGTTTGTAAATATTATAATTAAGTATTATTATCAATCAATGTATATGCAATGCATCTTTTGAAGTTGATTATGAGTAAGATATTGCCTGTAACGAAACGTTAACGTTGGCAAGCTAACAGCTATGTTAAAAAGTAATTTATCAACCGAATCCCGTATCCTTATCTTGAAACCTCTAAGATAGAGGAGAGAGACAATGCTTCCAGAATTTTCTTCACACAAATATTAAGATTCTACTGTAGCCCATACAAAATAACCGCTATGTGATTATAATATAATAAAATATTGTATTTTCAGAATGTCTGCAGATGGCAATCAGACGTCGAATTTTCTGAAAATTCTGATGATTTAATATATTATTGTTATTGAATTAAGATGGTCAAATATTTTGGCCTAATAAAGTTTGTCCGAATAAAAATGCCAAGTGGCTGATTGCCAGTGATGATTTTAAACAGTTAAACAAATAAAAGCAAATATTTTCCATTAACTATTTTTATCGTGATTGTACTTAGCTTTTTAAAAAAGTAAGGGGATCAGACCGGAATGACAAAGTTAGTAGGGGATCAGACCGGAATTAAAACAAAAAAGTAACCAGCAGGGGATCAGATCAGGGGATCCGAACGGAATAACTCGTCGACAGTTGTTACCGGTAGGTAGAAATCTGACTTAGTCTTAGCAAGGGGTATTATGTTACCCAATTAGTGAGTTGTGAAAGTCGGACAGGCAGTCGATCTATGTAAAATACTACTACTCAACTGTATCTTGCTGGACTGGAAGCCGACTCCGTCATAGTTAGGAAAAGGCTAAGCTCGATTGTATCCTGCGGAAATGAAGTGAATTGTAACCTAGTTACTTTAACCTTTTACCTTACCTTAATCTAGTTTTTAATATCTACGTACTACTACTACAGCTGAAGTGAGATAATTGATACTTTCCCCTTCGATCATGTACAGACGCCAGCACATGAAGCTACCCGAAACTGTCCAATTTTCCCAATCAACCTTGAACCTACCTCCTTGAAACTAACCTCTTTAACAATAAAGTTGAAAATCTATTAAAGAAATTTGACAGATTGTTGTAACTTGATGCGCTGGCGTCTGTACATATAAAGAAAGTTTTTCCCAAATAAAATAAAGACATTGAGGTCATACAGCAAATTAAATATGGCGTAAAAAATAATGTAAATACAGGGGACGTCACAAAAATTAATTGATAACGTTTGTCAAAAGTAAAAAATTTAGAGCAGAAGAATGGTGGTTTTTGAAAACCGCATATGATTTCAAAAATAAATACAGCAGTACAGGATCAGTCATCTTCAAGGTTAAACAACCAGCTCTTTACACCCTCGGACATAGGCATTTTTGGTTTTAAAAATATATTCAATAAGTATTGCAAAACGAAATAAATAACCGAAACTCGAATATTACAAAATAAATGTGTTCCCATCGTAAACAGAATGTAACGAATTCAGCTGTTGCGGTTTTGGTTCAATATTCGTACATGTTGTTGAACAAATGGATGACGAATGTCAACGATCGCTACGGGAACAACTTAAGTTCTGTCGCCAGGTTTAAACTGAGCAGATTAATTTCCGGGTGAAAATCTTCAAATTACACCTACGGATCTGAGTGAAGCGGAAGGGAATGTCAGTTTCCTTATAAGAAAATACCAACCTGTTCCTTTCGTTGTCTTTGGGTTCCAGAGCTGCGGTATTTTGTTAGAACACGGAATAGATGAATAAGGTTGGAATCTGTATTTTATATTTCTATGGTTGGAATGGTAATGTGGGCGTAACGAGCGTGCCACATTTATGATTCGAATGCACGGCGCATGTTTATCGACAGTGAGTTACAACAGTAGCAAGCTCTTGATTTAAGTGTGTGTAATTTATTTGTGTGCGTAATTCGCATACGTAACGGGCCTCTTGCTTGTAGTGGAGCTAAAGAGTGGGAGACAAGCGGCGACACGCGTTCTCATACAAATCAGGAACCATTTGCTTTCTAACCTCTTTTATCTGTTCTGTGGTTAGAATATTGCTGCAACCCCGGTTCATTGGTTCTATTAGGCCCTGCCAATGGTGCTCTTTGAGGCGCGCGTGGAACACGGCAGACAGTTGACTTCCACAGAGTCATTGAGTGAGTGAGTGATTGCTGATTTTCACACTGACAAAAAGTACAACTTAATGTAACCAAAAGTGAGCCAAAACACTATTTCGCGCGAATAATTTGCCGATCAATGAGATAAGGTCTTCAGCAGGTCAGTAGAAATGCATAATCCATTTGCAACTAAAAAACTTTATTTTGAATCAAAGATTTGAAGGAATTTTAATAAGCCAGGGTTGCGGGAATATTCTAACGAGATACCGCGGGTTGGGTTGGGTTTTATTAGTCAGTAGAACTCTGACACTCCTTCAACTAGACCCAAAGTGGTAGGATTTGATGATTTTCCCACCCAGAAAAAAAAAAGATAAGAACTGGTTCCTAAATATTTATAAGAAATAAAGCTGAAATAGGTATACCAGAGCCCAGTGGACAAGGACTATTGAAACAAAATATGCGTTTGACTAACACAAATGCAATGCATACTTAGCAAAAGTTTATTTTCGTAGCAGTCACATCTGGCCGCTAGCTATGCGAATGTTAACTGTTAGCGCTAGGACTCATGTGCGGGACTGATTTTATTGTCGATTTTATTCCTTCCACTAGCAGTTGCGGGGCTTCGCTACGATGGCCTTTATCACGATAGAAACGTAACCCACATTCTTTGTAGCTTATAACCTTCATCAAGCTTCAAACTACTTCCAAATTGTATCCAAATGCAGCCAGTACTTTTGGAGATTAGCGCGTTCAAACAAACAAACTTTTCCGCTTTATAATATTAGTATAGATAACTGTTTTCTATTCTAAAAATAAATAAAATAAAATAAAGTTTATTAACACAAGATCCTTAGTATACAAAGCTATTACAAAAACATAATAGGAACTTTGAATTTTAGGGAATAGTTGCATATATAGTGAAAGACCCTGCCTCCTAAACTAGGGGGGATCCTGTGACTTAGGAGTCAGTGTTCTACTGAACTTTGTGTACAATAAAACCTTTATATAGGTGTGATAACATAATGATTCTACATAATATAATGACATGGTTTACTAAGAATATGAATATGTGTTATAAATATAAATTAATTAAGTTTACAAAATAGGCCAAAGTCGTTAAATTAGATACTTATCACTTAGCAGCCTTTTTACTGGCAAAGAGGGCTTATACTAAATTAACATTAATTAAATTCAAATAACAAGAATATGAATCATATCAAAAATTAAAAGATATTCTTAATTATAATTCATTAAGCATTCTTCAACAAAATAAAAGCATTTTCGAATTAAAAATGATTTTAATACTGATTTGTAATTGAATAAAACATAATTATAATGAAAAGACATGAAGAAGCAACAGACTAACAGGAACAAAAAATAATTCTAGAATAAATTTCAGTGTCAGATTCCGTCCAGATCCATCCTTACATCGAAACTTTTGCATTTACAGTGTTAGAATAATGTTCCTGTATTTTCACCATTCACTGGCATACCAATAAATAATCGATTAAAAACTCTTAATCCTTCCTGTTAACTACTGTTAAATGTAAAACTATACATAGTACCTTTAGAACGATAGGAAGCCCCCATCGCTCTGAAGGCGCGATGTAACACAACAAAATACAAAACTTGTCACGATCATAGAAAGAACAAAAAAGGTGTGCTCTATCCGATGAATATTACAATAAAGTAAATGAATATTATATCATTATTTTATCATTTATCTGCCTTTATTTTAATATATCACAATACCAAACGAATGAAAAAAAAGGACGCATTAACTTCATTAAGTCCAAGAATGCTCATCATCTGTCAATCATCAGCTACCAGTCTAATAGGATGTAGTTTTCCCCACAACTCATTCAGAGGGATAACACAATACCCCTTGACAAACTTGCGTAATTTTTGAAGTGAAAACTTCTTTAGCGGCGCTGTGCACTTTTTTTGTAATGGGTAAAAAATGTTAAACTCGCGTCAGGACACGTGACCTGATCGAAAATTCGTAAGACGGACGGAGAGTAGACAGCCGGCGCGGCGTAGGAGAGGAAGTATCCCCCTCTCTTTCTGCGCAAACTTTTTAATGTAATATAAATTGTAATGTTTGTGTACGATAGCGCAATAAATAAATATTATATACATAAATGATAGTAATTTTATAGTGATAATTAAAGCAATTCGTGCAAAATTATTCCCTAACCATTCCAAAATATCAAAAATGCACAACGTTAATATTCAAACTTTCACTTCTGCTGGCACTCCCGGAGTGCAACCCGTTTTTTTTTTGGATGAAAATTACTCCCAAAACTAATGACAGCCGGAACCAATGCCTTAATGTGCTTTCTAAGGCACGAAGGGATGTCGATATTTAAGACGATCACCCATCCATGAACTGACCGCGACAAGCTTACCCTTGCTCAACCTTGAAGACACTACTACGAGCTAATTCCGAGAATGTGCACTGAACTTAATAAAAACATACAAAGCTAAATACGTCTTGAATGAAATTAACTTCTCGCGCCACGATTTAGCATGCGAACACTTTCTTCATTAATTTTCTTATTTTAGTTAATTACTAGATTTTGCACGACGTTACTCGCGTTAGCGGTTTGAAGGAATGTGGAAGAAAATTGCAAACTTGGGTACATATTCTCAGAAGATAGTAAGTAGTATTTTAATGTGCGGTACTTGTACGCAAAAAACAATGACCTTCATTGTAATTTGCATGTAATCCGGCAGAAGACGTATGTATCACCTTCGTATGACAGCGGTTTAGCCCATTGCAAGTCGAGTGTTCGAACTGAGGCACTCACATTGCTTTATGTAATTTTCATCATCACCACTCACCAGTGCTCTCAAAACTGTGAAGGGAAACATCATGAGCCATGTCTTAATTCCGAAAATTCGAAAACATGTGGCACTCACCCACTCCTACTGGGTCTATGTCGTGGATTATGGCCCATTCCCTCTCACAGAGAGGAGGGCTAAATCATTGTA
Source organism: Tholera decimalis (assembly GCA_943138885.2). NCBI lineage: Eukaryota > Metazoa > Arthropoda > Insecta > Lepidoptera > Noctuidae > Tholera > Tholera decimalis. The sequence goes on from OW964555.2 coordinate 33,218,241, forward strand.
TGTAAGCTGGTTATAATTTTGTATTGCGTTTTTCTTGAATAAATACATAATAGTATCTTTGGCTCTCAGGTTTTATTAGGGTTCTGTAGCCGAATGGCAAAAACGGAACTCTTATAGTTTCGTCATGTCTGTCTGTCTGTCCGTCCGCCCGTATGTCACAGCCATTTTATTCCGTAACTATTAAGACATGTGAAACTTGGTACGTGGATGCATTCTATGAACCGCTTACCGATTCTTATACAGATATTTAAAAAAAATATATAATCAAGGGGGCGTACTACTTCCATATGCATTCATATACTTTTCATCAAACCTTTACTTGTTTGGTGTCTATAGATAGATCTTTGAAAATAACATAAAGATTGCTGAACACATTTTTTCCTAAAATTTATTGTTTAAGTGGTAAAATGGGCGTCCCTCCCCCTCTAACTTCTATAATAATAGATTGAAAAATCGAAATAAAATAAATACTGTAGATTTTATTGTAAAATTTCAACGAAAATTAGTTTGAACGAGATAGAATCAGTGGTTTCCGAGATATACCACATTTTCTAAAACCGCAAATATGACTTTGTATTTTATACAAACACCATGAAAAACAAAGTTATTTGGCGTAGTTACTACGGAACCCTTCATGGGCGAGTTAAACTCGCACATGGCCAATTTTTATTTCAAAATACAACCAACCAGCTGAAATAGTAAAAGGTAACCCAATTGCTTCATTGATAAAATCACCTCTTTTTGTAATATCACTTAAAAACAAAAGATACACTTGAAATCTACTCGACACTAGGAATTTCTCCTTCTTGTGGGAGCAAACATCCTGACCCAGTGTCCGGAGTGGGTTTACGGCTTTAGTGTAATGGGTGAGGTTCGAACCCGCCACCTCTCGATCACAAGGACCTTAGCCATTGTGCTTTTATCGCTTCGAAACATTAGAAAATGCCCGCAAAAGAGATGCCATGCTCACGTCTCAATCACATGGCTTTATCACCGGACCTTGAGTATCATCGGGTGTAAAATCGACGATGTTTATGTTATTTACGCGTGTGTAATTATAACTCCTTAAGCCGGGTCCGCTGCGACGAGTTTTCGTGTTTGCAAACAGTATAACATTGTTTACTAAACGAATATAGGCGTGGCCTAACAGTTTGGTTAGCAAAAACACAATAACATGTTTTCCGAGACGAATGGATAACATCCCCCGCGTTCGCCTGCGGGGAGGGAAAGTGACACATTTTGTGTTCGCGCTCACTAGAGGAAGACTGAATCATTCGAAGTGTGTGTTGATTGTGTATGACAGTTCTCTTTGGTTTGTGATGGAGTGGAATAAAGAAAATACTTTGTCTTTTAAAACTTTGTTTTCTTCTCTATATCTGGTAAAATTAATGATAACAGCTCTTGCTAATACTTTCTGAACATCGAAAATAATTTTTATACCGAACCTATCATCAATTTTCAGTTCTTGCTATTATATTATATTGAACGAACGAGGTTGCAGGTAGGGTCAGACGCGGAATCGATTTCTGTTTCTTCTTTGGAGAACTAAATCTACTATTGCTATAACAGCTTCCACGTCTTCTTCGTCGGAACTCATTTTTAAAATTAAACAAAAACATTACAACAATTGGCGCAGCGGACTGGCGCTAACATGTTTTGCTAACATGTTTTGTTAGAAAATTGGCGCAGCTGACTCGGCTTTAGTAGGTAACAAGCAAAAACCAAACACGAAACGTTACCAACGCTTTCCCATAAAATGTGTTAAATAAGCAGCGATTATAAATTCGATCACAAAATTAAACTTCCTAAATCTTTGCAAAATTAAGTAGGTATCTGTGTTAATTATATTTCAAAAGTTAAAAGGATTTTATAATTGATAACGGAATGAGTTTATCAAAGTACATTTGTAGATAAAAGTTTTGGTGTTTGTTTCAGCTGTTATCTTTTAATAAAATCCGACAGAAATGTAAATAATAAATATCAATTCAATGTCTTCCGTGCATTTGAAGGCGCCAGGAAATTCCATCCTGGGATGTCTGTGTATTCGGCTGAGCTCACTCCAAATCTTTGGTAACTTTGTTTGCAGTACTGGAGATTTTTTTTATTGATAATAGGCTCGCGTTTGACCACCATCTCACCTGATGGTAAGTGATGATGTGGTCAAAGATGGAGCACGCTTACCTAAAAGTAACCTATTTACTCTTGACTTAAAGACCCCCAGGTTATAGCTATCGGTAAACACAGACTCCGGCAGGGAATTCCACTCCTTTCCTCATTAAGACGTGCATGTAGAACAACATAAAAGAATAGGATCATACGGTCATGTTTACCAAATACAAGTATTATAATTGTCAAAAATTACAAACGTCAAAACTAAAATGGTATGTTAATGTATATATTTTTTTATAAAATTATACCTAAAAAAAACGGGTTGCACTCCGGGAGTGCCGGCAGAAGTGAAAACTTGAATATTAACGTTGTGCATTTTTGATATTTTGGAATGGTTAGGGAATAATTTTGCACGAATTGCTTTAATTATCAGTATAAAAGTACTATCATTTATGTGGTAGAATACAATATTTATTTATTGTGCTATCGTACTCAAACATGACAATTTATATTACATTAAAAAGTTTGCGCAGGCATACATTTTCGCCGCGCCGTAGAAAGAGAGGGGATACTTCGAGCCGGGGCACACGATGCGTTGCGGCGGCGGTGCGGCGCCGGAGCGGTGTCGCTGCGTCGTCTTACATAGAAATATCTGTGGCATGCACACGATGCGCTCCGGCGCCGCACCGGACTTACAACCACCAAGACGAGGCGGGGAGGGGTGAATGCGTTGCGACGTCGGAGCGGCACCGCTCAGTTGTTTTGCGTCACAAGGAAGGACACACGCTCGCTCGTTTCGATTGTCTGTCAACAGACTGTCCAACGCTGCTACGGCGCCACTGCGACATAACAACGTTACGGCGCCGCACCGCTCGTGTGCCCACTGACACGGTGAAATCTTTGCGGTGCGGCGCCGCAACGCATCGTGTGCCCCCGCCCTTCCTCTCCTACGCCGCGCCGGCTGTCTACTCTCCGTCCGTCTTACGAATTTTCGATCAGGTCACGTGTCCTGACGCGAGTTTAACATTTTTTACCCATTACAAAAAAAGTGCACAACGCTGCTAGAGAAATTTTCACATCAAAAATATATGAAACAATTTAAAAAATCATTTGAGATTCCTAAACGAAATTATTTTTTTTTCTGTCTGTCTTTTTTATCCGGACTAATACATCTAGTAGAGCAGAGCCAATTTTAATGGGACGTTCATCCGAAAACGGCTATAGGGCTATATAGGCTATTTTTTATGAACTCCCATGAAACTCGGATTTACGCTAAAATATCTCACACGCGAACGAAGTCACGGGAATAGCTGGTATTGAACAAAACAGGCTTACAGATTTTATATTGCATCAGTGAATCAGCTGTTTTCAATTAATATCTAATTCTGTTTCATGATTTTGGCGAACGTAAGCCGATGTGTATTCCTATTGATTCAGAACATAAAATACTACAGTAAAGCACAAAATGAAAGATATTTTATCGAACTTTTTATTTACTCCTGGTTTAATATTCGTACTTAAAGAGTCCCTTTTCTGTGTGTTTTGCGTTGGGGTCCAAAATTATCTCTGATTTTGCCGGTTTTCAACTTCCATAATGATTGTTTTTACAGCAAAACAAGCATTGAATATTTAAATCTTTACTCCCGATTTCTAAATTAAGAATTTAAATTTGCGTATTTATAAAACTCTCTTGAAAGTAGAAAATCTATCTAACTTTAAATCTGAACCCTAAAAGGATAGTAAAAATAAATAACAATATTTTAAAATTATTGTCATCTATTTAAATAGTGGTCAGTGGCTCTGACTGCTATGCTCAAAGTCGTGGGTTCGATTCCCACCCAGGACAAATGTTTGTGTGATGAGCACGATCATTTGTTCTTTGTCTGGGTGTAATTTATCTATAATATGTATGTATTTAGAAATATATATGTATGTTTATCAGTTGTCTAGTACTCATAGCACAAGCTCTGCTTAGTTTGGGACTAGATGGCGTTGTGTGAAAGTGGTGGAATAAAAAAATATTTATATAACTTTTGTTCCCAAGTTTATTTATACAATAACTACATATTATGTATGTCCACAACTCTAATCCAACTTTAATGTCACAGATTTGTTTCAAGATTCAAGACACTTCATATGTGGACACATGGGTACACATACAGAGAAAGCAAGTTATTAAATTACATTACTCTTGAAAGTAACCATTTGAAACAATCAGCAGCAAATAAACGAATGATAGGTTGTTTAATATCAGCGATGAAGCTGATTTTGAAGTAGCATATTTTACTGTTTTTATTATTTTACTGAATACTTGATTATAATAATAAAAAAGCCCGGCCAAGTGCGAGTCGGACTCGCGCACGAAGGGTTCCGTACCATTATCTATAAAACGACAAAAAAATCATGTCTCTTGTATGGGAGCCCCCCTTAAATATTTGTTTTATTTAAATTTAATCATTTATTTTTAAATTGAATATATAACTAAATATTCCATGAATATTTCAAGCGCCTGTTTTTGCCGTTATCAATATTGAGCAAAAACGAGCAAAAAAATCACGTTTGTTGTATGGGAGCCCCCTTAAATATTTATTTTATTCTGTTTTTTAGTTATTTTTTGTTATAGCAGCAACAAAAATACATAATCTGTGAAAATTTCAACTATATTACTATCGGACGGACGGACAGCGGAGTCTTAGTAATAGGATCCCGTTTTACCCTTTGGGTACGGAACCCTGAAAATAGTCAAATCGTAATGAAAAATCTGCAATAAAAACAGGTAGGACCTGACTAGCCAACACTCTATATTTATGGCTTTAATCAAAATTGATATTAAACAAAATAGTTATCACGAAATTAATATCTAAAAAAATCTTCAAAACTATAAGATGTCGTGTTCTCATCTTCCTACAATGTTTACCAAAATTGAAATCGCGTAAGTCAATATAATGCAAACAAGCGTCTTACGGATATAAAATGAAGTCAACATTTTTCCTTTCTCCGTAGAAAAACATAAACCAGTGAAAAACATGATTCATGGGCACAATGTTCCATAAATTCGTATAGTGTAACATCTTTCTCGATCTTAAAAGAAAACAGTGATGTATTCTTATTTACCTCTGTAGTGGATTTTTTTATGATGCTACATAAATTTTTAGATCTCTTTTTCAGAGGGCAAATCATCAAATAGCTGCTCATCATACTCTGAGTAAAAGAAATTCTGCTCTGGGTGGAGAGAAAAGCAGTGTCAGACTTTTACTAACTATAAGGGTTCAGACTTCACATAGTCAGTAGCACAAGTGAACAATGCAAGGCAACTGAAGAGCCCCTGTATCACGACATGATACAGGGGCTTTAGAACGCAAAATAATTACTGAAGGGAACAGGGTACCCACCATGTTCCCTTCAATTGCCTTGCATTGTTCACTTGTACTACTAGGTAAAACGTACCCGCAACTCGAAAGGCAATGGCCCTATTAGGTTCCGACATTGCTATTGACTGCTCTTTAGGTGCGCGTTGAATACGACGTGCCTCAACTCGAGAATTGCTGCAATACAGTGTCGATCAGGAAAATTGTGCGTTTCTATGCATATCAATCAATTCAGTGTTTTGGAAGTAACAGAATTCAATTGGTTAGTAACAAAATTCCTTAATCCTATGTTAGTGCTTAACCTAAATTACATGGTTGGTTCGCGAATAGATGCTACAAGCTGAACACTGACGTGGAGAGCTTGCAGCAGTGATTCACGAACATACAGTCGAGCCTGCTCGCGTCACAACGAAGAGCACACATAGAGGTACGCATTGAATACCAGCGTTCCATTACAGTTCCAGTCTTTGACATACGTTACCGGAAACTTTCCCACAAAAATTAAATCACAAAGAATTTATTTAATAAATTTTCCGTCGGAAAAAAATAATAGGCATGTATTCAACCAAAAATGCGAGTCATCGCCCAAGTTTAACGCGTTAAACGTTCGACAAAGCTATGAAAAAATTGCAAACGCGTCCATTCGTGGCGTCATTCGAGGATTATTAAAATTGTTCAGCCATATTGTTCCGCCATATTGACAAAGTTCGGCGGCTCCCAAGTTTTTGTCGTTAATTTAAATGTTGGGATGACATTAAATATTTTTGCAGCATGACGAGCTTTCTTTTAAAAACATCGTCGTCACAGAATATACATATGCTTTTGAAATTTAATTATGTTACAAGCCGTAAAATGTTACGTCTTTCCCACCCGTGGTGAATGTTTGCATAATTCAATGAATACATCTAGCGTGTAACGGAACCCATTTAAAAGCGTTTTGATGTGTCCAAAATACCTTTTTCATCCTCATGTGGCTAATTCCGGGGAAGTATGAAGTGCAATGAATAACTAGCCATAATCATATCTGTTTATTATTTTAAAAAATCCTCTTTCTACAATTCCAAATCTTACAGAAAAATAAAAATTTGGAAACGCTTTTTCCCCAAAGCCACTGAATGAATCAAATTGGCTCATTGTTTTCCATTCAATCAAAATCTGCACATTTTACTTACTCACTTCACCACTGGCATGACAGCGGAATCATTGTACACCTCACCACAAAACGATGATCTAAAACAAAGCGCCCTTTGTGAACCAACCTGTCTTCAAATCTAATCATCGTCAAGTTGGCTGTTCAAACATATTCAAATATAAAAAAAAATCATTTTACATATTCCCCGTATCGAGGTAGGATCTCTTTTTCATGACCCCATTTGGCAGCCCTACGTATGTACATCGTAAAAGTTGAAATGGCTGCTTTATACATACCAGCCTATGATAGGGATGTGTGTGAGAGAACCTACTTATGTAAAAAGTTTGTAATATGGTACATGAATCAGAGGAATTTATATTTGATTATTTTCAAATTGTTTCTACGATGTATATTTTTTGAGTAGGAAGAAAACTATTTTTGAAGCTTACAATAACCCCTAAAACTACCCTTTTATTCAAGAAACAAGATAATAAACAGGTTATTTAGTATTAATGTATGGCATTTCATGTAAGATTTATAACTAGGTATCATCACAAAGGTAATGTAATTATTAGGAATGTAAGCTAGTCTAGATTTTTATTGTTATTTATTAATTGCAATAAATTTCAATGTTCAAATTCAATTAATTTAAATTTTCAATTAATTTCAATTTTGCATGATGTAATTAATGTATTATTAATGTGATGTAATTATTTATTTACTTATTTATTACCTATCTAGTGGCACTCTTTATCATATTTTCTTTTGTTAATATGCGGATAATGTAGTGGGCTGCAATATTGTATTATCATGTACTTATTATCTTTTCTCTGTATCAACATAATTATATTGGAGCTGTTTATTGTCCCTAAATAAAATAAAATAAAATACTCAATAGTAAGGCACAACATATTCGAGAAAATATGTGTAATTTATTTTGAGCTTAAAATTTAGTTTTTAATTATTAAAATTAATTCGTTTAAACTCTGTGTGGCGTTGTTAAAGTTTTCATTATGCGTTGAAGTACAGCCGAGCTTCTTTAATTTTCCTCAGAAATCATTACTTAACACTGTAATACTTTCGGCTTACAAATTACTAAGCAGAACTAAAATGCTTTTACAATTGAGCAGAAAGCCTATATATCTTCAGGAATACATAAAGTATAATAATCTCTTCAAGTAGTATGAATGCTTTGAGTAATTCATCAATGCCAACCAAAAACCACTGAATCATTGAATCTTGAGTTTTCAGGGTCGCTGCTCGTGTCTGTCAGAAATAAGATGTTTTTCATTGAAGAAAATCTGATTGTGGATTGATTTCAAGCTTTGATGTTTTTAGGAGTTCAATTTGTAGGTCAAAAAAAAATGTAAAGTTACATAACTAATACGATTTTCGACAAAAAAAAATCATTAGTTTATTTTTTGCAATCATCCTAAATCTAGATGAGATCTTTCCCAGCGAAGAGAGCAGCAAGATTGAACTGGCACTTGGTAAAGTCTGTGCTACCATCCCGATGTGAATGTGATGGATGATGATGAACTTTTGCTAGGATTCAGTTTTTTTGCAGTCAGCTGAGGCTTTGACCAGTGGTTGTTAATGGTACATTGGTTATATGCACGAGCACTTACAAATTGTAGGTCGTGGGTTTGAAACCCAGGTAGACACATTAGTTGGTGTAATTTTTATCAACAACAAAAAATGTATTATCCATACTAATAATATAAATGCGAAAGTAACTCTGTCTGTCTGTATGTTACCTTTTCACGCCTAAACCGCATATCCGATTTAGATGAAATTCGGCATAGGTGTAGTTTAGGACCCTGGAAAGGACATAGGATAGTTTTATCCTGGAATTACGCGGGAAAAACCTCCCACGTGAGCGCAGTCGCAGGCAAAAGCTAGTTACATTTATAATTATACACATAATTTATATATTTAATAACCAGCCAGCATGATTTTTTGTTACCAACAACCAACATCAGTCTCTCACTGTACATCAAATTGTAACCCGAGAAAACATAGTTGACTGTACATTATTTAAATTGTTTGTTAAGTTTATATAATTAGGCTTTTTTTTTAACGTGGTAAAGTTATCAAATAAGTCCTCCCACCCCGGGCAGGGTGGGAGGGACTGTCAGACTTTTACTGACTAAAATTCACGGTGTTCCTTCAATAACCCTTTACGTACCGGGGTCACGGTAATGGGATAAGTCCCACGACCCCGGCAGGCTTCGGCCCTCTGCAGGGGGGGCCTCGTCATGTTGCTGACGCTCTTTGAGGCGCGCGTGGAACACAACGCGCCGTCGACCCGGGCATGGTCCATGGTCGGACAGCGAGTTGCCCTTTACTCGCTGTCCGCATGCCCGCGCCTACGGTGGTCGGAGATCGTCGGCCGACGTCCGACGCCGTGGGCGTCTACCACTGCAGCTGGGCTGGAGGGAGGACGCCATCCTCTCCCTCACGCGGCCCGCCTCCTCCTTCGGAAGCATGACTGCTTCGCAGAAGGAGGCGACCGCTTCCCACTCCCTCTCGCCCCGCAGCATGGCCTCGACCAATGCCGGACGCGAGAGGTCTCCGCCTATCGCCGCCGTGAGGACACGTCGGTGATCTGCCCAGGTGGGGCAGTCTTGCACCGTATGCTCTACTGTGTCCTCAGGGCGACCCTCGCAGTGGTGACACCCAGGCGTTTCTTCCTTTCCCATCAGACACAGGTACCTCCCGAAACTTCCGTGTCCGGTGAGGACCTGTGTCATGCGGTAGGTCAGGACGCCGTGACGCCGATCTAGCCACTCCTCAAAGAGGGGTCTTACCATATAATTAGGCTAAGATAAAATGTACAGTTGTTTGCTTTCCAAATAAATAAATAAATATCATTGCTCTCAAAACGGCAAAGGAAAACATCTTGAGAAAACTGGCATTTCCTAGGAATAATAATACGAAGAGATGCGACGTCTTCTAACCCGCACTGAGTCCGGCCCTGGCCTGTGTCTCAGCAGCAGGAACATTAGTCTGATTCTATTAAGCCTTTGTCTCCAAACATACACCCAAACTAAAGATAAATAAAGGTTTAAAAGGTTCTAGAATAATAAAGTTTTATTGTAGTATGTAGATCAAATTAACAGTTATATCTTCAGAACGACCTAACCAAAAACACGGGTTATTGTTATACTCTTCTCTTTTTTATTTAGCTCTAGTTTATGGTTCGACTAGAACTGTATTTTTTTATGTCTTTGGTTCACAGAGAACGGTGAGGTTCGTTGAACCTATTTAGGAAGAGAACTAGAGAATAAATAAGTGGTAGCATGAGCTCATGGTTAAAATAACAAGAGCCATACGTGTCGACATCAAAATTAAGTGACGCATGTCAAGGTTAGTTAAGGTTGGAAAGATCACCAGTCTCTACATTTCGAGATTCCTTCGTGCTTCGAAAATCATAAACCTTTGGTTCCGCCTATGTACATCCTTAACGGTGGTTGTAACCGGCTGTCCGGATCCAGAAAATTTAGCATCAGTCTTGCATTGAGGGTAAGCTTAGACAAGAAGCTGCCTCAACATAATTGGGAAAAGTGTAGGTAAATGAGCAATGAAGTGATTTAATCTTCTTGTCTAAAGTTTTTGCGTTGATTTTGTTATTGGTATTAGTATACAGATGTTGAAAACTGTCTTAAGAACTACTTTACTTTCCCAAAATAAAATAAATGTTTTATTGGACGTTATATAATACGTTACGGGTTATGTTTAGGCTCATCATATTTCGATAGAGAGAAAAGAGATTTTTTTAAAACTTATTTAAAATATTCAATAATATCATTTAAATAGAATAATCAAAACAAAAACATTTCTAGAACTGAGTTTATCATGATTGTTTCTAAAACTCATAGTTATTTTTCATATCATTATTCCACTATGTACACGGACACATTTATTGACTACTAGCTTGTGCCAGCGGCTTCGCCCGCGTGGGAAGTTTTTCCCGTGTAAATTCCGATCCCGTGGGAATTTCGCAAAATCCTAGCTTCTTAGCGGATGTCTACGTCATAACATCTACCTGTATGCCAAATTTCAGCCCGATCCGTCCAGTGGTTTGGGCTGTGCGTTGATAGATCACTATGTCAGTCAGTCACCTTTGAGTTATATATATTTAAGATTCTTCATGACAATTAAGTCATAGGCGTGACTGCTCAACATAAGGTCTCGGGTTCAATTAGTGGGTCGGGTAAAAAGTGCGGTGTGATAATCCCGTGCCTCGGAAAACTCATTATGCCGTAAGTCCAGGCTGTGATTTGGAATTTTAAAGTCGTTACGGGTAGTCAGACGCCAAAAAATCTGTTACTGGTCTAACCTATCGTGATCCAGTATCGTGTACCCAACTTCTGGGTTGTGGAGATCAGATAAGCAAACCCACCGTACAACGTGTAACGGAAACCCCATATCTATCCAAAAGGGCTGAAAACAACATCTGGTATGGAGTCTCTATGCACAGTGTCAGCACAAAATAACTGACTCAAAGAATTGATACCAAATTATTGGTTTCATATATTTCTTGAATACCAATCATAACAAACGTGTCACAGCACTACGAGGGTCAATAACTTTCCACGTCACTTGCCAATAACACGATAATTTTTTTTTTTTTTTTTTATTTATCAAAAGAAAGTTTACATATTTAATTTAATCTAGAATCACATAAACCTCTCGGGTTTGTGTGTGATACTTTACAATTCTATTCATCCGTCTTAAAATTACTTATTACATACAGAAACTGTTTATGTAACACAATTTACTGGAACAAAAATGTAGGTAGGTACATAAAAATGTTCGACACTGTTCTGTTATAAATTTGAGAAGAAATATGTTTTCAATTTATGTTTAATATTTTTTTCGGTAATAATATTGCGCATGTCGGTAGGTAAAGAATTTATTAGTCGAGGTAGTAGATACGCACTCGTCCTTGAGCCGTAGAAATTCTTTGCCGGTATGGTAACGAGTTGTTTTTGTGCGACACTCCGCGTGTATACAGGATGACATTTTTCGAGCTGTAATGATGTATTGAAAAATTGTTCTTTTAAGATGCTATACTTGACCTTATCATGTACAGGTAATGTTTTGCAATATTTAAAATATTCAGAGTCGTTTGTGAAGGTTGATTTGATTTTAGGTATTCTTTTCGTTCTTCTTAATTTGAAAAATTCGGTCTCTGGTATCAGTGTATTGGAATTTGTAATAAGTTCTACACACGTAGACTTAGGATTACAAAACCCTTGCCATATCGTTTGTCATCATCCAAAGAAGCCATGCACTTGGTATGTATATACCCTTTAAATTACACGTTGTATAAAACACTAATACTCAACTGCATCTGGGAAGACTGGAAGCTGTCCCCATTAAAGTTTGGAAAAGGCTAAGCAGATAGATAGATAGATATATTCTTTATTGTACACCATAACAGTAAAACAATTAGGACTATTAGGAATAAGGAATACTTTCATTGTGCGTACGGCTAAGGAGTGGAATTCCCTGCCGGAGTCTGTGTTTCCCGATAGCTATAACCTAGGGTATTTAAGTCAAGAGTGAATAGGTTACTTTTAGGTAAGCGTGCTCCATCTTCGACCACATCATCAATTACCATCAGGTGAGATGGTGGTCAAACGCGAATCTATTATTCTTACTAATATTATAAATGTGAAAGTAACTCTGTCTGTATGTTACGCAATCACGCCTAAACTACTGAACCCATTTTAATGAAATAAACGCACATAGTCTAGAGCCTGAGAAAGGACATAGGCTGCTTTTTAATGCGAAAAAAGGGCTGTAAGGGGTTGAAATAGGGGATGAAAGTTTATATGGAAATTACGTCATTTTTAAAGCTAGAAGCTTGCTTAAATTGAATTGAATGAAGCTTATTTTTTAGACTTTTGATTAGATATTAATAAATACGACATTCAAATTATGTATGAGTTTTATTTTCAAAATAATTAGCCTAAAAAATTAAAAATGCTGCCGAAAGTCACTATTTCGCGCGGACGAAGTCGTGGGCACAGCTAGTCAATAATCAACTAGAGGTGAAAACTGCCTAGATCATTTTATGTTAAAAATAGAGAAATCAAAAAAGAATGCCTCAATTGCTGTTTTAAACACTACGATAACGGATCACTTCATGATTTTATTAAATTTATCTGATATAATCAAAGCGAGTAAATGCCCCAAAACTAAAACAATTATTGATTTTGAGAAGGCAGTAGTTACTCTAAAGGAAAGTGATATTTTTGAACTAATTTCAGTTAATGATCCTTCGATACTTACTAGTCTTTTGTTTGAGAAACTTAGATACTGCCTTCTACAAAATACTGTTACAATCTTAGTCCCCAGAAACAACCGAATAATTAAACCTTGGATAAGCTCAGGAATCTTACGGTGTATCCAGAATAGGAACAACATGCAGAGAAAATTAAGATTAGATCCCAACAACGATGTTTTGAAACTTACATACAGAAGATATCGAAATTACTGTAACAACCTAATTAAAAAACTTAAAAGAAAATATGACCGGGAACAGATAGATAAGGCAAATAAAGATAATAAAAAAATGTGGAAAGCTATAAATAATATTACTCATCGTAAGCAAAACCAAAATCAGAATTTAGAACTATTAGAAATTAAACCCACCCCTCAAGACTCAGTAAATCACATAAATAACTACTTTTCTAGCATAGGAAAGTTTTTGGCTGAAGAAATAATGTCTATAAATCAAGCACGAGATCTTGATACCTTTAACGTAAGGGACTCACAGACTTCATCGTTTGTACTTTTAGAAACTGATCCTTGGGAAGTGCATAGCGTATTGATGAGTCTCAAAACTGATAGTAGCCCTGGATGGGACCATATATCTACTAAATTCCTTAAATCTGCACACGAAGTGGTAGTACCAGTACTTTCACATCTTGCCAACCTATGCTTTGCGCAAGGAATCTTTCCATCTGCTCTGAAACAAGCTATTATAACGCCTGTGCACAAGGGTGGCAAAAGAGATGATGTGAGCAATTATAGACCTATCTCAGTGTTACCTGCGATCTCAAAAATCATAGAAAAATTAATTAATACCCGTTTGGTAAATTATATGAACAAATACCACATATTGTCTCCTTCTCAGTATGGATTTAGACAGGGGTTGTCGACAGAAGACGCAGTTTCAGCATTAACCACATACATTGTTGAAAAAGTGGATTCGGGAAAAAAGTGTCTTACTGTCTTCCTAGATCTTAAAAAGGCTTTCGATACCGTCTCTGTTCCCATCCTTGTGCACAGTCTGGAACGTATAGGCATAAGGGGACAACCTCTGGCACTCTTAACAGATTATCTCCAGGAAAGAAAACAGTGTGTAAAAATAGGTAATCATGTTAGTAATGAGTTAAAGACGAATTTCGGAGTCCCGCAAGGTAGTGTCTTGGGACCTACGCTTTTCCTAATATATATAAATAACCTGTGTAAAATGAACATTGAGAATGGGCGTGTTTTCTCTTATGCAGACGACACAGCCCTCACGTTTACAGGAGATACATGGGAATCTGTTTATAGTAATGCTGAAAACGGCCTCGCAAAGATTGCAAGGTGGTTAAAGCTCCATTTACTCACATTAAACGTCCCTAAAACGAAATATATCGCATTTACAAAATATAATAACACTCAACCTAAATATATCCTTAGAATTCATAGTTGTGATAATCGCCGAAGCACAAATTGTTCCTGTACTGAAATAACAAAAGTGACTGATATCAAATATTTAGGTATTATTGTTGACCAACGATTGTCCTGGCATTTGCACACAGAAATGGTCATGGCTCGTACCAGAAAGCTAATCTGGATTTTTCAGATTCTAAGACACATAACTTCCAAGTTTCTTTTAAATCAATTATACGTCTCACTTGCCCAGTCAGTTATGGTATACTGTATACCTGTTTGGGGAGGGGCTACAAAAGTCAAGTTTCTAGAATTGGAGCGAGCTCAACGGTCTCTCTTGAAAGTTATGTATTTTAAATCATATAGATTCCCTACAGAACACCTATACTCACTCAGTGGTCTTCTTTCAGTTAGAAAGTTATATGTCCTTCATGCTGTCTTAAAACGTCATAAAACCCTTCCCTATAATTGTAGCATTGATAAAAAAAGAAGGAAATATCTCGTTGCTCCAGAAATATCAGTCAAATCGTCATACGCAAAAAGACAATATATTAGGCAATCTGCATCTATTTATAATAAGTTGAACAAAATTTTAAACATTTTTCCTATGACGTATGGAGAATGTAAAAAAGTTTTAATAGAATGGCTAAAGTGTAAAAGCTATGACTGTATTGAAACCCTTCTAAAAATTGTGTGATAATTTTTATGTGACAACCAATTACATAGACATAAACATTCAACAATGCATTTCACATACACCCACACACAAATACACATAAACATACACACACATACATACACGCGCGCACACACACACACACACACACACATACACAGACAGACCCATGTCACCATTATTTTAGAATTTCTTACTGTTTATTATTATATTCCTTTAGTTATTAAGTTTTCATATACTAAGGCAAGCACACTCCTACATAATATTGTAAATTCTAGTTTAAGAAGAGCAGGGCCTCCTAGCACAGGTTTTTCACAAACTTAAAAGGAGACCCTAACGTAAGACAAACTGTAGTAGTTCTAAGTTAATGAAATAAAGAATAATAAAACTTTACTTTACATCTAAAATGGGCGGTCTTATCGCTAAAATCGATCTTTTACAGACAACCTTTGAATAGATTTTACACATAGGAGAAAATAGGAGCAGATGATGATAATGGCTTCATGTCAATTATTTAGGTACGCAGAACAGTAAACTACAGCATTCCTAATTCCAGTCATTTTTCCCAAACAAAGCTCAACTCTAACCATTGATATTAATATGTTATTAAAGCATCCATAGGCATCGCTGAGAAAATTGTTTCCCCGCTACCCTTCGTATAGAATTACCAACAGACACCAACTTGTTCAATTAGGATTCCTGTTCCAACTATGAACAACTGTGTCACTCGTTATATTATAACGGACGACAATTTGTTAGTTAGTTCATGTGAAAGTAATATGGGTAGTTTTAGAAAGCCTAGTTGTTGATCGGAGGAAAGTTTTCTATTTTGTGCTTTTGTTGAGCCTTACATGACTTACTTGACTTAATTTCCTATGACCTCTAGATGGGGCAGAGGGCGTCCACAGTAGTCCTCCATCGCGGTCGGTCTTGAGCTTCCCGTTTCACTACGCTCCACGTCGTCCAGATGCTCTTCGCTTCTGCCACCACGGTGCGACGTGACGGCCGCGCTTTCCCTGAGGATTCTAATCGCCTGTTAAGGTATATGATTGGAATTCCTTCAAAGCTTGTTTTCAATCCATTTCCACTTGCGACGCTTGATCTGACGGTCGGTCGGGCTGTCGTGGCATCTTCCCAGCAGTTTCTCGTTGGAAGTGGCCTCGGGCCAGTATATTCCGAGAATGCGATGGAGACAACGGTTAACGAAGACTTGAAGTTGGCGTGAGATGTGCAGAGAGCCTTACATATTTGACGTTCATTTCATTTGTTTGAGAATTAATATTTGCGGTAATTTACATATAGCACTAAAATGTATAAAAATAGACCAACTACTGCGGATATTTTTAACTACACAATTATTCAATAATACAGCCAAATCGCTTAAAGTTTTTACTGAACACCGCAATTTATAAAACACTGTTTGCCCCACAATAGAAATATCTCCTACTAGCACATCTTACGCGACGATTTCGAAATATTTTACAGCATACTAGCTTCGGCCCGCGATTTCGTTCGTTTGGGAGGGGTTCACCGTGCAAATCCCGACACCGTAATAGCTTATATGTTATTCCAGGATGTCAACTATCTATTTACGAAATTTCATTTAGATCCGTTCAGTAGTTTTTGCATGAAAGAGTAACAAACATCCGTACATCTATACATCCATCTGCACAAACTTTCGCATTAATAATATTTGTAAAGCCTGCAATACATGTTGGCCGAGCGTTGTCGAGTGAAGGCCAATACCAACATGTAGACGGTATATTTGCCTTGTCTTGCTATCGCTCGGTGTCACTTGCCTAGTTGGCCGAGTGAAGGCCAGCGCCAACTTGTATAGAGCTCATTTGGTGCAACTTGTCTTCACTCGCCGTTGCTCGTGATCACTTGCCTCACTTCGGATCGGTGTCGGTTTTTGGTCACAAATCAAAGGGACTCGCCTGCGCTCGGCCAACGTGTGGGCAGCTCTACAGACCCTCTTCTACATTAGTCGTCTGCATTGGCGTTCGACGAACTTATCGAACGTGTGGACATTATTTCTTGCCTTGTACTTATTTGCCAACGCTCGCGTTGGCCTACGCTCGGCCAACATGTCGCACCCTTCCTGTAAGAAAGCGATAAGTGAATTCGGACAACTTTTCAGGAGCTTAAAAAATAGTGCCCAACATTGTTAAAAAAATCGCAGGAGTACCTTATAAAGAACAAAAGATGGCATTTAGCAGCGGTGAAATGACAAAGTTTCCGATTTTTCATTGTGTGATGTATACTGTGAGATAAGGTTGAATTATACGGTTACCTAAATAATCCCCGAAACTGTTACAAAAGATGCCGGTGTAAAAATGAATATTGCTTTGTTATGATCTTTGGTGTACCGCATCGACTGCGTTAAGTGTAGTTATTCCATTATTCATGTTACAATTTTAGGCTAGTCTGAAAGTGTAAGTATGAATTACGTAGTTTTTACACGAAAAATTCATTTAAGTAAACAGAAATACATACTTTATGCATGCGAAAGTATCTACGTTTTGCTGGAGCTTCTGAATAAACTTGTTTATTTATTGGAAAAATATTCAAATAATGAAGTATATCATCGTAAACTTCTATTTTACTGTTCACAGCTTGTCATGTACAAAAATTGTATGTCAATACTATATTGATTTATAGTAATTAAAGAAAAAGTTAAATTGCTGTGTTTCAATCTTATTAATGGATTTAGATTATGTTTGTATGTGTGCTAAGAAAAAACGTGCTGTAGAAGTGTAGAAGTATGTAAAATTAAGTGCCCAAACGTTAAAATCGGAAACCTTCTTCTATCAATTACTGTTTTTATAGGTTGAAGATTCTGTACAGGGTAAGGGACCTCCTTAGTGTAGCAATGAGGAAGAGATTGGTGGACAGCCTAGTACTATCCAAGCTGAACTATTGTGACATAGTATACGGGCCGTGTCTCCTTTCCCGTACAGAACGTGTAATACAGCGTGTACAGAATGCGTGTGCGCGTTTTTGTTTTAGTATACCCCGGAGGCATCATATCACACCATATTTAAACAAGAATATGATTCTAAAAATGGCTGCACGGCGGAAACTACACTTAGCAGTCTTAATGTTCGGTGTCATGCAATCCCACAATCCGGATTACTTGTTTAAAAAGCTCAAATGGAGACATGAGCACTATGAATATTCCGCTCGTTCCACGTCCAAACCGCTCTCGTTGCCTCGACGTAGAACCACAGTATTCAGGGGATGTTTCAAATATGCTGCCACCCACTGCTGGAATGATTTACCGCCTCCCATAAGATCGCTGAAAACAAAACATATGTTTAAATTACATTTAAAAAAGTATCTTTTAGAAAATCAAAAGCTTGATGAACAAAAATTTTATAAATAACTAGTACTCACGCGGGGCTTCACTCCCGTGGATTCTATCACGGTAAAAACATAACTCTCCTTTTTTTGTAGTCGCGTAAAAAGCCTATAACCTTCCTCAAGCTTCAAGCTACTTCCATACCAAATTGCATCCAAATCCATCCAGTACTTTCGAAGATCAGCACGTTCAAGCAAACAAACAAACTTTCTTTGATGTCACTATCTACTTGGACTTACATGGACTTCTGTATCACTATTTATTTTATATTACGCTATTTATTTATTTTACTGTACTTATTTTATATTATTGTATCAATTATTTAACTAATATTTTTTGCCAGGCTTGATTTCCGTACGTCATACATATTTATAAGGCAACCACTGAAAACCAGCGCCGTGCTATGGGCATGCCCATGGCATAGCATTATGCTGAGTGGGAGCCTTGTTGCCACGACCACGACGTGCATTTGCCTTGTTTTTTGTTGTTTCCTTTTTCTTCGTATATTGTCAATATCTAACTCTTTGTCCTTAATTACTAACATAATTATAAGTACCAATTACTAACTCTAGTCTAAGGAACTAAATAAGTTTTTAATATTGTTAGCATGTCGTTTGTCTGTTGGCAATAAATACTTTTTCTTTCTTTCTCTTTCTTTCTAATTACTCAAACACAGAAAAAATTACCTTTGTTAATGTTAAAACATTTTGACTTTACACTGAAAAAAAAAAACAACCAGATTTCACGTTGCTTCAACAAGTTTTCGGGTTAAAATAGCGCCTACGTGCTGTTTGGTTGAAACTACAAGTTTGATCTTGTAACCGTGCATCCACACCGCTGTTACTTTTTGTAGATCAACGTTTCCAAGTGTTACTCAGCAACATCCAACAGCAAAAAGTTATTTATTGTTAATATGTGTTGCTGTTTTAGTATAAGTCAAGCAACGTTGCTCTACAATAGAAAACATTGTTAGATAATGTTACCTCAAAAATGCAACAAAAAATATCACTGTCGATTAGTGTCGAAAGTTATTCTTTGTTATATTTAGTTAATTTATGTTGTTGGCGGTATAGACGCGTAATTAACAATCATCAAATAGTAACAAGGAGCCACATAAGTTACAGATAGTTACCTAATGTTACCGTGTTGCATTTTGTTGCTCCACAAAAGTTAACTGCGGTGTGGATGCACGGTAAAGTGTAACTTGTTGATCCTACAAGCTACGTATCATGTTATTTCTACGTTACATCAGGTCGAATTTACGTTAACATTTTCCGATTGTTTTTACAAGTTCAGCAAGTAGATTTAACATGCTCAGCACGTTGTTGTGACATGACTAGCTTATTGAATCTACAAGCAGCTTGTTAATTTATCTTGTTACTCTTACGTGCTGGGCATATAGTTCCAACTTGCAAGCCTTGTTGTTTCAACATGCTTGACATGTTGTTGTGACATGACTAGCTTCTTGAATCTACAAGCAGCTTGTTAATTTATCTTGTTACTCCTATGTGTTGGGCATATAGTTCCAACATGCTCGCCTCGTTGTTTTTTTTTTTTCATTAAAAAATAGGTTCGCGTTTGACCACCATCTTACCTGATGGTAAGTGATGATGTGGTCGAAGATGGATCACGCGTACCTAAAAGTAACCTATTCACTCTTGACTTAAAGACTCCTAGGTTATAGCTATCGGGAAACACAGACTCCGGCAGGGAATTCCACTCCTTAGCCGTACGCACAATGAAAGTAATCCCAAAACGTTTTGTGCGTATGGGTGGGATGTCCACCATGTAACGATGGCGCTTCGCCGTTTGTCTCGTAGTCCAGTGATGGAACGGGTTTGGCGGAATTTTACTGTGTATTTTCATCGCGCACTCCTCGAAATGTAACCGATAGAAAACCGATAGACTTGCAACTCGTCGTCAATATTCAAGGCTCTGGAGCTTTGACTCGACCAGTGCATCGTTGCCATAGAGTCTTGTTCGATTCTTATTATCGAATGGAGGGTAATTGGTAAATCATCACCGAACTTGCTCTCGACCTACGTCGCAGCCATATATAACCGTGGCTAGCAGTACGATTTTACGCGCTGAGCTGGATGAACGTTAATCCTCGCTTTTTGTGATCGTGTCTCCAAGCTAGACGTTCTAGCATCTACAGTGTTTGTGGACTCGCTACCGTGTGGTGTGCAATCTTCAAGACTTTTGAACCCAGAAAACTTCTACACTGCATATCTGTGACGTGCCGTGCATGCTGCAGCTCTTCTGCTGACCTGGGAGTTGAGACAAGGTAGGTGGTGTTCAATTGCCTTCTTGGAGATAATAGGAACGAACGATTTCCACCCACAAATACTCTACTTCTACTTTCTTAGGTTCACAAGCCGCCAGCAAATTTTATTCAAAAAGGTTGGTCAAAAACCGAACCAATCAAGTCTCTTGGCCCACTTCTCGATAGACTCAAGCGCGTCCAGTTGGTATTTAGCAGATCCATCCCAAAGATGAGAGCAGTACTCCATACACGACCGAACCTGGGCTTGATAGAGATTCGGGTGTGAAGTACCGTCTCACCTTTGCTAGGATTCCCAACCTTTTGATGCTAGTTGAGCCTTAGCCTCGATAAATGGGCCAAAATTGAGGGTAGAAGTTAGTGTTACCCCCAGAAGCTCGATACGGTCGGTTATCGGCACGGTTACACACCGGAAAGTAGGAGCCGGTTCGAATTGACTCTTTTTTGCGGAGAAGAGACACGCCTGGGTCTTAGCTGCATTAAACTTGACCAAGTTGGCATCGCTCCATTCAGAGACAGCCTTCAGGGACAAGTTCAAGCGCCCAACCATGTCCTCACGGAGAGACTGGATCTGTGACCCACCAGCTCGCTCACTGGTCACATATCTCTCAGCAAGTAAGCTGTCGTCTGCATACCCAAAGGTACCGGGAATCAGCAGATCGTTAATGTGCAGCAAAAACATAGTTGCTGAGAGAACAGACCCCTGTATTCATTGCCAATAGGCCAGATAAGCAGAAAACCGTTTTATTTATGCTTTTTAGTGTATCATTGTTTACTTAACTTGAGATACCTATATACCGTTTGCACTTAATGTTTTAAAAGAGAGTTTGCTGTACACCTCTTTTTCACCCACTTAAACCATATTTCAGACGTGATTCAAAAGGTCTGTGCCTCAGCTGTGGTGATATTAATAACTAGGCTGATTATGTTAAAACATCTATGTAATGTACGAGGGCAGCAATCGTGAGAGATTCGCTGTTCTTAGTTGAAGAGTTCCATCGCTTATCTTCGAAGATCTTCATCAGAACCTGATGTGATATACATACATACTATATTTTTCTCTAACCTACATGGTTGGGCGCTTGAACTTGTGGAGCGAGCTGGTGGGTCACAGATCCAGTCTCTTCAGACTGGATCTGTGACTCACCAGCTCGCGCGCTGGACACACATCTTTCAGAAACTGTGCTGTGGTCTGCATACCCAAAGGTACCGGGAATCAGCAGATCGTTAATGTGCAGCAAAAATAAAGTTGCTGAGAGAACAGACCCCGGCATTAATTGCCAATTGGCCAGACGAGCAGCCATCAATGACCACTCGAATGGACCGATCTCTCAGAAAGTCTTCAATCCAAACGCAAAGTTGAGTGTGTAAACCGAAGGAAGGAAGCTTAGTAATAAGGCTATCGTGCTACACCCTGTCAAAGGCTTTGGAGATGTCAAGGGAAACAGCAAGTGCTTCCCCGAGCTTCTCAATGGCCTCACTACAGGTATGAATGGCATACGCTAGAAGGTCCCCAGTTGACCGGTTTTTGCGAAAGCCGTATTGTCGGTCGCTGAGGATGTCGTTGGCTTCTATGTATGCCAGGAGCTTACTATTAAGTACAAGTGACTGAAATAGGCCTGTAGTTGGCCGGGTCAGCACGACTGCCCTTTTTGGGTACAGGCTGTACGTTAGCCAGCTTCCATGCTTTCGGCACCTTTCCAGTCTCTAGCGAAAGGCGAAACAGGCGTGTCATGCGCGTAAAGAAGTAGGTGCAGCTACGCGTCAGGTATTTATGACAACTGCTTGGAGAAACTACGTAACGATAGTAACGCAAAACAATCCCGCAACAAGTTTTGTGCAATAAGTAAGTAAGTGGACTTGCAAGACACGCCTTTGCAATAGTGTCCAAGAACAAATGCCTATGTTTATTTACTTTTATAAAGTTATGTTAATTCTTCGTGTTAGTTATGGGTATGTGTATTTATGGCTTTATACCCAGGGAAATTTGTAAAATAAATAAATGGATGTATGTTTACATCTATTTAAGAATGTAAAACTATTTTATTTTTTGTCGCAAAAATACACATTTTTTGTGACAGTACCCTTATTTTTGGCGCTAGCTTCATGAAAATTTGTGAGAAGGTGTATTAGAGTACGCTCGATTTTGTGCAATAATAAAAAAAATATGACGCAAGTTGAGTTACGCGACTCTTCCAGGAAGGGTGCGATGTATTGCAGGCTTAAAAACTAAGATAGCACTCACAAATAATGCAGCTTACTAACAATGAATTTCTTGTAAAAATTGTATCATAAGTTCAGGAGATTACCACCTACATACAAACTTACAAACACCTTTTACCTCTTTATAATATCTGTGCGGAATAACTATTTGTAAGTAATACAAACGTTTATCCCAGTGCGAGAATCAAACCCTTGATACGCAGCACAGCAGCTCATCGCTGAATCGCTGTACAAACTGTCATCAAAATGTTTGTATTATTTTACTGTCTATTCATTATAAAGATATAATTATTGTTATAGAAACTAGTGTACAATGAGCGGTCTTATCGCACAAAGCAATCTCTTGCAGACAACCTTTGTTGTTCTCTCATCTTGTGATTATATGTATTGTCATTCGTTTTGGTGTTTCCATTGTTCTGTCTATAACAGCAATGATTTGAACTAGAGTTTTAATATAATATGGTACTGCTTAGTTTGTTTTGACGAGATTTTTTGAATGCATCCTTATTTAAACCAGCTTTTTGACAGCGATTTCGTTTGCGTGGATTTTATAGTTTAGGTATAGCCTGTAGCACGCAACTTCCTACCAAAGAATGAATTTTTAGAATTAAATCATTTAAGTTCCGAAGATTATCACTTCTTTATAATATTGGTATAGATACATACATGAGAAATACTAAATACAAAAGGTATTAATACAACTTAACGATAAAAAAACTTTTTTGCAAAAAATATTCCCTTTCAAACTGAAAATAAAATTCCAAATCGGTCCAGCCGTCTCTGAGATATGAGGTAACATAAAAAAAGTTCAAGACGAACTGAAAACCTCCTCTTTTTTTGAAGTCGGTTAAAAATAACATGGAAAGTCTTACCCGCAAAATTTAAAATTTCGATTACAATTGAAAGTGTATTTCTATTTGGTTAGATCAATGTCTGACGCAATAGGTGGATTACGACCCAATCTCCCTAACAGAGAGGGATCTCAGTTTGTCTCTGTCTCAGCAGTGGGAACATAGTAGTCTGATCATGTTGTGCAACTTTTGGTGGAATACCTAGCTTTTATTAATATTATAGATGATTATTATAATTATCTTTATTTATAATTATATACATACAAATTACATTTTTAAATATTTCTATAAAACACAAAAAACATTAAAAAATATAAAATATAGTAGCCCACCGGTATCGGGAACAGGGTCCAAGCTACCGGTGGTCAGGGCTCTAGAGAGAGGAACCTCCTAACGATACGCGCCGTGTCCAGGAGTATCGCTTTCTGAAGCAAGCCCCTGATCCAGCCGCCTAACGAGAGCCTCCTAAGGTGTTGGTCGAGGCTCTTGGCTATTAAGCTTTTGGCTGAGACGACTATCGGTACAACGACTGCCGAGTTCACATCCCACATGTCGACAAACTCATGCGCCAAGTCAAGATATTTGATTTGCTTATCTTTTGTCGGCTTTCACGAGGTTCTCGTCATGCGGGATGGTTATGTCGACAATCATGGCACGCCTCTCGTTTCGGTCCACCACCACTATATCAGGCTTATTAGCTACAATAGTCCTGTCAGTGATGATGGACCGATCCCAATATAATGTGATATGGCCATTATCGAGAACTGGGTCGGACACATACCTATAGTACGGCACTTCCGATTCCACAAGAGAATATTTCAGAGCAAGTTGCTGATGAATAATCTTGGCTGCAAGGTTGTGCCTATGCAAGTATTCTCCATTGGCAAGACGAGAACAACCAGAGACAATGTGACGGATTGATTCACCCGGACGGTGACATGCCCGACACATGTCAACCGTGCCATCCTTCACAATAAATTTCCGGTAGTTGTTCGTCATGATAACTTCGTCCATAATTGCACAAACAAAACCTTCGGTTTCCCCAAAGAGGTCACGGGAGCGCAACCAAGCTACAGACGCTAACTGGTCTACATCGGGTCCATGAAGGGCCCGGAAAAAACGTCCGTGTAGCTCCTTACTCTGCCATATCCTCCTTCGATCATTAGTGTCTAGCACTGCAGGTTTGCGCCAGTTCTCATTAGCCAAGGAGAGCGGGGTGAGTCCCTTGTCCACCGCTACTACATCTCGATGCATACCCACTTCAGAAGCAAGAAAATATTC
Source organism: Tholera decimalis (assembly GCA_943138885.2). Classification (NCBI taxonomy): domain Eukaryota; kingdom Metazoa; phylum Arthropoda; class Insecta; order Lepidoptera; family Noctuidae; genus Tholera; species Tholera decimalis. The sequence goes on from OW964555.2 coordinate 33,243,203, forward strand.
CCTGAGATTGCATACCTCGTGGTTGTGGAGAGTTTTAGCATTCAAAAAGCCTCGGCCTCCACATTTCCGTGGGATATACAATCTCATTACCGATGAACGTGGGTGATGCATTCGATATGCAGTCAGTAGTGTACGGACTCTCCTATCCAGGGCGTCAAGTTCCGTTTGTGTCCATTTAAGTACGCCGAAAGAGTATATCAATACTGGCATGACCCAACCATTGAAAGCTCGCACCTTGTTCCCGTCCGAAAGAAGGCTATTTAGTACCTTTTTTAGGCGGCCAAAGAAGCGCTCTGTCAACGATTGCTTCATGTCAGTTACATTGATACCTAACGCCTCCGACATACCCAAATACTTGTAAGTTTCGGTTGGAGAAAGGGACCTCAGGTTTATGGAATTCGAGAGTTGAGATCCCACGGATTCCACAATCTCCCCTCGCTTTACATGCATAATCGCACATTTGTCGACACCAAACTCCATCCTGATGGCACTACTGAAAGTTTCAGTTACCTTCAGTAGTCCTATCAGTTGTAGACTAGTGGCGCCAAAAAGTTTTAAATCATCCATGTAAAGGAGGTGAGAAATAACCTGACCACCTCTTTTCAACCTATAGCCTAGTCTTGAATTCTCCAGCAGTGTGCTTAGAGGATTCAAGGCTAAGCAAAACCAAAGCGGACTCAAACTATCGCCCTGAAATATACGATCGATTGATCCTTACCGGTTCGCTGTACCTTGGGATATATCGACATCCTGGATAGCGAAGAACTGTCCTCCATTGTCTCATACATGATATCAGAAAGGTGCGTAAAGTTGCATTAATTTTATACAATTCTAGCACCCTCATGAGCCATGTATGAGGCACTGAGTCATAGGCTTTCTTGTAGTCTATCCAACATGTCGACAGATCTTTTTTGGAACGTCGAACCTGTTGGCTAATGGCCATATCAATGAGGAGTAGCTCCTTAGTACCGCGGGACCCATTCTTACATCCATTTTGAGAGGTAGACATGATGTGATTGTCGTCAATGTGTTTGTTAATTTTAACCCTCAAAATGGATGTCAGAACCTTATAGACCGTTGGCAGACACGTGATTGGTCTATAATTTTTGGGTTCCACGGTGCTACCAGATTTGTGGAGCAGGTGGGTAACTCCAGTGGTAAAGAACTCGGGTACTGAGCCAGATTCTAGGGCAGATTGGTACTGAGACGCCAAGCGAGCGTGCGATCTTGTTAGCCACTTGATCCAGAAGTTATGCAGTCCATCCGGCCCTGGAGACTTCCAATTAGGCAGCGGATGGACTGCATGGGCTATATCTTGGGGGCTGATAATGATTGCCCCCATTTCTTGTATTGGATCGCACGCTTGCTCGACCTCCCAGGTCCAATCACCTTCGGTGTGACTGACAGGTACCGACCAGATGTTGCGCCAGAACGTACAGAAGGCGTCATCATCGGGTAGGCACATATCAGTCGCACCTTGGTCCGGTCGCTCCCAAGCCCTATATACCCACCTTTCGTTACTTCGGAATGTGCGATTCTGGGTGAATCGCCCCACTCGCCGTCTATACCTCCGGATACGGTTTGCCCATGCATATACCTTCTGCTTTAGGAAGTCGATGCGCTCTGTGACACAGGACATATAATTTTGTGGGTGAATATTGGTTCCCAAAAACGCCCGTCTCACAAAGCGCATCACTCTCGGGCGAGTGTTGCCCTCCCTAAAGCAAACAAGTTTTCCAATGAGTTCCCTGGCCTCACCAATACGGCGCTCGATCCTACACTGCCAAGCTGGCACAGCGGGTTTAGGTCGTGTAGCTATGTCATTAGAAATTTTAACATTAGCTACACGACATGCCGCGACAGCTGCGCAGTATAAGACAGAGTGGGTATCGGCGAGGTCTTCGCAGTTATCAAAATAGTCGGACAACTGCGAATCCAGAGCAGCCACCAGTGCCCTGTTCCTATTATGCATGGGCAAACGAGGTAAGCGTGGTCTTATTTCAGGCGGCATGTTGCGATATTCCCGAATAGCACACTCCAAAGCACTCCTCAATTGCTCATTATACTGGGTACTTACGTTTGTAACTCTGTCACTACTCTCCTCAACTTGAAAGTTGGGTTGTGGTGGTGCCACCACAGTCGGCATCGGATGTGAAGTGACATAGCTACTCATGTCCGAACGGAGGCGATCAAGTACGGCTTCATCCAACATACGGTTACGTTGGATGACACGCACTTGATCCGATAGTCGCTGGGCCGAAACGTTGACAGCTGACTCAAGTACCTGAAACAGAGAGAGCATCCGACCACGGTACGCAGTCAGGTTAGTTCCCCCCTCTGTAGCCCCATAGTATGAGCGCATGACGTTCTCATTAATGGATTGAGTCCATCGCATGCGCTGCACACTTCCACCGGCAGCGGGAACCCTATCAGAGGCCGGTGGGCGTCGAGGTTCCAAGCAGGCCGGAGGTCGGCCTCTTCCCCGTCGACGCGCAGGTGGTGGTGTCGTCGGCGGCGAGAAGTATTCGTCGCTCGAGCTCGACGCAACTGCAGCGGCCGGAGTCTCTTCACTCACGGCTGGAGCTGGTCCCGGCGGCTGCGAGGCGGAGCTGAGCGACGATTCCGCAGGTCTTGGGGGTGTGGGTTGTTGCAATCGTGCCCGTCTTGTCAACATTTTATCTTCATGTAATGTTTCATGTAGGGTTCTTCTTACCAAGATGTAGATGGTATGTTCTGCATTTCTACTCGTATATTAGTTTGTTCTTTTTTTTTTTCTTACGGATTTCATTTGGTTAAACATTGTACATAACTATTATTTTATTAAATATTTATTGAAAAAGAATTGAGAAGAAAATTTTTGACAAGCTGGTTGACAGCCGGGCCACAGATTGAATTATTATTATAATAATTATTATAAGTTTCAAATAAAACTGCATTTTCTCTAAGTCGTTGTCAGTTCCATTGACGAAAGGATTTTGAAAACGTGTGTCAAATACTTCACCGCGAAATCATTTTTAATACCCTTGTTACATCGTGAGGCAATCTATATAATATAAGTTAACTTAGCACTTTGCTCGCGACTTTATCCGCGTCGACTTCGAAATCATTTGTATCTTGCTATCGTGTATGTGATTAATGTCATCCACATCTGCTGAACCGTCCATCTAATACCTAAACTTTAGCATTTATAAGCACAAATAACTAATTATAACCACGAAAATCCTAAACCCCGCTAACTGACATCGGATCCGCCCTTAATAAACCATTTTGCAACGTCCGCGTTATCTCCAAAGGTTTCCCACAAGCCTCCAAAAAGCACCAGTCATCGTCTCCTTGTCACCTTGTTTAATTACTTACAAGATACTGAGGTCAGCATCCCTTTAGCTATCAAGAACCAACCAAGTTTGTGTTGAATCTCACCTCAGGGATCCGTGGATTAAATTGAGTACTTAACGGGCGTAAACCGCCACTTTTTTAGTGTACCGTGAGCGTTTAAAAACGTGTAATGCGTTTAAAAATATTTAGAAAGAGATAGCACGTCATACAGATTTGCGCTCCAGTTTTGCGCTTAGTGAAGCACGTCAAGAAACTTCGACAGAAATCTAGAATGTTCGAGACACTAACGCCATCTAGCGGCGAGTAGCAGTAATGAGTATATCTAGTCGAGACACTAACGCCATCTAGCGGCGAATAGCGGTACTGTGTATCTCAAGTAGCTTCCTGGAATATTCTGGGCAGTATAAACAGTGAGTCGATTTTATAAGAATGTTCTAGAATTTATAGACCGGGGTATAAATAGATCGCAAAGGAACGCGGACAGTCAGTCTTATTACGAGGCGAATACGCGATATAATCGAAGCTCTACAAGTGAATTTCAGTACGATTTAAGGCCGGGTTATACCGAGCGCCGTAGGTATTCGACGCCTACCCCAGCCCCCGCAACGAATAGCAAAACGTAACAAATTACGACGCGCGGGAGACACGCGCGCCAAGCGCACCGCTCATGAGTTCACGAACTCAAGTAAGTACGAAGATGCGTCACAGAATAGAGCAATTCAGTAGATCAACTTGAATTGATTAGTTTATTTTGTTTTGTTTTAATAGTAAGTATTTTCAAGTTTATAGATAGAATAGATACGTATTGTATAAACTTGAACCTAATTAGTAATAATTAAAAATGAGTATATTTATTTATTTTTGTGAATAAGGTGAATAAAAAATCTGACTGACACGTAGATCATGAATACGGGTACGATTCAAAATTACACGCTACGCACTATTCGACTTTCCCAAATGGTGCGAAATCTTCATGGCACAATATAAAAAATCAAGTATTAGGTAGGTACACTTACATTAGGAGAGTTGCATTACAATTCAATTATTGTTATAATGAAAGAGGGCTTAGAGGTATTCTATGTGAAATATTATGTTTTTAAATAAAAATATAAATATTTTTCAATCAAATAGTTATACCAATAATAGCAACACAAAAACACTTTTTGGAACGAATTTATTTTACGCTGCTTCTAAACTGGCAGAAATTGTAACGCAAAAGTGTTAATACTTACGACTGTCTTCTGACGAGAGAGACGACGAGGGTCCCTCAACCGCACACTTTTTTTCTCTAAAAACTACAATAATTTATGCACAACTGGCTAATGCCGTGATTCGACTTCAACTTCAACTCATGCGGCTTTTGTGGAGGACCCACCACAATTTCACAAACGCTGGAGGTTGTTTGGTAAAGTATTTTGGATGATGAAAAATATTAAAATTGAAGTAAAAAAAAAAAACAAAATTATTTTGTACGCAAACATGACGTGACAGCTTTTGCAATGTCAAATATGTTATCACTCAATGTGTTACCAGTTTACCAGTGGCAGCAGGAATAAATGAGTATGAAAAGAGAAAATTAGAAATACGGCATAGAACTGTTAAAACGATAATACAGTACGCTACAACTTTCTTTTATTTAGCTCAATGAACCTACATAGATCATAAACAAATCGAGTAAATACAAGAGGGAGAAGGCATTTAATGGAGGTCGGACGGGGAACATTGGGGGTGCGCGTGATTCGAAATGCAGTAAATAGCCATAGATGATATCCTGACACGATATGTCCCATTTTAGATATTTTACAACATATTATCTGTTTCCCTTTGGTACATGAATACTTTATTGGAAAACTCTTAAAAAAGTAGACATACACAAAGATGTAAAACTTTTTCTGATTAATCACTTTTCTCAAGACCATCTATACTCGTTGTAGGTCTTGTTTACTGGTTGTATAACGGTGAACAGGAGACGACTAGGCTCTTCGACCACCTTACGGAGGCAGCTGCAAGAGCTGAACTGGCCCAGCACAAATATCCGATGGCAAAGCTTGTTTTTCTAAGAGATTTTAATGCCCACCATAAAGAATGGTTGTTCCCGTACCAACAAATAGAGCACGCTGGTAGAGAGGCCCGCAGGTATTTTTATCGCTAGATCTCGACCAGCTGGTTCACCAAGCAACCTGCATTCCAGAAGTGGACGGCCACACGCCCAATGGCTTGGACCTAGTGCTCACAAACGTTGCGTCGCCAGAGACTGTCAGTATCGGTCTGGGCCTCGCTCGGATCGTATGACCACTTTCTGGTGAAAACGGTATCCACCTTTTCTCCTCCAGATAAATGCCCCAGGGGCATACGGCGAGTATGGAAGTATGGGTCAGCAGACTCCGAAACTGCAAAGCGAAACTCGAACTTTTACCGTTATTCGCTGCCTCCTAGTTATGATAAAACTGGATGGAATACTGGCTCACACCGCACAAGAAAAAGCAAATTTAAATGCCTCCGTCTTTGCGGTAAGTTTACGTCTCGACACAGCGTCTAACTTACCACCTAAAATACCTCATTTTGGCTCCGTAATGCTGGAAACTGCATTTCATGTTAAGGAAGTCCGCAAAGCCCTTTCCAGTCAAGATGTGAACAAAGCCAGTGAACCGGAAGGAATACCTGCTCGAGTCTTATATAGTTGTACCCCGGATTTGTCTCCTGTATCGCGTTCTATTAAAACCGGAGTGGTGCCAGTGTCCTGGAAGCCAGGTAATATGCAACCAGTACTCAATAAAGTAGCCGTGCCGTACAGACAATACACGCATCGCGTAGTCCCGTTGACTCTTTGGCTTACACAGTACAATGCAAACCTGACTTTGCCAGCCAAGCACAGTCAAGATGCAAACCGAGATCTTTAATTGAAAATGATAGGAGGGAGTGAACTAGTTGCCACTCTAACGATCATACGTGAGCTTCCGATCACAATGGCCTGACACTTTGAGACCAGTTTTGATAGCATCTAAATCTCGGTTTACATCTCCTATAGCGTCTGACATACTTTCCACGCGCGTAGATGCATACAACTGCAGATCATCAGCGTAAAGTTGATACGAACACCGAAGACAGAGAGTTATAAAGTTTACCGAAAATAATAAATGATATTTTCGTAGGAAATGGTCATGCTGTATATTTCTACACTATGGCACGAGTGTGCTGCACGTAATAAATATTGTTGACTTGTGACAACCCTGGCCGTTGCGATACTGTCTAGACGTTGTCGGCATTTTCCACAAGATCAGAGGCGTCGACCTACTGTATGATCTTTATACTGTGGTCATAGCGACGAATGATCGACTGTACCATATAACCATTATTACATTTACGAAAATAAAACCTAATACAGTCGAATACGATCAGTTATTTCAACCCAGGTTACCGACGTTCTATTAGCGCGTTTAGTAAAGAGTCGGATTGATATCAGTCAGTATTCTGGATCAAACCCAGGCTCTGATCATATTTTTTTGTGATTTCTTTTTTATTGAAAGTACTTTTATGTTATATTTAGATATTTTTGTAAATATTTTGTTGAATAAAATAAGAAACATTTTCATATTTTTATTGGAGAAAGAAAGTTAAAAATGTTTTTCTTTTACACACATATTTGCGGTTTGTAATATATTCCGCGTAGGTACTTATCTAATTAGTAAAGTAAAATATTAATTTGTATAATTATAGGTACCTATAATAATATTGTCAAAGTTTCCTTTGAGTCTGACATTTGAAAAGAGCATTATAACATTTTCACACGTGGCGGCTTTATGCTCTTTGACCTAGGGTTCAAATTCAATTGTTTCACACACTTTTTGCGGTTGGCAAATCTATTCCGCGAGAAAAATAAACTATTATAGCTTTTGCGCGCGTGGCGTCTTTATTTACACACATATTATTTTGTGGTTTCGAAATCTATTCCGCGTAGCTAGGTTACCTACCTAGCTACGCGGAATAGATTTCAGAATACAGAAAGAATCTAGTTAGTAAAGAAAAATATTTATATAGGTCTAAATATTTATATTGTCATAGCCTTCTTACTTTTTTTTGTTTATTCAGCCTTCGTAGAGCCAGCAATGACAACTTCTTTTCAACCGACGACAAAAAGAGGAGGTTATCAATTCGACGCGTATATATATTTTTTTTTTTTTATGTATGATCATCGATTACTCGAAGACGGCTGAACCGATTTGGAAAATTCTTTTTTTGATTGAAAGGGTATACTTCGATATTGGTCCCATTTTCATAAACGTCAGGATCTGATGGTGGGATCCTGGAGAAATCGAGGGAACTCTTCAAATATTATAGGCACACCTATGTCGTTTTGGGTATTTATTATAGTAACTTGTGCAGTTGCTCTCAAAAAGTACCATTTGAGGAAGTGGAACTGATGATGAAGACCACAGATGGCCGTCGAAACTACTCAATAATAAGTATTGAGTGGATTGCGATTCGATTACTTGAATATGGATGTTACGCACTTTATGCTCGTCACAATGCATATGGTGATGTAGAGCTGATGGTGAAGTACCAAGAGAACTCCTCAACAATTAACGGCCCAGCATTGGGAAAAGCAATATTTTGTATAAGGTTATAAGTAGTTGATAATTAGGCTCTTGTAACTAGGTAAATTAAAAATAGACCAACTAAAAAGAGTGAAATAAAAACTTTTTACCAATAAATTAAACCGACTCCCAAAAAACACTGCAAAGTGAAAAATAACTTTAATTTCGGAAGTCGGTGCCAAAAACGAAAATACAAAACTAAAGACACCGACTACCGAAATTAAAGTTATTTTTCACTTTGCAGTGTTTTTGGGAGTCGGTTTAAATTTTTGGTAAAAAGTTTTTCAGGAATAGCTTGTAAGAACTTAACAATATATTACCAAAAATAGTCGAGGGATCAGGACCAAGTTGAATACATGGATATGATATAATTGTTTTTACTAAAACATGGTTAACATGGGACATTTCAGATAATGAATTTATTGATGAGCGTTATTGTATATTTAGGTGTGACCGTAATCGTGTTGTCTCAAAAAAAAAACACCCGGGGTACCCGGGGGGCCCGGGGGGGCCAGGGCGGTGTGGGAGTCGGTTTAATTTTTTGGTAAAAAGTTTTTATTGTTATTTTTGTCCATTAGTTTTACTGACCAAAATTATAACTAAAGTACCTAATAAAAACAATTTATATTACAACTATTTAAAACTAAACGATAGGAATTAATATTTTATAATGATTTTTTGGCTCGACCGGAACCAAATTTAGCGGGGGTGGCAGGTTCGCTAAAAATTGGCATACGTCCGACCTCCAACACGTTCCGCTCGGGACTAAGGGACGCGGGGCGCGCGGCCGCGCTCATGAAAATAATAGGAAAACACTTATTTTTGAAATTATTGGTATAATATTTTCAAATTTCACATTATGACGACCGACATATATGACATTTTTTACGACCTTTATTATGGTATAAGTTTTATTATTCAAAGCTTAATGAAACTCAAATAAAATAAGAATAAGACCGTAATTTAGACTTGTCTTTGCGATTTAATTCGATGCAGTTAAATGCAAGTAATCGTGTATCGGATGACCGAAATAGAAAGATCAAAGAATGAATTATGTAATATTTATTTTTCAAAATTTAAATCCGTGTTATCTACGAATAAAACACAATTGAAAACGACCTTTTTCGAATAACCTCGCCTTAAGTGTTAAGTGACAAGTGTTGTGGTGCGAATAATTGTGTTAAACTTTTATTTTGTGCTTAATTAATTAAAGTGTTAATTTTGGTTTAATTGGCGTTAATTATTTCTATCCCGAACCCCAGCTCGTAACATTATGAAGGAGAGGTGAGAGAGAAGCCCGGGCTGAATAATAATAGCCGCACGGGTCTATCTTCTAGGTTAAGCAACTCTTGCCAAGATCGGTCTGTGGATGGGTTACCATCTATACATACCGAGATTCTTCCGTGCCACCAAGCCGATTCCGTCATTTATAAATCTTTGACAGTCGTTACGCATATTCAAAGCCAGATAGACAGACGCTCCATCCCAACGAGCACATTAGTGGAAATAGCAGCCTATTTTGTTACTTCGGGCTGTAAAATAGCGGTTTAAGGGTTCAAAAAGCAGTTCAAAGTTGCATATCTGCATCCGTAAACGCCTATAGCTATAAAAGTTACTTAAGGTGCTATAAGCTGAATCAAATATTACCCTAGCCTTCACAGTAGTCCACGGTAGAACTCATTTACCACTTACACCTTTATATGAGAGTTACGAAGGTCATTCTGCCACTCACAGCTGCACAGTGGTTTCCATTGTAACTTTTATAGGTTATAGTTATAGTGACCACTATTATACTACTATAAGTTTCATTATAGAAATAATAGAAACTCTTATGCATAATCAGTTACAAAAAAATCATCAGTGTAACTAAGGCCTTTAGTAGCAATAGTCATTCCTTGCAGGCTCAACCTATTCGCCATTTTACAGCCACTTTTGTAACTATTATAAAACATTTAATAAAAATGGATGCTAAACGAATAAGTAGGTAACTAGATATTATAACCTCAAAAACAGGAAAATAGGAGCTTTTTGTGGCTGTGAGTTCCACTAGGGGAACAAAAATCACTGGAAGCGTTAGAAGGGAGAAAATTTGCGCTATGATTCTCAAAAGAAAGTTAATAGAGCTAAAACTGCAGGTTATGACTACATTACAATGACGCCATGATTTTTTAAGAAAACTTATAATTCACTTGCAAAATTGAGTTGATATACATTGGTTTTTCAGTTAAATGTGCATTAAATCTACCGCTAAACAATCGGCCACTTGCGAATAGTAAGTTATTGACGCGTAAAAATACGGAAATAAAATTTATTCTGTATAACAAATAAAAAATATCACATATCTTTTGTTAATTTTTTAAATATCATAAAAGCGCGTTAAAATTACTCGAAAATTATCTTATATATCTACAGTAAACTGGACAGCGTTTTAAGTATCTTTATATATCTTGCTAATTGCTAATCTATACTAATATTATAAAGCGGAAAAGTTTGTTAGTTTGTTTGTTTGTTTGTTTGTTTGCTTGAACGCGCTAATCTTCGAAAGTACTGGGTGGATTTGGATGAAATTTGGTATGGAAGTAGCTTGAAGCTTGAGGAAGGTTATAGGCTACTTTTTACCCGACTGCAAAAAAGGAGAGTTATGTTTTTACCGTGATAGAATCCACGGGAGCGAAGCCCCGCGAGAGTACTAGTACAGAATACAAACTTTTACTTCTTTTTGTTTTATTTTCATGATGGCGACGAAAACGCTTTACCAAAATATTACAAATAATGTCAACTGAAGATATACAATAAAGAATTATAATCAATTCATTCGTTCAAAGTAGTTCAAATTCATTCAAAAGTAGTGCTACGAGAGCTTTAGTATAGCGTTAATAAATCGTTATAGCTATTAAGGAACCTTTATGCAACCGTTGTGCAGGTTAAATGGAACTTTAGGTTGCATAAAAAAGAAAAGTCTGTAGTAGACGCTCTAGCGCTTACGTCTATTACCATAAGTAATAATCGGATACGCTCCAAAGCCCTAATGCAGCCCATTTGTGCTAGTTGGGATATTACTTAGCTGTATTCAGTTAAACTGGAAACCGATGATGATGATGACGAAAGCAGATGATGACTGAAATATATATAATGATAAATACAGTATGTTAACTAATAGAGTGCGTTCCCGTTAATCCGCAATAGTATTGCAAAAAAAATATTAACATTCGAAAGCAAAATGTTTTAATTTTGCTTTTTTAATATTAAAATATTTACTAAAAATGTTAAATTGATACGTAAAAGAAACACTGTGTATACGCGTACTTGAAGGACCGCAACGTCGCAATTTATTTATGAATGACGGGCCGCGTGTGCGGCGATCTAATTGAAGTGCTTATACTATTGCGGGTTAACGGGAACGCCCTCTGTTAGTTAACATACTGTATAATGTTAATAACAAGTAAAACACACTTCGGTTTAGAGATAACAAACTGGTTTAACCATCCGTCTTTCGCGCAAAAATCCAGATTCTATGGGAACTTCGGAATCAAAAGTGTATGTTGCACTAAAATCCTCTATCTTCCAGTGAAAGTCCCACTGAAATCGGTTCAGCCGTACCAGAGATTAGCCCAGACCAACAGAAATACAGGCAAATTTAAATAAAGCTTGTTTGTGTTTCAGTATTGTGTCAATGCACTGCTATACACAGTACTTGAGAAAACACAAATATTTTTAAATCACAGACTTCAAATTCAGATTTCAAAGACAGGCCATTATTAGTAAGTATATACATATTTGTAAAAAATTAGTATTTTTTTTTTTCAATTTCTAAATTCAAATATTTGCATTGTTATTTATGTTTTTTTTTTTTATCTAAAGATAAAATCAAGTAATGCACGGCGGTACGATACAAGGAAAAACAGTCAACGATAGAAAATAGCTTTCGGTTTTCCGTTATAACTGCGGAACCGCGAATAGATCCCTAAAACAGCTTGGTCATTCGTTTTTATTTCCAAAGGTAAACGCCAATGTTTGGTCCTCTAATCTACAAACAAGTTATATGGGTTTCTGTGTGTTTGTAATATTTTTGTTTCTATGTTATTGTCTAGTCTATTTATAGCGTTTGTCTAAGAAAGTAAATATATTCGTCGATTATTTTCTTTATTCATCCTTGACTTGATTAGATACAATGGGAACGTTTTAGGACCATAATCTTACCATACTAATATTATAAAATAATGCGAAAGTCTGGCTGGATGTATGTATGTTTGTTGCTCTTTCACGCAAAAACTACTGAACGGGTCTGAATGAAAGGACATGTTAGGTTTTTCTATGGAGGCTGGGATTTTATTCGAAACTGCTGTGAACAGGGAAGAGATTATGTTTTTGTGAAAGTACATAAATTAAGGATACTTCGTATATATTTTTTATTTTTTTTAAAAGCACCCTTTCGTAGTTATTGTATTTTTAAATAATTATAATTAAAAAGTTAAATTGCAACCCACATTAATTATTTATTTTGGCAACATTGTTCTGTTAGATGTCATTGTTGTCATCGTGAGCGTCAAATCAAGTGTCAAATTCAATTCAATATTCAACGGACACAAGTGATTTGAATTTGTTTGCGAGTGTTTTTGTTATTTTTGTCTTGTTAAGTTTCTTCTTATAAGTTTATCTTTATTTGACCTGGCTTATAATTTGGATTCTTTGATACTGCACACGATTTGAAAACTCGACGACCGGCGATACTGACGACCCTGATTTTTCCCTCGGACTTGGATTTTGCACACGATTAACATCCATTTATCGCTGCTGTGTAAGGTTAGTATCTATTTTGTACGAATTCTAACAAACGATCAAGTCGCAGACATGGACTATAAACAAGTACTTCATAAGGTCTGTTGTGTTCAGATCTGCCTTTTAAAACAATGAATTTGATTACCTACCGTAGACCAACTGAAACCACACTAAGTAATGTTTTTATCTTTCAGGTAATCCTCACCATCATGCCTCGCTGCATTAATTGCTGGATTGCTATTCCAATTACACAACAATATCAGTACAATGCAACCCATATGGATCTTGAAATTATCTCTGTATTAGAAGAATGGATTGCCAGACAGGTATGTAGCTAAAAATCTGCATACACATAATTTTAAAACTAGACTCCATGTTATCTACTCATCAGTTTAATAATACTGATTTTTATTTGCCAATTATAGTGTACTAGCTTCCGCCCGCGACTTCGTCCCCGTGGAAAAAAAAATCCCCCGATTTTGAAACATTCTTCATTACTGCTCCGCTCCTATTGGTGTTAGCGTGATGATATATAGCCTATAGCCTTCCTCGATAAATGGGCTATCTAACACTGAAAGAATTTTTCAAATCAGAACGGTAGTTCCTGAGATTAGCGCGTTCAAGCAAACAAACAAACAAACAAACAAACAAACAAACTCTTCAGCTTTATAATATTAGTATAGATTTACTATTGATTTTTACACATTTGTGCAAGCAATTGTCTTCTTGGTTTTTGGCAGTATCATATCATAGTAATTATAAACATCATTAACTTAAAAAAAACTTTTTTGCAAAAAATAAAACCGACTTCCATATCAAAACACTACAAAGCCAAAAATAATTTTAATTTCGGTAGTCGGTGTTATTGGTTTTGTATTTTCTTTTTTTTCACACCGCCTTCCGAAATTAAAATTATTTTTGGCTTTGTAGTGTTTTGATATGGAAGTCGGTTTTATTTTTTGCAAAAAAGTTTTTATTTTCGCGCTTTTTAGTGGGTCAGTGAATTTTCCAAATCGATTCGTAAATGACGGAGTTATGCGCGAACAAAAAACGCAATGCAGAGTAAACGAAAAGATCATCAAGGTAAATTATTTTTTTCGACTTTTTTTGATTTTTCAGAAACGGCTCGTCCGATTTCGATAAAATTTTCATGGGACCATTTGGGAAGTATACCCTTTCTAACAAAAAAATAATTTTTCAAATCGGTTGGCAAGCGACGGAGTTATGCGTGGACAAACATAAAAAAAAAAAAAAAAAAAAAAAAAATACAAACATCCGAATTGAGAACCTCCTCCTTTTTTAGAAGTCGGTTAAAAAGAGCATATTCTGGTATAAATTAAAATACGACGTTTTTCTTGTTTTAGGTAATTGATGAAGACCACCTTTGTCAAGAATGTGTTAGCCTATTAATTCATGAATCAAATAACAGGAATGAAGGCAATATAGGTGGACGTCAATTTGGCCATGATGCAGTATGTGTATGTTGTGGCATATCCATTTCCAGAAGAACTGGGAGGCGCTCTCGTCAATTAAATTATGGTGATGCTGAATGGATTTATTTTGCAAATATAATCAGCCCGCTTGAAGTAAGTGTACCTGCTTGTTGTATACATTATTCCTACTTTATTGACTTTAATTAGTTTAAAAAAAATGTATACCATAATAATATCAACTTATTTCAGCAAGTCAAGCTTAACTTGACCAGCTTCTGTACTTGTACTCACTTTTTCTGTTTGTATAAATATTCCCCACATTAGAATTACTAAAACTAATTGTAACTTCAATTGCAGATGCCGTCTAACGCCCGGGTATGTAATGCTTGTTGGTTAAGAGCTCATCGGCAACCACCACCACCTGCAGAAAGTGGATCTGGATTATCCGTAATGAGTACTGCCAGCACCGAAAATGAGGATATTCTGCAAGAACCAAATCCAATCATCAGTGGATCCAGCTCTGTTGCGGAGCCTCCCAGTTCTGCCAGTACAGACATTGAAAATGTTCTCCGAGAACCAGTTATGAGCATTACATTAGATGGTTATAGTCGCACTCCAGATACCACTACTCATTGTTTTGTTCCGGATTGTGTGAATCGCGAAAGGAAACGTGTGCCATTGTATTTAAAGAGAAATATTCTAAAACATCAAAAACTGTACATCACTCAAAATGCTCGGGTGTGTGAAGAACATTTAAGCGTATACAATTGGGACTTTCTTGCTGAATTTGAATTTGTAACTGAATTCAACCCAGGGCATATTACTAAAATGCTTGACTTATTAAGGAGGGATGTAAATAACACCATAGATTTTCAAAATGTTGAACACATGAGTAATATTACTTGTCGATACTGGACAGGCTTGACTGTTTTGAACTTTCTGGCAATATTAACTTGTATACCTCAATTGTCCAATATATGTAAAAAACCTAAAACAGCACTTGGTATGTATATAATAAAAATAAGGACTGGGGAACCTTTTCGACGCATTGCATCTTTGTTTCGTTTATCAACTTATACAGTCTGCCAGTATGTAAAGAAGGCCCGTGGCTGCTTATTGGATTCATATGTTCCATTACATTTGGGCATTAATAATATTCCAAGGGCCAGCTTGTCCAGTAGAAATCTTTTGATTCCACAGGGTCTTTTTGGCACACAGGAAAGTAATCCTATAGTAATCTTTGATGGCACATATATATATTTGCAAAAGTCGTCTAACTACCTATTCCAAAAAAAAACCTACAGCTTACATAAATACGCCAATCTATTGAAACCTTTTATAATGGCAACCACAGATGGGTTTATTTTAGATGTTTATGGTCCGTATGCTGCTACAACATCTGATGCCCAGATAATGAACCAGCTTTTTGCACCCAGTGGTGCTCTCAGAAATTATTTTAGAGAAAATGATGTGTTTTTGCTAGATAGAGGGTTTCGGGATGCTATAGGACTACTTACCTCATTAGGATTCTCAGTACACAAGCCAGAGACTCTAGATGTAGGTGAAACACAATTGTCCACAATAAAAGCAAACAAATCTCGGCTTGTAACCTTGTGCAGATGGGTAATTGAAGTAGTGAATGGTCGGTTTAAACGTGATTTCAAAATGTTCAGGAATAAATATTTTAATGTAGCATCAAGAAACTTGATGAGTGATTTTAGAATTTGCGCAGCAATATTGAACAATTTCCATCCGCTTATAACCGACCGTTCTGATGCTCAAGCAATCTTAGACAGAGCAATGCAAAGAGTAAACTTGCCGAACTATTTAGGTGATTATGTGCTTGAGCATCAATTAAATAGACGACGAGCCAGTTTCATAAGAATAGACAATGCCCAATTACCACAAATAAATATGTTCCCTGTAATGGAAATGTCAGACTTGATTTTGTTCAGTCTTGGAATTTACCAAATAAAGCAAGCTAGATCATATTACGGGGAGCATATTCGTGCAAATGGGACATTTTTGGTTGAAATAAGTGAAAGCTTAGAAATCACAAATGTACCAGGCATAATGTCATCACATGAGACAGTATTGCTTAGAGGCAGGATCAGATCAAGACATCAAAGCAATAAAGTATATTATACTTATGTTTTAATAAAATTAATAGAGTCAAATAATTGGGAGGAGAGAATTCCTGAATATTACTGCAGCTGTATAGTAGGGAAGCGAACTGTCGGAAGCTGTGCTCATGTGATGACGATCATATGGTATCTTGGGTGGGCTCGGCATCAAAACAACATATTACCGCCTGCACAGTTTCTTGATGATGTAATTGTTAGGGAAGATGTAGAAAATGAAGAAGTAGAATAAATATAAGTGAACACATTATTCTTTTATTTCTCTACCTAATACACATGTTCACCTATTCCGACCTGCTGGAGTGACTATTTACAAAAGGGTAACAGATCCAATCTAGTCTGACTGGTTTACTGACCCACCGTGGAAGAGACGCATAACCTTCAGTAGTCATTCTGTAGTTTACCGACTTCTTGGTCATAATGTCCCAAATTGTAGGAGAAAAAGATCTTTATATCTTATATGATTTATTATCCTTATCATAAATCATTTATTCTAAGGGAAAAGTACGAAATCAACGCAGGCTAAGAGCTAGTTGTTAATAATAGCGCTTCTGCGTTAACACAGTCGCTAACAGTAAATAAAATGAATTCAGCCCATTAGGTACTGTCCCATTGCTGGGCATGGGTCTCTTCTCAGAATGAGAAGGGCGAGGCCGTAGTCCAACACGCTGGCCTGGTTCAGGTTGATGGACTACACTCCATCCATCAACTTACAATGGCGATTTTGACATACATAGCATTTCTGCCTACCCCATGGCCAGAATCTAGTCTTGTAGGTAAACAAACAACTGTCAATGTGTCAAGTGTTGCAACCATTGACACAGGTAATGTTTTCAAAGGCGGCAAAGGAATCAATGTCATACATCCAAATCATGGAGATTATACGGTGGTTTTAGTATAAAACCATTTAATAATGTTTTTGTATAACACAAAGGCGTATAATATGCTTTAAAATAATATTAAACAGCTTTTTCTTTGTTTTAATGTGCCAAAATAATTTATTACGATAAAAAATATCTAGGTTTAAAATATTTATTTATTAAATAATGGTGCTTTTATTTATTTTTTTGTTTTTGTAAGGCCATCCTGGATAATTTTCCCTACCAGAAAAACCGCACATGATAGTTGTTCAAGAACAAAATTATTTTAAGCCCATTTCCTAACATGTCCTTTAGTAAGGAGATCGTTGACATTTTAGTCTAAACGTACGTTTAATCCAGGAATTCCTACGAGATCGGAATTTAAGCGGCAAAAAACTTCCCACGCGAATGATGTTGCGGGCAAAAGCTAGTATAATTATAATTCATCGAACTACGCGAAAAACGACGATGCGCCATTGTAACATTTGGAGGATGTATTATCGTACAATTAAAAACATAAGTACCTAATAAATACTTTTTATTTTCAACAAAATGATCATAAAAGCGGTTCGAACATATTATTGAGGTTCTCTGGCTTATGGACTTTGCCGGTTCCCTGAGCTAATTTACCCAGTGGTGTACCTATAATACGATTTCATTAAATACCGCAGCTATTCTCACAAAATTATTTATGTTTACATATGTATGAACATCGCCGCAAATTTTATTCGCAATTTTGGAATATTATAAACGCTATATGTTTTTATTTATATGTGTCCTTCTTTATTGATTGCTTTAATTATTAGATTGGAGATAACTGAAAAAGCATCTTTTATGCAACCGAAGCTGCGGGCTGATCCTAGTTAATTATAATATAATATAATAATATAATATAATCTTTATTTATGAAAAGGGAGATCGTTACATAAATTACATCTGCTTATGTACTATAATACAAAATAAAATCTCCGACTAAGTAGATGAACTGCTGTTCTCCTAGCTAGGCTACAAAATAGTCTGTATTAAGGCCGAGCCCCTCTTATTATCATAGTGTCAAATAAACACTAAGTGCTATAATTTATGCAAGGTAGGTAGTTGCTGAGAAATATTCTAGATCGTATTTTTGTGTATGTGAGTGCATGTGTGGATGTGTGTATGTGAGTGTATGTGTGGATGTGTGTGTGTGGATGTGTAAGCGAGCGTGTATTTGCGTGTAACCGTGGCTATGCGAGTGTGTGTAGATGAAAGAGGAATGAATCAGTGTGGGTATAAGGTGTGTGGTACAATACACAAGCTTGTGATAAGTTAATTTAAGTATTTTTCTGTTTCGTCATAATGTCTGATTTTTAAGAAATGTACGGACAGTTTTTTTGCAATTGTGATAAGTTAAGTTATATACCTACTGGACATTTTTTGTTTATTTTATTATATAGTGATGGACCTAAAAAGTAAAAGAATCTTTTAGTAAACGTCACCCGGGTTTGCGGAGGATTACATACTATGTCTTTTCGACGTTTATTAATTTCAGTATATTATTATGGGGTTTTGTGGTGTTGTAATAGGACAGTTTGTAAAATAAAGTGTTATCGTATGTTAAGGACGTTGCAATTGTTGTATAACTCATTTGTTGGGAAAATAAATGGACGAAAAGTAGCCACTTTTAGTATGGCTCGATGTGCAACTTCTAACGGTTTAAGGATAGTTTTAGCTGCACCACCCCAACACGGAATACAATAGCAAAAAACGGAACCTTTATAGTTTCGTCATGTCTGTCTGTCCATCAGTCCGTATGTCACAGCCATTTTATTTCGAAATTAAGACTATACATGTGAAACTTGGTAAGTAGATGTATTCTGTGAACCGCTTTCCGATTAAAAGAAAAAATATTAAAATTAAGGGGGCTCTCCACACATGGAACTAAAACAGATTTTTTTTTCCATTAAACCTATGCGTATGTGGTATGATCTATAGAAAGTTATTTAAAAATAATAGGTATTGAGGTTTCTCAGACCACTTTTCCATAACCTATAATAATCCTCTAACTTCTATAATAATAGAGTGAAAAATCTAAAAAAATATATGCTAATATCTATAATATCTATATATCCTAATGTAAACTTTAAAGAAGGTTTGAACGATATCGAGTTAGCAGTTTTTGAGATATAGCATATTTTCTAAAACCGTAAATATAACTTTATAATTCATACAAACACTGTGAAAAACAAAGTTATTTTGCGTAGTTACTACGAAACCCTTCAAGGGCGAGTCTGACTCGTACTTGGCCAATTTTTATTATTGATAGGCCAGCAGTAGGATACACTAGTTCAACGCTCTCAAAACGGTTACAGAAAACATCGTAAGGCAACCGATAATTATGTCCTTGGACCGAAAGACTCGAATACAACCACCCGCACAGTGCCTGCACGGTAAGCCGCGTACAGATTTGCGAAACGTAGCATGCAATGTAACATGAAAGGAGCATTTCATAAGTGTGGACGCAGGACGCGTACGAACCGAGCATGTACGTACTCACATCTGTCTCCGGCTTGCGCGCGGCGAACATAGCTCATTCTGTCGAGTTGTACTGACCAGTTACTGGGTACATTGATTGTCATCAATCACATGATAAAAAGACGCCGAAGACTTTCTCTTGTTCTGTACAACTCAATTAACTGCATTACTTTTTCTTCATTACATGATTCAACTGTAGCCTCTGCAATAGCTGTGTTTTCTTCCATGGTTCGCGCGCGTTTCGCAGTACAGACACACACAACCCGTCCACACTGACGCTCCGTGCACACTGCGCGCCCCTTTGTGTTCGGCGAAAAAACCTATGGAAAAAACCGACAAATGGCGGATCGCGGCGTGCACGAGTTGAAATGCTCTGTTCGTGCGCGTATTGAGTACGGTTCGTGCGCGCAAGCCGTCCACACTATGGGAATTCTGTTACATTGCATGATACATTGCGACAGTATGGACGGCAAATTCTTTAATTGCATGTTACATTTCATGTCACGTTTCATCAGTCTGTAGTCGTAGAATCCTCCATTCCCTCTCATAGAATGAAGCCTGTATCCTGTATTCCAGCAGTGGGAACCTTAAAGTTGATCATGTTTTAATGTTTCATTTCCAAGGAACACGAAGCGAAGTTGTATTTTGTTAAGAATAAACATTGTTCTTCAACGCCAAGCAGTAAAAGTCCGATTTTTTCTGTCTCTTGACTTATTACTTAAACTAAGTACCTAACAGTTAAGTACTAAAAACTTCACTTAGTATTGTGAAGTAAAAAGTACACAGTTTAAGTACTTTATCCGCAAGTTTAAAATAACAAGTTCAGCTTATTACGAGTACCTAAAGTTAAGTGGAGGAAAGTAAATTTGTCGACAGCTAATGAACTATGGTTTTAATTCGTTTTCCACATACACTTCGCATTGGTACGTATTAAAGTTATATCGAAAAAGTTTTTAGGCAATCAGGCAACCGAAGTTTTAGCTAGTCTCATTTTCATCATCACGTCTCTGAGCCCATTTTTAACACGCTTTTATTAGGTCGAGCTGTAACAAACTAAGTAAGTAACTATGTAATAAAATCTAAGAATCTGAATTACACGCTTTACTAGTTGTTGTTTCATCATGAAACTTGGCAATTATATGTAGATTAGATGACAATACTAAATATGTAACTATAATGTAACTAATTTGAAATCAAACTTTAAAGTAACAGTAATTTTGTATTCTTATCTTGCGCCTTAGTTCATTTTTTTTTTAATATTGTGTATTATATGCTGTGGATAACGTCGTGGGTTATACATTTGTAATTTGTATGTATGTATATTCATTAATTAAGAGAAAATGTTTAATAGTTTATTATTCCAAAATAAATAAATAAACAAAAATAAATACAATATTATGATGAGACTGGACTGGACCGGCTGATGGCCGATGGAACCTTGGACTACCTATTAGTAAACATATCGAATTTGTGCTGTAAATAAAAGCATGTTTTTAGATTTGTTAACTATACATTTATTAAAGTTACTCCTATGATAAAGTCACAAGAAAGGATGACTTCACACTCCTCACGTCGGCCGCCATTTTGTATATTTTCAAAATTCGTTATGGCCTATTTCACTTGGAAACTTAAGCTGTATGTGCACATAAAGTTTCGTATCAGTTATCATAGATTTGTACCCAGGCATCTAAGTACATTACTATATGAATGTTTCACTAACACCATTGTTCTCATAACGACAAAGGAAAATATCTTGAGGATCCCGGAGTGTCCTAGGACGGAAAATCCGAAGACATACGACCTTCGACGATCCGCACCGATAGCTGATGGTCCATTCCCACTCATAGAGAAGAAGCCTATGTCATATGTGCTAGCATTGGAAATGATACAGGTTGATTATGTTATTTAAATGGCGAAGTGCTATCGTTACATGGTGGACATCCCACCCATACGCACAAAACGTTTTGGGAATACCTTCACTGTGCGTCCTACGGTTAAGGAGTGGAATTCCCTGCCGGAGTCTGTGTTTCCCGACAGCTACAACCTAGGAGTCTTTAAGTCCAGAGTGAATAGGTGACTTTTTAATACCATCTGTTGGGAAACGTAGAACTACGCGTAATCGCGCTTACACTAGTCTAAAAGTAACAGAAATAACCACTATACGGACAGTAGTCCGCTTCGTCACTAAACAAAAATGTTCCCATACTCATTCCATTTTTTGCCTCTCCTGAAAAGTTGACTTTTTGGGATAGTGACAGTATTGGAATAAGCGTGCGATATTATACTATATAAAGCTAAATTACCACTCACTGACTGACTGACTCACTCATTGACATAATTGTTCTCCCAGATGGTGGATGGGGAGGTGGGTATATTTTGACAGATTCGTAAACAAGTAACTCTCAAACCTACGGGAAAAGTGCCAAACCTCCCCTTTTCACCCCCCTTCTCCCCCCTTCCTATCGTATCTCGGAAACTACGAGACCCGTATTTTTTGTTTTTTACGGATTCGTATAGAGGAGGTTCGGTAAAGTAAAAACCATTTTTCAAAGTCCCCCCCCCCCGCCCCCCTTCTCCCCCCCTTTAGACGGATCTCGGAATCTAAGAGACTTGGAACATTTTTTTTTCAGATTCATTTAGAGGGGCAATGCTTTAGTCGAAATACTTGTGCAACCCCCCCCTCCATCACCCCCCCCACTCTTTTTTTTTTTTTTTCACAAGCTCGCGAGGTGCTTGCACCTCGCGCAACACGCAAATACTAAACCCCCCATCACCCCCCCCCTTTTTTTTTTTTTTTTTTCACAAGCACGCGAGGTGCTTGCACCTCGCGCAACACGCAAATACTAAACTATCGCCATAATATCGCCATAGTGACAATTTAGAGGTACAAATCAAAGGAGACAAGATTCAGTTAGTAGACAAAGTCAAATTTTTAGGCGTAAACATAGATGTATATCTAAATTGGAAACAGGAGCTAGCTGCTATTGACTCTTCAATTTCATCAGCATGCTATGCACTCAGGAGCCTCAGAGATATGTTGGATCTAAATCAACTAAAGACTATATACTACGCGCTGGTAGAATCCAGATTAAGATACAGCATAATGCTTTGGGGTAATAGTTATAGTTATAATTGTCAGAAAGCGTTTATTTTACAAAAACGTGCCATAAGAACTATAGTAAGGATTTCACAAAGAGACTCATGTAGAGAGTACTTTAAAGAATTAAACATTTTAACAGTACCGAGTTTATATATATTAGTAATCCTTAACCACTTTGCTAAGTATATTCATGAGTATGAATCACAAGAGGAACGTAGGGTAAGAGAAAGCACAAGAAGGAAGGACTTTAAACACAAAATGTTACCAAATCTTAACATAGCTAAGCATTGTTCCAGATACCAAGCAGTGGAGTTATTTAATAGGTTACCTACTGATTTAAAATTATTAATTTATAGCTCTCACTCTTTTAAAACTACATTAAAAGCCTTCTTGTTGGAAAAATGTTTATACTCGGTATCGGAGTTTATATCAAATAATAAATAGACACTTATAATAATAGCAGCGATCATTGTTTTAAATTTTTATTGTACTTTTAATATTTTGACATTGAATTTCACATTATAATTACGATTGATTTGACATTATATTTATTTTTTGACATATTTTAAATTAGTTTAATACCTCTGTTTAACTTTACTTTACACATTAATTTTAATTACGCTTCTGAATTTTAGTTCCTGAATATGTTAATTTTATTTAATTATTAATATGTACTGTTCAACACAATGTAATTGTTAACTGAACTGAATGAATGAATGAATGAATGAATGAATGAAACTCCCCCATCTCCCCCCCACTTTTTTTTTTCACAAGCACGCGAGGTGCTTGCACCTCGCGCAACACGCAAATACTAAACCCCCCCCATCACGCCCCTTTTTTTTTTCTTTTTTTTTTTCACAAGCACGCGAGGTGCTTGCACCTCGCGCAACACGCAAATACTAAATCTCCCCCCATCACCCCCCCCCCCTTTTTTTTATTTCACAAGCTCGCGAGGTGCTTGCACCTCGCGCAGCACGCAAATACTAAACCCCCCCCCCATCTCCCCCCATCACCCCCCCCCCTTTTTTTTTTTAACAAGCTCGCGAGGTGCTTGCACCTCGCGCAGCACGCAAATACTAACCCCCCAATCTCCCCCCCCCCCATTTTTTTTTTCACAAGCACGCGAGGTGCTTGCACCTCGCGCAACGCGCAAATACTAGTTATATTATATAAAGCTAGATTACCACTCACTGACTCACTCATTGACATAATTGTTCTCCCAGATGGTGGATGGGGAGGTGGGTATATTTTGACAGATTCGTAAACAAGTAACTCTCAAACCTACGGGAAAAGTGCCAAACCCCCCCTTTTCCGCCCCCTTCTCCCCCCCCCTATCGTATCTCGGAAACTACGAGACCCGTATTTTTTTCTTTTTACGGATTCGTACAGAGGAGGCTCGGTAAAGTAAAAACCATTTTTCAAAGTCCCCCCCCCGCCCCCCTTCTCCCCCCCTTTAGGCAGATCTCGGAATCTAAGAGACTTGGAACATTTTTTTTTTCAGATTCATTTAGAGGGGCAATGCTTTAGTCGAAATACTTGTGCAACCCCCCCCCACCACCCCCCCCCTCTTTTTTTTTTTTTTTCACAAGCTCGCGAGGTGCTTGCACCTCGCGCAACACGCAAATACCAATTTCTTTTTTCACAAGCACGCGAGGTGCTTGCACCTCGCGCAACACGCAAATACTTGATTTAGAGGGGCAATGCTTTAGTTTTTTTCACAAGCACGCGAGGTGCTTGCACCTCGCGCAACACGCAAATACTAGTTATATTATATAAAGCTAGATTACCACTCACTGACTCACTCACTGACATAATTGTTCTCCCAGATGGTGGATGGGGAGGTGGGTATATTTTGACAGATTCGTAAACAAGTAACTCTCAAACCTACGGGAAAAGTGCCAAACCTCCCCTTTTCACCCCCCTTCTCCCCCCTCCCTATCGTATCTCGGAAACTACGAGACCCGTGTTTTTTGTTTTTTACGGATTCGTATAGAGGAGGCTCGGTAAAGTAAAAACCATTTTTCAAAGTCCCCCCCCCGCCCCCCTTCTCCCCCCCTTTAGGCGGATCTCGGAATCTAAGAGACTTGGAACATTTTTTTTTTTCAGATTCATTTAGAGGGGCAATGCTTTAGTCGAAATACTTGTTCAACCCCCCCCCCATCACCCCCCCCCTCTTTTTTTTTTTTTTTTTTTCACAAGCTCGCGAGGTGCTTGCACCTCGCGCAACACGCAAATTCTAAACCCCCCCATCACCACCCCACTTTTTTCTTTTTTTTTTTCACAAGCACGCGAGGTGCTTGCACCTCGCGCAACACGCAAATACTAAACCCCCCCCATTTCCCCCATCACCCCCCACTTTTTGTTTTCACAAGCACGCGAGGTGCTTGCACCTCGCGCAACACGCAAATACTAGTTATACTATATAAAGCTAAATTACCACTGACTGACTCACTCACTCACTGACATAATTGTTCTCCCAGATGGTGGATGGGGAGGTAGGTATATTTTGACAGATTCGTAAACAAGTAACTCTCAAACCTACGGGAAAAGTGCCAAACCTCCCCTTTTCACCCCCCTTCTCCCCCTCCCTATCGTATCTCGGAAACTACGAGACCCGTATTTTTTGTTTTTTAGGGATTCGTATAGAGGAGGCTCGGTAAAGTAAAAATCATTTTTCAAAGTCACCCCCCTTGCCCCCCTTCTCACCCCCTTTAGGCGGATCTCGGAAATTAAGAGACTTGGAACATTTTATTTTTTTCAGATTCATTTAGAGGGGCAATGCTTTAGTCGAAATATTTGTGCAACACCCCCCATCCCCCCCCCCCCAATTTTTTTTCTTTTTTTTTTAAGTGAACACGCGATGTGCTTGCACCTCGCGCAACAGGCAAATGCTAAACCCCCCCCCATCTCCCCCCGTCACCCCCCCCTTTTTTTTTTTTCACAACCACGCGAGGTGCTTGCACCTCGCGCACCACGCAAATACTAAACCCCCCCCATCTCCCCCATCACCACCCCCCCACTTTTTTTTTTTTTTCACAAGCACGCGAGGTGCTTGCACCTCGCGCAACACGCAAATACTAGTTATATTATATAAAGCTAAATTACCACTCACTGACTGACTCACTGACTGACTCACTCATTGACATAATTGTTCTCCCAGATGGTGGATGGGGAGGTGGGTATATTTTGACAGATTCGTAAACAAGTAACTCTCAAACCTAAGGGAAAAGTGCCAAACCTCCCCTTTTCACCCCCCTTCTCCCCCCTCCCTATCGTATCTCGGAAACTACGAGACCCGTATTTTTTGTTTTTTACGGATTCGTATAGAGGAGGCTCGGTAAAGTAAAAACCATTTTTCAAAGTCCCCCCCCCCCGCCCCCCTTCTCCCCCCCTTTAGGCGGATCTCGGAATCTAAGAGACTGGGAACATTTTTTTTTTCAGATTCATTTAGAGGGGCAATGCTTTAGTCGAAATACTTGTGCAACCCCCTCCCCCATCACCCCCCCCCTCTTTTTTTTTTTTTTTTTTTTCACAAGCACGCGAGGTGCTTGCACCTCGCGCAACACGCAAATACTAAACCCCCCCATCTTCCCCCATCACCCCCCCCCCCCCACTTTTTTATTTTTCACAAGCACGCGAGGTGCTTGCACCTCGCGCAACACGAAAATACTAAACCCCGCCCATCACCCCCCCAGTTTTTTTTTTTCACAAGCACGCGAGGTGCTTGCACCTCGCGCAACACGCAAATACTTGATTTAGAGGGGCAATGCTTTAGTTTTTTTCACAAGCACGCGAGGTGCTTGCACCTCGCGCAACACGCAAATACTAGTTATGTATATACTCTCGAAAACCATGTTTTCTTTTGCAGCAGTAGGGAATTATGAAAAAGCCGAGTGTTCCAGGAAACAAATAAGCCCACTTAGGTTTATAAAGCGTGTATTATGGCCCTCTTTTTGCGTTTGCAAAAATATAAATAAAAAGTCAACAAAAATTTTGATTTTTTCTTTCACTACAGGAGCAGTTCGTTTTGATTGAGGAGCTTATAGCCTAATAATAACAACTACACAGATCGATATTAAGGGTTAAGCAACACTTGCCGAGGTCAGTCCGTGGATGGGTAACCATCTTAACATATCGTGTCTATTCCATACTGGAAAGCTCGTTAACCCATAGGTCTTGGCTGTTATTTGTCCATCAATGACATTCGTTCCTGGTAGTCAAGAGGCAGACAGTCTGACACCAGAAGGGGTAGTATATTACCACGGGCAACCTAGTGGTTGTGAAGGTGAGCTAACAAGTTGCTCCATGTAAAACACTAGTAGTCATCTGGACTCGGTTAGACTGAAAGACCTCGATATAGTCGGGAAAAAGCTACGAAGATGATGAAGACTTTAGCAGAGCGCTTATGAATGCGTCATTTCTTAGTCCGATGATGAGGTAAATTACATTACAATAACATTTCGCACGTACTAAATCATACATTACGTCGGGTTTTCATGGCTAATTAATTACCCGTCCAGTCAATCACAACACTCATTCAACTGCGTTTACTGTAACCAATTTTACAGTAAACGCGGTTGAATTCGGCATCCTTTAAACTTTGACCGGTACCTTTCAGCTGTCTAAAAATTTTCCTAACGAGAAACTAACTCACAGAAACTTAGATGGTAACATACTATGTATCTTCTTTTTTTTTATTCCGTAGTTGCACACTCTTGACCTCAATCTCACCTGATGGAAAGCGATAGATGAGGTCTACGATGAAACGAGCCCAGAAGATGCCTGTTCACTCTTGCTATAAAGACTGAAAGGTCATAAGTGGCAGGGAACACAGAAGCCGGCAGAGAGTTCCACAGCTTGGCTGTGCGCACTATAAATGGACGAGAAGCGCTTGGTACCACAAGACGTTATATCAACCAAGTGGCGGAGTTAGCTCTTTTGCTCGGAAGTGTGAAGACGTGTTGCCAGTCGCGCTGTGTTTTGTGTGAAGTGATTGACTATCAGTGTTGTGATTGGCTTATGTCCATATTTTCGATTCCTTGTTACTCTTGCGGTGACTTTGCCTAAGGTCTACGCCCAGTGGGTGGAGTCTGAGAGGGATAGACGATTTTTGTGAGTCCGTACCTCGAATTACATTCGAAAACTTTTTTAAAAAACTTCTAAAAGTTTTTGCGGCTGCCCGGTAGCGAACTCGGACCTTCGCCATTTGGGGCGAAGTGTGTTTGCACTCGACCGTATATACAGTTGCAATCACTTGCGAAATATCAGTATATTTTTATTCGCCTGCATCGCTTGCATATTTTGGCTTTTTGACTAGTTGCTATTTACACAAATAACCAACATGCCTCGCATGATGCGCTCGCCTCCGCAATGTTCACCCAGCAACTGCGCGCTTTTGGAAACGCGATCGGAACCAGATCTCTCTCCGGCATCTCAATCCAGCGCCCGTGAATTGAGCAACATTACTACAAGACCTAGTAACAAACGTTTTCGAGAGGATGACAGCTTTACAGAACCGGACAAGTTTGAAGAATTGAAAAATATGCTGTTGTCGTGGAAAACCGACCAAGATATTATTCTCAATAAATTAGTAACTGAAGTTTCCGAGCTTAAACAACAGAACCTTAGTATCCAAAAAACCAATCTAGAGATCGAGAAAACTATTCAATTCTTCAATAATAGTTATGAAGACATGAGAAAACGTCTTGAGAGTTTGGAAAAGGAATGCAAGGGTTACGAAAAGCGCTTAAACGAGGTGGTCAGCATCAGTAACCAACAAACGATTACTAAACTTGAGGCAAAGATCGACTCGATGGAACAACATGCACGACTATGTAACATCGAAATCTGTAACGTGCCCGAAAAACGAACTAAAAACTTGTTTGCAATTGCAGAGGCAATAGGCAATTCAGTAAAATGTTCACTGTCACAAAATGACATTATCACTATTCACCGTGTCCCGCATGCACATCAAAACGATAACAAGCCCAAGAATATTATAGTAAAATTTAAATCGCTATTGATTCGTGACAACTTATTGAGCGCCTATCGTAAAAGTAAGAGCATTAAGACCGACCAAATAGGAATCTCAGGCACTTCGTCAACAATTTATTTAAATGAACACCTCACGTTAAAAAATAAAGCTTTATTTCGTGAAGCCAGAAAGTTCGCCAATAAATATAGTTATAAATACGTTTGGGTACGAAATGCTACGATACTTGTGCGCAAGCAAGATGGAACTTCTTCATTCGCAATACGTTCTGATGCTGATCTCAGCAAAATTGTTAGTAGTCAGAAGACTCCTACTGATACTACAGAACCTTAAATATGCTGGTTGTTTTTGGACGAATGGTTTGTAACGTATCTTTGCCTGTTGTTCTCACCTGTTGCAAATGTATTAATCCGCGGCTATATATTAAGATTTTACTTTTGTTTAATGATTTTTATATTATCATATTGTATATATTGTGAAACTTTCTATCTGATGTTAGTAAGCGATTTTATAGTTTCTATAAATATATACTCGTATTTACAAAGGATAAAACAGTACTGTATCAAGGTTCTATTGTGTTTATGTTTATATAATAAGGTTCACTACATCATAATAATTATAATAAGTACATCGTCTCAGTGTATAAAAATGTCAAATGTTATACAGATTTATTGTTTCATATTTTCCAATGGCTGCAAATAATATCGTGATATATTACCAGAACTGTAGAGGGATCCGTACAAAGTTACATACGCTTTACATGAACATATTATCGTGCTCGTATGACGTTATTGTGTTGACGGAAACTTGGCTTATTCCTACCATCCTGGACAGTGAATTTATTGACAACCGATACACCGTCTTCAGATTCGATCGTGACCGTCTAGCGACTAAGAAATGCGAGGGGGGAGGCATTCTTGTGGCTGTCCTTCGAGAACTACGTCCTTCTAAGATATCGACACACATTTTCCACCCAGAGGTAGAACATATTGCGGTACAGTTGCCTTCATCACGACAAAACACACGCCACATTATTTGTGCCGCATATATACCACCACGAACACATGAGGCCGCATATTCACAGTATTTCGATATGCTACAAGACTTGGCTAATGACTCTACTTGTGACTCATATTTCTTTCTTGGAGATTTTAATATCCCAAGTATCGAATGGTCAGACCAAGGTGGCCATGCTCATGTATCAAGCTCGGCTGGGCGTAGCTTGTTAAATTTTATGGAATTTGTTAATGGCACTCAATATAACACCACCAAAAACAAATTAGGACGAATACTGGATTTAGTTATTTCTAACGTGGATTGCCAGACAATATCTTGTAATATTCTTCTAGAACCTGACATGCACCATCCTCCGTTCTCCATATTAACTACTCTGGGTATGCAATTTGCTTCCATGAAACCTCGCTCGGTCCAAAGACATAATTTTCATAAAGCTAATTTCGATGAAATAAAACTTGAACTAGGTAAAGTTAACTGGGATAAGGCTCTCTCTCACCTCTCTTCAGAGGAAGCTGTCAATACTTTCTATGAAAAATTATACGGCATTATTAGATTGCACGTTCCGTTATCTCGCATTAAAAATGGAAAGTATCCAGTATGGTTTTCCCCATCTTTGATACGTATTTTAAAGAATAAAGAACGTGCATGGATCAAATGGAAGAATTATAATAATATCTCCGACTACTTAACCTTTTCCAAATATCGCAATCTGTTTCATCATGAATCTGCTAGATGTTATCGAAACTACATGGAATCTGTTGAGAATAACATCCCCAAAAACATTAAGTACTTCTGGTCTTATATATCAGCTCGAAAATGCAAGGCTAAACTACCTGCCAGCATGTATTTCAAGGATATTACCTCCGATGACCCCAAAAATATCTGCAACTTATTCTCAACTTACTTCTGTTCCGTCTACGAACCTTCTTCTTTTAATCCAAATACATGGCAACCACCTACTACCTGCAGTGAAAATTTAATATGTATATCAGACATTTACTTGACTGAAGATGTTATAAGTACGTCATTAAAGTTGCTTGATCCTTCTAAAGGAGCTGGACCGGATGGATTGCCACCTAGTTTCTTTACAAGATTGTATGAAATCCTCTGTACTCCCCTGCAAATAATATTTAATAAATGCCTACGAGAAGGCGTTTTTCCCGCAGTTTGGAAAAATGCCTTTATTACTCCAGTCTATAAAAGTGGTGACAAAAACAATGTAGAGAATTACCGCCCCATCTCAATACTTTCCACCTTGTCCAAGGTCTTCGAGAGACTGGTACATGAATCAATATATTCTCGTCTTCACCGCCATATTATCCCGGAACAACATGGATTTGTAAAACGTCGTTCCACCACAACAAATCTTATGGTTTTCACTAACTATTTATTCGAAAATATGGATCAACGATTACAAGTAGACGCTGTATACACAGACTTTCAGAAGGCTTTCGACAAGGTGGATCATAAATTACTCATGGATAAAATAGCCTATAACGGTATACGCGGAAACTTATTGCGTTGGTTTATGTCATATATTTTTAACAGAACCCAGAAAGTCGTTGTTAATGGTTATGAATCTGACACTGTAATTGTTACGTCTGGAGTTCCACAAGGTTCCATCTTAGGTCCTCTTCTCTATGTCATATTCATAAACGATATTAAACAATGTTTCGTTAACTCTCGGTTTCTAATGTACGCAGATGACATCAAAATCTATAAACCTTGCAAAACGATAGAGGATTGTCAACTTCTTCAAGATGATCTAGACAGGTTACATACTTACTGCATTGTTAATAAGCTCATTCTTAGCCTTCCAAAATGCCACACTATCTCTTTTACTAAGAACAAAAAGAAACACATATATACCTATTCCATTGACAACGTTCCCCTAAATACTGTTCGTTCAGTACGTGATTTGGGAGTAATACTTGATTCCTGTCTACACTTTGACTTACACTATGATACAGTAGTAAATAAAGCTTTTCAAATGTTCGGTTTCGTCATGAGATCGTCCCGTGACTTTGTGCGTCCCTCTACCTTCTTAATGCTATACAAAACATTGATTAGATCACAATTAGAATATGCTTCACCTATCTGGAATCCTTTGTACAAAAAGTACGGTGCTAGCTTAGAAATGGTACAGAAAAAGTTTTTGCGTTCTATGAACTACAGGTGTTATCACTCTAAAGTTCCCTACACACATTTATTAAATAAATATCATGTTTTAAGTCTAGAGTACAGACGATTGCTTCTGTCAGTAATGATGTTGCATGGTTTGTGCAACAACAGATTTGACTGCACAGATTTAACAAATAAATTATGTTATACATTACCCAGAACTGTTATCCAGCGCGGAGTGCGCGTGCCTCGTCTGTTTCATACAGAGTCCTGTAAAACTAATGCCGGAGTGCGCGTGCCTCTGCGTCGTATTGTGGACATATATAACTCGCACTTCACACGGCTTGATATATTTTGTCTATCTAATAAGCAATTTAAAATAGAAGCTTGTAAACTCTTGTCTGAGATTTAATTTAATAATATGTTAATCAGTTACGGATTTATTAGATAATGTTATTTTAACTATTTTGTTTTTAGCTTTAATGTGTCATTGTAACTTTCATTTCTTTTGTTAACCTGTGGACAATGGTGTGGGTTGCATAATTGTTTAATTAGTTATACGAATTTTAGTTAATGTGTTTTTATTATGTAACTGTTATTTGTCCCTAAATAAATAAATAAATAAATAAGTGTAGATGATACCCAGCAGTGCATCTGGTATACTGGTAGTAAAAGGGAGATAGAGGGATCAGGTCATGGAGCTCCTGTGCACACTCCCCGAAGTACAATCTGAAGAAAACCGACAGGCAAGGAACGGTTCGCTGATGAGCCTAGCTATGAAGCTTGTACACTAGCGCCTCGTCGCATATAAGCCTTTTAGCTCTGCACTCAATTAAGTCCAGTGCAGTAAGTTGGTATTTTGAGGAACCAGGCGTGAAGATCTTCTACCAGAATTATCACACGTGCGATGGTTTTTCGTTTATAAATAAAACATTGCTCAACGCTTCAACAAAAATCATGATGGATGACTTTGATTATTTGTTTATTTGCCGTTAATTTCGCTGAAAGAGTTGTTGGGTCCTAACAAAATGCTCACGGTTTTTTCCTGTTTGCTTACTGACATGTTTTATTTATTGTTTATTCTGTATTGATTGATTCGGGATATGGTGTTTGTTTGTATTTTATTTTGCTATTTAAGTGTATTGAGTATACACTTAAATAGCAAAATAAAACTTAGTTAAGTGATAGTCCAATAATAAAACTATAGCAGTCTCTCACGAGATTGCAACAAGGTAGGCTTCGTAATACTAAAATGATTAGTATGGTATGTAGGCGATTGTATAATAATAAAACTGACCTATCTCAAAAATTACTAGTTTACGGGTTGAGCAACAAACCTGTAATATAAGCAGTTTTGAGTATATTTAAATGAATGAAGTTTGTCTGTAAAAGATCGCTTTTAGCGATAATTGTAACACCCTTTGTAGTTGTTAAGATTATATCTCTCCCATGACCGATGTATGCCCTTTTTAACTCGTAATTATGACTTCTGTTACCACGGGGATTCAGACTAGTATTAAAGGTCAGTTTATATGTAATTTTAATTCTACTCCATTGCCAGTTCTCTTTTTTTTTAATATAACTATGTATTTAATAATATAATATAAATATATATTTAGTTACATGAATTTAGAGTTACTTTCATTCTAAGACTGCAAATGTATAATTTTGTTTGAGATTGTAATTTTATTTATTGCATGCTGAGGTACTTAATTTATAATCTTTTATTTAACTTGCAATGCATGCATGTATGTTCCGGTCAAATCTTGCAAATAACTTTTTAAGCAGTTATCTTCAAACGATTTAGATACATTTTATCATACACGTTTAGTTTGGATAAAAATGCATGGTTAGCTAAGTTACGTAACTTTAAATCAAACAAATGAGGGCCATAATACAAGCTTTAGATAAGTGGCCTTATTTGTTTTTTGGAATACTCCGCTTTATCATATTTGCCGACTGTTTTATAAGGAAAGGCGCTTTCGTGAGAGTATGTTTATACATACAAACATTTTTTTTTTTGTTATTTTGTCTATTTAATTTAATCCTGATCCACTCAGTACTTTTGAAGACTGACCCGTTTAAGAGGAGACTTCCTAAATTGTATGTAACTTTGCATTAATATTCTGAAACAATCACGCATACAATCAAAGTGGAACTTTAGTATATGATTTATTGGATCTTTTTCTTTACATGTCTAGACTAGTTACGTAATTGGAACATTTTCGCTCGATTCATTTATTAATCGAAAATCATGTTTTTTTTAAAGATTATTCAAAATTGAATCTTGATTACTCGGTTTTTATGTCTAAAATTAGTATTAATAGTAAGAAAATATAGTTTATTATCCAAATATAGGACATTTTTTCTCTAGATCAAATATTACTTTAGTTATAAACGAAATAAGAATTGAGACTTACGACATTTAGTTTCGAACCTGAAAATGGTAAAAGAGCGCACGCGATATTCAACTTTATTACTGCTACGTTAGCGTTAAGCACACAACGGCAGTTTCGAACCCGAACATGGTAAAAGAGCGCACCTGATATTCAACTTTATTACTGGCTGCGTTAGCGTTGAGCATACAACGCCCTAACCGCGGTGCATGGGGGCGGAGCTTGCGTGAAAATTATTTTAGATTGCCTGGTCTTAAACAAACAAACCATAATTTCCAGTTTATAATATTAGTATAGATAAAACAGCTATCAGACTGGAAACTGATCTCAACATACTTGGGAAAAGGCTACGCAGATTGATTAAGTTACACATACAAGTCTCCCTTAAGCAAACATGTTGATTGATGGCCGTACATTCTGTGTAGAAAATGTACTACTTACGTTCATTGGAATAGTAATTGACATGTCTGTGTTATTATTATGTTATTTTGCCAGAAAAGACACAATATAAATGAGGAACAGATTTTGGAGAGAGATCTTACGTATTGATAATTGGAAATGCAGGCATCTTCTGGGCTCGCTTGTTTCATCGTAGATCTCATCTAATACTTACTTACCATCACGCGTGATCGGGGTCAAGTGCAGCTTATTCGTAATAGAAAAAAGACAGCTAAAATATGCGTGTAAGTATGGAATAAACCGAAGTAAATAGAAGTATATTTTGCAGACAAAACTAATTTAGAAAACACTTCACACATTCTAGGTGTATTCACTAAAGTAATTGTTTTCATTATAGTATGTACATAGGTACCTATTGTGTCCAATCGTGTAACTGTATAAGATTTTGACTTTAAGTATGTAGAAATGCAAAGCAAGAAAGTCTTTAAAAAAAGTTATTTAAAAATCTAAAAAACCCGACTGCTGAACTGAAATGCAAGAAACAAGTAATTTTTATTTTAAAACGTGAGATGGGACCCAATTGAAAATATATTTTTTAATGGGAGGGGTCCGCCTGCTTGTCAGCTGCTGCCCAGTGTGGGTAGGTCGATGTCACATCACTTACTCGACATACTGATGTGTAATGTAATATTATTATTCTATAATTTTATTTTAATTTTAACTTATTTGATTCTTGATTTATTGAACTTATTGATTCTGTTTTTTTGTGGATTTCGATTTATTTTAAATTTAATTTATTTAGATTTTGATTTATTTTAATTTAATTCATATAATATTATTTTACCTATTGTTAAAAAAAAAATATTACTTATACCGTTTGTAAGCTGGAACAACCCTCCTCATTAGCAGTCGCACGTTGATAGCTGCGCCACAGTTTTAAGTTTTGCAGGTACCATCGTTGAATTGTTTTGCTTGTATATTGTATTTGTTCCAAATAAACAATTTTTTATTATTATCCCCTATAGCCCTTAAGGAAGAGTTAGAAAACACAAACTTCTCATACATATATAAAACCAAGGACGCCAATACTGCTATGGAATCACTTATCACAAAGATAATCTCAGCAATAACTAAACACTCCAAAGAAATTAGCTTACCAAGAAAACAAAGGACTTTGAAACCATGGATAACTCCAGGACTTCTAAAATGCATCAAGCACCGAGATAAACTCCATGCAAAATCAAAAAAGTCTCCTGACAATCTTATACTGCAGGTATCGTACACGAGATATCGTAATTTCTGCAATATGCTGCTACGTAAATTGAAGAGGACTTACGAGAAGAGTGAGATTGAGAAATCAAAGAATAATCCTAAAGCACTGTGGAAAACCATAAAAGAAATAACCAATACTGGCAAAATATGTTCTAGTCCTAATGAACTGCTCAAGACATGTGACAGCCCTGCATCTTCGCTTAACAATGTTTGCTCTTTCTTCAGTAGTATTGGGAAGAACATGGCTGAAAAAATCCTTAACGACCCGAACAAAGTATCTCCTACTCGTCGCACTTTCCTTGCTGACAATAATAAGACTCTGAGGCCGCCAGTCAACTCACGTGTTATACCAAAAGTTGACGAACATGACGTAGAGTCTATTATAGTACAGCTGCGCAATGACTGTGCCGTGGGCTGGGATGGAATATCTTCCACACTTCTTAAGAACTGCCGTCATGTCTTGGTTGTCGCCTTTGACATATATCTGCAATCTGTGTATTGAGACAGGTATTTTTCCGGATTGCTTAAAGAGGGCCACCCAATCCATAAGAGCGGGAACAGAGGCTGTGTTGACAATTATAGGCCTATATCAGTTCTACCATCAATCTCAAAATCCTAGAAAAGATTCTCAATAAAAGTCTTAGAAGCTTTATCGATAAGTATAACATTATAGCAGATAATCAGTACGGTTTCCGGACTGGAGTCTCCACCGAAGATGCAGTACTGGATCTGACTCAATCTGTCGCTAAGACACTAGACAGTAGGATAAAGTGCCTCGGTATTTTCTTGGATCTTTCGAAGGCGTTCGACACGGTCTCTGTTCCAAAGCTAATTTCCAAGTTAGAGGTTGTAGGTGTACGTGGCATAGCTTTGGAAATTTTCAAAGATTACCTACGAAATCGCACCCAAGTAGTAAAGATTGGCTCTTCTTATAGTGACGAAGAAGTTGTGTCATACGGTGTACCTCAGGGAAGCATACTGGGCCCCACACTTTTTCTAATATACATAGATGGCCTATGTAGAATCTCTATCCCTGATTGTAAGATCTATGCTTATGCAGATGACACAGCGATTCTGGTTAATGGACCATCGTGGGAAGCAGTGAAGATAAAGGCAGAATCAGCACTGTCTTCAATAATGCACTGGCTTGACCAAAACCTATTAACATTAAATCTGAAAAAAACTTATTACCTGCCCTTTGCCATTCGGTGCAACAGTAGACCTTCAAGTAATTTCATGATAACGACTCACTCATGCCAGAACCAGTTAGTGTCATGCTCATGCCCTTCTATTGATAGAACGGATAGTGTGAAATATTTGGGTGTGCATATAGATGAGGGGCTTAAATGGGACAAACAACTTGATTCACTATCTGCTCGAGCACTTCGTCTTATTCACATCTTCAAAGCTCTTCGAGAATCTGCTGGTATTGAAGTTCTCAAAATGGTATATTTCACATTATGCCAATCGATTCTTGGATACTGCATAACTGCATGGGGTGGTGCAGCGAAAACTTATCTGCTGAGGGCGGAGAGGTCTCAAAGAGCTGTCCTCAAAGTTATGCTAAGGAAACCTCGCAGATACCCTACAACGCAGCTATACGCTGATTGTAAAGTGCTGACGGTTCGCCAGCTTTTTGTTCTTCAGTCTGTGCTTAGAATACATGCCAGCCTACCTCTATCTGATCCAAGAAAGCGTACATATATTCCTCCAAGTATGCGATGCAAAACTTCATTTGCGAGACGCCAATATTATATCTTAAGCCTTCAAATTTATAAAAAAAATACAGAAAGAACTAAATATTATAGACATGAATAAATTCAATGTGAAATCAAAAACTTCTGATTGGCTTTTACAGCAAGATTATATTATAACTGAATCTTTGCTGTCACATGTCACCTGACTGATACACACACACATATACATACACACGACATACAAACATACACGCACACATACACACATTATACATCACACATATACATACACAATATCCATCACACATTCATTGCCACACACCCCTCTGCACACACAAATACGCACGCATTTACTTTTTTAATTACTTTTTCTTTTTATTTAATATTTTAATTTTATTTTCACCTAGCATAATTAGATTACATACTAACATTTTTTTTATTGTAACTAACATCGAATGTATTTAAAAATGGCTCTTCGACACACTTTCACGCTGTTAAATATTGCAACTATGTTTCAAGTAGCTTTTTTTTGGCTGATCCCTGTCTCTTAAGACACAGGCGTAGGCCTAGTTTAAGAGACAGGGTTCTTTACATTTGTATGCATAGACATTTTGTAAACTTTTCTTCTGCAAGAACCAACTATGTAATACTTAGTTATGTTTAAATTTTATACTTTTAAATGGTACCATGTTGTAACTGTGTTTGTCTGTGTGCGTTTTTCTTTGGTAAATAAATACATTTATTATTATTATTATTTACACTTCGAATGATTAAGTTACAGGTCACGGCATTTTCCTTCCCCTTTTGAGAGCAATGGTGATGAAATAAATTGACACACTCGGCTCATAAACACTGGACCACCACAGTTCCGATCATGGGCGTGCGCTCCTTATAGGCAGAAATGCAGTGTTTACTTGCCATTCACAGATATTTTAATAAAACGTTCGTACGTTTTAGATGACTTTAATTAATAGTAAATAAATGAATAAACAAAATATAATAACTTAAAAACGCCTAATATTTTATAAATAGCACCTATTTGCAAGCACACAAACATTATGTTTGCCAGGCGCTGCAAATTAATGTACCTATCCTCAAGTCATGCCACGCTCTACCGCAGGATTTTTGTTCGCATGTGTGTAGTAATTTTGCTATTTGTGCACAATTCGCCTACGCACACACCCATGAATGTCGAAAGCCGAATCCTGCGGCATGCTACGAAACTTCGACAGTTGTCAGGAATAATCAGAAATGTTCGTTTCCTATAATCCGAGTAAAAATAATGTTTTGTGTTCGCGGAGGCCATTTTGCTTTTTGTGTTTCTGTGATTGCGTGAAATGTTTATTATATTTCTTAAAAGATTTTTCATTTTAACATTTGAAAGTGTGTAAATTTAACAGTTTATTACTGAGTTTCTATAATAATTGTAGTGATTTGCTTTTACTAGTGCGTTTGTTGATATTTTTTAAATGTTATATGATTGAGGTTTGTGTTGAAAATGTGTGTTTATTACAAACTAGAAATAACAAGTTCTCACAATTGTCATTCGGTGAAAAGATTCAAAATATAACTGGCTATGTGGGTTGTACACACGATTAAATTATATTGTTTTCCTTGCATATTGTTTAGTCATTCTAGTACAGTGTGGACTGATTCGGGATATTCAGATTTAAATAATTTCTATTCCGCGGCGAAAATTGAAGCTCACTAGGTGAGTAGTTATAATATTTTAGCTTATTATTTTACTTATTAGAATTTCTTCCGCCGCAACGATCGACTGCTTTTTTGTATGCGTTGCAGTAGAAGATGTACATGAATAGTAGTACATCTAAGACTTGTTCTGTTGGCATGGTTTTCTACTGAGAGATCCGTCGCGTAGCTGTGGTTATGCTAAAAATCTATAAAAGAAAAAGTTTTTGTGACCGAGTACTCCGCCGCATATAGGGTTGCTAACTATACTTTATAATAACGTATCCTACTTTATTTTTGGTAATTATACTTTATACTTTTGCATACAAATGTATGTGAAAATACCTTATTTCAAACCTTTACTGAGATACATAGAACAAATCATTCATTATGAGATTTATAGGTAAGTACTTAACTATTTAACGGTACATATAAGTTAAATCAGATGCTGGAAACTATTTATAATTACTGAACGAAATGTTAGATGTCAGATGTTAATGTGACAGTGACAGGTCACATTATCACAGATTTCACTATCGACGTATCGACGAAATTGTATGAAAATTGTCCGTTGTTTTGGTTTATAATTAAAGAATCTATTTTTTTTAAGTGAAAATTAATGCTTAATGACGAGTAATTCTGATAGTGATACTCCAGTGACTCCTAAAAAAGCTAAAATGACCTGTCTTACAAAAGTATAAGCTTTCACTGAGAGGGTTTTTCAGTAATGAATCTGAAATGGCGAGAAGAGAGAAATAGAGCGTCAATAAATTTAATTAGAAAAGAAT
The DNA here is from genome assembly GCA_943138885.2 of Tholera decimalis. Classification (NCBI taxonomy): domain Eukaryota; kingdom Metazoa; phylum Arthropoda; class Insecta; order Lepidoptera; family Noctuidae; genus Tholera; species Tholera decimalis. Next base: position 33,283,329 of record OW964555.2, read on the forward strand.
TGTTTCTTTATTTTTTAAATATTGATTGTCAAACAAGCTTTGAAACATTTAAAAATAGTAAAAAATTGTTACTTAACTTGTGCTAAAAGACACAAAAATACGTTTTTAGGCAATAAAACCATAAAATTTGAAAATACTTTTTTTTTCTTTCAAATACATTTTTTTCCTATTCAAACAATTTTATACGAATTTTTCATCAAAAAAAAGTTGGTAACCCTAGCCGCATACCCAGTGTCATAATCTTGTGCCTGCCCCCGGTTCCGATCATCCCTTGCGATGTAGAGTTTAACGGAACTTTATGTCAAAATCAGAAGTTGCAAGAATTTAAACTTAGTCTATTTATTTCTAAGAGTGCAATATAACTTTTAATAGCAAAGTATACTTAAGCTTACGACTCTTACGCAAAACCGGAACTAATTAAAGGTAAAGAAATGCTTACTTTTGAACGAGCCCAACTTTACAGCAACATCACTTTTAAGGAATATAAACTCTTTCATGCATTGAAAGAGTTTATATTCATGAAAACAACTTCAGAACTTAGCTCGCATATAAGTTACAATATAAAGCACTTCTAGAGAAATGAATGCATTAAATACGTAACTTGTTAGGTAACCATTAAAATTATTACCGGCGATGGTGCGCTTTAAGTATGTATGTTCAATAATGTTAATTATGATTCTCATGAAACTGAAATATTATTGTGTTTTATTGAGAATAAAGGTTGGAATAAAGTATCTTTAAATGTGACCATAATGAACGGTCAATTTCCCTTGTTTGAAAATATTAAGTAGGTATTTTTACTTTTCGATGTATAACTGTTCACTGCTTCCCAAAGAAAACAAGAAATCGTTTGAACCCCACGAAAATCTCATCAAAATTCTACGCTCGAAATAAATTCCTGAAAAAATAAAATCGTCGCGTGACCTTTTAACCTGTTTAGCTCCGGTATCATAATGACCAGCCATTAAGGGGTCGGCAGAATACATCACCGTAATCTGAATGGCCTGAACCAACCTATCATACTGATCGTTCACTCTCACTTCGTGAACGCGCGTGACCTGATAAATGAAGATCTGTTTGTTTAATTTTCGGATAAGTTAGGTACCAGCTGTAGCCCGCAACTTCGTTCATGCGGAAATTTATTTCCTTTTTTTACTGGGGTATAAAGTGGGCTATAGAAATCTAAGAGAAATTATACAACAATTCTCGTCAAAACGCGTCATTGAATCTATTAAGCATTCAAGCTGCAGTCCGAAGAGGCAAAGACGACTTATAAATTAGTTCACTAAGCACTTAAGGCTACGTTTTTGGTGCAGCCCGTGTGGCTGGCATGACCATGTGTAAAAAAGAAGTATACAAATAAATAAATAAAATTCATTTATTGCAGGCACGCAGGCCCATATAAAAGCTAATAATATTTACATTAATTCTTAATAATATAATACAATAATAAAAAATTAGTAAATAAATATTTTAATTTATCCGGTTTTCTTCTTCTTGGCCTTATCATATAAGCATTCTTGTACATCGGTGCCAGGAATTTTTATTCCGTAGTGTTTCTAATCATTTTCTAATCTTTCTAAGGTTCAGGGATTTCAAATCCCTCTGGACAGCTGCCCACTACGTAGTCCGTGGTCTGCTTTTTCCACTTTGCTGTGTTTACCGGTTTTATTGTAAAGAAAAATAATAATGATGCAGTTAATGTACCTACTCACCTTACCTTAACTGAGTGATTGGCTGTAGCCACTGATTAGAAAACCACTTGATCGCACATACGTTGCCCCGACGCACGAAAACTATGCGAGTTTTTGCTCCTATATATTGGCTACGATACACGAACCATTTTAGTTGTGACCAAGTATTAGGCCTGTGTGCATGCTAAACAATTACAAATTTAAAATTTTTGTATCCAATTTACAACGCATAATAATGCTTTCATGCGCGTTGAAGTGGTGTGGAAAACATTCCCAGATATCGAGATACCAAATGGATGACATAACTATTCATCAGTAATGAAATAATATGAAAATTATTTATTATTTAATCGGATTATAAGCTACCGCAGAGGTCCATTTAAAATGGTGGTTTGGGTGGTCAAGGACAAAATTGTGTCGCGCGTTGATGTCTTTTGGAAATGTCTCTTTCTTACATGAAGAAATTCTAATTCTTTTATCCCTGTCTTTTCATCTGTATTTTTATCGTAAAAATCTGTGCTGTTACCTATAACGGCTGGATACGATATCGATAATTATAAAATTAAACAAATTTTTTTATAATTCAATTCAGATAGTTGTCATAAAATACCTATCTACATTAACCGACTTTAAAAAAATTGGCCAAGTGCGAGTCAGACTCGCCCATGAAGGGTTCCGTAGTAACTATAATAATGTAATATAATAATTATGTATATTTATTTGACGAATAAAAAAAACCCTAAAATTTCTTAAAACTAGCTTATTTATTTACATTTTTATAACTACGCTAAATAACTTTGTTTTTCAAAGTGTTTGTATGAATTACAAAGTTATATTTGTGGTTTTAGAAAATATGCTGTATCTCAAAAACTGCTGAGCCGATTTCGTTCAAACCAATTTTGGTTGAAAGTTTACATTAAGATCTACAGACATTTTATTTTTATTTTTCACTCCATTATTATAGAAGTTAGAGGGGGGACACACATTTTACCACTTTGGAAGCTTATATCTTTTAAACGATTGACTTTATGAAAAAGTGGTTCTAGAAACCCTTATATCATTTTTAAAGACTTGTCTATAGATACCACACACGCATAGGTTTCATGTAAAAAAATATTTTCAGTTCTAGTTCCATGTATGGGGACTCCCTTTATTTTAAATATTTTTTAATTTTTTTCTTTAAAATAGAAAATCGGTTTACAGAATACATCTATCTACTAAGTTTCACATGTATAGTTTTAATAGTTTCGGAATAAAATGGCTGTGAAATACGGACGGACGGACAGACAGACAGACAGACAGACAGACAGACAGACAGACGGACAGACAGACGGACAGACATATCGAAACTATAAGGGTTCCGTTTTTTGCCATTCGGCTATGGAACCCTAAAAATGAGAAAGTTCTGATATTTTTTCTTCTGTGTGACATGCATGTTTTCATTTTAGATTTCCCAAGATTCCAGATTAAAAAGAAAAGTGGATGGATAAGGTTACTAGGGAATATTGGTTTGGTTTTTATTGATATTGATACCTATATCCAATCTTTCTAGGCATCAAATAGTATGACGGAGTCTAATATTAATTAACTTGGACCTTTGCATTACAATATCACCCTCGTTAGTTACTTTGGTTCCGGGGATGCGGTAATGGTCTCTATGAGATACCGCGGCCCCGGAACTTAAGGGCAGCTGAAGGAACAGGGTGGGTTTTTGGTCAGTAGAAGTCTGACACTCCCTTCCACTTTACCCAGAGCGGGAGAAGTCATTCGATGATTTTCCCACCTAGGAAAAAGAAACAGGTTCCTTTGTTTCGATGTCGAGTCCACGGGTTAAGAGTATGTAGGAGGGAGGAGTCATTAGATAAATCATCTAATGGTGGTGAGTACCACCAAAAAAATAATGATTACCTAGTGCCTGCTGAAGCTACAGTTGTTGACACAACTGATTTTAATGAAAATATATTTATTATGGAATATAAAATAAATATAAAAAATAAAATATAAAAATAATATATGGCCGGCTACCTTGTCCATGCTCTGATAAAGCAAATAAAATGCCTAACTTGTATTGGAGCGTTGATTGGTGTTACAAATCAAAACGCCTTACAATTTCAAAAAGACACTAAAACAAGTTATTGTACGGATCCACCACAGTAATAGAAATTTGTCGTCGTTGTGAAATTTATATTAAAAGGGCGATCAACGAAAGTTCGAAAGTGCTGTCTCAGAAATATAATTCCAATTATTTTATGAGATCGGTTTTAAAATCACTGATTGGGTATAATTTATTCCCGGATATTAATTTTCATCAATATGAAATAGAAACTACCAATCATTTGATTGAATTAGCAAGATGCATAATTCAGAAATATGTAGACGCTCGGTTATCATTTTTCAGCAAAAACAATCAGGACCCTAAAACTTTAATTCGAAAAACATTTACCAAATTAATTCATTTTAAAAATCAAAAATAACAGCATACTTGTTTTTCTTTTTGTAATTGAGACTGATAATGATTAAATATTATTATGTGATTTTATTGAGTAATTTTATAATGTTAAACTTCATTTTATCGATGTCGATAACTTTCCCTCAATCAAGTAGAGCAATCCCTAACTCGGCATATCTATGAAGCTTGACTTTGAACTGACCAATTGCAGTAGCGCATTTTTTCCTCGCCTCCCAACCCGTATTGGCGAGTTGTGTTCTTCAAAGAAATCGGCCTATAAGCTCTCTAGGTTAAATACTCTCTGGCTGTAGCATATGCTTTCAATGCATCGTCCGACTTTCATACTATTTTCCAAGTTGTTAGTTAGCCATATTCACTTACTAAAACTCCTGTTACGTCACTGACAAAGGATCCTTGATGTTTAACGATCAAGCGTGTCTCAACACTATTCTGAAAATGCTAGCTGGTAGATAGAACTCTTCCATCTTGGGGCGGTGAATAAGACTGCACGCAGTCAAGTAGACATACCCCAGGATCGGCGTGTTCCACGCAGCTCAGAATTATAATTTAGTTAATAGACTATTATTCCAAAAATTCAGACATGTGACATCATCGAGCCAAAACTGGTCGTGGTGGATTACGGTCCATTCCCTATCATAGAGAGAAGACCTGCGTCCCAGCAATGGGAACTTCCGGGGTTGCAGGAATATTCTAAACAGATACCGCGGCCCCAGAACACAAGGGCAACTGAAAGAGCAGAGTAGATTTTGAGACTGCCCTCTGCTCCACCCACAACGGGAGCAGTCATTTCATAATTTTCCCACCTAGAAATAAAAGAGCAGTGAGAGAGTAAGGCTGCATTTCCACCAGAGATGTGCGATGGAAATGTGTCGTGCGAGGATGTGTAGCGGAGCTGTGAAAATGCGCATTAATGTGTGCTGCGAGGATGCGCAAACCTCGCAACACATCCTTCTCAACACACATTCCTCGCAACACATCTCTCACACACATCCCTCGCTTGTTTTGTATGTGCAAAAATCTAGCTCTGCTGAGCCGTTTCCACCAGAGCTGTGCTGACCGAGGCGAGGTAAATGAAACGATTCTATTGATTCTTTACAAACACATCCCTCGCTACGCATCCTCGCACATCTCTGGTGGAAACGCAGCCTTATACTCGTAAGCTGAATTATTATTTTAGGCTATTAGTAACACAAGGTCATAAGTTCACTTGTTACCAAGAAATTTGCCGTCAAAGTCCGAAATAAATAAAAATATAAGACTAACTCACAGGAAGGTATACAAGGACTAATCAATGCGCCTAAGGCCGAGGCCATAAATACTTAGCGCTCACAAAATTCACGTCGTAGTCTAGCACGCGGTGTCAAATTTCTTATTAGTTTTGAGATGAAAGTTTTCTTTTAATATATTGTGCTGCCAGAAATATTGGTGCGGAGTATCGTTTTGTTATACTTTTTATTAAGTTTTGGCTCTATTTTAATTAAATGTTTTTCTTTAAAGCCATTTCACGAGTTTTATGCGCATAACTTGTAAATCTGGCAAAAAAACGCAATTAGCTCTCTGAGCAAGCAGTTAAATGACTCTAAATGATACCAGAAGGCTGCCTTTATCCGTGGTTGCGGGAATGTTATAACGATATACCGCGGCTGCGGAAAGCAAGGCATAGGGAACTAGGTTGGTTTTTAGTGACTAGAAGACTGATAATCAATCTAATAAAATACTGCTATTCAGTTTGGCTAGAAACCAACCCTGATATGGTAACAGACAAATCTGAGTTTCCTCTAGTTGTCTAGTTGTCCATAGGGCCATTGCCTGCCGGGGTTGCGGGAATGTCATAACGAAATAATGCGGCTTCGTAACTCAAGGGCAGTTGAAGGAACAGGGTAGGTTTTAGACACCTTCTAAGTTTCCCACTTAGAAGAAAAAAAAAGGCTGTCAATGAAATTCAAATTTCATTTCATTTCACAACTCATTAGAGTAAAAGTGACCTGTAACTTCTGTTTGTAATATAAACTGACTTAAACACTATGAAACATCGTGGTAATAAAATTCAACATTATTCCTACTATCTCTACTCATATAATATGAAATTTTTTACATATTATTTTATAAATTAGACCCTGGGAAGGCTATTTTTTTCCGTGTTATCTTTTCGCGTGAGCGAATCCGCGGGGAAGATGATAGTGAGTAATAAAAGAATAGCCTACACACCAGTCACGAAAGAGATGTATGCATTATAATTAGTAATTACTGTTTTTTTAAGTTTTTTGTTTGTCATTCTAATAGATATAATTATGTAGGTACACCTCTTCAACCATATAATATTCGCCGCAAAACCACATACAGTATTCGAAAACAATTGAGCTAAGCTATCTTTAAAAGGGTTAAAAGGCCCGAAAGTCATTACAATACCAAGAATACCAATATAATACCACAGTTATAGTTATTGAAAACGATCTCAATTTAATGACGATATACATAATATTTATATAGACCATTTACTGAACCATCAACTGATTAGTTACAGCGTTCAATTGTTTATTTAGGTTATCTAGGAACGCTTTGAAATATAATAGGCTCTAGTAGTGAGTACCTTCTAGATTGTTTTTGTAATGTAAAAATAAATGAATATGTTTTATAATGAATAAATTGAAATTGAAATTGAAAACCATTTATTCGGTGATAAACACACACAACAACAGAAAATTACAAACATAAAAAATAAAATAACACTAAGAATTTCGCTGAGCAGGTCTGCACCGAAAGGGTTACCAACTCAGCATTTGCTGGGCGAAAGACACCCAGCGCTGGTTTTCAGTTGGCACCCCGCAGTGACACACGGACGAGGGTAAATAAACTAATGTTAATGAATGTAGTGTATTAAATACACAAATAAAATAATATTGTAACGTTTAATATCGTGCTACGTGCTAAAAATAAAAAAATAAAAAACCTTATTGTAATTTGAAACACGCCACCAAAAAGCGAGTTAGTTGCCTAGGCAACTAACGAGCATCAAACTGCCCGCCAGGGGAAAAAATAAATAATAATAAAAAAGTGACAAAAAAATAAAATAGTTATTAATGAAATACGAATTATTATTAAAACTAGATAAAATAAAATTGATTAAAAAATATTACAACAGGTTATTCTGATATTTAAAAGTTTATTAGCGTGGGGGATGTTTTACTCGCAGTTAAATTATAATGGCCGCAACACGTCAATCTTCAAAGTTAAGCAACACTTTCCGAGGTGGGAACTCCGTGGATGAGTGACCACCTTAATTCTTAATATACAATGTGGAGAAGATAATACGATCATAAATTTACCATAGCCTAAATGATGATCTCTATATCCTGAATATATTTTTTGTACGGACTAAGCTGTACAAAAAATGTATTCAGGATTGTAGGAATAACTTCGTGCCATACCCTAAAAGTAGTACTTTCACGCTTCCGTGCGCCGCTTACGGGTAACCGCGCTGTCCGCGCACCTCCCACCCCGCAGTCCTGCTCGCACCGCTATAGCATACGGTCACGTTTAGATAATTTTTGAATTTCCGTTAAAACTGTAAAGTTATGTACTCCTATGTGCCTAATAAACTTAGTTACAAGTGCAGCATACTGTTTTACTTATAGACAGCCGTGATAATGAAAAGTTCATCCCCCACTCGACTACAGAATATTTTTTCTATTTTCATATATTTCCACAGGCTCTATTTAGCTACTGTGCTTCAACTCAGGGTCAAATATCCTGCGTTTAAGCACAAAAAACTCTCACACCATGAAGGTTTTAAGTCAATCCAAAGCATCTTTCACTATAAAACGGCAATTTCATACTTTTACCTGTATTATTTTTATTTTTTTTAATTTTGATGTCACATCTTATTTTATCCTCACTATGGTTTCCTTGGGATTAGTATAGTCGATGTTTTCATTTATTGTCGTATCATCTTCCCCACCTTGTATATCGAAATTCCTCCTGGCCTTAGAAAGCATGCTAAGCCGTTGGTCTCGGCTTTAATTTGCACATCTTTGACACGGGTGGGTCAGAAGCCAATAAGTCTGACACCAGTCTCACCAAAAGTATCGTATTACCCTGCTACTGGGTTTTAGAAGCTGCATCCAGTTAGACTGAACGCGGACTCCATCATAGTTGGCTAAGCAGATGATGAACCATTCAATTAGTCACAATAGTCATCAGAACAGGTTATTGAAACCACCTGTAAGATTTATTTAGGCAGGACAAATCGTACAAATACTAATATTATAACAGGTGGTTTTTAATCATAGATAAAAACTTATTTAAAAAATCTAAAAAACCCGACTGCTCAACTGAAGTGTAAGAAACAAGCACATTTTTATTTTTAAAAGTGACAAGCAGGCGAGACCCAATCGATTTTAATCGATTCAATTTTTAAATAAAATAGGATGGGTCCGCTTACTTTTTAGTTAAAATATTAATTAACATTTTTTAGTTTTTCCGGTCGTGTCACATTGGCACTCCACTGGATTCAGAAAGTGAGTCCATATTTTTAAACTTTCTCATTGTGTTATTTTGCTAGTATTACACTAATGATAAACATGATATACCTTTTCGAAATCCTTATGTTAAGCCCTTTAATTTGATACCCATATTGTAGCATTTGAAAAAAAAAAATTTGTTTCACCATGTGTAATGGCTTCGCACAGCCGCCATGTTTAGTTTTTTTAAATGTCACCTATCTAAAAACACTCGGGCTGTTAAGACGAATCTAACGATACCTCAATTGTGTGAATCCGTTCAGCGGTTCTGGAGATATGAGGTAATAAAGAATATTACAAACATACATACATACATACAAGATACGCGCGAAAAACATAACCCTTCCTTTGCAGTCGGGTAAAAAAAAAAGAATATGAGCTGCTCATTACATTTCCCCTTTGTTTTAAAAATTATTTTGTACGTTGTCATAATAAGAATGTTTGAAATCAAGAAAACAGAAAATTATTGTCACGATTGTTGATTTAATGATTTTTGTTGCTGATTTTTCCATATACAGCGTGACCATTAAGTTATCACATTAATTGAAATCACGTACTCTATATTAGGTATTTTATCATATACAATTAAAATAATTTAATAATTAACAATATTATGGCCATGGGACCTTTTTTCCATTTTAATATTTTACAACTATTTATTGCATAAACGTAATCAGCTGACCGATCACTCGGCGGGTGCTCCGCTGGCGCCAGCGCCGCGGCGTTGCTGCTTTTACAGGTCAGTAAACTAATATTATAAAGGATTATTATTTTTTAACAATAACGCCATTTATTTTGTTTGAAAAATGCATTTTCTTAATTTTAGTAAAATTATTTATTTTATTATTTTAATGGACTGATAACAACTTGTAATACCTGCTGTACAATTTAATGTGATAATCTAATCGCCACCCTGTATATTATGTATGTATTTATTTTATTTTATTTTATTTTTTATTTTATTTTATTTATTTGGCTCACCAACAATTGAATACACTGATACAAATATATGATTACTTTCAGTAGCTTTAAGGACAAGTGTATCAATTTCTTATAGGTAAGCACATCATGCATTACAAATGAGTTGTATGATTGCCTACTTACAATTAGATAAGTACATACTTAATTACTCTGAACACAAATAAGTCTTTAACCACAATCATAATTCAAATCGAAATTTGAAATATAAACCATAATCAAAATATTGTTATATAAAAATCAAAAATTCAATTAAGTAATTAAACAAATCAAAACATTAAATTAAACATAAGTTAAAGTTATTACTAAAATTAAAATTAATATCACAATAGTATCATTATAAAATCATAATTACAGTTAATATAATATCAAAATAAAAAATAATTAAATAATTTACATGTTTTTGTACATAATACCTCTTAATTTGCTAAGTGAGTCAGATTGCACATCAATAAGATCACTGCAATTTTCATTGTTATCTATCAATCCTATCTTTCAATGACTCCAGACAATTTTTTCTATGACCTATCTTTCACTGACTTCAAACAACGACCGTAACTTTATTCACCTGAAAATTTTGCATATTTTTACATAGTAAGAACTAGCCGTGTGCCATTTCAAGCTGATATGATTGAGTAAAAAACATCGATCCATTTACATAATATCTAAAATTTCGAATCTTATAAATTGGTTGAGACTATTTAAAAGCTGTGCTAGTCCTTCAACGACATGCAGAAGGCAATGGTTTCTTAGACTTGTTACCCACGGTAAGTCTAAAGAAAAAAAAAATAGTTATATATGTCAAAAACTTACAGATCGACAGATTAATGCCGTCTGACACTGCTTTTATAATGAACTTTTAAAACCTTTTAACAAGTTTACTTACTAATAACGATATAAAGAGAAAATTAAAAAAGCTGTTCTGAACAAAACATACCTACTCCGAATGCACGAGTGTAAAGCTGATAATCCCACACGCAGCTGCACATTTTAACAACTATAAATATTCACTGTTATCCCATTTGAGATCTAGGAACGGAGCTTCGACATTTGCATTTCAATTTGAAGCATTAAAAAAGCCGTGAGACTATCGGAGGAAAATCGTCCATTACGGACGTTAGCTATGAATTTATGAAGAGAAAATGCTGAAGCACGCAATTCAGGATATTACGTAATTTGTCCTCGTTCTTCAATAATAATAAGGCTATCTTTGACACTCTTCAGGGTTCCGTTATCGGCGAAACTATAGGTACATAATCCAACCAACATTATGTGTGCAATTAATATAACAACGTATTTAGGTACATAATCTTAGTTATCATTGCGGTGTGTGCGTGCGTCTGGTATAAGTTTGCGAAGAACAGAGTTGACGACTTCCATGCTGTATTACCCAAAGCGAGGGCCTCGTTTATCAGCCGTGTTTATGATTCTGACAATGGAATATTGAGAGCCATATATAAAGCTGATTATTTTTTGTAAGTATACGGCTCAATACGGGTCAATATTCTTGCTAAAAAGCTGATTAAAATCATTTATTTCTTATTTTATTTTATTCACTTTGAATTTGTTTCTCAAGATTTCGAAGGATACTAGCTGGCCCAAGTAAATATACTCATCGACAAAGTTACTTTAATTTAGCGTAATTTTATTATTATACTTTAATTAAATAAATAAAAGAAATATGAGAGCCATATATAAAGCTGATTATTTTTTTGTAAGTACGGCTGTCAATATTCTTGCTAAAAAGCTGATTAAAATCATTTATTTATTATTTTATTTAGTTTAATTTGAATTCGTTTTGCAAGATTTCGAAGGATACTAGCTGGCCCAAGTAAATGTACTCATCGACAAAGTTATTTTAATTTAAATAAATAAAAGAAATACATGAAGCTCGTCATCATAAGTTACAGAATCAGTTACAAACTAGTTAGAAGCATTGGTCTAGTGATTGGAAGTGCGACCGGTACCCAGGTCGGGTAAAAAGTTCTACTGGTTGTTTTTATCAGAAATTTCTCAGCTCGGAGTTTGAAAGTTGGTGATGAGGTACGGGAGTACCAAATCGCCAACTTGCCTCGAAAAGCACGTTAAACCGTACCGTTAGTTATAACGAACTACAAAAATAACCCATGATACATAATACTAAAGTAGAAGATTATGTTTCAGGGTAGCACAGTCCCGCCGCAGAGGCCTGGAGCGTCAGGAACGCGATTCGATCTCCGGTCACCGTAGGCGCAGGCTTGCGGGCGGGGAGCAGACGTAGCTTATCGTTTGGTAAGAACCAAGCCCGAATCGATGGCGCATTGTGTTTCACGCGGGCCTCAAAGAGCTTTCAGCACTAATGACGGTGCCCGACAGGGCCATTGTCCATCAAGCTTTCCGAAATATTCTAACAAGATACCACGTCCTCATAACGCAAGGGCATATGAAACTATATGGTGGGTTTTTAGTAGAAGTCTGACACCCCTTTTCACATGACTCAGAGCAGGAGGAGTAATTTTTTCCACCAGGTAAAAACGGTGGTTTGCTACATGTACTTCTATTTGGGCGACCAATTGAAAAAATCTTCCGCTGACACTATTAGAAGCCGAAAGTGACCAAAGACAGTTTGGTCGGACACTAAAACAAAACCCTCTTTCATTTTTGTGGGCTAATTTACGACATTCACCCAAGAGTAACCGCTGAAAATGCTTAGCTATCTACTTCTTATACTTATACCTCCATCTTCTTAAATTAGAGGCTCGCAACTGTTTCTTAATTCGTTTGAACTAAAAACTCAATCAGTACGAATTTAATTACGGATCCTGATGAATGAAAGTTTATTTGTTTTGGAAAGCGGGCGTCTCACCGTGATGATGGTTACAATTTGATAACAAATTCTGAGAACGAAAAGCTTGTAAATTTGAGGTGACACGTGTATTTTTAACCAACTTCCAAAAAGAAGGAGGTTCTCTATTCGTCGCTTATATATTTATATATATTTATATATATTATATATATTTTATATATATTTTATGTGTAATGTAAAGCGATTACTCGAAGACGGCTGAACCGATTTGGAAAATTCTTTTTTTTTTTCAGAGGTGGTCCCATTGTCATCAAGTCAGAATTTCATGATGCAATCCTGGAGAAATCGAGGGAATTCTTCAAATATTACAGGCACACGTATAGCGATTTGAGTATTTTTTATAGTAACTAGTGCAGTTTCTTTTGACAAGCACCATTTAGTGAAGTGGAACTGATGATGAAGACCACATATTGCCACCGGAACTACTCAATAAAAAAGTATTTCACGGGTTCCGATTCGATATCTTGAATATAGTTACTAAGCACAATATGCTCGTCACAATGCATATGGTGAAGTGAAGGTGATGGTGAAGTACCTGGAGAACTCCTCAATAATTAACGGCCCTACAACGGGAAAAGCAATATTTTGTAAAAGGTTATGTGTAGTTGGCATTTAAGCTTTTGAATGCACACTCATATACTGAAAACAATAGATGTTACATTGGGCCCCAAACTAGGCACAGCCTGTATCTTAGTAGCCCAGGATAACAGACTTGGCATATACAACGTGTAACAGAATAAACGCAATTCCTGAAAATAGTTGGTTCAGTATCGGCTTCTTAATCGATTTCCGTCATAAAAAATATGTTAAATTTTGACGGCAGAATCTTTCATTTAACTTAAAATCGGAACAAAGTATCATGACAAATTAATACAATACTTCATTCAAGGAAATGCGCTCGTGTGCGTGTCGGCCGCTAATATTGCATGAGTGTATGCGTCGGCGTAAGTATATTGTATGACGCATATACGTTTTGCGTTTAGTAAGGATAACTATTTTATAAAAAATGTCTAGGTTTGGTTTCAATTTAATATTCTAATTGGGGTGTCTGAGGTATTGCGCTTAATCTGAGTTCACTGCGACAACACAACTTAGCAATGATAGCAACATTGTAATAAAATTTAACTATAATCAATTACGTGGAGTGCGTGCCTACCAGATCGTCACAACTTGGTGATGGGGTAACACACTTTACCCGTCGTACCAAAGATATGCGGAACCAACAATTTTAAGTGCGTGTTGAGCTACAGTGTCTAATTAGTAAAAAAACAGCCTTCCATCCAGGAACCGACCTCGGCTAAACGTCGCACAACTTAACCATAATCTATACTAATATTATAAAGCGGAAAAGTTTATTTGTTTGTTTGTTTGCTTGAACGCGCTAATCTTCGAAAGTACTGGGTGGATTTGGATGCAATTTGGTATGGAAGTAGCTTGAAGCTTGAGGAAGGTTACAGGCTACTTTTTACGCGACTGCAAAAAAGGAGAGTTATGTTTTTACCGTTATAGAATCCACGGGAACGAAGCCCCGCGTGAGTACTAGTATAAAATAATCGAACAGCGTGACCCTTAATATTCAGCAACAAGCTTTTGTATTTGGACGTGAGTAACTGAAAGAATCCTCTAGTCTACAAATTTTTCTATCCCTCTCTAATCACAAAAGTGAAACAGAGAGATATACGTGGACAAACGTTGAATATTCTCGACAACTGTTACGTCACAGATTGCGCTGGAAATGCAATTTACACTTAATTTACAATTAACTATGTTAAAAGCATGTCTTGAATGTAAGATACGTGTGAGGATTTAAATCAAATCAAATCAAATCAAATCAATTTTAATTGTGTAACATAGATAGTGAATACAGTTCTTAAATTAGATAGGTCGCTATGTTATGCCAAGAGGCGTACAAATATATAATGGTTGCATGTGATATAAAGAAAAAAATATGAATCATGCGAGAGGTAAGCACAAATTATTTGATAGGTATAATATGTCAATATTCATAAGTCTACATTAGTTTATCATTCAAAAATTCATCAATCGTATAATAACATTTTTCAATCAACAACAGCTTTAATTTTGTTTAATTGTGTAGCATTTAATTTTTTTATATGATCTAGTAATTTATTGTAAATGCGCGGTGCCATGCCTAAGACGCTCTTTCTCACAAAGGCTGTCTTACAACGCTGATTACTCAAAGAATTTGCGTATTGGCTACGAATCGCTACATCTCGTAAAGTGGACACTTTTTCGAAGAACCTCATAGATAGATAGAATATACTTTATTGTACACCAAAATTCAAGCACACCTATTTAACAATATTGCTTATTCTATGGTAACAATGGCGGTCTTATCGCTGAAAGCGATATCTTCCAGACAACCTTTGGAAGGACTTTAAAAACTTTAATTAAAGTGGGGAGGGCTAAATTAGTGTACTAACTACATTACTCATAAAAACAGAGAAACAAAAAATATTTAAATATTAAAATAAATAAATGTATATGAAAATATATATATATGCATATAAATACAATGTAATACATAGGTAATTAAATAATACAATACATATAATGTGTTCTTTAACATCAAGTGGAGAGAAAACAAAAGAATAGTCATAAATTGGAATGAAAATAATTAGCAACCGAGCTTTTAAAAGTAGCCAGTGACTGAGCTTGTCTTACAGACACCGGCAATGCATTCCACAAACCAATAGCTTGCACCGTAAACGATGAGCCATAGAATTTAGTGAAATGTGCAGGCATTGAAAGTCTCAAATTCTCCGATGATCTCAAATCTCTTACATGTGTGTTTGCTCATGTTTGTTTTGAAGAAAACACTAATTTCAAAAATATATAATGAGGGTAAGGTTAGTATTTGTCGGTACATTTGGACTTTCTACGTGCCTACTATCGTCTGCTTAGTCTTTTTTCAACTATTTAGAGGTCGACTTCCAGTCCAACCAAATACATCTGAATAAAAGTGTTTATATGGAACGATTGCCTACCCAACCTCTACAACCCAGAAATTGGATAACACGAGACCCCTTGGCTAAACCAGAGTCAGATTTACTTGCTTCTGGCTACCCGTAACGGGACCAACGGCTTAAGACCAGGCAGTGCAATATAATTTACACGCAAGCTCCGCCCACATCCACCCTGATTAGGCCGTTGCATACTAAACGCTAACGTAGCAGTAATTAAGTTGAATATCGCGTGCGCTCTTTCACCATGTTCGGTTTCGAAACTGCCGTTGTGTGCTAAACGCTAACGCAGCAGTAATAAAGTTGAATATCGCGTGCGCTTTTTGCCATATTCTGGTTCGAAACTAAATGTCGTAAGTCTCAATTCTTATTTCGTTTATAACTAAAGTGATAATTGATCAAGAGAAATAATGTCCTATATTTGGATAATAAACTATATTTTCTTACTGTCAATACTAATTTTAGACATAAAAGCCGAGTAATCTTGATTAAATTTTGAATAATCTTTAAAAAGACATGATTTTAGATTAAAATATGAACCGAGCGAAAATATTCCAATTACGAAACTGGTCTAGAAATGGAAAGAAAAAGATCCAATAAATCGTATACTAAAGTTCCATTTTGATTGTATGCGTGATTGTTTCAGAATACTAATACAAAATTACATACAATTTAGGGAACCTCCTCTTAACGTGCTTTCCGAAGCACTTAGGAATCTCGATATACTGAGATGGGTACCCAACTACAGACCGACCTCAGAAAGCTTTGCTTAACCGGACTATCAATCTGTGCGACTGTTATTATGCACTTGATACTTTTGCACCTTTTTATGATAATTTAAACTACACAGCTAAAAGTCAATTCGAAACAAAAAAGTAACTAGACGTAACAGTTTTAGAGATTCGTCTCCGTATTTCTAAGATCTACCTATTTCTCGCTAAGTGCATTTTAATCTAGACACGATACTATTAGTCAAGTTCCGAATCGACAATTCTCGATTACAAGTCACGAATTCTCAGCATTTCTTTAGTCGAATTCGCTATAATCGATTCACGCCAAGTGTCCCATCACTTGATTTGCCGCCATTTTCTTTAGTACGAATTTAATCATTCCTACTCGAAGTGGTATTTAAATTTCCGAGGCACGGGGTATCACACCGCCAACTTCCAAACTCTGGGCTGAGAAATTCCTCACAGAAAACCCAATACAACTTTTTGCCCGACTATTATACCGATTTTGACCGCGCTATAATATTTTACTTTGAAAGCACTATAGCTTTTAGCGTGTAGTTAGCCTACAGGCTGCAAGTGTATAAAGGCGTACAATAGACCTTAAAGAGCGTAGTCTTAACTTCAATTTAACTACTTACATGCAAACTATCATGTTTGCCCTTCTAGAAAGTGCCGTCCCTTCCCGTTCTATGTCTGCGTGATCTCTGAAGTAGGCTGTTACGACTTATCCCAAGTATTTAAACTTACTTATACTCAGATCATTTCAACCATGAAAATTCAAGTAACCAACCTCATATTGTACTAACCAAGTCAATGTACCGTATACAAGATATAATAACATACGTTATGGACTTACCAAGGAATAATAAAACTCGTCCCTTGCCAAAATATAAACATGAGTGTGTCCTTGATATGATTATGTTATACAACTGCTATGTATCTTTATTTACAGAGCAAGGCCAGTTGGGGCGAATAGCTGTATATTATACTTAGATTGTCTAGACAAAATTCGTCTAAAGATTGCAGAAAGAGATATCAATCGCTGTGCTGGATCGCGTAAAATATTATAAATTTGAAAAATTCTGCTTAGCAATTTTGAATTTAGGGATAGTTTTTTTAAACAGACTTGTAAGAACAAGTCTGTTTAAAAAACTATCCCTAAGTAGCCATATTCATAAATACTTTTTAATAATCTTCTTACTTAAAATGTTTTTATTAAATATTCTTAAAAAGAATTTAATTTGGAATAGGTTAAACATTCTTTGAACTAAACAAATGGTTAAAAAGTTTTAATTTGAACGCTTAATAATAAAAATAGGGAGTAGTTTAAATATTGAGTCTAATATTTTTAATTTAAATTTGAAAAACAGAAACCAATAGGTACTATGAGTTCGTGTTGGCTTCTACTAATCAGATTGGTATGATTTTTCTTGTCTTTATGCAGAATTTGGTAGATATTTTTTTTAAGTCTCAATAGGTTTATTATGGACTAGCAGTCGTACGAAGCTTTGCTCCCGTGGACTTACATGACAAAACAAAACCTCCTTCTTTTACAGTGAATAGGAAAAATCACCACGAGCGTGCTCTGAAATGTGGCGTACGTAGCCTATCAAAACTAGTAATTTTACGTGACATAGATTTTCCGACTACGATTTTGATGAAATTTCTATGAGAACATCTCAGAAATGCATAACGCACCCTTAGTAATATAAGGGCACAACTCAAAAAAGTAGACTTTTGACTACTCGCGCTTCAAGATTCTGGATTTCTACATTACAGATATTTTTTCATATAACATGCTTATTATTTAAGTTAGCCAACCGGTAAGATAGTTAACCGGTTAGTTAACTGGTTAGTTAACCGGTAGCGAATTTAATTTTGAGCCCTTAGCATTTAAAACCTCAGTTTGCAAAAATTTTGGGGACTGGTGGACCTTAATATAGGTTACTACGTAACCTAGCTAGGCCACCGGAGCCACTTAATTGTTACTTATTTATAGTTGTTCCTCATTTTAATTGTAAATTATATTATGTAACAGACTGTAACAACCTTATGAAATAAATACATTGATTGATTGATTTTGACTTGATTCCTTATATTACTGAGGGTGCGATAAGTACTTCTGAGATGTTCCCATAGAAATTTCATTACTTTCAGAACTTGTTATTCGTTAGAGTATAGACTCTAACGAATAAAAAGTATAAATCGGTTCATAAACCACGAATATATGGCCGGAAAAACATCCTTTCTTTAAAGTCAGTAAGAAATTTAATGAAACCTTTTTTAAAAGGATTAACAAGCACAATTATGTAGCAGAATATGCATAACATATTTTTCATATACATATCAGGATAGATAAGATAATAGGATTATTACCCTAGTAGGTAGCTCCTAACATGGCTTAGGTTGTTATAATATTCAGGGAACTTGACAGTCGCCTGCTAAGGTGGATATGCGTGCAGTCCCGAGAGGAAACCTCTGAGAGATTAATCCCATTGAAGTGGAAATGGAAATGCAAGGAAATATTCCTCGAAGGTTATTGAAACCGACCATTACCGGTTTTAATAACCTTTGAGGAACATTTTTGTCAGTTTATGGACCCAATACTGTAGTAGATTATGAATTCAAGGTGAACAGCTTTCACTATTCATCTTTAAAATACCTACATATTTTATGTAGCATTTCAATTAAAGCTTGTAAAGTCCTTCGAAAGGTTGTCCAGCAGATATTGCTCTCAGCGATAAGATTGCTATTGTAACCAAAGTTTTAGCAATATCTAAATATATATAACTCAAAGCATCTCCCAACCCTGATGGCCAATTTTAAAGGAAGCCTTGTTTCGCTTAGCGCGGGCCTTGCATCGAAGCAAAGGTCTTCCAACGTGTCTTTTGGCATTAGCTATTTCGCCAAGCTAAACACGACGCGGATCGTACCTGATAGAAAAAACCGTCCAAGTGCGTTTCAGGCATTGCAGAGGCCCATTGTAGAGTTCCACAGATTACTACAACGCCAACTGCGAGTTGAA
The DNA here is from genome assembly GCA_943138885.2 of Tholera decimalis. Lineage (NCBI taxonomy): Eukaryota > Metazoa > Arthropoda > Insecta > Lepidoptera > Noctuidae > Tholera > Tholera decimalis. The sequence goes on from OW964555.2 coordinate 33,302,576, forward strand.
TTAGCTGACCGAAAGTTCCGTACCATGCTCTAACAAAAACAAACTACTCTGTTTTACACAAATAAGAACTTGATCTAAATATTTTTCAATGTAATTTGTCCGAAAGCGAGTAGAATGCAGTTGGTTGGCATTACTCGTAAATTTGTGTCTAAAAAATCCCGTCTTTACGTGTAACCTAAAAATTTTTTTGTCGGTGTGATTAATATGGCAAATTCAACATTCTAGTACGCATAGTTTCTGAGCTAAACCGCGGACAGACGGACATGGTGAAATTATAAGGGATCTTTGTCAACTACGGAACCCTAAAAATTGAATAAAAAGACGTGTGTAAATAATGCCTCATTTAGTTAATCTATCTAATTACACTCTACTCGTACCATATGGCATAGTCTTGCATGCCAGGGCCGCTCGCCTTGACCAATGGATGCCTTCAGGCTTATTACATTCCCACTTTCTCTAAGAGAAAAAGGGAGGGTTGGGTTAATTTGTACAGCATTGTTAGCCAACGCTAAGTCATGTTTGCACATTTCTGAGAAACGAAGTTAATGTGCGAGTTTCTACATATTCTCTCTTTTTCTCTCAAAGGAATTGTGCGAATGAAAACGTTAGTTATTTTTATATTATAAAATACTGTGTTTCCCGATAGCTATAACCTAGGAGTCTTTAAGTCAAGAGCGAAAAGGTTACTTTTAGGTAAGCATGCTCCATCTTCGACTACATCATCACTTACCGTCAGGTGAGATGGTGGTCAAACGCGAACCTATTTTTAATTTAAAAAATATGTTTTTTAATCATGTGTTGTGATTGCATTTTTAGCAACACCCGGACCTGAAATAACTATTTGCAAGCTATACAAAGATTTGTTCTAGTGTGGAATCGAACCCACAAAACACAACAACCAATCGCTTAATCACTCTGTCAACAGTGTCGTCAACACAAGGACGGTAACCCACTATACTTCTTTGTGTCAGTAATCTTTCCAAAGAGGTTTAATTGCTGATGCTAATCAAGCCAGAATATCAATAAGATTGGCACTAGTACAATCAATACTAAAAGGCAATAAAAAGTAAATTCTCTGAGAAAAGTTACATCTGAAACAATATCCTTGTATTGTCGGAACCAGCTATCAGATGAATGAGGCTGAATACAAATTACACTGAAGATTTGAAGGATTGGAGTGAATTGGGGTCCGAGGGCTTAGCGAAGGCTCAAGACCGAATATTTTACCCATCCTTCATAAACATTTTTGGCAGATGGCCGCGAAAAGAACTGAGGGAAAACTCGTTGGACGATTTCCTTTTTACAACTGAATATTATTGTAGCGAAAATTTCACTTCCCCATTTTCTTTGCTCTAAAAAAATTGCTCCAAAGCACTGAAATTGTAATTTCCAGTTCGGCGAATTCTTTATTGGAATTTTAAGGAAAGTTTGAACAGTCTGGCCTGTCACACGAAGTATTTAAACTAAATATTATTTGAATAACGTTACTGTTATTTAGAGAAATTAAATCATGAATTAAACTATTCCTATAATTCAGGTTCAGTTTCATTAAAATCCGGTCAGTAGTCAAACATTGTAAAGTATCAAACAAACAGTTATTTACGTATTCTCCCCTCCTATCTAATCCTGCCCTTCGACTCCTCTTGCGTATTTTATTACTCTCCCGTTTTATTACTTGAACTTTATAACTTGAAGAAATAAATGATATTCTATTCTTTGAACTTTCAAATCCCTACTAATATAATAAATGCAAGTAAAGTAGTCTATCTGCAACTTCACGTATAAATTACTAAACCTATTGATAAAAGGTACAGAGTTAGCTTGGATCGTGAAAAAGGACATAGGCTTCTTTTTTCCGCTGAAAAAAAGACTTAAGTATATTAATAGACCAGCGATCGAGTAGGGCTTCGCTTCCGTTGACTTTATCACAATAAAATATAACCGCTTTCTTTTGCAGTGGGAAAAAAGTATATATAACCTTCTTCAAGGTTCTGTGTCTTTCTATCTTCAAAAGAGCAACACAGTTATAAACCTATATGATCCTCATATGATTTAATCAGTACGGATTTTATGGACTTGAAACGGGACGTTGACCTCTGAATTTTTTTCTTCTCAGCTAGGAAACTTCGGCCTCAACTAGTTTACATTTAGAGACATGTAAAAGTATTATTCAAAACCAAATATACGTCATGATTTAATTATTAAATTCACAAGATTCTGATAGATCTTGTGAATTTAATAATTACTTACTTAGACGGGGGCAGAAGTTAATTGAGTATGTAAATTAAAATGTATTATATATATAATATTACAAATACCTATTCTCGCCTGAAACACAGGATTACTTAGTTCAGGCACATGACATGTGTGAACTTAATGTAGATTTAAGCGAAATTGTATTTAATTTTTACCTTATGATTTTGACTAAACATTTTATTATTATTAAAAGGATCGAGTCGCACGGGGCTTCGCTCCCATAGACTTTATCACGATAAAAACATAACCCTCATTTTTTGCAGTCGGGTAAAAAGGAGCCTACACCTACTACGAAATTCCATACAAATCCACCGATTACTTTTTCGAAGATTGGCGCATTTAAACAAACAAACAAACTTTTGCGTTTTTTTTTTTTTTTTTTTTTTTTTGTGAGTGGCATCTCGCAGGTCAACCTCTGAGGTTGTCGGCTGCTTAACCGGACTTGCCTGTGGTTGCCTTAATTAATTAATTAATTAAAGCCTCCAGCCAGGGCTTATCAAAAAACTTACAAACTAGGCGACTACACGCTAAGGGCACCCCCTGTGGGGTACGGACCTCGGCTTAGGGCGTCGCAGGGGAGGGCAGCTAGGGACAGGCTGGATCATATCATTATTATTATTAATAAGGGAATTTAAAGCTACTGGCTCAGCGTCGCGGGCTGGCTCTGGCAAGGGTCGGGGCGGACTATTACGGGGACGTCGCGGCGGGCCTCGGCGGCGAGGACGGAAGGACGGTCGGTTTTTGTGTTTGTGTGCCACTGTACTTGTTTCCCTACGGCTCTCTTGGAGCAGGGTGATTGCGTCATCGGGAGTGACTAGGGTATGCCTTGGTCGGCGAATCTTAGAGATACGCGAGGGTTCGTATTGGGCGGCCGATACGATAAGGGGATTCCTATGTTGGATTGCAGTATCAAAGAAACGCTTGGAGACACGTTTCATGAACTGCTGTATGGTGGGCATCTTGAGGTCTACGTGAAGAAGCTCATTTCGAACATAAAAGGGGGCTCCCGTGACTCTACGGAGGAATCGGTTTTGAAGGGTCTGCATCTTGTGGAGGAGGTAGGGCTTTGCGTGTGCGAAAACAACGCAGGCGTAGGTCATGATGGGACGGATGACCGCGGTGAAAATACGCAGCTTGCACCTGAGTGATAACTTGCTGCGGGAGCTAAGAATGAAGTGGAGCCTACCTAGAGCGAAAGCGGCGCGCGAACGTGCCTGCTTTATGTGCTCAGCGAAGGAAAGGTGTTTATCGAGGACCACGCCTAAGTATTTGGCTTGCTTTTCCCAAGGGATCGGCTTGCCGTACATGGTAATCGGACGGGGGGAGGGTGGGTTTATCCACGGCTTAGAAAAGAGGACTGCCTGGCTTTTGTCTGGATTGACTTCGATTCTCCATTTCCGGAACCACTTGGCCAGAGTGTTTGCGGAAGTTTGGAGAGTGCGAGCGATGGCATCGGGTTTAAAACCGGTATAATAGATAGGCGTGTCGTCGGCAAATAGGGCTAGCTGAGTACTTTTATGCTTGGGGATATCGCTAGTGAATAGCGTGAAAACGAGGGGGGATAGTACGGAGCCTTGAGGAACTCCTGCGCGAATGGGATGGGGGGAGGAAAGCTCCCCCTCAATTCGGTAACGAAAGGTGCGATTCGATAAAAAGTCCCGTAAGATGAGCACGAGACGGTCAGGCACGCCGAGTTGGTATAGCTTATAGATTAAGCCATTGTGCCAGACTTTGTCGAACGCTTTCGCTATGTCGAAGAATAAGGCTCCCGTTATTGCGCCCCGTTGGAAGCCGGCGCTGACGTGTTCTATGATGCGGTGGACTTGTTGGATACACGAGTGTTCGGTTCTAAATCCAAACTGCTCATTGGGTATTAGACTCTTTGCTTCGGCAAAATCTTTGAGCTGCTTATATATAAGCCTTTCATAGATTTTACCGAGGACGTTGAGTAAGCTAATGGGACGGTAGCTAGACGGGTCAGACTTGGACTTGCCTGGTTTGGGAATACCTATGACGGTGGCCTGTTTCCAGGTTGCGGGGAACATATTATTGCTCAATGCGCCATTGAAGATGGCAGTCATTAGCACTATAAGCTGGGCGGGGAAAAGTTTGAAAACCCTATTGGTGATGCCGTCGGAGCCAGGGGCTTTTCGCGGTTGGAGACTTTTAATGATATCCTGGACCTCATCAGGAGTGATGGGGGCCAGTGGATTATCGGGATCTTCGACGGGCGGAAGGGAAGTTCTACGTTCGACTTCGGCGTTCACCATATCGAGGTGGGCTTGGTCTACTGGTTGAGAGCTGGGAGAACACTGGGACTCTAGGCTGTCGGCTAGGCATTCTGCTTTTTCAGAGTTATCGAAGGCGACACTCTTATCGGGACGAATGAGAGGAGGCATTGTGGCCTCTTCAGTGGATCGTAACTTCCTCTGAAGCTGCCAGAAGGCAAGATGGGTGGGCTCAAGTTCGCTCAGCATCTTGTCCCAGCTCGCATTACGCTGCTCGGCAATGCGTTTCCTTACAGCACGCTGTAAGTTGCGCATGTGAGCTTTGTTTGCGGTGCAGGGAAAAGCGCTGTACGCACGGATGGCTGCGTTCTTCTCGGTTATCAGATTCCGTACATCGTCCGGGAGTTTCCAGCGGTAGTCTTCCGCTACTGGAACTTCCCTTGAACAATCGTTCAGGACGGATTGTACGTGATCTGTAAGCGAGTCGATCGCCGCCGTCGTGTCAGCGACTGAGACTATGTGGTCAGGAATGGTGTCCAAGTGAGGCGACGTGGTGGATTTCAGTTTTTCACTTACTTTTCTCCAGTCGGTGATCAATTGGGTCGGAGGAGGTTGGGTAGGATCATGGTTACCTGAGCGGGAACCTAGGTGTAGGATAACGGGACGGTGATCCGAGTTGAGCTCGTGAAGCGCTTCTATGGAGTGTAAATGGAGGTAAACGGAGGTTTACATTCTTTAGGAGCGCCACATCGAGGACATCGGGCCTATGGTTGGTGTCGTGTGGGTAGTGGGTGGGAGTCATCGGAGCGATGACGTCATAGTTTAGGGTCGCGCCTAGGTTATACACGATTCTGCCTCTGGCATTTGTCGTGTTGCTGTTCCAAGCGGGGTGTTTGGCGTTGAGATCGCCCGCTAGTAAGACGGAGTCACTCAGGCCAAAGAGAGTCGTGAGATCGCTGGTGAGCGCGATAGGATCGTCTGAAGCAAGAGACGCGACCGATGGTGGGGGATGGTAGGCAGAGATGATGGTTATCGGAGGATGACCAGTCATGCCTAGTCGACAGGCAGAGTACTCTAGGTGAGAGAGAGGCGCGGGTGGGGTCAGAGGGATGCAGTATAACTCCTTCCTGTAATAAATAAGGGTACCGCCGCCGTGGCAGCGTGTTCTGTCATTGCAAACTAGACGGTAATTCGCAATTTTGGGATCAGCGCGGTGGGGTTTCAAAAGGGTCTCCTGTATAAGGAGGACGTCTAATTGGTGGTCGCGGAGGAATTTAGTTATTTCGGCGCGTTGGTTGAAAATGCCATTGGCGTTGAAAAAACCTAATTTGAGGGATCGAGGCCTAGTGTGGTTTGTGCGTTGGGAATCCATTGGATCAGTCCATCGCATCCATCTGGTCGAGGCCTAGCACGACATCACTGTGTGTGCTGAATATTTGGCTGTACATTTCCGTCGTAATTTTGCCGTTATTCTGCTGCTCGGCAGCCAGAAGGGCATCGCGGAGAGACCTGGCTTGGCGGGTCATAAATATTTTATAGTGGCGCAGTAGAGTCTGGGCGCAAGACTCGCCGTTTCCGACGGGTGAGGGTTTGGGCGATTGTTTGGCTGCAGGAGCAGCAGTGGTTTGAGGCGGAGTTTGGGACTGGTTGTGGCCTCTGGAGCCACGGCTATAGGCAGGATCTGCGCTGCGATGGGTATATCCATCAGTGCCTGCAAAGGTTTGGCAGGGGCCAAGGAGGGAAAGGCTTGTTCGTGGTTTAGCCTGTTCCACGGGGATGGTCTCTGAGGAGCGAGACGTTGGGGAATTTGAGAGGAAGGTGCCTCTCTTTGTTGGCGGGCGTTGGCGCGCTTCGCTAATTTAGGAGCGAGTTTGGGGGCTTTGGGACAGCCACGGTAGTTTGCCGGGTGACCGGTCTGGCCGCAGAGAACGCAGCTGGGTGGTTCTGAACAGAGGGTTCGGTCTTTGGGCCGAGGGCAGTCCGCAGTGCTGTGCTCGCCCAAACACTTGACGCATCTGGGAGTCGCATAGCAGTTGCTCTGCGCATGGCCATACAGTTGGCAACGGTGGCATTGTCCCACTGTTGTGGTTTTATAGGGCTTTTCAATTGAGATACCGGATAGGGAGCAAATGGACTTAATTTTGAAAATCGGGTGATGACCTTCGGTTGGTTCACAAATGACAAGAACCATGTCGTACAATTCACCACCTCTCGCTTTATGTAAGCGATGGACGGCGATCACTGGTATACCTTGATCGGCAAGGTCGTCTTTAATATCCTGTACTAGGATTTCTTTAGGGACACGTTTAATAACTACACGAGTGGGCGTGTCCTCGGGGAAGGAGAAAGTGTGAAAGGAAATATTCCTTTCACGGAGGGCGCGATATAGTTCCCTATAGTCGTTCGACGTAGGGACGGTGACTTTAATGCCATTTTGGCAGGCACGGGCGTTTGTGTAGTTGATCTTTCGATCAACACACATCTTGGACACATCAGTCCATTTCCCCTTGTCTTGGATGTAAAAGGGGGGCGGAGGGCGTTGCTTCCTTTGGGCTGAGGAAGTTTGGGCTATCGGGCTGGGGGGACGACTATCCTGCGCGCAAGTAGAGGTAGTTGGGACGGGGCTAGCGGGTCGTACGGGCGTTTGAGTTGGGGACGGGGACAACGCGGTGGTCTTTTTGGCCTTGCTGGCCTGGGAGGTTTTCCCTTTCTTCCTCTTGCCGCCGGTGACGACTTGAAAGTCGTCTTCCGAGGACGAGTGGCATGATGACAAATCATTTTCGGAGTTGTTATTGGACACAGGTTCGGTGGTGTCCATTTCACGGAATTCAGGTGTAGCGCACACCTGCGCGGCGTCCATTGTTCTATGAACAATGGGATTAGTAGGTGGGCCGGAAACAATGGTTGATTTCGGGAATCGGGCGATCGGCACGACTTTGTCGGCGGGCGGGGGCAATAGAGGGCTATCTACCTGGAAGTCGTTCGTTGTTTGATGAACAATGGGATCGGAGTTAACAAATACTTCCGTGAATTGACCTTTTGGCCTTGGGGGATCTCCTAGTCAAACCTAGTTACTGAGTTTCCTTTTCAGCTACTCACCTAGTGTCGGTTGGGTGTGTCTACCCCTTCGCACTAGACCCAATAGGGCCCGGTTCGCACAATAAGACTGGCGACCGGTTACAAGCTTAGGGCTCACCATTAGGTACTCACCTCCCAGTCTCTACCCGACTGGGAGGGTTACACATCCCCGGACCCATCCATCCGGGGTGTTATGCCAGTTAGGCTTTAAATAGGCCCCCCGCGGGAGAGAAATCTCCATAATTTCCTCATTAAATTTTTGATCCATTCGCCAATCATGGCGAACTCCAATATTTTGGAGATATTGTTAGAGATCCTTAGGGAAAACCCTGCTATTTCCGCCAAATATGGCGGAAAAATCCAGCGTGAAATCGCTAATAGTCCTCCGGCTACCGAAGCCAACGTCGCTGATTTTAGTGACGCGCTTGACAGCCCATTATCTCCCCCGCTTGCCGATCAAGGCATCCCAGTTGGTCAATTCACGGAAGTGTTTATTAACTCCGATCCCATTGTTCATCAAACAACGAACGACTTCCAGGTAGATAGCCCTCAATTGCCCCCGCCCGCCGACAAAGTCGTGCCGATCGCCCGATTCCCGAAATCACCCATTGTTTCCGGCCCACCTACTAATCCCATTGTTCATAAAACAATGGACGCCGCGCAGGTGTGCGCTGCACCTGAATTCCGTGAAATGGACATCACCGAACCTATGTCCAATAACAACTCCGACAATGATTTGTCATCATGCCCCTCATCTTCGGAAGACGACTTTCAAGTCGTCACCGGCGGCAAGAGGAAGAAAGGGAAAACCTCCCAGGCCAGCAAGGCCAAAAAGACCACCGCGTCACCCCCGTCCCCAACTCAAACGCCCGTACGACCCGCTAGCCCCGTCCCAACGACCTCCACTCGCGCGCAGGATAGTCGTCCCCCCAGCCCGATAGCCCAAACTTCCTCAACCCAAAGGAAGCAACGCCCTCCGCCCCCCTTTTACATCCAGGACAAGGGGAAATGGACTGATGTGTCTAAGATGTGTGTTGATCGAAAGATCAACTACACAAACGCCCGTGCCTGCCAAAATGGCATTAAAGTCACCGTCCCTACGTCGAACGACTATAGGGAATTATATCGCGCCCTCCGTGAAAGGAATATTTCCTTTCACACTTTCTCCTTCCCCGAGGACACGCCCACTCGTGTTATTATTAAACGTGTCCCTAAAGAAATCCTAGTACAGGATATTAAAGACGACCTTGCCGATCAAGGTATACCAGTGATCGCCGTCCATCGCTTACATAAAGCGAGAGGCGGTGAATTGTACGACATGGTTCTTGTCATTTGTGAACCAACCGAAGGTTATCACCCAATATTTAAGATTAAGTCTATTTGCTCCCTATCCGGTATCTCAATAGAAAAGCCCTACAAAACCGCAACAGTGGGACAATGCCACCGTTGCCAACTGTTTGGCCATGCGCAGAGCAACTGCTATGCGACTCCCAGATGCGTCAAGTGTCTGGGCGAGCATAGCACTGCGGACTGCCCACGGCCTAAAGACCGAACCCTCTGTTCGGAACCACCCAGCTGCGTTCTCTGCGGCCAGACCGGTCACCCGGCAAACTACCGCGGCTGTCCCAAAGCCCCCAAACTCGCTCCTAAATTAGCGAAGCGCGCCAACGCCCGCCAACAGAGAGAGGCACCTTCTTCTCAAATTCCCCAACGTCTCGCTCCTCAGAGACCGTCCCCGTGGAACAGGCTAAACCACGAAAAAGCCTTTCCCTCCTTGGCCCCTGCCAAACCTTTGCAGGCACTGAAGGATATACCCATCGCAGCGCAGATCCTGCCTATAGCCGTGGCTACAGAGCCCACAGCCAGTCACAAACCCGCGCCTCAAACCACTGCTGCTCCTGCAGTCAAACAACCGCCCAATCCCTCAACCGTCGCGCACGGCGAGGCTTGCGCCCAGACTATACTGCGCCATTATAGGTTATTTATGACCCGCCAAGCCAGATCTCTCCGCGATGCCCTTCTGGCTGCCGAACAGCAGAATAATGGCAAAATTACGACGGCAATGTACAGCCAAATATTCAGCACACACAGTGATGTGGTGCTAGGTCTCGACCAGATGGATGCGATGGACTGATCCAATGGATTCCCAACGCACAAACCACACTAGGCCTCGATCCCTCAAATTAGGTTTTTTCAACGCCAATGGCATTTTCAACCAACGCGCCGAAATAACTAAATTCCTCCGCGACCACCAATTAGACGTCCTCCTTATACAGGAGACCCTTTTGAAACCCCACCGCGCTGATCCCAAAATTGCGAATTACCGTCTAGTTCGCAATGACAGAACACGTTGCCACGGCGGCGGTACCCTTATTTATTATAGAAAGGAGTTATACTGCATCCCTCTGACCCCACCCGCGCCTCTCTCTCACCTAGAGTACTCTGCCTGTCGACTAGGCATGACTGGTCATCCTCCGATAACCATCATCTCTGCCTACCATCCCCCACCATCGGTCGCGTCTCTTGCTTCAGACGATCCTATCGCGCTCACCAGCGATCTCACGACTCTCTTCGGCCTGAGTGACTCCGTCTTACTAGCGGGCGATCTCAACGCCAAACACCCCGCTTGGAACAGCAACACGACAAATGCCAGAGGCAGAGTCGTGTATAACCTAGGCGCGACCCTAAACTACGATATCATCGCTCCGATGACTCCCACCCACTACCCACACGACCCCAACCATAACCCCGATGTCCTCGATGTGGCGCTCCTAAAGAATGTAAACCTCCGTTTACACTCCATAGAAGCGCTTCACGAGCTCAACTCGGATCACCGTCCTGTTATCCTACACCTAGGTTCCCGCTCGGGCAACCATGATCCTACCCAACCTCCTCCGACCCAATTGATCACCGACTGGAGGAAAGTAAGTGAAAAACTGAAATCCACCACGTCGCCTCAATTGGACACCATTCCTGACCACATAGTCTCAGTCGCTGACACGACGGCGGCGATCGACTCGCTTACAAATCACGTACAATCCGTCCTGAACGATTGTTCAAGGGAAGTTCCTGTAGTGGAAGACCACCGCTGGAAACTCCCGGACGATGTACGGAATCTGATAACCGAGAAGAACGCAGCCATCCGTGCGTACAGCGCTTTTCCCTGCGCCGCAAACAAAGCTCACATGCGCAACTTACAGCGTGCTGTAAGGAAACGCATTACCGAGCAGCGTAATGCGAGCTGGGACAAGATGCTGAGCGAACTTGAGCCCACCCATCTTGCCTTCTGGCAGCTTCAGAGGAAGTTACGATCCACTGAAGAGGCCACAATGCCTCCTCTCATTCGTCCCGATAAGAGTGTCGCCTTCGATAACTCTGAAAAAGCAGAATGCCTAGCCGACAGCCTAGAGTCCCAGTGTTCTCCCAGCTCTCAACCAGTAGACCAAGCCCACCTCGATATGGTGAACGCCGAAGTCGAACGTAGAACTTCCCTTCCGCCCGTCGAAGATCCCGATAATCCACTGGCCCCCATCACTCCTGATGAGGTCCAGGATATCATTAAAAGTCTCCAACCGCGAAAAGCCCCTGGCTCCGACGGCATCACCAATAGGGTTTTCAAACTTTTCCCCGCCCAGCTTATAGTGCTAATGACTGCCATCTTCAATGGCGCATTGAGCAATAATATGTTCCCCGCAACCTGGAAACAGGCCACCGTCATAGGTATTCCCAAACCAGGCAAGTCCAAGTCTGACCCGTCTAGCTACCGTCCCATTAGCTTACTCAAAGTCCTTGGTAAAATCTATGAAAGGCTTATATATAAGCGGCTCAAAGATTTTGCCGAAGCAAAGAGTCTTATACCCAATGAGCAGTTTGGATTTAGAACCGAACACTCATGTATCCAACAAGTCCACCGCATCATAGAACACGTCAGCGCCGGCTTCCAACGGGGCGCAATAACGGGAGCCTTATTCTTCGACATAGCGAAAGCGTTCGACAAAGTCTGGCACAATGGCTTAATCTATAAGCTATACCAACTAGGCGTGCCTGACCGTCTCGTGCTCATCCTACGGGACTTTTTATCGAATCGCACCTTTCGTTACCGAATTGAGGGGGAGCTTTCCTCCCCCCATCCCATTCGCGCAGGAGTTCCTCAAGGCTCCGTACTATCCCCCCTCGTTTTCACGGTATTCACTAGCGATATCCCCAAGCATAAAAATACTCAGCTAGCCCTATTTGCCGACGATACGGCTATCTATTATACCGGTCTTAAACCCGATGCCATCGCTCGCACTCTCCAAACTTCCGCAAACACTCTGGCCAAGTGGTTCCGGAAATGGAGAATCGAAGTCAATCCAGACAAAAGCCAGGCAGTCCTCTTTTCTAAGCCGCGGATAAACCCACCCTCCCCCCGTCCGATTACCATGTACGGCAAGCCGATCCCCTGGGAAAAGCAAGACAAATACTTAGGCGTGGTCCTCGATAAACACCTTTCCTTCGCTGAGCACATAAAGCAGGCACGTTCGCGCGCCGCTTTCGCTCTAGGTAGGCTCCACTTCATTCTTAGCTCCCGCAGCAAGTTATCACTCAGGTGCAAGCTGCGTATTTTCACCGCGGTCATCCGTCCCATCATGACCTACGCCTGCGTTGTTTTCGCACACGCAAAGCCCTACCTCCTCCACAAGATGCAGACCCTTCAAAACCGATTCCTCCGTAGAGTCACGGGAGCCCCCTTTTATGTTCGAAATGAGCTTCTTCACGTAGACCTCAAGATGCCCACCATCCAGCAGTTCATGAAACGTGTCTCCAAGCGTTTCTTTGATACTGCAATCCAACATAGGAATCCCCTTATCGTATCGGCCGCCCAATACGAACCCTCGCGTATCTCTAAGATTCGCCGACCAAGGCATACCCTTGTCACTCCCGATGACGCAATCACCCTGCTCCAAGAGAGCCGTAGGGAAACAAGTACAGTGGCACACAAAAACAAAAACCGACCGTCCTTCCGTCCTCGCCGCCGAGGCCCGCCGCGACGTCCCCGTAATAGTCCGCCCCAACCCTTGCCAGAGCCAGCCCGCGACGCTGAGCCAGTAGCTTTAAATTCCCTTATTAATAATAAAAATGATATGATCCAGCCTGTCCCTAGCTGCCCTCCTACTGCGACGCCCTAAGCCGAGGTCCGTACCCCACAGGGGGTGCCCTTAGCGTGTAGTCGCCTAGTTTGTAAGATTTCTAATAAGCCCTGGCTGGAGGCTTTAATTAATTTATTAATTAAGGCAACCACAGGCAAGCCCGGTTAAGCAGCCGACAACCTCAGAGGTTGACCTGCGAGATGCCATACAAAAAAAAAAAAAAAAAAAAAAAAAAAAAAAAAAATACGTGGGCAGTCAGTCTCATTCCGCTTCCGACGCTCGCCCGCGACGGTCGTACCGCTCCGCGCTCTCGATCGTTCCGTCCTGAGTCATCGCTACGGTTCGTCACGCCCGCCGTGACGTCACTCGTAGTCGCCGACTACGACGCCTGGTCCGGATCCGCCTTTTTCGAGGCGGTGAAGGATATCCTGTTTCTATAACAGAGTATCGTCAAAAACAATTTGGTTTGGCCCCTTCAGGGTAAAACCACAGTTTCGTGGTCCTTGGTTGGAAACCTCACGGTGTCAACAATACCAAGGGGGTGCTGACCCAACGCACCCGCTGATCCCCTTCAGGGTGAAGCAGTCAATTGGAGTCGAGTGCTAGGTTTTGGCCTTGGGGGATCTCCTAGTCAAACCTAGTTACTGAGTTTCTTTTTCAGCTAAACACCTAGTGTCGGTTGGGTGTGTCTACCCCTTCGCACTAGACCCAATAGGGCCCGGTTCGCACAATAAGACTGGCGACCGGTTACAAGCTTAGGGCTCAACATTAGGTACTCACCTCCCAGTCTCTACCCGACTGGGAGGGTTACACATCCCCGGACCCATCCATCCGGGGAGTTAGGCCAGTTAGGCTTTAAATAGGCCCCCCGCGGGAGAGAAATCTCCAAAATTTCCCAATTAATTTTTTAATCCATTCGCCAATCATGGCATACTCCAAAATTTTGGAGATACTGTTAGAAATCCTTAGGGAAAACCCTGCTATTTCCGCCAAATATAGCGGAAAAATCCAGCGTGAAATCGCTAATTGTCCCCCGGCTACCGAAGCCAACGTCGCTGATTTTAGTGACGCGCTTGACAGCCCATTATCTCCCCCGCTTGCTGATCAAGGCATTCCGGTTGGTCAATTCACGGAAGTATTTATTAACTCCGATCCCATTGTTCGTCAAACAACGAACGACTTCCGGGTAGATAGCCCTTTATTGCCCCCGCCCGCTGACAAAGTCGTGCCGGTCGCCCGATTCCCGAAATCACCCATTGTTTCCGGCCCACCTACTAATCCCATTGTTCTATGAACAATGGGATTAGTAGGTGGGCCGCGCAGGTGTGCGCTGCACTTGAATTCCATGAAATGGACACCACCGAACCTGTGTCCAATAACAACTCCGACAATGATTTGTCATCATGCCCCTCGTCCTCGGAAGACGACTTTCAAGTCGTCACCGGCGGCAAAAGGAAGAAAGGGAAAACCTCCCAGGCCAGCAAGGCCAAAAAGACCACCGCGTTGCCCCCGTCCCCAACTCAAACGCCCGTACGACCCGCTAGCCCCGTCCCAACTACCTCTACTCACGCGCAGAATAGTCGTCCCCCCAGCCCGATAGCCCAAACTTCCTCAGCCCAAAGGAAGCAACGCCCTCCGCCCCCCTTTTACATCCAAGACAAGGGGAAATGGACTGATGTGTCCAAGATGTGTGTTGTTCTAAAGATCAACTACACAAACGCCCGTGCCTGCCAAAATGGCATTAAAGTCACCGTCCCTACGTCGAACGACTATAGGGAACTATATCGCGCCCTCCGTGAAAGGAATATTTCCTTTCACACTTTCTCCTTCCCCGAGGACACGCCCACTCGTGTTATTATTAAACGTGTCCCTAAAGAAATCCTAGTACAGGATATTAAAGACGACCTTGCCGATCAAGGTATACCAGTGATCGCCGTCCATCGCTTACATAAAGCGAGAGGCGGTGAATTGTACGACATGGTTCTTGTCATTTGTGAACCAACCGAAGGTCATCACCCGATTTTCAAGATTAAGTCCATTTGCTCCCTATCCGGTATCTCAATTGAAAAGCCCTACAAAACCGCAACAGTGGGACAATGCCACCGTTGCCAACTGTATGGCCATGCGCAGAGCAACTGCTATGCGACTGCCAGATGCGTCAAGTGTCTGGGCGAGCACAGCACTGCGGACTGCCCTCGGCCCAAAGACCGAACCCTCTGTTCGGAACCACCCAGCTGCGTTCTCTGCGGCCAGAGCGGTCACCCGGCAAACTACCGCGGCTGTCCCAAAGCCCCCAAACTCGCTCCTAAATTAGCGAAGCGCGCCAACACCCGCCAACAAAGAGAGGCACCTTCCTCTCAAATTCCCCAACGTCTCGCTCCTCAGAGACCATCCCCGTGGAACAGGCTAAACCATGAAAAAGCCTTTCCCTCCTTGGCCCCTGCCAAACCTTTGCAGGCACTGATGGATATACCCATCGCAGCGCAGATCCTGCCTATAGACGTGGCTCCAGAGGCCACAACCAGTCCCAAACCCGCGCCTCAAACCACTGCTGCTCCTGCAGCCAAACAACCGCCCAAACCCTCACCCGTCGGGAACGGCGAGTCTTGCGCCCAGACTCTACTGCGCCACTATAAAATATTTATGACCCGCCAAGCCAGGTCTCTCCGCGATGCCCTTCTGGCTGCCGAGCAGCAGAATAACGGCAAAATTACAACGGAAATGTACAGCCAAATATTCAGCACACACAGTGATGTCGTGCTAGGCCTCGACCAGATGGATGCGATGGACTGATCCAATGGATTCCCAACGCACAAACCACACTAGGCCTCGATCCCTCAAATTAGGTTTTTTCAACGCCAATGGCATTTTCAACCAACGCGCCGAAATAACTAAATTCCTCCGCGACCACCAATTAGACATCCTCCTTATACAGGAGACCCTTTTGAAACCCCACCGCGCTGACCCCAAAATTGCGAATTACCGTCTAGTTCGCAATGACAGAACACGCTGCCACGGCGGCGGTACCCTTATTTATTATAGGAAGGAGTTATACTGCATCCCTCTGACCCCACCCGCGCCTCTCTCTCACCTAGAGTACTCTGCCTGTCGACTAGGCATGACTGGTCATCCTCCGATAACCATCATCTCTGCCTACCATCCCCCACCATCGGTCGCGTCTCTTGCTTCAGACGATCCTATCGCGCTCACCAGCGATCTCACGACTCTCTCCGGCCTAAGTGACTCCGTCTTACTAGCGGGCGATCTCAACGCCAAACACCCCGCTTGGAACAGCAACACGACAAATGCTAGAGGCAGAATCGTGTATAACCTAGGCGCGACCCTAAACTATGACGTCATAGCTCCGATGAGTCCCACCCACTACCCACACGACACCAACCATAGGCCCGATGTTCTCGATGTGGCGCTCCTAAAGAATGTAAACCTCCGTTTACACTCCATAGAAGCGCTTCACGAGCTTAACTCGGATCACCGTCCCGTTATCCTACACCTAGGTTCCCGTTCGGGTAACCATGATCCTACCCAACCTCCTCCGACCCAATTGATCACCGACTGGAGGAAAGTAAGTGAAAAACTGAAATCCACCACGTCGCCACAATTGGACACCATTCCTGACCACATAGTCTCAGTCGCTGACACGACGGCGGCGATCGACTCGCTTACAGATCACGTACAATCCGTCCTGAACGATTGTTCAAGGGAAGTTCCTGTAGTGGAAGACCACCGCTGGAAACTCCCGGACGATGTACGGAATCTGATAACCGAGAAGAACGCAGCCATCCGTGCGTACAGCGCTTTTCCCTGCGCCGCAAACAAAGCTCACATGCGCAACTTACAGCGTGCTGTAAGGAAACGCATTGCCGAGCAGCGTAATGCGAGCTGAGACAAGATGCTGAGCGAACTTGAGCCCACCCATCTTGCCTTCTGGCAGCTTCAGAGGAAGTTACGATCCACTGAAGAGGCCACAATGCCTCCTCTCATTCGTCCCGATAAGAGTGTCGCCTTCGATAACTCTGAAAAAGCAGAATGCCTAGCCGACAGCCTAGAGTCCCAGTGTTCTCCCAGCTCTCAACCAGTAGACCAAGCCCACCTCGATATGGTGAACGCCGAAGTCGAACGTAGAACTTCCCTCCCGCCCGTCGAAGATCCCGATAATCCACTGGCCCCCATCACTCCTGATGAGGTCCAGGATATCATTAAAAGTCTCCAACCGCGAAAAGCCCCTGGCTCCGACGGCATCACCAATAGGGTTTTCAAACTTTTCCCCGCCCAGCTTATAGTGCTAATGACTGCCATCTTCAATGGCGCATTGAGCAATAATATATTCCCTACAACCTGGAAACAGGCCACCGTCATAGGTATTCCCAAACCAGGCAAGCCCAAGTCTGACCCGTCTAGCTACCGTCCCATTAGCTTACTCAACGTCCTGGGTAAAATCTATGAAAGGCTTATATATAAGCGGCTCAAAGATTTTGCCGAAGCAAAGAGTCTAATACCCAATGAGCAGTTCGGATTTAGAACCGAACACTCATGTATCCAACAAGTCCACCGCATCGTAGAACACGTCAGCGCCGGCTTCCAACGGGGCGCAATAACGGGAGCCTTATTCTTCGACATAGCGAAAGCGTTCGACAAAGTCTGGCACAATGGCTTAATCTATAAGCTATACCAACTCGGCGTGCCTGACCGTCTCGTGCTCATCCTACGGGACTTTTTATCGAATCGCACCTTTCGTTATCGAATTGAGAGGGAGCTTTCCTCCCCCCATCCCATTCGCGCAGGAGTTCCTCAAGGCTCCGTACTATCCCCGCTCGTTTTCACGCTATTCACTAGTGATATTCCCAAGCATAAAAATACCCAGCTAGCCCTATTCGCCGACGATACGGCTATCTATTATACCGGTCTTAATTCCGATGCCATCGCTCGCACTCTCCAAACTTCCGCAAACACTCTGGCCAAGTGGTTCCGGAAATGGAGAATCGAAGTCAATCCAGATAAAAGCCAGGCAGTCCTCTTTTCTAAACCGCGGATAAACCCACCCTCCCCCCGTCCGATTACCATGTACGGCAAGCCGATCCCTTGGGAAAAGCAAGCCAAATACTTAGGCGTGGTCGTCGATAGACACCTCTCCTTCGCTGAGCACATAAAGCAGGCACGTTCGCGCGCCGCTTTC
This sequence comes from Tholera decimalis, assembly GCA_943138885.2. Classification (NCBI taxonomy): domain Eukaryota; kingdom Metazoa; phylum Arthropoda; class Insecta; order Lepidoptera; family Noctuidae; genus Tholera; species Tholera decimalis. Next base: position 33,320,461 of record OW964555.2, read on the forward strand.
GCTCTAGGTAGGCTCCACTTCATTCTTAGCTCTCGCAGCAAGTTATCACTCAGGTGCAAGCTGCGTATTTTCACCGCAGTCATCCGTCCCATCATGACCTACGCCTGCGTTGTTTTCGCACACGCAAAGCCCTACCTCCTCCACAAGATGCAGACCCTCCAAAACCGATTCCTCCGTAGAGTCACGGGAGCCCCCTTTTATGTTCGAAATGAGCTTCTTCACGTAGATCTCAAGATGCCCACCATCCAGCAGTTCATGAAACGTGTCTCCAAGCGTTTCTTTGAAACTTCAATCCAACATAGGAATCCCCTTATCGTATCGGCCGCCCAATACGAACCCTCGCGTATCTCTAAGATTCGCCGACCAAGGCATACCCTAGTCACTTCCGATGACGCAATCACCCTGCTCCAAGAGAGCCGTAGGGAAACAAGTACAGTGGCACACAAACACAAAAACCGACTGTCCTTCCGGAGCTTTAAATCCCCTTATTAATAATAATAACGATATGATCCAGCCTGTCCCTAGCTGCCCTCCCCTGCGACGCCCTAAGCCGAGGTCCGTACCCCACAGGGGGTGCCCTTAGCGTGTAGTCGCCTAGTTTGTAAGTTTTTTAATAAGCCCTGGCTGGAGGCTTTAATTAATTTATTAATTAAGGCAACCACAGGCAAGTCCGGTTAAGCAGCCGCCAACCTCAGAGGTTGACCTGCGAGATGCCACACACAAAAAAAAAAAAAAAAACGTGGACAGTCAGTCTTGTTTCAATCGTCGCGGTGTACACATCAGTCTCGTTCCGATCGCCGCGCTGTACACACGCCTACGCTCTCGCTTGAACATTGTGCTACTGTTGAAGATTGTGAAGTATTGTAAAGTGAATAAATAGTGTTTGCTCGTTTTCAAGATTTTTCTTTTCAACCCTGCTATCCTGAATATCGAACAGTAGGGTAGGGGTAGTGTAGGGTTTGGGTAGAGTAAGTTATGGGTAGGGTATCGGTAGGATATGCATCAGTCCACCGAGGCGACCGGCACCGGCGCCTCAGTGTCAGTTAATAAAGAATTTATGACATGCGCCATAAAGATCATGATGGACCTAATCCAGGCCATCGGACGGGGGCAGGATCCACAACAGGTCATCCTAGATGGCCTAGCCACCTTATTAACACTTACCCATGGGTAGGCCACTGCGGGTAATCAATTGGAATGCCCGCGGCCTGCGAAATAAGGTCGCCCTCCTCCGTCATCTTCTGAGGGACCAGGATATCGACGTGGCGTTGATAAACGAAACACACCTGGGACCCGAAGACAAGATGAAGTTCCCAGGTTACCACATATACCGTAAGTTCATCTTTACGGTATATGTGGTATGGTGGTATATGTGGTCGGCATTCAATATCAGATATCGCGGTCTGGCAGTGCTGGTGAGGCGAAGAGTCGTCCATCAAGAGCTGCCCCCCTCGATGTCGCATAATTCATTGTACACGCTGGGCGTACAGATCCACGTGGCCGGCGAGGACCTGCGCGTATATGCCGCATACAAGCCACCCGCAACACAGTTAGACCTGGCTGAGTTGCGGGCCTTGCTCTTCACACAACACCCAACGATCCTCGCCGGGGACTTCAACTCGAAGCACCCAGCGTGGAACTCATACCACATGAATACTCAGGGGAGACGACTCTTCGCGGACGCGGAAGCCTTTGGCTACACAGTGTCCGGCCCAGAGACGCCTACCCGGTACCCGGACGACCCCAATCACATGCCGGACGTGCTGGACATTGTGATCCACCAAGGGCTAAGCTGCCAGATCGCACAGCACGTGATAGACGACGAGCTGCAGTCGGACCACCAACCTGTACTCGTCGTCATATCTGGAATGCCGACCCGACAGAAGCCACCAACGCCACGTCGACTCCTGGACTGGAAGAAGTTCACAGAAAAGGTTGAGGCCACGACGCCAACTCGGCCCATCACTACCGCCGCTGACGTCGATCAGTTTGCGGAAGAAGTCACTGCTTGCGTCCAACACGCGATAGAAGAGGCGGTCATATCACCACCGACGCAGGGGAGAGGGCTATTGCCGCCCCTGCCACCGCGACTACGTGCTATGATCGCCGAGAAGAGACGCTTACGCAAGCAGTGGCAACAAACAAGATGTCCGACCATGAGGACCCAACTGAATCGACTCGCGGAGAAGGTAAAGGCCGAGTTACAAGCGTCGGCCACCGCGAGCTGGGAGGAACACATTGACGCCACGGCTGACAGCTGGCCGTCAATACACAAACTGTGCCGAACATTTACAAATACCCCAGCCCCGGTGCGCCCACTAAGAGGCAACGACGGGGCTCTTAAGTACGTAGCGGAGGATCGCGCGGAGGTCTTCGCCGAGCACCTGGAGCGTCAGTTCCGACCGAACCCGACTGACCAGCACGCACACGTCGCGGCAGTCGAGCAACACCTTGGGGACTACTTCGCGACGCCGATAGCTCCCGAGGAAGACCCGATATTTTTCTCGCCGGGCGCAGTCAGACGCGCCATCCTAAGAACGAAGCTCAGAAAGGCTCCCGGGGCCGACGGCATCACAAACGCCGCGCTACGCCACCTGCCACACCGTATGGTGGCGGCGCTGGCGCGCCTTTTTACGGCGGTGCTGCGCACGGGGGCCTTTCCCGCCGCGTGGAAGGAGGGGCGCGTCATAATGCTGCCCAAGGCGGGGAAAAATGTATCGAAGCCGGAGAGCTATCGGCCCATCACTCTGCTGTCCACCATCTCCAAGGTGTTCGAATCGCTCCTGCTGCGACACCTTACGCCACACATTACGCCGAGGCCTGAGCAGTTCGGTTTCAGGGCGGAGCACAGCACGACGCTCCAGCTGTCGAGAGTACTCTACCAGCTGTCCACGACAATGAACAAGAAAGAGTACGCGGTAGCAGTACTTCTCGACATGGAGAAGGCCTTCGACCGCGTATGGCATGAGGGCTTAGTTTACAAACTAGCCACCTCCGACACGCCCCGTCGCGTTGTCAAAGTGGTCCAATCTTTTCTGTCCCACAGGAGCTTCAGGGTGCTTGTCGACGGAGCACTCTCTGCCCCCCGCACCATCGAGGCGGGAGTACCACAAGGCAGCTGCGTATCGCCTGCGTGTTACTCACGTTACACCGACGACATCCCAACCACAGCTGACACGACGCTCGCGCTGTACGCCGACGACGCCGCGTACATCTCAACCTCACTGAGTCCCAAGTACGCGGCGAAGAAGATGCAGCGCGCGCTGAATATGCTCCCGGAGTGGCTCGCCAAATGGCGGCTATCCGTAAACGTGAGTAAAATGCAGGCTATGCTCACTGGCCAAAAACACCCTCCACCACCCCTGAAGCTCATGGGAGCTGAGGTCGCGTGGTCGTCGCAGGTCAAGTACCTCGGCGTCACCATCGACCGTCAGCTATCGATGCGGCCGCACGTCATGCAAGTCGTGGCGCGGACAAGGGTCGCCCGTGCACTGCTCTACCCAGTGCTCTCGTCCCGCCTCCCGGCGCGTGTCAAGCTGGGCGTGTACAAGCTGTACATACGCCCGCTTCTGACATACGCCGCCCCCGCCTGGTTCGCCCTCACTAGCGAGTCGTCACGCAAGAAGCTCAGTGCGCAGCAGAACTTGACGCTGCGCACCATATTCCACGCCCCTCGCTATGTGAGGAACGATGTTATCAGGCGGGACTCCGGGACTGAGAGCCTGGAAGAGTTTGTGCAGCGCCTCGCGAAGGCAATGTTCGCGCGTGCCGACGCCTCTGCTTGGCCCCACGTCAAGCACTTGGCGCCCTGGCATGCGCGCCCGCCTGACGCGAGGCGGCTCCCCAGAGATCTGCTCCCGACAGACGTTGCGGCCCCATCCCCCCCGGACTTGACTCCTGGGTAAGTCGCCCCACGTTACACGCGACTTACTCAAACAGTTATACTACTCATAACTACACTTCACCTAGTACGTAACGTGTTCTAAGTTAATATAGGCACGTTACGTACTATAAACATACATTCATGACTCTACATGCGCTATATATAACTAGCACCGGATAGCAGCGCACGCTATTCGGTGCAGACGCACTGAGCGGCGACACACAGTACAATGCCGCTCACACATACATACTCGGCTCTGCGGTCCGGAACGTAACCGGCTAGATCTGGAAGCGGGACGGACGAGAGCCCCGCATTCATTATAGGTGCGTCTGAGTCGGCACCCCTGTCGCTGGTCGACTTCCGCTGGGCTTCCCCCTTAGGGGGGTTTCACCTGGCGGGGCTAGACCGCCGGGGTGTCGTGAAGAAACGACGCCGAAAATCGGCGTCGCGGCGCGCCTATAGTTACACAATAGCAATCAATTACGCGGGTGTGCGTTTGCCGTTCACTTTTGAACAGGCACTTAACGCACACCCGAACATCTAAGCCGTAACTAGGCCACCCAATGACGGTCCCGTATTGACGGGACACGGTATTGCTCCTGCGACCTGGGGGCGAAGCCCTGAGGCCGCTCGCCGCGCCCCTCGCGGGGCGCAGCGACTGCCAAGGTGGGCAGTCAGTCTTGTTTCAATCGTCGCGGTGTACACATCAGTCTCGTTCCGATCGCCGCGCTGTACACACGCCTACGCTCTCGCTTGAACATTGTGCTACTGTTGAAGATTGTGAAGTATTGTAGTAATAAATAGTGTTTGCTCGTTTTCAAGATTTTTCCTTTTCAACCCTGCTATCCTGAATATCGAACAATTTTGTTCCTTCGTAAGCCAGATCTAGTGGAAAAATAGTGAAAATGAGCGAGAAGAGCACAGTGACTACAAGGAGCCGGCTGCGTCAGCTACAAGAAGATATGCGCAAACGGCGCATCTTAGAAACGGACTCCGGCGTGCCGTCTGAATTGCCACCAGGCTCACCATCGATAGCACCTACGATGCTTTCGGATCCAGCACCAGTCATCCCACTGGCGGGCGGTCGTGTAGTGGACCACCGGGATATATTTACGCCAGTGCGGTCGGTGACAACCAGAAGAGCTAGATCCGGGGCTAGTCACGCGTCATCAAGGAGCGGCCGGAAGAGTGCCGACTACTTACGACGGAGGGCCGAGTACGAGGCCGAACGACAGTTAGTGCAAATGAAGGAGAGACTAGTGCAAAAGAAGCTAGAAGCCGATCTAGCCGAGATAGACGCCGCCGAAGAGGACTCGGGTTCCGATGAAGAAGGAACATCACGTCGTGTTGAGGAATGGATTACGCACACGACGCCAGTCGCGACCGGTCAAGCACCCGTCATGTCGAGTCGCGAACAACAGCCACCGCGGCCACCAACACAGATACCCGTGGCAGAAACAGTGTGTGATGTGCAAAATGACCACGTGCCCGCGCTATATACAAGTGCGAACGCGTCAGTGCCGCCCGAGCGAGCGCCCGTGTCTCAAACACCGTACGCGCCCGCGACCGTTCAGTCGAGTGAACCAATGTGCCAAGCCACGCCGATGGCGACTACGAGCACTGCGCCCGCGCCAAACCGCGATCATATTAAGTGGGACAACGTATTCGTCGAAGACTCGGACAGAGCCAAGCTACCGCGAGACAGGAAAATAGAACAATTGGCCGACGCAATAGCAAGCATCGCACGACCACGGCCGGTACCTAGGCAGGCTTATGAGCTGCCATATTTCAGTGGTGACCCAGCGGAATGGCTATCGTATAAGAACATGTACTACGACACCACAACGATGTATCAGTTCAAACATCATGAAAACTTGGCGCGATTGAAAACGTCGTTACAAGGTGAAGCCAGGTTAACAGTGGAAGATTTACTGCGTACATCAGCCGATCCAGCGGAGATAATAAGAACGCTAGACGAAGAGTTCGGCCACCCGAACCTAGTACTTGAGTGCGCGTTAAAGAAAGTGCGCGCACTGCCAAAAGTAACAGAGAGTGGTCGCGAGTTGAGAAGATTCTCCACGACAGTGAGAAATTGTGTTTCATTATTAAAAAGTGTACGTGCGACTGGATACCTGAATAATCCTCAGCTGGTAAGTGATTTACTTAGTAAACTCACAACAGTGCAACGCGCTCAGTACGGAGACTTTGCCATGGGCATGGCGGCTAGTCAAGGGATCGACATGCGCGTCTCGCCGAGCCTAGAAATGTTCTCCGAGTTCTTGAGCCATTTAGCGCGCGCATCGTCCTATTATGTACAAATGGATATGAGTCAACCCGCATTGTCAACGGGCAAACCCAAAGCTAGCGCGCCACCAGCTAAAGTAGTAAGAAATATACAACGCTTGCATGTACACTCGAGCAGCGGAGAAAACACACGGACGCAAGCCCCTGAGGATTCATGCAAAATGTGTGGAGAGAAACACATAATTTCGGCTTGCAAAAAGTTCACGGACATGAACACTGACGAACGATGGAAATTCGTGAAAGAACACAAACTGTGTTTCAACTGCCTTAGCGAGAAACACTCAAAGAAGTTCTGCCGGAAGAAGAAATGTACCTCATGTAACTACGCGCATCATACACTTCTGCATATGGAGAAGAAATCGGAAAGTGTGACCAACGTCAACGATTACACCGGGAAAGCATTATTGAAGATATTACCGGTACGCGTCTCGGTCGGCGGGAAAGAAGAGCGCTGTTACGCTCTGCTCGACGACGGCGCAACAGTGTCGTTGATAGATAGTGCGTTGGCAGAAGGAGTTGTGGGCAAACGAGTGCCATTAGTGATACATAGTGCACGTGGACAGGAGATCACAGACAAAACCTCGCGAGTGATTAGTGTACGAGTGTGTGGCCCCAACGGACGTGAACACATAGTTAAGTGCCGTACGCTAGTGAACCTGGACTTACCAGCGCAGTCAGTGCTAGAAGCTGTAATGAGAGAACACGCCCACCTTCGCGACTTGGGTTGCGAAGGAATGAGCGGAGCCAGGCCCTTGTTGTTGCTGGGACAAGACAACTGGGAGCTGCTTGTGAGCCAGGAGACACGCCGAGGGAAATCTAGTAAGCCAGTCGCTTCTTTGACCTCGCTAGGATGGGTCGTTCACGGACCCTTAGGCAAAGTATATTCCAGTAACCAATCAGTTAATTGCATTGTTGAGCCCAATTTATTATATAATTTAGACTCTGACTTACATAACGTCGTTAAGAGACAATTTGAGTTAGAAGCCATAGGCATATCAGAAGTGCCACGCAAGCACTCAGACACAGAACGAGCTAATCAGATTTTAGAGGCCACCAGCCGTCAAACAGAGAGCGGTAAATGGGAGGTAGGCTTATTATGGAGTCGGGACAACCTTCAGTTGCCCGACAACTATGAACATGCACGCCAAAGGTTATGGGGAATCGAGCGTCGCCTTAGAAAAGACGCTAGCTACGCGGAAGCATACAAAGCTCAAATTGATAGATTATTAGCTGAAGGGTACGCCAGTAAGGTAGAAGGAGGTCTACAGACCGAGCCGATATGGTATTTACCCCATTTTGGAGTAACGAATCCAAACAAGCCCGGAAAACTACGCTTAGTGTTCGACGCCGCCGCCAAGTATAATGGGACCGCGTTGAACGACCACCTATTAACTGGACCCGATTTATTGAATTCATTGTTAGGGGTTCTATTTAAGTTTAGATTAGGACCTGTCGCATTCACCGCAGACATAGCAGACATGTTTCTCAGGATTCAAATCCGAGAACAAGACCGAGGGGCACAATTGTTTTTATGGTCGTCGACCGGCGGTGAGGAACCTGAAATATACAGGATGAACTCAATGATATTCGGAGCCGTGTCGTCGCCCACATCAGCCATATATATCTTAAATAAGAACGCGGCTAGGTATAGGGATAGTCATCCGGAGGCAGTATCAGCGATTCAATTTAAACACTACATGGATGACTATTTAGATAGTGTGTGGTCGGTCGAGCAAGCAAATCAGCTGATCGAGGACGTGACTCACATTCACGCCGAGGGCGGGTTTGTTATACGGGGGTGGGTCACAAACTCTCAGGAGTTGCGCGACAGGCTACGACTAGAAATGCCCGATAAAGTGTCTTTAGACAAAGGAGAAAACTCCACAGAGCGCACATTAGGTATGACGTGGTCACCTAGCACAGATACGCTAGCATTTGACCTGTCATTCAAAAGGCTACCCAAAGCCATCGTAGAGGGAAAGGCGGTACCTACTAAAAGGGAATTTCTTAGGTTTATTATGTCAATATTTGATCCCTTAGGTTTTTTGTATCCATGTATAATACAATCACGCATTCTTATGAAAAAGATTTGGCAATCAGGAATCCAATGGGATGAGCAAATCAAAGAAAAAGGGGCTCAATCCTGGTTCAAATGGTTGCATAACTTACAGTACTTGTCAGACCTAACAGTGCCTAGATGGTACGGGCTGGACGCAGGCCATCTAGAACTGCACGTTTTCGGGGACGCTAGCGAGTCCGCATATGCAGCAGTAGCGTACATTGTAGGTACGAATGCTAACGGTGACAGGGACGTAACGATAGTGATAGGAAAGGCTAGGGTCGCGCCTCAGAAAGTGATATCCGTACCCCGTTTAGAGCTGCAAGCAGCTGTGTTAGCATGTAGATTATCCGACACAGTTACTCAAGAGTTAGGTGCTAAGATTAGAAATAAGTACTTCTGGACTGATAGTAGAACGGTCCTTAAATGGATAAATTCGGACGCGACTGAATTTCAGCGCTTTGTATCTCATAGGTTAGCAGAGATAGATAAGAGGTCAAATAGGTCAGACTGGCGCTGGATTTCGTCGGCGTTGAACCCGGCTGATAAAGCTACTCGGTTGGAGTGGCCCAACTGTAACAATGAGTGGCTCTCGGGTCCCTCTTTTCTTCGTTGCCCACAGGAGCAGTGGCCGGAGAACGACGACCTCAAAAATGTAAACGAGGCCGACTTAGAAAGGGTGCAGCGAGTACACACTGCGGCAGCACCGCCTGAGCCGGTGCTAAACTACGCACGGCTACCAACGTGGACACGTGCCCTGTACGTAGTGGCACGTATACTTATCTTCGCGGAACGCTGTCGCAGGCGGCGCCAATCAGCCGCCGTGACAGCAGAAGATCTCGACGAGGCCAGACTGCGCTTGTTGCGCCTGGCACAGGAAGAAAGTTACGAAACAGACATCGCAGCACTGCGGGAGGCCCGTCCTCTACCCGCCAACAGCAAGATACGAGCACTAGACCCTATACTGTTTGAAGACGGTCTAGTAAGAGTGCGCGGCAGGCTGGGCGCCTGTAACGAGCTCAGTTTCGGGGAGCGCCACCCGATTATACTGGACGGCAGGCATGCGCTCGCTCGCAAGCTGGTCTACCATCACCACGTGGCCGCACTGCACGCCAACCAGGAGGCGGTCGTGAACCGAATCCGCGAGGCCTACTGGATCACCAATCTGCGGTCCACAGTCAAGGCCGTAGCCGCCAGTTGTCAGCGGTGCCGCCTGGAAAAGGCGAGACCAGCAGCGCCGAAGATGGGTGACCTTCCAACCGCAAGACTAGAAATCACCAGACGAGCGTTCGTCCACTGTGGGGTCGACTACTTTGGCCCCATGGAGGTCGCTATTGGACGAAGAAGGGAGAAGAGGTGGGGCGTATTATTTACGTGCCTCACTACGCGTGCCGTCCACCTGGAGCTGGCGTCATCGCTAAGCGCCGACTCAGCCATCATGGCCCTGCGGCGCCTCATTGCGCGCCGCGGGCGTCCCTCCGACTTATACTCGGATCGGGGAACGAACTTCGTCGGGGCGCACGCCGAGCTTCGCGCCGCCCTGCGCGACCTAGACCAGGCGCAGGTGGAGAGCGAGGCGACAGGCCGCGGTATCGCGTGGCACTTCAACCCCCCGGCATCCCCACACATGGGTGGGTGTTGGGAGCGACTAGTGCGCTCTGTCAAGAATGCGCTCAAGGCAACTCTACGTGAGCGCGCACCGCGCGAGGAGGTGCTATATACCTTGCTCGCGGAGGCAGAGCTGGTTGTGAACAGCCGGCCTCTCACCTACATCAGCAGCGACGTCGAGCATCTGGTGGTGCTGACCCCCGATCATCTCCTGCTGGGCACTGCCGCAGGAGATGCTCCGTGTACGCGAGGCCACGCTATCGACGAGGACTCACGCCGCATGTGGCGACGAGCGAACGCGCTGGCCGACCTCTTTTGGAGGCGTTGGCTGCGTGAGTACCTGCCGACTCTTCAACGTCGTGACAAGTGGTCACAAAGTGTGCCGAACGTCAAAGTGGGTGACGTGGTTGTGGTAACGGACCATAACAAACCGCGAAATCAGTGGACCAAAGGGGTCATTACAAGTGTATTTCCTGGTGCGGACTCTGTAATTCGTGTGGTAGACATAAGAACCAACAATGGCATTTTACGTAGGCCAGTTGTTAAGGTTGTTGTACTCCCGACAGATGGTAGTATGGTCGGTTGAACCCTCATACGGGGGGTGGGAATGTTAGGGAGCACAGCAACCTAGGATAGATAGTAAGTAGATATAAGTGGGTAGGGGTAGGATACCACGCGAACGAAGTCCTGGCGGGTCAGCTAGTTTAGTATATTAATAGATAGTGCGATTAGTCGCCATCATTTACTGTGCCAATTCCCAACTATGCTCAAGGTCAAACTGTCAAACGGCCAAAATTTTTTTTTCTATTGTTTGTTTCTTTGTTACTACTACTACTAGTTTTGTATAAATTGAGGAATATATTAACAGAGAGAACCCTGCCACCCATAACACAAGTTTAATCTTAGCTTGGGTGCCAGTGGAGTAATCATTGATTTATTTATGCAATTTTAAAGAATATTGTCCTAAAATCAAGTTATTGTCATAGGTAAAAATTGTAAAAAATTGGAATAAAGAATATTATTATATTATATTATATATTAAAATTGGCGGCGACAAGCGATTGGCTATAGGTCTACGTATCTATCATAAATGGTTATTAATTTTATGTCGTCCAAAAAGGTAAGTGATAAAATAATAAAGTCAATTATTTCATTAAAAGTTGTTTCAGTATTTTTTTATAATATTTTTTTTTCTGGTTGGGAAAATCATTGAATGACATCTCCCGCTCTGGGCAAAACGGAAGGGAGTGTCAGACTTCTACTGACTAAAAACCCACTCTATTCCTTCAGCTGCCCTTAAGTTCCGAGGCCGTGGTATCTCATTAGAACATTATCGTAACCCCGGCAGGCAGTGGCCTTATGGGGCCCCGTCACTGGTGCTTTTATTATCTACTTAGCGCGCCACCTACATTGTCACGTTAACATCGGCTCTGTAATTTTTTCCGTTTAATAAATAGTAAAAGTGCTTATTTCTATGTAAAAAGTGATTGAAATGAACATTAAAACCAGGACACATGGACTATAATAATAACAATGTGCAAAATTGACATTAAAGTGAGATAACATAGTGAAAAATACGACAATACAAATCAACAGTGTAAATAACAATATGATTACTTTGTGTGTGAAATTAGTCCTAAAATACTTATGTCTGAACAGTTAAAACCTAACAAAATCATTAACAGAAGTATTTCGTTAAGAAAAACAAAAAAGTGAAAAAACGAAAATCGGTTGTGTTTCAAAACAAGTTCAATTATGCATAATCACTATCATCCCGCTATATAACTTGTAAAAGCGCCATCTTACAAATCTATGCTGTACTGTGAACTAAGATTTAAGTTTTGACAGTAACCGAACATCCCGCACCGTGCACAAATATCTTAGTGACCAATAGATGTCGCGGTAAATACATCAACGTTAATGAATCGGGATCATTACTTGACATCATAAAGCAAGAACACGTTTGGTCGAGGGGCCGCAACTGCTACACTTGAACTCTCTGAGCGTGAGTTCAAATCTGCCACAGAGGTATTCTTTTTCCAAGTTTTAAATATAAAATAAAATTAATTCAACAAAATTAAATATGAATTTCCTAGAAAATATAACTTTTCGCCGTACTAGGACTAAATCGGACTCCATGTTGAATGACAGTGACATAAACACTACGCGTACGTTAAATGAGACAGTCACTAGTGTACCGGAAATGTCTGACGATGACGACGAACAAATCAAGAAATTACGAGATCAAATTACCAACCTGACCCATGACCTACAGAGCGCCCACTTAGAGATTGAAGAATTGACTTTAGAGAATAATAAACTTAAAACAATGAATCTCAGTCTAAGCAAACAAAATGAACTTTACAAGAAAGTCACTTACAGTCCAACTAAATTGAAATCACCTAGCACAAAAAAGGCAAAAAACTTAAAAAATAATCATAAGTATACACAAACAGAGACAATTAAACTGCACGGAGGAAACAACGAGACTCCAGTAAAAAAAATATGCAAAAACTTAAAACCATTAAAAAGAAGTGACGAACTTACATTACAAACAAACCAATGCAAAAATAATGTAGAAGAAAAACAGTCGAAGCGTAAAAAAATTTGCATATTAAGTACAGACAACAAAAATAAACTACTTCATATTGCAGAAAATACTTTTGAGAATTATGAACTTTGTCACTATATCATGCCTCATGGAACTATAGAACTTTTGTTAAAAGGTATCAAAGAAAAGTTGTCAGGGTTCACTCAACAGGACTGCTGTGTTATATTAATAGGTGAGAAGGACTTTAAGATAACAAATAAATATTTTGATAGCATTTTACTAATTCGACAAATGTTGCAAGAAGTATCGAACACTAAAATAATTATATGCGCTCCAACATACAAATTTTTTACAAACAACTACCTTTATAATTCAAGAGTGGAAACCTTTAATAATTTATTATATCTGGATACTTTCACCAATGGACACGCATATTTTCTAGACAGTAACATGAACCTAAAGTATGATGACACCATGTTTAACAAACGCACGGGTGCAATTAATTACTCTGGAATGAAATCCATTTTTAAGGATATTTTCAAAATGAATATGAACATACAATCATCACACGTTGACTACGACTATCCTGACTTACACCAACCCGACAACCAAATGAAGACAGTAACTGAATCAGAAGACTTGGGACAGTTTTTTCTTCAGTAGTATTAATGTAATGCATCAAAACATTGCTGGCTTGTTAAATAAATCGGATTTGTTAACTGTACAATTAGAAAACTTGGAAAATAAAGGGACTGCTGTAGATATACTCTGTTTAACAGAGCATTTCATAACATCTGGACACGAAAGTCTATTACACATTCCGAATTTCCATCTAGCCGCTTTTTTTTCACGAAGTACAAATCGGGGTGGAACTTGTATTCTTGTAAAAAAGGGGCACCAGTATAGGGAATTACACGATGTAGCTAAACATTCTGTGTCAGGTGTGTTTGAAATTTGTGCTATAGAATTGACATCCCATTCAATTATTATTATGTGTGTATATAGAGTACCAAAATATAATTACTTGACATTTTATGAAAAACTTGACGATGTATTAAAAAGAGTTTGTGTGCTATCGAATAAAAAAATTGTATTATGTGGTGATCTTAATATTAATATACTGTTAAGAAATAAGACTACTCTGGAATTGGAACACTTCCTACTTAACTATAACTTGACTTTAGCTCTAAACCAGCCTACTAGGCCTCATAGTAAAACGTGCATTGATAACTTCGCACATAATCTACAAAAGGGATGGAAAGCGGAAATTATTGATCTCATGTTATCAGATCACACATCACAAATACTCAAAATACCTGTACATAAAACGTGTCGGTTAAAATTTTGGAAATCGGTCAAAAAAGATTACTCCAAAGAGAATCTTGACAAATTTAAATCATGTATAAAAAATTTATCTTTCAATGAAGTTTACGCAAGTAATGATGTTAATGTATCCTATAATACCTTTCTTGATATTTTCTCTTTGTTTTACAACCTCTGTTTCCCAGAGAAAATAATAACTACATACACTAACAAAAAGGTTAAATGGATTTCCCGCGGCATAAAAAAATGTAGTAAAAAAAAGAGAGCTTTATTGTGGGCATACAGACTACACCCAACAAAACAAGCAAAATGTGACTTGAAAAAGTACACTATGCGTTATAAAAAAATACTAAGATTGACTCAGAAAGCACAAAATAACTACTTTATAAACAAATCTCAAAATAAATCAAAAGCCACATGGCAGATAGTCAATGGATCTAAAACTAACGTGCCTAAAGAAGAGATACTGACAATAAAAACTGGAAATTTGACCTATACAAACCCGAATGACATAGCTAATGCATTTAATGACTATTTTATAGATGACATTGAGAGTAACATAATAAATGACATTAAAATAAATAACAATTTAGATAATTTGACAATGCAATCAATGTTTATGCAGCCCGTTCTAAAGCCTGATATCATTTTAGCAACCAAGACACTTAAAAATACTAGTACTGTAGGCATTGACGGTATATCTACAAAAGTAATTAAATATGTGATTGAGCTTATAGCACCTGTTTTAGCATATATTATTAATTTAGGTATTACCGAGGGCATATACCCGGAAGCCTTGAAAAAAGTCATTATAAAACCGCTACACAAAAGGGAAGACAAGACACTTACAAAAAATTACCGGCCCATTGCAAAAATTCCCGTTTTTTCCAAAATCTTTGAAAAAGTTATATATAACTCTATATATCAATTTCTTCACAAATATAATATTTTATGTAAAGAGCAAAACGGGTTCCGGAAAAGTAAAACTATTAATATGGCAATTTTTGACCTTTTAAATAATGTTATGTCTGCTGTGGATAAAAAGACTCCCGTCTGCGCTATTTACACAGATATGACTAAGGCATTTGATTACGTTGACCACAAAGTCCTTCTTGAGAAATTGCATTGCTGTGGTATCAGAGGAAACATTTTAAAATTACTAGAATCGTACCTAACTAATAGGTTGCAATGTACAGAAATTACAAGAGTGTGTGCAAAAACTAAAACCGAACGAACGTATGTGTCAGGGTTCAGGACTATAAAATATGGAGTGCCTCAAGGTGGCGTGCTTGGGCCCCCCTTATTCCTCATTTACATTAATGATTTGCCAAAAGTTACACAACAACAAATGATTTTATTTGCAGACGATAGCACTGCTATAGTAAAATGTAAGGACCCAAATACTTATCAACTTGACATTAATAATACACTTACTGACATAATTAATTGGCTTAATATGAATAATTTGATAATAAACCTCAAGAAAACTAAAGTGATGCATTTCCACCAGAAAATTGAAACACCAAAAATTTGTATCAGCTACAATCGCACTGAGATAGAAGAAGCAAAAGTAAGTGTGTTTTTAGGTTTACATATTGACAATAACCTTAATTGGAAGGCTCATATAGAACAGCTATGTAAAAGAGTAAATAAATCTGCATATGCGCTTTTTCAACTGGCCAGAAAAGTTAATATAGACGCGTTACTTGTTTCTTACCATGGTTTAGTAGCCTCACTTCTCAGGTACGGAATAATTTTTTGGGGTAATTCCGCAGATAGGGAATTAATATTTAAGGCACAAAAAAGGTGCATCAGAGCCATGTGTGGTCTGAAAACAGATGACAGTTGTGTACCATACTTTAAAGCATTAAAGATACTTACGCTACCGGCGATATACATATTGGAAACCAGTGTCTTCGTCAAATCAAATCCCAACCTTTTTGAAATCATTACAACGGTACGAAATGTTCCAATTCGTAAACAATACAAAAATTGTTTGAGTAATTATAAGTGCAGGACTGCATTATTAAGGAAAAGTGTCTTAGGTATGGCTCCACGCATTTATAACAAAATTCCAGATTCCATAAAGGAATTAAATTTGACACAATTTAAGAAAAAAATGCAATTACACTTAATTAACAAATGCTATTATACCATTGACGAATACTTAAATGACGAATTAATTTAGTACCAAAATTATTAATACTGTAATTTTTATTATTTGACGTTTTAATTAATTGACATTTTGATTAATTGATATGTTAATTCCGTTGACTTTCAATTATTTTACGTATAATTATTTGGCATTTTGATTATTGGACATTTTGATTATTTGACATTTATTGGCACTTTAATTATTTTGACATATTTTTTTTTCTTAGATATAAATAATTCCTCATTTAGATCTGACATAATTATTGGTTAGTGTTTAATTTATTAAAATGTAATACTAAAATAATGCATGATATTTTTACAATATTTGGAATAATGATACTCGCAAGGATTTGCACACCGCATTTGTACGCCTCCTGGCATAACATAGCGCTCTATTTATAAATATAAGATCTGTACTTTCTACCTATGTTAACAAATGAATAAATAATTTCTAATTTCTAATTTCTGCTGACAGCTCTTTGAGGCACGCGTGGAACACTACGCGATGCCAACCCGGGAACTATGTTGGGGCTGGCTTGCATTCTAACCAGATACAGCTGAGTACCAGTGTTTTACATGAGCGATGCCTATCTGCCCTCCACAACCCAGTAACTGGGTAATACGTACCTCTTGGTAGACTAGTGTCAGATTTCCTAGCTTCTTACTACCCGCAATGACTATCAAAGATGTTCAAATGACAACCGAGACCAACAGCTATAACCTGGGAGTCTTTAAGTCTAGAGTGAATAGGTTACTTCTAGGCAAGCGTGCTCCATCTTCGACCACATCATTACTTACCATCAGGTGAGATGGTGGTCAAACGCGAGCCTATTGACAATAAAAAAAACCGCTTAGGGTGCATTTTGAGGCACGGAGGAATTTCAATACATTAAGTTGGTCACCCATTGATGAATTGACCTTGGCAAGCATTGCTTACCCTTGAATATCAACACATTATTTGATCTTTGGCTATTATTATTCAGCTACGAGCTCCCGAAGGTAAGATAAGTATTGAAACTAAAGTTCTTTTTAACACGCTTTTATTAGGTCGACCTGTATGTAACTAACTATGTAATGAAATCTAAGGTAACTAATTTAACCATCTTCCAAGAGTCGTAGCGTAATGAAAATTGACAGCTGTATGTAGTTCTGATGACAATACAATAATATGGTACTGTCGAACTGATCTGATGATGGAGCCGGAAGATATGAACTGGAACTTCATGATGGAAAATCGTATCATAGCTGTTTTTGTTTTTTTTGAAAGGTCTTGTAATGAACTTTGATCACAATTAGGTTTCAAGGTCTGATAATGAAGCCGGAAGATAGGCACTGGCATTCCATGATGGAATATCATATCATAGTCGAGTTTGCACTTGTGAGAAAGGCCATGTAATGGACTTTGAACACGATCAGGTTTCAAGGTTATAACAAACCTAAAGAAAATCTGTTAGCAGTTTTCTTAACCTTTTTGAATTACCGTGTAATCCATAGATTTATTATTAGGTCGATCTGTAACGAACTAAATATGCAATAAAATCTAAGAATCTGAATTAAACGTACTTCTAATTGTTGTATCATCATGAAACTTGGCAAATATATGTAGATTAGACGACAATAGAATATTATGGTACCAGCTGGTCTGACGATGGAATTGGAAGGTGGCTGATGGAACCTTGGACTACCTACTAGTAAACATTTCTAATTTCTGCTCATTATATTAGTCCTAAATACGTGTTTTGGTTTTTTAAACTATTAATTTATTTAAATGATACGATACAGTACTATATACTAGCTCTACCAAGTTGTCATGTCAATTAATAATTCCATGAGTTTCTGTCTTAGGCCTTTACTTATTCATACCTAATACCTCTTGTAACAAACTAAAGTTGGAAGTAGAACCACTGGTGCTACTACCAGTTGGTAACAATACAGCTAAGCTAGGTAGATGAGAAAACTTGCTTTCGATGCCTACTCCACTCTCAAATAAATACAATTATTAGAAATATTCGCAGTTGGTTGAGTGATTGACTGCTGCGCTGCGCGTCGTGAGTTTGATTCCCTGGGTGATTGTAAAAAGCGGCAACGATACAGGAGACATTCCTAGTGTGGGTAAATGTTAAAACAAAATAGTATGTTCTTAGAATCACAGTTGTTAGTATTTTTTATATATAAGAATGTTTTTTGAAACCATTTAGCTATTCTAAAGTTTCATCTACATACATAGTTCATATTTCCTGTAGGTGTTTTGTTTCCGGTTCGTGATTTCAGTCTACAAGTTTACCATTGCAAAAAAACGCTCGTCTGTTCGAGGAAATTCTGTTTATTCAATGTAAAATTAAATATGACCACCTGTATATATTGTTAGAGAGGGAGCCTGATTTTTATTAAACATTAATTGGTGACAGGCCCGTTGGTATAGTGGTCAGTGGCCCTGACTGCTATGCGCAAGGTCGTGGGTTCTATTCCCACCTAGGACAAATGTTTGTGTGATGAGCACGATCATTTGTTCTTTGTCTGGGTGTAATTTATCTATAATATGTATGTATTTAGAAATATATATGTATGTTTATCAGTTGTCTAGTACTCATACCACAAGCTCTGCTTAGTTTGGGACTAGATGGCGTTGTGTGAAAGTTGTGGAATATTATATTATTATAATATTATAACTTTTTAAAACGTTTATTTAACTGTTCTTCTAGATAACTTCACGTTTAGGGCGTTCGATAAACCAAGTCACTTAAAACATCAGAACATCAGGACCAAGAATCCATTTCTGGAACAAACTCATCATCTAAATACAATAGGTGGTTCCATATCAGTGTGTCTCAACATTAAGGACAGGATATCAAAAACAGAATGATCTAAGTGCCATGAACATGTGTGTTTGAATCATATAATTCTAGTCTGCCAAAATTATAACCAAGGAAACAGGTATTAAAAAGGTATTAAAAAGGTATCGATAAAAGTTTTAGTTTTTGTTTAAAAATGTATTAATTAGCTTAAAACTTTTCCCATTGATAGCGATGTGGACGAATTTTTCGATACCCTATAATTTCTTTTTATCTTCGCCTGTTATACTTTATTTGAATAAATGCTAAAAACTTGATTATTAATGAAATATTGTAGTATTGGGTATTAACAAATGTTTCATTTTGTATGTATATTAATATTTTATATTCTTTCAAATTCGGAGTGCTAAACACCTCACGCGATCGCTTATGTAACTTTTTAGGCGCGTCTAATTAAAGGTTAAATTGACGTAATTAAGCTAGTCGTACGACTCCTTTACTTACATGAAATATTATATTTTTATCAGTCGAAAATGAACATTACATAATCAGCCTATAACATTTCCATTAGACTGATACAGGCCTTCTCTCGGTGAGAGGGAAAGGGCCGTAGTCCAGTACCGCACTGATAAATTCGAATATATGTGACATCCAACCTGCACTGGATCCGCGACTACGCCCATTCTCTGTGTAGTAACACTATTCACTCGTTAGTTTTATTTTTTTATTATTTATGTTATAAATCTGTACATATACTTTGTCATTTGTTTTGTATTTTCTTTTTTTTTGACGCCGCCTTCCGAAATTAAAGTTATTTTTGCCTTTGTAGTGTTTTTATATGGAAGTTGGTTCTATTTTTTGCTAAAAAGTTTTTTTTCACGCTTATTAGTGGGTCGGTTTGTAATTTATCTAGTTACAAAAGCCAAAATGTCAACTACTTATCACCTTTTACAAAATATTGCTTTTCCCGGTGCAGAGCAGTTAATTTTTGAGGAGTTCTCCTGGTACATCACCATCAGCTGTACTTCACCATATGCATTGTGACGAGCATAAAGTGTTTAACATCTATATTCAAGTAATCTAATCGCAATCCACGAAATACTTATTATTGAGTAGTTTCGGTGGCCATCTGGGGTCTTCATCAGTTCCACTTCCTCAGATGGTGCTTTTCGAGAGCAACTGCACAAGGTACTACAAGAAATACCCAAAACACTATAGGTGTGCCTATAATATTTGAAGAATTCCCTCGATTTCTCCATGATTCCATCATCAGATCCAAACGTGACGACAATGGGACCAACTAGAAAGTATACCCTTTTAAACAAAAAAAGAATTTTCCAAATCGGTCCAGGCATCTGCGAGTAATGAGGTAACATATAGGTACACATAAAAAAAAAGTTCAAGACGAATTGAGAACCTCCTCCTTTTTTTGAAGTCGGTTAAAAAGCAATACCTAAACTAGATACGTTCTATAGATGTCACTCTATAATTTAAGCACATTTCAAACCAAAATCTTAGCTTAAAATATTTTTAATAAAAGCCTCTAAAAAGACCTTATATTAAGAGATAATGATCTCCGTCAAGACGTCGTCACGATCAAAGGTTTATGCAAAATACTTCTTATTGATTCGTACGTTTTGATTGAAGAGAAAAACATCTTCATTTTAATATCTAAGGCTTCATTTTTGTCAACGTTGGAAACAGTTTTATTATTGCTAGAGATATCCTTGCGTAATTTACGGATACAAATGAGAGCATGTAGGGAATGTGTGAGAAGAGATGGTTAGGGGGAGGGAAGGGAGGAATGAACTTGCCACGTCTAACTCACTCCAAGTAACATCAGATTAGGACAGACAGACAATATTCCTGTACGCTTACGCATGATAACCTACAAGGTTACCATATAATTTAACCAGCACAGATTGTATGGGCTTTAAAAGAGATGGACCCCTGAGTTTTTTTCAGTGTTTCTTCTCAGTTTAGTCAGTTAGGAAACACCGGCCTCATCTAGTTTAAATTTACGTAAACATTACGTGTGAAAGCGTTATTTAATAACAAATTTGCAAAATAAAGATAATTTATTGTTTGATATTGTACATACATATGAACCCAGGGGGGTCTGGTAATCTGTGTGATAGGGCTATCCAAGTGCAGATATCAGTCTCCCATAGAGGCTGAATTACTAAAAAATATTATTCATGATTCAATTGTAAGACACCTTCGTGGAAGATGAATCCTGTAAATACTGTTTTTTTTATTGATTTGTTTATTACTTGCCTAAATTATTTCAGTTTAATATAGAGACATCATTGTAATAATTATGTTTTTTTTAGTTTTGTATTGTTTCTTAATTAATTAATTTATTAGTATAATGATAATTAGTTTTAGATTTAATTTTCTAATAATAATTAATTTAATAATTCCTTTTTTCTCGATTATGTATCTAAAATTATGTTTTTACGTTGCTACATTTTTTTTATTTTATTAATAACATAGGTTGTACTCGAGGGGATTGGCGCTGATAGCCAAAATACAGGCTTTTGCCCGGTTCGGCTACAGATGTCTAATTCTTTTGTAATGTTTTGTAGTAATACTTATATATATAGCTTATAAGTAATATAATATTGTAACTCATTTGAAATTGAAATAAATTAAAAATTTAAATTGAATAAACATTTATGATTGTGAATTAAAATACAATCAGATGGCCCTTTTTTTTCTATAGAATACCTTCAAATGACTACTCCCGATCTAAGTGGTATGGTAGGGAGTGTCAGACATTTATTAACGGAAAACCCACAATGTTATTTCAGTTTCCCTTGAATACCAGGGCCGCGGTAATTGGGTAAAACATTCCAGCAACTCCGACAGGCAATAGTCCTATCGGGCCCTGTCACTGAAGCTGACAGAAAGTCTTTTTTTTTATAGTTGATAGGCTTGCGTTTGACCATAATCTCACCTGATCTTAAGCGATGATGTGGTCGAAGATGAAGCACGCTTGCCTAGAAGTAACCTATTCACTCTTGACTTAAAGACTCCCAGGTTATAACTATCAGGAAACACAGACTCCGGCAGGGAATTCTACTCCTTAGCCGTACGCACAATGAAAGTATTCCCAAAACGTTTCATGCGTATGGGTGGGATGAACCACAGTTTATTGAAATCGAGCTTCTTCCATCTCTAATTGCTGTCATCGCTATAAAAATCATCTCTCATCAAATGCATTGTCCATTTCGTTGTCTAACACTTCCCTTTTAAATAATATCAGCGATACAGGAAAATCTTCAAAGTTAAGTAGAGCTTTCCAAGGTTAGTCCTTGAATGGGTGGATAGTAGCCTAATGGTTAAGGTATCGGGCTTGTGATCGAGAACCCCACCCATTACACTATGGCCGTGAACCAACTACAAGCATATTTAGCTTAGTTGGGGGGTTATCAATATTGTAAGGGGTTAATAATATTGCTAGTAATGTGAATTCTACCCAGATAGCTAGTTCTTTTTTAAAATCATATGTTTTTTTTATTGATAATAGGTTCGCGTTTGACCACTATCTCACCTGATGGTAAGTGATGATGTGGTCGAAGGTGGAGCACGCTTACCTAAAAGTACCCTATTCACTCTTAACTTAAATACTCCTAGGTTGTAGCTTTCGGGAAACACAGACTCCGGCAGGGAATTCCAATCAGGTACTTGTTAAGCAATCATTACTGGTAGTCGGAAGCCAACAAATGTTATCATCACTTACTATCAGGTGAGATGGTGGTCAAACGCGAACCTACTATAAAAAAAAATACAGATAAAATATACAAGTCTTGTTCGTTTTGTGTTTTCTGTTACCCAGATTCGCCGATCAGATATTCAGATCAGATAGTTGCTACATATTAATTAATAGTAAACCTAAATAAATAGGTAATCGACTGCATCAGGTTAGTCTAGAAGCTAACCCTAACATAGTTGGTATTAGACTAACAGACGATGATGATTCATAAAATATATTATCCCTCACAACATGATTCTTATTCTCCGCATGACATACCATACCATGAACATTAGTTTCCGCATGTGATTTTAATCACCTATAGTATATCTGTTTTAGAAATCCCGAATTATTTCCTGAGCCTGAGTGGTGGCCTTTTATTTCGGTGGGAAAACATTATAACTAAAAACCCACCCTATACCTTCCACGGACCTTACATTCCGAGGTCACGGTATCCCGTTACAATATTCATACAACCTACAGGCATGATTTACATGTCGTAAGTCTTCGTTTCATACCCAGGCAGGCCCATTACTTTTTTTAATTTCTATCATTACCACAGCTTGCACAACAGTTTTCAGACACCATTTTGTGGCATGTTGGACTGAGAATTCCGAAGATATGAGATATCCATCAACACATAATAGGGTGCCACGTGGTGGATAACGGACCATCCCTTCGCATAGAGGTGTGCCTAGCCGTGGGAACATTATAGCCAAGTCATGTTATTTCTGTAACACAAAATATATAGATCTCAGTAACTCTTCTCTACAACTCTATTTTTTTCTGGTTGGGAAAATCTTCAAATAACTCCTCCCGTCGTAGGTAGAGCGAAAGCAAATGTCAGACTTCTACTGAATATAACCTCACCACCCTGCTCTTTAAGTTGTGCTAGCGTTTTGAGATCGCGGTATCTCGTTAGAATATTCCCGCAACCCCAGTGGTGTACAACTCCTATCAATCAATCAATCATTTATTTTCACGAATGTAGGTACAATTAAATTACAGGTCGTATATACAGTCAGAAATGAGCTATGTACATTCTGCCTTGAGACAGGCACGCAAAATTTTATACAATTAGTTATAAACCAAGTATAATACAAAAATGTTAACTTAGTAATAATAATGAATACAATTATAATCGACAAAAATATTGCTGCATGTCAAATTATAATGTCAGAGTTAATTAACGTTATTAAAATTTAAATTAAATTAATGTTTTACATCTATTTAAAATCTCAGACAAAAAGAGGACATTTATGTATGTCAAAATTAACTTAGTTACAGTTAAATTAAATGTAAGTCAAGAATAACACAATTAAATACATTCAATTAGATTCCTTTGATATTTTAGGACGTCAGAATTAATATTTATTTACAAATATTAAATATGCTTATGTAGGTAATTAAAAAGTTCTATCTATTTAAAAATAATTCACTGAGTAGTAACATTTTTCTATTAATAAAGCCACTATTTTCTTTTTAAAGTTTTTAATTGAATCGTTTTTTATAAAATCAGACAACTAAAAGCACATAACAGGAAAAAGTTGGACAGAAATATTTTTCAACCTTAAAATATTTAATCGCCTAATCGGATCATCATTTCAAATTAATAAAAAAATAACTAATTTACTTTCTTTGACGTCCCTTACAAGATTTCGTAACACAAATTACTTATCTATAATTTTCTTAATTACTTTCGCAGAAAATTATGAATTCAATTAGGTAATTTGAATTATGAAATAAATTGATTCATCGCTTTAATTATAAAGTCTTGGTAATTAATTTAAATAATATTGTGATGTCCGGACTTACATTTTAATTGACTGAAGTTTGGTTCTTTCTAAATAACTGGTTTATTTTTATCCAACTATGTGACGTAAAGGAAAGTAATGAATTAGTTAGCCATTTATGTATAATGTTTGTCTGTTCCTTTGTGGCGATCTAGAGACAAAACGCGTGGACGAAAACCGAGTTTTTACGTCCATAGATTTGTCATAATTTTGCATAGCTACATAATAGTTATACAAATTCAATATGTAAATAAGATAAGTCGCCAAATCGTACTGATAAGCTATTTAAAGTTTTTTTTAGGTTCCTATAAGTCGATTATAGAAACCTAGTATAATATGGTTCTTATAATTTTTCTAATCGTTTGACCGAGCAATCTTAGCATTAATGCTATCTTGAATCATTTTAAGATAATCTTGTACAGTATTTGCTTTCAAAACTGCTAAAAAAAGTTCCGATCACTTCATCTTTTAAGTAGTTCAATGCGATCGGTAGTATACAATCTGGGATTGAAATAAATTATATGGCACCATCTGCTTTAAATACTGACATTAAAATAACCGACACCTTACCGATTTCCAAATAAAAATAATATATCCTCATCTGCTTAGCCTTTTCCCACCTACAAAGGGGTCTACTTACGGTCTAACCGGACGTAACTGAGTACTACATATAGCAACTGCTATCTGACCTCCACAACCCAGTAACTGTAACACGGTACCTAGAAGCTAGAAAGTCTGACAACAGTCTCGCCAGGGCTGCCGTCAATAGCATAGTTGCAGTAAGTACGCTCTAGACGGTTTCGAGAAAATCTTTGATAGATCCTTTGTTTTTAATTAGATCATGATGGTTGATACCTTTAATAAAAGAGGACCTCAGCACGTATCTCACCAAACGTACGTGACGAACGTCACCAAAACTTATAACGCGTTTTTTTCGAAACCGAATAGAGCGTACTTACTGCAACTATGCTATTGACGGCAGCCCTGGCGAGATTGTTGTCAGACTTTCTGGCTTCTGACCTCGCGTAACGAAAGTCAAAGATGTACAAATGACAGCCGGGATCAACGGCTTTACACGCTTTTCGAGGCAAGGAGTAATCTTGATATGTTTTGTCAAGTACCAAAATCGGCAAGTGAGGCACGAGATCCTATCACAACAGAATACCGATCCACATAATACTGAGAATTTAACTAAAATAGAGTAAACTCTCGGTTTGTACCTCTTTAAAGCAATCGTTTAATCTAAACAGGGTTTTGGGTAAGATTTATTTTTACTAAGGTTTCAGATCCAATTCAAGATTCATTAAAACATTTCGGGCGCCAGACGCATTGTATGCTCTATTTATATAATTAGGGCATATATTATGTACGTTACACATCTTGATTTCAGATCTTAATGTTATTTAGTAAAAGTTCAAGATTTCTTTGAATATTATACGCATGTATAATATAAGAAATCTTAAACTTTTTTAGTTCAATAATTATAGAATAGTTGGGGCTGCAGAAAACAAGTAAGGGCAAGTAAAGAAACGTGGTGTGTTTTTATTCGGAAGAACACTAGGTTCCGTTCCACCCAGAGCGTGAGCCCGGGTGTCACCACTGCGAGTATCGCCCTGAGGACACGGTGGAACACACAGTGAAGATTTGCGCCGCTTGGGCAGAGCTCCGCCGTGTCCTCGTAGGGGTAATAGGCGGCGACCTCTTGCTCCCGGCCCTGGTTCAATCCATGGTCCGGAGCGAGGAGGCATGAGAAGCAGTCACCTCTTTCTGCGAAGCAGTTATGCAAGCGAAGGAGGTGGCGGGACGCGCGAGGGAGAGGCGGGTCTCAAGGCCCTCACAGCCCTCGCGTCCCAGCCGCCGCAGGAGACGCTCTGGGCGCCGGGCGTCGGGATTCACAGGGTAACTTCCAGCCACCGTAGGCGCGGGCCTCCGGGCTTCAACCAATGGGTAGCTCGCCGCCCGAATGAAACCAGGCCCGTGTAGACGGCGCGTCGTATTCCACGCGCGCCTCAAAGAGTGTCATTAAATTGTCGGGGCCCACAAGGTGGCCTTTGCCTGCCGGGGTTGCGGAAATGTTCGAAAGAATTACCGCGACCGCAAAAAAAAACCCTCAGAGCGTGAGGAGTCATTTAATATTGTTTCCCCCAAAACAAATTAACTGTACGTTATTTTTATATTGTAATTCTGTATTTAAGCATGTTGTTTAATTTAGGCAAGCAGGGTCAACTATCGTTGGTTTACCTAATAAAAATAATTACAAAAATCTACGTAGATAAATGACCATAATAAAATTAATGTTATGGTTTTTTGAAAATCAACCGTTAATTGACTGCAGCCCCTGGCGCAAGTGTGCGTGGGAGCACGAAGAGGTTTTAGTCAGTTAGAAACAAAAATCTTTAAAAAAAAATTACAAGCTGGATGACTGGACAGCCGCTTGGTGACTGGTGAGCATGTTTTTGTACGAAATCGTAACATAACTGTACATAGATTCTTTATATAAAAATACTAGAGCCGTGTTTGGTGTTTCGCATAAACAAAAAGTAATGTTATACATATAGATTATAAAATATTAAATTTGCGTACGACTATGACATAATTAAGATTCGTGTGCGATATATTGTTTACTACGTGTCTGTCCATAGTAGCATATATTATATATAAAAGGTTGTCGTGTAATCTGTAGCTTGTTAGTGGAAGGTTGTATCAAAGCCTTTAACGATGTCCACGTTCGTAATTATATTATCTTTAGATGAATGTCACGAAAGGTCACAGACACAAGGGGAAATAAATTCACAGGTATGCTAGGTTTGAAATTGTTTTAAATACAATTGTGTTTTTTGTTTTGTAAATTCGAAATTTTAATTAACAGGAAAGCAAAGATAAAAATGCATCCAACGTGTGTTGTTTTAAGAAATCTTAATAAAATAAAAAGGATGATTGGGCCAACTTTAATCATTGTTTTTAGGATACCCAACCGGGTTCGGACAAATTCAAAGGATAAAACTAAACTCTAGTGGTATCATTCCGTTGTTTGTCTGCCTGCCAAGACTCTCAGAAACGCATACACATATTAAGCTGAGATACTAGGGTTCTTAGTGTCAACGGCGTGTCGTGTTTCACGCACGCCTCAAAAAGTCATCAATACTAGTGACGGGGCCCCATAGGGCCATTGCTTGCCGGGGTTGTGGGAATGTTCTAACGAGATACCGCGACTCCGGAACTTAAGGGCTGCTGAATGATCAGGGTAGGTTTTTATTCATTAGAAGTCTGACACTCTCTTCCGCTCCCAGAGCCGGAGTAGTTGTTCGATTATACCACAGAGAAAAAGAAATAGGTCTCTTAGCCGTGGAAAAATGACACGTAAGTAAATGCAATCTGTACTTGCACAAGGTAATCAAAACCTATAAGACCCATTCCCGTTGATCTAGAATCATGAAATGAGGCAAGAAAGTAAATGAATAAAATCTGGAAATCATAAATAAATATAGTAATATAGTTAGCTCGAGAATATCGATCTTAATTATTTGGTACCTATCTAAATTTGCACGAAACACTCGGTGGGTGAGTCGAATTCGCACTTAGCCAGTTATTTTATTCAGAAAAAATCTCAGTAGATAATTAATTAATTTTTCTTATAATTTTTTAATCTGGCATGTTCACTGACAGTATGGCAAACAATACGGTTATACAACATGGCAAATATCCTGTTTCAAGTTCTAATGATACTATATTTTTATTACTATGCAAACCAGCGTAATAAATCCCCTCGTATACCTACCATTGAAAGCTATTTTTGTCAGAAGCAGTTCGTGATCCACCTTGTCAAAGGTCTTCTGGAAATCTGTGTAAGCAGCATCTACTTGCAATTGATGATCCATGTTATTAAACAAAAAATCAGTGAAAACCAATAGATTTGTGACTGTGGACCTTTTTTGAACAAATCCATGCTACTGCTTATAAAACCTGATGCGGTAGAAAAAAAAATAAAATGCAGCTCACTTTAATAACTATATACATATTGAAAGTAATAAGATTAACTATTATCCAAACATGAAGATTATCACATTTACTACACAAAGCCGCTGACACATTTAGGTATAATATTTCACGAATGTTCAGCTAATCCGGGAATTTATGAACGACAGCTCATCAAAATTCAAATTTATTTAACAAGCTCACATTACAACTAGTTTTTCCATTACCAAACAACTTTTGTACATAAATCGCGACCTTTCTCGTCAGTTCATATATGAATAAGGTACTTTTCATGAATGGGCTCGCATGTAGGTACAAGTCTATGAATATAAATGAGATTAAAAAGTTTTTTTTACGACTTGTTCAATTATTTTGTGGCAGTTATTATGTGTCTGGCGAAACTTTAGAGGCTTTGAAAGTTTTTTTTTTCTTTTTGTAATAATTTACGACTAGAATTTGTTTGCACTACCGCGCTTTTATTACGAGGGTGTAAATTTTTTCAGGTTAGAAGCTAGCTTGGCACGTAGAGGCAGTGGAAGATTACTTTTTTAGGGTTCCGTAGCCGAATGGCAAAAAACGGAACCCTTATAGTTTCGACATGTCTGTCCGTCTGTCTGTCTGTCCGTCCGTCCGTATGTCACAGCCATTTTATTCCGAAAATATTAGGACTATACATGTAAAACTTGGTAGATAGATGTATTCTGTGAACCGCTTTCCGATTTTAAGAGAAAATTTAAAAAACATTTAAAATAAAGGGGGCTCCCCATACATGGAACTGAAACTGAAAATATTTTTTTTTTATGAAACCTATATGAGTGTGGTATCTATAGACAGGTCTTTAAAAATGACATTAAGGTTTCTAAAATGACTTTTTCATAAAGTTAATCGTTTAAAAGATATACGCTTCCAAAGTGGTAAAATGTGTGTCCCCCCTCTAACTTCTATAATAATGAAGTGAAAAATCTAAAAAAAAAATCATATGTTGTAGATCTTAATGTAAACTTTCAACCAAAATTGGTTTGAACGAGATCGAGTCGGCAGTTTTTGAGATACAGTATATTTTCTAAAACCGCAAATATAACTTTGTAATTTATACAAATACAATGAAAAACAAAGTTATTTGGCGTAGTTGTAAAAATTGTAAATAAGCTAGTTTTAAGAAATTTTTAAGGATTTTTGTTTCTTTTTTCAATTAAATATATTAAGTATATTATATTTATTATAGTTACCACGGAACCCTTCATGGGCGAGTCCGACTCGCACTTGGCCATTTTTTTTTAAATTGAACAAGTACCGCACCACTACGTCTATCGATGAAGAAAGTCCAGATAGAAAAACATATACAAATATATATATAATATATTTTTGGTATGTATTATGATAAATATGTATATAAGTTTATTCTAGTTAGAAGTATATGTATATATACACTTGTAATAAAACTTTTATTTTGAAAATATTATACACTTAGTTTTTTTTTTATGCACCTGCCATGTTATCTCTTCACCACCCATGGTTGACTAGTAGAGAATGCCTATGGCATTAAGTCTGCCTTTGTACATTTTGTGTTGCATAAAATTTTAATAAATAATAAATAAATAAAAACCAAAGTCAGGAAATATAGACAGACATGATGGCAAAATAAATAATGATATTATAGTCCTCTTGACCGATTTGGGCCACGGTGGCCAGTCTAATCAGAATTACCAAGCAACGGCTTAACTTCCTTTCCGAGGCACTGGATGTGACACACACCGCGAATAGAATCGAACCCAAGTCCTCTTGTTCAGCAGTCATACTTCCGACCACTAGCCCACAAAGGCGGTTAATAATAATACGAGTCAAACAATGTCTTAAAAGCCAGCCCCGACTAAAACCTTATAAGACTGTTGCTTGCGCAAGTTATTTAATTTGTAACTTTCTACTAACATATATCCGAACGTATCACATATTAGAATACAGATTCTTTCTTGACCGCGGTTTTTTTGAGTTGACCAACCATATTCCTTCCTATAATCCAATTCACACAAATGGGAGAGGCAAATTCGCCGCACGCGCCGCTTATTGGCACATTCAACGCCGACCAATCACCGTACAGATACGGTGGTTCGAGGGTATAATTACCCACGCCATATTGTGTCTCGAAGTCTTCCAGAAGAAACCATCGTGAAGTTATCACCCCGCGCCTTGCTGAGATTAACTAAATACCGCTAATATATCTATATATCTAAAAACTATCAAATATTCGTGTTGGCCATACACGCGTGTGACAAAATAAAGACTAAGGTGAAAATGCAGCAACTAAGAAGAAAGTGATTCAATCCACGTGCACTTCAAGATATCCAAGTAAGTCCCTCACAACCTTTCTTCATACCCTGGTCAGCTCATTACTGTGTGTGGTCAATAATTCACCGCTAAAAATTACACCCCGCTAAGGTCCTTCGAGAAAGTTCTAGTAATTCCCCCTTCTTCTACTCCAACTGTCTTTAGGAAGCTGGCCCTTGTAGACAACCATGTCTAGTAAACCATTACTAGAAGATTCGTCTCACCGTAGAGCTCTAACAGCCGATATCTTTGACCATTCTTCTAGCTTTTATTTAACTTGCTTTATTTAGTTCGTTCGTTAGTATTTCTTAACCAAATGTTCAAAATTTCTATTAAACAGTTTCCACAGCCGATTAAAATGAGATTGAGAGAGAATGTCATTTTGAAATCCAATATGGCGGACGGTCAAGAAATGAAAGGGTTTGCTGAGAATAATACGACATTATTAAATATATTAAAATATTTTTTGAAGCCACATATTGGATAACATTAAAAGATAAGTCTCGAAACATGGTTAATATTTTTTTTTTATTATAAATAAAATCTAAACGTTTATTACAATTCTTTACCATATAATAATTTACATAGTCTCTTAATGAATCAGGAATTACAGAAGAAATGGTGCAAATCTCTTTCAGTGTACCTACAACAATTTTACTTCTTTTACAATTAATTAAGACCGTTTTATCCGCACGGTATTTCATTTAAAAATGGCTAGTCCTTAATCTTAGACATTAATTAACCGATTTTTCTCTCCGTCTCCCTATTAATTTCCTAGAATCTGGCATTTGTGATTTTTTTTAAATATCATGACAAAAATAAATTTACCGTCGACCAACTGGAAGGGTTAATGCTGCCTCAAAGAGTCGTCAGCATTAGTGACGGGGCCCCGTAGGGCCATTGCCTGTCGGGGTTGCGGGAATGTTCTAACGAGATACCGTGGCCCCGGAACGCGAGGGCAGCTGAAGGAACAGGGTGGGTATTTTAGTCAGTAGAAGTCTAGCACTCCCTTTCGCTCCACCAAGAGAGGGAGAAGTCATTTGGTGAATTATCACCACCAAAAAAAATGCCCTAGCTATTGATTGAAACCATATTGTCTTATTTTGACTACACTACGCCATAATTATCTTATAGTGTACACTCGAGGCCAATCATATCTACCCAAACTACTTTCACTATTATTATGTCGCACTCTTAGAATGAAAGTGACCTAACTCTAAATTCTAATAGTTGGTCTAGTGGTCAATGGCCCTGACTGCTATGCCCAAGGTCGTGGGTTCGATTCCCACCCAGGACAAATGTTTGTGTGATGAGCGCGATCATTTGTCCTTTGTCTGGGTGTAATTTATCTATAACATGTATGTATTTAGAAATATATATGTATGTTTATCAGTTGTCTAGTACTCATAGCACAAGCTCTGCTTAGTTTGGGATTAGATGGCGCTGTGTGAAAGTTGTGGAATATTATATTATATTATTAATTCGTGTAATTTCAGATTTTCATGTAAACTGGCCTGAAACATTACTCTGAATTGCCGTGGAAACAGGAAACTTAATTACGAGTTATAAAGAGACAGCTTATACATCTGCCACTTGAGATATATGAATATAATTTATTCAATGCTGCTTTATTACTGCTCAAATCCAAAAAAAATACTATTTAAGTTAGTTAGAGTTAAGTCCCTTTCATTCTGAGAGTGCGATGTGTCTCCCCAGTTCTATATAAAACCACAAATTATTATATTAGCGTCTAAGAACTGTCTTGCTCATTACTTAGTATGTTTGGCTTTAAGTGTTTATGTACGTAAGTTTCGCTGAGTGTTTCTCTAGGTATATATCATTGCATTGAACAAACCAGAAACATTGACTACCTACTTAAGTTATAGTTTAACTAGCAAGTCGGTCCTGCCGTTACAGTCGAGGAAAAGTAGCTTATAACCTTCCTCAAGCTTAAAGCTTGCTTCCGTACTAAATTTCATCCAAATACTCCCAGTACTTTCGAAGATTAGCGCATTTATACAAACAAACTTTTCCGCTTTATAGGTAGTATATATTAGGTAGTATATACTAGGTAGTATAGATGATCAAGAATAGTTTAACACTACTATATATTAGTAAATATATAAAACTTCATTAAAAGATTTCCGAAAGTATTTATCGTATTTATGGCGGTGGTACCTATATTATTTCATACTTTGGGTGCCGCGTAACAGAAAGTGCCTCTGAATGCTGCCGTACTGAACATTGCATAGGTACATTTGCATTAGTGGTGAAAAAAGCGCAATGATGCACTAATTATTCGGATAGACAAATAATTCAGCATTATGATTTCTTCGAAAGTCTTGCGTGAGTTTTGGAAATCTTACCAACGTACCGTTTGCATGAAATATTATAAAAATTTCAAAGTACAGTTTTTACGTGACATAAAATGGTATAAAATGAGATAATCAGCAGTTATCAATATTAAATAATTCTGATCATTGAATTTTAAATAATAAATGATCTTTATTTTGCAAATTGGTTATTAAATAACACTTTTACACGTCATTTTTTCCCGTAAATATTAACTAGATGAGGCCGGTGTTTCCTAACTGACTACCCTGAGAAGAAACACCGAAAAAAACTCAGGGGTCCGTCTCTTTTAAAGTCCATACAATCTACACTGACTTAATTATATGGGAACCTTGTAGGTTTCAGTCTGAAGCGGTCTTTTGAAGAAAGATGCTCACAGATTTGAGTGGGCCTGTCCATACAGTGCAAGCATTTGTCAAATGACGTATAGCTCAACTTAGAACAAGGAGCTTAAGGATTTGACGAACAATACCAAGGTAAAAACCTTTGGGTAGGCCGCAAAAAGCACTCAAACTGCCAGACAATTTATTATGTTTAATTCGAATAAAAAAAAAACCTACATAGTGCACATATTCACAATCGTTTATGAGGATTATGTAGATTAGTCTGAAATGGCCTTTTGAGGAAAGAACAAACAGATTTGAGTAGACCCGTCCCGTCAGTGCAAGCCTTTGTCAGTTAGTCTGTAAGCTCTAAAGCTAATTTATGTTAAAGCTGAATATTCAGTGAATTAAAAATAAACGGCTTTTATAAGCCGTTTATTCTTGTTTGAGTGGTTATCCACTCAAACACACACAAACAACTACGCCAAATAACTTTGTTTTGCATAGTGATTGTATAAATTACAAAGTTATATTTGCGGTTTTAGAAAGTATGCTGTGTCTCAAAAACAGCTAACCCGATCTCGTTCATATTAATTTTGGTTGAAACTTTACATTAAGTAGATCTTAAAAATATATTTTTGTGAACATATATTTTTCTGTGACATACGGATGGACGGACAGACAGACAGACAAACAGACAGACATGACGAAACTATAAGGGTTCCGTTTTTTACCATTCGGCTACAGAACCCTAAAATGGAAAATAAAATACAATTTACTGAATTTTTGTAACGGATTACGGATTACCAATTTATCAGTAGTCTGAATAATAAAGTGAGCTGAGCCATGTTTTTATTTAATCATCTGTTTAGTCCTTTCACAATTATGTGGAATCAGCTTTTAGTCTAATCGGATGCCGCTGAGTACTAGTATTTTACATGAACCGACTATCTAACCACCACAACCACCAAAAACTAGTTGTCGTGTTGCGCTGCGAGGTGTCGCGTAATCTTCCGCGAAATCGTCGATACACGACACCTTTCGGACAAAATTCCTGCTTGAGGAATGTCTCTAATAGATGAGTTGGAACCCGCATTACAAACGATTTAAACGATTTATCTTTTTAAAACCAAAAACGTAGTTTACAATACATTTTTGTAAACTACGTTTCTGGTTTTCCCGTCCTTGGCGTGTTGATTTTGTGCGCTTGATACTCGTGAGCACGCCACATACAGTTGCCCATGGGAAAAGCAGTCTTTTTCTATATGTACACCTGCGACTTTCAGTGTC
Organism: Tholera decimalis; assembly: GCA_943138885.2. Taxonomy (NCBI): domain Eukaryota; kingdom Metazoa; phylum Arthropoda; class Insecta; order Lepidoptera; family Noctuidae; genus Tholera; species Tholera decimalis. Next base: position 33,354,950 of record OW964555.2, read on the forward strand.
TTTCTTTGAGCTTTGTTTATGGTCATTGCGGATGCCGCTTCTAGGGGAAATTTGAGTTTTTCGAACTGAATGCGAGGAATAAATACGTTTTCACCGCTTGCTGTTCCTGTCATAATGTAAGGTACTGGGTGTACCTGGGTAACACGAAATCCTTTAGTAAAACTGGTATCCGATTTTCTAACTTTTTACTACCTGTAACGACTGTCTAAGATTTACTATTGACAACCGGGACAATAAGGCATGGAAGAATCCATACTAATATTATAAATGCAAGTCTGTCTGTTACGGTATCACAGCTTGCCCACAGCATCAATATGGATGAAAATTTGAACTAACATAGTTGAAGACTCGCGTCAAAAATAGGTTTTGTTTTAAAAGATTATCCCATAAAGGGTTGAAATAGGGGATGAAAGTTTGGATGTGAAATCTAAACCGCTTAACCGATTTTTAAGAATTTTGTTTTTTTTTTTCCTCAAATTAACGCGAGTGAAACCGCGGGGCGCAGCTAGTATTGATATACAAAGATGAGTCACAGACTGCTCTCAGCTAACGTTGCAAAACCCTGAAGTGTGGCTGTTATAATTTAGACACGAACTCGAAAAATAATTTTATTGTCTATTAATAATATTCCTGTCATTCTCGTTGAGTTAAAAGATAAAACGACACGTGCACACGACGTCTACAGTCAGACGCAATATTGTTTTCTGCAATTTCGAAATTCCATTACATTTCATCGGTGACTGAAGTGGCCGGAGTAATTGTTCGTTCTTCACATTGAGCTGAAAGTAAATGTTTGTGGCTAGGAAAGAAGCGACAAACTGAGTAATTAAACACTTACGCAAAGTATTCCAAAAGACTGTTTGAGCTCATTTTCTATAACTAACAAAAACGGTCAACAAACTAGGTAAATAGTAGATGTTTTAAGCGTCTATAGCCTAGTGGATAAGCGACGGACTTGTGATGGAGTGGTCGTGGGTCCGAACCCCACCCATTTATACGTATACTATTGCCGTGAATCCACTCCACACACAAATTGCGATATTGTTTTAATTGGAGAAGACTTGATTTGTCTTAATGGACATACATATCCTAATCTATTGTTATTAACAAAGTATTTTCGAAAATTTAGAAAAAAAGTTTATGTTGGTTTAATATGGTATTAATAGTGGAGACCGTACCATTTTCAAGCTATTTTGAAAATAAGGATGATCTTAAAAACAGGATTATTATTTTGTAATAAAAATCTTAATAATGATCCTTATTTTTAAGATCATCCTTATTGTTGTCGAATATTTTTGATAAATTAGCTGCAAGTACACTATATAAGGAAAAGAATCGATTCCATCTATTTCCATGGATGGTTGGTATTCGTACTATTTCAAAACTGCCATTAAAAGTAGAGCAGTATTTTTTTATAATCACCTACCTATAATATAAATCTAGCCGGCGAATACGCAATATTCCATGCGTTACAAACTTTTAGCTGTTTTTAAGGTTCCGTAAAAAATCAGAAACCCCTTTAGTTCCCCTATGTATATTATATCCAGACGGGGTTTAACTTGGAGAATATTGATGCTGAAAATTTATAAATCTTTCATAGTAGATACTAAAATAATATCAACAAAATCCTTTTTAGGTGCCTTTTTAAACACATGAAGGGTTATCGTATGAGACAAAAATCATTTTTAGACTGAAATAGCTGTTTGCGTAATTTTACTCTTTGTAGTTATTTAATTTTATAATAATAAATATAATAATAATAAAAGTAAATATACATCAAAGTTCAATGAAAATCTATCATAACTAGGCAGAATTTACCAATTGTCTCATTTGAGAGCTACTAAAAACGTTAACGATACATACGTATGTATTATAGTTGTACGATTTTCTTAGAAAATAACATGAAATACACAACCCTAAATTTAAGAAAGGTAATGCTGGTGATAGCGTAGATTTTTTTGGCAATTAATATATGTAGTTTTCAGTCTATTTAGGTTAGCAATAATGAAAATACGCATGGAATTAAATTCAAAGTAGGCATAGTAATGCACATTTCTTGATATGGGTCATTGTCACGGTCATTTTTATGGGTATGAGATGACTACGGAACAATACACTTTGCGTTATGCGGCTCGCACTTGGCCATACTTTACCCATTCGGACGGCCGCCAAAATAAGTTAGGAACCGCAGTTTTTAAGCTTGAAAATAGAACAAGCTATTTTTTAATAAATACCGACGTCCGCTTATTCTTTGGCTGCAACCCAGTTGCAGTTCTCTCCTAAAGTAAATTTAATTATGAAACTGTTTCAAGTGCGAGGTTTCCACTCCTTCCGATGTTTTGCGGTTTTCTTCCAGATTTTATACTTTTTCCAGAAATCCAACTGGTTATTCAATAAACAAACTACCTAGTTTTAATAATAATACAGTTAGCATTTAAACATTTTCTGCAGTTGACTTATGAAAAAGGTAGGTACAATAAAGGTTTTTCTTCAATTGACTCAAGAACGAGGAGCATGCTACGATGCGTGGCTGTGGCTATGCTAAAAATCTATAAAAGAAGAAGTTTTTGTGTGTTTTTACTCCGCCGCATGCCCTGTCATAATCCTATGCACGCCCCTGAGTGGTGTTTACCTTAAAGTAATTGTTGCACTGTATTACGCTTTAAATATATAATGTTTTTTGTTGTACAAATTGGTGTAAACAATTTTGGTAGACCAAATAAAACATAAATATAATGTCTATGCACCACCTTTTTTTAGGTTTCTAGTCACGGTTTTTGGGGATAAGACCGAGGAGTGGAGGATATTTAAACTCACTAAAACAAGTCATTGAACCCGCATTTCTAGTGTTCCCTCCTAGTGCATTGTTTTATAAATTTATTCTTATTTCCATTATGTTCTTATGTACTTTTTGTTGGTGAGACTGCAAGATGACCACGATAGCGTTAGTAACGGGTTTGCGGGAATATTCTAAACAGATACCGCGGCCCTGGAACTTAAGAGCAGCTGAATTCTGAACATAGAAATATAAAATACAGGAGAAGTGGCAAGGGTGCGTATCGGTGCCCGCGCGACATGGCCACAGGGCTCATGTCACAGGCAAGTGGCCGTCTCCGCGAACTAGTGCGCTTTCGACGGCGATCGTGATAACTCATAAGAATGCCGAGTTGTTCAGTGGTATCTTGTAAAAACCGAAGCCAAAACAAAAACTTTGTGAATCATGGAATCACTTACCATATGTAAGTACAAGTATTTTACAATATTTGTCTTTGAAATCATGAAAAACAATAAATCGTAAAATATTTCTTGCTTTTACTATGTTATTATTGTTCTCAAATATCACAGCGACTGTACTACTTTTGCTATAAATACATTGCTCCTTAACCACTACCTGAGTTCGTCACTAAGTAACTGGACAAGCAATGTAAAAATAACGAAACGGTACTGTACTGTATTACGCGGATTCTGACACTCCCTTCCGCTCCACCCAGAGCGGGAGAAGTCATTCCATGATTTTGCTACCCGGAACAAAAAAAAGATTAGTAAACGGCTATGTAGATTGATTGATCGTCCCATCTTAGACCTTATCTATCGCTTACCATCAGGCGAGATTGAGGTCAAGAATGGGCCTATCAGTAATAGAATAGTACATTGTTCACCGAGAGGAGAAAGTGACCGATTACCGTCGAGGGTGTCGTTTGAAGCCCGAGCCGTAGGCGAGGGCTTTAAAACACCCGAGATCGGGAATCGCACTTTCTCTCGAGTGATACATAGTGCTTTATACTACACCTACGAGGAAAATAAAAAACTGAATCCTCAAACAACTCACAAATTGAAAATGGCGCCAATGACGTCTGCAATTTTCACATGTTCTTTTTTCAAATTGTTTATCCTGCCGCCGCAGGGTCGCACTGCCAGCCCGACACCATCCAACACACAGCTAGTGGCCAGTGTCATTTTGCGAACTTGGAGATAAAAACTCACTGTAAAAACTTTTTGGCTTTTGATATTTAGGTTACCGGCGCATAGTCTTACCCAAAATTAAAAAAGAAAAACCACGTAAGAAATGGATTTTCATACACTTTTCTCTCCCGCTCAGATGCGTTTTCTCCCCGCATATTTGTTCGATATGCAATGACGTACTTTCTACCGTAAATTTGATAAAGTATCAAGGTACTTTCCAAGCAGGTGTAGTATAAATAAAATGATCTTAAGTTTGTTATAGACTTTTTAGTTATACGCCGTGGATTCGAAGTCATGCAGGTATAACTTTATGCAATTTTCATCGTCAATACTGCTCTCAAAATGGTGAAGGAAAACATTGTAAAGACAACTGCATATCTTAGGATCGAAAAAATTTTAAATATGCGACATGACCCACCAACCTGCGCTGGGCCCGCAGAGCATATCGACGGTTAAAAGGAAATAGGATATAAGCGACAAAACAAGAAATGTTTAGGAGAGCCATTCAAAGTTTAGAATTTTAGAAAAACTGATGTATTTTTTTATTAAAACATCAGACAGTTTAGGATTTAATGTAGAACAAAATTGCTTTTTACACTATACCAATAAAATGAATATCTTATGAGTCATCGCCGATATGTGTATGTTTATATGTTTATGTTTATTTGCACATAGTAAATATGCTATTTAACATTTACATACATTTTTTCATTTTGTTATAGAAAAGTTACATACATAAATGTGTCGTAACTGGCACCCTTGCTAAGTTAATTTAATAACTTGTATTAAAGGCACCAGTCCCAACCCTAGCGCACTTAAACTACAAAAAAACAAGTTATGAGGCGCAGAGTATGAGTGATAATATGAAGAGAAGATGAAACAAAAACAGGAAAAAAAATATAAATACTATAAAGAATATTATTTATAAAGTAGTTAACCAAAAGCCATAATTTTGATATTGTGCGTGTGTGTGTGTATAGGCGTAGGTATGTGTAGGTGTGTGTATGTGTAGTTAAATAAGTGTTATAATAAAAGAAGGATAAGGTACTTTTGTCATTGGTTGTATAAAAAATAATAGAACACAAGAAACAGTCTGCTTTATAGTGGTCAGTGGCCCTGACTGCTATGCGCAAGGTCGTGGGTTCGATTCCCACCTAGGACAAATGTTTGTGTGATGAGCACGGTCATTTGTTCTTTGTCTGGGTGTAATTTATCTATAATATGTATGTATTTAGAAATATATATGTATGTTTATCAGTTGTCTAGTACCCATACCACAAGCTCTGCTTAGTTCGGGACTAGATGGCGTTGTGTGAAAAGTTGTGGAATATTATATTATATTATTAATACCAGTCAAAAATGTCGCTACCCTATTTCCTTTTAACCGTCGATATAGATATTTCATTCTTAATCACACACATTTGTCTGATCTCGCAATAAAATTTCGATTAGGGACGGTGGCCAATCTCAACATTGACTAACAAAGTGTGCACAAGATATTTTAGTAGGTACCTATACAAGGATGTACGCAAAAAAGGTGTACTATCATAGTCAAAATGGAACAGCAACTCAACTCATCACTATACCTATATATAAGATCAGGTATAGAACCAACAGTATTTTTTACTTTCCAAGACAAAAGGTTGTCACTCCACCAACTTCCAAAAAACCAATTACACTTTTCGTTTGATCCGGGAATTGACAAGAACAACTGAGCAGTTTAACAAACTCGGGCAACGCATGTTTGAATCCTTACTAATATTATAAATGCGAAAGTAACTCTGAGTGTCTGTGTGTTACGCAATCACGCCAAAACTACTGATCCGATTTTAATGAAATTTGGTACGGACGTAGTCTAGAGGCTGAGAAAGGATATAAGCTGCTTTTTAATGCGAAAAAAGGGCTGAAAAGGGTTTAAATAGGGGATGAAAGTTTGTACGGAAATTACGTCATTTTTAAAGCTAGAAGCTTGAAACTTATTTTTTTGACTTTTTATTAGATACTAGCTTCCGCCCAGGACTTCGTCCGCGTGGAAAAAAAATACCCCGATTTTGAAACATTCTTCATTAGTGCTCCGCTCCTATTGGTCTTAGCGTGATGATATATAGCCTATAGCCTTCCTCGATAAATGGGCTATCTAACACTGAAAGAATTTTTCAAATCAGAACCGTAGTTCCTGAGATTAGCGCGTTCAAGCAAACAAACAAACTCTTCAGCTTTATAATATTAGTATAGATTAATAAATACAATATTCAAATTATGTATGAGTTTTATTTTCAAAATAATTAGCCTACAAAATTAAAAATGCCACCGAAAGTCACTATTCCGCGCGGACGAAGTCGCAGGCACAGCTAATAACAAACTAAACTATCGCGTTCAAATTCTCATTTGCTTATCCTTTTCTCAACAGCACTACCGTTTCTTAAATTTAAACGCAGTTTGACAAATCTACTCATTGACAAATGTTTTTATAGTGTACTTGAATTTTTAGATTATAAGTTGTAGAGGTATGGTATTTTTGTTTTTAAATGTGACTGGGTGCATGCATATTTTTTCCTGTGATAAGACCATTTGTTAATTATTTTATGACATATTTTTTGACATTATGATAACATATTTTATGACATTTGTAATCATTTTATTAATTATAATTTTATGACATTTGTAATTTTAATAATTTAGAAGCATTTCATTAATCTAATTATATTATCAATTAATTTGTATGACATTTGTAAGCTTGTGTTATCATCTTGTAAACATTTTTGCACGCCGACATTAGAGGCAAAATAAGAGATTCTTTATTAACCCTGTAAGAACTTTCTGTACCTTATTTGAGCAAATAAATGATTTTGATTTTGATTTGATTTTGAACTATGTTGGGGTAGGCTTCCAGTTTAACCGGATAATGCTGAGTATTATTATTATTATTATTTTTTTTTATGCTAGCTCCGCCAACATGATTGGCGCCTATTATATATCTATCTAACTCATTCATACCAGTTCTCGCATTTCATGCCTCTCGTACTTTCATTCTGCATCCTGTGTCTTTCTTTTATTCATCCTCATTCATTCTGTGGGTCTATAGCTGAGTATTAGTGTTGTACATAGAGCAACTGCCTATCTGAACTCCATAACCCAGTAGCTGGGTAACAGAATACCTCTTGGTTAGACCAGTGTCAGATTTACTGGCTTCTGACTACCCGTTAAACGAGTGTCATAGATGTTCAAATGACAGCCGCGACCAAAGCCTTAACGTGCGTTCCAAAGCACGGGGAATCACACAACTAACTTCCAAACTCCAGGCTACTACTGAGAAATTCCTTACCGAAAAACTCAATAGTACTTTTTGCCCGAGCCAAGAATCGAACCCAAGACCTCGTGCTCAGCAGTAGCGCTTGTGACCACTGCACCAACAAGACAGCTACTAAACTATCGCTAAGTTAATAGGAACTTTAACCACGACTTAGGCTGCGTTTCCACCAGAGATGTGCGATGGAAATGTGTCGTGCAAGGATGTCTAGCTGTGCTGTGAAAATGTGTGGGGGTTTCCACCAAAGCTGTGTGATGAAAATGTGCCTACGAGGATGTGTAGCGGAGCTGTGAAAATGCGCATTAATGTGTGGTGCGACGATGCGCAAACCTCGCAACACATCCTTCTCAACACACATTCCTCGCTACACATCCCTCGCAACTCATCTCTCGCACACATCCCTCACTTGTTTTGTATGCGCAAAAATCTAGCTCCGCTGAGCCGTTTCCACCAGAGCTGTGCTGACCGAGGCGAGGTAAATGAAGCGATTCTATTGGTTCTTTACAAACACGTCCCTCGCTACGCATCCTCGCACATCTCTGGTGGAAACGCAGCCTAAAGCCGGGTCCGCTGCGCCAATTTTCTAACAAAACATGTTAGTAAAACCGCCCGTCCACTGCGACAATTTTTGTAATGTTTTTGTTTAATTTCAAAAATGAGTTCCAACAAAGAATACGTGGAAGTTGTTATAGCAATAGTAGATTTAGTTCTCCAAAGAAGAAACGGAAATAGATTCCGGATCCGACCCTACCTGCAACCTCGTTCGTTCAATATAATAATATATATATCCTAGCAAGAACTGAAAATTGATGATAGGTTCGGTATAAAAATTGTTTTAGATGTTCAGAAAGTGATTATCAAGAGCTGTTATCATTAATTTTACCAAATATAGAGAAGAAAACAAAGTATTAAAAAACAAAGTATTTTCTTTATTCAGCTCCATCACAAACCAAAGAGAATTGTCATAGACAATCAACACGCTCTCTTCGAACGATTCCGTCTTCCTCTAGTGAGCGCGAACACAAAATGCGTCACTTTCCCCCTCCCCGCAGGCGAACGCGGGGGATGTTATCCATTCGTCTCGGCAAACATGTTATTGTGTTTTTGCTAACAAAACTGTTAGGCCACGCCTATATTCTGTTAGCAAACAATGTTATACTGTTTGCAGACACGAAAACACGTCGCAGCGGACCCGGCTTAAATGATCGCGTTTACGATTCCTCTAACTTTGAATATCACATTATACGAACAAGCACCAACAAATCACATAAGTGGACCCCAACATCCGCATCTGTGTCTAAACCACTTTCCAGCATTTCCTATCCGTGTAATGTTGTAAGTGGGTAATGTTAACACTGGCCGGTCACAACAGGTTGGTCAGAGCGGTTAATCCGGATCGTGTCACGGAGTACGGAATTCCTTTGGGATGTTAGTGAGTAAGTGATTGTCCTCATTCAGCATTGTCTCTATATATGTATGTACATATGTGAGTTGTTTGAGAGGAACTTCAATAGTCAATAGGAAATTATATAACGTGTTTTAATAGCCATGCATTTCAACAAAAATATTTTTTATAAGAAACGTTAAATTACTGGTGTGGAACTATTAAAGATACAGTATTCGTAATTTGGTGCAGTCATAAAAATACAAATACAATGAATGCTTACCCAAGTATCACAATGGTATTTTTAGTCCATCACTTATACTCCCTAACGAAGAAATGGATTACAAAAAGTATTGCACGGAATAAAATGTTTGGACCGCTCCACTTAAATCTATGCGATTATTTCCTTAAAAGAACATCATTAGCAAAATCCTACTTTGTTCTTATATGATTCGACCAAACTGTAATGACTTCAAAAAAGTTTTGACCTCTGGATTTGATTAGTTGTTGTTCGCAGGGTAGTCAGCCATAAAACTCCGGCCTTATCTAGTTTAAATTAAGGGCAAATAGCTCAGCATGATCCTCCGTTATGTCGAAAATGCTGCAGCAATAATTTTGAAATAAATATATGGTAAAGTTGAGGATTAATGTTAGGTACTATGTTTGACGAAAACACGATACCATAAAATTTTCTAGATAGAAAAAAAAATTCCAAAGTTACCTCCATACCGAACAATAAACCGCTGGTATTCAAAAATAACTTCAAATTAGACAATGAAACTTTGCATATTAATTGAACTAACTATAAAGCAGGTCTTATGTTATTTACATTTTTTAAATTACTATTATTTTCACCGTAAAAAGAAATAAACTAAATTATCGGTGTCTTGGAGTCTTTTCCCTGCCACCCTGTCTCGCTTGCTCGCGTGACCGCGGCCAGTAGTGTGCGAGCGAGATAAAGAGTGAGAAGCGCTGAGGTAGTATAGGCCCTTAACAAAAACATATAACGTGTAAAAGTGTTATTTATTACCAACTAGCAATAGCACGAGGCTTCGCTCTTGTGGACTTTATCACGATAAAAACATAACTCGCCTCTCTTCTTTTGCAATTAAATAATAAGTCTAGCCCTTAAGCCTTTAGCCTCAAGCTTCAAGCTAGTTCTACACCAAATTTCATCCAAAACCACTCAGAACTTGCGAAAATCAGCGTGTTTAAACAAACATACTTTTCCGCTTTATAATATTAGTATAGACATAGATTAAAAAAAAAAAACAATAACACTTAAAATTTTAGGTACTCATTCACGCGGTCGAAGTTGCTGACAAAAACTAAACCTATCCACTCTCCTTAGTAAGTGACCTACAATCGACGAAAAATGTTTTAGAAACCTCAGAATTTCGAAAAGGCAACCTCACTATTATTATTCAGATCAGTGAAGTCCCGAACTTTTTGCTTTCCCCTGTATCTATTCCTTTCACTGAATTACTTGAAATGAGCCCCGCCTGTTCCCAGTTTGCCTTTTTTCGACCAAAAAAACTCTCAGGTCATTAGTCTCAACGAATTTAAGTTGGCCTACTGTGGGTAATAGAATCACTATCATATTAAGAAGCCTGGTTAGAAAGGTTCGTTGGGTATCTTTTTTGGATTTAGGGCGAATTAGAAATGAAGAATATTCTATACACTTGCTACATTTTATTTATATTTTTCATATACATATTACTAGCTAATCCGGCGAACTTAATACTGCCCTTTCCTCTTCCATTTTTTTAAATTTTCTTTAGTGTATAAACCTTGTCCTGACAACAAAGATCACAAAAATAAAGAATTATTATGAACTAGCTTCCTGCCCGCGACTTCGTCCGCAAACCTTAATAAATTATACACCTAAACCTTCCTCTTGAATCATTCTATCTATTAAAAAAACCGCATCAAAATCTGTCACGTAGTTTTAAAGATCTAAGCATACATAGGGACAGACAGCGGGAAGCGACTTTCTTTTATACTATGTAGTAATTATAAAATTTTGAGCTGTTGTTCGAAAATAATGCGCGTACGTACATTTCGGTGATTAATTTTTATAAAGGTATACATAGACCGTACTTCATAATTTAATTATTATATTAAACAGCTAGAAGAATAACTACTGTCTTTAATATTTTAGGTTAATTTCATAAAATATTAAACTAAACTACAAGCTCAAATAAAACCTTAAAATTTCGTCGGCGGTAATGTACACAAGCGACTGCCGGCATTGCATGTTGCATAGCAATACTTGTCATACCAAAGTAAAAGCCAGCCCTTGTTTCACAAGATTTGCCAACCAATCTAGAAATGTCTTTGAAAAGTCTCTGAGCACTAGAGCTCCACGGCCCGAGAGTTGCAACTCCATATTTTAATAAACTTATCCAACGATTGTCTTTAAAAGACTGGTTATAGCATTAAACTGCCTCTTTGGTCTAGTGCTGTAAATGTTAATTTAGTTAAATTGTAAATCATAAATTTAAGTATAACATCGTGAACTGAGACACAATGCCAATTTTGCACCGACGTTCATCAGAGACTGGGCCTGGACTTGAGTCAAACCCAGGCCTAGTCTCTGTCACAGAGGAGCTTTGCATGCTTAAGTTTTAAGCAAATCATGTTGGATTACATATTTATAATAACATCGTATATTCTATATTTTATGCAAATAAAATATAGTGTTTTGTCTCGAATGAATAATAGCACTGTTTCTTTCTGATGAACGTCGGCGCAAAATTGGCATTGTGTCTCAGTTCACGATGTTATACTTAAATTTATGATTATTTCACACAAGTATCTAATTAAGTTGGACAGCATTTCGAGTTATGTCGATATTCTCGCAAACCAGCGATATTAGACACCTTTGTGAGTCGTTAAGGGGTAGTCAGAAGCCAGTATATCTGACTCTGGTCTGGCCAAGTGGTATCGTGTTACCCAGTTACTGGTTGTGGAGGTCAGATAGGCAGACGCTCCAGGTAAAACACTAGTACTTAGCTGCATCCAGTTAGACTGGAAGCCGATCCAAACATAGTTGCGAAAAGGCTAAGCAGACGATGAGAATAAAAACATGGCTAAGCTTACTATATTATTCAGAGTACTGGTAAACTTGTTATTTCAGAGAAAAAAGTCTTTAAGTCAAGAGTGAATAGGTTACTTTTAGGTAAGCGTGCTCCATCTTCGACCACATCATCACTTACCATCAGGTGAGATGGTGGTCAAACGCGAACCTATTTTAAATAAAAAAAAAAAAACAAAAAAAAATAAAAAAAAAATCTGTAAAATGTTAAGGCCGCCCTAGGCCGCCCATTGTCACGCTGTGTAGGTAATGTTTTTTTAATCAATCTTTTCTATGACTTATCTGTTATCTATACTTTAATACTAATATTATAAGGCTGAAGAGTTTGTTTGTTTGTTTGTTTGCTTGAACGCGCTAATCTCAGGAACTACGGTTCTGATTTGAAAAAATCTTTCAGTATTAGATAGCCCATTTATCGAGGAAGGCTATAGGCTATATATCATCACGCTAAGACCAATAGGAGCGGAGCACTAATGAAGAATGTTTCAAAATCGGGGGATGTTTTTTCCACGCGGACGAAGTCGCGGGCGGAAGCTAGTACTTAATATTATAAAGCGGAAAAGATTGTTTGTTTGTTTACTTGAACCCGCTAATCTTCGAAAGTACTGGGTGGATTTGGATGAAATTTGGTATGGAAGTAGCTTGAAGCTTGAGGAAGGTTATAGGCTACTTTTTACGCGACTGCAAAAAAGGAGAGTTATGTTTTTACCGTGATAGAATCCACGGGGGCGAAGCCCCGCGTGAGTACTAGTACGTAATATACAGGGTTTCCTCCGCCCTAAGGCAGATTTACAGCTACATTATTATCCCGGTCTTCTACTAATACATTGGGGCATAATTACTAGAACAAAAATTGTCTAAGGATTATCATTAGTTTTGTCTTAATAGCCGCAGTAACGCAGGCTGGGTATACGAGTGTTGACAAAGTAACAACATTGCGGCCCGAACGTAATTAGGTGAAGTCGTATTTTTCCCTGACATAATTATTTGGGGTACCAAAATAAGAGAGGTGGTCTCCTTATAACGGGGCGCTGCTCACGCCAGCCTGGCGGGCAAGACGCCTTCAGCCAATCATTACACATTGTGTTTGTATCATTTTTGCTGGCGTTGAAATATAATTTAAGTTTGGTACGTGTAAGAGTATATAGGTAGTATTGATGGAATAATACAAAGATTCCACGAGAACACCGCCGACTATCTGTACTGCAGTTTGGCAGAAAATAAAATATGTATTTCTTTGTGAATCTTGATAAATAAAAAATTGGCCAATTGCGAGTCAGACTCGCCCATGAATGTTGTAATATTGGTTTTATGGAATTTTATGTCTATGGTTTACTGGCAGGTTTTTTAAGTCTATGGCATTTAAAACCAAAATGTTGTTAGGAATGTTTTTAAATGTGACAAGATAGATGAAAAGAAAAGTCAAGTAGAAAATATTGGAAGTTGAAGATATAGTCGTAGTCGGAGTTGTTGTATATGGTCGATCATAAATGATTTAGTTTTTTAGAGCAGTTTACCAATTTTATCAAACATGTATAGAATGTAATTTAGAATTTTGTAAAGGGTTTTTGGGAATGAAATAAAACGCAGTGAAACTACAGAATGAAGTAATTTATTTGAATAAAGGATCCCACACTTACAACATCTTGGTAAGAGAACTATTCGATATCCTCAACAATGAAGAGTTCCGTAGTAACTACGCCAAATAACTTTGTTTTTCATAGTGTTAGTATGAATTACTGTTGTAAATGTATACTATTCTATACCTATTAAACCTCTCTTATAAGCTAAAAAAAATACTAGTTTAAATGTTATGTCATTATTCAGATCTTTATAATATGTCACTCTATATGTATCATCTATGATGTCACTATCTAATAAATCTTTTTACACAACTACGTATTTTTCCTAAAAATTTCAACACGTTATCAGCACGAGACTCTCATAGGAAATACAGCCAATCTTATTACAAATAGTGTGTAAAAGGTTATTTTTTGTGTTGTTGAATATTTTTTCATTTTTCGAGATGTCGTGATTCTGTAGCGATCAGATGGTCTTCATCGTCAATACCCTCGCTTCTCCTAACTAATAGAGACGGGTATCCTTCGTGGAAGTTCAAAATGAGGAACTACTTAATACATGAAGATTTGTGGTGCACAATTATTGGGTACGATGAAGGAGATGCCACCTCTGAACAGGTAAAATTTCGAAATGATAAAAGAGCACTAGCGAAATTATGCTTAACAGTAGATGGCTCTGCAATGACGCATATTAGGAGTGCAAAGTCTGCTCTAGAAGCCTGGAAGACATTGCAAGATGCTTATGAAGATAAAGGCATGGGCAGAAGGTTGTCTTTGGAGAGAAGTTATATAGGCTCTCGCTGAATGAATTTCAAAATATTGAAATGTACATTAACGCTGTTTTGAGTACTGCACAAGATTTGGCTGACATCGGCAAGGTAATTGAAGATGCTTCGATAGCTGCGATCTTATTAGGAGGTCTCTCTTTGAAATACGAGCCTCTAATAATGGCATTGGAGAATAACAATGTAGCAGTAAGTACCAAGCTAGTTAAATAAAAGCTACTGAATGAAATGTCAAAGATTGACTCCACAGAAAGTGATGCAGCTTTTCAACTGAAAAATCGATTTTACATTGATGTTCATAAAACAAAAAAGAAGAAACCGATTGTATGCTATGAATGTAAGAAACCTGGACACAAACGGCCTGACTGTCCTCTACGCAATAAGGTAAAGAAAGGCGTTAGTTCATCAGACAGGGAGACTACTTCTTTTAGTGCTCTTGGTTCTTCGTGTTTGGAGGTAAATGAGTGGTTTATTGATTCTGGTGCATCAAAACACATGACTCCTAGACGAGATTGGTTCAAGAACATCAAACTATTAGAAGGTAGCACTGTTACTGTTGCCAATGGTGAGAAGATCGACTGTGGCGGTATTGGTGACATATCTATTAACACTGTGTGTAATGTGGTGAATAGCATCAAAGATGTAGCGTATGTACCTAATTTTAAAAAGAATTTGATTTCTGTCAATAAAGTCGTAGACAAAGGTTTTGTAGTACTTTTTGATAAGAATAGTTGTAGTTTTTATAAAGATAATGATTTTTCTTTTGAAGGTGAGGCGATTCTACATGGTTCGGCTAGTGGTGGACTGTACACTCTCGATTGTACAACTAATTCCCTCCAAAATGTGGCATACGAGGTGCACTCTGACAAGTTGAACAGGTACCAGTTATGGCACAAACGGTTGGGTCACTTATTCCGCATTGGTATGAACCAATTAAAGAATTCTCACGTAGGTATAGATTATACTGAACTGGATAAATCGAGTTGTGTTGCCAGTGTTGAAGGGAAGCAAACAAGAAAACCTTTCAAGAAGATTGCGTACAGGAAAGCTATCTCAAAGCTAGAATTGATCCACTCGGATATATGTGGATCAATGTCTGAGACATCATTCCAACGTAATAAATATGTTCTCATTTTCATAGATGATTTTTCGCGGATGATCTATCCTTACTTTATTGCTTCTAAAGCAGAAGTAAAGGAAAAGTTTTGTATTTTCCAAGCACTAGTGGAAAGACAAACCGGCGCTAAAATCAAGAGATTGAGAACTGACTGCGGAAAAGAGTTTGTCAATAACGAGCTTGCGGATTACTTAGGTACAAAAGGAATGACGCATGAGACTACAGTAGGGTATAGACCTAAATCAAATGGAGTAGCAGAAAGGACCAATCGTTCCATCGTGGAAAAGGCACGGTCCATGCTAGCTCAGAGTTCGCTATCCAAAGCGTATTGGGAAGATGCCTTCAAGATGGCCGTATACTTGAAAAATAGGTCACCACATCGGGCTCTTGAAAGAAAAACACCATTTGAAAAATGAAATGGCAGTAAGGGTGATTTAACCCATTTGCGTGTGTTTGGATGTAGAGCTCTAATACAAGTTCCGGCTTGTCAACGGAAGAAACTAGATCTGAAGACTAAAGAAGTAATCTTTGTTGGATACTCAGAAGATCCAAATGGTTATTATTTCAGGGATTCTTCAAATCCAAGAAGCATACAGAAGTCGAGAGATGTAACATTTTTTGAAAATCATTTTTCACAATTAAAAGGTAATGCTGTTGAATCTATGAAAACGGAACCAGTAATTATGATTGATGAGCAGCAGAGCAGGATGAGAATTAAGTTTGTCATGAAAATAATTCTGTATGTAGTGATGATGAAAATGATTATGATTCAGCAGAATCAGAGGATCCTACAAGTCCTGACCGGATAAATCCAGCTGTGGATCAGCAAGTAAATATCTACTATATCTATCCTACTAGGATTCGTAAACCACCGGATTTTTTTACCTTTAAGGTATTTGCTGAAGACACTATTGAACCGAAGAACTATTACGACGCAGTGAATGCAAATGATGCTGATAGATGGCGTTTGGCAATGACTGAAGAATACAATTCTGTGTTAAAATTAAAAACCTGGAAACTTGTTGATCGGCCCAATAGAAATAAGGTCATACCTAGTAAATGGGTCTATAAGTTAAAGATGGATGCTGACGGAAATATTATGAAGTATAAGGCAAGACTAGTGGTTCAAGGTTTCAGACAAGTAGAAGGTGTTGACTACAATGAAACGTTTGCCCCTGTAGTTCGTCATTCTTCACTCCGTACATTGTTTGCCTTAGCTGTAGAAATGGACCTGCAAATGAGACACTTGGATGTTGATACAGCTTTTCTTAATGGAGATCTTGAAGAGGAGGTATTTATTGAACAACCTCAAGGTTTCGTAAAGAAAGGACAAGAAGATCAAGTTTGTCTGCTGCAGAAATCCTTATACGGGCTCAAACAAGCACCACGGGTATGGAACAGGCTGTTGGATAAAACACTGTTAAAGTTAGGTTTTGAAAAAACTCCTTCGGAACCATGTGTGTATAAGAAACTTTTTGGTAAAGAGTTAGTCTTATTGGCAGTTTTTGTTGATGAAAATTAAATAACATTTGACACCATTTGACACTGTCAAACATGTTTTTGAAAATATTTTTTCAATAAAAGATTTGGGAGAGTTAAAATATTATCTAGGATTAAATATCCATAGAAGCGACGATGGTGAAGTAAAGGTAAATCAAAGAACATTAATTTCAAGTTTGCTGAAAAAATTTGGTATGGATATGTGCAAGACGGCTGAGACTCCATCAAGCCTGAAGAAGCTGAGTCCTGGAAATGGAGAAGACGAGTATCCATTTCAAAGTTTAATTGGATCCCTTATGTTTTTGGCAGTGAACACTCGCCCTGACATAGCATTTATGACAAGCTATCTCAGTCAGTTCAACACAAAGTTCAATAAAAACATTGGCTTGCACTAAAGAGAGTGTTGCAATATTTGAGAGGTACAATCAATTATGCTCTTACTTATAGAAAGACTGGAGAGTATCTTAAGGGATACACGGACGCCGATTGGGCTAACTGTAGTATGCACCGAAAGTCATATACTGGCTACTATTTTACGCTGGCTGGAGGTCCTGTAATGTGGCAGGCAAAAAAAGCAGCAGACGACTGCTCTGTCATCTACTGAGTATATGGCACTAACCGCTGCAGCTAAAGAGGCGTGTTACTTAAGACGATTTGTATCGGAAATAACCGGTAAGTCAGGTACTGTTACTTTGTATAACGACAGTCAGAGTGCACAAAGTTTAGTGAACAACCCTGTCCATCACGAGCGAACGAAACATATAGATACGAGATATCACTTTATACGGGAGAAGTTATCAGACGGTACCTATTATAGATATTAAATTCGTCACATCAGATTTGAATTTTGCCGATTTGCTAACAAAACTGTTAGGTCGTATTGCACATAAGAGATGAGTAGCTGGTTTAGATTTAGCATAGGTTTTGATAAATGTTTTCTTTTTGTAGAGAGTTTTAATTGAGGGCGGATGTTGTAAATGTATACTATTCTATACCTATTAAACCTCTCTTATAAGCTAAAAAAAATAATACTAGTTTAAATTTTGTCATTATTCAGATCTTTATAATATGTCACTTCCTAATAAATCTTTTTACACAACTTTACGTATTTTTCCTAAAAATTTCAACAATTACAAAGTTATATTTGCGGTTTTAGAAAATATGCAGTATCTCAAAAACTGCCAACCCGATCTCATTCAAACCAATTTGGTTGAAAGCTTACATTAAGATCTAGAGTATGTTTTTTAGATTTTTCTCTCCATTATTATAGAAGTTAGAGGGGGGACACATTTTACCACTTTGGAAGCGTGTATCTTTTAAACGATTAACTTTGTGGAAAAGTGGTTCTAGAAACCTTTATGTCATTTTTAAAGACCTATAGATACCACACAGGTATAGGTTTCATGAAAAAAAAACAGTCCCCCCCTTTATTTTAAATATTTTTAATTTTTTTCTTAAAATCGGAAAGCGGTTCACAAAATACATCTGCCTACCCGATTATTCCCAATAGTCCCCTCTAGCCCTGTCCTCCGGGGTGACAGCTGGGAATTGTCTTCCCAGTTGTCACCGGGGTGACAATTTGTGCCGAGTGTTCCCTTTGAAACCTGACTAGAGGGGACCTTGTCACCGGGGGGGGGGGGGGGACATTTGCTACGATTACTTCCCAGGAAAAAAAAAAATTACCATACATTTCAGCTTTTTTATTTCTTATGCTACATCCTAATAGTTTCGGAATAAAATGGCAGTGACCGTATGGACGGACGGACAGGCAGACAGACAGACATGGCGAAACTATAAGGGTTTTTTGCCATTCGGCTACGGAACCTTTAAAAGATGATTTCAAAAACGTACCTATGTACAATTCTAGTATACAAAAATTAAGTGAAATTTATCAAATCCGTGATTAAATAGATCAATGAAAAATAAAAAAATTCTCAAATACCGAAAATCAATCAATCGAGCAATTTGCAAACGAATTCCTAATCCACTATTGGTCCTTTGTTCAGCAATGCATGTCCTCATAGAGGATGCATAATGTCTTTGTATCCAGTGTATCTGTAGGTACTATTGTATGCACAAAGCATCTCTACGCAATTTCGTACGTGACTTGCTACTAATCTCTCTAAGCTTGTGTTCGTCGATATAATCACTGATATTAGCGTAATTACAATGTTTGTCTTTAACAAAAGGATTGCGCGGATTGTTTTATACTGCTTCTTTATTCAGTTTGCACAGTTAAGTAAACCAATTAGACTCGACTAACTCAATTAAGCTGTAGTTGGCTATTATTGTATCTTGCTTGTTTTGTTCTCTTTGTGTAACTGAGTCCTTTTCTGTATGTTTTCCGGGTTCTATGAGCAATTTAATTTACAGCCACCATGTTACATGACTTACAATTTGTGGGTCGTGGATTCAAACGCAGACATTACTTTGTATAAAATTTCTCTTATAAGACAGTGAAGAAAATTATTCACTCTTGCTTTAAAGACTGAAAAGTCATAAATGACAGGGAAGAAGAATGTCAGAAGTCAGTAGAAAGTTCGACATTTTGGCTATGCACACAATAAATGTGGAGATGCGCCTAGTACGACAAGAAATTTCATAGAACTGAAAAATCGGCCCGCGTTATAGAATATGGCCCATACCCTCTCTTAGAGAGGAAACTTGTGATGGGAACAGTGGGAACGTTATAGAGAAGTTAGGAATTTTTTATGAACCTGACTTTCCTGTTGAAAGTCAGGTTCATAAAAAATTCCTAACTTCTCTATAACGTTCCCACTGGATCAATGGATATAAGTTTTTAAGCTAATATTAACATAATTGTGCAAATAAAAGATACACAACATGGTAAATATCCCGTTTTAAATTCGAACGATACAGTCAATGGACACTTGGCTACTTGGGCTACATACCTTAGACACAACCATATTTCTTAACAGAATGGTAATAGTTGGCAAGATGGATGGAAAGACATCTTCAAATGACTCCTACTGATTTGGGTGGAACGGTAGGAAGTCTCAGACGTCTACTGACTTAAAAGCCACCCTGTTCCTTTAGTTCAGCAAACCCGGCAGCCTAAGAATTCAAAAGCCTATTCAACTTTCAAGAGCATCTAAGAACAAACTATCCCTTTTATATCACTAGTATGATATAAGGAAAGATTTTTTTAACGCTTCATCCAATAAAACAACACGAAAAGAGATCACGTTAACGTTCGGAAAGCCATCAAAATGTCATCAACCTTTTGTTTATGTTTCTCAAAACATTTGAATATAAGGGCCGTAAATAAAAAGCCGGAGTGTGATTGAGTAAAGTTTGAACAACTTCCTCAATTGATCGCTCTTTTCGGAAACTTCGAGAAACTTATATTGTAGATTTAAAAAGACTGTCTGTTTGTAAATCATTTAGCCCGCCATTTTGCTTTTCACTAATATGTTCTCATTGGATATTTTTTTTACTTTTAAGTTGACAATATCGCTGGTGGACGCTAATAAAATTATATGTACTTAAAAGAAAATAAACACTAAACTAACATACATAAACAGCAAAAACCCGCCAATAATATTTTTTTCCCCAACAGCAAAGTCGTTTAATTGTTTATTTATGTCTTTTGCGCGTATCTTGTATATATGTATGTGGTAAAAGGCGGACCCAATTGAACATAATTATAATACAAACAAAAATAGTAATGGTCCCGCCAGCTTGTCACTTTTTAAATGTAAATGTGCTTATTTCTTGTATTTCAGTTGAGTAGCCGGGTTTATTAGATTGTTTAAATTACTGTTTTTTTATTTCCAACTAAACTTAATATGCTTGTCTGGAGTGAGTTCACGGTTATAGTGTGGGTAGGGTTCGAACCCGCGACCTCTCGACCACAAGTCCTACACCTTAGTCATTAGGCTTCAATAGCCTAATTAATGACTAAGCAATATGATCGGTTTTCGAGTAGCCATTTTGACAGGATTTAAAAACAAACATCCATCCATGCATCTAAACTTTAGCAATTATCATATTATGTATAGGTATAGAGAAATTATAATAGTTACATGTTTGAGGCTGAACCAACTATGAATACGTCACACAAATGTTTGTTCCATATGCAAAATAAACTCTTTTGTTCTTGAGGAGGAAATCCATGAGGATTTCCTCCTCAAGAACAAATACCACCCCGTGTCCATCGCACACTTGCGCCAGGGGCTGCGGAAATACTGCGTCGCGAATCGGTGCCGCAGTCGACGAGTCAACTCTCCTGACGATGCTCCGTGGAGGGGCGAAACACGTGTCGAGTGTTGTTTGCTTGCATGTGGTATGTTTTTATTGCATCCTTTCTGCATGTGCATATATTTACGGGCACATGTAGGACGGTGCTGCATTCTGCATGCAAGATTGATCATCTAGTTCTTGGCAGAATTAACACTAGATATTTTTCTGAAGTAATAGTTAGGTATGGATTTCAGCAATGTAACGCCTGATTCTATTCTGTATAGTACTCGTATTTTAGTAGTACATTCCATTGTTAAATATCCGAATTCAACGCAAGCAGAGCCACATACAAAATCTAGTATTTTCATATTCAGTTAGTGTAGCAAGTTCAAAGAAAAGAGAAATAAAACTGTAGTTTCACAACTTATTATTTATACAAAAGTTTCTTTCGAAATTTGTTTCTGTTATGATATTTAGTAAATGATTTGTTAGTTCCGTGTTTAGAATATGATTTGCGATTGTTTTTCTGTTCTCTTTTAATATAAGATATTATGCTATAGCTTTATGTTTATGCTTATGCGATGTTATGATATTTTGTGGGACAAAACAATGCTTCCTAATTATCTATTTCTGTAGATATTGTTCGAAGTTTCAGTTTTAGTGTATTTCATATTCATCTGTTTTTCTTCATCGATCTATAAACAAAGTGGAGAAGACCATACTATCATAAACATACCATAGCCCAAATGATAATTTCCTTAGTCCATACAAAGAAAATATGATATTTTTTTCTATTTTTCCACAGGCTTTATTAAGCTACTGTGCTTCAACGCAGGGTCAAATATCCTGCGTTTAAGCACAAAAAACTCTCACACCATGAAGGTTTTAAGTCAATTCAAAGCATCTTTCACTATAAAACGGCAATTTCATACTTTGACCTGTATTATTTAGATTATTTTAAAATGTATATATTTTTTTTCATGTCACATCTTATTTTATCCTCACTATGGTTTCCCCGGGATTAGTATAGTCGGTGTTTACATTTATTGTCGTATCATCTTCCCCACCTTGATTATGATAGAACTTTTGAAATAAAGGAGATGTTTCATTTTGGGCTACCTCTATGTACACCACATAGATAAATCGAAAAAACAATAGGAATTATCATAAAAATACCCAAAAAATTGTTTGGAGACGGGTATAGCTGTGATAAATTATTATTTGGTAAGATTTTCATCAAGATAACCCTTGTTTTAGAGCAGCCATGACAGTCGTGATTGACATGACGTTTGACAGATTTGAGTTTCGTGTCGTCTTTCTGTGAGTCGTAGGGATGGACATATGGAAAAAACATATTGATAAATATAGAATCGATAATTTTAAGCTGTATCGATTATTATCTATCTATACAACATGTAATTTAAAGGGTATATACATACCAAGTGCACGGCTTTTTTGGATTACAATAAACGATAAGGCAAGGGTTTTCTAATCCTATGTGTACATGTGTGGAACTTATTAGAAATTTCAATACATTGATACCAGAGACCGAATTTTTCAAATTAAGAAGAACGAAGATAATTATCGTTTTATTGGCAAGTGACGTGGAAAGTGATGACCCTCATATTGATGTAACACGTTTGTTATTATTGGTATTCAAGAAACATACGAAATCAACAATTTGGGGTCAATTCTGTGAGTCACTTATTTTGAGCTGAAACTTTGCATAGAGACTCCATACCAGATGTTGTCTTCAGTCCTTTTGGATAGATATGGGGTTTCCGTTACACGTTGTATATAAAATAACGATAAATCGATGTATTAATATTTTTCGTAAAGGTGACGCACGTAGGTAACAATAAGTGCATTACATTACGTGGTTTTTGGCACTACGCAATCTCATGGCCACAACAAACGAAACCAACCTGAAGGTATATGCATATTCATGTGGCGCAAACGTGCGGACGATCTGGTGATTTGAACTACTCCCCAGATATGACTAGATTAGTATACGTCGGACCAATTATTCTAAAATGAATATAAAATTATCGATTATCGATTTATTGAGATTTCAAATATCGCTGATATTTATCGATTATTTTATGAAAAGTATCTATATTTTGATATATCGATTCGTCAAGCCGACATGTCAAGATGACATTCGCATCACTGTTCAACAGCAATATGGCCGATCCACCATATTTTTTGTGTTGCTCTCCTTGGCCGAGTTAATTTGAATATCACAATAAAATAAAGTGAAATTATAGAAAATTAACATTAAAAGACGGTTACTACATTATACAGCTAGTGCTAGCCCAGGCTCCATACAATTCAGGAACATCTCCTTTAGTAAATTACATTACCACGCTCTGTGTTTGTGGCCTTATGCAGCATAAGGCCACAAACACAGAGCGTGGTAATACCCAGCATAAGTTATGCTGAGCATTTCGTGGTATCGATGAGCAAAAGCATCAATATGACTATCGTTATTTAACCGCTTGTGGAGCAAAACTGTAATGGGATGGGTGAATAAAAGAAAAAGAAATAGACCAAATCAGTTATTTTTAATACCTTGAACAAAATTTTAAACAAAAATATTTTTTCAGTATGTAGTATTGAGTTTTCAGGTTGTAGCTTTTTAGATACGAAAACCCAATTGTACGAAATAAGTTACAGTGAACTTCGTATCTAAAAATACACAAAGTGACTCTAGGGTTTATTAACTATAAACAATAATTAGCTTTAAACAATAAAAACTTAAATAGGAACTTCTGTGAGATAAAATGTTAAAAATAAACAAAATTAAATTATTCAGCCGTAATACCCGACCCTTCTTTACAACAGTAGGTATATAGTGTAAGCCATCAGTGCGGATATCCTTTTCGGGCCTTGGCACAACTCTTGTCTCTTTGTACGGGATCATCGTCTTGCCAATGGAAAAACTTTTCTCGGGCTCTGTTCGTAAACATTTTGTTCCATGACAGTGTGGCGTAGTGGTTTAGATGGAGTAAATAATAAAAGAAGACCACAGGTTACAGCATTTATTTTAAAAGGGGGGTGGGTTCGGTTCACACAGGGTTCCCTCACTGGTCGAAGGTACAGAATGGTACTGCCCTGGGCTCAGGCCGCGACGCACGCAGACCGGCGGGCAGATCCCGTAGCAAGCAGCTCGCGCGCAGACGGGCGCAGAGGTTATGCGGGCAGGCCACACAATAGCGCGCAGACGGGCGCAGAGGTTATTCGGGCAGGCCACGCAATAGCACGCAGACAGTCACAAAGGCTGCGTGACACCCGTCGAGCGGCGGACGTAGAGGTGGATGATAGTAGAAATCCAAGGCAGTAGAAACGAAGGAGAAGGAAAGAAAACCCTGGAATCCAAAAAGGGTGCTTCCGTAAGCGTGGTGCAGGAATCGTGAGCGCCAGCGATGCGTGCGTCTCCCAGCCGTAAGCCCCACGGAACAGTACCCGGGAAAATGGATGGGAAACTCACCATCGCGGCGGTTCACAAAGGTTAAATAGAGATAAGCGTGCGCATACCGCGTGCAACGATATAAAACGTAACCGCGTGCAAGGCGTTTAAGCTCGTAGCTGCTATGACACTGCAGAAAAGTAATACTGCGGCATGCGGACGCTTCACAATTTAGAAACACTAGTGGAAAACAGATGACAATGAAATAGCATAGTTATGATCTCGACAGAAGCCATCTTGACAACCGGGCAATTATATTAATTTACAAACACTGCAGATTATGGTGAAATAAGAGGATTACATTTTGGCAAGATGGAGAGAAAATGGCAGATACGATGAGCACTTACCCTTGGCACAGAGGGGTTTCTATATAAGTTACTTGCAACAGTAGGCGGCGAGAAAAGAAGCTTCGCGCACTAGAGATTAGAATTTATAGCTGGTCACTACTGCATAAGTGTTGTCACTCCGTGAAACCATAGACATTAGAGATTAGTGTGGTAGTCGACTTCTAGTTTAATCGACTACAACGCTACAGTACCCCGCCTGTTAGCGAAGGATTTTCCCTAGGATAAATCCGCTAGAAGGCCTAAACCACTGATTACTGACTACCTATACGTTCATACATCCCATTCATGTGCTTCCATACTATTAATCATTCATCCATCCATTCTAAGTCCATCCCTGACTTGGAAGTAGTCCTAAGTCAGTGACGTACAATCACATACGAGAGGTAAGCTAATTATAGAGTAGTTTAACTCGAGACAGTCAGTAGGAAAAACAGCAAGATAAAGCAAGTGTATCTCCATAGGGTTAGGTAACCTTGGTGGACTGTTGCAGGCTATAGATAATGTTAGGTTTCAAAGCAAGAAGTAAGTTCATCGTTGAATATTAAATCATCAAAGTTCTAACAACAATTTAATAATAAGTTAAGGTTCTATTTTATGTTTAGGTTTAAAAAAAATTTTTGTTAAAGTTAAAAGCTAAGAGTATTTAAAAAGAAAATTTAAAAAAAAATTTTTGAAAAGGTAAAAAAAATTTGTTAAAGTTAAAAAAAAATTTTTTTTTGGTGATGGTCCATGTATATGTTCAAATTGGTTTAAGTTTCATTACTGGAATACGCATCATATGTAGAAGTCCATTCGAGTGAGTTTCCGAACGTGAGTGTAATTTATAAAAAATAAATCAAGTCCATATTCATACTGTTGCGAGAATATCCGCACGTTATAGACGAAGTTCTAAAAGACAAGTATCCAAGGTTGGCAACTACGTCGAGATGTCAAAGTCAGTACGTAAACGTCAAAAATATAATATGTCAATGATCTTAAATTAAATAGGTTATGTTATGAATCACGCGGAAATATTTTTTAAGAGAATTTATTACTTTAATTAGGGCAGGTTGAATCTAAGTGATATTCAGGATAGGTTTGTTCAATACTAAAAGGTGTTATGAAGTTAAAGTTAGGTTTCTAGTTTAGTGTTTAGGTAAAAGAAATTAGATAAGTTTGTAGACTAAATGTTGTTAGAATATTTCATGTAGATTCTATTATTAAACGATTGATGATGTGCCAGTTAGGTTCGGGTTTAGTGCTTAGATTAAGGTTAGATTTGTTACTAGGGTAGACTGGAATATAGTTTAACTGTGGCGTAGTGGTTTAGATGGAGTAAATAATAAAAGAAGACCACAGGTTACAGCATTTATTTTAAAAGGGGGGTGGGTTCGGTTCACACAGGGTTCCCTCACTGGTCGAAGGTACAGAATGGTACTGCCCTGGGCTCAGGCCGCGACGCACGCAGACCGGCGGGCAGATCCCGTAGCAAGCAGCTCGCGCGCAGACGGGCGCAGAGGTTATGCGGGCAGGCCACACAATAGCGCGCAGACGGGCGCAGAGGTTATTCGGGCAGGCCACGCAATAGCACGCAGACAGTCACAAAGGCTGCGTGACACCCGTCGAGCGGCGGACGTAGAGGTGGATGATAGTAGAAATCCAAGGCAGTAGAAACGAAGGAGAAGGAAAGAAAACCCTGGAATCCAAAAAGGGTGCTTCCGTAAGCGTGGTGCAGGAATTGTGAGCGCCAGCGATGCGTGCGTCTCCCAGCCGTAAGCCCCACGGAACAGTACCCGGGAAAATGGATGGGAAACTCACCATCGCGGCGGTTCACAAAGGTTAAATAGAGATAAGCGTGCGCATACCGCGTGCAACGATATAAAACGTAACCGCGTGCAAGGCGTTTAAGCTCGTAGCTGCTATGACACTGCAGAAAAGTAATACTGCGGCATGCGGACGCTTCACAATTTAGAAACACTAGTGGAAAACAGATGACAATGAAATAGCATAGTTATGATCTCGACAGAAGCCATCTTGACAACCGGGCAATTATATTAATTTACAAACACTGCAGATTATGGTGAAATAAGAGGATTACATTTTGGCAAGATGGAGAGAAAATGGCAGATACGATGAGCACTTACCCTTGGCACAGAGGGGTTTCTATATAAGTTACTTGCAACAGTAGGCGGCGAGAAAAGAAGCTTCGCGCACTAGAGATTAGAATTTATAGCTGGTCACTACTGCATAAGTGTTGTCACTCCGTGAAACCATAGACATTAGAGATTAGTGTGGTAGTCGACTTCTAGTTTAATCGACTACAACGCTACAACAGGTCTCACTTTACAATATTGATCGTTGGGGTTAACATTGCTGTTATCGGAAACATGCATGTAACTGCACTTACATAACAGCTGATACCTTGTGAGTGGTATTATTGATGCAATATCGTCATATATTAGTTGATGAGACCAATAATCTTTGTAAGTAAGAAGGCATACCGACAATACAACCATAGGCATATCAACATATCGATACTTACCTAAAATGTTTTTATACTCTCCTACTGTCATGTCGACTGATCTTCCTGTGTTTTGAGTAGAATAAAGGTTTGATTGATAAAAAATAAATCTCATCAATTCATCTTCAATTTTTTGAAGTGATATGGAGTATCAATCCAAGATGCTTGTTCCTGAAATGAACTGTCTACAGTTGTTTTCCAGTCTACATGCCACATAAACTTTGTATTTGAAATCCACTTGTTTTTTTTTTCGTTTTCCGGTACGCTGAACTACAACACCAGAAGTCTGGGTGTGAATTAGATCTTCTTGTCTTGTGTTTGACGATAGATTTGTCCGATTGTTTTGGTTTTGAGTTTCTGATCTATGTGAGTGAAGGAGTCTGGATGGAATTGTTATCAGAAGACTGTAAGAATTGGAATAAATTGTGTTTGGTGTTACTGGCGACTGACACGAGCGAAGGTGAAGATGGAATCGTACTCACGGCTGGCTCATCGGGTAAACATGAGTATTCCTGTGCAGGCAGTATTTGTGATGGTAAAGAGTCATCTTCGCTATCTATTTGTTCAAAAATAACTGTCATCTCGTTGGGGATATCGGGAGCGTCTGAAGAAAAGTTTAAATCTTAGTCAGAAACCCCAAAGCCTAAGCCACTTGGCAGTACCAGGACCAAGATTCTTGAAACACTCGAACTTCGCTTCATTTTCAGTAAAAACGTTAAGTACCATTGTATCTTTTTGGACACAAATAAATAATTTGATAATCAATGAGAAAGACGCCCAGTATCTATTTAGATACATATACATCATAATTTTTAAGTAAAATAATACTTACTTATAATAATAAGATGTCTTGCAAATAAAATGATACTAAATATTTACTAAAAATAAAAAGCGTTCTAGGACAAGCCCTGAAATATCAAGCAGATGCAAACAATCTAAATTAAACTCTTATTGGCTTAGTCAGACCATAGAAACTTCAAACCGCTTTACCGAGCTGGAAGAGGATCAGGAAACACCACCAACTCAAATAAAGGAGACTCCCAAAGAGCCGAGACCTCCACCTATATTTGTAGACAAAGTAGCCAACATACAGCCTCTAATAAACCTACTTAATATACATGTAAGTGACGAATACACAATAAAGGTGCTACAAAATGATAAGGTCAAGATTCAACCACATACATCGCAAATTTATCCAAAAATTGTAAAACTATTAGAAGAAAGGGACACAGAATTCTACACTTACAAACCCAAAAGTGAAAGAAGTTTCAAGGTAGTCCTAAAACACATTCACCCGACAATGGACACAGACGAGATAAAAGGTCAGTTATATGAACATGGACATATAGTTACAAATATTTGGAACATAAAACAAAGAACCACTAAGAAACCCCTACCAATATTTATCGTGGAACTTGAGCCTCAAACCAACAACAAGCAAATTTATAATATCAAAAGGCTTTTAAATTGCAATATTTACTTTGAACCACCACGCCCAAAACGTGATATACCGCAATGTTCAAACTGTCAGCAATATGGCCACACTAAAAAATATTGTCGCAGAAAACCAAAATGCATCAAATGTGCTGGTGACCACTCTTCATCAGATTGTGCTATGAAAGGGAGGCTAAGTAATGTCAAGTGCGTTCTTGGTGAAGGAAACCATCCAGCAAACTATAAGGGCTGAGGCAAACTATACAGAGAATTACAAAAAATTAAGTCCACCTTTACGCGAAAAAAGGCTTCAAAAGGCTCCCCATCAAGGTGATATAATTCCCAATCCAGCTATTACACCAAATACGCTAAAAATGACCTACGCCCGGGCAGTAGGCAGTAATGAAAATGCAAATAATAATAAATCAGAAACAAATGCTCCTCAGGAACAGAATTTCGTCAAAGACATGATGGAGATGCTAAAACAAATTATGAACCAACTTACAACTATGAACAATCTGCTTTTAGCACTAACAAACGAAATTGTACAATTAAGGAGCTCGAAATAGTGATTTGGAATGCCAACGGGCTGTTACAACATACTCTAGAAGTTAAAACATTTTTATATGAAAATAATGTTGACATAATGATGATATCCGAAACTCATTTTACCAGTAAAAGTTATATTAATATTCCAAAATATAAATTCTATAATACAAACCATCTTGATGGTACTGCACATGCTAGATCTGGTATACTTATAAAATAAACATCATCTAGCACAACCTTATTGTTTAGATGAGATCCAGGCAACAAACGTTGTGGTTGAGAGCTGCACCGGGCCTTTGACAGTTTCTGCATTGTACTGTCCACCTAAACACAACCTTAAAAAGGGAGATTATGCTGCCTACTTCAGAGTGCTTGGCAATAGATTCATAGCTGGTGGTGACTACAATGCAAAGCACACTGACTGGGGTTCCCGAGTCACTACGCCTAAAGGTCGTCAACTGCTCTTGGCAAGTCAGGAATTAAAACTGGCTGTTGTTTCATCGCGTGAACCCACATACTGGCCTACTGACAGGAAACGTATCTCTGACCTAATGGATTTCTGCGTGACTAAAGGCATAGCAGATACGCACATGTCGGCAAAATCGTGTTTAGAACTATCCTCAGACCACACACCCGTAATAATAACTTGAAAAAAGGATGCCGAGATGACCCAGAAACAGTATAGACTTCATAGTCACAAAACAAACTGGTCGTTATTTCGCAACCTAGTATCCCCAACGATCAACACAAAATTGCCGCTTAAAACAGATGAAGACTCCACGATCGCCGTGGAACAGTTTAATAACTGTATTCAGACATCGGCATGGGAAGCGACTCCTGAGCAACGGGATTTTATTTCAAACACCTGCCCACAAACTATAAGAGATATTTGAAAAACGATCTATTAGAAGAACCTGGCAGCGGACGAGATATCCTGAAGATAAGAAAAGGTTAAACTACATTACATCAAAACTAAAACAAGTACTGTTAGAATACAAAAATTCAGGCGTTGAAACGTACCTTATCAACTTAGATGCTACGCGGGCCACAGACTATTCTCTGTGGAAAGCCACAAAAAAAATTAAACAGCCTAAGTCATACTCGCCTGCCATACGTAGAGTAGATAATTCATGGGCAAACAGTGATATAGAGAAGGCCAAAACATTTGCCACACATTTGAAAGAGGTTTTTAAGCCAAATGACAAGGAAGGTCCTATGGAGACATTAAATGAAATTTCTAAAGCGTTGGCTACAACTTACCAGCTCGATCCGCCTTTAGATAGATTCACTAAAACTGAGATGCGCAACGCTATATTAAAACTAGATCAACACAAAGCACCTGGCTATGATCTAATTACGGCTAAGCTTCTAAAAGAATTACCCGAGGAGGGTTTTATCGTGCTGACGCAAGTATACAATGCAATATTATTCAGAAACTATGTCCCGCCTTAGTGGAAGATCGCCCAAATTATAATGATTCTAAAGCCAGGAAAAAATGCTGAAGAGCCCAAATCTTATCGTCCAATAAGTCTTCTACCGATAACATCAAAGGTGCTGGAGATTCTGTTTTTGAGCAGAATGAACCCCATACTTTTCTCTAATTCCGAAGCTTATTCCGAACCATCAATTTGGATTCAGACATGGTCATGGCACAATTGAACAAATTCATAGACTTGTTGATAGTATATACAATTGCTTTGAAAATAAGGAGTACTGCTCTGCAGCATTTTTAGATACATCTCAGGTCCTTGACCGCGTCTGGTATGAGGGACTCCTATATAAGATAAAGAAAATGCTCCCAATAAATTACTTTTTATTTTTAAAATCATACTTACAAGAGCGCCGATTTTTTGTTAATCACGGTGAAGATACCACAGATTTCCAAGAGATTTCTGCTGGAGTTCCCCAGGGCAGTGTCTTGGGTCCAATATTATATCTACTGTTCACTTCTGACTTGCCAGTGACAGAAGGTGCGAAAGTGGGCACTTTTGCCGATGATACAGCTATTCTCGCCGTTGACAAAGTGGCTAATAAAGCATCGGATCTGCTTCAAATAAGCCTGGACAACATCTCATCTTGGCTCAAGAAATGGCGTATAAGAGCCAATGAAACAAAGTCCGTCCATGTCACCTACACACTGAGAAAAGAGACTTGCCTGCCTGTCACTTTAAATAATGTTGTTATACCACAGGCCAATGAAGCTAAATATCTTGGATTGTATTTAGATAAACGACTAACCTGGAAAAAGCACATATCTACTAAGCGCAAAGCACTCGGCATACAACTCAGAAAATATTATTGGCTGCTAAATAGAAACTCGAAGCTATCACTACAAAATAAACTACTCATATATAAGTGCATTATGAAGCCGACTTGGACTTATGGAATCCAACTGTGGGGCACTGCAGCAAATTCCAACCTGGAAATATTGCAGAGATTCCTTTCGAAACTTTTAAGAATTATAACTGATTCACCCTGGTACATAACAAATGATAGGTTACACCACGATTTGGGAATTACCACAATCAAGGAGGAAATAAGGAATGCAATGCCTAAATACAGAGACCGTATCCTAAACCACATTAACGAGCTTGCTGTTGAGCTGATGAAGCCTAGGGTAATATTCTCAAGGCTCAAAAGACGTATACCCTTGGACTTGTGTAAATTGCACAGCTTAAAAAGGAAATGTATATTCATATACACGTCCTCTTCGTTGACGTGGCCATATCACTGGATCTGGATCACAAACGAACCATTTCTAATACACGTATTGTTGAATGTCCGTTGGGAGACAGATTGCAGTAACAGACATAAATAAAAAATAAAAAAATATTTACAGTCCCTTTTTAACTAAATTCTTGCTGTGATTGGAAAAAGATAGTTCTCGTGGCATGACTTATTGCATTCTCGTTCTATTGTACGTTGATAACTCTAATGGCGAGAAGAGTACGTTTGCGCGACCTTTGGATTTTGCGTAATGTGCGTTTAAAAGTTTTGTGCACATTTAGATACAAAAATACTTAAAGGGTTAAAAAAAGATTGGGTAAAATTTTGCTAATGTTTTAACTGATAAAAAAATGTTATCTAGTCGATACGTGTTTTTTAATGTTAAATCACGCATAACTTTTTACTGAGAAGTTCGATTGTTATAATCTAATCTAATACATCAAAATCTCAATGACTTGACCAATTTTCAATTTTTGTGTATCAAATGATAGGTCTGGAAATAATAATTAGTAGGCTATTTTTTCACTAGTATTAATTTATATGGCAAAACATCGTTTGCTGGGTCAGTTGTTATCATATAATGTAGATAAAAAATTGAGATAAAAAATATAACTGACAGATGCTTGTATCTTTGAGCGATTCCAAACAGGACGGTGCTACCCAAATCTGAGTATTTCTTTCCTTTCAAGAGCGCACTTCTGTCATTAACGAATATAGTTCTCATATGATAAAACCGGGGCAAATTGTATGGACTTTCAATGCGAATTTGACTTGAACTAGAAAACACTGGCCTCATCATATTTCATTTTTGGTTGCCAGTTACATTCAGCTAGTTGCTGAATCGGCGAACTTTGTAGCGTAACTTCATACTATTTTTTTTTTTTCTCACCTTTTAAACCTTTTCTGGACTTACACAAATATTTATAATCTAAAATTATTCAAAGCAATCCAGTCGTTCTCGACTTGCAGGAATAAGGAACAACAATAAATTTATTTTTATATAGAAACTTGCACTTCCCCCACGCTTTCGTCTGCGTGGATTTTAAAATAATTTATAGCCAATACCAACGTAAGTTCAGGAATTTACCCCCTATATACAAACTTATAAACAAATTTTACCTCTTTTTAATATTAGCAAAGATGTATTTGCAAACACATGCATCAGGAACTGTTACTATGAGTGTTTTTTTTTTTTTTTTTAACGTGGTAAAATTATCAAATAAGTCCTCCCACCCCGGGCAGGGTGGGAGGGACTGTCAGACTTTTACTGACTAAAATCCACGGTGTTCCTTCAATAACCCTTTACGTACCGAGGTCACGGTAACGGGATGAGTCCCACGACCCCGGCAGGCTTCGGCCCTCTACGGGGGGACTCGTCATATTGCTGACGCTCTTTGAGGCGCGCGTGGAACACGACGCGCCGTCGACCCGGGCATGGTCCATGGTCGGACAGCGAGTTGCCCTTTACTCGCTGTCCGCATGCCCGCGCCTACGGTGGCCGGAGATCGTCGGCCGACCTCCGACGCCGTGGGCGTCTACCACTGCGGCTGGGCTGGAGGGAGGACGCCATCCTCTCCCTCACGCGGCCCGCCTCCTCCTTCGGAAGCATGACTGCTTCGCAGAAGGAGGCGACCGCTTCCCACTCCCTCTCGCCCCGCAGCATGGCCTCGACCAATGCAGGGCGCGAGAGGTCTCCGCCTATTGCCGCCGTGAGGACACGTCGGTGCTCTGCCCAAGCGGGGCAGTCCTGCACCGTGTGCTCGACTGTGTCCTCAGGGCGACCCTCGCAGTGGTGACACCCAGGCGTTTCCTCCTTTCCCATCAGACACAGTACTATGTGTGCTAATGAATGTCTCTGAATTAACACTAACTCTTAATATCAGGTGGCTATACGGTTTTTTCGAGAGGTACCTGTTTCAGATTCAGCGGGAGGACACGGCCAGTTGTCGTCATTGCGTGGTCCACCCGGAGGACACGGTGAAGGTGTGCCCCGCTTGGGCAGACCTTCGCCGAGTCCTCGTTGAGGCGATCAGCGGCGGCGAGCTCTCGCGTCCGGCCCTGGTTTAGACCATGGTGCGGAGCGAGAGGGAATGGGATACAGTCGCTTCCTTCTGCGAAGCAGTCATGCTAGCGAAGGAGGAGGCTGAACGCGCGATGGAGAGGCAACTCTATTCCTCACACCCCAGCCACCGCGGGAGATGCACCGGGCGTCGGAGATCGCGAGCTGATCTCCGATGGACGGCGAGCAGGGGTAGCTCACCGTCCGGTAAGATTAACAAGATTGCTAGTAATGTGAATTGTAACCAAAGTGCTAGTTTTCTTTATGAAAAAAATATATTTTTAAAAAATAACGTACTATGCAATAAGATGTAGAATTTTTTATTGATTCGATTATCCAGTTATACAACGTGTAATTTAAAGCATATATATATACCCTTTAAATTACACAATTGGTATGTACCAAGTGCATGGCTTCTTTGGATGATAACAAACGATATGGCAAGGGTTTTGTAATCCTAAGTCTACGTGTGTAGAACTTATTACAAATTCCAATACACTGATACCAGAGACCGAATTTTTCAAATTAAGAAGAACGAAAA
The DNA here is from genome assembly GCA_943138885.2 of Tholera decimalis. Taxonomy (NCBI): domain Eukaryota; kingdom Metazoa; phylum Arthropoda; class Insecta; order Lepidoptera; family Noctuidae; genus Tholera; species Tholera decimalis. Next base: position 33,389,515 of record OW964555.2, read on the forward strand.
GAATTATCGTGTTCTTGGCAAGTGACGTGGAAAGTTATTGACCCTCGTAGTGCTGTGACACGTTTGTTATGATTGGTATTCAAGAAATATATGAAACCAATAATTTGGTATCAATTCTTTGAGTCAGTTATTTTGTGCTGAAACTGCATAGAGACTCTATACCAGATGTTGTCTTCAGCCCTTTTGGATAGATATGGGGTTTCCGTTATACGTTGTATAATTATCCAAACGACTAACGACAACAATAAGTTCTGTTAACGAAATTACGATTTTCATTTATTATAACGACAGTCGTAACAGCATCCTGAGAACGATGAGTGAGAGTACGTCCTCTCGTATTTTGAAGCAGTTTGTACGGACAGTAAATAAGCTATTAGGTATAAAGTACTAACATTTTATGGATTTATGGTCCGAAATAAAGAGATTGATTGATTAAAAATCGGTTTTTATTCATCTGTGTCACCAAATTGTCAGTATATTACATGACTACCTGCGATTTATTTTCGGAAATGGAACTTAATTACGATATTTGATATGCTCTTAGATTTTATTACCTAGATTTTATTTAAAATGACGCAGAATTTTAATAAGTGTGGATATAAAAATGTTTCGATAAGGTCTGTTCAGCACCAAGCCAGCCAACGGTAACTGGTATGTCGAACAGTCCACGGTACGTGGAGCTTTCCCGTTGTTTTTCAAACAAACAATAGGCTCTCCGGCCTTACTAACAAATAGGTAAACTTATAGCCTAGACTTACCTGAGCTGTAGACGCCAAGCTAGGATCTGTTTTGCTCACGTCCGTGTGTGTGTGTGTGTGAGTATATTTGAAAGTGTAATGGTGTCAAAGTGGTGTCACGGCGGTCACAAAGGACGCAAGCTTCAATGTGTGGTCCGGGCCGAGATGTAGCTCAAACTTCGCACCAGATTGGAGCAGCTATTTATCACCAATTCACTATTACTTTCAACAAATTCGCGTGCCATTCGGTCTGGCGTCAATGCGGCGTTATGGTTCAAAATATCCCAGGTTTTTCGTCAATTCGGGATTACACTTTCAACTTATCGTTAATCGCAACCAAACTATCGGTTACAACGGGCGATTCAACCAGATATTTCCAAATACAATTAAATCAACAGGTCCCAACGACGGACATTTTTTCAACGAACAAAGGTTATCTGTCAAGAGAAAAAGTCAAAGACAATAGATAAATGTTGCCAACCAAAAAGGTGCGTTCTGTTTCACGTTGGACGAAACAAGGTCTTTAAATAGTGGTTAGAGTATTATTATTGTATTAATTTAAGTGATTCAAAAACAACTGCATTTCTAACCTTGGCCTTTTTCTTTTCTCCTTTAATCCTTTTGAATCGTAATACACATGATAAAAAACTGTGTCACAAATACAAGGTACTCTATGATATAAAAAAATCGATAAATGTTAGATTTATATACAACTTTTTTCTGCGACTGGTTTCGCCCTTTTGCAGGTAAAAACTTGCTGATATCTTAATTGACGATAACTTTTTCTGATATTTGATATTGATGAAACAAAGTCTGTATTCTACTCTCAATTTATTATAGGTACTCTATATGCCTGTAATATTCGGAGATATAAGCTATCAAACAAACAGGAAAAATAGACAGACAGAAAATTGTTGTTAGTACAAAACAAGACAAGAGTCAGTATTGAATATTAATGTTACCTACTCTTGTAATTTGTTTAACACAAACATTATGTCGCACAATCGATATGTAAACTGATACAATTCAATATCTATCAAAATACACGAAGAAATTTGATTAAAAAAAAGTTTGTTAAAACAATATAAATGTATTTGTAACTCCTTATTATTGAATGTAGCGAAAGCGATGAAGAATTTTTTGTGGTGTTAAAATATCTCAAGCCAATACAAGATAATTATAAAAAGCTTGTATTTAAACGCTTATCAGTAATGCACCTATTTTACTGGCAGTATTATCGAATTATTTGAAATATCTACCAATAAACAGTAGTAATACGTGCTCCACAAACTGCAAACCACCGCATCGATGGACCCTATCTTTAAGGCTCCTATTTCTGAACAAAGGGTCAAAGTAAACTAACCCGTCAAAGGCCAAACAAATACGTCAAAAATTATTGAAATTTTGATCTCCTTCGCTTATGGCATTGACATACGCCACCGAAATACCACTTGATTGTTATATTTTGATAATGACACTGTTACAATGGTAAATTATCTAGAGTACATTGGGATAGCATGAGACTAAGGATACATACACACCTTTACCTTTATTTTTGGGCGGAAACCATCAAATGACTCCTCCAGCTCTGGCTGGAGCGGAAGGGAGAGTCAGACTTCTACTGACTAAAACCCCACCTTGTTACTTCAGTTGCCCTTCAGTTACGAGTCCGCGGTATCTCGTTAGAACATTTCCGCAACCCCGACAGATATGTGAGAAGCCTATGATAAATAGTCATAAACTTTAAAAAAAAAGATGTGGAAAGGAGACAGTAAGTATTTTTATTTCAATTTTAAGTCTTAAATAGAAAGTGTGTCATGTATTCCGGATGCATCAAGACAGATGGGCTAAAGTCGTTACGAAGTTCTTACTGCGTCAAGGACTGGCGTCGCGCGTCGTCGCCGAGGAAGGCCTAAAAAGCGCTGGCGTGACGAACTAGAGTCATTCATGATGGAAACCGACGTCGGAAAGGGTAGCCCACCGGAAGGAGTGGAAAGTTATGGGGGAGACCTTTGCCAACCCTGGGACGACATCTAGGTTAAATAAAAAATAAATTGTGAGAAATCACTCTCTTTTCTTCTGAACTCTTTATATAAAAAGTTCTTCGCTAACTATTTAGTCCTAGGTTTAGTCTTGTGTATTTCTGTGCTAAGTCTCATTAAATTATGTTATTTAATTTGGAAAAGGCCTTCAAAGTTTGTATTTAACATCGCAAGATGTAAACATTGTTACTAAACTAAATGGAATGGAAAGTGTAACCCGCAATCTTGCCATATATGTATTTTACCAAAACTTTGTACCAAAACTATTTGTGACTGAATTGGATGATGACCGCATTTATGTTAATAACAATAATCTCTGTAATTAGGCTGTTTTTTGATTCAGTGAAACAAACTGCTGTTATTACAAACATATTATTATGTAATCAGTAAATGATCCATTATTTCAATGTAAATATATTTTCAATTGCAATTAATATTTATTTAGCTTTTAATTTATTTGAATAATCTCTATTTTCCGCAGTGTTACATAAAATAGTACGCAAACACTTGTCTTCGTACTTACTTGCTTATTTATGATTAACAAACAAAAAAACAATCCATTTATTTGGTGGCTGTCCGAGTACAATATCAGAAAAGAAATTAAAACAGTGAGATTAAAAATAAAACAATATTATTTTCCTCACGTCTACGCCAATTTTTAAGTCATCCCTGCATTTTAAAAAGTTCGGAACGCTCTTAAAAAAGTGAAATACCTATATCAATTAAAAATAAAGGCAGTAACATACAAATATAATGTAGTAAGTAAAACATTTTTAATCATTCGTGAACGTATGATGAAAAAAAGGTTCATCTGAAATATTAGGTCTAGCTATTGCCCGCGGGTTCGCTCGCGTGTACATGTTTATTTTTCAGCGAAATTAAAGTATTCTACGACACTATCCAGGCCTTCAACTATCTTCACAACAGAAAACACATTAAACCTTTGCTCCAAGTAACACTGCGGCAAGCAACCGTAGTAGCAAGTATAGATTAGTGAAATATAACTTTGTTTTTCATTGTCTTTGTATAAATTCCAAACATATGATTGCTGTTTTTAAAAATGTGCTATATCACAAACACTGCCGACTGTATCTCGTTCAAACCGATTTTCGTTGTAGTTTCGGAGTCTATTTGGTACAAACAAATAAATAAACAAACTATATTTTATTATATTTTGCCATTTAAACTTTAACTTTCAGAAAACATCTTAATAAAATTAGTTCAGCCGTTCCAGATATTATCCCGGACAAACAGAAAGCAGACAGACAGGTGGACGGATAAACTTTAAAAAAAAGTTTTTCGTTTAGTATCGTGTAAATCACTATAATAACTTGAGAAAAACAGTAATTTTGAAATCACACACAAACATTTCAATTTTATTTATATGTATAGTCATTTTCATTCCTCGACTGTCACATGAGCACATATCGAGGGTATAGTGCTCAAACCCAATAAGTACGAAATTGTCACTTTCGAGATATTCAATATTTAAGTTTCAAGGACAAAAATAACTATGTTATTCAAATAATATCGTTATAATGAGTATTTGTGGTAAAAATGTATACATTGAATTAGTGTAAAATTGTATTCTTAAGTTTCTGAGGTGGTCCATTTTGTCATAACATAAATATAAGTTACAAAGGGCACCGACTTATTGGGTTTTAGGTCTAGATAAATTAAACATATAATGTACTTTAATAAATGAATTATTTTAAGAATCCCAAAAATACAATACGATAAATAATTCTTCGTCACTTTTAAAGGCTGTTGGTTTGGTGTACGTCTTCATATCACGTATCCATGCATGGAGTTCCTCTGGTATGATAAGATTTTCGCACATATTTAGGAGATCTTTCTTTTTAGCAAGGGTAATCGGTAATTGACTGGAATATAAGTGCTCTATTTCATTTGGTAATTCAACATTAACTGAAGGCGGGTTTGAGTTTCGTTTAGTTCTAGTTTTAGGTGTATTGTAGGGCAACTAGCTTGCATTAAGCCACTGATATCAAGTAAATTCTCACTATATGGATATTTTTCTTAAGTAATGAAAAATGAAAGAAACCTAACGTAGTTTTATTGTTCAATTCTTTAGATATATTTGCAATCGATAGCTAATTAATTGTGTTATAAATAGTACAATAATAATTGGGAAATTATAAGTCCAGCCACAGATTTATTTATGGGCCACGTGATCAAATTTCTCATTTTATAACTAAGCAACGGGAAAATGAAATAGCCTCTAATAAACTAATAAGTCTTTGTTACAAACCAACTAAATATTCTACAAAAAGCGACAAGTAAAGATCAACAATTATCTTAACTTGTCCTTCTTATTCATATACTAGCGACCCGCCCCGGCTTCGCACGGGTGCAATGTTTATATTAAATACACTATAGAATGTCTTTATATACATCGTTGACAGCCTTTTTGTCATTCGACATACATGTTCTCTTTAGTAATTACTCTTGAAAGTGCGACACATAATTTACCATGGGAAAAACAGTCAACGCTCAAATCTAAGCAACATAGGCACGCGCGCCGTGCCTCCGCCGGCACCGCGCCGCAATCGCTATGTCCTTGCATTTTAAATCTGTAATATCTTCGAAACTATTTATTTAAATTATATTCTGTAAAGGGCAATATTGATTTATATTAAATGCACAATGTATTTATGGTACTTAATTGGATAAGGATTAATGCTGTATTGCTTAAAATCGCTTCGTAAAATATGCTCGTATTTCTCGTAAAAAGTAAAGGACAAAAAATGGTTGTTATGGGTTACCTATAAGAGATAGACAGATGCCATTGAGGACAGTTTCGTTGACCTTTTTAAGGTGTACAATACTGTAGTACATTATTTTGATCTATCTCGTAGGGTTCAGCCCGCGTTTGCAAAGCAAGCGCAAAAAAATGCGTTTATTTGCGACATCACATTAGAAACCTCAAAAATTATCAGTGTTCCTCTACTATATTATGCATGTTATATACTTAAAAACCTTCCTATTGAATCACTCTTTCTATTGAAAGAAACTGCATCAAAATCCGTTGCGAAGTTTTAAAGATTTAAGCATACATAGGGACAGACACAGGGAAGCAACTTTACTTTATACTATGTTAAGATTGCCACCTAATTTACTAATTCAGCCACGGATTTTACATCTCATCACCATTTTACGGTTTACAGCATCAACACATGGTCGTCATAGGTTAGGTTTTTTTTTCCACTAGCTCCTCCATTGGTCGACGGAGACCTTATCTATCTAAATCTCATGCATTTCAGTTCTTGCAGCTATTCCTCTCGCACTATTATACATCATAAAAGCATAAAGTAAGCGTCAGGGTAAGTTAGGTTTCTTTTTTGGTGTAATATATTAATATTTTAGAAGTTTACTGCTTGGCTGAATGTTACAAATTTAGATGCTAAATATAACCACCATGCTGAGTTGTATTTACATAGATGATAACTAGTGGCTAAGATAGTGTCGTTCAGACGCTCGTTAATTGTGGCTGACTTAGTACTTTAGAAGGCAATGTAGATTTTTAGAGACGAATGATGATATTAAAAAGAAATCTGTTTAATTAATCTGGTGAAGATATGACCTGGTAAAGATATGGTAAGAATAAAATGGTGATAAGATGTAAAATCCATGGCTGAATCAGTAAATTAGGTGGCAATATATAAATAAGAAGGACAAGTTAAGATGATTGTTGATCTTTACTTGTCGCTTTTTGTAGAATATTTAGTTGGCTTGTAACAAAGACTTATTAGTTTATTAGAGGCTATCTCATTTTCCCGTTGCTTAGTTATAAAAGGAGAAGTTTGATCACGTGGGTGACAAATAAATCTGTGGCTGGACTTATAATTTCCCAATTATTATTGTACTATTTATAACACAATTAATTAGCTATTATAATAGGCTGATTGATTGCAAGTATATCTAAAGAGCTTAATCAAAATTTAGTACAAAAATTGAACAATAAAACTTCTTTAGGTTTCTTTAATGTTTCATTACTTAAGAAAAAATATCCATAAAGTGAGAATTTACCTGATATCAGCGGCCTAATGCAATGCACTAATCTTCTTCCTCGATCACCTATCGTAGCAAACACAAACAATTAGCACTAACAGAACAAATTCGAAAACAATACTTGCGGAAGACGCGTGCGCGAAATTGCGAATGCGATGAGCGTCGCAAACTGACAACAGTAGCGCTAGCAGTTGATAGGTCAAATTTGATTTATCGGGTTCATCTCCGAAAAAAGTTTGAAGAAAGATAGTTGACGAAGTGAGCGAATACCATATAACTAAACATTACTTATTACATTTGAAATATAATCGAACAATAAAACCCGACAAACACACTTGTTTTGATTTAGCTTTTGGTTTTGTTTGTTTTCTTATTTACATTTATGTAAAGCTAAAACCCAATATATACAAATAGTGGTTATTGTTTTTATGCCGTTGGATAATTTTAGCTAAAATCATTGAACACTCAATACAAATAAATAGTTTAATGTGGTTAAAGCGTGAAATAAAAATATTGTTTAACAAGGTAACACACTTTATAGGGTTCCACTTTTTAAGTTTTGACTAAATGCGGTCACTTTATTGGGTTATTACCTCAAGTAATTTTCTTTTTACTGCGAATTCCACTAATTGGGTTAGACCACTGGAAAGAGCGTCAAAAATGCATTAAGATACACTAATAAAACGATTTTTGTTTTTTTGGCACTTATTGGGTTTTAACACTATACCCTCGATATCAACTATTTACCATAGAAGCAACCACATTTATTAACTGGCTTACCCTTCCCTTGTACCAGGGCATGTCGTCTTTAATTACATACATTAACAATTTATAGCGTTACACACGGAGACAAGTCGATTCTATAACATCGTAAAAACGATTATTAAGTAATCGTATTTTGGATATTATTGGATTAAATTTATTAAATAAAATATTATTAATCTTGTCGTGGACCTAAATTAATGAAGGTCCACAATAAGTCAGTAAGTCAAAAAAGCTAGACTTAAACACCACCATAATATGATCACACTAGCGTATTATACCTATAGTTTACAAAATAATGTAAAAGTACATGTGAAACTTGGTAAGTGAATGTATTCTGTGAACCGCTTTCCGATTTTGAGAAAAAAATTAAATATATTTAAATTAAAGGGGGACTGGCCATACATGGAACTACAACTGAAAATATTTTTTTTCATGAAACCTATGCGCTTCCAAAGTGGTAAAATGTCCCCCCCCCCCCTCTAACTTCTATAATAATGCAGTGAAAAATCTAAAAAATGTAAACTTTCAAGCAAAATTGGTTTGAACGAGATCGGTTCAGCAGTTTTTGAGATACAACACATTTTCTAAAACCGCAAATATAACTTTGTAATTCATACAAACACTAGGAAAAACAAAGTTATTTGGCGTAGTTGTAAAAAATGTAAATAAGCTAGTTTTAAGAAATTTGTAAGGTTTTTTTGTCAAATAAATATACATATTATATTATATTATTATAGTTACTGCGGAACCCTTCATGGGTCTACTCGCACTTGGCCAATTTTTTATAGATGCTCTCAAGCAATTAGTTTGAAATTTCCAAACGAGTGAGGTCCTGGGCAACAGCAATATAATTATACAGTCTTGTTGACGAGTCTGTTTTTACTAATCCTATAATGTTCATATATTTACATATATACTAATCCAACTAACATTACACGAGTAAATGTGAATATTCGGACGTTTGCATGTTTGTGTTTCAATCACGTAAAAATGACTGAAGGAGACTGTATAAAATTTCGCAGAGAGATAGATAACAATCCGGATTCACATAGGAATCTTTTCATATCGAAAATTTTAAATTATTTCCATGCAAATAAAGTCCCAGGTGACAACTAGTGTAAATAAAAAACCTCTCGTTACTGATCGAAATGATGTCTGAAGACATCAACGTTACAATAAACAAAAAGATTCCCGTTTATGAGCATAAAAATTAATTTATGTTTGCGATGCCAAATTAATTTTTAATCAATTAATGATTGCGCCAGCCTCTTGAATTAAATATTATAAATATAAAAACCGGATAAGTACGAGTCAGACTCGCCTACCGAGGGTTCCGTACCGGGCTATTTTTTATTATAAATAGGAATTTATGTGGCGTAAAAATATGCTTTGGAATATGCACATCAAGCCTTTTCATATATCTACCTCTCTTGAACCTTCAATTTTATATTTCGACCCCTCTATAAGACGTTTTTATAAGATTTAATTACTAAACTTATTAAATTAAATTATATAATTACTAAATTAATGAATTTTCAGATTTTTTCTTGAACTGATACTACAAAACGATGTTGCTTGTCTTTCATAGTTCTAGGACAACGGGAAGTACCTTATCAATTTGATTCCATTGAGAAGTTCGAAAAATGTGTTTTTTGTGTCATAAATGGCCGTATCTTTTTTACATTAATTTTACAAAAAATCTTTTAATTTCAGCTAGGTATCTCCACGCGTTCCCAAAATAAGAAGTCTTGACCGACAGACGGACACTGAAGTGATCCTATAAGGGTTCCATTTTTCCCTATCGAGGTACGGAACCCTAAAAATGGACTGTATTTTAATGTTCAGTATCTACCTAACTGTTATTTAATTTACAATCTGTCAAATCAATCAAGCTCTTGTAAAAAGGTAATCCTACTTAAAATAAAAATAAAAAAGACTCCAATACGAACCAATTTGTTGTTGTTTTTAATTCAAAACATTTCATATGTTTTGATGGATGAAAGAATAATAACATGATTGATAGCCACATTCATGTAAATAGTACTTTATTCATTTTACATGACCTACAAACGCCCTTGGGTATAATAGCACTCATTATGTATTCATAGCCAGCCAGATAATGATATTTCGTCAGAAGATGAGAAAGGAGATGTTACGAAGGAATGCATGGCGAAATTATTTAAATAGTCGGATCATTATTTCAGAAACTCGTGGCTAAATAAGCATTGTTTAAGAAATAAGCGTTGTTTAAGAAATAAGCGTTGTTTAACAAGATCGATCCGTGCGGCTTCTTATACAATCCATGTCGAGGTCATCGAGATATACATATATACTATAACATTACATATTAACCAAATTATGATACTATATTTTTATTGATAATTAATAGGCTCGCGTTTGACCACCATCACATTTGATAGTAATTGATGATGTGGTCGAAGATGAAGCACGCTTACGCGCTAAGTAAGCTATCCACTCTTGACTCTTGAATATTCGCCGCGGGCACGGAATAGATGAATAAGGTTGGAATGGTAATGTGGGCGTGGCGAGCGCGCCACATTTGTGATACGAAAATCATAGCTCGACCGATTAATTCATTCACCGCGTTTACTGCGCTTCGGATTACTTCGGAACACTGAGCTCTGCTTTAAAATGCCGTGTTGTGCAATTATAACCTGTAAAACAAAAAGTTAGACCGCAAGTATAGAGCGAGGAGGTATATCTTTCCATCGGTAAGTCGAAAATAACATTTAATTACAATTTTATTTTTAAAAACAAAAAATATTCTGATCACTATGAAATTCCCAACATTAACAACATTATTGCAACAAGTTACAAAAAATATACATTGCCCGATGTGTACTCGCTTAATTAACGCAATGACCAAGTCCGCTTACAATGTAATGTGCATGCGTTGCGTCCTCCACACTTCAACCATCGACGTTTCGTCCTTAGCCCTGATTGGCCGTGATGCACGGCGCATGTTTATCGACAGTGAGTTACAATCAGTAGCAAGCTCTCGATTTAAGTGTGTGTAATTTATTTGTGTGCGTAATTCGCATACGTAACGGACCTCTTGCTTGTAGTGGAGCTAAATAGTGGAAGACAAGCGGCGACACGCATTCTCATACAAATCAGGAACAATTTCCTTTCTAACCTCTTTTATCTGTTCTGTGGCCGCGGGAGACGCCCCGGGCGTCGGGAATCGCATGCCATTCTCCGGCCACCACAGGCGCGGGCTTGCGGACGGCGAATAGGGGTAGCTCACCGTCCGGTATGGATTAGACCCAAGTCGGCGGCATGTCGTGTTCCACGTGCGCCTCAAGTAGCCGTGACGGGGCTCCATATGGCCATTGACTTCCAGGGTTATGGGAATGTTATAACGAGATACGTGGCCCCAGAACGCGAGGGTAGCTGAAGGAACAGGGTAGTTTTTTTAGCAGTAGAAGTTTGTCACTCCCTTCCGGTCTACCCCGAGCGAGAGAAGTCATTCGATGATTTTCCCACCCGAAAAAAAGATTACCTATACCTATAATATTTTATTTTCTTACCTATTTAGCAGGTTGGACTCATAAAACTAGCTAAAATTTACTTAGTGCCATATGACTTCGATACTTACCCACTTAGCTTAAAATTATCCTGTATTGCATTTAGTGATGAACCCACATTTCGCATAATACGTGACGCTACAAAACTAACTATTTACATTAGTTTCAAGTTCTACCCACAAAAAATGCTATCTACCCACAAATAAAAAAGTTGGGGAACAAGTTTAAATCTATCCTACCTTCAACATTTTATCGCAAATATTATTCAAAGCCTACCCTACCATAGTGTTAGAATATAATACATATTTTCCTCCCACAATTCATCGCTGCATTGGCCGTAGAATACGGGCTGAACCGCCATACTTTTGGGTGCTTACATAAAAATGTCTATCAGATAAGTTATTGGGCTCGCGGATAAAGTGACGTAGTTCTATACACGTTCCAGTTTAGAGATTTTACGACTTTGCCACTATGTAGATAAGCTAAGGCCGAAAATATTGATACACCCTTATATACCCATATACGATACAACATTCGAAAAAATTTCATTCGAAAAATTTGATAAGGAAAAGAAGAAGGAGAAGAAAGATTTTTTCATAAAAACCTTTAGAAAAGACGCATTTAACAGCATTATAAAACCTATAATAGTCAGATACAGTGTCAAAAACGTGTGATATCACTCGTTAGTCACGCCATAACAATTATTTGCTATCGATAGCAAAATCAAAACCTTCAACAGCGTGTAACTTTTGTATTTTACCTACAATTTATTTTTCGTAAAACGGACTATTTACGTAAAATATTTCGAATAAATATACTTTTTTACGTTGTTTACAATACCTTGTAGGAAACGTTTTCACCGAGCAATGGTGGTAGCATTTACATTTGGCAAAGGAAAATAAATATATCCGTACATCTTCTTGTTGTATATAAAAATAAGTTACTATTCATCTCACTATAACTGAATACGGCTGGGTAGATATTACTTATTCTTTTTATATCATGTTCCCTCTCATACACGGCAAGTTTAAAAGGTCAGGAAACCAACATCTTGTTGAGGTTACATTTTGAAATTACTACAATCGTCTGAATATTACGTAATTTCTTAAACATATGAAGCAATCGATTCAGTGCTCTCAACCCCTTACGTTCTGCCAGCGACAAAGTGGAGGAAGAGATTATCATAACATCATTCATCGCTATTTTCAGCTTAGATTACAATTATTATTCAATTTGATATTTTTAATCCTGTCTTATTTGTGTTTTCGCATTTTGTATTCAATCTACAAGCTGGTATATTTTCAGTGTGTTTTAGCCAAGAACTAGGTAATCTTTACATATTTTAGTTATATTTTCTCTACATTGATGTTTGTTTGTAGTAGTACTTCTAAACATTTCTTCCGTGTGTCTTTACTAGGCACATAAAATAGTCGCTCATGTAAATACCAGTTTCTCAATACATGTAGACGAAAATCGAAAGAATTCACGTTATCTTGTCGTTTTTTCTTCATGTTTTTATGGTTTGTCTTGTTTGCCAGATTCAGCTGATGTATTCTTTTGCTTTACTGTGATTTCTTGATTAATTTTTCTGTTCACTTGGATTTTATTGTACTATCCCTTGTGATTGGTTCCCAGTTTACTTAATATTGAGTTGGGTGTGTAATTTGGAAAGCTGCGTACGAATATTTTTTGTGCGTGGCTTTATTGACGACTAGCTTGTGCCAGCGGCTTCGCCCACGTGGAAAGTTTTTCCCGTGTAAATCCCGATCCCGTGGGAATTTCGCAAAATCCTTTCTTAGCGGATGCCTACGTCATAACATCTACCTGCATGCCATTTTTCAGCCCGATCCGTCCAGTGGATTGGGCTGTGCGTTGATAGATCACTATGTCCATTGTGTCCAGTTGGCCATATCCGTGATCTCGGTGTCGAGATGGACTCGAAATTGCACTTCAATATCCACATTGATAATATAATTAATAAGGCGTACCGTATGTTTGGTTTCATCATGCGTTCTTCAAACGATTTCAAAAGAACATCTACATTTTTAGGGTTCCGTAGCCGAATGGCAAAAAACGGAACCCTTATAGTTTCGACATGTCTGTCCGTCTGTCTGTCTGTCCGTCCGTCCGTATGTCACAGCCATTTTATTCCGAAACTATTAGGACTATACATGTGAAACTTGGTAAGTAGATGTATTCTGTGAACCGCTTTCCGATATTAAGAGAAAATTTAAAAAATATTTAAAATAAAGGGGGCTCCCCATACATGGAAATGAAACTAATTTTTTTTTATTTTCATGAAACCTATACGTGTGTGGTATTTATAGACAGGTCTTTAAAAATGACGTTAAGGTTTCTAAAATGACTTTTTCATAAAGTTAATCGTTTAAAAGATATATGCTTCCAAAGTGGTAAAATGTGTCCTCCCCCCTCTAACTTCTATAATAATGAAGTAAAAAATCTAAAAAAACATATGTTATAGATCTTAACGTAAACTTTCAACCAAAATTGGTTTGAAGGAGATCAAGTCAGCAGTTATTGAGATACAGTATATTTTCTAAAACCGCAAATATAACTTTGTAAATCATACAAATACTATGAAAAACAAAGTTATTTGGTGTAGTTGTAAAAATTGTAAATAAGCTAGTTTTAAGAAATTTGTAAGGCTTTTGTTTTTTTTTTTTTCAAATAAATATATTAAGTATATTATATTTATTATAGTTACTACGGAATCCTTCATGGGCGAGTCCGACTCGTACTTGGCCAATTTTTTAATACTATACAAAGCTTTGGTCCGTTCTCAATTGGAATTCGCAGTACCGATTTGGAGTCCCATTTTTGATGTTTATAAAAAAGATTGGAAATGGTTCAAAAAAAAATATTTGCGTGCTATGCAATACAAATGCACTAACTCGAAATTACAATATTCTCTATTACTGACGCGTTATAAACTTCAAAGCTTGGAGTCAAGACGCAGCCTACTAATGGCCATGATGCTTCATGGTCTGTGTAATAACAGATTTGATTGTCCAGATATCACCAATAACCTATGTTACATTGTTCCTAGAACTGTTATGCGTCGAGAGGCGCGTGTGCCTCAGCTTTTCCATACCGTGTAGAACTCACGCTGGTGCACGAGCGCCTCTACGACGCATTGTTGATACGTATAATACCCACTTCATTGATTTGAATATATTCGCGCTTACACACTTTAAGTTCAAAAAGATGGCTATTGAATCTTTAGAATAGCCCTTTTATACTAACTATATAAAAATACGCACGAGTAGATACTTCTTACTTTACTGTAATAACAACGTATACCATTATTCCGCGGACATTCATGTGGGTTACACGTTTACTTATTTATACATTTTTATTTCTACACACTTATATTGTAATGTGTAACTGTTTTTAACCGACTTATAAAAAATGAGGAGGTTCTCAATTCGGATGTTTGTATATTTTTTTAATTTTTTTTTATGTTTGTCCGTGCATAACTCCGTCGCTTGCGAACCGATTTGAAAAATTCTTATTTTGTTAGAAAGGGTATGGCTTCCCAAATGGTCCCATGAAAATTTTATTGAAATCGGACAAGCCGTTTCTGAAAAATCAACAAAAGTCTAAAAAAATATTTACGTTGATGATCTTTTCGTTTACTCTGCATTGCGTTTTTTGTTCGCGCATAACTCCGTCATTTACGAACCGATTTGGAAAATTCACTGACCCACTAAAAAGCATGAAAATAAAAACTTTTTTTACAAAAAATAAAACCGACTTCCATATCAAAACACTACAAAGCCAAAAATAATTTTAATTTCGGAACGCGGTGTGAAAAAAAAAAGAAAACACAAGACCAGTAACACCGACTACCGAAATTAAAATTATTTTTGGCTTTGTAGTGTTTTGATATGGAAGTCGGTTTTATTTTTTTCAAAAAAGTTTTTTATGTCCCAATAAAGTAAAATAAAATAAAATAAAAAATAAAAATGTCAGTCAGTCACCTTTGAGTTATACACTTCTGGACACATCTATTGGCCCACCTTGTATTTTCAGTTTCGTTTGTTCCTAGCTAAAATTTTATATTAGGTCGAGCAAAAAGTTTTTATGCAGTTTTGAACCTGGCACATTCACAATTTCATTCAATAGTCTTTTTTTGAATTTCGAACACAGAATTTAAAGAAACAAAAGACAATTTGGAGCCTGTTTGTTGATATCAAACAATCGAATACTAAGAAAACTTGGTTTTATTGGTTTACTTGGATTTAATTCTTGAAAAATTGATTGATATCTTTGCTTTTGCAACAAACATTACTTATTCTTAACATTAAGGTGAGGTTCTATCAATAATCTATGGATACTTCACCTGAAGTCGCCGCCCAAGCTGTGGCACTTATTCAGGCCGGACACAGCCAAAGAAACGTGAGTGCTCAACTTAATTTAAGTCGATCTGCGGTCCGAAATGTTTATCGGAGGTACCTAGAGACTGGCGGCTTTGTTCGTCGCCAAGGAAGGCCACGATCTCGGGTCACAACTGAAAGGCAGGATCGATTCATCGTGACGACCAGCTTGAGAAATCGTCACCTTACCTCCATTGAGATACAAAACCAACTTCGCGACTTCCACGGAGTATCTGTGAGCGCTCGAACTGTTCGGAGAAGGTTAAAAGAACGCGATATGGTACCACACAAGCCAGCTAATGGGCCCAAACTAAAGCGAGCCCACCGAACAGCGCGCCTTCATTTCGCACGCAGTCATTTAAATTGGACACAGCAAGATTGGAGCCGTGTACTCTTTTCTGATGAGTCTAAAATTGTGTTACATGGCAATGATGGAAGGAAGAAGGTCTACCGGCGTAAGGGAGAGCGTTTCGCACAATGCTGCTTTGAAGAGAGGGTTGCTTATGGCGGTGGCTCATGGACTGTCTGGGGCGGTATATCCGCGAGCGGCAAAACTCAACTTGAGGTTGTTACAGGACCACGGCTGCCAACATTAAATGCTGAAAGATACATTCGTGAGTGCTTAGAACCTCACGTGATACCATACGCGGACTATGTGGGCCCAAATTTCCTTTTTATGCATGATAATGCAAGAGCCCATGCGGCCGGCATCGTCAGGGAATATCTTCGGGATGTGAACATCACAGTTATGGACTGGCCAGCCAGAAGCCCAGACATGAACCCCATTGAGCACATGTGGGACGAGCTAAAAAGGCGTGTTAGGGCTCGTCAACCAGTTGCCCAGACGATGCAGGAGTTGAAAACTGCCATAGAAGAGGAATGGGAGATGATCCCTCAAAATTTCATAGAGCGGTTGATAAACTCTATGCCTAATCGTATGAGAGCTGTGGTAGATGCCCATGGAGGCAACACGCGTTATTAAATTAAACCTTTATTTGATAAAACATGTTTTTTATTCAAAAATTAATTGCCTTTAACAAGGCGCATATCCGACTTGTTAGGCGTAGGTCCATGTCGTATGGTATTCTGAATTCAAATTTAAAACTATACGATCGAAAAAGATGGTAAAATGTATCAGGTTTAAAACTGCATCAACAGTTTTTGTTCAATCTAGCAATCATATTTCGGTAGGGGCCATCGAAACCTAAACTCTAAGGTGGGCCAATAGATGTGTCCAGAAGTGTATATATTTAGATTGGATACACATGCGCATATTTATTTATTTATTATTATTTATTATATACTTTATTGTACACCTTACAATACACTTATGTATGTAGATGATGTATGATGTAGGACGTGATACGTACCTACACCACATTTTGACTCATGCAATCTACTGGCTGGAACTTATTCGCCCTGAACTACTTAAATATTCTACCACGTTAGGTCCACGAAGTCAGTTTTTTTATTAATGAAAACGTAGTGAACTGATGGAAATTGAAAAATACATAGCCACACTTTTTTATCCTGCCTGGGAAACGAGTTCAGATCTTAATATCCGCAACCGGTCCCGCTTCCACGAGACTAGACCGACAACGTTATCTATAGATGTTTTTCACTCCTAGTTTTTCATAAAATGTTATTTTTAGTGCGAAAGAGGAACGTCAAGACCTGCCTAGCTTTTCACCTTCTATGTTAGTAATGGCTTCTAGGAAATATTAGGTAGGCAGCGTTTCGATCAGCTTTTTTTATTGGCGGGGAAAATGATCTTATGAATTCGGCCACTTCGGATGGAGCGAAATGGAGTGTTAGTCTTCTAATGACTAAACCTCAACCCTGTTCTGGGCCGAGGCATCTCGTTAGAACCATGACCTGTCACTAGTGCTGGCTTCTCTTCGAGGCGTGCATGGAACATAATGCCCCGCTGACCCGGGTCTGGTCCTAACCAAACGTTGAGTTGCTCTTACTTGCTCCGTTAACCCGCACCTATGTTGCCCGTAGATCGACTCGTGATACCCAACTCTCCGGGACCTGTCTCCCATCAGATACATAATAAAACGACGTGTAAATAGCAAAGTGCATATACGCAGATAAATAATTATTATAACGTACCAACAACTAAGTCTATCAATACGTACATCACTGCTTCCAGTTCAACTGGTAGCAGGTGAGTAACACTACCTATATGGCCTCTATAACTCAGCAACTTAGTAGCATGATACCTCTTGGAAGGACTGGTTTCACATTCTTTAGGTTCTGGCTACCCGTAGCGACATGTCAAAGATGGACAAATGACAGCCGGGACTTAGGGCCGGCGCTCACTGTCGGCACGGCACGGCGTGTCATGGCAAAGGATTTTTATTACTAATCAAGTTATTTTGAATCTTATTTCGAGGAGTTTAGAATTCATGTTACTTTATTTCGATACCACTATGCCGTGACGCACCGCGGCATGCTGTGGCATGACGTGTCATGCCGTTTCATTCCACGGGATGCCGCGGCACGCCATTGCATCCCGCGAGACGTAATGGGTCACTTTGTGTCGAGGAATTATGATTTCCAAGTTAGTTGAAATATGGTTGAAACTTGCGCAGCGGTCATTTCGGTTAATGTGGTCCGGTCGGTGCGCGAGGGCAAGGGAGGGAGAAGACGCACTGGCGCGCGCGTTTTTTTGTCTCTCAAACTGACCGATACCATGGAATGGCGCGGGATGCCACGGAATGCCGCGGGATGCCGTAGCGCAAGCTGCCGTGCCATGCTGGCAGTGAGCGCCGGCTGTAAGAGCCTTAGGGCTTAGCCAACTTTCCGAAAGACGGTTGGATCCCGATATGTTAAGATCACGCATCTACAAACAGAGCTAAACACCGATTCCGAGAAAAATTCCGATCGATTTTCCGATCCGCTGTTATTGTTTAGTCACGAGTTTTTCCTAAGAAAACACGGACAATGTGACAAAAACGCTGACTACTTCGAAAAGATTTCTATAATACTTTCTTTGGCGCGACATTCACTTTGTAATACATTATTTAAAAGCCCCTTTTAAATAATGTCTTGCAAAGCGAATGTGATAAATATGATGTGAAATAACATTGGTTTGCAAATACTGAAATCAATTGTAATTCTAAATTAGAATAAAGAATGAAATGTAAAAATTAGTTGATTTGAGACTCGTACGGGATATTTTAACCCTTAGCCAGGCAGTGATCACATAGCGACCACATGGATTTTTATTTTTTTTGTGACGAGCCGATGCCATATAGGAACCACAAAATGTCATTATTATATTGTCAATGAAAAAGTCGATTTCTGAACGAAAAAAAGTACCTGTATAGGAACATTTTTTTTGACGTTTTGATTTTCAAATACTAATCTTGCCAAAAACGGTCGTTTTCTTGGGTTTGTGTCAGTTATAAATGTGATTATACCGAAAATAAATATGGTAAGTGCTATTTGATACTACTTTATGATAGTATGCAAGTTTATCCATCTGTAATATTATTTGATTTATCACAGTATTTGTTTTTTTGTGAAATATTTACTCCCAAAATTTGTGGTCCACATATAACCTCTGCCCATATAGAATAAAGAAATGTGGTCTTTATATGGCCACTGTCCTGTAAGTTATCTACATAATTATTAAGGGTTATACTAGTAGATCACGTTAAATTAATCGTTAAAATCTCCTAAAAAACACTGTTTCATCATTACAGAACACGCAGAAACCACATAAAAATCGAATTGTCGCGAACATGAAATCGAAAGAGCTTTGGAAGAAATGTATGCATCATTGGAGGATGAAATATCTGAGGAGGAAGATGTTTCAGATACTTTATGTTATCCACCTTATGACCTTGTTTTGATGATTTTCACCATTAAAACTAATAAACATTATTTTTCTTAGTTATAGTGTGGTTTTATTATTTGTAGGATTCATTTACAGTTAGTAGTCTAACCCTTAAAAGCTGCGTAGACAATATGTAGGACAGTGGCCACATACAGACCACATGTCTGCATAGGCAGCAGGCAGTGGTCATATAGAGACCACAGGGTTTTTTTTTCAGGATTGGAAAAAAAAATAAAACCAAAAATTATATTTGTTATAACCCTGTAATCTACCAAAATCAGTAGTCAAAAGAAAAAAAATAGCTAGGCCTGGTTAAGGGTTAATAAAGGGTTTAAATATATATAATATAATATATGTATATTATATATATAATTTAATATCAATCATTTGTAGCTTCCATGTAAACATTTTATATCAGTAAAAGTTGACGACATCACATCAACGCCGGTTGTAGCTAAATTCTAGCGTTGTACCATAGCACTGTCTTGCATGATGGCATGTGATGCATATTTTCTCCCAATTTTTTTATAATTTCATGTGACAACGCTAATAAACTTATTCTTAATCTTTAGCTAAATTTAAGTGATTACAAGATGTTTATATAAAAAGACCTATGCCAAGTCAAAATGGCTTCTATCTCAGCAAAGCTTGCGATATTATAAATATTCCGCTGGCCAAATGCTAGTTTATAATACACTTGCTTGTAAAATTGGCATATGCATATAGGTACTATTTTCTCTTATTTGTCTACAGAGCTGAGACGAAACTTAATATTATGTACACTACTTCAAAGGGCAAACCACAGCGATCACGTATGCTGCATAATAAATTCTATCTATTTTATACCAATTGAAATCAGAGCTAGTGAAATAGAGGTTTCATTTATTTAAGTGGGTCTAGACAATATAATATATTATAAACTTAATATAAAAAGGATTCAGTTAATGAGTTCTCAATATTTTGTAGGCATTTTTTCACGAAAAATACATCTCAGTCTATCATATCAAAATAAATTGGCTCAGTATTTTCGGTAATAGTGTGTTATATGTTTTTGTTTTTTCATTATTCCAAATGAAAAAATGTCCTTAGGTCCCAGAACGCAAGGGCTACTGAAGGGACATGGTGCGTTTTTAGTCAGTAAAAGTCTGGTATGCCCTTCCGCTCCACTCAGAACGTGAGAAGTTATAACCTCACAATTAGGCAACATCGAATCACACCTGTAAACCGAGCATCCAAAGAAAGGAGAATAATTATTACCAATGTATGTAGACCAGTAAGATGCAAGACTGTGGCAGTCAGATGACAACACTTATACCTATACAACGTGTAACGGAAATCCCATATCTATCCAAAAGGGCTGAAGACAACACCTGGTATGGAGTCTCTATGCACAGTTTCAACTCAAAATAAGTGACTCAAAGAATTGATACCAAATAATCAGTTTCATGTATTTCTTGAATACCAATCATAACAAACGTGTCACAGCACTACGAGGGTCAATAATTTTCCACGTCACTTGCCAATAACACGATAATTCTCTGTGCTTTTCTTAATTTGGAAAATTCGGTCTCTGGTATCAGTGTATTGAAATTTCTAATAAGTTCCACACATGTAGACATAGTATTTCATAACCCTTTCAATATCGTTTGTTAATTTGTTATCATCCGAAGAAGCCGTGCGCTTGGTATGTATATAATACCCTTTAAATTACATGTTGTATATCTATAACAAATAAACAAGACACTTCAAATCAACCCACTAACAAAAAAAGGAAATGAAAGAAAAAACTACTACATGGCTTCAAACGTTGAACTACACACAAACTGAAAGCTTATTGAAAGAACAGTAACACTTAATTTACATACACATACACACACATTCATATACACACACAGTCATACACACAATCATGTATACACATATTCATACACACTCACACGCACATATACATCCACTTAAACCACCTCAAGCACATGTAATACACACTGACACTTCTCAAAGAGCAAGCATGCGATACTGTCAACTTTTATTTTTATGTTTTATTATTGTTATTTTTATCATTTAATTTTATGTTGATGGCATAAATAAAGCAAATTGTTTAACAAGCGGTTGAAGACACTGACTAGTGTAACACAGCTTGTTACCTAGCTCAGGAGTCAGGGCTTCAAATAAAATGTAATATCCTAATTTTATGTCAATAAAATATTATATTATATTATTATATTGTTACTTGATGATATTCCACCCAAAAGAAGGGTAGGTAGAATAAGTCAAATATTTTTTTATTATTTTTAGGGGCTCCGTTTGAAATACTATTTTTTTATTTAGCATTATTTTTGTCGCCCAAACGTGACACCATACTCAAAATGTTCAATTCACGTAACGCATCAAACGCAAATTTTGGCCACAAAAATGCATTATAACTTAATCGATCGTGATAGACTGCCGGTCTGTCACTCAATGAGTTCACACCAATGAGTCCATAAGAGATCCATTTTTCCACTCAACAACTTCAAATTAAACTTTGTAGAGACTTATCACTTTTATATAAATAACTAGGTATATGTTTACTTTCAGAATCTTAAGCTAGTAGGTATACCAGTTTGAATAAAAAAATAACTGCATAAGAACAATCAGCCCATAATATTCCCACTACAGAGACATAGACCTGCCAAAAGTAACATTATTTTATTAAATGCCTAATTTAGTTATCCTTACAATAAAATTACGTTGAAATACTTAAGTTGTAAAATCTCCACAAATTTGTATTTATTTGACAAATGACGCTAAAAATACGCTTTGAATAAAATAAAATAAAATTGGTGCTAAGAAAATTGACGCTTTGAGATTAATCTTTAATCATAGTCGAATGTCGTTAGTATTAGACGGCCCAAACACAATGGCGTGATTTGCGATAGACTTCACACGTAATTAGTCTAATTATCTGTAACAGCGCATTAAGCTTACCACAAGACATACCTACTGTCAAACCCATGTATCCTACATTTAACATACAACCTTGGGATTTTTTTTAAACTTTGTGTACTTAAGTACAATAGTTTTAAATGGGCGGATTTAATGCAGCAGGGCATTCTCTACCAGTCAATCTTTGGGTTAAAAAAACACATTGTGGTAGGTGTAGTGGAAATATACCTTGTTACCATAACCCAAATAAGTCTGGTTGATACTACCCGTGATCCAAGAGCTGGTTATTACATAACATCTTTTTTTTTTTTTTTTTTTTATAATAGGCTCGCGTTTGACCACCATCTCACCTGATGGTAAGTGATGATGTGGTCGAAGATAGAGCACGCTTACCTAGAAGTAATATATTCACTCTTGACTTAAAGTTATAGCTATCGGGAAACACAGATTCCGGCAGGGAATTCCACTCCTTAGCCGTACGCACAATGAAGGTATTCCCAAAACGTTTTGTGCGTATGGGTGGGATGTCCACCATGTAACGACGGCGCTTCGCCGTTTGTCTCGTAGT